>OY728141.1:1702430394-1703754579 GCA_963277665.1 Viscum album | reverse complement strand
CCCGGATTCGCTTTGCACATGCACTTAACTTCCTGAACAATAAAATTAAGTTTATTAAAAAATTTCTTAAGAAACCTTTTCATCTATATTTCATTTTATAAGGTAAATTTATTATCACGTGTTATTCATTTATTAAATATTTTTTTCTTATGTCGGTTTCTTGAGGTGGTTCGGTCAATTTCTCAGAAACTTCCTCAGTATATTGCATGTGGTAAAATGTGTTGTAAAATAGATTCATAATCTATGAAATTATAGAGGTGTATGTATTTTATTATTCTATTAACAAAAAATTTATACAATTTCATAGGTTTTCCCAAAATGGACTCAAATTAGGAAAGGTGTCTTGATTTGTTCATTTAATGTGGTTAAATTTTCTTTGACCGTTTATTGTTAATATCACTTGTAGAATGTCCAATATTACCATTACATAATATTATTAGTTCCATAAATATCATGTTTATAACTTAAATATATTTTCAAAGTCATCCATGTTAGGTGGTGATGGAAAAAAGAATACGTAATTTACGTGGAGACCATAACCTGCACGTACACAGATAAAATTTTCATTTTACATATTACAGGAGGGGTGTAGGAAGTGAAATAATTTATCATTTTATAATCATAGTCATGTTATAAATATCATATTTGTTAATAAAGTAACCCTTTTGAACCAACCTTGTATGGCGGTGATGAAAAGTAGAACATGTCTTTCATGGAGGTGGTAGTCTGTACGTATGCATGACAACATATTCATTTTTAGAATGCTTTTAGAGGAAGGTAGAAAATGGATGTTTCATTAGTCTAATAATATTTTAGCATATTAATAACAATGATGTTATCATATTTTCTTATATAGAATAATTTTTTTTGGGGGGGGGGGGTAGAAGAAAAAATGAATTAAGGGAGATCGATTGAGAACATTACCCCTCCCTTTGGATGTTCTCCCTTGTGTAACACCTTAAGTATTCTTATATTGGTCTTTTGGAAAGACCAAGACTTCTAGGACATGGGGAGAGAGTTGATGATAGACTATAACATATTTATGGCCGATCTAATGCTTTATAATAAGTGGAGAAATGAGGTGGTAATTATAAGTGAGAGGAGTGATGTTTTTTTAATAATAAAAAAGGGAAATTCACTATTCAAGGGCCAGGTGGCTCCAATAATTAAAAGAAAAGACAAAAAACTATTTTTTATTAGAATAAAATATTACTTAAGTTTCAAAATGTTAAACATGAGTTTTCTAAATTCAAAATAATATTTTAAATGATTCATTTTACCACTTAAAAAATTCATGGTCATGAAAAATGTTTTATAAAAGTTTTAAGTCATGATTAGATCATGATAAAGTCAAAAATGCTATAGTATTAATAAAAACTATATTTTTCACTATTCACCTAAAAATCATTCTTTTCAGAAAAATCTCAAAAAATCATCCTAAGCTAATTTTAACATACTTAATTCAAAAATTAATTTTATTTCATAAAATTAAAATTTTAAAATCTATATATTTAGTTTTTAAATGAAAATATAATATATAACGAAACTATTTTTATAGAAAAATAAACTTTTAAACTTTAAATGTTTCTTATTATTATTTCATACCAATTTTTAATTAAATTGATGCTACTATATTATTCATATCAACAATATATTTTTTTCATGATATATTTATTTTATTAAAATAAATCCCATAAAAATCCAATTTTTGATAAAATGAATTTTTAGCATAAAATGATCTTATTAGTTATTTAGCTACGTTAATTGAGTTTTATCAATGCATTAGTATTAAAAATGAAATTTCTTTTTCTTTAAGTCAAAATATGAAATGTATAAAATACATGTGATATATAAAAGAATTATTACATCGATAATTATATGTTTATATCATCTTAATTTCTACTTACATAACCCTTCAATATCTCTGTGTAAGATCTAAGCATAAGCTGTGCTCTAGCAGCAGTTTTGGGTGGTGGTTCAGTTAGCATGGATCACATGAAAATTTACAAAAGTTTGAACTTCTCTCACATATGATTTCAATCATACCATAATTGTTGGTGTTCAACTTCATCTTGATCTAGAGAAAACCATAGTGATAACACCTATTTTCTAAGTTCGGATAGGCGATCCTCATAAATAAAACTCGTACTTGTCGATGTCATTACTTCTTATTTATAAATAGTTTTCATATCGTGGTTATCATCATTTATACCTTCTAATTTAATGACCGTATTATAATGGTCAAAATTAATAATTTTATTTTAAAGTTTTATGATTTTGTTTTAGATCGATGTTACGTGTGAAGCAGGCTATCAATCATAATATTAATTTTAAAGGAAAAAAGAATAATACTAAAATATTGAGGTATTATATTCTCCCCACCTTAAATAAATTACGTACTTGCCATTTTAATTATCATACATTAATTAAAGGAACTAATAGATCCATAAAATACTTAAGATATATTTTTTATTGAGATATCAACCTCATAATCTTAGATACCAGGAGACTCGTCATTTCCTGTATAATAGACATGAATGGAGATTTTTTACTTTATCTTGATAATTTGTTCCAAATATGATTCCTTAGTTGGTTATATAAGTTTATAGGGGCATACCTTTCACAACTTCATTTTCATGATCTTATTTCCAACCAAATACCAAAACCAAAATTATTATGATAATATCCAATAAAATTAGAGTAAATGATCATATAAATATGAAAACTCAGTCCTAAGATGCCTTCTCCAATGACGTCTTTATTTCAACCAATGATACTTTTTGATATAGATCAGATTAAACCCAAGGTGAATAATTTTGGGATTGATAATAATTTTAATCCCAATTGTTATTTAAATTGGACAAGCCCACAATTTTCGACATCCAACACAATGGTGGGCCACAATACACTTATTTGAGGCCCAAAATGAGATATACACATGGAAAAGGAAGGAAATTCACAGAATCAAATTAAAGAGGAGATATAAAATGGTGAAAATCATCATTAATAAGTAATTTCACAACTTTAGTTAGTAAGGTCATTAATTAGAATGAGAAAGTAATTTTTATACTTTTGATGTGGATTTTGAGTGCCCCAATGCCTTGTAATTTGATTTGGGTCATTAATATCTATTTATTTTGTCTTTATAATATATTTTCACTACTTTGTAATGGTTAGACTTGAATCCTATGAATTTTTAAGCTTTCCTTGAAACTTTATTGCTTTATCCTCTTCCTTTTTCCAAAAATTGGTGGTGCATCTCCATTGATGGTGACTTAGTCTTTAAGCTTAGAGAAACCTTAGTGGGTGGAGTTTCTTTTAAGCCTCTTTAATTTAACTAAATTTCACAAATTATTCTTCACTTAATTGTTTTGTTCTTCTAATGACACATCAGTTTGGCATTAGACTGCGATTCTTATGAGTAAGTTCCTCCATATTCTTCTTATTACTCTCCACAAAAAAACTTTTCCACTATGTATAAAAAAAGAGGATATTCTACTCCTCTTGCTCCATGAGAAATATCCAACACAAATCTATAATTGTAAATTACTCAAATCAGTGATCTAATTTCTTAACTATTGATAGCGCGATGACATAATTCCCCTCCACCACAATGGTGTCCTCAAAATCCATCTCCACATAATAGGAGCAATCCGACACCATTTTATGAATATCATTCAAATGGTGATGATTATAGTGATTTAGAGTTGGATATGTGAAAAATAAGAGACAATGAAGATATTGAATGAGGATTGAAGATTGACATTCTAGATTTTGATGAGAGTATAAATTTGAAAGATTTTCTAGATTGGATGTGGGAAATTGAACAATTCTTTTAATTTAAGAATTATTTCGATAAGAAGAAGTGAAAGGTAGAAATTATGAAATTTAAAGATTACACATCTCTTTGTTGGGAAAATATAAAGAAACAATAGGAATGTGGTGTGAAAGACAAAATAATCTCATGTGAGAAGTTGAAAAATCTTTTTAGAAGACAATTTCTGTCTAAGAATTATAATAAAGATATTTTTTCCAAATGCATTGCCCATGACAAGGAGATAAACCCATTGAAGAGTACATTTAGAAGTTTGATAATTTATTTTTGTGAAGTGATGTTCCAGAGTATAAAGATAAAATTATTGCAAAGTTTTTGGGTGGATTAAATGAATAAATTGCACATTCAGTGGAGTTACAACCATTCTATTCACTTGATGATGTTTTCAAGCCGCCTATCAAGGTGGAAAATAAAAAGTAAAGCAAAAAGGCACAAAATCTCAAGAAATACAATAAAGGCACATATTTTTATAAAGGTATTTATTCTAATAAATTTGTTCTTGGTGAGAAGGAATTTGGATGGAACAAGATGTTGGATAAAGGGAAAGAGAAGGCTGTTGGATCGTAAGAGTTTATAATGGATACAAGTGGGGGTGAATTGTAGTTAAAAGAAAATTAACTAATTGAAATCCCAAATCTTTTTATTAAATTGTCTCAGAATCAGTGTACGTCCAATGATTAGAGTATTTAAAACAAACTCAGAGTGCATTTGGTAAATAAAATTATAGAAAATTTTAGTAAAACAAAATTCCCTTATAAAGGTATAGAAAAATTAAAAAAAATTGTCGAAATAAGTAAAATGAAACATTACAAAGTTCTAGAGTAAAATTAATAGAAAATTTATAAAAATAATGAGTACACTTTAACCTTCAACATAAAGGAATTAAATAAACTTGAAAAAAGGTATCCATAGTTTTAACCAAATAGTAAGGTATGTATTTTTTCAAGAAGAAATCTCTTGATCATAAAGATCAGAATCAGCTCTGTCTTTCCATCCTCAAAAGCCCTCAATCAACCTAATCAGATCAAGCTGTCTTCTTATCACTAAAATCCCTCGATTGTAACCTTGATCAGACATATAATACAACTAAAAAAATGTTTTAAGTATTTTACAATCCTCACATGGAATCCTTAGAACAAGAACTCTCTGAAATATTTCAAAGATAAAGCAACGAGTTGTTATGGAAGATCAATATTTAG
This sequence comes from Viscum album, assembly GCA_963277665.1. Classification (NCBI taxonomy): domain Eukaryota; kingdom Viridiplantae; phylum Streptophyta; class Magnoliopsida; order Santalales; family Viscaceae; genus Viscum; species Viscum album. The sequence goes on along the minus strand of OY728141.1, from coordinate 1,703,749,545 downwards.
ATGGATTGAGTTCAAAAAATGCATCATCTTTCAACTACTTGAATGAACCTATATTTATAGTCATTCCTACAATGTTCATATTTTTCTGATTCTTGAAGTTAATTGTAATTTCCTTAGATTAGATCTAGCTTGACAGATTAGCAAATACATCTCCATCTGATGTTGTTTTAGTAGCACCATTACAATGTAGTTAAAAAGTTCCGACCAGTAAAAATAATTCTGACTCTGATTATAAACTTTATTATTATTATGGAATAAAACATTATCAGTTCGATGGAATAAAACCAATCATACTAATAGACTAAACTTAGTCACATTGATAGAATAAACTTAGTCACACCGATATACTAAACTTTTCAAACTGATAAACTAAACTTTGGTCAATCCGATGGACTTGTCTTTAGTCAATTTTGATGGACTAGACTTTGGTCAGTTGATGAATTAAACTTTATTTAGTTTGATGGATCAGACTTTAGTCAGTCTGATGGATTATACTAATATGTAAAGTTTATATTATCAGTTTATAAAGTTTTTTATGTTCGGTAGAATAAATTGTTTTCTAAAAAATATTATAAAAACTTAGGAAATATAAAGTTAGTAAAATAATGTTTTTAAGAGTGTGTTGTGATTTTTAAAAAATAAGGATAGAAAGTGTAAAGAGTAATTTTTTTGACTCAACAATCTTACCATTTTTGAAAATCACACAATATAACACTTAAAGATACAACTAATAACTTTGAAAAACTTACAAACCCATTGTTCATTTAAGAAATCTTCTCCCTTTATCTTTCTTATCTCCCCCTTACTTTATAAATCCATTTTATTTAGCATAATTTATATAAAATAATAATATAATATATCTTATTAATAAAATCCCCCCTAAATAAGATCTTCCTAAAAAACTTATCCTTAAAATAACTTATTTAATAAATTCTCCCCCCAAAAATAATTTCTCCCACTTTGTGATTTTCAAAAAGGAATATAAGAGGTAGAAAGTACCTAAAATGTTAGTAAAATAAATATAAGAAAAAATTTATTTTAAATAAACACTAATCCACAAAAATAGAAAGAGCATTCAAACAAATAAAATTGAAAAAACATTTAAACATAATATGTGGAGAAAATTCATTCAAACTTTCATTCATTCAAAAGTTATGTTTATACATTAAGAGTTCAGAAAAAAAAATATTTTTTCATTTTCAACTTATTCATGATGAATTTCATTTTTTTTAACTCTTCATAGTTCTTCTCAATTTTTGGTGTAATATCCTACAAATTTACAATTCATCCTTTAAGAAATCCAAACCTTTGTACTTATTACTTTAGTCTATGAACTTCTTTGAGAGACTGGTTCTCAGTATTCTAAGATTCCTTCAACTTTTGAACTTATTCTTCAAGCAAGGAGTTCTTATTTTTTAGTTCTAAAATTTCTTCATCTCAAGACTCCAAACACTTTAACTGCTCAACAAGTTTAAACTTTTCATCAACTTTGGAAGAAAAGTTATGAAAAGAATTAATAATCTCCAAAGATGTTTTTTAACAAATTTTATCTACTCATAATGAATCTTAAAATCCACCTCAATGTCTTTAAAACATATCACAATCTGATTTAATCTTCTTATTTCAACTTGGATTCAACTTTAAAATCCTTGAAATCAGCCTCATTCTAAACCACAGTTTTACTAACTAATTTAGAGCATCCAATTTTTCTAACACATTTAATATTCTCTGGATGTGCTTGCACCGAGATTTTATGCTTGGAAGATATGGAATATAATAAAAAATATTCTTTAATGATTCATTGAAATATGTAAATCTGGATTCCACCTTTTGATCAGATTATGTTTCTTGTGAATCCATTGAGTCCGATGATACATTAGACACATATCTCCTCGAGGGTCCAACAAAAACTTTCTCTTTTTCTTGATCTTTCTCTTTCTCTTTATATTTTTTCTTTATAGCATCTGATACTTCTACTACATCAACATTTCTATCAGTCTCAACTTTATTCAATACTTTTGTATGATAATGTTTATTTCCAATTTATTTTTTCATAACTTTCTTCCTTTTCTGAAATAACCAAGTCAACATCTTTCTCTGAATGAGTACTAAATGAAGATGTTCATGAAGAATTTTTTTCTTTTGCTTCTTCTTCCGATTCCTCTGAATATGTTTCTTGGGACTCTTCTTCCTATTATTTTTCTAATTTCTTTTCCAAATTTTCTTCACTTATAAAATCTTATTTTCCACTCTTCACACTTTTTTGAACTTTTACTTGAACTTTTTCTAGAATGAAATTTTAAATTTATACAACCTTTACCTTTTCATTTTCAATAGAAAAAGGTTCTTTAGAAGTTACAACAACTTCTAGTTCCAGAATAAATAAAGCAACAACAATTGGAGGATAAATTGGTTAGATAATAGATAATGGAGAAATTGAACGAACTGATTTTCCTTACTCTCCATTAGTTTACAAATATCCATGTAATTTTTCAACACCCTTTATCAAAATCTCAACTATTTAGCCTCATTGAATCTATTCTTATCATCTTCTTTTAAAACTTATTCATTTTTATGTTTAAGAGATAAGGTCTCAGCCTTATCTAAACCACACTTCGGATCTCCACCCTTCTTTTATGCCTTCCATTTTAATAATTATTGATATGCTTCGTTAGACATAACCTTTAATTTCTTCTTCGGTCTGGGGGTAAATAAACAACTTTCCTCTTTTCTTAAACTTTTTCTTTTAACTGTTGAAATTTATCATCAGACACAACTTTGTCTAATTTATCCAAAAATTTCTTTATCTCCAATATGAAAACACATTTCATCCTTGAAATTGTTTCATCACTTATCATAGAATTTTTTACCTCACTACAACAACTTGATTTTTATCATCACTACAAACATAATGTTTATAAACATCTAGTTGATAAAACATGAAAACTGAAAAATCCTGAACTTCATCAAACTTTTCTTAATTACTTCAATTGATAATAAAACATATTTCAACAAATTTGTTTTCCTTATATTCATTAAGAAATCCAAGACAAAGATGTCTAAAACCTTTAAGGCATCCCTATCTCATTTTCTTAGGATTAAGTGACCTTTCATCCATAATGAAACCACTGTGGCTTCCAAATTCAAATGATAAAATTTCCCAACTTTCTCATAAGTTGGAAATAAAGAAGACTCACCCTTATATTTTTCAAATCTTCCTAACTTTTCTGAAATTTTATGAGTTATAAGAAACACTTCTCCAACTAATGGAACTTCAAAAAGTTCTAAAACCTATTGTATATTCAACTTTCAACTTTTATAAAAAAGATTAAAAGTTATGACTTCCAAATCATATTCCACACTAAACTCAAATTAAGAATAAAATTACTTTACAATTTCCGAATAATGAAGATCAAAATATTCTTTTTCAATGAATTTTTTTCCCATCCCTGAAATATTATAATTTCTTTCAAGAAGGAGTTATATTTATCATAAAATATTTTCTTAATCAACCTTTATTTTAAAACTTCTCTGTTTGCAATATCTTCGTGAGTAGTCATATTGCAGAAGCTGAACTGACTAAGAAGATTAAATTGGATGAACGGAAACTGATTGGACGAATGATAGATGATTCATGAAACACCTTGAGATTTTGTAAATTATTTTTTTATCAAATTAATTTATCTTTTTGATAATTTTTATTTCATGTGACACTGGAAATATTTCTTTATATATATATATCTATTAAAACACTAAGTCAAATATTCCTTTCACACAACATCGACTTGTCTTTCACTACACGAATTACCAACTTGGATTTTTCTACACGCAATACCTACTTGGATTGCATTACCCCCAACATCGACTTGGTGTACATTACACGCAACACCGATGTTTCTATGAAACAAAATTTTTTGTTATAATTATTTATATGAGATAATTATAACATAGCCATTAAACAAAGTTATATTAATAGTAATAACTAATTTTAAAATATTATTTATAATTATTTTATATAGATAAAGCGTATTGGTAATGAAAGATATGTTTTTTGGTAAAGTTCTTTTATGTTTAAAAATACCATTTTCTTGAATGAATCACTTTTAACAATAAAATTAATTTTAGATGCATTTAGAAATTTAATTCGATAAAATAAAATTTATTTTTGAATTTATAATGTTAAAATTATTTTAGGGTGAATTTTTGGTATTTTTCTGAGAAACTTCATTTTTTGATGAATAGTGAAAAATACTGCATTTTAGTTAATAACTGACTTTTCGTTTAAATAATTATTAATGTTAAATTATACTTTAAATTTGTTTTAAGGTCAAATTAGATAAATTATAAACATATTAATACCATTTAGGTAATTATAATCAATTTCACTTTAAATTTTAATATAAAAACATAACAAACTTTTGAACATTTTTCTACTTTAAAAACCCGTTATTTCGTCCCGTCTGCAAGATTAGCAATAATATTAATTTTACCGCTTCTTTGAATTGGATTTCGAAAAACCAACATACACCATTGTAATTAGTATAATATTTAGATTCTATTAATATCAACTTAATTTTTTTACAAAAAATATTAGTAAATGCGATTAAAATTAATCACATTGATTAAGGTCAAATTAAGCTTAATTAGGGACTAAACCTCAATATTAGGGGCCCAAATGTCCTAGACACTTGTCCAAAACCCATTGTATGGTCATTATTCAGCCATAAAAATTCCATTATTGATTTAGGTTGGTTTGATATGACTTTTGTTAGGTAATAACATGTGTACACCTAACTTGTTTTCAAAAATTCTAAGTGAGTCCTTTTCCTTCCCTATAAAAGGACACCACCTATACCCCTTCTTCACACCTCTCAAACCTCTTAGGTTCGGCCAAGATCTTCCCAATACACTTCCAAACATCCATCCCTTCCTCCTATAAGCCTTATCTTGGGTAGAAGACAATCCAATGAAGCCTCTTGGCACAAACCAAAAGGAGTTACCTGATTAAGAGGTGGTTTGAACATGCACGACAATAGTCAATACACAAGGTAAGGGGATTTCATATCACTTTTTATTTTCATGAGATACATGCTATGTTGGAAAATCTTTATTTTTTTTGATGTATGTACTTCCCATGATTGTATTATAAGTATATTATACTTAGATTTATGGGTATTCACATATCCATTTTATTATCTTTCTTTCATGGTGATTAAGTTTCAAAAGTTACCAAATCGGTGAAATAGTTTTGTCTCAATTTTCCTTCTTTGAGACTCCTGTTTTGTTATGCACCTAAATTATCTCTCAAGATATATATACTTACATTTCACATGTTATATCATAAACATACTTCTTTTAATGATATTTTAAGCTTCATGTAATTTTCTTTTCTTATATGGAGAGTATGATCCCAAGTTACCAGTGATAAGAGTTTATTGAAACAATCTCATCACTTTTAGAGATTGTTTATGTTTATGCCTCCTTTGATGAATTCTTATATTCCATATCTCAATAAATAAATTAATTTTATTCTCCTATGGTTATTAATGCTATATTCATGCAATGTTACTATTTTTAACTCTTTAGTACATAAGATAGTTAAGAAATCATTTTTAAGAAATCCAAAATTTACCCTCTCCTTGGTCAGAAATCTGTATTCTTTAAAAACCATGTTTTCTAAAAAGGGTTTCAAGAATATTATACTAATCTTCTATGATCATTAAAAGTTGTTTTTACCTTTTTTTTCTTTTAACAATGTTTTCAAAGGAATCTTCTTATTGCTTTTGAAACGAGGCAATTTTCTATCCTTTTTACAGTGCAAAAGGAATGATATTTTTACCTCGTACGACATGCATGTATTTATCCACTATAAATTCTTTGAATCTTTCTTTTCATGTTTAAAGGTTATTTTTTATATTTTTTTTAAAATATATTTTCTATGAAAATGGTTTCCAAAATGTTTTTAAGCTTATTTTATAAGTTTTCAAGAAAAATGGTTTTCAAAATGTTTTCAAACTTTTTTTATAAATTTTCAAAGAAAATGGTTTTCAAAACATTTTTAAGCTTTATCTATAAGTTTTCAAAGTATTTTAAAATAAATTATTTTCAAAATGTTTTAAAAATTTCTTTATAAATTTTAAAAGTGTTTTCAAAGAAAAAGGTTTTTAAATTCTTTTGAATCTTATTTTATAAATTTTCAATAAAAAAGGTTTTCAAATGATTTTAAGTATTATTTATTAGTTTTAAAGGTATTTTATATAAAAAAGAATATAAAATGGTTTTATGTATTAAAAATACTTTTTTAAAGAAGAAAGTATATTTTCCTCAAGAATTTTTTTTGAAAGATATTTCAAAATTATTTTCCATCTAAGATGACATCTGTTGATTTCACTCATACCTTCCTAGGAAATGTTCTAAAGGTTCCATTCATATTCTTTATTTGAATAGGTTATCCTTAATGTTATGGTCTTTATGAGACCTGTTTCTCTCTCACAGGTTATATTTTTATGAAAATCCATTTCTTTTCCATGGGTTATATGCTTTTGAAACCTGCTTCTTTCCATAGGTTATTATTTGATGAAATGATTATGAGAACTATCTCTTTTCCATAGGTTATGATGTGATAAAATGTTAATGAAACCCATTTCATTTCATGGGTTATGATTTGATGTTTATATAACCCATCCTTTTTCATGGGTCATGATATGATAAATATTTTGTGGCACATGCATATATGATTTCATTATGTGATGGGTGAGACCTATATCTCCCTCTAATTAATTGGGTAATGAAAAATATTTTATGAGCTTAAAGGGTACATGAGAGGTAATCCCAAGCCCGAAATAAGAGGGTAAATGAGAGGAAATACCAAGCCTGAAACAAGAAGGTAAACGGGAGGAAATCCCAAGCCAGAAACAAGAGGGTAAACAGGAGGAAATCCCAATCCCAAAACAAGAGTCTAAATGGGAGAAAATCCCAAGACCGAAATAAGAAGGTACACGGGTGGAAATCCCAATCCCAAAAAAGAGGGTACATGTGAGGACATCCCAATCCCAAAACAAGAGGTTAAACATGAGGCATCCCAATCCCGAAGTAGGTACACAGGTGATTAATCCAAGCCTAACATGTTACAAAGGCCTTGGTAGGCCTCCTTGACATAGGTTTTTTTATATGTGTTTTCCATAATTCCATGTTTTATTCCTATTTTATGTTCTTATTTCTTATATACATTATTTCATTATGATTCATGTCTTATGAACTGCCAATATTTATTATGATCTTTGATATGCAGGGTATGATCTTTAAATGTCATGCTCAAGTTTAATACCCCTTTTTTCATGTTATGATTATGAATTTTCTTTATTGGCCCTTACTGAGCATCTGAGTTCACCCCTTTATTATGTTTCCTTTCTCTAGGTTAAGAATAAAGGTTTTATGTATAAGTACTAAAGGTGTAGATCTTTATGGGAGATGTTGAAGATCTTTCACTAGGATATAAAATTTTGTTTAAAAAATTACAAAGACACTAAACTATTACGGTCCTTAGGAATGTATTTTTGAAATGTACTAAATATTCATCTAAAATGATGTAATATCCATGTATGTTAAGCCCGGGTCGTTATAATTTGTATCAAAGGAAAGTTTTAGTCAAACTTTGGAAATAGGATGGGAAAACTTTAGTGAGACCCCTAGGTATATTTCTAAGAACGTGTCTAAGGATGTATCTAAGGATAAGTATAAGGATGAGTCAACATTTAGAAAAATGTCCTGGAATTTTGGTAAAGGATATAGTGAGAAGTTTCCAAGAAATAAATCCATGTCTAGATACTACAAGTTGATGTGGATCTGGTACAGATATACCTAGAGGTAAAAACTCTGACAAAATGTTCTGAGCCTGACTTGGGGTAATCTAGTGCACAATAAAGGACCTTGCTGCACACCTGGTTTGACACTCCCAGTATATATGATTTGGGAATTCAAAAACTCTTCATGAAATAGCATGAAGGATTTAGATATAATTTGGCTATTAATAACCTAGGGTGAACCTAAGGTGTCATATATTAAGAAAGGTTTCATTATTTTAAAATCCCATAAGTAAATATTTTCATGACTATGTGCTTTTCTGTTATGATATGTAATTATCACACTATGATTCTTGGTTTTATTGAATAGAGGAGACTAGAAGGAAATGGGTTAACATTGAGTCTGATGGAAAATATGGTGATTATGAGAAAAGAAATTGGATGATGACTGGAGAGAAAGATATTGCGATTATTCCAAATCAGCTATCGCGATATATAATTAACAATGCGAACTTTGGTGATATTCTTAACACATTGCATAAGCCGAAGATGAACTTTTATAAATGTTAAAATTCTAAGAAGCATATCGGAAATAAGATTTGGATTCCTACATGTTAATAAGAAAGGAATAAGAAATTTGAGGAATACCTCAAATAGAGGAGAATATGTTATCTCTACGGGAAAAAGGGTCATAATGTGACGAATTATCATGGACTTAAATTTATCATATGTGGAAAACATGGGTATTACCCAAATCAATGCCTAAACATAAGAATATAATTCTAAACCATGGAAGGACCAATTTTATTCCAACCATTAAAGGGGAAGGATTAAAGTATTTATATATTTGGATCTAAGAATTATGAATGGTGAATTATATAAGGATTATCCAGTTTATGTTTTTTTTCTATGGATTTTCAAGAATATGTTGAATAGTTATGATGGATAAGAAAAGTGATTTAATGAAAATGCGATATTCATGGTAAGCATAAGATTAAGGGAAAGATAACACTTAATGTATTCCTAATTTTAAGATAATGATTTTTGTATAAGAGAAATTTTGGATATAAATAATTGAATTAGATGGTACTGATTACCCTAGATCTGATTATTGATTGGTTGATAAAGTGGTCTATGTCATCAAGGATGAATTTTGCAACTTCTTGGATTAAAATAATATATCCAGCAATCATCGAAATAAGTAAGTATTCATGTTTTCCAAAAGGATTTATGGTAATTAAGGTTATTACCATATTTTAAGGGAATATATGATAAGGGTATTCACATTCTTGGAATGTGACAAACAAGTGGTACTTTGTGATATATGGGGGATCAATGTTAATCTGATTTCATTAAATTATTTATAAAGATTTGGATTTTCATCTTTCAAAAGGGTTATGAGGTTAACAATTTATGGAAATTTTAAGTTAAACTTTAGATGAAGTCAGTAAGATTAAAGTGTTATCTCTCCATATGAGGATTTATGTATATTGGATAGCCTATTCAAAGTAATTTATGTTGATGAAAAATGATGAAAAATTGGATAGAATATCATAGATCTAATGATCTATTATTACTTCAAGAATGAAAAATTCACCTTCCTTTTTAGAGAAAGAGGTTAAGTGGATCAAGGAATAATAAATGGTGAGGTTGTCCTAAAATAATTCAAGTATATATTTTCATAAAAAGTATTTAACTTTAAGAAAAAGGATCATGAAACCAAAAATGTTGTCCTAGTACCTTCATTTCTGATGAATTAGAAGGTTCCTTAGGTCATCGATGATTTATGGATTTCTGATTGTTAACTTTCTCCTGACATTGTTCTCTATCACTCTTTATCAGAACATGGTAGTTATATTTTTCTTCCATGTCCATATTTTCACTTCCAACCTATGTTATTCTATGTGGAAACCCAGTTATATGTTTCTTTGGGTAACTGTTATGGTCCCAACTTTCCCTTTTAAGGGAAGTTTTAGTATTCATTTATATGATGTGGGTTTCTATGACTGAAAATTTTGAGTATTAAACCTTTGATAATCCATATGAATTTTGAGGGTGAAATTAATTTTAAGGGGGGTATAATTTAGCACCCAGATATTTTGTGAATTATTTTTTTTCAAATTAATTTACCTTTTTGATATTTTTCATTTCATGTGACACTGGAAATAGTAATATATATATATATATATATATATTAAAAAACCAAGTTAAATATTCCTTTCACACAACACTAACTTGTATTGTGATACATATATTATCAACATGGCTTGAACTACATGGAATACCGACTTGTCTTGCGCTACCCACAACACCAACTTGGCGTAAGTTACACGCAACACCGATGTTTCTAAGAAACATCATTTTTTTGTTATAATTATTTAAATGAGTTAATTATAACCTATCCATTAAATTTAGTTATATGAATAGTAATAAATATATTTTTTAAATATTATTTATAATTGTTTTATATAGATAAAATGTATTGGTAATGAAAGATATGATTTTTGGTAAAGTCCTTTTATGTTTAAAAATACCATTTTCTCAAATGAACCACTTTTAATAATAAAATTAATTTTAGATGAATTTAAAAATTGAATTAAATAAATATATTTATTATTTAATTTATAATGTCTAAATTAACTTAGGGCTCTTTTTTTGGTATTTTTCTGAGAAACTTCATTTTTTGATGAATAATGAAAAATACTGCATTTTAGTTAATTACTGCCTTTTCGTTTAAATAATTATTATTGTTAAATTATACTTTAAATTGGTTTTAAGGTAAAATTAGGTCAATTATAAATATATTAATACCATTTAGGTAATTATAATAAATTTCACTTTGAATTTGAATATAAAAACATAAGAAACTTTTGAACATTTTTCTACTCAAAAAACCCGTTATTTCATCCCATCTGCAGGATTAGCAGTAATATTAATTTTGCTTATTCTATGAATTGAATTTAAAAAAATAGACATAAATCATTGTAATAAGTATAATATTTATATTCTAATAATATCAACTTAATTTTTTTACCAAAAAGATTAGTAAAAGTGATTAAAACTAATCACAATGATTAAGATCAAATTAAGCTTAATTATGGACTAAACCTCAATCTTAGGGGCCCAAATAACCTAGAAACTTGTCCAAAACCCATTGGATGACCATTATTTGGACATAAAACTTACATTATTGATTTATTTTGGTTTTTTATGACTTTTTTTAGGTAATAACATGTGTACGCCTAACTTGTTTTCAAAAATTCCAAGTGAGTCATTTTCCTTCACTATAAAGGGCCACCACCTCTCCCTCTTCTTCACACTTATAAAACCTCTTAGGTTCATCCAAGATCTGCCCAATACAATTACCAATATCCCTACCTTACTCCTAGAATCCTTCCATTTTTCATAAGGAATTCCATTGAAGCCTCTTGGCACAAACCAAAAGGAGTTACCCAATTAAGAGGTGGTTTGAACACATATGATGAGAGTAAAGACCCAAGGTAAGGGTATTTCATCTCACTTTTTATTATCATGAGATATGTGATATGTTTTACACTCTTTATTTTTTGTGTAATTTATGTACTTCCAATGATTGTATTCTAAGTATCTTATACTTAGATTTATGGGTATTCACAAATCCATTTTATTATCTTTCCTTCATGGGGATTAAGTTTCAAAAGTTACCAAATCGATGAAATAGTTTTGTTTCAATTTTATTTCTTTGAGACTCATGTTTTTTATGAACCTAAATTATCCCTCTAGGTTTATATAATTAAATTTAACATTTCATATCATAAAACTCCTTCTTTTCATGATATTTTAAACTTTATGTAATTTTCTTTTCTTAAATGGAGAGCATGATCCCAAGTTACAAAGTGATAAGAGTTTATTGAAACAATCTCATCACCTTTCAAGATTGTTTATGTTTATGATTCCTTTGATGAATTCTTATGTTAAATATCTCAATAAATTCATGAATTTTATTATCCTTTGTTTATTTATTCTATATTCATGTAGTGGTACCATTTTCTACTCTTTGGTACATAAGATAGTTAAGAAATTGTTTTTAAGAAAACCCGACTTTACCCTCTCTTCGGTCAGAAATTTGTGTTCTTTCAAAACCATGTTTTCTAAAAATGGTTTACAATAATATTCTACTAATATCCTATTATCATTAAAATAAATTCTTACCATTTTTTTCTTTTACCAATTTTTTCAAAGGAATCTTCTTATCGTATTCCAAACGAGGTAATTTTCTATCATTTTTACCATGCAAAAAGAATGTTTTTTTACCTCATATAACATGTACATATTTATCTTCCATAAATACTTTGAATCTTTATTTTCACGTTTAAAGGTTATTTTTTTAGATTTTTTAAAAGACATTTTCAAATAAAATTGTTTTCAAAATGTTTTCAAGCTGATTTTATAAGTTTTCAGGAAAAATGGATTTCAAAACGTTTTTAGACTTCTTTTATAAGTTTTCAAGGAAAATGATTTTCAAATTTTTTTCAATATTTATATATAAGCTTTAAAATGATTTTCAAAAAAATTATTTTCAAAAAAAATTCAAGCTTTCTTTATAATTTTTCAAAGTGCTTTAGAATAAAAAGTGTTTTTAAAATGTTTTGAAGCTTATTTTATAAGATTTAAAGGAAAAAGGTTTTAAAATTATTTTAAGTCTTATTTATAAGTTTTAAAGGTATTTTATATGAAAATTATTATCAAATGGTTTTATGTATTAAAAATCCTTTTTCAAATAAGAAAGAATATTTTCCTCAAGAAATGTTATTTGAAAGATATTTCAAAATTATTTCCCATCTAAGATGACATCCGTTGATGTTACTCATATATTCCTAGGAAATGATCTAAAGGTTCCATTCATATTATTTCTCTGAATGTGTTATTCTTAATGTTATGGTCTTTATGAGACCCATTTCTCTCTCATGGGTTATATTTTTATGAAAATACGTTTCTTTTCCATGGGTTATATGCTTTTCGAACCTGCTTCTTTTCACAGGTTATTCTTTGATGAAATGATTGTGAAAACTATCTCTTTTCCATAGGTTATGATGTGATAAAATTTTAATGATACCCATTTCATTTCATGGGTTATGATTTTATGTTTATAGAACCCATATTTTTTTCATGGGTCATGATATGATGAATGTTTTTTGGCACATGCATGTATGATTTCATTATTTGATGGGTGAGACCTATATCTCCCTCTAATGCATTGGGTAATGAAAAATATTTTTTGAGATCAAAGGGTATATGAGAAGTCATCCCAAGCCCAAAATAAGAGGGTAAAATGGAGGAAATCCCAAGCCTGAAACAAGAGGGTAAATGGGAAAAAATCCCAAGCCCGAAACAAGAGGGTAAATGGGAGGAAATCCAAATCTCGAAACAAGAGGTTAAATGGAAGGAAATCCCAAGCCTGAAACATGAGGGTAAATGGGAGGAAATCCCAAGACCAAAATAAGACGGTACATGGGAGGAAATCCCAGTCCCGAAACAAGAGGGTACACGGGAGGACATCCAAATCCTAAAATAAAAGGGTACATGGGAGGGCATCCCAATCCTAAAGCAGGTAAACAGGTGATTAACCCAAGCCTAACATGTTACAAAAGCATTGTTAGGCCACCTTGACATTGGGTTTTTATATGTTTTTTCCACAATTTCATGTTTTATTCATATGTTATGACTTCATGGATTATGTTCATTATTTCCTTATGATTCATGTCTTATGAACTGTTAATCTTTATTATGATCTCTAATATGTAGGGTATGATCTCAGAATACTATGCCCAAGTTCCATACCCTTTTTCTCATGTTATTCTTATATATTTTCTTTATTTACCCTTATTAAGCATTTGAGATCACCCATTTATTATGTTTCCTTTCTCCAGGTTATGAATAAAGGTTTTAGTTAGAAGTACTAAAGGTGTAGATCATTATGGGATATGTTTAAGATATTTCACCAGGATAGAATATTTTTTCCAAATTTCCAAAGACACCAAACTATTATGGTCCTCAGGCATTTACTTTTTCAATATACTAAATATTTATCTAAAATGATGTAATATCCATGGATGTTAAGCCTGGGTCGCTATAATTTGACTGGTGAAGAATTTGAGGGTTGAGAGTCATTGACTATCTTGAGAAATCGATGTAGGATGTGGTGTCCCACTCAAATATTTTTTGGATCAGGGTGATAATTCAACTTCCTCATATTAGATGGCTTAGATTTAATCCCATATATGATCTGATGATCAAAAAAACTCCTTAAAAGATTTAAAAATCTAATCTGAACTCTTAATGGTTTTTGAAAAGTAATTTTTATTAGATGAAGGTATTGTCTAGAAAATTTTATAAAAATTATTTATAAAACAATAAGTTATAAAAAAACAACTTAAACAAAAGATAGTAAAAACTAAATATTATATATTACCTTATTAGAGTAGAAATGAAACTTTCTATAAGAAATTTTGTCCAGTAATTGTTCTTATTGGTTTTTAGAAAAACTAAAAATTTTAGTAAAACCAAAGCTTTTAGTAAATCCAAATAATTTAGTAAAACTAAAGTTTTAAATAAAACTAAATATTTTAGTAAATATAAATAATTTAATAAAGAGAAAGTAAAAAAAACTAAATATTTTAGTAAATCCAAAGAATTTATGAAAAACTTAAGTTATAAAAAAAAACTAAATATTTTAGTAAATCCAATGAATTTAGAAAAACTATATTTTTTTAGGAACTTGAAAAATTAGAAAAACTAAAGTTTTTAGTAAATTTTTTATTTTTTGTAGAACTAATGTTTTTAGAAAACTAATTTTTTTAGTAAACCATGAAATATGAACCCCCCTTTGAAAAGGAGTTAATTAATGTAAGGATATTGGTAAATAAGAAGTATATATGAATGATCACTTAGTATTGATCATTACTAACTTATTTTTAATATATTAAAATCTATCAAAACTAAGGGGTTTAGTAAAAATATCAGTAATTTGTTCTTACATTACGATGAATTGTAAAATAGTATCTTTTTGTGTGTGTTATCTCGAAGTAGGTGGTGTATTATATCTATGTGTTTTTCTCATGAGTGATGTTCTTATTTTTTAATTAAAGTAATGAAACTTGTTTTATCACACAAAATTTGAGTTTTACTAAAACTCAATCCATAGTCGTTGAGTGTGTGTTGCATCCACAACACTTGAGCATAAA
This sequence comes from Viscum album, assembly GCA_963277665.1. NCBI lineage: Eukaryota > Viridiplantae > Streptophyta > Magnoliopsida > Santalales > Viscaceae > Viscum > Viscum album. The sequence continues at coordinate 1,703,734,520 of OY728141.1, read as the reverse complement.
AACTTCCAGCTGCCACATATTTAGCTGCAGAAATAGAAATTTCTACTGAGTATTGTTTCTTAAAATACCAAGATACTAAAGCTTATCATAATAAATGAAAGGTTTCATAAGTATTTTTTCTATCCATTTTACATCCTCCAAAGTCAACATTCAATTTTTTTTCATTCAAAGTTATTTCCAGAAGAGTAAAATAAGCCTAAATCTATAGTTCTCTTAGGATAAAGTAAAATTCATTTTATTTATTTAAGATGAGAATCTTTTGGATTAGCTTGATATCTTTCACATAAGCATATATAAAATATTAAATCTGGACAACTAGTTATTAAGTAAAGTAAAATTCCAATCATTCATCTAAAGATATTTTGATCAGCAGGTTTACCAGATTAATCAATATCTAAAATATTTGAGGTTATGATAGGAGTGCTAATACTTTTAGTATCATCAAATCCAAATTTATTAAGAAGATATTTTATATAATTATGTTGATATATAAATTTTTCTTCTTGTTTTTGTGAAATTTAAAAACCTAGAAAATAAGTAAATTCTACCATCATGTCCATTTCAAACTCAGATTTCATATGATCTATAAAGAAATCTGTTAAATATTTTTGACTTAAAATAAATATAATTTAATCAAAATAGATATGAACAATGATGATTTTTTTAAAAATTATTTTATAAAAAGTGTTGGATCCACAACTCACTTAACAAAATTGTTTTGTAACAAAAATCCAGTTAATCTATCATATCAAGATCCAAGGGATTGTTTAAGTCTGAAAAGTGCTTTAGTAAGTTTAAAAACATGTAATAGTGATTTTTTATTTTCAAAACCAGGGGTTTTTTCTACATAAAATTCCTCCTATATATATCTGTTAAGAAAAGCACACTTCACATCCATTTTAAAAAGTTTTAATTTAAAAAAAGTTGCATATGTTACAAAAATACAAATATCTTCAAGTATTTATACCTAAGTATATGTTTGTTCATAATTTATTACCTATTTTTGATTATAATATCTATCAATAAGTCTAGCTTTATTTCTTACTATAATTCCATTTTCATCAAACTTATTTCAAAAACCCATTTTACACAAATTACAAAATAATCTTTAGGTCATTTAACCAAAGTCCAAACTTGATTCCTTTGAATTTTTTTTGAGTTTATATTGCATAACTTTTATCCAATATTCATCACTTAAAGGTTTGTTAGAAGTTTTATGTTCAAATTGCGATAAAATTGGACAATGTTAAACTTTATTTCTTAAGGAACTTCTAGTTCCAACTAGTTGATCTACATCACCAATGATGTTATCACTAGGATGATTCCTAATAATCAACTAATTTATTGGGTTTATTAAATTCTATTATTCTATAACACGTTGAAATTATTCTTGAGGTATAAATTCAAAAAAATATTCTTCAATTTTTCTCGCATGAGAAGAACTTTACAACATTGGTTAAAAATCAATTTTTGAAATAACATCTGAAGATATGAATTGGGGTTGTTTGAAAACAAAAGGACCAGTTTCATCAAACTTAAAATGTAATATTTCCTCAAATGTACTTGTGTTTTTATTAAAAACCCTGTAATACTTACTAGTTACAGAATAACTTAAAAATATTCCTTCATATTTTGGAGCAAATTTATATAAATTATATTTAGTATGTAGAATGAATACTTTGCATTTGAAAACTTTGAAGTAATAAGGTTTTGTTTTTCTTCTATTAGACAAATAATAAGGAGTTTTATTAATAAAATATCTTATTAAAACTCAATTTATAGTATAACAGGCAATACCAACATCTTACACCAAAAAATGTTTAGAAGATGAGTATTCACTAAGAACAGTTATTGTAATCTCATGAAGAATTATATTTCTCCTTTCAATTGCACCATTTTGTTGTGGAGTTATAGGTTCCTAAAAGTTATGTATTATACCCTTTTTACTAAAAAAAGTTTCAAAATCGAAATCTACAAATTCTCCACCATGATCACTATGAGTAACTTTTTTTCATTTTTAACTCGGGCTGAAAAAGTTTTAAAATAGAAAAAGGTTTCAGACTTATTTTCTAGAAAATAGACCCATGTATATCTAGTGTAATCATCAAATAAAATATATACATGGTATTTTTCACTGATAATTTTAGTTTGTGTATAAATAAATAAATCCTTGTGCACTAATTGTAAATCATCAGAAGTTGAGACCTCACTAATTGATTTAAAACTTGACCTATTTTTCTTTATGGATTAAAAAGGATAAAAAACTTATGAAGTATAAAAATTAAGTTTTGGTATATTTTTAACTAGTACCTTTTTAGATACTTTAGATAAATTTATAACATTGAAGTTTCCCAATCTTCTATTCCATAACTAGGATTTGTATTTCATTGCACTAAGGTAAGGTAGATCTTGGATCCTAAGGTCTTCTAAGTTAATTTTATAACCATTATCATGTCAACTGGTAGAAAGAATAAATTCATATTTTGAACTATTAATAGTAAATTTTTCATTCCCAAAGTTCACAAGATATCCCTCATCACATAATTGACTTATGTTAATAAGTTTGTTCTTAAGACCTCTAAAAAATAACATTTGAAGTTAAAGTTTTTCCAATAAGAACAATATTACCTATTTTGATAATTTATACTTGAGAATTGTTACCAATGGTAACTTTAACACATTTTATTTTGATAATATTTTTGAATAAATATTTATTTCTAGTCATATTTATATATCAACCACTATCCATGTACCATATATTGTTGTTTCACTTCTTATTTTCCTAAAAACAAAAATATTTGTAATTCAGAACCCAACCCTTCTTAGTTCTGGTAGGATTAAAAGTAATATTTTTGGAATCCAAATCTATCCAACTTTGTAATGTTGAGAAGATGTTAATTATTTTTAGAAATAAGATTTATAAAAACCTAAATATTAAAAATTATTTAAAGAACATTTATTTTTCCAATATCCACCACTTTGACATTTTGTGCAAAATAGAGCACTTTTTGGAACAAAGTAGTTATTTTGAAAAATGGGTTTATTATTAGTGTAACCCATTACAGATACATCTTGATGATTTATAATTTTTATATACATTTTATCAAAGTTTTCTTTATTAATAGTACACTTTGATAGATCTTTTTTATACTAGATATCTCAGAATTTAGTTTTACAACTAAATTCTTATCCTCAATAGCATTAACATTAAGATCATCATTTTCTAAATCTTTTGAAAAACTAGTTTTTTGAGATTATAATTTTATAATTATTTAGAAAGATCAGTTTTATCAAAATTATAATTTTATAATTATTTTTAAAGAATATAAATCTCAGTTTTTAAAATATATATTCTTGATTTTTATTTATAAAGTTTTTCTTAAGAAATATCAATTTTTTTAGTAATTTTACAAATCTGATTTTCTAATAGTTTTTAAAATATAGAAACATATTCCAAATTAGGCAAAGCATTATTTTCTTATGATGAAGAATATTCCTCATCAGAAGATGTATAATTATTATCATTATTAATTTTAGGATAATTTTAATTTTAATTAATATTGGTTAAAGATTCAAAAGTTACATTTTCCATGAAATAACTATTGTTATTCAGAATCTCATCATAGAAACCAATATTCTTCTTGTCTTAAATTTCAATATAAGATGAAATTTTTGATGAACTATCAGCACCAATTCCACTTCAAGTGTCTAATTATTTCATACTTTTTCTTATTCTTATGCTTGTAGTATTTATTATAATTCCTTTCATAATTTCTATCATTCTTTTATTTTCTTTTAAGCTTTAGAAAGTCGGATCTTATATGACCAGCCTTTTTTCATTCATAAAAAACAAATTTATAAGAATAATTATTATCACTTTTTTCCTTATGGTTCTTCTTATACTTGTTCTGAAAATCCATTTCCCAATAATCTAGTTCATCCACTTTGCAATATTGGATAATTTATTCTCGAACTATTTTGAAGAACTACTTTCTAATTCAACTAGAACATTCATTTTCTTTGATAACATTGAATTTTTTTTTGATGAATGAAATTTATTAGAAACATTTGACGTTGTATCAAAAGAAACTCTTCCATTATTTTTCTTCATCTTCTCAGCATCTCTTTTTAATCTACCCTCATATTTCATAGAAGAACTAATAAAATCATCCAAATTCAAATGATTGATTCTTTTAATATTATCTAAAGCAGTCCTCTATGACTCTCATTCTCCAGTCATGTTTTTTATAATATTATCAACTATGTTCTTATCTATAAGATCTTTATATCCTATAGATTTTAAGATATTTGTTCCACCTCCAAGGTGGTGTGTTTTGGGTGGTGTGTTTTGGGTGGTGTGTTTTGGGTGGTGTGTTTTGGGTGGTGTGTTCTTATCATCGCCCGCCTCTTTATTTATAGAGATGGGTGCTCATTGAGTTATTCATTTCTTCTATTTTGACCCATTTGGCATCATTATCCTTTAAAGGGAGGTTGTATTAACCCCGTGGGGACTAGGAAATTCACCCCTTTCGCATTACAAAGTAGGTTCCACAGTCAGATGATCCCAGCGGGCGATTGCATGGGGTCAAGTACTTATGAAGTCGGTCCTCCTCGGATATAATTTCCTTGGATGATCTCCAAAGGGTTTATTCATGGATCCAAGAACACACAATGGCCCTGGTATCCATGATTCATGGACCTACTTTCCAAAGGTAGGCACTCGTTGATTGATGATTCAGCCAACGACACTTAAGGACTCTATTTGTCGATAGGATGGGACGTTAGGATCACTGCACCCTACCGGGGGAGGATTGTTGCCTATTCTAGGACTCTCTTATAGATTTAAGTTGTGTTCATATGTTCGTGAATCCTCAGTTCATTCCCAAAGAGCATGTCCATGGGCTACCCTTGATTTACAAGATTGTCATAGGCATGCATATGTTTGATGCTACAGAGGAAATGCTGACTTGAGCCATATTATAAGGAACTATGGAGTTTATCATTATCCAGAGGGGGAAAAAGGTGACTTGATGTTGGGATTGGACCCATAATATTGGTTTCCTATATATCCTCAAGAGAGGAATCAAAAACCACGTGTTCGGATGGTGTGGGGATTACACATGGGAGATGCCCATTTGATCGACCGTGGTTGGGTGGACCCTCTTGGATGGGCACCCTTTTGAGATTGGGCCTTCTGGTAGGCATCCTACGTATCCTGATTTAGTCAGGAATCAGATTCCTTGCAGTTTAGAATTACATGGATGTTGTAATCCTCACAAACCTCTAAGCCCAAGTGAGTCATGCTCGATGTGAGAAACAAGAGGATGCGAAAGATTCAACGATGCACATGCCTGCTCCCCTGTTGGTGGGGGAGGGAGATCCCGTGGCGGAAGAGGTTGGGGAGACTTTGGGAAAGGGTGCAGAGCAATGGACTTTTCCATGTGAGATTTAATTAAAGGTCATGCGGCCTGACCTCAAAAAATTGGGGACTTACTATAATGGGAGTTCCTAAGAGCACATTCTAAGAAGGGGAGGAGTTTCGTCCTTGTCAAAGGGGGGAGTGAACATAACCCCTGTGACTGATCACTATTCCTTATTGAATGGGAAAGTGAGTGATCACCCTTAACCCCTAGAATGGGGAGGTTCATGTCGACGTCCCAAGTTTAGACTCTGGGTTACCATGGGAATGTTGACCCACGAGCATTCCTGAAGCCCGCACCACTATGGGGAGAGCCTTCATGAATCTGCTTACCATGGGTATATAGACTCAAAGGGGTGTGCTGATGCACCCAATGGTCTAATCATACGGGTCTTGTGGCTTTGGAGGAGGCTTTGGCCTGATGCCTAAGGACTGGTTAGCGGAGGGATTATGGAGGACTGGATGGTAATGGAAGGGTGAGGTTGGAACCAAAGGAAATAATACCAAAAAACACCCCATTCCGCGTACTTATTTCTTAGGCGGAATGGGGGAGGCTCCGCATACCATGGTGGTATGTGGGCAAAGAGGCCGTCTGTGTACCAATGCGGTACACATGCATGGTTATAGACAACTATGTACCATAGTGGTATGCAGCATCATGCCACTTTGGGTTACATCTATGTATTGATGCAGTACGCGGTGCTAGGTTCAGTCCGCATAGCGGTGCACTACGCGGAGCACCATATTGAAGGAGGGTCTCGGGGATCATCATTCATGGGAAATTCATCCTCAAGAATTTTATGGTTTTCTGGTTACCAATTAGGTTCACAATTCTGTTATTATTATTCAATTCCCCGTTTTATGGTTCACGGACGGCTGTACCTGCAGAGGGAGGGGTTCGAAACTCGGGCTTTGTTGATGATTCAAGACTGAAGCTAGAGCCTTCTCCAAGTTCTTTCTTCTTCAAAATTTTCGACGTCCCTCTCTTGTCACCTCCCCTTTTCTCATACCTCTACTATTCTCCTTTTATAGAGCATCAAGGAAATTGTATCTACTTAGAACATGACACAATTTTTAGAGGCCCATGAGGAGATATCTTGAACCATGGAAGACTCGGTCAACCGGGTTTTGAAGAGGCTTCGGTTCCCAATAATGGTTTGCAGAACCCTTACCATTTTCTTTGTCCACGAACTGATAGGTTTGCAGAATGGTACATAGATGGTATTCACACGCATGAGTCCGTCAGTGACTCGGTTCGCGGTCTACCTTGTTCACTAGCCATATCTCCATGGGCCAGCAATTTGTGGATAGTTCTGTGTACTTGTTGGTTCTCGATCCAGATGATCCACGTACCTTTCCCGGTGATGGTATGCAGGACACTTAAAAACCATGAAAACTTGAATTTCTTCAAGTTTCTTCTAAAAATTTCAATTTTTTTTGAGTCCATTCACCTTACTATACTTTTAGAGTACTTTATTTATTCTGCAAAGCGATTGTGGGAGTATTTCCTTTTTTTGGTAGAATTTTCAGGACCCTACAAATGCCCCCCCCATTCGAATGGTGTCTATTTGGAATGAAAAGGGGACTATTCTGATGTAGAAGTGGTCCTGAACTGAAATGGTTTGCAGGAGAACAGATGGGCCTGGTAGGAGGGGACCACACCTATATATAGGGGCCCAAGTTATTTGTCTTTTACCGTTTCTCATAGATAAAATTACTCTCGATTTACCAGGATTCCTCATCTCTTGCATACCACACTCCTTGTGAAAATATTGTTCACGAACTGCTTTGTACGTACTGTGAACTGATCTTCGTGCCAATTTTCCATCCACGTACCATATTTTGGATTTCACAAACGTCATTTTGGAACTTTAAAAATAAAATCCAGATTCCATGTAGGAGGATTCTATGCGTCTATCTTGTCCACATACCAAACTTGAATCAGTGAACCAGACTTTTGAAAATCAACAATCTGAACTTAAAATTTAATCCGCAATTTTTGAACATGAACTTAATCTAGGCCTAGGTTTATGGGCCATCTTTTGTGAACCTTTATGTTCGCCAGCCAATGATCCGCGGGACAAAGTCTTGAAGTTGGTTCATGTACCATGGTTGTACGTAGTGGAATATGTCCGCGTACTATATCTGTAGGTAGGGTTACTTCTGCGTATCATGTAGTACACGAGATGTGCCTTCCACACACTATGCAGTATGCAAAATGTGGCTACCACGTACCATTTCGAGAAACAGTATGCGAATCCTTTTGTGGACATATTTTGAGTCCTTTAGCCATTACTGCATATCCTTTATCCAATAATTTTTATTGGACTGACATTTTGTCGGCTTCTGGACCTTCCTGTGCAGGTTAAAATGGCTACTTCACAGGCTGCGATAAACTCAACGAAGACAAGGGAAACCATGGTAGGGAATAGTGATGATCATCTTCAAGCCCACATCATTCTTCATGACATATTCTTGAAGGACTTATTGATGCCAAAGCTCTTATCTTATTCGTTATCCGTATAGTTTCCACTTTACGGCTTCAGTCTTCCTATCGACGTGCCTCCACCGTTGCCTGACCCTGACATCCCTTTCATCATCTTAGAGGTACCGCAAGGTCATGATCATGCCAAAATTTCCCCAGTAGGAGAAGTCATATCCACTCTGATTTAGGAGAACATCTTCATACTAAGAGGCTCGACATGGACTCTGGGTAACCGCAGGTGTCGTGATGGAGTCCCGATACTAGACACTCGGGAGTACCCATCCATTATAAGCATCTCCAATGAAAATCCTAATAGGGGGTGGAGCACTAAGTGGGATCTGCGGGTCAGAGGATGTTTCTCCGATGAGTGGGCCTAGGCGTTCTGGGTACATTAGACCTATTTGGAGTCCCCTGACCAGCTAGATGTGGCGGGATTGTAGGAGGTAGCTTGGGTTTCTCAATTTGGAATCTTCGCCCCAAGTGAAATCCTTCTAGAGCTACTGAGCCGATAGTGTTCAAGCACCAACACCTTCCACTTGTTTCATGGGGAGGTGGGGATCAGCCTATGGGATATCCACCAGCTTGGAGGACTCCCTATCCTTGGAGAGATGTACACTGATTTTATACCAGAAGTTGCTACATGGAATGATACTGACCACATGTCCCCTCTGACAAGGAGTCTACTAGTCATGGTAGAGGGATTACTTGATCATCCCCTAGAGGCTCACTCTCTCATCCCATTCGAGGAATGGATAAGGTTATTCTTGCAGGAAAACAGACCCAAGCCAAGGTTTCACTACATTTGAACTCATCCAACTCGTCAGTCCCACCAAACTCCAGGGTCATTTTGTGCTACCCTTGAAGCAAGACAATATACCACATGGGGATATGAGCTTATACCAAACGTATCACCTATGATTAGATTGGAAGGTTTCTTTTCCATGTTCTTGATTGGATGGATTTCCCCATACCATGAAATATATACTAGGGTTTGGGACTATACCTCAATGATAGAGGCCATGCTAGTAGAGGTTCGACCCATTAATTTGGACCTTTCTACTCTCGCCTGACTTTATGAATTTTTGGAAAAAATACAGGATGGTATGCCTCCGCATCATCTTAGTGGACTGTTCCAATTCCCGTACCGATGAATGTAGGAACACTTCCCCTATTATGAATACTGGAATACTGCAAGGGTTCCCCATTCTGACTTTCATCCTGCTCTTCTCAACATTTCTACTATTCATCCCAGGACCCTGAGCATTATTGATGCGGTTGGGATATTGAATGATGCTTCTTGTTTCTCATTTTCACTGCATCCTACCCCTCATGGGTCGTTGAGAGGTGACACGAACAGTTATTTGGAGGAATTCTCATACCTCATCGCACTTCAGGATGGGGTTCTCACTATTCATATAGATAGAGTAGTCATTTGTGAGCCATACCTCCCCTATCGGGTTTCCAGGCAATTTGGATGCTTTCAACAGACTGCGCTAATTTCGGATGTTCAATTAAGGGGAGAGTCTCATCCTTTGGTTCTCCGCCAATTATGGCTTATTATGATGCATGAGGGTGATGATAAGGAGGTTATAATTCCTAACACAACAGGACCCACCTTTCTATCATTGGAATATACCAAGCTATGGGCAGATTGTTACCCCAATGAGATGCTGAAAGAACCAGTTTGGTGGGTGTAGAAACCCTTAACCATTCCCTACCCTATCCTTTCCCCAACGATAAGGCCACACATTTTTTCTACTGTGAATAGCATGATAGCTACGCCCTCTACTTCTGTCCCTATAGTGGCCACGATGGACACACCACTTACCCCTGCCCTTATGGTAAGAATACACTCAGTTCTTTATTAGAAACATATGGGAGGGGCCTCATCGGTACAACCTATTTCAGTGGGGAGTGATTCAGACTGCTCTCCTCCTGCAGGTACTGTCCATAATCTTAAGGAGGCTGGACCTAGCAGAGTATCACTAGATATCCTGGAACTTGTGGATAGTCCTCAGCATCTGGATCCCGTATTTGAGCCATTCGAAGGAAAAGAGATCCCCCCATATTGGGTGACCTGTATTTGGTCCATTACCCCTCCTATGGTGATGCTTCCTGCTTATAGACATGTGTTGGAGGAGGAGGGTCAAAGTAATGGTGCCGTAGGGAGGCCCTAGGTAGTGAAAAAAGAGGCATGGTGCTAGTTATGTACTCTTGCCATGGAGATAACCATAGCCAATTTTACTGACGGGGGTGACAATTTTCAGCAGTTATTCACTGAGCTGGGTTCCGATGTCTTCGATTATCAGCACTTACACCTCCTCATTTACTAGATTGTTATTGCTCAAGAAGACCTTGCCTCATGCAAGGACAATCTGGCCATGTTCAATTCTTCCCATCACCAGGTGGAGAGCTTTCGAGATGTTTTAGAAGAGTTTGATCATCTCACAACCGAGGAGAAAAATTCTTGTGATTTGGTGGACACCCAAGAGAAATAGATACGGTAGTGAGAGGCCCATGCAATAAGGTTGAGGGATCAACTGGCTTCTTCACATACCAATTATGAAGCCGTACAAAAGAAAGGGAGAGACCTCAAAGTCATTTTGGAGTTGGTGCATATGACGTTCAAAGCCAAAATGGAGGAAAGAGCTTCTTTGGAGCAGACTATTGAAGGCCCACAACAACCACTTTCCATCTTTTTGGAAATGGAGAATCGAGACTTGTTATATTCCCATCTCAAATCATGATATGTACTCTCTTTTTTTTATTTGATACTCTAGAGAGACTCCGAATTGGGGATGTTCCTCCATTTTCGACGCACTCAATGAAACTGATTTGGATTTTAAATATCTCTTCTCCATCTCTTCCTGTCAATATCATTTCAATCAGGTATAAATTTAAAACCATGTCTTGAAACCAATAAATTGAAATAATCAAATTATGCTCTATTTTTTTCCTGAATCGTGGGACTCAGTGAGCATAGTTCAACTATTGCTGAGGTTTTATGGAAAACCTCACGAACTTTTATGTATTTTTCATTATTACCCTAATTTTTGCTTAATCTTACTTGTTACAGGATTAGAGGGCATAAATTGACTTTTTCTTAGGCCAAACTTTTCAGGTTTTTGACCTAATAAGATTTACGCCTTTTCTGATGGATCAATGTTTTTTTAATGAACCGATACTTGGATTTTTCCCAGAGGTTCCTTCTACAGATTTTCCCTATGGCAAGTATAGTGTCTTTTTTTTCCATTGGTAGTCCATAATCATTCCAATCAAACTTATTACTGATGTTTTAGGTCAAACTACTTTGACCAAACTTAACGAGGAAATGCCCTAATTCAGGACCATTATCCAGGAATGTTCTAATATCCTTCAGACATAGATTATGGATTTTTCTTGACCCTTAATTTATGGATTCTGGATATGCATGAGGCTTGAGAGACGTTTTATGCATACAGAGGTAGGAAATGACTCTCCTAGGGATGGATTTTCATTTGATTAATGACTGTTTTTTTGGGCGAAATATACAGAGCCACCGGGGCATGATGTGAATAGTCAAGAAAAGGTGTCCATAGGATACTGGCCTTCCATATCCAATGGCCTAGTGGGATTTGCAACATTTTGAATTTATTTTGAAGTCGGGAGCCATAGTGGGTGGTTGGCCTGAGTAGTGAAATCTAAAAATATTAGGTACATTCATATCAGCTTTGATGGTGGGGGGGGGACTGTTCCCACATGGTTATTACTTGCGTGAGGGAGAACTGGTGAATGCTCAATTCAGTTAGGATTCCTTTTGATGTTAGGGGCACTTGGAAAAAAGAAGGTACATAAACCATTATCCAAGAGTTTTCCAAATCCAGGGTGTGACAGGACATGATTGTCATTTGAGCATATGGAAGCTAGAAAGGACTCTCTTGGGGATGAATTTTCCTTTGATTGAAAACCATTTTGTGGGAAATATACATAGAGCCACCGGGGCATGATGTGCATAGTCAAACAGAAGTGTCCGCATGACATTGGCCTTCCATTCTCTGATGACTATGGAAGATTATGGAGATTGGGATCTTTCTGAATACGGTATGTGACCTTCGACAAGGGGTGAACCTAAGCATAAAAAGGGGAATTTTAACTTAACTTCTTTGGGGAAACCCATAAATGAGTGGGGGCACTCTTCTTTTGTATGCAGACCAACTTCACACATATGGATGGGGTACCTTTAGAAACCTCAAAAAGGGGCCAGAGGTGAATCAGGCCCACATGCTATGATATATCTAGGATGTGTGTAGGGAGGAAAATGTAAACCATGACTTTGAGGGCCCTTGAATCAGGAGGTATGGAACGAGACTTGGAAGCCATTGGGCATACTGAGATAGGAGAGGAATCTCCTGGGGATGAATTTTTCTTTTATTGACAACCATTTTTGTGGGCAACATATGCAGAGCCACTGAGGAATGATGTGCATAGTCAAGAAAAGGTGTCTACAGGAAACTGGCCTTCCATCCCAGATGGCCTTGTAGGGTTATGTAGATTCAAGATCACTCATAGCACAAAGTTTGAAATATGGAAAGAGTATATCCGAGCATATTGGGGGACATTTGGGTTGCGATTTACTCATGGAATCAGGTGTCACTTACGTAGATATTACTCATACATAGGGTGAGGCATTCATTCCATATTTATATTACTTGGTCATTTAATGTCACATGGCCAGGATGTGGGGTTCCTCTTGGGTATGGGAACCATGACATGACTTTTAGGTTCGTGCTGCTAGGACCAAATTATTGGGTTGTTTTTTCATAACATCACGGTGTATCTCTTGCTAAGATCCTTAAGCTCATGTGATATATTCTCGATGTGAGAAACAAGGTATTATGATGATTTTGTGACATTTCCTAGGAAAATCTAAATCAAAATTAGAGGGAACTTTGGGATTAAACCATCGCTATGCAGTTTAACGTTGTACAACAAGGACAATTTTGGCCTTGCATTTTAATGTCGTACGATGAGGACATGATGCTGTGTAGTTTAGAGTCATTTTGTGAGGATGATTATATTGTTATAAAGATCTTTAATAGTTTTGGGTTAATCAAAATCTGGATGTTCTGGCGTACCTTAAACGTCAGTGATGATAGAAGGTATAAACCATAGTCCCGGGGGAAACTTGAATCAGAAGGGATGACATGGGGCTTGGAAGCCATTGGGCATACTGAGATAGGAGAGGAATATTTTGGGGATTTTTTTTTGATTGATAGCCATTTTTGTGGGCAACATATGTAGAGCCTCCGAGGCATGATGTGCATATCCAAGAAAAGGTGTCTATAGGACACTGGCCTTCCATCCCAGATGGACTTAGATGATTATGGGAATCCAAGTTTTCCCAAGGTATAGAGTGTAAAAAATGGGAAATATGCATCTGGGAATGGAGAGAATATCCAGATTATGATTACCCATGAACTATTGGAACTTCCACATAGATCTGACTCATATGTAGAGGGGTAAGCAGTATCTTTTGACTTATCATGAGTGGGGGGAACATGTGGGATCTCATAGCACCGAGGACTAGACCATACATAACTCTTTAATAACTTCACATTTTATTGTCATGCGATTATGACTTTTCATGGGCTCACTGTACTAGTCTCACCTTCGCATGGGGAGAGGGGAATTTTGTTTTTATGGTGGCTGGGCTGGGATGCCAAATCCAGGCATCACTATGTATCCTTCAAGGACATGAATCAATCCATACATAGTTCTTAATATTCCCTATAAATTTTTACTCGATGTGTAAGGAAATTTGAGGGTATTTTTGTTTTCATATATATGTGGTTGGGCTTGGGGTGACAAATCCAGGCGTCACTACATATCCTGCGAGGGAAGGAATCAAGCTGTATGTAGTTTTGAATGTTCCCTACACTGATCTGGCCCGGACATGGGGGTGGGAATGTGTTAGGGAATTTTTGTTGTTTCATTCACTATGGGTTCCAGATCTACCATATTTCTCTGTACCTTGTTTGTATAAAATAACCCTTACCACTGATCCTAAGCTCACGTGAGTTAAAATTGATGTGAGAAATAAGGATTGGACATAGAGTTTCCTTCGCAGGTGTGAGGAGGTAGAGGGCATGATGGGGGCATTTTTTTGTGTGGGGGCTGGGCCAAGATCAAGGATCGGGGCGTTGCTATGTATCTTACGAGGGCATGAATCAAGCTGTACGAAGTTCTGAAATTTACCTATACCGATCTATCTTGGTCTATATGTAGGGAAATTTTCATTCTTTCCATCACATTTTCTAGGTCTACCATGTTATTCTATAGTTTACTTTCATAGGAGAATCCCTATCACTAATCTTAAGCTCACGTGATCTATACTCAATGGGAGAAACAAGGAGTGATAAGGGTTTCCCTTACAAATATGGGTTGATAGAGGGCTTGATGGAGGCATTTTTTTTGTCGGGGTTGGGCCAAGATCGAGGATCGAGTCATCTCTATGTATCCTACAAGGGTAGGAATCAAGCCACATGTAGTTCCGTGAGAGATCATGCAATTTATTGTCATGCGATTAGGACACTTTGTGCTATGTAGTTTAATGTCTTGCAGCAAGGACATAACTCACAGTTTAATGTCATGTTTCAGGGAAGAGTTCCTTACAATTTAACATCATGTGGAAAGGAAAATGACTCATAGTTTAATGTCTTAGAGTTTGGAGCATGTAATTTTAGTTTAATGTCATGTTACATGGACTAATATCATACAATTTAACGTCATGTGGCCAGTATGATGAATCATAGTTTAAGGTCAGAGAGTTTGGACCATGGCATTGGGGGTATTATAACTCATAGTTTAGGGTCATAGAGCTCAGACCTTAACATCCTGGTATTTCTATTATAACTCATAGTTTAGGTTCATAGATATCATACCTTAACATGGGGGGTTATTACTCATATTTTATGGTCTTAGAGTTTGGACCGTATCATTGGAGGATATTATGCGAAGTATTTTTTCAAGAACTTTGAATTTGTAGGAGTCGTGATGAGCTATCCGTCCATTGACATTAGGACATATGATCCATTAAAATAGACCCTATGAATGACATATAGTCCTCTCCACTTTGGTTCAATCTTTGGGGGATTCTTCCTAAGTATCATCAGGGTTATGAGGACTAAAACCATTTCTCCTTCGAGGAAAGATCAAAGATGAACCTTTTTGTTGAAGGCTCGTGCAATACAGTTTTGGTAGATTTCCAAATGGTGCAGAGTGTGTAGCCTTTTTTCATCTAGCTACTCCAAATTATCAAACCATCTCTGGGATTTCTCATCCATGGATAGTTTATCACAAGTGGCCACACTAAGTGATGGAACTTGGATTTCGATAGGCAGAACTAACTCTACCCCATATACAAGTGAGTATGGGGTTTCTTGAGAGGCGGTGTAGGTTGTGGTTCTGTAATCCCACAAAGCATTGAGGAGCATGTCTGGACACAATTTCTTATCCTTATTAAACATGTTTTGAAGCATGTTGGACAATGTATTGTTGAAAGCCTCTATCTTCCCATTGGACACCAGGGTTTGGTGTATGAAATTAGCATGAACTTGGCAGGAATGGAACTTCTTAGTGAATATGGCACAATCCTGTATCATAGTGGTACAATAATACCCAAGACTTCAAATTTTGTGAGAGAGCTTAGTTTCTAATTGGTGCACTCCACAAGATCCGATGTACACTTATTTCATGACTGCAACAGTATCTTCTCCATCAATGCACCTGAGAAGTACTCCATCAAGGCCTCTTTTGTAGAGAACCTTTTCTTGGTTTACCCCATTGTACAAGGAAAAATTGATTACCCATCTTCGGACATGCTCCCTTCTAGGCCTATCTGGTGGGAGCTCCCCATTCTAAAGGTAAATTTCAATGGGCATCATCCAACCGGTAGTGTGACAATAAGTCTCAAAGATGGGGATAATTTCATTGATTTCCTCCATATTGCTCTGGATAAATGGCAAGACCATCCGACGGTGGGCAATGCTAATGACTATTTAATCCCGGTCCGGATTGGCCAGGACTGTAGCTGTATTTACAAAATATTCAACTTGAGCATTTTTAACCGAGGGACATTAGTAAAAATTGGTTCCGATGGGAATTATTCCATTAGTTCTCAAATATGATTCATCAAGGGGAACAACACTTCTTTCTTAATGGAATAGTCACCGTTAACCTGTTTTATGAATAGCTCTGAATCACCCTTTATTTTTAGGCATTTGGCTTGCACATGAAGTTCTAATTCCAGGCCTACAATGAGGTCCTGATACTCTGCTTAATTGTTTGTACACCCTTCTAAAAGTAGGAAAGAGTAAGGCAAGACAACATTTTTAGGAGATACAAGTATAACTCCCATCCCCACTTTTTTGAGTTTGGGATCATCCACCCTTTTCCCTATCAAGATTCAGGAAGCACCATAAAAGTTCATTTCTCATGTTTGGGGGTCCTCCTAATGGAAAAAACTTCTTCATCCAGAAGTTCAACATCTAGAGATGTTGTTTATTCTGAGGGGTTCTCAGCTAGGAAGTATGCTAATGCCTGGCCTTTGATAGCCTTCTAGGATACGTACAATATTTCAAACTATTATATAATGAATGCCCATCATGATAGGAACCCATTTAGCATGAGATGATTGAGGATATATTTGAGTAGGTTGCAGTGGGAGACAAGTTGGACCTCATGGTGCTGTAGGTAATGCTTGAGTTTCTGAACTGCAAAGATTAGGTCTAAGAAATTCTTCTCAATTTTTGAATACCAATTTTCAGCCTCAATCATTGTTCTAATGAGGTAATAGAGGCTATTCTCGCTGCCGAAATTGTTTTTTTCATGAGGAAAGTGCCTAATGACCTTTCCAGGTTAGTTACGTAAAAAATGAGTGGCCTCCCCTCAACTAGAGGCATCAAAACTGTTGGGCCTATGAGATATATTTTGATATTGTTGAATGCTTCCTAACAATCATTATCCCACTCATACGTAACTCCCTTCTTCATGAGCCTGGTGAAGGGTAAAAATTTAACTGCTAGGTTGTCTATGAAGCACCAAATTTAGGCAAGGTTCCCCTAGAGACCTCTCAACTTGGTGAGGTTATGAGGTGGGGAAATTCCAAGTATGGATTTTCTCTTCTCATGGCTGACTTAGATGCCATGATGGTGTATAAAGAAGCTGAGGAATTTTCCCAAGGTAATGCCAAAGGTGCACTTTAGGAGATTCATATTTAAAATGTGTTGTCAAATTTTTTTGAAGACAGTTTCAAGATTATCTAGGTGGTTTGAGAACTGTCATGATTTAACCACCAGATCATTGACATAACACTCGACACACTTTCCCAAGAAGGTATTGAAGATGCGATGCATGGCATGCTGATATGTGGCAATGACATTCTTCATACCAAAGGGCATCACTTTATAACATAACACTCTCTGAGTGGCCCTAAAAGTAGTAACTTATTCATCTCCTTGAGCCATATAAATTTGATAGTACCCAGAATAGACTTCCATGAAAGAGATAACCTCACATCCGACCATTGCATCGATCAAAAAATATATGATCGGGACTGGGAAGTCATCATTTGGTAAATTACGATTAAGGTCCCTAAAGTCAACATAGATTCTAATATGTACATTATTTTTTTTATGGACTATGTTTTATAGTTATATCAGATATTAAACCTCCCATATGAAGTTGGATTTGATCATCTTGTTAACCTCAACCTCTATTTTGTCAGTATGCATCGGGTGGGTCCTTCTGGCTGCCTGCTTATAGCCCCAATGATCTTCTGGTAAGCCTAAATGATGAGCGGAAACCTCAGGATTGAGACCTATAATTTCAGTGTAGTTCCAAGCAAGAACATCTCAATTCTTATTTATAAAGGAGGTGTATGCCTTCTGTTACTCATCAGACATAGCCACACTGATCAGAGTGGGTCAATGGTTGTTTTAAGTGCCTAGATTTATTTCCTTAAGTTCATCGATTATGGTGGAGACAAATTCTTTGAATGTAGGAGGAGAATCTTTGAGGTCTTATTCCTATTCTTCTTATTCTTCTTCTTATTCTTATTCATCATCTTCATATTCTTCCTCTTCATCTTAATCTTCTTCCTCTTCTAATGGAGAGAGGATTTTTGAGATGAACTCTCTAATATTGGGAGAGAAGTTATCTTTTTTCCTTAGTGAATAAGGCAGGATCAATTTGAGGTCCTATGGATGGGCCAGGAGCATCTTTGATAGGGATTTTCCTGACATCATAGGAGTCAACCCATTCTTCTGTGTCTTTGGACTTGATGGACGTAACCGAGACCATGAAGACAATTGAGTCCGCATCCGGACTTGCACTTACACATTCAACTTGGTTGATGGGTAATACATACTCTTCCCCAAGATGTTGGAGGGGGTTGGTGGGAGCCATTTCCAATCCATTTGGGGCATTTATCCAATCAGTTTCATCAGCCGAAATATGTTTTTATTCTGATTAATAGAACCCTCCATCGATATAATGCGACTCACAAGATTCAAATGGGGACTTGTCAGCGTGAAATGTCCCATTATTACCATTAGTGAAATATTTGACGCATTGATGGTATGATGACAAAATTGTAGCATGATGATGCGACCAAGGCCTCCCTAACAAGAGGTTGAAGGCCGTACTTTACTGCACTACTAGGAACTCAGAATCCGACATGAGGTCTTCGAGCCGAGTTATAAGATTGATTCATTCCAATGGTTTCTTCTCTCTTTTTTCATATCCCGGAAGAGTTTTGGTGAAGGGTGTCAATCCATCTTCATCATAACCCATCCAAAGAAGCATTTGCAGTGGGAGGAGTTTGACTCTAAGGCCATTGTTGATGAAGATCCTACAGACATCAATTCCATTTATCTTTCCCAACACATATAAGGGTTTGATGTTCCCTTGCATGATGGAATCTTCACCCCTATCTATGAAGGAGATGATGATGTGACATTCTTCAGGACTGGTCTCTATCTGATAGACTTCAGCTACTGCTAATTTAGCCTCAAACTCCTAGGGACTTAGTAAGGATTCAATGAGTGCCTCCCTAAGATCTACAGGCAGACTTAGCGTATCCAGGATTTAAAGCTTTGTTGGTACTAAAGACAAATAATTTAGAATATCATAATTCTTATCTAAAGGTTGGAGCTTCCTAGTTCGGGGTTGATATTTCATAGAAACTTTAGGGGTTTGGGCTTTGGATGTGGATGGTTTGACTTTTGTGGCCAGGGCCTATGGCGCTATGGCCTTTTCTGGTTTTGGCTGAATTGGTCCACCCGTATGCCTTGGGAGATTTAGTATTTGTTCTTCCCCTGATAGATAGTCTAAGATAACCAGGATTAGATTTCTTCCGATGGGGGCAGAGGAGTTTTTTCATTACTTTTTGTGTCTGCTGGATGGTCCTTCCATGAGTTTATGTGATGTTAACGGTTTGACTTGTGGCGTGGCTGAGAGTTTGAATCCTACTACGATTACACCTTTTGGGAAACCTACAACCTCTGCAGCCTCTTCCTCTGGACCTCTGGTTGGGCACAAGGAATTCAATTTCATGGCCATAATCTCCATCTGATAAGGGTTCCATCAGGTGAATTACATTGATAGAGCCGAAGATCAGTTCTTGATCTGACACTATTTTTGTCCGACTGACTTCTTCTGATGGCACCGTTTGGCAGGGTGGTGCCCATTGTACCATTTTGCGGGGTGTTCCCTTTGTACTATTTGGTAGGGCGAATCGTGTTGTACCATTTGGAGGGGTGATACCCATTTTACCATTTGGTGGGGTGGCGCCCGTTTTACTAAGTCTGTTGGCATAAAATCTGAAAGTGTCAAAACTGACTTTGGCTTTGGTGTCGTCTAATATTCTTGCTATTTATTTCTATCCTTCTTTCCTTTAGAGGACCTTAGGGTCAGGGAGGATGGCTGTGTTGTATCGGGAGTTTTTGGGGGCATATTTGGTTGTTTCAGCTACGCCTAGAGGATACCATATACTCAGTTGAAGGTCTTCCGGGTCATCCAATTTTCAAACTTTTACTCCTTCTTATTGGAGACTGTTTTCCATTCCTCTTCCTCTCTTAAGTCTGAGGTGGAAATGCATGCCACTTGTACTGGTGAAGGTCCCAACTTAACTTCCCTAGAATCCACCATCTTTTTCAGTAGATCCTTGAAAAAGAAGCATTATTGAATGGTGTGTCCTAGTATGTGTTGATAGGGACAATAATTTGGGCGGTCGTTGAGACCCACTTCATCAACTCACTTGAGACCTAGTAGCTGGAGAAAATTGAAATTCATGGTACCTGTGAAATATCCACATACATGGCCATCTTGGAAAAAATATACTTTATTTCTTCGTTCTTCGAACTGATTTCTTTTAGCACCCTATCACTAATTTTTCCGAGGTAGGGGTGTTTGTTGGTGTACAGGGGGTACTACATAGTTCGGTGGGGGCCTCACAACCGAAGTTGGCACTGGGGGTGGATTAAGCATGATAGAATCCAATTCATATTTTTCTGTTCTTTTCCCAGGGGATGATGGGGCCACTCGGGACTTAATATTGGTCTATTGCAAAAATAATTCTATCCTTTGGGCAATGGAAGAGAAATATCTAAACCCACTAGTGTAATTCACTGTGATGAGCAGCATTCACAATTCATCATGGAGGTTATCTATGCACATGGTGAGCATCTTATCCTGGGGGAGCATCCTGTTCAGGGAATAAGTCAGGCCTTTCCATTTGGAAATGAAGTCTGAGACTCTTTCATTTTATCACTATTTTCAGTTCCTGAGGTCACTGACCGTCGTCTTAGGAAGTGTTGAATTGAATTGGAAGAGAAATTATCTCCAAAGTTCCTCCTAGCCAATTATTGAATTGGCTGGTAGGTTAGTATACCATACGAAGGCCGATCCCTGTAGGGTTTGTATGAAGAACCTGAGTTTCATTGCTTCTTGCTGCTCTGAAGTACCCATCATGGGGTCACATTAAGATTTGTAGTGCATTAAATGCTATTCCAGGTCCCTTGAGCCATTGGATACCAAGAATACGGGGTTTCCAAAATTAGGAAATGGAAGGAAATTGCTCACCCACTTGGGGTAGGATTTTAGATCTGGCTATATCAAAGCGTGCCGCCCCTCCATGGATTATAGTCGAGCTGTTAATTTCTCAATGGTATTTAAGAATCATTGATGCATATCCTGTCGAAATTGAGCTTGAAATGGTGCGGTAGTGGAAAAGACTGGGCATGCTAGTGCTGCTGGAATTTACGGTTGATACCCAGCCGAGGGTATCATTTGTGGGTTTACCTAAATATATTCTGGCTGTCTTCCCAATGGGGAGAAGTCTTTATGTCCTTCAAGGTCCAGTTTGAACGGACCTCCAATCTTGGCTTCATTCACCGAGATGAGTGTTTGTGGTAAGGGTACCTCTTCTAGGAGCACCTGCTGACGTTCCGTGTGGGGAACACATCCAACAAGGTAGCTCCCTCGATGTATCTCAACATTAATTCACCTGAGCTCTTTCATTTCTTCCTCCTACTTGGAGAAACTTTACTCAAGATTGAGGGACACATTCTTAGGGGGAGGAGGAGGTGGTTCATAGATGAACTTGGATTTATTATTCTCCTTGTTGAGGTTTCCTGGGGTAGGTAGCAACAAATTAGCTGAGGGGGTGCCCAAATTCAAGATCACTCTCTGGTTCTGGGTATGCACACCATCTGGCTCAGTGTGGGATGCCTCTAGGAGGGAACCATATTAATTTTCATCCTCTCCCTCTATGTCATTTATTGTGATATCCATGGGGTTGATGTTTACCACATTCACTGAGGCATACCGCATTGGGGCTGGTGTACTTGGTTCTGAATGGTAGGAAGGCTTTATGCGCCCTTTGTTGGACTTTCTCCTTCCATTTTGCAGTATTCTTTGGGTTTCTTGGTAAAGATTGACCCAAAGGGAGCCCTGATATGACCTCGCAACGTGACTTTTCCTCGGAGGGTGTGAACCACAAGAAAGGGTGTAACGAGTAATTCCTCTATCCATTATTCTTTCTAGACGGTGGAAGACAAATGTCCATTGTGCGGGGATTTAAGGTAAAAATTCCCCTAACCCTATGGTCTAGGGTTGTTCCTGTTCTTCTATTGATGCCCTATGGACTGGATTTTTTGGTCTTACGGGGGAATTTTGATTTAAAAATGCCCCCATCCCTATAGGCTGGGGTTGTTCCCATATTGCGGTGGTATCTTCCACTATTGCCACTTTTTCAATTTCATGTACTCTCACACAGGTGTGAGCCGAGTATGAAATTAGGCCTGCATGAAGTCTATGGTATTTTGAGGACATGAAAACTTCTTTCTGGTTGGATTCTCTTATTCAAGAAGCCTATTGGATGTTATTGGTTTCCTAACTCAGAATCTTTTCAATGACTTGATCTCTTCGGCCCTGATGCTTTTGAGACTTACTCCAGGCCGGTTTTTGTTGAGTATCCCATCTTTACTGAGTAGGAATTTCATTTGGATGCTGCCCTTGGGTGATGACATTGCAGGATGTCATTTCCAATGGGGCCTACTGTATGGGACTTGGGGTGAAGTGTATAGATCTATGTTATCCCCATCCCTGTATATAAACTCAAGTTGGGGCATTTCCAATGAGGTGATGAAACTTATGTAGTGCATAGAGGCAATATAGTTCAAGGTTTTTCTTTCACCTTTCTGATTATGGATTCCATACGGATGGGAGGGATTCCAATTCTATTAGATGGTAAAGATCCCCTATCGTATTGACATGGTCCACATACCCTTCATAGGGTAAGCATTTTTCTTTCATCTAAATAAGAGTTGCCCATATGTTGAGGAGAATGTCATGTGCGCATTCCCCAAACAACTCTCTTGGTATGTCGAAGTGAGAAGTGGCTGTAGGCCAATACATCATTGGTATATTATCTCTATCTAGTTGTCTTCTCACAAGCAACATATCGTGTTGTTGTTCTTCTGGAGGCTCCTCTACTTGATATGCACAATTTGACTAATTCTTAATAATTTTGTTCCAAGCAGACTGGTTTTTGGGAGCCTCATTGATTTGAGAATGGTGCAGGGGTGTCATAGAAGATGAGCATGGCCCCAGGCCATCCTCTAGTTGAGAAATAATATCACTCACTATAGATGAAGTTCTTGATATATCTGAATCCATTTTTACGAGTTTCTCAGCATAGGATGAATTTCTCACATTCATTCTAGAGGGGAAGACCTTTTTTCCAGTATGAATTTTGATTGCAGGGAGGACCTTCGAAATTGGTGCTGCAATGGAGAGGGCTACTATTGCAACTTGATGCCCGACCCTAGGAATCATCCTCACGGCGTATACCCTAGGGAGGACTTTCAGGGCCGGATACAGTGATGGGAGGACCTTATTTCTAGTTGATGTCACTATGGGGAGGGAATTCACAATAAATATCATTTTAATAAAGGCCTTCTCAATGACTATCATCACGGAGAGGAATACCATCATGAATTGATACCTGGCTGCAGGGAGAATTTCTACAGTGTAAATCCTGGGAAGGACCTTCTAGATGTACTGCAATGAGGGGAGTACCTTATCATTGATTGATATCACTGTGGGGAGGGAATTCAAATCAAATTTCATTATTGGAAGGGCCTAAGCAATGACTTACATTATGGAGAGGACTACCATCATGACTCAATGTCCAACTATAGGGAGAAGCATATCTGCAGCGATACCTTGAGGAGGACCATCAGGGAGGATGAAAGTAAGGGGAGGACCTTCTTACTATCATATCTTTAGGTCTAGGGGAGGGCTAACCCAATGCGCATTAGGAGATAAGATCTTGTGATCGATCATTCTTGACCCATGGAGTAATCCCCTGTGGGTGCTCTGGGGAGGACCTTCAGAGCTGCTGGTAGTGCCATTGCAGGGAGGGCCTTCGCAACTACTACTTCCGCTTCCATAATTTGGTAATGGACTGGTAGGGTCTTGATCCTTCATTGATATATATTTGAGGGAATTAAGAACCCCATCTTCTAGCAGAGCAGGATCATGTACGTGCTCTTCATTTTCTGGTTACCTTTGAAACCTATCATTTTTGGGCACTCTCTTGTGGGTAACCGGGGCCATCTGCTATTGGTAATGGCCTTCATATGTAGGTCCCTGTCTTGTTGGGTCCCATGATGTCATTGGGATATGCTGGTGAACATATTGAGTTTTGTAAGGGATATATGCCTACCTTAGAGCAGCCACCACGTTGGACTGGTGTTCCCTAGTTGGAACAAGTATTTGTTCCCAATCCGGTTGTTCGTGTATCACTAGATATTTCCGTCAACCCACCTAGACTGAAGTAGGTATGCATAACTACTCTAGAGTGACTAAATCATTTTGCGAGTGAGTCATTCCATTCGAGGAAACTGGGTTGTGGGCTGGATTTCTCACCTTTGCCACCGATGCAATGATATCTTGGCATGTTTAGAGGATGTGGTATAGAATTGATGTATGATCTTCCATCATTACCAGGATGTGCTGGGATATATCTTTGGCTAGAATAGGTATGAAGTCCCATTACGATGTCGGAGCAGGAGTTGGTGCCTACTTCGTTTCTCCATGAGTTGCCAGTAGATACTGAAAGTTCTCATATGTCGGGATAGAGGAACGAGTCTGCCACTAGTTTTCTTCTCTAGTTGCCACCGTATTTGACTGGTGGGCTTCATATTCACGAGAAAGGAGTTTCATCTGCTCTATTTTTACTATATTTATCTCACATGCTTTGTATAAATATGGAGGAATTTGACTATACTCATATTTGGTTGCCGCCCTATTTATATGACAGGCTTGATGCGCATCAGCAGGTATTTGTGCCTGTGTATAGCCTGTTGTTTCCTTATTTAGATGGAAAGCTTGAAATTCATTAGAAAGTGTTTGTGCCTGCATGTAGATGAGTGCCACACTATTTGGAGGATGATCTTGTTGTGCATCGACAGATATTTGCATCTTCTTGTAGTTTTCTGCTCTGTCTACATGGAAAGACCGACGATCATTAGCAGAAACATGCATGTGATCATATTTTTCCACCCTATTTCTATGGTGGGCTTGAGTGGAGGGGGTAGAGTCATATTTATTCCTGTTGAATTCCACCGCGTTAGTATGACAGAGTTGCTCCTCAAGAACCAGGATGATAGCATGTCCCTGATTATATATTTTCCACTCTTGGCGGGCAGCCAGAGGGGCCCGAATCTACTGGACTTTAGTAGGTTCCCTCGGCATAAGGTCCTCTTTGGTGGGAGGAGGTATGGTCATCCGGTGTCAGCAGAGACACTCTCTGGTGGGGGACCATGAGTAGGACCCCTGTGTAGTTGAGATGAAGTTGTCAGCATCGACTTCATCTGCCTCCCTAAGATAAGGGAGGTACTCATTGTCACGTTTCAGGGACAGACTCCCGAAATGGTTTGAGATGACCACCGGGGCTGCCTTGTGCTGGGGTGCCGACCATGACTGAAGAGTCAGCTGGCGAGTCTTCACAGACTGGAGGGTTTTTCTTGCAGCCTCCAATGTCTGGAGAGTACCATTTCGGTGGTACTCCCTGATCAGCGTGTTGGACACCTAGCGTTGAAGACACTGGGTAGGCGAGGGGGTCCTGCTCTTTTTTGGGGCCCCATCCACCCATGATAAAACTAATTCGCATGTTCTCATTGGTCGTGGGGATGTCATTTGGATAAATTTTTTCTCTTCAGGAACCTGCAACATACATATATGACATATAGACCACAAAACCTCATCAAAGTAGAATTCTTTTAAACATATGCATATTTGGTGATTCATCTTGACCCCCTTCCCCTCTTTATCATGTAGTGGGGCGAAGGGTCTTGAGTGGGGTAAGACCGCCACCTTGGTTAAGGATTCACATTGGGTTCACCATTTTTGTTCCATCTCTAAGGTGGAGCATTTCACACATCTTGGGGTGAACAAAATGGTTCAACATACAATGTACTTATTTATTTTATCATTGGGGTAGAACTGCCACCTTGGTTAAGGATTCATGCCGGGTTCACCATTTTTGTTCTGCCTCCAAGGTGGCACGTTTTGCATGTCCCGGGGCAAACAAAATAGTTCGACGTGCAATGTCCTTCTATCTTTTATCATTGGGGTAGAACCACCACCTTGGTTAAGGATTCACGTCAGGTTTACCATTTTTGTTTTGCCTCCGAGGTGGTGCGTTTCACGCATCCTAGGGAAAAAATAGTCCGATGTGCAATTTTCTTCTATCTTTTATCATTGGGGTAGAACCACCACCTTGGTTAAGGATTCACGTCAGGTTCACCATTTTGTTCCGCCTATGAGGTGGCACATTTCATGCATCCCGAGACGAAAAAATGGTTTGACATGTAATGTCCTTCTGTCTTTTATCATTGGGGTTGCACCTCCACCTTGGTTAAGTATTAACATTGGGTTCACCATTTTTGTTCTACCTCACCCCCAAGGTGGCACGTTTCGGGTGGTGCAGAAATGGTCCAATGAGAATCATCACCCACCTCTTTCTTTATAGAGACAGGTGCTCATTGAGTTCATAATTTCTTCTATTTTGACCCATTTGGAATCATTATCCTTTAAAGGAAGGTTGGATTAACCCCGTGGGGACTAGTAAATTCACCCCTTTCTCATTACGAAGTAGGTTCCACTGTCAGATGATCCCAGTGGGCGATTGCATGGGGTCAAGTACTTATGTAATCAGACCTCCTTGGATATAATTTCCTTGCATGGTCTCTAACAAGTTTATTCATGGATCCAAGAATTCCCAATGGCCCTGGTATCCATGATTCATGGACCTGCTTTCCAAAGGAATGCACTCATTAACTGGTGATTTAGGCAATGACACTTAAGGACTCCATTGGTCAAGAGGATGGGACGTCAGGCTCACCGCACCCTATTGAGGGAGGATTGTTTCCTATTCTAGGACACTCTTATAGATTTAAGTCGTGTTCATATGTTCATGAATCCTCAATTCATTCCTGAAGAGTGCATCCACGGGAAACCCTTGATTTAAAAGATCTTTATAGGCATGCATATGTTTGATTCTACGGAGGAAATGATGACTTGAGCCACATTATAAGGCGCTCTAGAGTTTATCATCATCCAGGGGGATAAAAGGTGACTTTATGTTGGGATCAGACCCATAAGATGAGTTTCCTATGTATCCTTGGGAGAGGAATCAGAACCCACATAGTTTATATGGTGTGGGTCTTACGCATGAGAGCTTCCCATTTGATCAATTGTGGTTGGGTGGAACCTCTTGGATGGGAACCCTTTTGAGATCGTGCCTTCTGGTAGGCATCCTATGTATCCTGATTTGGCCAGGAATCAGAGTTCTCATTGTTCAGAATTACATGGATTTTGTAATCATGGAGGACTATATGGTAATGGAAGGGTGAGGTTGGAACCAGAGGAAATAATACCCAAAACACCCCATTCCGCGTACTGATTTCTTAGGCAGAATGGGGGAGGCTCCGCATACCATGGTGGTATGTGGGAAGAGAGGCCCTCCTCATATCGATGCAGTATGTGATCATGGGTATAGAAAACCATGTACATTAGTGGTATGTAGACCATCATGTCACTTTGGGTTCCATCCATGTACTTATGCAGTATGCGGTATCAGGTTCAATCCGCGTAGTGGTGCACTACACAGAGCACCATGTTGAAGGAGGGTCTAGGGGATCATCGTTCGCGAAAAAATTCATCTGCGAGAAGTGTATGGTTCACTGGTTACCAATTAGAATCACGATTCTATTATTATTATTATTAAATTACCCATTTTATGGTTTGTGGCTGACTGTACCTATAGTGGGAATGGTTCGCAACTCGGGATTCATTGATGATTCAAGACTAAAGCCGAAGCCTTCTCCAAGTTCTTTCTCCTTCAAAATTTTCATCGTCCCTATCCTATCACCTCCCCTTTTCTTGTACCTCTACTATTCTCCTTTTATAAAGCATCAAGGCAATTGTATCTGCTGGGCACACAACACCATTTGTGAAGGCCCATGAGGAGATGTCCTAACCCATAGAAGAATTGGTCAACCGAGGTTTCTAGAGGCTTCAGTTCACGATAATGGTTCACAGAACCCTTCCCGTTTTCTTTTTCCATTACCTAATAGGTTCACAGAATGGTACATGGAAAGTTCTTCATGCGTATGAGTCCGTCAGTGACTCGGTTTGCTATCTACCATGTTCGCTGGACATCACTTCGTGGGCCAACGGTTCTTGGATCGTTCCCTGTACCTGTTGGTTCACGATATAGTTGGTATGTGTACCTTTCCCAGTGATGGTACTTAGTCCATTTAAAAAACTTGAAAACTTAAATCTCTTCAAGTTTCTTCTAAAAATTACAACTTTTTTTGAGTGCATTCACCTTGGTAGACTTGTAGGAGTACTTGCTTCCTTATATAAAGTGATTGTGGGGGTATTTTATTTCCTTGGTGGAATTTTCAGGACCCTACAATATTCATGATTTTCATGAATCTCTAATGTATCTTTACAACAAATTCACCAGGTAGGAAATAAAATGCTTGATATCCTGCTCAAAGCATTGCTCTTCTAGTCTCAATTACTTTAGAAGTTCCAAAATGTGTAACTTCTAGTTTCTTCTAAATATTATTATCCTATTCACAAGAATATATCTAACTATATATATATATATATTCCTATTCATAGAACATAAAAAAGTATTTCTTACTCAATAGTTCAACTGATATTTGAGATTTTATTGATTTTTAAATGTAGAAACTTCCTTATCAATAATCTTGTAATTTCCAGTCAACATTACAAAATTATTAATACAAGTTTTAATAAAAAAATGTCTTCATTATTTCTCTCTAGTAATCATAGTCAACACCATTAAATATTGGTGGTATTCTAGGAATTATATTTTCAAGTGTAACAACATTTAAACTTTATATATTATAGAAACAAAAAAAAATCTACAATATACATGTTAGTGTAATAAATTTTTTTAAACAATATTTTATAATAAAATTTTAAAAAAACATTAAAAACTTGAATAAGATAATAAAAGTAAAAACCGGAAAGTCAAGTAGTAAAACTTTCTCTGATACTAATTGTTGTATTGTAAGAGTTTATAATGGATACAAGAGGGGTGGGTGGGGGGGTGAATTGTAGTTAAATTCTTTTAACTAATTTAAATCCCAAACCTCTTTATTAACTTTTGTCAGACTCAAAATTAATATGATGATCAGAGTATTTAAAATTGACTCAAAGTGCACATGGTGAATCAAAGTATATAAAATTTTAGTAAAACAAACTTTCCTTATAAATTCACAGTAGAATTAAAAAAAACTTTTAGAAATAAGTAAAATGAAACCTTTTAAAGTTACATAGTAAAAATAACATAAAATTTATAAAAATAATGAGTAACCTTTAACCTTTATAATAAAGGAATTCAATAACCTTGACTTAAGGTATCCACAATTTTATCCAAACTATAAGGGTTGTATTTCTTGAAAAAGAAATCCCTCGATCACAAAGATCATAATCAGATTTGTCTTCTTATCCCTAGAATACCTCAATCAACCTAGTTAGATCCAACCGTCCATAAGCCCTCAATATTAATATCGATTGGACACATAATATAATTGAAAAAATTTTCTAAGTATTTTAAAAACCTCACATAGAATCATTAAAATGAAAACTCTATAAAATATTACAAAGAGAAAGTAACAATTTGTTATGGAATATAAATCTTTATATGGATTGAGTTTGAAAAATACATCAGTTCCCAGATCCTCAAATGCACCTTTATTTAAAGGAATTCCCCCAATAGTTATATTTCCATGATTCTCAGAGTTAGTTTCAATGATCTTGGATGAGCTCAATATTGATAGATCAATAAATACATCTTCATACAATTTAATTTTGGTAGCACCATTACAATGCTGTTAAAAATTATACTGACCAGTAGAAATAATTTTGACTCTGATTGTAAAATTTATTATTCTGATGAAATTTAACATTTATAGTCCAATAGACTAAAATAATTTATACTAATAGACTAAACTTATTCACACTGATAGAATAAACTTAGTCACACCAATAGACCAAACTTTGTCACATCGATAAACTAAACTTTTGTTAACTAATCAGAATTTTCTTTAGTTAATCTGATGTACTAGACTTTGGTTAATCTGATAGACTAGACTTTTTTCAGTCCAATGGATTAGACTTTAGTTAGTCTGAGGGATCAGACTTTAGTCAGTCCTATGGATTATAGTAATATTTAAAGTTTATATTACCAGTTTAGAAATATTTCTACATTCAATAGAATAATTTTTTTTCTAAAAAAACAATCTAAAAAATTGGGAAATATAAAGTTAGTAAAACATCATTTTTAAGAGTGTGTTATGGTTTTCAAAAAACAAGGATAGAAAGTTTATAAAGTAAAACTTTTAACTCAAAAAAGGTATAGAACAACCAAAAAGAAAATATAACTCCTTTGAACATGGGAATAATAAGTACTTCAAATGTCATGGGTATTTTTATTTTTAGGTTAATTACCCTAACAAATTAATTATTACTATAAAAGAGATCAAAGATATTGAAAATAAAATTGAAGAGGATGAAAATTGTGGTAATGAATCTGAAAATTAAGATCATGTTTTATAATAAGTTGATGTGGGTAACATTATTATGCTATAAATAGTTTTTCAAAGTCAAATCTATCCTGAAGACAATCAACGAGAAAATTTGTTCCAAACTCAGTGAACCATAAATCAAAAAGTACGCATAGTGATTATTTATAGTGGGACTTGTATAAGTGTTTCTTCAACAAAACTAGTGTATATATTGAATCTTCCAACTTAGAATCATCCCCGGTCATACAAAGTGTAATGGTTGAACAATAGAATTACAATCCAAGTTAACAAACAAGTTATGATTTCATTTTCCATTATTAAGAACTATATTGATGAGGTATTATGTGATGTTATTCCTATGGATGATTATTGTTGAGAAGGCCTTTATAGTTTGATAGGTAAGTGAAATATGATGGGTGGAAGAAAAAAATATTCTTTTAGATATAGGGAAAATAATTTTACACTTTCTCCTTTGAATCCATCCTAGATTCTTCAAGAAATATTTGTTCCATAAGAGCCCAAATGCAGTCTCTTTATCAGTAAAGCTCAAGTGGAGAAAGAAATCCATAAAAAAGTCTATTTTTTTCTTTATTGATAATGGAAAAGTAATTCCATGAATATAAGAGTCATCAACATCCATTATCTCATTATTTTATTGACGAATATCATGATGTTTTTTCCAATGATATTATAGGAAGATTACCACCATTTGGATCCATTGAACACCATATTGATTTTGTACTAGGTGCACAATTTCCATATAAACCAACATATCAGTGTAATCCTGGGGAATCAAAGGAATTGAAGAATCAAGTGGATGAATTGATGTATCAAGGATTTATAAGGATAAACATGAGCCTGTGTTTTGTTCCAGCGTTATTGGTGAAAATAAATATGGTGCGTATCAAATGTGTATTGATAGTGGAGATATCAATAATATTAAAATCAAATACCAATATTCCATTACAAGAACCAATTCCATGATCGATGAATTACATGTTTCATCAATATTTTTTAAGTTTGATCTTTGGAGTGGATACTAATAGATTCAAATGAAGAAAGGGGATGAATGGAAAACGGAATTAAAAACCAAAGGTGGATTGTTTGAGTGTCTGGTAATGCCATTAAACCTCTCAAATGATCTTGATACATTCATGAGACCTATGAATAAATTTATGAAACAATTTATTGGTAAATTTTTTATTGTTTATCTGGATGATATTTTGATTTATAGTAAGGATATGGAGATCCATGTGGATCATATTTAGAATGTATTTGGCATTCTATATGAACAAATGAAATATGGAAAGCTAGAAAAGTGTGATTTATTTTCTAAAAAAGTTATGTTTTTGGTATATATGGTATCAAAATTATGAATCATGTTGGATAAATAAAAATTTTAAGCAATCAAGTCCTGACCACCACCGGAACCCATAACATAAGTAAGTATTTTTCATGGTTTGACATATTTTAATCATTGTTTTATTTCCAATTTTAGTGATATCATAAAACCCATTATAAAATGATTGAAAAATGGGAAATTTTAGTGGTAAGAAGTAACAAATTAATCATTTTAAATCATTAAGAAAAAGTTATGTGAAGCACCGGTTTTTTCATTACTTGATTTTGATCAAGCCTTTGAAGTGGAGTGTGATGTAATTGGAGTTAGGATCAGTGCTATTCTCACCCAAAGAAATTATCCCGTTTCATATTTTAGTGAGAAGTTGAATTATTAAAGGAGGAATTACAACACCCATTATAAGTAATTTTATGTGATTGTGAGATACCTAGATCATTGGTCTCATTATTTGGGACCAAAATAGTCTATTATTCATTATGACCATCAGTCCTTTAGATTTATCAATGGAAAACACATGCTGAGTTAGAGGTATGAAAATTGGGTGGAATTCCTATAATCATTCTCATTTTTGTCAAAATATAATAAGGGGAAATATAACCTAGTGGAATATTATTTATCTTGAAGGTATACATTACTTACCATTTCTGATGCTTGAATTCTTGGATTTCAAATTATGAAAAAATATTATCAGTATGATATGGAGTAAAAAATGATATCTTAATAAAATTTTAAAATTAATTTTTAGAGGATTATTATGTGAATAATGGGGTTATATTCAAGAGAAACAACTTGTCTATTAGAAAGGGTAATTATAGGGACTTTCTCATCTAAGAGACACATGAAGGAGGACTTGGTGGTCATTTTGGCATCCAAAAAACCTTGGAGATACTAAAGGAGAATCTCTACCATCCAAATATGAAATCATATGTTCAAGAAATTATTTCAAGATGAAGTACATGTCAAAGATAAAATATTCATTTCAATATTGGTTTATACACTTCATTACCTATTTCAGAGCAGCCATGGGAAGATCTCAACAAGAATTTAATTATGGATTTACCAAATACTCAATGAGGTAAATATTAAATCATTTTTTTGTTGATTAATTTTATAAGATGGTTTATTTTATACCTTTATATAAGTCTAAGGATGCAGTGAAAGGGATAGAATTGTTTTTAAAAGAGGTTGTTCTCCTACATGGAATTTCTCATAGAATTGTTTCAAATAGAGACATGAAATTTCTCATCCATTTTTGGAGGAAATTATGGGGAAAATTTAGCATGAATATTATTTTAAGAAATTACCATCACCCTCAAAATAATATGAAAATGAAAGTTACCAATCATAATTTGGGAACTATTTTGAGAACATTGGTGAACAAGAATATGAGATATTGGAATTTACAGCTTGCACAAGACTAATTTTTATAAAATATATCTCCAAGTGTTACCACTTGAAAATTTTCATTTGAATTGGTTTATGAAATAAATTTAATCACTCATATAGAATTGTGGTCTTTACCTCTTAATTTTTAGGTGAATATTTATGTGGAGTAGAAGGTAAAGTAGACAAATGAGCTTAATGAATCTATTTGTACTCAAATGGACAAGTCTAATGATGCATACAAGAGGTAATTTAACAAACATTGAAAGTAGGACATTTTAAAACTCATAGAGAAAGTGTTGATTCACCTTCATAAGGGGATATTTCCATCTAAAAATATGAACAATCTGATACCATTATCTAAAGGTCCATTCAAAGTACTTGAACGAGTGGGAAAAAATGCCTAAAAAATTGATTTACCCAATGATTTTGGTGGTGTTTCTATAACATTCAACATTGGGGAATTCTATCCATATGTTAAGAAGATAATTACATTGATTTTAAGGAAAATAATCACCAACCAGGAGGGAATGATATAGATCAGATTCAACCTAAGGAGAATACTTTTGGGCTTGACAAGAATTTTAAACCCAATTGTTATTCAAATTGCACCAGCCTACAATTTTTGACATTTAACATAATGGTGGGACACAACACACTTATTTGGGGCCCAAAATTACATATACACATGGAAAAGGAAGGAAATTTGTAGAATCACATTAAATAGGAGAGAGAACATGGAGAAAATCATCATTAAGAAGTAATTTCTCTACTTTAGTTAGTGGGGTCATTAATTAGCATGTGAAAGTGGTTTTTTGGATTTTTATGTGACATTTGAGTGCCTTAATTCCTTGTAATTATATTTGATTCATTACTCTTTTTTTTCTTTATAATGTATTTTCACCCCTTTATAATGGTTAGACTTGAATCCTGTGAATTTTGAATCCTGCCTTGAAAGTTTCTTACTTTAGACTCTTCCTTTTACTCGGAATTAGTGGTGTATCTCCGTAATTGGAGACTTAGTCTTTAAGCTCAGAGAAAACTTAGTGGTGGTTTTGCCTTTAATCCTTGGTCATTCAGCAACATTCTACAGCTTTATCTTCACTTACTCATTTTTTTCTTCTAGAGACACATCGCTTTCAGTTCAACTATGATATAATTTGATCAAATTATAACTCCTTTAGTTTAATATAGGCTTCCATGATAATTTTTATGTTAGGTTCTCTAACCATACCATAAAAATGTGCTCATATCCTTTATAATGGTTTATAAATATCATGTGAATCAGTAAAGCATATCCCATAGGAGTGTCTAGCTCAGTGTGTAGTCTTAGGCCCACTCATCATACACCGAGTGAAGATTGAGTTGATACTCAACCAAAATTTTTAAGGTAATTACCCAGAAGTCCATTTGTACCACAACCAAATCCACTCACCAGTATCTAAAGAGATATTTAATTGCTAAAAAACCACACAATCTCTACTTTATCAAAAATTTAGGGTATTATCGTATAGTTAGACTTACTCTAGGGGTTTCACTAAAATTTTCTTATCTCAATTCCCAAATAACATAAAATATTCAATAGTACATCAACAAACCTAAAGGGATATCTATAACTTTTGAAATTATGATAAACCTTAACTTATCAACTATTGATGATATTTATAACTCTTAAATTATACTCAAATGATAACATCCTAACTTCTAAATTTATCTAAATCCTATTTTGATACCAATTATAATAATCTAGATGTAACTATCCCATAATTATATGATTTATAGAAAATATTGCATCACATACATTCTCACAACCTTTTAGGTTTAAAGTTTTAGATAATTGTGAAAACTCATCAAATAATAAAGAACACATATTTCTCATCAAATGAACATTTTTCCACTATACTAAGAACCACTTAATCCATAATAAGTCTTCAAAATCTACTATAAATTAATCACACAAGATACTCCTCTTGACATATCATACATATTATTTTCCTTTATAACCTAGGGAAATGGAAACATAATAAGGGGTGAGCTCAAATGATTAGTAAGGGTATAATAAATTAAATCATGATGGTGAGTCAACACATATAAGTCAGTAGGCATGGAATGATATCATAGATAAAATTGAAACATCACATAAGTAATTTACATAATAAGATCATGAAATCCTAAATATGTGGAAACATCATAAAGAATAACATCATATACATAAGTCAAGGCT
Organism: Viscum album; assembly: GCA_963277665.1. Lineage (NCBI taxonomy): Eukaryota > Viridiplantae > Streptophyta > Magnoliopsida > Santalales > Viscaceae > Viscum > Viscum album. The sequence goes on along the minus strand of OY728141.1, from coordinate 1,703,698,976 downwards.
CACTACCAAGACAACATAACATAATGTGTTAGACTAGATTCCTATGCACCATATATGATATCTTATGAGATGAAAACATTACTCAATTAATTGGAGGATTATATAATTACAGGTCCACCTTTCACATAATGAAAATATTATATATGTGTGCCACATGATTTAAATAATCATATTATAAAAACAAATGAAAAGAAAATGAATTTCATATCATTTTTAAATGATATACCATAATGAAACATTCATAAAACTATCAATAAACATAACATGATATCCCGTGGAAATTAAACGGGTATCTAATGATATTAAGTTACATTCTAGGTAAATAACCTTCAATTAATATAATACAGATTATGATATTTACACTGTATAGATAAAGTGTATATGGTTAAGTGAATAATTTCCCCAATCAATCAATGTATACATCTAGGTGAACACCCTTTAATCAAAGAAATGAGATATAGGGTATTCATAAAGGAAAGACATTGGAAGAAAAATCATGTTTATACATGGTGGATGATTAAGAAAGACAAAATAAATAATTGAAAAATTCTATAATAGAAATTATTCACCATGAATATTCAAGAACATGGATAAAAAATCAAAGACTAGATAATTTTTTTTATAAGAACACTAGGAACTCACTTTGAAAACCAATAATAAATAACCCTTTTATTTTGTTAACTTTTATAAGGAAAATTTCACCAAATAACAGGATACAAATTTACTTTGTAAAACTATGAAAAATTATTGAGTAAGCCTTATAAAAAGGGAAAATTCGAGGTGAAAAAAAATCCATTCATGAAAAATACATTAAAAAGGTGGCCTCACTTCATTTTTTGTAAAGGAAGTCAAATTGATGGAGTCAAAAATTTATTTTGAAAATTGTTTTCAAAAATATATCTAGAAAACTTTTTAAAACATTATTTCAAAATATAATCACTAATAAAGTATTATTAATGAAGCTAATGAAGTTAAAATGTGGAGTAAAAGATAAAATATAAGTACACAAAATGATTATTTTTTTTAAATTTCTTTATCCAAACCCATATCACAATAAAGAGTAATATATTTTCATTTTGATAATATGTAAAGATAATTATGAAGATTAAAAGATATAAAACATATTATAGTTTCCATACATGAAAGGAGAACATTTATGGGAAGGAAAAATATGGATATGGAGGAAAAACAACCATTGTAAAGGATGCAAATTATTATTAACAATGTCATATTTTAAAAGATAAAAAAATAAACCAAGAAGAAAATTTTGATGTAAAAAAGTAATTTTAAAAAATAAAAAATATAGGAAATAAATTTTAGAGTAGATAAATTGTGTAATAAAAGAAATTTAAGAGTATATCCAATGAAGATGGTTGTGAGCCAATGAAAATAAATTGAGTTGAAAAAAAACCCTCACAACTTCAGTAAATTTTGTGTCAATAAAATTTGGAGGAGGTATCATGACATATAATTGTTAATACCATAAAGAATATTTAATATTGATAAGAGAATATCATAGGGTATTAAGTGCACCATGTAAAATAAAAATTGGTGTGTAATATGAAATACATCACAAGAGTGTAAATTGAGGAAAATAACCCTTATAACTTTAGTGATATTTGAATCAAAGAACCATGAAATAAATAACTTGAAATAGTTTTGTAAATACATTTAAATTAGTGAGTAATATGAAAAAATACATCCATTTCAATGTATGCAGCACACAAAAGGAAACAAGTGGTGAATATTTCATAAGTCTCAAACAATGAAAGTTGAGGTGAGAAACCCCTTACCTAGGGTCCTAATTCGATCTACACATACACTTAACTTTTTAAAAAAAATTAATTTTATTAAAAAATTTATTAATAACATTTTTCATCTATATTTTATTTTCTAAGGTCTATTTATTATCATGTGTTATTCATTTATTAAATAGTTTTCACTTATATCTGCTACTTGAGTAAGTTTGGTCAATTCCTCTAAAAATTCCTTGGTATATTGATCATGGTAAAATGTGTTGTAAAATAGATCCATAACCTCCATAATTATAGAGTTGTATGTATTTTATTATTCTATTAGCATAAAATTTATACAGTTTCACAGGTCTTCCCAAAATAGACACAAATTAAGAATGGTATCTTGATATGTTCATTTAAGGCGATTAAATTTACCAGGATAATTTATTGTTAATATCACTTATATAATTTAAAATAATATAATTATATAGAATTAAAAGTTTCATAAATATCATGTTTATAACTTAAATATATTTTCAAAGTCGTCCATGTTAGGCAGTGATGAAAAACCAAATACGTTATTTACATGGCGGTGGTAGTCCACATGTACACATGAATGGCACCTTCATTTTCCATAGAAAAGGAGGGGTGTATGAAATAAAATAATTTATCATTAAATAATAATATTAATTTAATAAATATCATATATTTTTAATTAAATAAACCTTTTTAACCAACCATGTAGGGAACTGATGAAAAATAGATCTGGTTGTTCATGGAGGCAGTAGTTTGTACTTACGCATGATGATGTATTCATTTTTCGAATGGTAATAGAGGAAGATAGAAAATAGATGTTCCATTAGTATAATAATATTTCAATATATCATAATAATGAATCTAAGATATAACTGATATTAGCATAGGGAAACAATATCTAGAGTTCATTTGTGTTCTTAGTCCATGGCAGATGACAAGGTGATCCACCGTGAGGGAAGTGGCTGACACAGTGTGTGACTCCATAGGGAGGTTAGAAATATGGAGGTTGGATTTTAGGTAAGTTTCATGTAGTTGATCCAAACTTTTATGAGTAATATAAATATCCATTGAATGCTATAGGTATATCGTGATTACATTGAGTTTGGTGTATGTGGTGGGTAATAGTGCACTTTCTGTGTTACATGTAAAGTAGACCAACTAGATGATGGCTGAGGTTTGGGAATCGATTATGATTCATGGTGATGATATCTCTAGTTATTGGTAATCATGATTTCTAATATGATGGTTGGGTATGATACCATTTCAGAGTTATGTAGTTAGTTGTGGTATGACTGGGTATGTGATTCCTATGGCAAGGATTTACCATATTTGGAATTCATCTCTCAGAGTATGTTAGTCATAGTGATCAAGAATTTATGGATGAATTCAAAACCATCTCAATGAATTGAGGGAGAGATGATTTGGATGTTTGGGTTTTGGTTAGGGTTGGTCAGTGTGGTGGTTAGAGATAGCTCAAGGATGAGTTGCTCTATGGTGGGGAGGTTGCAACAGATTGAGTTTTTGGGTGAATGATTTTGGGTCTAATTTTGGACGGATCAGGTGTGTTTGATCATGTTTAAGTTTTCATCAGTGTAAATGAAGGCTTGAGGGTTGGTTTCGAGAATATGGTCTTGGTGTGGGACATCTTTATTTTAAGGCAGATACCAATGAGTACCTGGTGGATTGGTACATGGTACCAGGTGTTCCTAGGTTGAGTGGGGGTGGCTCTATGAGGTCCACCTATCACCTGTTGGTCCTAGGGAAGGTACCCAGTGGGTTCTAGGTAACTGATGAAAGGGGAATAAGTACCTGGTGACCATATGGATTAATTTTTTAATTTTTAAATTAAATAAATTATTTTAAATAATTTAAAAGTTTACTGAAATGTATGGGGATCTCATTATTACCTAAAAACACATGGAGTTTGACCCTCTATCCCTATTTAATTCCCCCTCTTCCCAAGTGGGATGACTTTCATTTGTGGTTTGTTGGAAAAGTGGTCTATCACATGGATTCACATCAAGTAATATTATCAATCCTCTTGCATGATTTTTCTATATTTTTCACTGTTGCGGTAGTTATAAACTAAAATTTCTATTTTAGGTATTTTTCTTTGGAATCTTGATTTATTTATATATAATTTATATCATGAACCATGATAGGATGTCATCGGACCCGACACTCGACCCATTCCACGACATAGACTGAAGGGGTTTCCTGATCCCCAAAGACTGAAAACTAGTGCCGAGCATCAAAACATACAAGAGGGAATGATTTTAGACCAAAAAGGAACAACCATGATAAAAAAAATAAAAAAAAACAAACTGAAAATGCAACAAAACTAATAACTGAATCTCAAAAAAATAAAATACTAAGTTGATCAAAATATATAGCTAAAAAGATTGAAAAATAAATTAAGAAAAACTAAACCACTAACACACGATCTCCATGTGACCTATTGGTCACCAAAAACCACAAGACCAAATTTGATTCAATAATGAGAAACTAAACCAAGAGAACCTGATCAAAACGAAAGCTACAACTAAAAATATAATGTAGCCATGAGCACCAAAATTATCAGTAGGAATTTGAAAGGAAAACCATGGAATCCAAGTGTTTCCTTTCCCAAAACATTCCATTAAAACTAGTTTTAAATCTAGTCATAAAAATAGGGTTTTCACATGTAATTAAACAACACCATTTCCCGATTTTAAAATCCAACACATGCTACATATCATTTCCAAAATTAGTTTCCATTTTATAATCAAAATCCATAACAAGGGATACTGAAGTTGTGCTAAAAAAACAAATAAAAAGTGTAGGTTGGAAACTGGTATAACAGACAGTAAAAAACCAATATAAATAATAACCACGGGTATCCTAAACATCACTAGAAGACCCCTTGATGTAATTAGTTTAGAACCACGTACTGACGTATGGTGAAGCCCTAAGTCAATAACCAACTGAATACTCTATCCTATCCTCATCAATGGAACAACCCTCATGGTCTATCTATAACTCCCAGAGGGTAACAACCCATATAATCGTGGATGGTAATCTACCATCACTCGATTATCTAAAAGACACCCAGGAACCCATGGTTGTAGTAAAACTGTGTAAGTAGGAAGCTAATGCACGCATGACTCATCTTACCTTCCATCACCTCACCTGCCTACCCAAAACATGGACACCAATATATGATAACCCAAAAAGGGAAATCCATCCTATAGAGGTTTCCCATATATATATATATACATTTATCATCACAAAAGGTTCCAACTGGGCCACCATACCAAATAAACATTCAAATAATTTCCAAAAACACTTTACATTTCCAATCGGGCACACACATTTACCAAACCGCATTTTTTTCCAAAGTTAACAGAAACACAAATTTTTTATAAACAATGCAAAATGGGAATTTACATCTTAAAAATAAATTCCATTTTCATGCTATTCCAAAAACCATGTTAAAAGTTCATAAGGAAATTGAAGATTCTAAATGGGCCCTAACTTTCCAAATACAGCTTCACCTCCTACACCAATTCAAATCCAAGGTTGAAAACACACACAAAGTGACCAAAGATTTCCAAATAGGATTTTAAACTATTTAGGAACCAACTCTCTTTTGTAAAATGACAAATGGTCCATAACTTCCGGTACTATCTCAAAACCACTTTATCTCATTTGGAAACCATGGAACCATTTTTCAAGGAAAGAAGAAATATGAGAAGACATAGAATATTTTTAGGAAATCAAAGTTTAAAGAAATAATTACTTACAATGAAATAATTATTTGTAATATCATCCATGTTTTCACTTCATGTACCCATGGATGTGCCCACATCAAATGACATACCACAAGAATTTTTCCCCCAAACTGTTTTCAATTAAACAACAATTTCCTTTCAACTAGTTTCAAATTTTTTTATAAAAATTAGCAAATATCAAACCCAACCCAAATAAAATAAATTTAATAAAACATATCTAAGGTAAAACACCCCTAAAAAACCCCAATTTTACTTTAAAGGCTCAATTTACATTTTATCAAGAATGTTCAAGGTGTTTACACATAGGCATAAATTAAGAACCACTTCAAAACCTATTTTTAACAAATTTGGACAACAAGAAAACACCATAATAAACTGACCATGTAATATATAAAGGTGTGAATCATGTTTAAAAATTAATTGAAAGCACACACATGTCCATGTATTGTACCAGAAAGAAAAAATTTAGAAAATCCTGCCTCAAGGGGGTGTGATTCCGTCAAAACTTTTAGAGGAGGAAGAATAAGATTCTAAGAAAAAACCACATACCCTAGAGTCTAAGAAACACAAGACAACACACAAACCTTAACATTAGGGTTTATACAAAAAATATATCACTAAAGGAGAACTAATAAAACAATAGGGGAAGATAGAAAGGAGAGAAAGTTTGATGAAAACCCCCAAAACATACCTTAGAAGCTTGAATATTGAACCATGGAGGTAGGAGAGCCAAGGAAGAAGGGGTATTGGGACCCCTTGGTGTGCAAAAAATTAAGGGGAGGAGAGGGGTGCGATTTAGGGTTAAAGGGAGGAGAGAGGAAAAAAATTAGATTTCAAGATTTTAATGAACTGGCACGACCACACAGTTTTCCAAACCGTGTGACAAATATGATGAGCTCTCTACCCAAAAAAGGAGTGGAACAAGGTTACCTTGGACCTATTGCACAACTATGTGATGAAGGTTCATTTGGTTCTATCTGAACCCATACATACCGCATGACCGGGCCACACGGTTTCTACTAACCGTGCAGTAACTGTGCTCTACTTGAAAAAACCACCCAAAAACTCCTAAACCAAAAATTTCAACTAAGGATCAAACTCGAACCTTGACCAAAAGACCCAAAAATAATAAAAGGATAAAATAATGGAGTATCTGAGGTTGGGGTGTGACAATTATCCCAATAAAAGACACTTTCTGACCCTAAAAAGTCACCAAGATGATAGTTAACCAAAACTCAAGTCCATTCCCAGATAAAACCGAGGAAACCATGAATCCTGGGATGAAATTTCTCTACATAGGTCACAATCGACTAATTCAAGAAGAAACCGAGGCCCCAAGATTGAGGGGAGAACACAAGAGGGTCCTCTCTACCACAAGAATTTCTCTACCATATAAACTTTAAAGATCCAAACACACCACCCTGGAGGGGAGTCCAAAATAGGAACTCCTGACCCAAACTTACCCAACTTCTTCACACTAACCAAATAGTGGACTTACCACAACCAAAAACTAAGGAAATCTTAATCCCAAAATAAATCAACTCCCTCAGCATGATAAAAAAAATTCCACCATAAGGACTCAAGCATAAAACCTACTATGAAATAACCCAGTATATTGGGATACTGGAATGGGGAAACTTCCTACAAGGACCAACAACCCTCTACAAAAGGGAAAACAATATCACTATTGTAATTAAAAATTCTCCACACTGGACAAATTCACAAAACTAGGGAGAACCCATGAAAAAAAATTAAACTAAAACTAATTAGCAGACCAAAACTACTACTCATCCTCTTCAAAAAACCTAAATATTTCCCAAATGAGCACCATTGAAACCAAAACCAAAACCAAGACCCAAACAAATATATTTATCTATAGGTAAAACATCCCATAAGGTAAACAAAAAATTCTGAGGGACCACCTTTAGAATAAATAAAGACGCTTAAATTGCAGTATAATGTTTCCATCAAATTATTAAAGTAAATATGAACATAAAACAGCCCGAATAATGAAAAATTGGAAACAAAAAACTCGGCTGAGGATTTTCATACCCCTAGTAACTCCTGACTGTGTGTGAGATTCACCCCGAGACTTGTAGCTGTGGATTTGATGGATGAAGAATCTCCTAACTCATAGTCAGGTAGCACATCCTCGGATTAAGACTTATTTTTCAGAAAACACTTCATGAAAAACTTCTCCAGATGACTGAAACAACCACAATGATGGTAGGTTTTTGGAGGATTGTGACAAGATGAGTTCGAGTTTCTAAACTGACCACACTGGAAACATACAAGTGAATGGACTGACAAATGAGGAGCTGAGACTAATGAAGGAGACTCCTTGGAAAAAGGTTCCTTTAGTGTGCAATCCTTGACAAATGGGAAACCTTCATGAGAACCAACCACCACTAACTGCACCCAAAAAACTAGTTCATCCATGAATACCTCATCCACCAACTTCTCGAAACAGGTTTCACCAGAGAGATAACTTTTTATGAAATATCTAGATGAAGGAACCTGAAAAAAATAGGTTTTTTCACCTGATATTATGATACTATATCCAAAGAAAATGGAACCGACTCTTTAAAATGGTCAACGTAAGACTTTACTGGCCACTGGCCCTACCAAACATCTCGCAACTCTACCAACTTTATCTAATTTAACTCCTCCGGTATGGACCTTTGGATGAAAGTCATCTTCAACACTTGCCACATCATCTCAACTTCCATCGATCCTGGGGAAACCAACTCCCAATGGTCCAAGGATGGACCCTCAAACAACCTCTAAACTACATAGAATCTAACAACTTCAGAAGTTTCCAATATCCTAAAAACATACTAGACTTCCTCAAGCCACCCCATATCCTCTAATGGGCCTCAATCACCACATAAAATCAGACACACTCGAGAAGGACTAAGAATCAAGCATGAATCATCAGAAACTTTGAGGACCTTTTTGGGTGGTATTTCCTAGGAAACATAGAAAACACAAACCAAATCCAACATAAAACCAAGGTGAAATTAAAAAGAACACCTTGAGCAAAAAACAACCAGCTCGGAAGCCAAACAAATACAAATACCACCAAATCATTCATTTTCAAAAACCACAATTTCCTTTTAAATTTCAAATCCGCCTTCTTCCAAGGCCAATTTCCCAAATACCAAAACCCACCCTTCAAGAAAAACTAATTCTGAAATCATATTCTCATTAAAATCCATTTTAGAAAGACCACACCAAACCTTTGATTCAAAAACCCCACCCATGGAATCCTATGAACCGTCACACATGTGTATATCCATTTCCATCCACGCGTTCCAACATGCACTTCCAAAACATTTCCACACACATGAAAATGTCTATAAGGGACACCAAGTGTCGCACCCAACCCAAATTCTCAAACCCGAAACACTTTAATTTTTAAAACCCAATTCACTAATTTAAAATCATTTTATGGAAATCAATTCCATTTTAAATACATTTTCATTTCAAAACCCACTTTCATTTTCAACATACACTTACACCGATCAAAACCAAAATGAAACACAACCAACAATGAACCACCATAATGAGGAACTAGTGCCTATGACTAACCTGGTGACATGGTAGTGGGCCATGCCCTAAGTAAGGAATAACACTAATAGAACCTTGATTCGTGCACTTGGACTCTACATGTGTAACAACCCGAGATTTTATGAGAATTATTCTTTTTAATTTCATTGATGTATTGTGTTTTATGCTACACCAACGAGAGCTTGCACTACACGCATCCCTGAATTGGATTTCATTACATGCAATCATAACCTTCCTCGATAGCATGTATAGTACGCAATACCAGGTTTCACTAAACAATGATATGTTATTAAAATATTATATAAACTAGCCATTATGAATAGTAATACCCACTTTTTAAAATTTTATAAATTTTATCTTTCAAAATGGACTTCATTTTTGGATTCAGAATATTGAAATTATCCTAGGGTGAATTTTTGGTATTTTTATGAAAACTTTCAATTTTTGATGAATAGTGAAAAATACTAAGTTATAGTTTAAAACTGAATTTTTATAATTATTTATTTTTAAATTTATTTTAGGTAAAAATTGATACATAATACCTATATAAGTTCAATTTAATTCATTTGAGTCATTTTATAGTAATTTTAGATATATAAAAATTTTATTGAACTTTTCACCGTCTTTTACCCACCTCCTAGGAGAATTTGCAAATTTACATAAAACTTAATTTTACCGCTTCTGTGAGTGGAATTTCAAAAATCAAAGAGACACGGTTAATATCAAGGAGTAAAATTTGGTTCAATAAGATAGAAATATTTTTTTTGGTGAATAGTAACTTTTTACTTTTATTTACCACGGTTAAAAGTAAATAGGGTAATTAAGGGTAAAAATGATATTATTATTACCCTAACACATGTCCTAATTATATTGGATAAGTGTAATTAGACCAAAAACAACCTTAGGAATAAAATATTACCCTTTAGGTCCACTTGGATTAGATTAGGACATTTATTATTATTTTATTTAAAGAAGAGTTAAAATAGTTAAAATCAAACTTTAATAACTAAAACATTTTTAATATAGGGTTATACATAAGATAAATTAGACTATAAATATTAATTATAAATATAAAAATATTTCCTACATAATTATATTTTATTTACAATTTTTAGACATTAAATAATTTTATTTATTTATGACACAATGATGATGCAGTAATTACCTTATTAATTAAATTTAACATAATTGATGTTATAAATACAAAAATAAATGTAATTTGAGAATTTTTATGAATTACACTAATTTTATAGGTTAATATGACATGTTAGTATTGATTTAATTATTTTTTTGAACTAATCATGCTGTTATGAGTTTCACAAAAATCAATTACCAAATAGTGTCAAAATTGACATAAAATAGTTTTTAAAACAAATATTATATTATTAATTGTTATTATATTCCTAAAAATATAAGGTTCGGCCAAATGACTTAGATAAGGTTATATATATTAATAATGAACCACTTGGGGTTCGTTTGGCTTGTTATAGTAAGTTTATTAACCATATAGTGTAAGAAAACAAGAAGACATGGTAAAAGTTAAATTATTTAACTTAGAGTTAAATCTAAATGATAAGGTTAAAATAGTAACCTAAAATTGTCTAAAACCTATTGTTTGAGAGTATTTAGACCCATACCCACTTTATCTTCTAAATAAATCAATTTGGAGCTATTATAAACTGAATATGAATTTATTATAAAATAATATTTTAAGTTTTTCCTAAGGTGCCCCTCTCCTCCCTTATAAAAGGGAACCTCCTCCCTCTTCTATTTACACAATTTTGAGTTTTCAATCTTGGCCAAACCCTGACCATTTCCCTTATCAACTTACCTAGAAACATTATAGAGGTTTTGGTCTCCTCAAAAGACCAACTCTAGTGCCTTAAAAGTATGAGGAGAATGTTTTTTTAACTTATACGGCACGAACGGATTTTTACGGTTTTATAACGCCTTATTTTCATGAATCTCACTCTACAAGATTTCATGACTATTTTCAACAAAATTCTTTTCTTTTAAAATTGCATGGCATTTTGTGAAAAGAAAATGATTTTGAAGAAGAAAGGATATTTTCCTCAAGAATTCATTTCAAGTGTTTTATCAAAACCATTTTCCATATAAGATGACATTATTTTCATATGTGTATGTTTAAAGTATAATGTATCTATTATTTACATGGTTTCACGTTTATTATGATGAAATTATATCCATTTAATTTATATGGATTATGTTATGATGGGATGATGTTTATGAAACCCATTTTATTCTTTGGGTTATGATGAATGATTTATGTTTATGTTGTGGAACATGTAAGAATGATTTCATTATGAGATGGGTGGGACCTATATCTCCCTCTAATGCATTGGGTAAAGATTTATATCTCATGAGATAGACATGGCTGGAATAGTAAGTTAATCCGGTTCAGTGATATAGGACTGGAACGAGGAGTGAACTTGATTCAGAAGGGGACTTTGTCCACTAAGATGGTCTTGGTAGCAATGCCTTGAAAAAATGGAAATCATATCATGTGATTAATGGTTTATCAAAATTAAATGTTTTATTCCCATGTTATTTTATCATGATTGATGTTCTTTTATGACCTATTCCTTACGTACTGCCAAGATTTATTTCACAACTCAAGATTTTGATGTGTAAACTTTATATTCATGTTTTTAAGTTCAAATGTATATGGTTTGTTTTATTTTCTCCATGATTACCCTTACTGATCATTTGAGCTCACACTTTATATGTTTGCTTTTACCTAGGATATAAATAAAGTTTTTAGTTAATACAAAAAAGGGAATATATTTATGGGAGTTATTGAAGATCTTTCACCAAGATTAGAAGATTATATTCCAAGTTTCCAAAGACACTAAACTATTATGGTCCTTTGGTGTCTGTTTTTGTTATGTATTAGGTATTCCAAAAAAGTAATGTAATGTCCATGTATGTCAAGATTGGGTCTCTATAGTTGGTATCAGAGGAAAGGTTTAGTTAACCTTTGGAAACTAGGATGCGATAACTTTAGTGAAATCCCTAGAAATATTTATAATGTATGTAGAGGGATGTCCCTAAGGATAAGTATACATATAGGTTATAGTCCTAGAATTATGGTAATGATCTTAGAATTAAACCTAAGATGTTATATATTGAAAGTAATCCCCCTTTATTATGCTATTTTCCTAGCATGATTTTTGCCTCTCACACTATTATTTTTGGGTTTTAAACGATGGTTGGAACCCAAAGGAACCGTGTTGATAAATGTAATAGAAAATGCAATTATTGTACTCCTGAACAAACCAATGTTATGGGAGATGGAGTGAAAAATATTATTACTATACTTACACAAGCTATGAATCATTCTAGACTTCCAAATGTGGAGAGAAAGGAAAAATATTCTATGGAGTCCTTCATGAGGCAACGTCCACCTTCTTTCAGTGGGTCTTCTAATCCAATTGTTTCTGAATAATGGATTAATACCATTGAAAATATATTTTCAATACTTCTCTATTCTGAACATGAAAAAGTCATTTTGGCTGTTTACTGGTTAGAAGGTGAAGCAGACCTGTGGTGGACTCTAATTAAGAATACAAGGCCCCAATATGGAATTGAATCCATGGAATGGGTTGATTTCAAGAAATTATTTTTCAATAAGTACTTCCCTCATATTCTTCGAACAAAGATGGAAAATGAGTTCCTTGAGATTAAGAAAAAGGATTATGAATCTATTGGTATATACAAGGTGACTTTTACGAGGCTTGCAAGGTATGAATATGGATTTATCATTAAACCTGAAAGTAAAGTTGATCGATTCTTTAGTGGCTTAAAACCAAGTCTTCGAAAGGCATTAGCTATAAGAGACTTCAGTAGATATGAAGAAATTGTGCATTGTGATATCAAGGTAGAACTATAATTTGGTGTTACATATCCATCTCATGGTTTTGAAAAGAAACAAAAGATGGAGTTCAATGAGAAATTTCCGAACAATGGTGAAAAGAAGATGAATGTGGAAAGAAGCATGGTGGAGATTGTCTAAAAGGTACTAGAAAATGTTTTAAGTGTGGAAAAGAAGGTCATCAAGCAGTTGAGTGTCAAAGTAATGGGAAAAAGGTAGCTAATGATGTGAATAGAGGAAAGACTACAGATAACACACTACCAACACTTCAATTCTACAATTGCAAGGAAATGTGGCATTATGCTAATCAATGCCCTAATCCAAGGGTTAATGATGATCGACGTGAGCAACCTCTTAAGGAAAAAGACAAAGGGAAGTCACATGTGATCACTATTTGTGATTTTGAGTATGAAAATCATGTTGTGGAATGATTAAGTGTTTATGTAATGGGATTTCAAAATAGTATCATGGAATATCATTTATAGTATCATGGAATTTTGGAATATCTATGTATTGGTTTTAAATAATTGTATGGTATCAGTAACCATGAAAAGTGATTGAAATATTTTTGGAAGGAGGATGTAATGGCCCAGACCTCTCCGGCCCATTTATTTGTCGAAAATAAGGTCATGAAGTGTTCTGGAGGGTAGAATGGACTTTTCCCACACTTTTTAGAATTTTGTAACTACACGCCGTGTAGTGTGAGTACACGCCGTGTACCACCTCGTCGGGTATACCCCATGTTAAATCTGTGTCCTTGCCATGTGAAATGAATAAGTACATGCCGTGTAGCCTATACTACACGCCATGTATTGTCTCCCTGTGTACGCGTTACCCTCAAACCATGTGTTGACCAGTCAACGGCCGTGTGCCGTGTTGAAGCCGTATCCTTGCCATGTGAAATAAATTAGTACGCACTGTGTATCCCATACTACACGCCGTGTAGTGTCTCCCCGCGTACGCGTTACACTCAAACCATGTGTTGACCAGTCAACGGCCGTGTGCCGTGTTGAAGGCCGCGTGGAGACCGTGTGAAATGGCTGAGTACACGCCATGTACTATAAAGTACATGCTGTGTACTTTAGTTTTCTTGCCTATAAAAGGAGGGGTCCTCTCCCCCTTTTCAAATCACTCCTCTCCTCCCCTCTCCTTCGAACAGAGCTCTCCCAAGAGACTCCAAGTCTCCTTTCCTCCATAACTTATTCGTCTGAGCTCTGATTTATGATCCGTTAGCGGCCACAAGATCGTAACGAAGAGGCGGAACTTCTAAGCTTAGAAATGTTGCTTCCCATCGGCCTTTCCTTCCCAGCTTCCACCCGAGGAGGTTTTTCCAGGTTTTTCTAGAAGCTAAGGACACCTATGAACATCTTCTAAAGTTAATCCGGGGGAGCGTTGTGATCAAAACCTATTGAGGTAAGGATCTTACCTTCATCTCTCTAAATTGTGCATCATACGGGGTGGGTGTCCTCTTGTTTACGTGAAACAAATTTGAACCAGTTTAATAAAGATAATAACTGGCTTATATAACGGGGATGGGAAGTTTGTGAATGCAATTACATTATTTATATCCTATGATATTATGTTGTTAATTGAATAGGCTTATGCCTACTAAAAATCAGTCGTTGGGGGCCTTTGCTTGCACAATTAAATGCTGCCCTATCTTTCTAGAACGTTTATGGATGGAAACTTTGTGGAATTTGAAAATTGGTTAATCAGGTAAATTTGGCTGATTAAATGAAAATCCGAAACCCTTGTGTGATCATCCTGGTTGAACAAAACTGAAATAATAAACATGTGGGTGTTGGTTAGGGTTTATTTATGTGAAGGGGGTGTTTTGTGGGTTATTGTGAATCAGGTGAGCAGTGGGGATGCGGTTGGCTTGGTTGTGGGTTGGTGTGAATGCTATGTTGGTGATGGGTAGCGTGGCTATGATAAATGGGATCAAGGGATGATGATGTACAAGTTTTGGTGTGTTTGTGGTTATGGTGGTTGGCAGCGGGGCTGTAGGGATGGGTTTGAATGGGAATGAACTATTGGTTGTGGATAATAAATAAAAGTGGAATAGTTAATGAATGGTGGGGCATGGTAATGGAATGAGAATAATAATCAATGGGGTTGGTTGGTTAATAAGAAGGGACTTTTTTGTGTTGCTTGTGTTTTACTAACTTGATTTGTGGATGGCAGGGATATGTTTTACGAATGATCGATGTGGTTGGTTGTGGATAGTTTCCCAGTAGTTAAGGAACTAATAAACTGATTCTGTTGAAACATGAAAACCTAAATGGGGTTGGGGTTGTTTTTTGTATGCATGATTCAAAGTAGCAGTGCTGAGGCACATGCTCAGATCTCTATTTAGAAGCCATAGGTTTGGATGAGTGTTTGGTATATATATATATATCTGTACCTTTGCGTTTTATCACACCCCACCCATGTTGAGCACTTAGTGCCGAACACTCCCATTTCATGGGAGAGGGTGTTTTCTCCTTAGTTACTAGCTCCTTCCTTCTCCTTCTCCCATAGGATGTGATGGATTTAGGAAACCTTACACCCAAGACTCTTCAGGTAGGTTTCTATTAGGGTGGTTTTAGCCCAAGACTCTTCGGGCAGGTTTTACTATTTCCCAGAAATCTTCGGGATAAGTCCCAGGTGTGTGCAGGCGGGATACGTGGTTGTGAGGCCTAGGTGTGTGCGGGCAGGATGTGTGGTTGTGAGGCCCAAGTGTGTGCAGGAAGGATACGTGGTTGTGAGGCCCAGGTGTGTGCGGGCGGGATATATGGTTCTTGAGTCCCAGGTGTGTGCGGGCGGGAAGAGTGTGGTAGAATTAGGACGTTTGTCGTTAGGAAGAGCAGCTAACTAGTGGGAAATGGTGCGGGGTACCCAATACTCTTGTTCTTATATACTAATACTACCTATTGTTTGTGTTTTTTTTGAGCGTGGCTGGTGAGGTTGGGTGGATAGAATTCCTTGCTATGTTTTGGTTTCTTCTATTGTTCTCACGGGACATTAGGATGTCTCCCCACATGTGCACGGGAGCTTTAGGTTTCCCTACTGAGTATACTTGTATGCTCACCCTACATTTACTTTCAGGTTTCCAGGAGGACTACCAGGGCCGTGCGGGACCCTACTAGTTAGGACAGTTTGAGTTGTTGCAGTTTGCGGTACTGTTGTTTCTTTTGGTATTGTACTTTTGAGCTTCTTGTATTTGTACTTTGATTCAGAATTGTTTAAACATGCATGTGGGATTGGTTTGGGTTTATTTCCATTTACTTGTTCTTTTTTTTTTGATTTGGTGTTTGGCTCATCCTATTTCCCGATCCTAAATAATAAAATGGGTAATGCCTCCCATATTTGTAGAAACTCATACCCTTGGTGCTAGTCGCCACCCCTATTGGAGGCAGGACTCAGGGGTCATTATCTCCCTTTCACCATTGCCAGCTCAGAAGGGGCATCTTTGGTGGGAGGGGGTCGTGAAATAATGGTATTAAAGGCGATGGTTGAGATATAGGATGGAGTTTGGAGTTAGGCACAATGAGGATTGCATGGGATGGTAGGGCAATAGTGTTGGCTGATCTTGGTGCGTGACATAGGCCAGGGAAGACCGGCTAGGACACAGGATTTTAGGGCCCCCTATGATCCGATGCAAGGACTCTGAGCCCACTTAACGACCAAGTGATACTACAATTATTACAAGGTAGAGACCCTAGGGGAGGTACATGCTTCATCATGATTGTGATTTACTTGATTTGGGTGTTTTGGGAAAGAAATTGAAATAAAATGATAAAATAAAACCTGGAGGAATTTCCTTACTACTTGGGATTAGGCGATCCTTGTTTACCGTATAGCTATGGCACCTAGATGTCATCCCTAGGCGACTCAGACGGTTGAGGCCTAGCAAATTCAGGCGGTTGATCAGTTGAGGATTAACCGAGAGGAGGAAGATAGCCAGTCGTAGAAGACTCTCTGTTCTTTCCAGTGGAAAACCCTCAAGAAGTACGAGGGTAGTACTTCAGATATGGAGATAGAGGGGTGTCTTAAGGAGCTACGGATCACTTTTACCTTGATCCGTGCTCTGAGGGAGTACTGGGTTCCCCTAGAATTCAGTCAGCTAAGAGGTGCGGCGCGATAGTGGTGGATGCTCTACCTCAGAGAGAGGACAAATGCAGAGGTTCCGTGGGCTAACTTTGAGAAGGAATTCTGAGAGGAATTCCTTTCTTCCATGATCAAGGTGGAGAAGTGGCAGGAGTTACTCTCCCTCTAGCAGGGGAGTATGTCAGTACAAGAGTTGGGGATTAAGTTCAAGGATCTCTTATGCTTTTCTCCAGATCTCTTTCGGGATGAGGAGTCTCAGGCGAGACGTTTGGAGGAGGCTCTTCATCCCTCACT
This sequence comes from Viscum album, assembly GCA_963277665.1. Classification (NCBI taxonomy): domain Eukaryota; kingdom Viridiplantae; phylum Streptophyta; class Magnoliopsida; order Santalales; family Viscaceae; genus Viscum; species Viscum album. Next base: position 1,703,681,589 of record OY728141.1, on the reverse strand, counting down.
CCAGTATGCTATCACCCCCTTCACCCTTCTGACGTACTTGTAAGTATAAAAGAAGGCAGATGTTTTATAGAGGATGCAATCGTAGGGAGGTGCACCATGTGAGGGGATCCAGCCGGGTTCTTCGAAGGGGAAGGCAATCAGCAGCAGGTCTCCTGCAACGGGACCTTCCAGATTCAGGCCAGTAGGAAGTAGGCCCCAACAGTTCCAGTTCAGATCTTCGGGTCCTTGTCCCTTTTTCACGAGCCCAAGACTGAAGTGTTTATCTTGTGGAGGTTTCAGGCACATTTAGAGTCGGTGCCCGACCTGAGCTCAGTACGGTGGAGGTGGGTAGGTTCAGTGCCTGCCTCAACAACACTAGTTGCTGGTGAGGCCCTTCCAGCAACAGTAGGACCCTACTCCTTCTAGGGAAAAATTTGTGGGAGGAGGCCAACCTCAGGGTGCTCCTCAGGGACCTTGACCAGGGTGTGGTCAGGGAGGTGGTTTACATCATAGAGGCAGAGGAGCTAGGCATGGACAGTTGCACACAACAGAGTTGGAAACTCTGACAGGACCAGAGGTGGTGTGAGGTACGATTTGTTTGTTCAACACTCTCGTTTTTTCCTTATTTGATTTGGGAGCTTCGCACTCCTTTGTTGCACTTGGTCTAGCCCATACTTTGGGACTAGACGTAGAGAGACTTTCCATACCCATGGTGCTAAGTACACCAGTTAGAGGCTAGACCAGCGTATCTTGTGTTTTCCGGGGATGTGGGATGATGTTGGGACCACATCGATCTAGTGGGGACTTTATTTTTCTACAGATGCAGCCATACGATGTCATCCTAGGCATCGACTGTTTATTTTATGTTAGTGCTATTATCGACTAATTTTGAAGAAGATTTGTGTTCTCCGACGTGGATGGGTAGCGTGTATATTTTGTTGGTGAGAGGAGCTATCAGGTGGGAAGCTGGCATGTGAAGCCTCTCCTTTACTTGTTAGGCAGGTTATCAGTGGTTTTAATTGATACAGAGATGATGGAAGTCCCAGAGGTTGTTGGGGAGTTCCTCTATGTTTTTCCCGAGGAGGTTGTGACTCTACCCCCCCGATGTGACGTTGAGTTCGGGATAGACTTACAACCTGGTGCCTGTCAAATTTCGATGGCCCCTTATCGGATGGAACCTTTGGAGTTGCGGGGGTTGCAGATTCAGATTAACGATCTGATGAAGAAGGGTTTTGTTCGACCCAGCGTGTCACCATGGGGTGCTCTAATTTTGTTCGTGAAGAATTCAGATGGTGGTCTCAGGCTATGCATAGACTACCGAAGGTTAAATTAGGTGACCGTCAAGAACCGATACCCCCTTCCAAGGATAGATGATCTCTTTGAACAACTGAGGGGAGCAGGTTGGTTTTCTAATATTGATCTACGATCTGGATATCATCAGCTAAGGGTAAAGGACAGTGACATCTTGAAGACGACTTTCAGGTGTAGGTATGGGCACTTCAAGTTTGTAGTGATGCCGTTTGGAGTTATGAATGCACCGACTATGTTCATGGGACTTATGAACTTTGTCTTCCGAGAGTTTCTGGATCGGTTCATCATTGTGTTTATCGATGACATCCTGATCTACTCAAGATCAGAGGAGGAGCATATTGAGCATCTCAGGACAGTCTTGGAAGTCCTTCGACACCACCAGCTTTATGGAAAATTGTCGAAGTGTAAGTTCTTGATGCAAGAAGTACACTTCCTTGGGAACATGGTGTCTCAGCATGGAGTGTCAGTGGACCCGTTGAAGGTAGAGGCAGTTTATTCTTGGGCAGCACCCAAGAGCATGGAAGAAGATCATAGTTTCCTGGGGTTGGCAGGTTATTATCGGAGGTTCGTTTCAGACTTCTCTCGAGTTGCTGCTCCATTGACAGCTTTGACTAGGAAGAACTAGGTCTTTCTATGGAGCGAGCAGTGCCAAAAAGCTTTCGACTACCTGAAGGAGAAGTTGGTCAGTGCTCCATTACTCAGGTTTCCAGAGGAAGGGTTGTTGTATGAGGTGTTTTGTTATGCTTCTGGCCTTGGTTTGGGGTGTGTACTGATGCAGAAGAAGGGTGTGATCTGTTATGGGTCTAGGCAGTTGCACCCTCACGAGCATAACTATGACACCCATGACCAAGAGCTTGCAGCAGTAGTGTTCACACTGAAGTTGTGGCGACATTACCTCTTTGGTGAGCGCTTTGTGGTCTTCTCAGATCACAAGAGCTTACGTTATATCTTCTCCCAGCATGACCTAAACTTACGACAGTGGAGATGAGTTGAGTTTCTCCAAGACTATGACTTCGAGATCTCTTACACTGAAGGTAAGGGCAACGTTGTGTCTGATGCCCTGAGCAGGAAGTCATATAAGGAAGTGGTTAGGGAATCCACTGATGCTTGAAAAGCGATGGGAGATTTGGCTTCCTTGCACTTGGATGCAAGGGTAGAAGGTGTTAGAGGCTGTTTGTTTCAGATGACGGTGTAGTCCTCCTTGTTGCAGTAGGGTGAAGAGTATTAGTGTGGGTACTCCAAGGCGGAAGTAATGCGGGATTGTGTCGATCAGGGAAACGATCCAGAAGGATGGTTAGAGGACAACCAACATCAGATGCTTTTCCATGGAAGGTCATTTGTTCCAGAGGCGATGCGTGAGGGAGTTCTCTCTGAGTTCCATAGCTCAGCCTTAGAGGTACATCCGGGAGTTTCAAAAATGTATCGAGGCCTGAGGGAACAATTTTGGTGGCCCGGGGTGAAACAGGAAGTGGCAAAGTTTGTGGCTAAGTGCCTAGTGTGTTAGCAAGTAAAGGCTGAACACCATGTTCCCAGTGGTTTGTTGCATCCTTTAGATATCCTCGAGTGGAAGTGGGATGACATCTCGATGGACTTTATCACAAGACTACCTAGAGATCAGGGTGGTTATGATGCTATCTGGGTGGTGGTGGATCGACTGACGAAATCAGCTCACTTCTTAGCAATTAAGGAGTCGAGCCCGGTGAGTACCTTAGCACAAAGGTATGTAGACGAGGTGGTGCGTTTTCATGGATTTACGAAGACTACTGTCTCAGATCGGGATACTCGGTTTACCTCACGAGTTTAGAGGGGGTTACAGCATGCTTTTGGCACCCAGCTATGCCTTAGCACTGCTTTCCACCCCCAAACCGATGGGCAAATAGAGCGGACTATCCAGACGTTAGAGGACATGCTGTGAGCATGCGTTCTAGATTTTAGAGGATCACGGGTACGACACTTGCCTTTAATAGAGTTTGCCTACAACAACAACTTTCACTCTACTATTGGCATGGCACCGTTTGAGGCTTTGTATGGAAGACCATGTCGTTCACCCATTTGCTAGGCAGAGGTTGGTGAGACAGGTGCTCTTGGGCCAGAGGTAGTACAGAGAACCATAGAGAAAGTTTAGCTTGTGCGTGAGAGGATGAAAGCGGCTTAGGTCTGACAAAATTCTTATGCTGATCATCAGAGGAGGCCCTTGGAGTTTGAGGTGGGAGATAATGTGTTCTTGAAGGTTTCCCATAGATGGGGGCAGTAGAGGTTTGGGAAAGGGAGTAAGCTCTCCCCTAGGTTCATCGGACCTTTCGAGGTGCTAAGGTGAGTCGGAGTGGTGGAATATCAGCTAGCCCTGCCACCTCAGTTGGAGAATATTCATGATGTCTTCCACGTCTCCCAGCTTCGTCGGTACATACATGATGGCTCTCATGTTATCGACTGAGGAGAGTTAGATATGGGATATGACACGACCTTCAAGGAATGACTAGTCAGAATCGAGGATCGTAAAGATAATGTGCTCCGTGGAAGAACCATCACCTTGGTTCGTGTGTTGTGGAGGCATGATGGCCTCGAGGAGAGCACTTAGGAGTGGGAGGCCTAGAAACACGCTCAATACTCGGAGTTGTTTTGACTTGTGTTTTTACTTGTTATTCTGAGTTTTTTTTGATGTTATACTCTATACCTTTGATATATGGAATGCTTGGCTTGTCGGTTGTGAGATGTTTTGTTTCCTTGTTCTCTGGAAGTGTGTAACATGTCCGGATGTGTGGGGAAAGAGAAAAACCCGATCCTTAATTGAGATGCATTAATGTGGATGCGATTGAACCCATGCGGGCGAGTCAGTGCCGCCTAAAGTGGATAATATCTTGACATAGGAGAAGGAATTTCTCCAAACCATGTGTTCGGGCAGTGTGTTGGTTGTACGGTGTTGGGGGTAGTGTAAGTTGAAAAATCCTAATGTATGGAAGTGGGAAGACCCAATTCTTAATTGAGACGCATTAATGAGGATGCGATTAAACCCGTGTAGGCGAGTCAGTGCCGCCTAAAGCAGATAATATCTAGACATAGGAGAAGTAATTCCTAACACATATGATTAGGGTTGTTGGATGGGTTCCTGTTATAACAAGAACCCTAAGAGGTATCTTGTTGGGTTCCTCTGGGTTGGTTTTGAATTCTCGGGGATGAGAATGTTTTAAGAGGTATCTGATGTGATGGCCCAGACCTCTTCGGCCCATTCCTTTGTCGAAAAGAAGGTCATAAAGTGTTCTGGTGGGTAGAATGGACTTTTCCCACACTTTTCAGAATTTTGTAACTACACGCCGTGTAGTGTGAGTACACGCTGTGTACCACCTCGCTGGTTATACCCCGTGTTGAAGCTGTGTCCTTGCCATGTGAAATGAATAAGTACACACCGTGTATCCCATACTACACGCCGTGTAGTGTCTCCCCGCGTACGCATTACCCTCAAAACGTGTGTTGACCAGTCAACGGCCATGTGTCATGTTGAAGCCGTGTCCTTTCCATGTGAAATAAACGAGTACGCACCGTGTAGCCCATACTATATGCTGCATAGTGTCTCCCCGCGTATGCGTTACCCTCAAACCGTGTGTTGACCAGTCAACGGACGTGTTCCACGTTGAAGGCCGTGTTGGAAGCCGCATGGCGACTGTGTGAAATGGCCAAGTACACGCCATGTACTATAAATTACACACCATGTACTTTAGTTTTTCTCGCCTATAAAAGGAGGGGGCCTCTCCCCCTTTTCAAATCACTCCTCTCCTCCCCTCTCCTTCGAGCAGAGCTCTCCCGAGAGACTCCAAGGCTCCTTTACTCCATAACTTCTTCGTCTGAGCCCTGATTTATGATCCGTCAGCGGCCACATGATCGTAACGACGAGGAAGAACTTCTGAGCTTGGAACTGTTGCTTCCCCTTAGCCTTTCCTTCCCAGCTTCCACCCGAGGAGGTTTTTCCGGGTTTTTCCAGAAGTGACAGACACCGATGGACATCTTCTAAAGTTGATCCAGGGGAGCGTTGTGATCATAACCTGTTGAGGTAGGGATCTTACCTTTGTCTCTCTAAATTGCGCATCATGCGGGGTGGGTGTCCACTTGTTTACGTGAAACACATTTGAACCAGTTTAATAAAGATAATAACTGGATTATATAACGGGGATAGGAAGTTTGTGAATGCAGTTACATTATTTATATCCTGTGATATTATGTTGTGAATTGAATAGGCTTATGCCTACTGAAAATCACGGTCGTTGGGGGCCTTTGCTTGCGGAATTAAATTCTGCCCTATCTTTCTAGATCGTTTATGGATGGAAACTTTGTGGAATGTGTGAAATTGGTTAATCACGTAAAGTTGGCTGATTAAATGAAAATACAGAACCCTTTTGTGATCACCCCGGTTTAACAAAACTGAAATAATAAACATGTGGGTGTTGGTTAGGGTTTATTTATGTGAAGGGGGTGTTTTGTGGGTTTTTGTGAATCGGGTGAGCAGTGGGGCTGCGGTTGGCTTGGTTGTGGGTTGGTGTGAATGCTATGTTGGTGATGGGTAGTGGGACTGTGATAAATGGGATCAAGGGACAATGATGTACGAGTTTTGGTGTGTTTGTGGTTATGGTGGTTGGCATCAGGGCTGTAGGGATGGGTTTGAATGCGAATGAACTATGGGTTGTGAATAATAAATAAAAGTGGAAGAGTTAATGAATGGTGGGGCATGATAATGGAACAGGAATAATAATCAATGGGGTTGGTTGGTTAATAAGAAGGGAATTGTTTGTGTTTCTTGTGTTTTCCTAACTTGATTTGTGGATGTTAGGGATATGTTTTACGAATGATTGATGTGGTTGGTTGTGGATAGTTTCCCAGTAGTTAAGGAACTAATAAATTGATTCTGTTGAAACATGAAAACCTAAATGGGGTTGGGGTTGTTTGTTGTATTCATGATTTGTAGTAGTAGTGCCGAGGCACATTCTCATTTCTCTATTTAGAAGCCATAGGTTGGGCTGAGTGTTTGGTATATATATATATATATATCTGTATCTTTGTGTTTTTTCACACCCCACCCATGTTGAGCACTTAGTTCCGAACACTCCCATTTCACAGGAGAGGGTGTTTTCCCCTTAGTTACTAGATTTTTCCTGCTCCTTCTTCCATAGGCTGTGATGGATTGAGGCAACCTTACACCCAAGACTCTTCGGACAGGTTTCGATTAGGTTGGTTTTAGCCCAAGACTTTTCGGACAGGTTTTACTATTTCTCAAGAATCTTCGGGATGAGGCCCAGGTGTGTGCGGGTGGGATACGTGGTTGTGAGGACCAGGTGTGTGCGTGTGGGATGTGTGGTTGTGAGGCCCAGGTGTGTACGGGTGGGATACGTGGTTGTGAGGCCCAGGCGTGTGCGGGTGGGATATGTGGTTCTTGAGGCCTAGGTGTGTGCGGGTGGGAAGAGTGTGGTAGCGTCAAGACGTTCGCCGTTAGGAAGAGCAACTAACTAGTGGGAAATGGTGTGGGGTACCCAATAATCTTGTTCTTATATACTACTACTACCTGTTGTTTGTGTTTTTGGTGAGCGTGGCTGGTGAGGTTGGGTGGATAGAATTCCTTGCTAGGTTTTGGTTTCTTCTGTTGTTCTCATGGGACATTAGGATGTCTCCCCACATGTGCACAAGAGCTTTAAGTTTCCCTACTGAGTATACTTTTATGCTCACCCTAAGTTTACTTTCAGGTTTCCAGGAGGACTACCAGGGCTGTGTGGGACCCTACTAGTCAGGACAGTTGGAGTTGTTGCAGTTTGTTGTACTGTTGTTTCTTTTGGTATTGTACTTTTGATCTTCTTGTACTTGTACTTTGATTCAGAATTGTTTAAACATGCATGTGGGATTGGTTTGGGTTTATTTCCATTTACTTGTTCTTTTTTTTTCTTTTGGTTTTTGACTCATCCTATTTCCCGATCCTAAATAATAAAAAGGGTAATGCCTCCCATATTTGTAGAAACCCATACCCTTGGTTCTAGTCGCCACCCCGGGGCCTACTAGAGGTGGGACTTGGGGGTCATTATCTCCCTTTCACCATTTCCATCTCAGGAGGGGCATCTTTGGTGGGAGGGGGTTGTGACAGCGGATGATATGTGCATAATGAAGGGATAAAGAGAAAATGAAATAGTTTGATAGTATTCATGAGCTCATGACTGATATAAGGATAAAGTGATATCATGGTTTGAGTATATAGAAATTTTGGGATTTTGGTATGTGGAAAGAGTTAAATTTTGATAGCATTCATGTTTTCACTAAGGTTATATGGTAATTCATGTTTCAAAAGAATACATGATTAAGGTATTCATATGTTTGGAATGTGACCAACAAGATATATCTTATGATATTTGGGGGATAAATGATGGTATTCACGTGCTTGTTATGTGACCTTTCAAGTAATCATTTTCTTTATACTATGAGATTGGACAAATGTATTTTGGATAAGCCTAAAGTTTATAATGGATTATGTTGGACATTAGATAGTATTATTTAAGGATAGAACTTGTTTTCCCATATTATTTCTAGAATGTTATAATAGTATAGTTTTAGAAAAAGGACAACCCATAGGACAAGCGACAACCCGTCGTGTCGGACAAGGCTGTGGGAATCGAACCCACAACCGAAGTGCGACATGCCTTTATCTCCTACCTCTGGCCTACAGGAAGTCCCTGGTTAGCAGAAACTAGTTTTATTTTATTAAGTGGTATGACATATGAATTATAAGTCCATTTTTTGAATCATATTCGATTAACCTCACCATAGATGGACTTATGTATATAACTTTTGCTAACCTTATGTTTGAGACAGTTGGAATGACCTATCATTCTATCGATCTGCTAACACTTCAAGAATGACAAATTCAACTTCATTTATTTAAGAGATGAAGTTGAAATTGTTCAAGGCACAAACAATGGTGATATTGTACTGAAATAAAGTAAGTAATTCTTCTAATTCAAATTCTTCAACTTTAGGGAAATGATCTTGAAAACCAAAAGATGTTGTCCTAGTGTCTTCATATCCGATGAATCAGATGGTACCTTAGATCATCAAAAATTTATGGCTTTTTGATTTTTAGATTTTTCATAGCCATGTTCTCTACCACTCTCCATCAGAACTTGATGGTTAAGTTTCTCTTCCATATCCATATTTTCACCTATGTTCTCCTATCTGGAAACCCAATGATGAGTTAATTTGGGTAACCGATACGTTTCATACTTCAATTTTTAAAATTAGTTTTAGTATTCCTTTTTACGATGTGGGTTTCTATGAAAGAAACTTTCAAGTAGTAAACTATTTATAACCCCGATGACTTTCAAGGGCGAAATTCATTTTAAGGGGGGTAGAATGTAACAATCTGAGATTTTATAAGAATTATTCTTTTTAATTTCATTGATGTCTTGTGTTGTATGCTACACCAAAGGGAGCTTGCACTATAGACATCCCTGACTTGTCTTGCATTACATGCAATCACGACCTTCCTCGATAGCGTGTGTAGTACGCAATACCGGGTTTCACTAAACAACTATATGTTATTAAAATATTATATAAACTAGTCATTATGAATAGTAATACTCACTTTTTAAAATTTTATCTTTCAAAATGGAATTCATTTTTGGATTCAGAATATCGAAATTATCCTAGGGTGAATTTTTGGTATTTTTCTAAAAACTTTCAATTTTTGATGAATAGTGAAAAAACTGAGTTATAGTTTAAAACCGAATTTTTATAATTATTTATTTTTAAATTTATTTTCGGTCAAAATTGATACATAATACCTATATAAGTTCAATGTAATTCATTTGTGTCATTTTTTTAGTAATTTTAGATATATAAAAATTTTATTGAACTTTTCACCGTCTTTTACCCACCTCCTAGGAGAATTTGCAAATTTACATAAAATTTAATTTTACCGCATCTGTGAGTGGAATTTCAAAAATACGAGAGACACAGTTAATATCAAGGAGTAAAATGTGGTTCAATAAGATAAAAATATTTTTTTAGTGAATAGTAACTTTTTACTTTTATTTACCACAGTTAAAAGTAAATAGGGTAATTAAGGGTAACAATTATATTATTATTACTCTAAAAAATGTCCTAATTCTATTGTATAAGTGTAATTAGACCAAAAAACAACCTTAGGAATAAAATATTACCATTTATGTCCACTTGGATTAGATTTGGACATTTATTATTATTTTATTTAAAGAAGAGTTGAAATAGTTAAAATCAAAGTTTAATAACTAAAACATTTTTAATATAGGGTTATACATAAGATAAATTCATCTATAAATTTTAATTAGAAAGATAAAAATATTTCATACATAATGGTATTTTATTTATAATTTTTAGACATTAAATAATTTTCTTTATTTATGACATAATGATGATGCAGTAATTACCTTATTAATGAAAATTTAACATAATTGATGTTATAAATACCCAAATAAATGTAATTTCAGAATTTTTATGAATTACACTAATTTTCTAGGTTAATATGACATGTTAGTATTTATTTAATTAATTTTGTTCGAACTAATCATACTGTTATGATTTTCACAAAAATCAATTACCAAATAGTGTCAAAATTGACATAAAATAGTTTTTAAAACAAATATTATATTATTAACTGTTATTATATTCTTAAAAATATAAGGTTCAGAAAAATGAATTAGATAAGGTTATATATATTAATAATTAACCACTTGGGGTTCTTTTGGCTGGTTATAGTAACTTTACTAACCATATAGTGTAAGAAAACAAGAAGACACGGTAATAGTTAAATTATTTAACTTAGAGTTAAATCTAAATGATAAGGTTAAATTAGTAACCTAAACTTGTATAAAACCTATTGGTTGAGAGGATTTCGAACCATCCCAACTTTAGCTTCAAAATAAATCAATTTGGAGCTATTATAAACCGAATATGACTTTATTATAAAATAATATTTTAAGTTTTTCCTAAGGTGCCCCTCTCCTCCCTTATAAAAGGGCACCTCCTCCCTCTTCTCTTTACACAATTTTGAGATTTCAAGATCGGAAAAAACCTGCCCATTTCCCTTATAAACTTCCCTAGAAACATTATAGAGATTCTGGTCTCCTCAAAAGACCAACTCTAGTGCCTTAAGAGGAAGCTTAAAAGAGGTGCGTCGAAGAAGAGGTAATCTCTTATACCGATTCTTTCAAGTTTTCCTTCTTCTTCAACTTCTTATTATTTTGTTGTTTCATTATAAATTAATAACATCAGTATAAATAATATACTTATATGTTATTATAAATATGAAACAACTCCATTTCACCTTCTATCCATCCTACGTAAAATGAAATCACCGCACGTGCGTACGTACGGAATACCGTCTCCACGCCGTGGTGTAATTAGTTTTTCCACCACTACCTTACTTGGATGGGTATAATGGTGTAAAGAATAACTATATATGGTTATTTTAACATCATAATGATTCTGAGATATTATATCATTCACTCCAATTCTACTCAATAATTATGGGAAAGATATCATCGCTCGTGCGTACGTACGGACTACCGTCTCCACGAACGCGATGAGATTCATTTTCCATGATTAACCATTCAAGTATGATTATAAAGTATATATATAATAAAAAATAATGAAAGATATTACATAATAATGATACTGGATTTATTTACATATATGTTTCATCTACTTAATTCCATTCAATTCAATAAGGAAACGAAAATAGTGTTCATGCGTACGTACGACCTACCGTCTCCATGAACAGTGTATTTCATTCCATTTATCGATCTATCATATATATTTATATACTGAATATATATTATATATAAATCATGTTTTACATTCTGGAATTAAGTAAATCAAGATATGAGTAATAATATCAAGAAAAAAAAAATCGAAACACGTATGATAAATGAAACGATTTTACCCAAAACGCTGCTTTAACATGGAATTTACAAAAGAATGGGTAATATAAAGTCATAAGTGAACCATATATGATATCATAACAATGAATATGATTCTGTAATAATTCAATGACATTATTTAAATCATTATATAGGAGGTTCAGATACATACGAAGCATATCAGACATAAGGTAAGGGATAACTATTCCAATCTCATTCTTATCTGAGATTATTTATTCGTAAGTATTTACTGGGGTTATATTTTTCATCCATGTCCATAAAAAATGTTTTTCATAAAGTGTTTAATATTATTATATGTATATTTAAAGTCATTTTTACCCCTATTTTACTTTTACTTTGTGTTATGGAAGGAATCTTTCTTTTGTTTACCATATGTGGAAATTTTTGACTTTTCCGTTAAACGTATGAGGAGAATGTTTTTTTAACTTATACAGAATGAATGGATTTTTACGATTTTATAACACCTTATTTTCATGAATCTTACTCTACAATATTTCATAAATATTTTCAACAAAATCCATTTCTTTTAAAATTGCATGGCATTTTGTGAAAAGAAAATGATTTTGAAGAAGAAAGGATATTTTCCTCAAGAATTCATTTCAAGTGTTTTATCAAAACCATTTTCCATATAAGATGACATTATTTTAATATGTGTATGTTTAAAGTATAATGTCTCTATGATTTACATGGTTTCAATTTTATTATGATGAAATTATATCCCTTTGTTTTATATGGATTATGTTATGATGGGATTATGTTTATGAAACCCATTTTATTCTTTGGGTTATGATGAATGATTTATGTTTATGTTGTGGAACATGTAAGAATGATTTAATTATGAGATGGGTGGGACCTATATCTCCATCCAATGCATTGGGTAAAGATTTATATCTCCTGAGATAGACATGACTGGAACAGTAAGTTAATCCGATTTAGTGATACAAGACTGGAACGAGGAGTGAACTCGATTCAGAAAGGGACTTTGCCCACTAAGATGGTCTTGGCAGCAATGCCTTGGCTAATATGGAAATCATATCATGTGATTAATGGTTTTCCATAATTAAATGTTTTATTCCCATGCTATTTTATCATGATTGATGTTTCTTTATGACCTATGCCTTACGTACTGCCAAGATTTATTTCACAACTCAAGATTTTGATTTGTAAACTTTATGTTCATATTTTGAAGTTCAAATGTATATGGTTTATTTTACTTTCTCCATGCTTACCCTTACTGAGAATTTGAGCTCACCCTTTATATGTTTTCTTTTCCCTAGGATATAAAGAAAGGTTTTAGGTCATAAAAAAGGGAAGATTTTTATGGGATATGTTGAAGATCTTTCACCAAGATTAGAAGATTATATTCTGAGTTTCCAAAGACACTAAACTATTACGGTCCTTTGGTGTCTGTTTTTGTTATGTATTAGGTATTCCGCAAAAGTAATGTAATGTCCATGTATTTCAAGATTGGGTCTCTACAACATGGTTCACTACTCCATGTGAGATCACAACATGAAACTAGCTCCTCTCTATTGTCATCCCTCAATCCAAAACAACCTAAGATAAAAGAATCAAATCTCAGCCAACCCCTGGTAACTCAAAGATCAGTGCGAGAAAGAGTTTGCGATTCTCTTCCCGCACATAACTACTGATTCCCAATAGTCCTAATCTCTAAATACCAGACACCCCAAATATTAAGAACCTCCTCTAATACCATTTTTTCAAGAACCAAGATGGGATGTCATCTGATCTGACACCCTACCTGGTCCATGACATGGACCAAAGGGCATTCCTGATCCCCACGAGTTGGTAAATAGTGTTGGACATCAAAACATACAATGGGGGACAATTTCATCCCAAAAGTGAACAACCAAGACTAGATAAATAAATAGAAAAAACTTAAAATGTAGAAAAACTAACAACTAAATCTCAACTAAATAAACAACTGATTCAATCACAAGATACAACTAAATAGACTAAAAACTAAAACAAGAAAAACTAAACCATTTCCACATGATCTCCATGTGACCTCTTGGTCACCACCAACCAAAAGACTAGATTTGATCCAACAATGAGAAAATAAACTAGGATAGCCTGAGAAAAATGGAACCTACTGCTAAAAAGATAAAGTAGGTGTGAGCACTGAAATTCTCAATAGGAATTCTAAATATAAACCTCATAATTCAAGTGTTTCCTTTCCCAAAATATTCCATTAACACTAGTATGAAATCTAGTTATAAAAATAGTGTTTTCACATTTAATTAAACAACACTGTTTCCCTATTTTAAAATCCAACACAAGCTATATATCATTTCCAAAATCATTTTCCATTTTATAATCAAAATCCATAATAAGGGATACCAGGGTTGTGCTAAAAATAAAATAATAAACAGTGTAGGATGGAAACTAGTACAATAGATAGTAAATAAGAAATATAAATAATAACCATGGGAGATCCTAAAAACCCCTAGAAGACCCCTGGATATACTCAGTCTGGAACCACCTACCGCTGTATGGTGAAGCCCCTAAGTCAATAAACAATTGGATGATCTAGCCTAGCCTCACCAGTGGCACAACCCTCATGGAATTTCTACAAATTTAGGAGGGTACCAACCCATCTAATCAGGGCTGCTAAGATTCCATCACTCTATCATCTAAAATATGCCTAGGAACCCATGGTGGTAGTAAAATTGTGTAAATAGGAGTCCAATGCACGTGTGACTCATCTTACCTACTATCACCGCACTTACCTACCCCAAACATGGACACCAATATATGATAAACCAAAAATGGAAATACCTCCTATAGAGGTTCCCCATATATATATATATATATACACATTTCTCATCACACAAGGTGCCAAACAGGCTGCCATACTAAATAAAAATTCAAATCATTTCATAAAACACTTTAGGTTTCCAATTGGGCACACACATTTTCCAAACCACATTCTTTTCCAAAGTTAACACAAACACAAATTTTTGATAAAAAATTCTAAACAAGCCTTTACACACTCAAAATAAATTCCATTTTCACACTATTACAAAAAATAAAGTTAAAAATTCACAAGGTAGTTGAAGATGCCAAACATGCCCTAAATTTCCAAATACAATTTCACCTCCTACAATAGTTCAAATCCAATGTTGAAAACATAAAAAAGTGACCAAGGATTTCCAAACGGGATTTTAAACTATTTAGGAACCAACTCTCTTTTATAAAACTCTAAATGGGCCTAACCTCTGATACAATCTCAAAACCACTTTATCTCATTTGGAAACCATGTAATCATTTTTCAGGGAAAGAAGAAATATGAGAAGATAGAGAATCTTTTAAGGAAATAAAAGTTCAAAGAAATAATTAATTCCAATTACATCATCATTTTCAAGATCATCCATGTTTTCACTCCATGAACCCATAGATGTTCCCACATCAAATGGTATACCACAATCATTTTTCCACCAATCCATTTTAAATGAAACAACACTTTCCTTTCAAATAGTTCTAGAAACCATACTATAAAAATTACCACATATCAAGAACAACCCTAATCCAATAAATTTAATAAAACATTTATAAGGTAAAACACCCCTAAAATCCCCCAATTTCACTTTAAAGGCTCAATTGACATTTTATTCAACATGTTCAAGGTATTTACACATAGGCATAAATAAATAACTGCTTTGAAACTTATTTTTAACAAATTATGAAAATAATAAAAAACCATAATAAACTAAAAATGTTCTATATAAATGTGTGAATCATGTTTACAAATTAATTGAAAGCACACAAGTGTCCATGGATTATGATGGAAAGGAAAAATTCAGAAACGCCTACCTAAAGTGGGTGTGATTGTATTGAAACTTTTGAAGGAGGAAGAATAGGCTTATAAGAATAAACCACATACCATAGAATCCAAGAAACACAATCCAATACACAACCCCAACATTATGGTTATTACAAACAATATATCACCAAAGGAGAACTAAGAAAACAAGATGGGAAGAGAGAAATGAGAGAAAGATGGACAAAAACCCCAAAAACATACCTTAGAAGCATGAATATTGAACCATGTAGGGAGGAGAGACAAGGTATAAGGGGTCTTGGGACCCCTTGGTGCACTAAAAATAAATAGTAGGATAGAGGTGTAATTTAGGGTTAAAGGCAGGAGAGAGAGAAAAATATATTTTAGGATTTTAATGACCTCGCACGACCACACATTTTTCCAAACCGTGCAACAAATGTGCGGAGCTCTCTGCCCATGGAAGGATTGGTGCACGGTTACCTGGGACCTACTGCATAACTATGCGCTGGATGTGCAGTTGGTTATATCCAAACCCATACCTTCTACAAGACCGAGCTACATGGTTTTTATTAACCATGCGATAACCACACTCCACTTGGGAAAACCACCTGAAAACTACAAAACTAAAAATTTTGACCAGGGATTAAACCCGAACCTTGACCAAAAGACCCAACACTAATAAAAGGATAAAATAATAGAGTATAAAAGGTTGGGGTGTGACAATTCAAACCGATCAATGATATTTGATGAGTGGACTTCTTCAAATCCTAGTTTGGTGGTTCCTAGATACTTCTACTATTGTGTGTGGGTTTTTACACTGTGTGATTTATAGGCATGGAAAGGGTGTGTGAGTATATAGTATTAGGATTAGATAAGGTATTAAAAGTAAAATAGATGTTTCCTAGGGGTTTTTTAGAGTGTATTTTTGTGGTCTGAGATAACTTATGTTGAGGAAATTTTTGTGCTGGTCGATGGGGTGGGACTTAGTTGATGAGTTGTTCTTGTGATTGATTATAATTGTTATAATGTTTGTAATCAGGTTTCAATGTGGATCACTATTATAGTGTGATAGTGATATATCATTCATAAATTTTGGGGTAGAAGAGGTTTTATGGGTTCATGAATATAGGAGTTTGGTGTTTCTACACACTACTTAGAATGATGTTGTTGGGTATGCGTACTCATGGGATAGAGTGGTGTTGAACATCAGTTTTTAGTGGAATATTCCATGATTTTTTGGTTTAGGGTGGTGGTTTTGATCACCAAAATAGAGAAGGGATATATCATAGATATTTTCCATGAGTTTTGGATGGTGATTGTGATCAATGGTGGAGAGAAGAACATGCATCACACATGGGTTTCCTTTGGGTCATTGAGTCGAGAATTGTGATATATGATTGATGGATCATAGTTTTTTATGAGTTTCTAAGGATTGAATGAAACTCATTCAAAGAAGAAAAATCTATTATAAACCTCATTCCCAAGATCAACCATGATTTAAATTGAAACCATGTATATATATAAAATGAAGAACTCATGTGTACCATACACTGAATAGATTCTACTACTGTCTCTATCATAGTGGTTTGATAAAGACCCCTTAAAGGTAGTCGAAGGAATCACTCATCTATAGTGTATCCATGTGCGAAACTGAATCACCCATAAAATGGGAAGGACCCTCCTAAATCCCATGATATGATGACATCTCTCATAATAAATGGTAGAAAAGGGAGATATATTTGAGGGATAATCTATAGAAGGATTAGTAAGTCACAAACCACCACTATCTCATGGAAAAGTTTCCTTATATATCCCTTAAGGAAGATCCCTAAGTGACCATTCATTAACTCATACTTTTATGAAATATATGAGTTATGCATGTTACAAACCCGTTGCAACCCTAAGGTTGAATATAAATTCATCATATGAATTCATTATGATCCTCTATATGTTACATGTATTAATGGTATCCTTTTGTGGAATATTCTTGAGTGATAACTCTTATCATTCAATTAAAAAAATCATAGGATGAAAAAGGAATCATACAATATGACACACCACATTATGATATAGCCAAATCATACACTATGATTTGAATAACATAGTGACATGATATCCTATAACATACCTTATGATATACCAATATTGTTTCATAAGATATAATTAAATATACATCAAATATATAAGGATTTTGGTCATATCTACATCAATCTACCACTTACACTAAATCCTCATAGACTTTGTGCCATTTCACTATATATTGTATCATGTAAAATAACTTGTGAAATCATATCCAAAAACTCATTTTGGATATCTTCCAAAACAAACCTATCATAAAATTTAACTTGTATCACATCGTATATAATACCTTGTTAATACCCATCCAAAACCATTTTTGGATAAACCCTAAAACACCTTTAGAGCATCACTCTGAGTAAAACTCAATATTAATTTAGTAAATCAAAATGCATGATCCTATAGGCCTTTATGGAATTGAAAATAAATATGAATTATTGGATCCATAAATGTAAGAAAATATAACCCTCTAGAAAAACATCAATGCTACATAAGGTATAAAGGTATGTGGTGTGATTTCCATTAAATAGATGCATATCTAATACCTGTGTTCACTAGCTATATCATATAAAATAATTTATTTTCATATGATCCATTTTTCCAAGACATCAAGTAACCATGAGACACATAGTATGTTAATACCATATAGTTACTCATACATTCTCAATTCTTTGAGTATAGAAATATTAGGTTGATGGATATATAAAATGTCATTCATCCCTATAGATAAGCACATCACATTCCCCTTATCTAATAGATAAAAGCATTACATTTCTTATCTAAGTATGACCATACACTTCCTTAGTCTATTTTAATCAAGTTCCCAAATCTTATACTCATCACATGAGAGGAAAAATATAATCTTAGCTGAGATTTAAGTGATGACATGACAAAAAACATACCAAACCCTATCCCGATTAGTTGATCCTCAAGACTTACATATAAAAGTATGAAGGTCTCATTCTAGGCATCTCAATAACCTTAGGTAATAGGAAATCCAAATATGAATCATGAACCCCTAGTATACCAAATAAATAGTGTATGAAACTATATGTGGTATATTTTTATGGGTTATCTAGTGTATAAGACCTGTTTTTTGAATCATGAGAATATTTCATATCTTGATACAAGAATAGTACTCACTCAAACTATAACATTTCATCACAAATTATTATACTATATGATGAACATTGGTTAGGGATAGCTCTAAGTCATACATTGAAAGGCTAATTATTGTTTCACTTTATGAGTATATGAACCCAACACAAAATAACGGTAAAGTGGATATTATCTTTCATATTACATGATATATTTTATATTATTAAACATTTTTAATAATATTAACAAAATGATACATAATCATCTATCAAATCATATCACATATAGTAGACTGCTAGATTAGCCTTATGTTTGCTGCACTTTTCATGTTTTTTTTAAACTTATTACATCTATAAGAAATTCCTATCAAATATCCACGTGATCATATAATAAAACCCCTACCAATAATTTTTTTAGTAATATCATTTAAGTAATCCAATTTGAATAATTTCTAGACTTAGGAATCATATTTCTAATGTTTTCACTCCTTTAAAAATAACATTCAAACTTCTTTACTTTATAACTAAAGTGACCTTGGATTTGGAGTAATATAAATTGTATTTATTTACAGTTAGTGAGAATTAGTTTATGATTGAAATTTTCCATAGAACATGAAAAATATATCATATTTTATGTTGGAAAAGGAATTTTCTACTACCTACGAATATCTAGATGGAAATATTTTAGGTAGGGGCTCATACATGTGATGTTTGTTTTGCTATTTTGTATAGCCTATGAAAAGTGCCAAAGTTTAGAGAACCACCATCTATAATAAGTTGAGAATGAAATGTGTTGGAAGATGAGATAGATATAAAACCTTATTCTATAAATCTTGTATGATTTTCATTAACATCTCAAAAATAGGTTCAAAGTTTGTAGAAAAGATAACTAAAAAAGTGAGGAATTACTGAGAATATATTCATGAGTGAATGATCATGATGATTTCTAATTATAATTTTTTTATCTCTTACATGATGAATTATAAAGTATAAAATGATGCTGGAGTTTAGATAGTAGAGGAGTTTACGAAAATACTTTAACCTGATTATTTTATTAAAAAATCACAAATCCACACCTCTAGATTCGGTACTAAAATCATGTAGCATTTTTTTGTAAAAGATAATTGGAAATACACAATACATTATACAACCAAGGATATTTTTCAGTCTAGTTTCTATAAAATTAGGTATAGACTTACAATTTATCAGAGTTGTAAAAAATTCATACAATTAGCTAATTATATTCCCATGCGCTACCTCCTTATATGAAACAAAAACCTTTTTAATTTAAACTAAACCTGTAAAAAATATTTTAAAACTTGGGGTGAGCATAAAATTTCCCACTAGGGGGTTTTAAAACCATTTAAAAATACTTTGAAAATCCTTTGAATTTTTTTTATATCAAATAAAAAATATTTGATATTACAAAATAATAAGATAGGGTTTTTATAAAATTTAATATGCAAGTACATTTCAAAACCTTTTAAAAATACTTATCATTTTAAAATACTTTAAAAAATAATATTTTAAAAGCACTTATATTTCTCCTTGAAAACATTTGGAAAATAATAATACTTTATGGATAAAAATGATACTTAGAAAATATTATGAAAAACCATGGGGCCACTAGCAGTATCACTTTTAAGAAGACGTCCCCTTGAGGTCATGAGTTTAATCCCCATACCTTATCATCTCATTCGATAACCTTGTTCCAAATTTTAAGAAAACAAATTTAGAAGATCTTGCTTTCTCATTCATAACCCATTAAAAACCTTTCAAACATCCACTTGAATTTTTATCAATGAAGAAAATAATTTTACAAATTTTAAGATTTTATAAATTAATTTTTAGAAAATCTATAAAATAAATCCATATTTCCAAAAATAATTACTTATATTTAAAATTAATATTCATAATTCTTTGAAATTAAAACAAAATCATGTATTAAAATGCATGAAATGTCAATAACAATTGGAGATGATGACCATATATACTAGTATGAATAACATTTACAGAAATTAAAGAAAATTTTAGACATAAAATGATAGCTTATATCATTATAAATTACATAGATATTTTAATAAAATCAATTTATATTTAAAATAAGGGTTATAAAATTAAATAACAAAACAAAGTTTTATTATTGTTTAAATTTTGGAATTTTCAAAAAAATAAAATAAAATAATTATTATAAGTAGATTTTTAAAACATAAAATCATATATATTCTTGGAAAACCCATAAAAATATTTATAAAAAATATAGGCTTTATAAAACAAATACAATTTTCCATTACCTAGAGTCCAATTTGTCACGCATGTCCTTTATCTTCCTCTTCTTCAGAAAATCCCTTTGCTTATCACCTTAAGACCACTAAGGTTGGTGTTCTGCCTAAACTAAGGCCTCTAGAATATGGGATGGTATTTTTGAAAGGTATTTGGATAGATATTTTCTGAACCAAATGAGTTTTTAAGTGTGATTAAATGTGAAGAAGATGTTCCCTTTTATAATTGAAGTGAGGGGTACTTTAAAAAGTTCTCAAAAGATTAAAATATATTACGAAAATTCTAAATCCAAATGCTTCCAAATAGCCTATAAACGAATAGAGAATGAATTTTTAGACCATATATTATCCAATTTGTGCTTATCTAATATTTTTATAATTTTTAAATAATTTAATAAAATATTATATTCATAAAATATTATTAATGTCAATTTTGACATTATTCATTACTTTGACTTTAAGAATATCAAGATAACAAGATATATTTGAACCATGACTTTTAATACATATATAATAAATCATATTAATATATAAAATTCATGGTTCACATTAAAACATTAAAATTATATCAATTTTAATATTTTTAATGTTATTTATTATATTATTTTATTAAATAGAAAAATACTTCATCAGTGTTTCATAAGAAATTAAGACCACTATATATTTACTAAAAATTTAAAATAGATTTTTGTCATGAAAATAATTTTATTAATTTAAAAATGGACACTTATATTCATTCATAACCCATTTTCCCTATGTGGACACATAAGATATATTAAAGAAAAAAAGTGACATTTTGTGACTTTATTTGATTTAAATAATATATCTCATTTTCATGAAAAAATATAAATTAAACAACTCAATTTTAAAACCTAGGTGTTAAGGGTATAATTTAATTCATAAAATAAAAATTATGATGAATAATTAATGCCCTATCACTTATTTTTAATATTTTTAATATTATTTATTTGATTTTTCCATTAATTGAATAATTACCGCATTAGTGTTGTCTAAGAATTTAAGGTAATTATTTCTTCACTAAAAATTAAAAATAAATTACCATGATATAGATAAATATTTTATCTCTCAAAAATATATTTATATTCGAACATATCCTCATGAAAACATCATATTACAAATAATACACTTATTAAGAACAAGAGTGTGACATGTTTAACTTCCATTAAATAAAAATATTATAAAGGTTATAATCATATCCAAATGGCATAAAAAAAGTCATATAACCGGACCTTGAATGATTATGGATGAAAATTAATCATTCAATAAAATTGGGGAAAGTGTTAGGGTCATTTTCTAGTACTTAACATTTTATTTTTACCCTTAATTATCCGATTTACCCCTTACTGTGATAATAAAATAATTAAGTTCATTATTTATATTATCCAAAACTAAAAAGTACATATTTAATAAATTTGTACCCAATAATTCCAAATAAGTAATAAATTTTTAAAAATTCAAAAAACACAATTTTATAAATTTAATTTAAATTTAAACTATAAAAATACAACAAGAAACCGTTTTTTCAGAAAAAATGCCAATTTAAAATATAAGTTGTTTTTATACTAAATCCAAGTATAAAATCCATTTTAAAACCAATAATTATATTATTTTAAATCAAAATTAACTAATAAAAATGTAAAACTAATCCAAAACATAATTTGACCTTATAAAAAATAAAGTTTTCAATAAAAACCAGAAATTTTCACTATTCATTAAAAAATTAACTTTTTCATAAAATTCTTAAAAATTAATACTGATATTATTTTTACATACTAAATTAAAAAATGAAATTAATTTTTTCAAATTAAAATTATATAATTTACAAATTATTTTTTTAAATATAATATTATAAGAAGTGAGTTTAATAAAACTATTTCTGTTTTGATATTAAGAATTACTTATCATTTTTATAATGAGTACAACTATTTAATTCAAAAATAAAAAATAAAAAATAAATTTATTCTTTAAATACCAAGTTTTTTACATTCTCCCCCTCTTAAATTAATTTTTCCCTCACAATTATTTCATTATACCTAAGAAAATTCCAAATTTCCATCTTTAGAATTAAGAAAAACTAGAATGGCCGAACTTCTATATTTTTATGGGCTCTTATCTACCTAATAGTTCAAAATAAAATTCTATCGCTTTGATTTTTCTTCAAATGAAAATGCATAATCTCCAGATTTTTCTAGACCATTACTCCGATACCAACCGAAATAGAAAAAACCAGCACTTCCAGATTTAGTACTAAAATCATGTATTATTTTTTCTATGTAAAAGATAAATAGAACACACTGGACATTATAAAACTAAGTATATTTTCCAGTCTAGGTTTTGGAAAATTAGGTATAACCTTATGATTTACAAGAGTCATAAATATTTTATACAATTAACTAATTATCTTCCCGTGTTCTACCACCTAATATAAAACATCACCTTTGGAATTTATACTAAACCTATGAAAAATATTTCAAAACTTAAAGTGAGCATAAAATTTCCCAAAAGAGGTTTTAAAATCATTAAAAAATATTTTTAAAATAATTTGAAAATAATTTATATCAAATGAAAAATATTTGATATTATAAAATAATAATCTAGGTGTTTTAGAAAAATTTCATAATAAAATAAATTTCAAAACCTTTTAAAAATACTTATCATTTTGAAATCATTTAAAAACAATCCTTTAAAAAAACTTGGATATCTCCTTGTAAACCTTTTGAAAATAATAATAATACTTTTATGGGTTAAAATGATACTTGGAAAATCTTAAGAAAACCCATATTTCCATTAACAACTCCACTTATAGGAAGAAATCCCCTTGAGGTTGTGGGTTCACTCCCCATACCTTACCATCTCATTCGATAACCTAGTGCTGAATTTTAAGAAAACAATTTTTAGAAGATCTACCTTTCTCATTCAAAAACCATTAAAAACCTTTCAAATATCTACTTGAATTATTTTCAATGAAAAAAATAATTTTATAAATTACAAAATTTGATAAATAACTTTTTTGAAAATGCATAGTAGAAATAAATATTTCCAAAAATAATTACTTACATTTAAAATACATATTCATAATGCTTTTAAATTAAAAAAAATTATGTATTAAAATGCATGAAATGTCAATAACAATTATAGATGATGACCATGTTTACTATTATGAATGAAAGTTACAGAAATTAAAGAACATGTTACACATAAAATAACATAATTTATTATTATAATTTAAATATATATTTTAATAAAATAAATTTATATTTAAAAAAAGTGTTATAAAACTAAATAATAAAACAATGTTTTATTATTATTTAAATTTTGGAAATTTCAAAACAAAACAAAATCTTTGTTTTAAATAGAATTTTAAAATATAAAATCATATATATTATTGAAAAAAAACCCCTTAAAATAGTTTTGAAAATAGTTTATTTATAAAACAAATACATTTTTCCCTTACCTTGAGTCTGATTTGTCACCCATGTCCTTTATCTTCCTCTTATTCAAAAAATCCCTTTGATTAGCACCTTAAGAACACTAAGGTTGTTGTTCTACCTAAACTAAAACCTCTAGAATGTTGGGTAGTATTTTTTGAATGGATTTGGGTGGAGGTTTTATAAGCCAAATTGGGTTTTAAGTGTGATGAAATGGGAAGAATATGTGCCCTTTTATAATTTAAGTGAGAGGCACTTTAGGAATTTCTCAAATGATTAAAATATATTAAGAGAGTTATAGATCCAAATACTTCCAAATAGACTATAAATTCATAGGGAATGACTTTTTATACCATATATTACTCCATTTGTTCTTATATAATATTTTTATAATTTTTAAATATTTTTATAAAATATTATATTTATAAAATATCATTATTTTCAATTTTGACGTTATTCATTACTCTGACTTTAAGAATATCAAGATAACAAGATATATTCGACCAAATACTTTTAATACATACCTAATATGTCATATTCATCTATAAAAATTCTTGTGTCACATTAAACCATTCAAATTATATCAATTTTAATATTTTTAATGTTATTTATTATATTATTTTATTAAATGGAAGAATATTGCATTTGTGTTGTATAAGAAATTAAAGCCATATATATAATTACTAAAAATTAAAAATAAATTTATATCATGAAAATAATTTTATTAAGTTAAAAATGGACACTTCTATTCATTCATAACCTACTTTTCTCCTATGTGGATACATAATCGATATTAAAGGCAAAGAAAGTGACATTTTGTGACTTTATTTGATTTAAATAATATATAAGTCATTTTTATAGAAAAGTGTCCATTAAACAAATCAGTTTAAAATATTAGGTGTTAAGGGTAGAATTAAATTCATCAAATAAAAATTAGTATTAATAATTATTCTATTATCACTCATTTTTAATATTTTTTAATATTATTTATTTGATATTTCTATTAATTGAATAATTATTACGTCAGTGTTGTGTAAGAGTTAAAATAATTATATCTTCACTGAAAATTAAAAATAAATTACCATGATATATATAAGTATTTTATCTTTAAAAATACTATTTATAGTTGAATATATTCTCATGAAAACACCATATTAAAAATAGTACACTTATTAAAAACAAGAGTGTGACATGTTTAACTTTCATTAAATAAAAATATTATAAAGGTTATAATCATATCCAAATGGAATAAAAATTTCATATAACAATGAATATGGACAAAAATTACTCATCCAATAAAATTGGTTCAAGTGTTAGAGTAATTTTATAGTACTTATCATTTTATAATTACATGATCTACCCTTTATTGTGGTAATAAAATTGCCAAGTTAATTATTCATACTATCAAAAAATAAAAGGGAATATTTACTAAATTTGAACCCACTAATTCCAAATAAGGAATCTATATTTAAAAATTCAAAATCACATAAGTTTCAAAATTTAATTTAAATTTAAACTGGAAAAAACACAAAAAAAATAGTTTTTTTTCGAAAAAAATTCCATTTTAAAATATAAATTGGTTTTATAATAAATTCAAGTATAATATATATTTAAAAAACATATATTTTTATTTTAAATAAAAATAAACTAATACAAATTTAAAAATAATCCAAAAAAATAATTTGACTTTGTAAAAAAAACAATTTTTAATAAAAACCAGAATTTTTCACTATTCATTGAAAAATAAAACTTTTCAAAAAATTCCCAAAAATTCATCCTAAGATTTTTTTAACATAATTAATTCAAAAATGAAATTCATTTTTTCAAATTAAAATTATATAATTTGAAAATTATTCTTTTAAATATATCCTTATAAGAAATGAGTTTAATAAAATAATTTCCATTTTGATTTTAAGAATTAATTAACATTTTTATAATGAGTATAACTATTTAATTCAAGAATATTGAATATAAAATAAATTTATTCTATAAATACCCAGGTTATTACATTTATATGCTACAAGAGTTTATTAACAAAACTTATTGGATTTGGAATTATTTTAATAATTTACACCATTATTTAAAGTTGTTCTGAAATAATTTGAAGTGAATATAAGAATCTAGAGTTTATTATAAGAAGCTTAGTATTCATTTGAAGAAATATCTAATTCTTGTACTAGAGAATGAAGAACTGTAAAGGAAAATATCATATGAGTCAATCATATAAGATATTTGAGGTTGAAATATATCCAGTGTAGAGGATTTGAAAAATGGAAAAAGGAATTATCCAATGTGTAAGAAATTTGTGCCTTACGTAGGTAATTTTGGATCACATAAGAAAATTTGATCTACACATTGAGATGAAGAAAATGGAAAATAAAATTATCCTACATGACTATCGTGTAGGAGAATTCATCTTTGTAGAATATATTTTCCACTGTATAAGTAAATTCACATATATCTATGTTTCATCATATATGAAATTTTATTTGGGTCAAAATCCAACAAAAGAAAAATTCATACGATGTATGAACTTTTAGCTATCTATAAGAGATTTGAGGTTACATAGGAGAATTTATCTACATAGAAATTTTGAAAAAATGGAAAAGACAATCAATCCACGGGGAAGAGAATTGAGCTGTGCATGTGAGATTTGTGCAACAAATAAATTAATCCATCTATACAGATGAGAATTGAGCCTCTTATATGATAGTTTAGTTTTCCACATTTCAGAAAAGGCCAATCTTGTATGATATTTGACTTAGCTAATTTGAAGTGGTGCAAGAATTTTCTCTGTCATAAGAGATTTTTGAGTTGTGTATGATATTTATAAGCCACATATGACTTTATGATATTTATATGATAAATAAAATTGAATTTTTTTAAAATATTTTAGGATGAAAAGTATAATATTTCCAAAGAAAATTGTAATGTTTCAAGAACTATCAGTTCATGTTTAAAACACCATGGGGATTTGTAAATCTATGATTTGATCATGATAATCTGATCTCTAATCCGAGGGAGAAGAAGATCAAAGAGTGAATGTATGTTTTCATGATTAAATGTGTTGAAATGAATTTTATGGGGTTTTAATAATAATAAAAATATTGATGCATCGAATCTTGAGTTGTACACTTGTGCTAAATATCATTAAAAAATTGTGATTATGTATTAAGATGAGAAATAAGATGAGTGCAGTGGAGGGTTCTGAATATAATCATGCCAGATAGAGTCTTCTATATTTCCATAATCTATCATGGTATAAAGGAATATTCCACACCATAATCTGAGATTCTTTATATTTTAATAAAACCATAAAGATTGAAGTGTAATTTTTTGTAGAGTTTATTTTGAAGAATAAAAATAAGCACAACCCTATTGAAGAATAAAAATAAATATTTATTCATACACATGAGGCACAATGGATGACTATATTTATGGAATACCCTTTGAGTTGAAAAATAAAATCATAGTTGAAAAAAATGGATCTACTCTCATGATTCTTTCTATTAGAAGGCTCAATAAACCTTATCATATACTAATTCAGGTATATAAAAAGTTCATGAGAAATTAATGTGTCACATTTACAGTAAAATTGGATTCTCAAATAAAGAGATTTTAATACTAAGAAATATTAAGGAAATCATAACGATTTGATCAAAAGTGTAGAGAAATCATGGAGAAATCCAAGATAGAGAATAAGAAGAAGATACTATACTAACCATGAAAACTATTTGAGTATTAAAGAATAGGAAGAAGTGTAAGGAGAAACCACTATAATTTGCAAAGGGGAAAAGAAGGAAGACAGAACTAGTGATGAAGAGGAACATTTTTTGAATTTCAAAGAAATAAAATAGGGATAAAAACTATGTGAGTCGAATTATTATTCAATATATATTTGGTATATGATGAAGAAACAATGAGTGTGTGAAGACAGTGAATAGATTCAGAAGAATCGAGAACTGAGAAGAATTATAAAGACTGAGTTGTTGAGTATTTCTTATAGATCTATAGGTAGTCAAAGAATCTAAGGTAAGGAAGTTGATATATTCTTTGGATGGAGGGACATCCTATGTTGTACTATTAACTAAATTTAAGAAGAAGTTTGAAGAAGAACCGGTGAGATACTAGTATAAAGAAGTTGTAAGATGAATTAAATGGTTTTATCGTGTAATATGGTAAACCCAAACCTATATAATATGGTGTGATTTATTTTATTATTATACTTGAAAAAATCCACTTGTATTTATAACAAATTTTTTAATAGAGAATTTATGCCTCAATGGGATCTGAACATGGAAAGAAGTAGGTATTTAATGTTGAACCTTATAAATACTATGTTCTATATTTACTTGTTTTTAATTATTGCATGTGGTTTTTTTATGTTGAGTTAAAAAAATAGATCCATAAGGCTTAAATGGCTATAGAGGTTCAAACCAATGTTGGTTTAAGTATTTTAAGAATAATTGGTTTTCAGTAAAAGAATACAGGCACACATAATTCACCCCACTCTTAAGCATGTCTAAACCGGTCCATTGGGCATAACCACAATATCAAATTTTATGATGTTAATAACTTATGGTAGCTACTCAAAACTCTTTCTAAACTCATAAAAATAATTTTTTTTGGAAATATTCCATCAATTTTTTTTCTTAAGATCATTTTTGGTAAGAATATGTAACTGAAACATTATTCTTTACCGAAATATCCTAAAATTATTTAGGATACAAAGTGACATTCACTTGTTTTGAGTGGTATAATTTTTTATTTTTTAACTTTTAACTTTACCAAGTATAAATATATACCCCCACTAGTCTCTAAGAAACTATATTATTTTCATAATATCGTATTAAGATGCACAAAATATTTAAAGTTGGGAAATAACACTTATTTCCTTTAGTGAGAATATTTAAAAAATAAACTATTATATCCATACATTATATGGTATTCTATGTTTTAGATAATTATTCTAAAAATAAGTATTTATTATTTAAAATACTTCACTATAGGATGGTGGGATCATATCCCTCATATTTTAACAAATACGTTGGGTAAAATCTTTTATCTTGGAGAATTTTTTATTTATCCTTTTCTCCTTTTCAAATAAATTATAGAATATGATGAATCATAAACCATGTATATTAAAAAAATCATATCATATTATTCATAAAAACACATTTAAAAAAAAACATCACTTATCATATTATAGAAATAAGATAAAAATAATTATCCTTTAAATAGATCATTCTTGAGCTTAATATTTCCCTTTATATTCATATCTGTGATACAACAACCTTTTGCTTAATCATTTAATACAAAAATAAATATTCATTAATTAATTCATTTATTTTAACTCCTATATATTCAAAACATTTATAAAATATAAATTATGTATCACATACCTTTTTAAAATCAAATAATTTATTTCTATAACACTGATACCTGAAATAGACTTTCCATTGACCTTGAATAGAAACTGGAAGAAACATTGTTGGACTTTCCAACAAACTTTTCTTCTTTCATTTTGAAAATTTACCCACTGATATTATGAATATAATACCATATCTTGAACATCACATGACCTAGTTCATATATCCTCAACACTTTTAGAAAATGGGTTAAATACCTCTTGAACTCATTCACATTTTCATAACATTTCCAATGATGATTATAAAATTAATCCTAAATAAGAATATGCCTTTATTGAAACCTTTAGTTTCACCAAGTCATTAGCACACTAGATCATATTGAGTGTATGATAAAAAACTAAATTTACTTAGGTCATTTTAGATCTAATTCCTTTAAAACCTAAATTGAATCACTCTATGCTTTTCATAAGCATCTAGATTCACTTGTTTGAAAAATTTCAACATTTGGTTACTCAATAATGTGTTTCTTTAACAAACAAAATTTTCTCCTTGCTTATTAAAAATTCTTAAGTATTTATACCTATCTAATAAGTTTCTTAAATTAATATTATTCTTTACAAGGATTAATCTCAAAGTCAATTTTGATGATGATGATTTCATTTATATCTATAACATAAAAATTTATCAGATGAGTATCATGTTTTACATTTATCTAATAAGGAATTTTATTAAATGTGATCCCACTAAAATGATAACCCCTTTTAATTATTTCACACCCATTAGTGGGAAAAGATCTATATTTCACTAATATTGGGGTCACTTTATAATTTATCCCATAACTTAACTATTTAGGTTGAAAATAATGTCAATTATATAAAATATGACTCTTGGATAGTTTAGTAAGAAAATATTTATCTTAATTCATATTATGGATAAAATAAAATTTATTCTTTCAGTAACCTAATCCTATTTGAGTCTCTTAGCTAAGTGTAACCCCCAAAAAATGAAAAAAAAACAAGCACCTAATTCTATTTATATCACTCATTACTTTCTTTCCTTACACAAGATAATCTAGGGGCACTTAATGTTTACATGACATACTCAGTTGGATGATCGATGTATGAAAAGTGTTTTCTTTGGAAAGAATCTCACACTTAGTTTTTTTAAATAGGTTTTAATCTCACCATTTTATCTCATGTTATTCTATTTACATGTATGGATGCTTTTAATGATTTAGTTTAGAATATAATTCCTTTAACCAAATCATTATTTTCAAATCATTTTGATGCGTAACACTTTACAAAAATCATAGATTGTGTTACTAATCCAAATTAAAATACAACTATATATATACACACCCAAATACATCTCATGAACAAGGTACATGAAACTGTTTCATGCAAAAGATTATAATCACATAAAGTAAAAAATTCATACAGGAGTAAGTTTGGAGAAACAAATAACCACCCCTCACTTTTCTAAACAAGGCGTAAACCTTCCCAACAATGAGTAGTTTGACCCAGGTCCCTCTACCCAAGGAAAATTTACTTAAGAGAGACCTTAATTACAATATAATTCTAGGATATAATATGTATAAACTATATTAAACTCCACAATTCAAGTTCATAACCTAGTATAAGTCAAATTCAACATAGACGAAAACTAAATCAATTATCTTACCAAGAATATAACTTCTTAGATGTATGTACAAAAATTTATAGAGTCAATTTAATACTTTAAACTAAAACATCCATCAAAATTCATAATATAACATTTATATTCATGAATAAAACCTGGAATAAACTAACTAAATAAATAATTCATATATTTAATCACGATATAAACATTTATGAACAATTCATAGATGAATAAATTATAAATATTTTATAATAGTTGTTCTTTTATGAACATTCCATAATTTAATAAATATAAAAACTTTATTTTATTTCCAATGTGAAATCCTTCATATTATTGTTTATATTGAATTCTACTTAAAGATATGATATTAAATTAAATATAAACATTTTATATTCCAATTCTATTATGTAAATAATTTACATAATATAAATATAAAATATTTAATATTATTTAAACCTTGATCATATAAATAATCAACTCTTTTGATATGTTTTGAATAATTCCTCAAATAAATCCTTTTTAATAATTTAAATTAAATAATTATAAACGATCAATAATTTTAAATTAAAACTTATAAAATTATATTACCTTTATTGAGGTACTTATTGACTATAGTATTTAATTTTTTTTTGTTTGGGTGTGTTTCGAGCCCTAGGGGGATGAAGAGCTTTTGTTGGAGAAAATGACCTAAAGTTCAGGGATGTATGTTTGTTTGAATTAATGGAGTCCATGTATAAATGTGTTAAAAGATTTATAGGGAATCAGGATGTTGTTGGGAGTTTTCTATAGGGATTTATATTTGTAACCATTCATAGAGGATATTTACATTGTAAAATTCTGGATTATAACTTAAGATCAATGCTGGAAAAAAACTATAGAAATGCATTGGGCCATAAAACCTTTTATACTCTAAAATATTTTTATTTCATAAAACCAATTCTTATAATGTAAAATCATTTATTGGGATAATTTAATCTGATTTTATGTGTTTTTTTGTGTAAATGAGTTATGATAAATTTACGGCGTAAGATTGATATTTACGCCATAAATCCCTCCTTCCCAGTGGGTTTTACTTTTCACTCACGTAACTCCCTTCTGTTTTCATGGTGCAACCATATCCCTCAATACCTAGTTTCTCCTAGGTGTTTTTGGATCTTTCTAACTCCTATGGATCACTTTTCTTGGAGTGTTTTGTTGCTAGTGTAGTGGTTTGCCTTACTTCGGGTACGTGCAATCTTCTTTCCCCTTATTTTTCCCATCGATCTCGGTTTGGTGGCAGTGTGTGCGCTATGGTTTTTATAAGGTTTAATAACCAAGATACAATCTCAATTGATCCTTTGTAGTTTTCCCTTGTGTATTATCTTTCTGAGGCCAGTCTTCTTTGATCTAATCTCTATTTTTGATAGTGATTAGGTTTCCTCTATTCTTGAGGTATGTGTATCTATAAAAGCGGTACTAATTCAAGAATTACCTTATGTTCTTGTCAATTACTTTGGGTTTTTTATTGAAATTAATTAATTTAAAATTTGAATGGATTTATTAGAAAATATACACATTTTAAAGAGATTTTATTTGAAAATGGTTTTGCACACACCAAGTATTTGATTAAATTATTTAAAGGGTGGTTTTGGTTTTGAAATGGATTTTGACATACATTTCCCATTATTTGTAATGATCTGTATTTTGAAGAAGGTAAAAATCATCAGTTTTTGGTTTAAATTACTTTAAAAATTCCTTATAATGTTAAAAAATGGATTCATGGAGGTCATGAAGGTGTCTGGGGCTGGTTCGGAGCCCAAAACCCCGAATTTTAGAAAAATAACTAGACCGCATGATAAGTAGAAACCATGCTTCCAAGACTTCATGGTATCCACTAATCATGAGGGGTGAAACATAGGTGAAAAAGTATCCATAATGTTTTTCTAAAATCGTGTGACTCTAAGCACATGACTGTGTGAAAAATTATAGACATTTGATAGTGGAATTTTTCATGGGTTACACACAGTTAAGGAAACCATGAACCTTAACCATGGAAAGTCTTTCCTTAACTAGTGGATTGAGCACAATTTTCACACGGTTTTCCAAACTGTGCAGAAAAACTGTGCACACCTTATTTTGAGTGTGAAATGAAAAAAATTCCCTTAATTAAGCTTATAACACTTTCTTGTGTCCTCCTTCTTTTCTCCAATTGACGTTTTGGGTTTTCTTCTCCCATAGATTCCCAAACCTCACAATCTAGGTATTGAGGTAATTCACATGTCTAGATTCCAAATCACGATCTGTCAGAAGCATTATATCCATCTAGAGCATCAGACCATTTCATAGATTTCTTCAAAACTACTTTAAATCTGAGTCCACCATCAGACTAGCAGTTTTCAATGGTCTTAAGGTAGGTTCTCTCATTATTTTCCCCAAGAGTTTTGGTGTTTTGTAGCTCCACCATTGTGTCGTACACTGTCCTACGTCACCTTTTAATTGAGTTATTAATTTCAAATTGACCTAAGTGCCTACATATATATTCCTATTTATCTTTTTTAGTAGAAATTAGGGTTTCTACCTCAATTATGGACAACCCTTGGGTGTGCCAACTTTTTTTCCCTTTATAATTAATTTATTAATTTCCTGAAACACCTTATAAGAATTAAATTTATATTTTAAATGGAATTAACTCTATTATTTAATTTTTTAGAGAAACGAAGGCACCTACTAAGTTCTTGGTCTAAAATATAAGTGGGGTTTCCCACATAGGAAATTTCCCAATTGGTAATCACACCTACTAAGTTCCCCTTGAGAATCATAAATGTAATTTACATGTTTTAGTTATTTAAATAGAATGTAATAAATTAGTTGATCACATTGAATGGATCACTCAAGGTGGTTTTTCCTTTCTTAAAATAAACTAAATGTAATAGGATGGAAAGGACATGCCTTATCTATTATAATATTGAACTTTATCATTGTGAATTATAACACCTTATTGTAATTATACTTGGTTAATAAGAAACATGAGAGGTAATGCCTCATGTATTACATTGTAAATTTGATTAAGCCATGTTATAGTCTGTGATTCAATGGTAAGGTTCCTATTGGTAATGATAGTTACATTTCCCCTTACATTGGGTGTTGAGCATGACATATCACACCATTGAAACTATTAGGATGTTGGACATGACACACCACATCCCTTATTCGAGTGATGAAATGATGACACACTCACCATATTAAGTGATGAGCATGGAGTCTCCCATTCATTATGAGATTCAGGGAAAGTACCCTATTATTCGATCTTAGAGGCTTCTTAGATTGGTTATGGATGTCTGAGTTATGCCCCGGTCCATCCAACACCTAATATTCCAGGTATATGGCCACTTATGTCCACACATACTTGGTTCATATAGGTGAATGAAATATATAACTATAATATATATATATATATATTATTACTATATATATAGTTAAAAATTAGAAATTTATTTTGTCCATGAACCAAAGAAGGTCGAGCTTCTAGGTGTCCTTTAAGAACCTAAGAGGGAGGTTATTTATTTACTTAGCTTTGTTAATTAATTGTTTATACCTTCTCACTATTTAGTTACGATCACTGATTTGATTACTTATAGACACCATTGGTGGTGGACTACTCGGATTTAATCTCACTCCCTACTCTGACTTCCTTTAGTACTCAATAATATTATATGATTGCTGGTATGGATAAAGGCAAGTGCCTTGATTTATATCTTTGATATGCATTTCTTTTAGATGGAGCATAGGAGTAAAGGACCGAGCAATATTTTTTTCTTTTTATATTTTTTGTATAGCATGATTGTATCTTCCTACCCCTGTTCCCCTTTTGTATATCAGCATTCCATGCATCCTTATATATGACACTGCCTAGTGGATTTTGATTATTATTCAGTTGTTTAGTTATCTATTCTTCCGATACTTTATTATTCTATATATTATTATATGATTCCGCTATTTTATGCTTATGTTTATATCTAATGTCGCTCTAATAAGAGGGTATATTATCCCCATCATACCACCTTTACACCATCACTGCTAGTTGGTAGCCTCTAACGTACGTGGAGGCACGCTTGAGGCCATGTGGCCCACTGGCTTGGGGCACGAGTTAAGTGGATCTCAGGTTGGGTCATTACAAAGTGGTATCAGAGTTTATTTTTCCTTTGTCTTATTGTTTGGGTATTAAAAATGAGACTAGGAGTTAATGATATTTGGAATTGAACCTGTTCTTGGATATAGCTAACCCATGTATAGAGAAAACCAAAATTACCTAGGATGGGAAATTAATATTATTGATTACACCTGTTATGGTTGATGTGAATTCACTGTTAGGTGATGCACTTGATTAATGATGTTATTATTATTGATATAATTTAAGTGATATTATTTCACCTTGACCCAATGAAATTAGGTAATTGTATCTATTCATGAATCATTTTAGGCACAATAGGATTAATATGACATGCATCTTTCCATGCCACGTTTATTTTTAGTGTGCATTTTTCTATTGCATATTGTTAGTGTCTTGATTATGTATTGAAATGTGATGAAATTTCTTATAGGGATTGAAAAACATAATTAACATTTAAATTACCTACCTTAAAATAATAGTGTTTTCCTATATAGGTTAAAGCAAGAAAATTAAGTAGTCAATTTTGGTATGTTAAGACATGGACCATTGGTCGCATGGGCTGAAACATGTTATGGTATGAGTTAAGTGGACACCATATTTTGGTTCATAAGGAGTATGAGCCCTAATAGAATTGAAATGGTGATTTATCTAATTAAACTATTTAAGGAGATTTAAATATTTGAAAAGGCAAAAATTTAAAACTAATAAGACCATAAAAGTGATAATAGACATATTATACATGTGAAACAGAGATTTAGTCCCAAATTCTGACTTAGTAGTGGGTAGTGGGGTATCTATTACATTTTTAGGGCCATTATGGTCACTTATACTACCTAGACCTAGATTTTGAAGCAGTCAGTGAGGTGTGATCATTTCTATAGGAAGGCTATGCACCTGTCCTAGTGTCCTATCTATAATCTTTTCAATTATTAAGATCTATTCTGAGGAGTTTGTTTGGAATTATAGTATCATGCCTCCACAACGTCCTCTAGTTGTAAAACCTGAAGGCAGTGATGACCATGCACCTGATGTGGAGGGTCTTAGTCCTCCAATGGTTCATAATACAGTTCCACCTATGGAACCTCTTCCTGTTCTTGATATAGGCATCGATGCCCACTTCCAAGATGGATTTATTTGTATGCTATAGAATATGAAAGGTTTTTTTCAACCTACCCTGAGTATGGAAGAGTTGAATCAAGAATTCTAGAAGAAACATCCTCCCACCTTTTGGGGGGATGGAGGACCACATGCTACTAATTCATGTTTTGAATCAATTCTTTCCATATTCTAGCATCTGGAGACACCTTCAGAGTAGAGAGTCAAAATTTCTATATATATGCTGTGTGATTCTACCAAGTGATGGTGGGGAATTATTATCTAGGAAGATTGGTATAGAGACATGGTCTAGGTATATTTACAGACCATATTTTATAGCCATTTCTTTCCTTAGACTCCGAGGGATAACAGATCTAGAGAATTCATGAACCTATAG
Source organism: Viscum album (assembly GCA_963277665.1). NCBI lineage: Eukaryota > Viridiplantae > Streptophyta > Magnoliopsida > Santalales > Viscaceae > Viscum > Viscum album. Next base: position 1,703,645,000 of record OY728141.1, on the reverse strand, counting down.
TAGGAGAGCATGTCTGTTATAGAATACATTTCCCATTTTACCGAGCTAAAGTGGTTTTCTCATACTCTAGTGGGTGATGATCTCATAGCCGCTAGGTGATTTGAGGATGGGTTGGTATATTCCATATGATTATAGTTAAATGTATTCATTTTGACTACCATTTATAAAATCATAAACCAATCCCTTATTATAGAGTAGAATTTGAGGGAAACCGATGGTGTAATTTAGGTAATTTCAACACCTAGATCTAATAGTACCTCTTCATCTGGTTGAAAGATATTTTTGAGGCTACCTTTTGAGGTATAAGTAGTTAGGATCATTGTGCTGACAACTTTTTTATATCTCACTAGTGTGGGAATCTGAGACATATGATGCCTCAGTGCTTATGTGATACAGTTGAATGCAGTGGCTGCGCTAGAATGGGCCATATTTAGTGCTTCTATATGACCTTTCCATCAGTGCCTAGTGAGTGGGGATTTACTCCAACCCCACATTCTGGAGTAGGGACAGTAGTATCATAATAGGTAGAAAACTAGAATACCACCAGCTGATCAGGTCAAGGTGGTAGTCGAGGAAGAGGTGGTCAGACTCATAATTCTCAACTCCAACAGAGAAGGCCTGCTCAGTGTTGTCAAGAAGTGACTTAAGGCTACAATAAAATCTAGTTACATGTATTCCAATCTATGCCAGAGGTTAAGAGAACATGACCTTCTACTATAAGAGTTACTATTCTAGTAGCATCCACTTTAGTGTCTCCTTTATTTGAAATAGGAACATCTCACTCATTTATATCTAAGACTATTATGGGAAGTTTGGGCCTCGATATAGAACAATTATACGAAGTTATGATGCTGGATACCCGTTAGGTATCCAAATAGAGGGTGTTATCTATGGTAAGGATTGTCCCATTGAGATAAATGTATACCTTTTTGTATGTAATATTTTCATCTTAAACACGATGGGATTTTATTTAATCATCAGGATGGATTGGTTAGTTCCATATCAAGACCACATTGACTGCTATCATCGGAGGGTGACATTTATATCACCAGAGGGTGGTAGGAATGTGCAAAAGGGTGAATGGGATGTGCAAGCTACGTGATCAAGACTCGATCATTACAGGTTGGGTAGTGTAAAAACTAATATCACTAGTCTTTTCATAGATGACCATGGGTTACAACCCACTATTTTCTCTCATGTAGTGAAGAATTTTAGGGATGTATTTCCTGAAGACTTCTCTAGACTACCTCTGGTGTAAGAGGCATAATTCCCCATTGAGCTTTTTCCAGGAGCAACACTAATGACCATTCATCCTTATAGGATGGAACCTATGGAACTTATATAACTTAAGAAGAAATTGGAGGATCTAGAGGATAAAGGATTAATATGACCCAACACTTATCTTTGGGGTTCACCAGTCCTTTTTTCTTAGAAGGTGGATGGTACCCTTAGGCTCTGGATGGATTACCATTGATTGAACCAACTCATAGTAAAGAATAAGTATCCACAACCTATAATAGAATACCTCTTTAATCATCTCCAAGGAGAGAGAGTGTTTTCAAAGACATATTTGAGGTTAAACTATCACCAGGTGCATGTTAGGGATTTATACATAACATATAAAGATTTCAAGAGAAGGTATGGTCTATATGTGTACCCATTCATGTCGTTTGGTCTCATGAACACACCTATAGTTTTTGTGGATATTATGAATCGGGTTTCTATCTGTATATGGATTCATTCATGTTAGTATTTGTTAATGACATCTTAGTGTATTAAATATCCAAACATGACCATTTAAATCATCTTAAGTTCATGTTAAATACAATGAGAGAGCATCATATTTATGCTAAGATCAGTAAATTCTACTTTTGGATAAAAAAATCCACTTCTTAGGTCATTTCATCTCAGAGTCATGAGTTTAAGTAGACCCAGAAAAAGTGAGAGTTGTAGTTTCCTGGGAGAATACCAAGAATGTATTTGATATCATAAGTTTATTTTGGGATATACAAGTATTACATATTATTAATCCACGATTTCTCATTCCTTATATCACCACTTATGGGATTGACAAAGAAGTGTGTGAAATTATTATGGTCAGAAGATTTTGATGTAGCCTTTCCGGAGTTGAAGTGCAGGTATACTTTAATGTTGATACTGATTCTTCTAGAGATAGTTAGGGTCAATAAATAATACTTTAATGAATCAGATATTGGGCTTGGATATGTTTTGATACAAGATGAGTGAGTTGTCACATATGGGTCTCATTTTTTGAGGCCTCACGAGTGGAACTAACCAATGAATGACCTCGAGATAGCTACTACAATTCATTCTGTAAATTGTTTGAGTCACTATCTACTTGGAGAGAATTTTGTGGTGTTAAATGATCACAAAATCCTCAAGAAAATTTTTACACAGTGAGATCTGAATCTCATATAGTGTAGGTTGGTCGAGTACCTACAGTTTTTTGATTTCGAGATTGCCTATATGCCCGATAAAGGAATGAAGTGGTCAATGCTCCGAGATGGAAGACTCAAACTCAGGTAGTTCAAGAGTCCAATGGTGAATGGAATCTCATGGTATTATTATTAGAGCTACACATTGAGGTTTAAGAGGATAATGGTTAGAATATCCTTAAAACCTTAGTAGTGACCTCTACTCTTCTAGAATGGGTAAGAATGAGGAAAATATCTGATCTTGAAGGCCTCATCCTAAGGGAAAGTGTCTCGGATGATGGTACATCATTAGGATGGAACATGAATGGGGATGACACCTCACTATTCCATGGCCATGTTTGGGTCCCAAAATACATCAGGTAGGATATGATGCGGGAATTCCATGCCTCAACATGGGCGGTTCACCTCAGTGTCACCAAAATGTATCAAGACTAACATCACAAGTATTGGTGACCTAGTATGAAATGCAAAATTTTCACTTTCATCACTTGGTGTTCCACTTGCCAGCAGGTGAAGGTGGAACATCAGCATATGATAAGGATTTTTCATTCATTTTCTATTCCTGAGTGTAAATGAGAAAATGTTTCAATTGATTTTTTGACTGGTTTACCCAGGTCATCTTATGGAAATGATACAGTGTGGGAAGTTTTTAATCAATTGATGAAGGTTTCAAACTTCTTACCTATGGAGGAGACCTTCTTACTAGATAATCTTGGGAGGATGTACATCAGGGAGGTTGTACATCTTCATGGAGCTCCTCATTATATTATTTCTAATAGAGACACTTTCTTTACATCATGGTTCTGGTAGGGTTTGTTGAAGGACTTGGGTATACAGGTGCTTCTGAGCATGGCCTATCACCCAAAGACCGGCAGATAGATAGAGCATACAATTCAGGTGCTAGAGGACATGCTCCGTGTATGTATCCTTGAATTTGGGGGTTCCTGGGAGGAATGAATTACCAATGTAGAGTTTGATTATAATAATATATTTTAGGAAACCATTGGGATGGATCCTTATCAATCCTTATATGTTAGGATTTTTCGTTCACCACTGTGTTGGCTAGAGGTAGGGGAGGAAACTATTCTTGGACCACATCATGTGTTGGAGATTAAAGAGAAGGTCTAATTGATTAGAAAGTGTATGATGATAGCTCAATCTTGATAGCATCCATATGCCAGTAGATCATAAATACCTATTGAGTTTGAGGTTGGAGATTGGTTTTTCTTATGAGTCTCACACAGTTTGGTCCATATACGTGTTCATAGATAGGTTAAGCTCTAACCTAGGTTCATTGGACCCTTCATGGTTATAAAATAGATCAGACTAGTGGATTACTAGATAGCACCTTCTTAAAGGTACCGATATATGCATGATGTATTTCATGTATCTCAATATTTCTGGTATTATCCAGACCCATCACATGTATTTCATCCTGATGATGTTAAGCTATATGTACATGCTTCCTTTGAGGAGTATCCAGCTCATATTGTGGATCGAAGCGTGAATACACTCTGAGGTAGGTTCGTTCCTTTGGTATGGGTGCTACGGTAATATGACCGGGTACATGATAAGTCATAGGAGAGATATTATGATATATGAGCTTAGTGGTTGGATCTATTTGCAAATGATACATCTTTATCCTTAGAAGTCCAACTCAAGGATGATTTTATTTATGGAGGGGAGGTTGTAATGACCCATATTTTCATAAAGGTACAGATTGTTAGTTTTTGGTTTAAATTACTTTAAAAAGACCTTATAATGTTAACCAATGGATTATTAAGTTCATGAGGGTGTTTGAGGATGGTTCAGAGCCTGAAACCCTAGATTTTTGAAAAATAACTGGGCCACATAGTTAGTAGAAACTTTGTCTCCTAGCTCGCACAATCTTCACTAACCATGCGAGCAGAAACATAGATGTTGTAGGAGATGCACGATTTTTATGAACCCATGTGACTCTAGGTGCATGACCATATGAAAAACTATAGAAATTTGATAGTGATATTTATCATGGTTAATGAAACCATGCACCTTAATTGTGTGAAGTCTTTACTTAATTATCATCTTGAGAATGTTTTGTGCATGATTTTCCAAACTATGTAGAAAAACCGCGCGCCCCTTATTTTGAGGGTGAAATTACCAAAATGACCTCAATTAATCTTATAACCCTTTATACTTTCCTCCTTTATTTTATCCAACATATGTTTTTGGTTTTCTTCTCCCATATATTCCCAAACCCCTCAATCCAGGCATTGAGGTAACTCACACGTACAAATTCCAAATCACGATCCGTTGGAAGCATCAGATCTGTATCAAGAATTGGATAATTTCATCAATTTCTTCCAACATACTTAAAATATGAGGCCTCCATCAGATGAGGAGTCATAAAAAAACTTATGGTAGGTGGTCTCATTGTTTTCCCTAAGATTTTTGGTGTTTCTTAGCTCTTTTGTTTCACTGCATCCTGGCCTTTTCCATGCATTATCGTTTAATTGATATATTCATGTCAAATAGACCTATACACATAGATATATGCATGTTTATACTCATTTGGTATAAATGAGGGTTTTCCATTAGTTATGGATACCCCATGGGTGTTCCAACTTGAATTTCCTTTAATAATTAATTTCTTAATTTTCCAGAATGCATTCTATGTGTGGTTTAGATTTTAAATGAAATTACCTCTATTATTTAAATTTTTAGTAAAACCAAGGAACCTCCTAAGTTCTTGGTTAAACCTATAAGTGGATTTTCCCACATCATAAATTTCATAATTGGAAATTTCACCTACTAAGTTCCCATTGAGACTCATAAATTTAATTTATGTGTTTTGGTTAATTAAATGGAATGTAATAAATGGATTAATCACGTTGAATGACTCACTCATGGTGGGTTTTTTTATTAAAATGAATTAAATGGAAGGGGATGGTAAGTCCATGCCTCATCTCCTATAATATTGAACATGATCATTGTGAATTTTAAATCCTTATTGTAAACAGACTTGGATAATGAGAAACATGAGAGATAATGCCTCACATATTACATTTTAAATATGATCAAGGGATGTTATAGGTTGTGGTTTGATGGTAAGGGTCTTGTTGGGAATGATGGTTACACATTCCTTTACATTGGGTGTTGAGCATGATGTATCAGACCATTGAAACTATTAGGATGGTGGGAAGGATGCACCACATACCTTGTTCGAGTGATGACGTGATGACGTGATGACCACCTCGAGTGACGAGCATGGAGTCTCCCACTCATTATGAGATATAGGGCATGTACCCTATTTATTGATCTTATAGGCTTGTTAAATTAGTTGTGGATGTCTAAGTTATGTTGCAGTCCATCCAGCCCTAGTATTCCAGGTATATGGCGACTTACATCTACACGTAATTGGTTCATATAGGTGGATTCAATATATAAATATATTATATATATATATATATTATTACTATATATATAGTTATTGATTAGACATTTTCTGTCCATGAGATGAAGCAGGTAGAGCCACCAGGTGACTTTTAGGAACTTTAATGGGCAATTATTTATTTACTTAATGTTTTTATTTATTTTTTTATACCTACACACTGTTTAGTTACAAGCACTACTTGGATTACTTCTAGACATCATTGGTGGTGGTCTAATAGAATTTAATATCACACCCTAATTGGGATACATTTGGTACCAGATAAGATTATATAAATAAAGGTATGGATAAAGGCAAGTGTCTTTCTTCGGATATTTGATATGCATTTCATTTAGATAGAGCATAAGAGTAGAGGACCTAGCATCCTTTTTTTATTTTTTTATTTTTTGTATAGCATGATTATATCTGCCTATCTCCTATTCCTCTTTTGTATATTAGCATGCCATGAATCCATGTATACAAAAATGCCTAGTGAATTTTGATTATTGTTTAGTTGTTCAATTATCTCTTCTTCCACTGATTTATTATTCTATATGTTATTATATAATTCTATTGTTATATGTTTATGATTATATCTATTATGATACTCTGATAAGAGGGTATATTATCCCCACCACACCACCTTTACACCCAGACTCCTAGTCAGTAGACTCTAGAATATGGGGAGGCATTCTTGAGGTCATGTGACCCACTAGCTCAGGGAATAGGTAAAGTGGATCCCAAGTCAGGATGTTACATTGGGTAACCTTAGGTGTATTGGGAATAGACTTGTCACTCTTTTTGTGTTTAATTCCAAAATAAGGTTTATGTCACTTTAGTGTGTGTAATTTAACTAGAGGTTATATTGGTTAGATCCACCTTAAGCCCAGATTAGGGGTTTTGTTTCACGTCTAGCTTGTATACCCATAGGTTAGATCCCAATGGTGTGATTTTTCATTTATGACTAGATTATCTCATGATGGTTTATTTCATGGTTATTTACTTATATGCTCTTATGGTGTATCCATGGTTGTTTACCTAATTTATTGAAATATTCTTAGATTTTGTTAATATGGTTTGTATTATGAAAACCAAAGAAATTTTCTTTTATAAAATGGTTTTACTTTATGAAAATTATTTTTAAACTAGATCTATTTTAAATATAGAACTAATGCATTATTTATATTAGAAATTGTACATATTATTTGATGGTTTCCTACTTGTCTTTGTAAACACACCCTAATTTTTCCTTTGGGTGACTGTAGATGTTTTTTTACAAGACATAGGTAAAGGGAAGAGAATTATGTAGCATTCCAGTTTCTCTTATTACCATCATCTTCATAGCGAGATAGTTTGGCGATGATGGATGGTCACACAAGGAATTTTTTATACTCACCATGTTTTATCTTTCTATTTTGGCCTATTTGGATCGAATTTTTATATATCATGGATATGTTCTCTTGTTTCTACATTTTACACTGGTGGTTTTCCTTATTCATATTTATTATGAGACATGTTACTTCTTATTTGAATTTACTTTACCATGTGGTAGACTATATTGGATGAATTTTCTAGTTTCCATGGGTTAGTTTGTTAAAAATTGGTTTTAGAGCCATTAAATAACCTGAAGTGTTGTGACACTTCCTTGGTTTGGTTTAGTGTCTTGGTATACCAGATTTAGAACTATTATAATTTGGATAGTAAGTTTGGAATAGGGGCTTGGCCAGCTCACTTCCATGACTAAATTTGGGTTACCATGGATGGTCAGGGATTTTTTCCATGCCTAAGACATAGTGTTTGTGGGTTATTTGAATGAATCAGATATGGGGTGTGTTTAAATGGACTAGTTCCTTTCCTCTGTTTGAAAAATCCATAACTTCTTTAAATTCTTGTTTATTTTTTTAATCATGGACATGGATACCTAAAGTTGGTCCTATGATTTTGGAATCTTTTTGTTCCTGATTGTTTTTTTTGTCTTGTGATTATTAAAAAATTTCCCCTAAAAGAGATCTTCCAAATCTGAGTGAGGAATCTATGAGATAGGTTTCGAAGGTAGATCCTCTGGTGGACCCTTCTTTAGTATAAGTTGTAATCTGTACTATTTAAACTCTGGTTCAAGAAGGTGTTAGGAACCTGGGATGAGCAATTGATCATGGATTATAATTTACTAAGAAATATCCACCTATCTCCTATGGTTAAAAAGGTACATAGGAATCTGAATAATGGATTGGGAGATTGATAGGATCTTTAAATTTCTAAGGAATCCCAAGGAATCTAAGGTGGGTTTTGGAACATATATTCTTGAGGGACTATAAATTAGATGGAGAGACTCTATAATGCAAGCTAAGATTCATGAGTATCTCAATTGATTATCTTTCAAGCTAATATTACACCAATAGTTTTATCCTAATAAGTTATAAGGGGAAAAGATCTAGGATTTTTTGACCTTAGAGCAAGAGGGCCATATCAGAGTATTCCACCTGTTTTTCTGAGTTGGTGAATTTGGCACTAACACCAACCATCAATGATTACCTAAAGTCTTAGAGGTTTGAGTTGGGGTTGAGGGATAATATTTGGTCAATGCTAATTCTCATGTTCCTTTTGACCTTTATAGAGGTATTTTGTAAGGAAACTTTGGTAGAGGCTAACATAACTAGAAAAAAAGGTTTGGGTGGAGCTTCAGTTGGTACCATCATTAGCCAGGGTGTATCTTCTAGCCAGAAATGGAAGTGAAAAGGTAGCCAGTTTTCTTTAAGAATAGTTTCAAGGGATTATTTAGGAAAAAAATAGGTTTTTTTCTATCATTGTGAAAGGTGTGGTCATACCAAGCCTAATTGTACAAAGTCTCCCAAGAATTATCATCATTATGAACAAATTTTCCATCTGAGGCATTTTAGTGAAAGGATGTCCCAATGTAGGAAGGTTAGATTCACTCTCACCAAGGGTTCACTAGTTTGTACTGATGCATCCAAGGGTGGTGGGTATTAACCTAAAGATAAGGGGGATGATCATGTGGCTAAAAATATTAAGAAGGATCTGAGACTAGAATTTTTTATGAAGTGGAGTACGTACCCTTGGAATTTGAGGTAGGTCCAACTACTGTTAGTGGTACAATGTTTATTTTGAAATCTATGGTGCTAGCATTGTTTAACATAGGTGATAATCATTATTTTATATCGTCAAAGTTAGTCAACATTTTGGGATTTCATTCAAATATTATGACATTATTGTTCCATCTTTCTCTACCTTTGGGAAATATGTTCAAATAAGGTTTCAAATGTTTCACATGTTAAGTGACAACATCCAACCTTAAGGTGGAGTGGGACTTCTTGGTGCTTGATCTTGATATATTTGACCTAATTATTGGAATGGATTAGATGATCAGTGTTAAGGTCCAGATCAATTTTTATCACCATTGAGTTTAGTTTTTATCTTGAGATTGAATCAATCATGTCTTTTAGAGTGAGTGGGATTCTAGGTCTGGGAGAGTGGGGCCTATTGTTCCTTATGTTGGGGGTGATATCATGTCTATTTTTGAATATTTTTCTTGACGTCATTGATCTTTATTTTTAATTAAACTTCCTACACTGGTGTGTGAATATATTGAGGTATTTATAGATTATTTTTCTAGTTTACAACCATAGAGAGAGGTTAAGATTACTATTGACATGCTACTTGGTACAATGCCCATTTATATTATATTTTATCATATGGCACATTATGAGTTGGTAGAAATTAAGTTCCAGCTTATAGACTTTAATTTTAAGGCATTTATTCATCCTAGAATGTCACTATGGGCTTCACGTATCCTCTTTTCTAATATAAAAGTTGAGAGCCTCCTACTTTTTATTAATTATCGAAAGTTAAATCATGTGACCTTTAAGAAAAAATATCTCTTTCCCAAGATTTATGATATCTTTGATCATCTTAGAGTGACTCATTGGTTTTCAAATATTGACCTTCAATCAAGGCACCACCAGTTGAGATTCTGAGAAGAGGATATACCTAAGACAACATTTAAGAGCTGATATAGGATTTTCAAATTTCTAATTATGTCATTTGGTCTCACTAATTCTCCAGCAATATTTTTAAAATTTATGAACTAGGTTTTTCATTGGTTCTTAGAATATTTTTTTGTTGTGTTCAAGGAAGATATCTTGATTTACTCCAAGTTATATGAGGAGCACATAGACCATTTGGATATTATTCTTAGAACCTTTAAGGAACATTACTTGTATGGTAAGCTTTATAAATTTGAGTTTTGGATTCAAAAAGTAAAGTTTATTAAGCATGTTATATCTGATATGGGAATCATAGTGCATAATGTAAATGTATAGGAAATTATATCATAGTAGTGGACTAGAAGTTTTTGTGTGATCCAAATATTATTAGGGTTGTCTAGTTATTACAGGCGGTTAGTTTGATCCTTATACAATATTTAATCTCTGATGACATCTTTAACCCATAATGGTGTACAGTTTGAGAGTAATGAAAAATGTTAGAGATCTTTTAAGGAATTGAAGGTGAGTTTTACTTCTTGTAAAGACCCTGATATTAGTATCCAAGAGCCGATGGTTAGTTTATTACCTTGGCACTAGATACAAGCAATCACATCCCAAAGGAAAATCTAGTTTAGTAGTCTTGGAAAACCAGATACATACTTGAATTTCAAATTAAATTTGAAAACATGAAATAAAACATTGTGTTTTCTTCAAGAACATCATTATTTCTTCTAGTATAACCTTGTACATCAATCATAATATATTTCTTGTAATCCTTGAGAAATGAAACATAAGAAATGGGTGATCTTAGATGCTCAGTAAGGGTATTCATACAAAATAATCTAAATAAGTAACGAATAATATGGAAATAATAAACGATGTTCAAATAATTCCATATAAGTAATCACATGAGTTATTAAAATTATACATGGATATCACAACTAATCAAATAATCACATGGAAATCAATAAATAATTTAATAATGATGGAATGCATAATGATGAACATCTAAAATGTACCATCGAGGCATCAACCGAGACAAATGAAAATACCATCAAGGTCTTGTTCCATGAAATATATATAAATGGGTAAGGCTTTAGCCAAAACCCAAGCTAGTTTGTCTCATGAGATCTACTGATGCATCAACAGGATATAGAAGGCCCCTCCCATCAATTACTAAGTACAATTCATTCCTAATATGAAAGGGGTAAAACATTATCAATATAAAAGTTCATATTGAAACTAACATAAGAAATTTCAATAATTTACTTAATCAATAAACATAATAAACTATCCAGAGTAAAATGGTGGATGATATCAAAATAGTACATCCTCATTCAAAATGATTATAAACCATTTGATGAAATAATAAGGATGAAAACAAAACAATATATTCTAATAGGATTATAAGTATAATAAGTGTTGTTTACATTAATGAATATAATTTCCATAATGAGACCATTAAAAACATTCTTGAGGAAAATAAACTTTTCAATTTGAAAAATCACTTTTTAAAATATAAAAACCACACACATAATAAAGTAATCATTTTATTTGAAAATAAAATTTTAAACTTGTAAATGAAGCTTCAAATAATTGAGGTGTCATGGCAATGAGAAATTCCATTAATGCTATATAAGTTAAAAAATCTTTCCTTTCACACTGTTGTAAAAAAGGTTAAACAGCAACTCATTCATAAAATTATAGGAAGATTCATTTTAAACAATTTTTTAAAAGTTAAACATGGATGAAAATGAATTTTAAAAATATTAGGAGAATATTAATTTTTTTGAGAACATTTTTAGAAAACATGAATATGGAAGAGAAATATTCCTTGGTATAGGCTTAAATATAAACAATCCTTAATATTTGATGAGATTGTAAAATGAACCCTTATCACTTGGGTATCTTTTGAATTGTAAGACCCATGAAATAAATAAATTAAAATGTAACTTTAAATACCATGAATAAAAATAGATTCATAATATAATATATTAAATAGGAAATATATACACCACAAAAATGAAATAAGTGGTGAATATGAAATATGTATCACATATTTAAAAGTGAGATGAGAAACCCTTACCTTAGGCCTGACTTACTTCACACATGTTCAAACCTCTTGTATAATAACTATATATTTATTATAAATATATTCCAGAACCATAATCATATATATATATATATATATCATATCATTTATGATTTACTTATAATATTTTATCACCAGTTTATTAACAATAATTTATTAAATCATTGTTCTGGATGACAACTGCTTAATTTTTCATATATGTTTTGATTTATTAGTTTTGATACTTATACTTTTATTATGGTTACATCATCTAAAAAATATTATTTATTGTATAAATATAATAAAAATTGAACATATATATATATATATAGATATAGAAAAATGAATTACAACGTTCATGGAGACAGTACATGAACATTGATTTCACTTTTCAACGGATGAAAAGAAAGAAAAATGAATAATAATTAATCCTTTTATAATCATATTATTTCATAAATATCATATATACTCATTATTTCTATCTTTATTGTTGGTCGGAGTAGACCACTCAAGAGGGGGGGGGGTGAATTGAGTATCTATAAAAATTTATGTTTGAATGAATGTTTCTAAAGGGGTTCATCAATAAAATTAAATACAACCCAGTTAATCAAAGTAATATAGTTATAAGATTTTGAATGTTTAAATAACTTCTTAGAAGATTGATTAATTCTCATTAATGTTAATATTAATTATTAATATTACTTTTGAAGTTATTCTAATAAGGAAAAACAAGTATAACTTATTTCCAAGATTAACTACCAAAGTAAATTTAGTGATTCCTAAATTATTCAGTAAAACAAAGAAAGACTAAATTGAGTAACACATTGGAAATGAAACAAGTGGTTCAGTCTCAAGCTGAGACCTAGTCCACTCCACTTGGTGATCACCAGCCACCAAGTATTTTATATAAATAAACTTGATCCACACCCTAGATCGAGGTAAAAACAGTGCACATGATTGTCCAGGTCACACGACCTTTTCCATAGTTCTTTGTGGGTACACACTATCAGGCCACATAGGGACCTCTTCAACACTTATATGTGGGTATACAAAAATTTAAAGAGATGTTTGAGAAAAGATATCTTGTATCCTTTAGTTAAATGCATGAGACATAGTGTGTTTGTTATACAGATACACACACTACTCGAAAGTTAATAACAAGATACACAACAGAGAAGAAATATTGAGATAGGTTTAGAAGTGCTCTAAGTGTTAGTCTTTCTAGCTCTAGACTTATGGAATGAAGCAGATATAGAAATCAAGTCTTCATGTGAAAACAGAGTTTCATAAGTCAACTAGATCTGACGTGTGTTCTTCATGGTGTTCACAGTGCAAAGCTGTTATTGAGTCTAGAATTCAAGTATACTTCATGTGTTCTTCAGCAGTGAATTACAAGTGTCATATCTCTCTTCAAAAAGGCTCTAAGTGTTTTCTTTGTTATCGTGCTCACACACTTTCTTCACATTGTTACTCTATATATTGTGTCATTGGAAACACTTCTATTTTATTCTTGGAGTTCATGTGTTTGAGCCGAAAAGTTGTATGTATTATTCACCTCGTACCTCGTACTATCAGGTAACATGTCTATAAAGAAACATTAATTATTTCAGTGCATTTAAAGTCTTCAAATATGACCATTATAGATTAAATTGAAAAATGAAAAAACGAATTAAGAAGCATTTTTATAGTCTGTCATGGAATGGTGTCTCCTTAAACTAATGCCTCATGGTCACAGTGTCTAATTGTTCACAGTGTCTGATTCTTCATGGTGTTTGAGTGTTCATGGTGTCTGAGTGTTCATGGTGTCTGATTCTTCACAGTGTCTGAGTGTTCACAGTGTCTAAGTGTTCACAGTGTCTGAGTATTCACAATGTCTGATTCTTCATGGTGTCTGAGTATCATGGTGTCTGAGTGTTCACAGTGTCTGATTCTTCATGGTGTTTGAGTGTCACAGTGTTTGGATGTCACAATGTCTGATTATTCATAGTGTCTGAGTGTCACGGTGTCTAGATGTCACAATGTCTGATTCTTCATGGCATCTGAGTGTCACGGTGTCTGGATGTCATGGTGTCTGAATTTCACAGTGTTTGATTGTTCACGGTGTCTCATGGTCGTGGTGTCTCATTCTTCATGGTGTCTCATGAATTATCCAGATATCAGTATTCATACTTAAGCAGTGATATTTATAGAATGTATTAGACATAATCATTTATCAAGGAAATCATTAAAAAGGAAAGTAAATATAGTGTAAAATAGTCAAACTAAATGTATATCACTTAATATCTTGAATAGATTTACTTAAACCATAAAGATACTAAACAATAGTACACATGAATTTGAGATAAGTTACACAGGGTTACCAAGTTTTAATATGATTTGTGATCATTAAAACATGATTAACACATGAGGAGTCCAACAATATCCCCCCTTTTGACAATTAAAAATCATGTGTGTGTAGATTGTATATGGATTCAATATAAGCTACATATGGAATGAATCTTACTTTGTGGATGAAATACAGAGTTCTCCCCCTTTTTAGATTATAAAAAAGTATCAAGAAAAATGAAGAAAAAAGAGACAAGAAAAGTGCACAATGCATTAGATAAAAAGATTGGAATTACAAAGAGTAAAACAAATGGAACAAGATCCATATCAAAAGAGAGTAATCAATATTATTCATCACTGGCTAGTCTTTTCCTTTCCCTTAGCAGCAACATCAGAAGAAGAAGCCATAGGAGTAGAGGTGGAAGTAGAAGAAGGGAGTGAGCTGGTTGTCAAAGAAGGTAAAGGAAGACCTTCAAAGACAGAAGGGGCCAAAGTAGGTGTAGTAGAAGACCGAGGAAAATGTTGATCAAGTATTATAGGCATAATCTGGCTTAGGGCCTGACTGACATACATAGAAGTGGAGGCTAGGGCAGAGGTGAAAGTATTCAAACCAGATCTCAGAGGTGCAGCCATAGGGGCAACAATGGCAGTACTCTGGACATGAAGATAAGACCTTATAAGCTTGATAAAATCAGCAATGATCTCTCCACCATACTGCATAGATTTTTCAAATTCATCATTGTTCTCTATAAACTTTTGCAACAGGTGAGTGAACTCTGTGAGCTTATGAACTTGATTCTTGAAAGCTTGAGTAACAGGAGGAATCCTCAGATTTTCCACAAGGTACTTGAAGTGATTGGTAATGTCATTCTTAGAGAATATCCAGTTGAGATAGAATTACACTTTCTTGGTAATCTCTTGTTGAGAATAATTAGAAATCTTGGAATGTATTCTGACTAAATTAAGAACTCTGTCACTATTCTTGATAACTTCAGATAGAGATTCTTTAGTAACACCACTAAGCACCACCTGAAGTTACACTTTAACTACTATTTGAAATATATCACTATCTAAAGAAGGTTGAGAAGATTTACTAAAGGCATTAGAGGTATTGAAAACTTGGGTAAGAGATTTTAGTTGATTGAGCACTTTCTGAAGGCACCCTTTATACTCATTAATTATCTTGTTATGATCAACAAAAAGCTCACGCATCTCTTGCATTATCTATTTGTTTCTTTCAGTGACCTTTTCATCTAAGGAAGCTAAATGGGGTTGAATCAGAGAGGAAATATCCTTTGGGGTTTGAGAAATAGGAGTCTCAATAGGATGATAATCAGGCTCTGATCTAGAATTCATCACTTTATACATTTCCTCAACCATACCTCTTAGAGTTTTTACTTCACCACTAAGCTATTTATTTTCAATACTTGTTTCTTGAATCTCATGGAGCATCTTGGGTTGAATCTTCCAAATAATTTTCTCCAAAAATAGAAAAGCATCCCTTTCACTCAAATTTGTTACAGGAGCTGATTGGTAATCTAGGATCTTTTCAACTCCAGCTAATAGGTTAGCTCCAAATTCTTTCAAGTCATCCTTATTGACCAGGACTGAGGGATCTTGGGAAGGCTCAGAAAGAGAGGCTAAGATAGGTTCAGGTTCTTTTGTAGGGGCAAGATCAGTGACATATTTCAATTGGAACATTGTAGATAGATCAAGACTTGTGACTGAGACTTCCTGTGAGTCAGTAACATCATAAAAACTGGGGAATTTATACCATGTGTCTACTGTGCTTGGATCAGTTGGATTGGGCACTTTAACAAATTCCAGACTAGGGGGATGCTCCCCCTCAACAGGTTCATCCTTATATCCTTGATCTATTTCCACTATTTCATCACTCATTTCTTGTCTATCCAATTGAAAATCTAGTTCCTTTCTTTATTCAGCTGAGGGAGTGACTTCAGGAACAACTTGTTCCTCTAGGAGTGCCTCAAGTGTAGATTCTTGTATAACATGAATTTATTCTTCTAAAAGGTATTATACAATATCCTTTTTGGTTTCCTTAGTAGAAAATTCTTTTTCAACTTTGGTTTTTTCCCCCAGATAAACAACAACTTTAGGAATAGGTTTTTACTTATCAATTACATCTTGAGGAGAATGTGTACTGTCATCCTTATCAAGAACTGTTTCTTTGGGAGGTACATCAGCCTCTTCTTCTATTTCTTCTTTAGAATACTCAACAACTTCATTTGGTTCCAAACCAGGATCAGAAATTCCTTTAGGCCTTGAAGGATGTTCCACTAGATTGAACTTTTCATAGATCCTCTCATTGTCTTCCACCCATGCCTTTTTCCAAGGATTCCAATTGATCTTAATCCTATTTGTAATAACTTTTGAGAGACAGAACTCATAGTCCTTGATAAATTATTCATTTGGTCTAACCAGACCTTTGGCATGAATCATAATTGAAATAATACTAGAATAAAACAGGGAGTTTGACTTGGATGTGGTCTTGATCAGCTCACACATATGGTGTATGACATACTTACAAAGGTTGATATTATGCCCATTTTTCATGAGATGTATCAAAAATACATCTTGATATTTTAGTACAAAAAATCACCTTTTCTGAGACTAACCAAATTCTAAATAAACTTAAACAGAAGTCTATATTCTCCATATAGCTGGGCAGCAATGGCTCTCCTCTTGGTTCCATTTCCAGTTAAAATTTTCAAAGCATCTTCCAAGACAAAGAATTCACTAGGAGGTGGAGGACCTCATTGACAGTCCTCACAAATTCCTTCATGAGGTAGCCCAAGGAATGAAACCCATAACCTTAAAGAGAATGCGAATCTTTGGCCATTTATACAACTTCTTACAACATAACTATCATCAGAATCAAAAGAGAATTGAACATACTGATAAAATTGAGCCACTAGATTAGGGTAGATCGGTCTATTTTCTTTTGCAAACCAATCTAACCAACCTTGTTCTTTAAAAACTTTCAAAACTAGAGACTTACTCGACAGAAGACACTTAGGGAATATCTCTTTCTTAGGAACTACTATTCGGTTCACTAGATTTGGATTTAGAGGACCTTCACGTGCTAGCTTAGGCGCGATCTTCTTCTTCTTTGAGCTACGTTTCTCAGGAGTTGACGATGAAGGGAATTTCATCTTGGGAATATATTGAAGGTTTGAGATAGAAGGGTTGAAAGGATGAAGAAGGGTTATGGTTTGAGTGAATAAGAGAAATCTTGAGTGAAGAACTAGTGATACTTCCTTTATTTTATCATTTAGGAATACCAAACGTCACAAAAATAAAAGTATGGGAAAGTAAAAAGGGTGAAATATATAATTACCATGATACGATTTATGATTTATAAATAAAAATTATAAATAATCTTTACGGTGAGACCGTATCAGGTCTTTATGATGAGACAGTGACTGAACCTTACGGTGAGACAGTGATCGACCCTTATAGTGAGACAATGACTGACCCTTACGGTGAGTTAGTGACTGACCTTTATGGTGAGTCTGTAATAGTGTGATTTCTAGATTGTGTGACCATGTTATTTGAGATATTAAATGTCAGACAGTAACCAAGAAATACTAACTGTGAGACTATAAACTTGAAACAGTAAGATGTGAAACAGTAAGATATGAAATAGTAAGATATCTACTTAAGGTTTATCATACCTAATTCATGTATTATGTAATCTATTCTTTTCGAATTTAATGGTTTGGTGAATATATCAGCGAGCTGATATTCAGTACTAATGAATTCCAAAGTGATATCACCTTTTTGATAATGATCTCTAAAAAAGTGATGTCTTACATCAATATGCTTTGTCCTAGAATATGAAACATGATTTTTCAAGATGTTAATAGCACTTGTGTTGTCACAATTTATAGGTACATGCCTGAATTGATATCCATAATCTAGTAATGTGTGTTTAATCCACAAGATTTGTACACAACAACTACCAGCAGCTATGTATTTAGCTTCTGCAGTAGATAATGCAAAAAAATTTTGTTTCTTACTACACCATGATACTAGTGACTTTCCTAAAAAGTGACACATTCTAGAGGTTATTTTTATATCTAACTTACATCCACCAAAGTCAGCATCAGAATAACTAACTAATTCAAATTATTGTCCTCTAGGATAGAACAGTCCTAGATTAGGTGTATGCTTGAGATATTTAAAAATTCTTTTAACTCCATTTAAATGAGATTCTGTAGTATTTGATTGAAAACGAGCACACATACACACACTAAACATAATGTTAGGTTGAATAGTAGTCAAGTAGAGTAAACTTCTAATCATTCCACTATAAGTGGTTTGATCAATAGATTTCCCATCTTCATCAAGATCCAACTTACAAGTAGTACTCATTGGAATGTCAGTACTTTTAGTGCTATCTAATCCAAAATGTTTTAGAAGATATCTAGTATATTTTATTTGATTTAAAATAACACCATCATTATTTTGAAAGATTTTAAATCCAAGAAATAATTTTAGTTCACCCATTAAACTCATTTCAAATTCATTTTGCATCATTTTAGAAAATTCAATACATAAAGAGTCTGTTGAAGATCCAAATATAATTTCATCTACATAAGTTTGAACAACTAAGAAATCATTGGAAATTTGTTTTATAAAAAGGTTAGGATCAACTATTACTTCTGTAAAACCTTTGGAAATAAGAAAATTACCTAACCTATCATACCAAGATCTTGGAGCTTGTTTTAAACCATATAATTTTTTTGATAATTTAAAAATATGATTTGAAAAATGGGGATTTGTAAAACCAGGGGGTTTCTCAACAAAGACATCCTTATCTATATAGCCATTTAGGAATGCACTCTTGACATCCATTTGATAGAGTTTGAAATTAAAATGTGCAACATAAGTAAGAAGAATTCGTATGGCTTAAAGTCAAGCTACTGGTGCAAATGTCTCTTCATAGTCAATTCCTTATTCTTGACTATAGCCTTGTGCAACCAATCTAGCCTTGTTTCTAACTATGTTTCCAGCTTCATCTACCTTGTTTCTAAACACCCATTTAGTGACTATGGTGAATGTTTCCTTGGGTCTTTCAACAAGTTTCCAAACTTTGTTCATTCCAAACTAATTAAGTTCTTCTTTCATAGTCATCACCCAAAATTCATCATTGATATCATCATTAATGTTTTTAGGTTCAAGTTGTGACAAAAAAGCCTTTATGTTCTACCTGATTTCTAAGAGAATCTCTAGTTTGAGTTCCTTTATCTAAGTCTCCTATAACAACATCTAAGGGATGGTTCTTAAGAGTTATAACAGCTTTAGAAAAATAGGGACTAGTGATTTAATGTTCATTAATAGGTCCAGGTTCATTGTAACTTGAGTCTAAGTAATTTCTAGAACTATAAGTTTTCACATATTCCTTTACAGGATGGTTTGAGGATTTTGAATTGATGTCCATATTTGATACAACATCCTCTAGGTCCATTAGAATGCTTTTAGGCTCATGTGGATCTATTTCATCAAATTTGACATGAACAGATTCTTCCACACATTTAGTTCTTTTATTGAACACTCTATAGGATTTACTAGAGAGGGAATATCCTAAAAGGATACCTTCATCACTCTTGGATACAAACTTGTCAATATTTTCCTTAATATTAAGGATATAGACTTTTCATCCAAAAACATTGAAGTAGCTAACCTTGGGTTTTCGATTGTTCCATAATTCATAAGGATTACTTTTAAGAATAGGTCTAATCAACACTCTATTGATTATGTAGCATGCTGTATTGACTGCTTCATCCCAAAAATAAACAGGTAGGTTGTATTCACTAAGCATGGTTCTAGAAATCTCTTGCAGGGTTGTATTTCTTCTTTCTAAAACTCCATTTTGTTGAGGTGGTCTAGGGGCATATAAATTGTGACTATAGCCATTTTGTGAGCAAAAGGATTCAAACTCTTGATTTTCAAACTCACAACCATGATCACTTCTTAAGGATTTAATTTTAAGTCCACTAAAGTTTTCCAAAGACTTAGAATATTTGGTAAAAAGAGAGCAGGCTTCACTTTTGTGAGCCATGAAGAAAGTACAAGTATATCTAGAAAAATCATCTACAAGAACATAAACATAGTTCTTACCATTTAAATTAGAAACTCTAGATGTTCCAAACAAATCCATGCGAACCAATTCGGGAGGTTTATAAGTTGAAACTTCTTTCTTTTCTTTGAAGGAAATTTTGTGTTGCTTTCCCTTTTGATAGGGATTGCACATTTTTTCATTTAGAAACTCAAGTTTGGGTAGGTCTTTAACTAATATTTTTCTAGTTATCTTTCTAAGGGAGTGAATATTACAGTGTCATAGTCTCCTATTCCAGATCCAAGACTCTTTATAAAATGAACTTAAGAATGAGGCATTTTGAGAAACCAAATAATCTAAGTTAACAAATTATACATTTTCTTTTCTTGATGCAGAAAACACTAATTATTATTTAGAATTAAAAAATTTCAAGCATAATTTTACAATATAACATGAAATCCATCATCACATAATTGTGAAATACTAAGTAGATTATATTTCAATCCATCAACAAAAAGCACTCTAGAAATTAAAACTGAGTTAGAGTTACCGATTTGGCTAAGGCCAATAATTTTCCCATTGGAATTTTCACCAAAGGTGACATGTCCTCCATCATTTTTTATTAAGTTCTTGAAGCATGAGTAGTCTCCTATCATGTGTCTTGAACACGCACTATCCAAGTACCATAACTTTTTACAGGAACTCTTTAAGCAACTTTCCTACAAAATGATCAAGAAAAAACAGATTTTGGTACCCATACTTGTTTGGGTCCAGTAATATTAGTAATAAGTGATTTAGGAACCCACATATGCCTAATAGGTTTCCTATAATAATTATGTAAAGTATTTGAAAAATAAACTCTATTTGGTCCAAAAAACTTGAAATAGTAGAAATTATATCATAACTTGAACTAGTTGATTTGTTTCCTGAATTGGGAATAAAGCTGTATGTCCTAAATATAGAAACAAAATTTGTTCTCCCAAAATTTCTTTTACCAGGTTGATAGCCAATGCCAATATTATATTTAGGGGATATCTGTTTTCCTAGAATTTGAGTAAGAGTATTTTTCCCATTTGTAAACTTTTCTAAGCCATTATTCAATTGATCATTAGACATTTATAATTTATTGTTCTCCTAGAGCAGTTGAGAATTTTTCTCCTTTTCTGTTGTGAGTTCAGATTTAGCAGTCACAGTAAGTGCATACTGTTTCTTCAAAGATTTATATTTATCTTTTAGTTCATTGCATGTTTCTTCAAGTATGTTATAGCATTCAAACATTTCTTCATTAGACATATTTTCAGAGTCACTCAAATCTTCAGAATGGTATGAATTATATACATGAAAGTCTACTTCTACCTCATATGGGTTTGTCATAAAACACATATTGGCTTTGTTAGCATGTTCATCATGTGATGTTTCTGAGTCACTTGAACTGTCCTCATAAGCACTCCAGGTTGCTTTAATTTCCTTTTTATATTTTCTGTCCTTGTCCTCATATTTCTTTTTGTACTTGAGTTTTGGACATTCATCCTTGATATGTCCTTTGTGCTTACATTCATAGCAGAAAATCTCATCAGTCTTGTCACTTCTTTTCCAGTATTTCTTCCAACTTCCTTTTTGATCATATTTTCCCTTGAAGTTAGGATTTCTAAAAAAGTTCTTCTTCTTGTAAAATCTCTTGAATATTTGGGCTAATTGATCCATCTCCTCATCAATGTTAGGTGATGATTGTTCACTGCTGGAATTTTCTACAGAAACTTCCAACTTACCTTTGTCTTTGTGTTTGGAGGTAGTGGTCTTGAATGCAACTAATTTTCATTTTGGTTCATCCTCATATTATTTGTTGAATTTAAGATCCTATTCATACATCATCAGTTTGCCAATGAGTTCCTTTATAGGTAGCCTACTAATATCACATGAATATTTAATAGAGATAGAGGTTACTCTCCATCTGTCAGGTAGACATATGAGAATTCTCATGATCTGTTCCTTGGCAGTGACTTCTCTTCCAAGATAAATCATTGTGTTGAAAATTTCATTGAACCTAAGATACATGTCATAAATTGGTTCATTATGTTTCATTTTAAAGTTATCATATTTAATGTTATAAGTATTAAGTCTCATTTCTTTCACACTATAAGTTTCTTCATGTGAAACAGACAAGGTATCCCAAATTTGATGGGCAATTTTACAAGCAGAAATTCAATTGAATTATTCATCTCCTAAGGAGTAGTATAAAGCATTCAAATCTTTGCAATTTTTATTATAGGCAGTTTTGGTAATTTCATCCCAATTGGTTCTATCAGTAATAGGAATCTTATATTCATCTAGAATTGAAGACTAGATTTTAAAGATCATACTTTCTAAATGCATTTTCATTTTGATTTTCCATTGAGAATAGTTGGTTCCATTAAATAATGGTGGTTTGTTGGTTGCATCACCTTCCAACCTATTATCCATACTAAAGAAATATATTTAAAGAGCTATAAATTTGGAATTGATAGAAATTTAAAGATCTTTAAGGAACAACTATAATCACAGTTTTATAAGGTTAACAACAAATTCTTAATAAACAACCTCCTCTGATAACAAATGTTGGTCGTAGTAGATCACTCAAGATGAGGGGGGGGGGGTGAATTGAGTATCTATAAAAATTTCTGTTTGAATGAATGTTTATAAAGGGGTTCATCAATAAAATTAAATACAGCCCATTTAATCAAAGTAATACGACAATAAGAGTTTTACTATTTAAATAACTTCTTAGAAGATTGATTAATTCTCAGTAATCTTAATATTAATTATTAATATTACTTTTGAAGTTATTCTAATAAGGCAAAACAAGTATAAATTCTTTCCAAGATTAACTATCAAAGTAAATTTAGTGATTCCTAAATTATTTAGTAAAACATAAAAAGACTAAATTGAGTAACACAAAGGAAATGAAAAAAGTGGTTTAGTCTCATGCCGAGACCTAATCCACTCCACTTGTTGATCACCTGCCACCAAGCAGTTTATATAAATAAACTTGATCCACACCCTAGATCGTGGTAACAACAGTGCATAGAATTGTCTAGGTCACACAACCTCTTCCATATTTATTCATGGGTACAAACTATTTGGCCACACATGGACCTCTTCCACACTTATCTATTGGTATACTCAAATGTAAAAATTCATTTGAGAAAGGATATCTTGTATCCTTCAGTTAAATGCATGAGATAGAGTGTGTTTGTTATACAGATGCACACACTACTTGAAAGTTAATAACAAGATACACAACAAAGCATAAATATTGAGATAGGTTTATAAGTGCTCTCAATGTTAGTCTTTGCAGCTCTGGACTTTTGGAATGAAGAAGATGCAGAAATCAGGTCTTCATGTGAAAAACAGAGTGTCACAAGTCAGCTAGATTTGGCGTGTGTTCTTCGTGGTGTTCACAGTACGAAGATGTTCTTGAGTTTGGAATTCAAGTATACTTCGTGTGTTCTTTAGCATCAAATTACAAGTGTCAGATCTCACTTCAAAAAGTCTCTAAGTGTTTTCTTCGTTATCGTGCTCACACACTTGCTTCGTGTTGTACCTCTATATATTGTTGTGTTGGCAGTACTTCTCTTTTATTCATGGAGTGCATGTTTTTAAGCCAATAGGTTGCATGTATTATGCACATCATACCTTGTACTATCAGGTGACATGTCTATAATGAAACAATAATTATTTCAGTGCATTTAAAGTCTTCAAATATGACCATTAGAGATTAAATTGAAAAATGACAAAAAAGATTAAGAAATGGTGTCACTGTCTATCATGGAATGGTGTCTGCCAAAACCAGTGTCTCATGGTCACAATGTCTTATTGTTCACGGTGTCTGATTCTTCTTGGTGTCTGAGTGTTCATAGTGTCCGAGTGTTCATGGTATCTGATTATTCATGGTGTCTGAGTGTTCACGGTGTCTGAGTGTTCTCAGTGTCTGAGTGTCATGATATCTGATTCTTCACGGTGTCTGAGTGTCATGGTGTTTGGATGTCACGGTGTCTGATTCTTCACGATGTCTGAGTGTCATGATTTCTGGATGTCACGATGTCTGATTTTTCACGGTGTCTAAGTGTCACAGTGTCTGGATGTCATGGTGTCTAAATGTCACGGCGTCTGATTGTTCATAGTGTCTCATGGTCATGATGTCTCATTCTTCATGGTGTATCATAGTTACGGTGTCTCATAACTTAGCCAAATATCTATATTCATACTTAAGCAGTGATATTTATAGAATGGATTATACTTAATCATTTATTAGGGAAATCACTAAAAAAGAAAGTAAATATAATGTACAGTAGTCAAACTGAACGTATAGCACTTAAGATCTTTAATGGCTTTACTTAAACCATAAAGATACCAAACAATAGTACACATGAATTTGAGATAAAATACGTAGGGTTACAAAGTTTGAATAAGATTTGTGATCATTAAAACATGATTAACACATGAGGAGTCCAAAATTTATAAATATCTAAGTAAAGTGGTGATGAAAAATGAATTACATTACTACGTAGAGATGGTAAGTCGTACATACACACAAGCGATGTTTTTGATTTTTGTGGGATGGAAAAGAGATGTAATATGTTTTTCCCATAATAATAATAAAATATAAGTATATTTATGATACTATAGTTATTATTTTATGATGGTTAAAACACATTAATATGAAGTAGAAGAAGAAATAAATTTGAAAGAGTTGGTAAATATGATTAACTCTTCTTCGGTGGACTCTCTTTATATATTTTCTTAAGGGACCTAGGGTTGTTTTTTTGGAAGTCAAAAACCTTAATAACTTGTATAAGAATATTTAGAAGAGTAATGGGTAGGGTTTGGTTGAGATAGATGGCTCAAAGTGGGGAAAATAAGTAATGGAGGAGGTTTCCTTTTATAATTGAAGTGAGGGGTACTTTTGGAATAAACTGAAATATTAAATTAATATAAATTAATTTTGACATCCAAATTTATCAAAATTAATAATATTAAAATATAAAATGTGTATGAGTCCATATAATCTCATATAATAAAATTTGAACAATTTTTGGATATGTTTTCACCCTTATCTTTTAGTTTTAACCCCTGTTAGCCCTTTTGACAATTACCACACTATTAAAATTTTTACCCACCATGGGTCAATAATTTTACTATAAAATCCAAAATGTACCATAAATGGGTAATGGTATATTTAATTAACCATATAATATAAATTTTTCTTAATATAATATTTTTATGAATTTTAAATCATATAATAAAATATTATTTTCATAAAATATCAATAATGTCAATTTTAGAACTATTCATTTAGTTTGACTTTAATAACATCAAGAAAATAAAGGAATTTAAATAAAATTCATCCAAACCACTATAATATTTCATTTATATATATAAAATTCTTATTTCACATTAATTATTTCAAATTTTACAACTTTTAAGGATTTTAATATCATTTATTTTTTTTCTATTAATTAAATTATTACAACATCAGTTTTGTGTAATATTTAAAGTTAATTATTTATTTAACAAAAAATAAAAATAAATTAACATGATGAATATAAAAAATTTGTATTTAAAAATAGTATTTATAACAAAACATATTCTCTCGTTATCCCTATACTAAAAATATTATAATTATTAAAAGCAAGAGTGTGTCATTTTTGACTTTTCATTACATAAAATATTTTAAAGGTCATAATCTCATCCAAATGGAAAAAAGGTCATATAACTGAATATTTGATGAGTATAGATGAAATTAAAATATTAAATAAAATTAAGGTAAGCATTATGGTCATTTTTTAGTCCTTACCAATTTGTTTTTAACCTTAATTACCCAATTAACCATTTACCGCAGTAACAAAAATTAATAAAGTTACTATTCCTAATATCCAAAAAAATAAATAAATAAATATTTACTAATTTTTTTTAATAATTTTTAAAAATATATAATCCATTTTTCAAGATAAAATTTCAATAAGTGGTAGAATTTAATTTAATTTTAAAACGCCAAATGCAACAAAAAAAAGTTTTTCGAAAAAAATACCTTTTTTAAGTATAAATTTTTTTATACCAAATTAAACCATAAAATTGATTTCAATGAAACTAATTGGATTATTAATAATATAGTAGAACTAAATTTACTTTGAAAATTAAAATAAAATGGAACTTTTCAAATGGTTATAACAGAAATACAGTTTTCAATCAAAATCTATATTTTTCACTATATACTAGAAAATAAATCTTTTCTGAAAAATTTGGAAATTTTACCCTAATAGAATTTTGATATAGTGATTTAAAAAATAATATTTTATTTTTTAAAATAAAATATATATAAGTTCTATAAATTAATTATAATATTTTATCATAAAAAACAATAAAAAACATTTTTGAAGAAAACGTATCTCTGAATCATAAAATAACTTTACTGAAAGTTGAGTAATTATTTCATTAGAATTTATCAATTATTTTTTATTGATTAGGTCCTTTATATATATATATATATTTCTTAATTTATTTAATACTATTAATACCCTTCAATTTAACGGTTAGGTTATAACGATCATATTTAAATAATTATATTTCGTGGTTTGTTTAAGCTTGGTGTTATGTGTCATGTATGTTGTACCTCTCATACCCCTCGTGGTTTAATTTTCATGATCACAATCACCCTCTTGTTTATCTAATCTTGTTTTAAGTGTTTTTGGATGATAGGCATTATTTCAGGTGGCCAAGGAATTGGGCCAAGAAAGCAAGAAGCCAAAGTGGACTGAAAATCAGTCCACCGGCCAACCGGTGGAAGAGCACCGGCCAGCCGATGGAGGCCTGGACAGAAGGCATCCCTCTGTCCAGACCACCGGCTAACCGGTGTCACACCAGCGGCCAGCCGGTGGTACCCAGACAGAAGGCTGAGCCACTGCCTCAGCACCGGCCAACCGGTGGCCTCATCACCGGCCAGCCGGTGGCACCCAGACCAAATAGTGTTTGCTACTGCCTAAGCACCGGCCAACCGGTGGCCTCCTCACCGGCCAGCCGGTGGCGTCTGGAAAGAAGCCCTCCTCCATTTTCAAAGCACCGGCCAACCGGTGGCCTAGCACCGGTCAGCCGGTGGGGCCAGTCAAACTAGCCGTTGGGCCTTTGACCAGGCTGGTCCACTTGCCTCCCAACGGCTCCGAAGGCCTCTCCAACGGCTCCGAAGCCTCCCAAAGTCCATATGAGGGTTCCCCCTCTATAAATAAAGGACTAGGAACCCCCGGAAGCCTAAGGAACAACGTCGGAACTATACGGAAGCCCACGGGAACATTTTCCATCATTTGGCTAACCTCCGGCGGATTGCTCCAAGGGAACCCCAATTGCTCCAACTCAATTCCACATCCAAGGAGAACCACCATAGAAGCTTGGGAGAGCACTTCATCAACTTCATCAATCATTTGGCGCCCAAGGCTTCTCCCATTACGGTTTTTCTTGTTTTATTTATTTTGAGCATCAATTTGGGTTTGTGCCTACAAACCCCATCTCTTTCTCTCATCCCTTTCATTTGGGTTCTCACACCACCTTCAAGGTGTGAAGAGGTTATTCAAGCCTTCCCTTTTAAAAGGCTTGAGTCATAGGTGAGCTAGCCTTCACCTGTAATAAGGCTAGTGGGTTCTTGCTCAACCAATAAAATCAAGCTGTAATAGGTTCTAGACTAACCTTAAAGTCTAGTGGGTTTCTTGCTAAAACCATTAAAAAGAAAGAGGTAGTAAATCTCTCAACGGTTGAGTTGGGAGCGGAGACGTAGGCTTGGGTTTAAGCCGAACTCCGTTATCAATTTTGTGTCTTGCCTATTTTATTTCCGCTGCACCTTTCACTTTGATTTTAAATTGTTAATTATTTTTTTAAAAGGCAATTCACCCCCCCTCTTGCCATCACTTCCTTTCCTTTTCTCCGCCCAACAATTGGTATCAGAGGGAAATTTGAGTAATACCTTAACCGGTTTCAAATTTAAGATCCATTGTGATGGCTTCCACTTCTTTCGCCCCCGAAGGCTATTCTTTGGGTCGTGCTCCATTTTTTGATGGAACCGACTATACTTATTGGAAAACCCTCATGACCATATTTCTTAGAAGTATAGGTTATCCCATTTATAAAATTGTCATGCATGGTTATTCTTTATCTTCTCCCGATGAATCCAAATGGACCCAAGCCGATATTAAAATTTTTGAGCTTGATGGAAAAGCCATGAACGCTCTTCATTGCGGCCTTGATCGTAATGAGTTCAATCGAGTTTCCACATGCACCTCATCACATGAAATCTGGAAACTATTGGAGGTTACCCATGAGGGGACCAACAAAGTTAAGGATACTCGATTGGACATGTACCGTCAAGATTTTGAATCATTTACCATGCATCCATCTGAAAATATTACTGAAATGTTTACACGGTTTACTGATGTTTGCAATGGGAGAAAGTCCCTTGGTGATGATGTTTCTGTAGAGACGATGGTCAAGAAGATCCTTTGGATCCTACCAAGCTCATGGGCACCAAAGGTCACGGAAATTCAAGAAGCGAAGGACATCAAAAACATGCCGGTCGAAGAGCTCATCGGATCCCTCATGACCTATGAGATCACCATGAGGAGACAAGCTGAAAAGGAAGGCAAACCGATCAAAACTCCAAAGAACATCGCCTTCAAAGTTCAACAAGAAGAAAGCTCCTCCTCCTCATCATCTTCCTCTTCAAGCGGTGATTCCGAAATGGAGAACCTTGCCCGTAAAATGCACAAATTCATGAAGAAGCACAAGAAGAAGAAATCCCGCAAGGCTCGAAAGGAAAAACACGACGAAAAATCCGAGCCCGAGGTAACATGCTACGGGTGTGGCAAGAAAGGACATTACAAGCCCGATTGTC
Organism: Viscum album; assembly: GCA_963277665.1. Lineage (NCBI taxonomy): Eukaryota > Viridiplantae > Streptophyta > Magnoliopsida > Santalales > Viscaceae > Viscum > Viscum album. Next base: position 1,703,615,745 of record OY728141.1, on the reverse strand, counting down.
CACTCAACAAGAAAAAGTCCAAGCAAAAGGAGAAGAAGAAGGCATTCAAGGCCACATGGAGTGATAGCTCCACATCCTCCTCCTCCTCAAGTGACAACGGTACAAAATGTCTAATGGCATTTCACGAGGTAACATCTTCCGACTCCTCTTCCTCTTGTTCTTTAAATTCAAATTCTTTCAATCACATGTCTTATGAGGATCTCCAACATGCTAGAGATCAATTGGAGGAAGGTTTTCACGAACTTTCTTCCAAATTTGTTGCTTTAAAAAAGAATTTCAAAAAACTTTCTTCCGAAAAGGAACAACTTCTCAAAGAGAAGGAAGAGTTGTCCCTCAAAGTTCAAAACCTTCCCGATGTTGATTCTTTGAATTCAACCATCAAAGATTTAAGGGAATCCCTTGCCAAGTTCACCCAAGGTGAACAAAATTTGAACAATTTGCTTGGTTCCCAACGCATATCCCGAACCACCGAAGGGCTTGGCTATTCCAAGCAAGCTTCCTCTTCCTATGCTCCAACTATTTTTGTAAGGGGGAGCTCTCAATTTAAATTTTGCAATTATTGTAAAAAACCCGGGCACTTAATTTATGAGTACGATTGCAAAAATGCCCGGTATAGTAGGCCCAAAACTATTTTCTTCAATGATGAATTTCAAAGGAGAAGACCCGCCATAAGACAAGTGTGGATTGAAAAATCCCTTTTAGCGAGTCTCTCCGGGCCAAAATTTGTCTCGGTTTCAAAAACTTCTCCCCGGTGATTTTTTGTTTTTATTTAGGGGGAGTTAGGTTTGTTTAAGCCTTTTTGTTTCATTTTTTAAAAATTTTCATTCAAAACTTTCAATTCAAACTGTTATTAAAATTTTCATTCAAAACTTTCAATTCAAACTGTTATTAAAATTTTCATTCAAAACTTTCAATTCAAACTGTTATTCAAATTTTTATTTCAAAACATTCAATTCAAACTGTTATTCAAATTTTCATTTTAAAACTTTCAATTCAAATTTCAAAAATTTCAATTGGTTTAAATTCTCTATCTCGTTTCTCAACATTTTCCCTCAATCAAGTTTTATGCCCCGTGCTATTTTGATAATCACAAAGGGGGAGAAATTCTTGATTGATTGGGGGAGAAATCTTTTTCTCATGCTTTGATTTACTTTTCAATTTATCTTTTAAAGCACACCTTTCAGTCTTTTTACATTACTTGTTTTGGTGATTGTGATCATCAAAATAGGGGGAGATTGTTGTACCTCTCGTACCCCTCATGGTTTAATTTTCATGATCACAATCACCCTCTTGTTTATCTAATTTTGTTTTAAGTGTTTTTGGATGATAGGCATTAGTTTAGGTGGCCAAGGAATTGGGCCAAGAAACCAAGAAGCCAAAGTGGACTGAAAATCAGTCCACCGGCCAACCGGTGGAAGAGCACCGGCCAACCGATGGAGGCCTGGACAGAAGGCATCCCTCTGTCCAGACCACCGGCCAACCGGTGTCACACCAGCGGCCAGCCGGTGGTACCCAGACAGAAGGCTGAGCCACTGCCTCAGCACCGGCCAACCGGTGGCCTCATCACCGGCCAGCCGGTGGCACCCAGACCAAATAGTGTTTGCTACTGCCTAAGCACCGGCCAACCGGTGGCCTCCTCACCGGCCAGCCGGTGGTGTCTGGACAGAAGCCCTCCTCCATTTTCAAAGCACCGGCCAACCGGTGGCCTAGCACCGGTCAGCCGGTGGGGCCAGTCAAACTAGCCGTTGGGCCTTTGACCAGGCTGGTCCACTTGCCTCCCAACGGCTCCGAAGGCCTCTCCAACGGCTCCGAAGCCTCCCAAAGGCCATATGAGGGTTCCCCCTCTATAAATAAAGTACTAGGAACCCCCGGAAGCCTAAGGAACAACGTCGGAACTATACGGAAGCCCACGGGAACATTTTCCATCATTTGGCTAACCTCCGGCGGATTGCTCCAAGGGAACCCCAATTGCTCCAACTCAATTCCACATCCAAGGAGCACCACCATAGAAGCTTGGGAGAGCACTTAATCAACTTCATCAATCATTTGGCGCCCAAAACTTCTCCCATTACGGTTTTTCTTGTTTTATTTATTTTGAGCATCAATTTGGGTTTGTGCCTACAAACCCCATCTCTTTCTCTCATCCCTTTCATTTGGGTTCTCACACCACCTTCAAGGTGTGAAGAGGTTAGTCAAGCCTTCCCTTTTAAAAGGCTTGAGTCATAGGTGAGCTAGCCTTCACCTGTAAGAAGGATAGTGGGTTCTTGCTCAACCAATAAAAGCAAGCTGTAATAGGTTCTAGACTAACCTTAAAGTCTAGTGGGTTTCTTGCTAAAACCATTAAAAAGCAAGAGGTAGTAAATCTCTCAACGGTTGAGTTGGGAGCGGAGACGTAGGCTTGGGTTTAAGCCGAACTCCGTTATCAATTTTGTGTCTTGCTTATTTTATTTCCGCTGCACCTTTCACTTTGATTTTAAATTGTTAATTATTTTTTTAAAAGGCAATTCACCCCCCCTCTTTCCATCACTTCCTTTCCTTTTCTCCGCCCAACAATGTATGCCATCAAACCTAATGTTATTTTTTTTAAAATATCAAAGTGTTACATTATATCCCTTCAAAATTTCATCCTCTCAATTTAAACTTGTTCTTGGTATTCAATGTTTTGATATTTGAAAATACTTTTGTTGAAATTCAACAACATAAAAATGGATAATAAAACTTCCATTTGGAAAAATAAAAAGGGAAGTAAGATATTATCTAGAATAACACATATCAGGTTTAAAAATAGGATAAAATTAGTGTAAAGTGATGATATGGCCATGAAAAAAAACATAATGTACAAATAATCATGGAAAGTGATAGAGATCATTGATAAAAAAGTTAATGATCATGAGAAAGTTAATGAAAAAAAAAACCATAAATCTATGATGGGTGAAAAGAAAATTGATTTATCAATAATGATCATAATAGGATAATTTTTTTGTTTCAGTATTTTTTCCCTAGAGATAATAAAATATACTTAGTTAACAAGTATAATTTCATCCTTTAATCGATTTTCACCATAATCTCATTTTTTCTCCAAATGACATGTATGGATTTTTCATGCTTGGAGCATTAAAAAAAATTCTAATGGATCACATAATAAAAAAAGGATAATAATATATTCCTCCTATCCTTATTAAAACCAAAATAGTTACCATAATGTAATATAATACCCAAAATTAATAAACCTTCATATGGATAAATAATACATTAATCCCAAAAAATTCAATAATAAAACCAAAAGTTTAACATAGATCATTCCATAAATAAATAATCATATATCCATAATAACCTTAATAACCACAATATTATTTTAAAGTTAGTTCCCTAGACCCAACTTGTGATGTACTTTGATTACCACTACATGTATATAGTTTGTTATATATATACATGTGTTTATCTTCCCATAATAGTGTTGATACTTCTACGTCCACTATATTTATGGTAATTTCCTAATATTATGTGTCATATCAAAGGGTTATAATAGATACCCGAATATAATGAGAATATATAGACATTATGAAATTAATCTTAAAGTAATGTCCTATGGGCAATATACATCATACTGATAGGACACAGATGATGTGAAACTATCAGGTGCTGGGTGTTCATAATCATTGAGAATTAGTCTCATAAAGTTTGCACTTAGTAATATCTAGTAATTGAGATCATGAGGAAAAACATGCCAATAGGAACACCACATGTTTGGGTGTCATTGGTTGTTTCTATCTACAAAAATGTGTATTGGTATCCTGACTTGAGATCATTATCAATGTGTTATATTTGATCACATACTTTGATGAAAGGTGAAAATCATGAAAATGAAGTCTTGGTGAGGTAGTTTGTGTTTGGTATGTCATTGGTGGTATGAAATTGTTCGAATTATCGATATAGTATTTGTCACTTAGGAGTTGAGGAAGAGATATCTTGGGCCTAGTTGATAAGGATGATACTACCTTTATAAATCTGTGGCCATAGTAATCGAAGTTAAGTCCATCGATCCATTTTGATCAAAAAATAATAAATCAAGAAAAGGATGATGACACTAGCGTACATCCTACTTTTTGAGATATCATATGAAAAAGATATTATATTACACAGTGAGTGTTCATAGGTTGGTTTTCATTACTATGAATTTTACTTATCTCTTTAGGGGCCTTGATGGGTTTATAGAATATGCTCTTGGTCAGTGAATATTATTCACTGATATTGATATAAAGGCCAAGAGGGTCACATAGAATAGAAAATTTGAGAATCTTCCCTATTCAGTTGAATAGTAATACATGACTTGGTGGGACCCACTATAGTGTCCGAGAGTTATCCAAGTTCTATCAGCCACCAATGAATAAATAAATTCATTATTATTGAAGAAAATAATAATTGGGATGAATTTATTTATTACCTTTATTTACAAGTTATTAAGTAAATACAAGGATTAATATTATACAAAAGAATATTATTATAATATTCTAAGTTCATCTAATATTATCTAGAGTTACGAGTCAAGTTAATGACTCAAGATTATCATGGAATATATTTAATATATATTAAAGGTATGTGATAAAATATAAATAATATTTAAGATTCAATTTTAGTTCTTCATAAATAATTATTTATTATAATTATTTAGTGTAATTTTATTGCATGGGGGCTGGGAAACCTAATTGGGTAATATGAAATTCCACTATATAAGTGGAGATAAGATCTTCCCAATAGACTATTCATTCCATTGTAATTGAGAGCATCTCTCTCCTCCAGATTCCCAGAGATAGAATCGCTCAATTGAGTGAATAATCCAAGTTCATCTTTGAAGATTGAAGACAGAGGATCATGGTGATTGTTTCTATGTTGAAGTGATCATCAGAGCTCCACACTATCACCCGAAATCTAAATAATGGAACATGTACATATTTGAGAAGCATGTGTGGATGATCTAGAGGGATTCAACGTCAGATCCTTCATGAAAAGGATGTTTAAAACTTGCGATGGACTAATGCTCATAAAATTGGAGTGAGGAATTTGTTCAATTTATTTTGGTGATCTAATAAAATCATGTGGGATCCTTAGACTGTATCGGGGACAGATCACTGGAGTTGATGAAGTTTCATCACTTTAGTGATGATTTGTTTTTAAATTCCCATCCCACCATCTTTTGTTGAGATCCCTAATAACTTTAATTGGTATTAAAGAGAGAACATGATTTTTATGAGCCAAGATAAATTAAACTTATTTAAAATTTAATTATAGGGTGTTAAATTGGTTCCAATGAATTCAACTGCACATCGATATGATTTATAATGGCCAAGTTACGACCATATGAAAAACTTTTATGGATCACCACAGTTGTTCTTCATTTTAAGTTTATTTATTTTTTAAATTATTTGTAGAACATGATATATATTTATGTATATTGAATGCGTTCTTGATTTTATCTCATTTTATGGATAAGGATGAGTCAGAATTCACACAATGGAGTTATTCCGGCTAGTGACTCGATTTTCCACCAGTAAGGTTAAAAAAAATAATTTTATTTTTCTTTTAATCCTGTTATGAGGTTGTGTATTTTTAAATCTAGCATTGAATTTTTACATACCAACAAAAATGGATAATTGGGGGGGGGAGGAGATGTTTTTGTTGTGTCGGTAACTAAAAAAATAGAGGTGAGGACCATGGCCCGTTAGTCTTCCACCCTCTTTTCATGATCAAACCCTCTTCCCTTAACCTGACCTGGTTGAAGACCGATACATTGAGACCCACTCCTCCTATCCTCCTATTTCAAAGGTGACAACCTTATCCTATCATGTTTTTATGCATCGTCCTGTTTACCAGTCGAGCACCGCTACAGCTGGACCCCGCCGTCTGGATCTGGCTTGCTGGGGATCTCCGCATCCTCTGCTTGGGATCCCACCAGCTCCTCCTGGCACTAGCCATTTCTAGTTCCACCTTCAACCACCATTTCCTTCTCTTCTTGCCGCCACTTTGTACCATCCATAACCAATATCCCACCATCCACCTCCTCTTCTTGGCTCCCCGTGACCTTTTCTGCACTTTCCGCCAAATCTCGCAGTGCCGTTATCATCCCAGGTCCCAACCCCTTTGCCATATCCCACCTCCACCAGACTGTCTGGGCCATGAGGAGACATATCTCACCTGGATCTGATAGGGAATTAGCACTACCAGCCCCTATCTCATCTTCCACTCTTGGATTGGGAATCTCTGGATATGGGGGGTTTTGTTTGTCCTCACTACTACCGACCGAGGTTGGAGGTAACCCCTGTCGCTACTCACATGGGTCCTGCTAGAGCCATTTTGTCCCGCCAAAGGGCCGGGGTAGGTCTGCCCAACCCGGAATGGGTCTGGGTAGGCATACTAGGGCCAGAATACCCCTGCACAGAGTCTACTAGGCCCAAATAGGCCAGTGGAGCTATGAATCAGTCGGAAAAGGGCCTTGACGGGGTTTTCGGAAACCAATTGATTTTAATAATCAAAATGAAATTAATTTTATTTATTTAATTTTAGTTTTCAATTAATTTAATTAAAATTAATTTTGGTTTTAGAATCTTAATAATTAAAAATATTAATTTAATTTGAGTATTAAATTAAATTAAATTAATATCTTTAATTGAATTTGAGCATTTAAAATTAAATTAAAGCTGGAATTGATAAAATAAATTATTTGAATTTATTTAAATTCATTTAATTTATTGAAATTACCCTGTATTGTTTAAACTAATCATAATTTAATTTTTATCACACAATTTTATTATACCAACACGTCTTGAGCTAGTGACCAACCCATGTATATCTATATTTTAAATTAATTAATTAATTAATTATTTCTTGTGATGATTATAATAAGTAGGTAATTAAATGGCCATTTGTACATCGTATTAATTTTATTAAAATTTGTATAAGGTCCTGTGCATCGAATGCACCTATTGTACATTTCACCCTAGACCCCCTCACCTGGATGTGAGTATATTTGTACATAGATAATGAAGTTCTAAGACATAGACCATGCCAAGATGATGTGACAATCTAGATGAGAAGAAAATTCAACATACTAGGGAAAAATTGTGATATGAGTTATAAGTCGATTAGGTATGGAACCCCCTAGGTTAATATTGATTCATTTTGGATGAATCATAATTAGATGCTCAAGACCAGTAGAATTGTATGTTTTCCCTTTATTCATCATTTTTTATTTTATGTAAGTGCATGATTATTGTGTGATCACATAAAATAATAAACAAGATAAAATGCATAAAGGTAAAAAGAATATTTTTCTATTTCACAATTAGTTGTGAGCGTGACAACCTAGATTGAAAATATCAAATAGAAAAGTATTACATTCTTCAAGAAATGATAAAACCCCTCAAGGAAATATTAAGTTGTAATGTCTTCCATTGATCACATTGGAACAAAACCAGATGTTTGTGGTGCTCATAAACCATAGTTTATAGTGGATCCTACTACTGTGGAGTTATCATGAGGGTATTGGGTTGAATTAACTAAATTGGGTAGTCTAGGATTATTCATATCTAACTTTCTATCACTTTAGAGGCAAGGAGTTGAGGGAATCATGCTATGATTCCAATAAACTGGGACTTTACTTGATAGATTAAGGAACCACTAGTTAACATAGTTGGATAGCCTAGAGCCTACCTTGAAACCCTCTGAGTAGTGGTGTGTACATAGCTTTTAGACCATGAGTAGAGGTTTCAAGGATCCTTTCTACTAGAATACTCAAGGAACATAGTATTCTGAATCTAATAGTGAGGGATATTATGGTTCGATAAAATAGTGGGATACATTTAAATGATATGATAATAAATTAATCATAAATATCTAAATGGTAATCAAGAAAAAGTACCGAATGATAAAATTTATTTTTTGTAGATTTAATATGGAAATGACCAACATAATAAGTACATTATCACTATGATTAATTTTAGATAAATAAAACTTCCTAAACAGCCATAACTTCTAGTAGTTGTATAGGTGATTGCACATAGTAATAAACCAAGAAAGGAAGATATATGTGCGATAATTATCAGTTCCTACTAAGCCTACTTAGGGAGAAATGAAGGTGAAGAAGGAAAAATGGAAAAATCATGTAGATGATGAACTAGATGTCTAGTGCATCATATTGTCATCAATGTCCATTCAATTGGAAAAAATGAATGAGGACGAGGATACCTAAAGATGATGACTAATCTCTAAGAATTATACTATCAGAGAGAAAGTAAAGAATGGTATGAGATTTATAGTTCCATTTATAGGTGTAGGCTAGTAGAAGGGAATCAAGAAGGACCTCATGTACTCAAGATGATTGATTAAATTGAGAGGCCTGAAGACCTTGGGTTCTAATTAAACCAAGAACTAGTAATGGATCTCATTGTTGCCTCTTTACCACCAAGATTTTTGAATTTAATTTTCAATTATAACATGAATAATATGAAAAAGTTTATCTTGGACCTTTTGGATTTAGTTCTCCAAGATGATAAGGATATAAAGAATACCAATTCTTCAATCCTCATGGTGAACAAGATAAATATGGTAAAGACTAAGTGGTCTAAGGCTAAGTCTAGGCCGTGCACCATCCTTCCAAAAATCCAAATATATAGAGGTAGGGTAATGAGTAGGATGGTATCTACTTTTTTATGTGGAAGGAAAGGTCACTAGAAGAAAAATTATAGAGTTGGGAAGAAGAAGTAAGTTGATGCTTCAACTTCAGGTATTTTTTTCATTGAATACAATCAATCATTATATAAAAGTTGGGTACTGGATACGACATATGTCTCTCATATTTGTATTCATATACAGGAACCATGAAGATTCAAGAATATTGAAAAAGGATAAGTTGATATCCGAGCTAAAAATGGTGTAAGTATGGTATCCTTGGTAGTGGGAGATTATCACCTTACTTTGCCTAGTGGTTTGGTGCTAGTATTGAATAATTATTATTACGTACCATCTATAACATGAAACATAATCTCAGTGTCAATTTTATACACAATGGGATTTTATTTCAAGTTTGGAAATAAATGTAGTATCTCTTATAAGGATAACATGTGTTATGGTATAACACATATTAATAACGGATTATATATACTTGAACTTTAAAACCTGGTAATGATAATCAATAAAAAATCCAACGAGCATGAATCATATAAAACCTTCCTATGGAACTTCAGGATAGGTCATATAAACGAGAAGTGATTATAGAAATTACATCAAGTAGGGTATTTAGACTCAATTACATTAAAAAACTTGGATGTATGTCATGCTTTTTTATAAGGGAAAATGACTAATGCACCATTCTCTGGGAAGGGAGAAAGAGCCCTTGAATTACTAGAATCAATTCATACTGACATATGTGGTTAATTTATAATAGAGGAAAGGGGTGGGTTTTCATACTTAATTACTTGTATTGATGACTATAGTAGGTATGTCTACATATACTTAATGTGGTATAAGTTAGATTCTTTTCAGATGTTTAAGGAATACCAACATGAAGTAGAAAACCATCTTTGTAAGAAGATTAAGGCACTCTGCTCAGACCGAGGTAGAGAGTATCTTAACCAAGATTTAATGGATCACTTTAAGGAGTGTGGGATAGTATCCTAAGTCACTCCTATTTATACACCACAGTGTAATGGTGTTAGTGAAAGGAGGAATACGACCTTACATGACATGGTCAGATCAATGATGAGTCAACCAACTATTCTATTATCCTTTTGGGGATACGCTTTACAGACATTGGAATATACCTTTAATCGAGTACCAAATAAATTTGTAGATGGGATTCCATATGAGTTATGGTATGGAAAGAAACCTAGTATATCACACATATGTGTTTGTGGATGTGAGGATTTTTTTAAGACTATACCTAGTGAAAAATTGGAATCCTAAATCACTACGTGTATCTTTATAGGTTATACTAAAGAAACCAAAGGATATTACCTATATAACCCTTCATATAGAAAAGTTATTGTAGAAATAAAATCCAAATTTATATATTGGGAGAACATTTCAAATGAAAATATTTGGAGAAAGATTAATTTTGATGAATATAATGCTCCAGATGCGTAAGAGTTGGTACAAGAATAATCTCCATAAGAGATAATGGTAGATTAATAGGTTCCTGAGATAAAATTACTTCATAGTTATACCCAATAGGTTAGAGAACTAGTGCATTATGGTTTTCTTATCACCAAGTCATGGGAAAATTACTCCTTTAGGATGATGAACCTCTAACCTACAAGGATGAAGTAGAAGTAAAGGATGTAGCTAAATGGAAAGATTCCAGGCATTTTGATATGGAGTCCATGTACCAAAATCACATTTTGATTTTGGTGGACCCTAAAGTTGATGTAAAACCTATTGGTTAAAAATGGGTATTCTAGAAAAAGTTGGACATGGATGGTAAGGTTATTACCTATAAAGAAATACTAGTAGGGAAGGGTTTTAGAAAATGCTAAGGAATATAATATGATGAAACCTTCTCACCAATAAGAATGCTAAAATCCATGAGAATATTGCTTGCTATAGAAACCTTACATGATTATGATATTTGGAAAATGGATGTTAAAAATGCTTTTATAAATGGGAAGTTGGTTGAAGACATATATATGACACAACCCAAAAGTTTTTTAGGTCAAATAATGCTAAAAAGGTGTGGAAGATGAAGAGATAAATTTATGGGTTAAAGCAGGAATCACGATCATGGAATGTTCATTTTGATGAGGAAATAAGAGAATTTGGTTTCATTAAAAAAAATTGAGCCTTGTATCTATATTAAGGTTAATGATAATTCCATCTTTTCTCTAGTATTTTATGTTGATGACATGTTAATTATGGGAAATAAAGTTAAAGTATTATAGTTAGTTAAAACTTGGTTAAATGAATGCTTCTCCATGAAAGAATTAGGTGAAGTGGCATACATTATAGGGATAAATATATATTGAGATAGATCTCATAGGCTGTTTGGGTTAAGTCAAAGTACATATATTGACAAGTTAATCAAAAGGTATAATATGGAATAATCCAAGATAGGGTTGTTTCCCATGTCAGATGGTATGAATCTATCCAAGAAAATGTGTCCAAAAACACAAGAGGAGATTGATAGAATGAGTAGAATACCTTATTCCTTGACAGTGGGTCCTATTGTGTATTCCATGCTATGTACTAGGTTTTTATTGCCTTTTATTTAATCATGGTGGGAAAATATCAAACTAATCTAGGAGAGATGCACTGGGTAGATGTTAAAACTATACTAAAGTACTTGAGGCATACAAATGATATATTCCTAGTGTATGAAGGAGATGAAGAACTAGTAAGGATAGGATACATAAATTTTAGTTTCTAGATAGATAATGATGATTTGAAAACTTAGTCAGGATACATGTTTTTTTAGAATGGCAGTGTAGTGAGCTGGAGAAGCTTGAAGCAACCTGTGGTCGCAAATTCTACAGTAGAATCCAAGTATATAACAGCTTTCAATGTAGTAAAGGAAGCAATATAGATACGTAGATTTTTCTTATAAATTGGTGATGTGCCTAATAGTATAGATCCTATTCCATTTTATTGTGATAATAATACTACAGTGGTTCCTACCAAGGATCCTAGGTTACACTAGAGGAAAAATAATATACTTTAGAAGTTTCATCTCTTGGGGGATTTTAATCAGATAGGTGAAGTCATAGTTAATAGAGTATCCATAGTGGAAAAAGTGGAAGAACCCCTTACTAAATCCATATCTTAGCAGAATAATGATTCTCATATGAGAGATAGTGGATTTAGAATTGTTAGTATTTGGAACTAGTGCAAGTGGGAGTGTTGAAAGTGGGTTCCATAGACCCAACTTTTTATGTACTTTGATTACCACTACATGTATACGGTTTTTTATATACATACATTTGTTTATATTTACATAATAGTGTTGATACTTCTACATCCACTATATTTATGCTAATATCCTTAGATTACGTGTCATATCAAAGGGTTATAGAAGATCCCATACTATAATGAGAACCTATAGATACTATGTTAGTAATCTTAAAGTAATTTCCTATGTTCTAGATACATCATACTGATAGGACATAGATGATGTGTGACTATCAAGTGCTGGGGGATCATAATAATTGAGACTTATTCTCATGAAGTTCTCACTTGGTGATCTCTAGTAGTTGAGATCATGTGGAAAAATCCTACAATAGGAACACCACATGTTTTGGGTGTCTTTGGTTCTTCCTATCTATGAAAATGCATATTGGTCTCCTAACTTGAGATCATTATTAATATGTTCCATTTTATGATGTAATTTGATGCAAGACAAAGACTATGACAATGAATTTGTAGTGAGGTATTTTGTATTGGGTATGTCATTGGTTTAATGATCAAGATAGGATTTGTCACTTCTGAGTTGAGGAAGAGATATCTTGGGTAGGGGTTGATCAGGATGGAAGTATCTTCATAAATCCATGGAAATGGTAGTTAAAGGTAAGTCCATCCGGTTTGATCAACAAATAACAAATCAATAAATTTATGATGAAACAAGCATGAATCCTACTTTATGAGATATCATATGACAAAGAGATTATATTACACAATGCATGTTCATAGGTTGTTTTTTTCTACTATGAATTTTTCTTATCTCTTTAGGGGGCATGATGGGTTGCTAGACTTCACTCTTGGTCTATGAATATTATTCACTGCTACTGAGATAAGGGCCTAGAGGGTCACACATAATAGCATATTTGAAAATTTTCTTTATTCATTTGAATAGGAATATAGGACTTGGTGGGCCCCACCATGGGGTCCTAGTGTTATCCAAGTTCTATTGACCACTAAAAAATAAATAAACTCATTATTATTCAATTAAAGAATAATTGGTCTAAATTTATTTATTACATGTATTTACAAGTGATTAAGTAAATACAAGGATTAATATTTTACAAATGAATATTATTATAATATTCTAGGTTCGTATAATATTATTAGGAGTTACGAGTCGAGTTAATGACTTATATTTATCATGAAATATATTTAATATATATTATAGGTATGTGATAAAATAAAAATAATATTTATTATGAAATTTAGTTCATAATTAATAATGATTTATTATACTTATTCAGTGGATGTTTATTACACAGGGGTCGGGAACCATAATCAGGTAATATGAAAATCAACTATATAAGTGGATAGAAGCTCTTCCCAATGGACTATTAATTCCATCAGAATTGAGAGAATATTCCTCCTCTTGATTCCTAGAGAAATATTCACTGAATCAATTGAATGATCCAAGTTCATCTTTATAGATTGAAGACAGGGGATCATGGTGATCATCATTGTGTTGAAGTGATTGTCGGAGCTCCTCACTAGAACCCAGAATCTGATGAAAAGTTCACGTGAAAATTTAAGAAGCATGTTTTGATGATATAGATGGATTCGATATTGAACCCTTTGAGTAAAATACGTTGGAAACTTGCAACGGAATTGCATGCATCAAATAAAAACAAGGTATTTGTTCAATTCATTTTTGTGCTTTGATAATATAACACGGGAACCTCGAACTGTACCAGGGCCAGATTTCCAGAGTCGATGAATTTTCATCACTTTAGTAATGGAAATTTTTTAAATTCTCGAGCCACCAGTTTATACTGAGCACCACAGTACCTTCAATATTAAATAATTTTTTAACCTCAAATTTTATCTCATACCATTCAATTTACACATCCAAAAACCTAATAACATTTTTCCAAAATAATACTTTATGTTGAACCTAAAGGTTATATATAACTCAATCTAATAAAACATATCTTAAAATATCATTAATATCCTCAAATTACTATAAATTTAAAATATTTGATGAAATTAATATTTATCCCTAAAATCATTTAAGTAAAAAAATCATACTAACCAGGACATCATGTAGTCTAGTGGTAGGCGCGACAACCTTGTCACCCTTCAGTTTTGGGTTCAAACCCTGTGGCCTTTTCGGATGTGATAAGTTGTCTCCCAGATTGTAGGTTTTCCTTTTTCTAAAACAATATCAATAAAATTCCTATAATTTTCCAAAAAAATATTAAAATCATTAAAATAACATTAATCCTCAAACCACATTTTTTAACCACTTGGGTTTTATATAAGATATAATATAAAAATATAATAACTAATTTATCCTAATTAACCATAAATACATAAACCTCAGTGATCATATTTACCCTCAAGGTTATCAATAAATTTAAACTTTTCTCCAAAAAATATAAAATCATTATTACCTAAATAACCTTTTCATATAATAAACTAAAGGGTTGTATTCCCATAAATGTATCCCAAAATCCTTAATAAAACATAAAAAGGGGTATCTATGAATTTAAAATTATTATCAACCATTAACTTATTAATCCATGATAATAACTAAAAATATTAAACTATATTCATTTGAATCATAAACTTATTATCTTTGGGAATATTCTCAAAATCAGTCATGGGGTTATGTTCCCTAATATATGATTTCCTAAATCTAGTTCCTGAGGTTTCTATTAAACCTGCTCTAATACCAACTATAAAGAACCCAAACCTAGTAGCCTAGAGATGGTGGATACTTTATTACATTGTCACTAGATACAAGAAATCACATCCCAAAGGTATGAATAGTTTAGTAATCTTAAAATACCATATATATACTTTAATTAAAAATTAAATTTTAAAACATGAGATACAACATTTTTTTTCTTTGAGGACACCATTATTTATTCTAATATAACCTTTCATATCAATCATAATATATTTCTTGGTATGTTGGGGAAAAGAAACATAAGAACGAGGTGAGATTAGATGCGCAGTAAGGGTATGCATAGAACCGAATATAAATAAGGAATGAATAATATGAAAATAATAAATGATGATAAAATAATTCCATATAATTAATCAAATAAGCTTGAAACTTATCCATGGATATCAACACTAATCAAATAATCACACAAACATCAATAACTAGTTTCATAATGATGGAGTTCATAATGAGAAAAATATGAAATGTACCATCAAGGCCTTGATAAATACATTTTAAAATACCATCAATGAATTTTTATATTAAATATAATTAAATGGGTAAGGCCTCATCCAAAACCCAATCTAGTTTATCTCATGAGTCTTACTGATGCATCAAGAGTCTATAGCGGGCTCCGCTCATCACTTACTATGTCCAATGCATTCATCGTATAAAAGGGGTGAAAAATAATCTATATAAATATTCATATTGAACCTATCATATAAAATATTAATAATTTCCTCAATCAATAAACATAATAAACCATCTATAGTAAAATGGTGAATGGTATCAAAATAGTATATCCCCAGTCAAACTGATCATAAACCATTCATAGAAATAATAAAGATGGTATCATTACAACTAATTCTCAGAGTATTATAAGTATAATAAAGGTTATTGAAATTTATGAATAGAATTTATATAAAGATATCATTAAAAATATTCTTGAGAAAAATAACATTTTCACTTTAAAAAATAAATTTTTAAAATCTAAAAAATATGCAAGTAATAAATAAATAATTTTATTTGAAAATAAAATTGTAAAATTGTAAATTAATCTTCAAATAATTAATGTGTCATGATGATGTGAAATTCTATTCATGCTGTATAAGTTAAATTTTTTTCCTTTCAAAACATTATAAAAAGGATAAAAAGTACCTCGTTCAGAAAATGATAGGAAGATCCCTTTAAAACCATTTTGTAAAATTAAAACATGGTTGAAAATGAATTTTAACAATATTAGGATAATATTAAAAACTTTTTTGAAAATATATTTAGAAAACATGGATATGGAAGATAAATATTCCCTGGTAGAGACTTAAATATAAACAATCCCAAATATTGATGAGATTGTGAAATAAACCCTTATCATTTAGGTAACTTCTGAATCATAAGCCCCATGAAATAAATAACCTCAAATCAAACTTTAAATACCATGAAGAAAAAGATATTAATGATATAATATATCAAAGGGAAAGTATATACACCATAAAAAAGAAATAAGTGATGAATATGACATATGTATCACAAAAGTAAAAGTGAGATGAGAAACATTTACCACATTTCCGACTTCCATTGTACGTGTTCGAAACTGATGTATAATAAATATAGATTTATTATAAATCTATTAAATAATAGTACTAATATATATATAATACAATTTATGATTTACTTATAATATTTTATCACCTGTTTATTAATAATTACTTATTTTATCATTGTTTTGGGTGATAACTACTTTGTTTTTCATATATTTTTTGATTTGGTAGTTCAATTACTTATAATTTTATTATGGTTTATTTATATAAAAAATATTATTCATAAAAAAAGTCATATTATATATATATACATTCATCCATAAATATATAGATAGAAAAATGAATTACACCGTTCATGGAGATGGTAGACTGTAAGCAAGCATGAATGCTATTTTCACTTTTTGACGAATAGAAAGAAAGAAAGAAAAATAATAATTAATATTTTTTGGAACATAGATATGTAATTAATATCATACATATCCATTAGTTCCATCTTTATAAATATCCAAATAAAGTGGTGATGAAAAATGAATTACACTGCTGCGTGGATACGATAAGCTGTACGTATGCAAGAGTGATGTTTTCACTTTTCATAGGATGGAAAAAGATGAAATATAGTTGTTCCATAATAATAATAATATATCATCATATCTATAATACTATATTTATTAATTTATTATGGTTATAACATATTAAGATTAAGTAATAGAATAAATAAACTAAAAAGAGTCAATAATGATGATTACCTTTCTTCAATGGACTCCCTTTAGATATCTTCTTAAGGGACATCAGGTTGATATTTTGGAAGGTATAAAACCTCAAGAACTTGGATAATGATGTTTATAATAGGAATTTTTAGGGTTTTTTCAAGACATGTGGCTCAAATTGGTGTAAATAAGTAAGATAGGAGGTGCCCATTTATAATTAAGGTGAGGGGGAACTTTTTGAATTTCCTGAAATATTAAATTAATATAAAATAATTTTGATTTAAAAATGGATCCAAATTGATAATATTCTAAGATAAAATGTGTATGAGTCAAAAAAATCTCATCCAATAAAATTTTGACATGTTTTGGATTTGTTTTTACCCTTATATTTTTTTAACCACCATGAACCCTTTTGACAATTACCATACTATTAAAATTTTCTAGACATAACGGGTCAATAATGTTACTATAAAATGAAAAAAACCCATAAATATACCATATTATATGTAATTAAATGTATAATATTCATTTATATGAATATAATATTTTTATGAATTTTAAATCATGTAATAAAATATTATTTTCGTAAAATATCAATAATGTCAATTTTAGAACTATTCATTTAGTTTGACTTAAGACCATCAATAAAATAAAATAATTCAAATAAAATGAATCAAAACCTCTCTAATATGTCATTTTTATCTAAAAAATTCTTGGGACACCTTAATCCTTAAAATTATACAACTTTTAATGATTTTAATATCATTTATTTTATTTCCCATTAATTAAATAATTACCACGTCAACATTGTGTAAGCATTTAAGGAAATTATTTCTTCACAATTAATTAAAAATAAATTACCATAATATAGATAAATAATTTATATTTCAAAATATGAATTATAACTAAACATATCATCTAGTTATCCCTATGTCAAAAATATTATAGTTATTAAAAATAAGAGTGACATTTTTTACTTTTATTTACATAAAATATTATAAAGGTCATCATCTCATCCAAATGGAAAAAGGTCATATAGTAGAATATTATGTGGTTATTGATGAAATTAATTCATCCAATAAAATTAAGGCAAGTGTTAGGGTCATTTGTTAGTTCTTATCATTTTATTTTTAACCTTAATTACCCAATTTATCCTTTACCATGGTAACAAAAATTACCAAAGTTACACTTCATAATATCCAAAAATAAAAGGACCTATTTAATAAATTTGTATTTCCTTATTAAAAATATTAAATCCATTTTTCAAGATTCAATTTTCAGGAACCAACCTAGGTCTACCCTGAACTGGTCACCCAAGACGGCCTACGATAAGGCCCGAGAGGCATTCCTGATCCTCCTGGTTGGTAACTAGTGTCGAGAATCAAATATACTCAATTGGTAATGGTTTAGACGATAAAAAATATAAAATTTAATAAATAAAAACAGGAAAAATAAAGTTAAATTTTCAACAAAAAATAAACAAAAGCTAAATATACCTCCATGTGACCTATCACAAACCAACCCTAGTCGACCTTGAACCTATCACTTGAGCTGATCCGTGGCAAGGATCGAGAGGCATTCACAATCCTCTTGGGATGGAAAATGGTTCTAGGAATAAAAAAAGTAACAAAGGGAATGATTTATCCCAATATAAAAATAAATAAAATTAACAATATAAATAAACAAAGCAGTTCGATATGAATAAATATCCAAACTGAACATCATTTTACAAAACTGAAAATAAAAAAAACTGGACAACAAAAACCAACTAAACCTGATGACCACAATGCCTCTTTGTGACCTTGAGGGCCACTCTCTGATACCAAAACCAAAATTCACCCACGACGATCGAAAACAAGTTGAAACATGCACTAATGGCTAAAAATAAGAAATAACTATAGGCATGAGTATTAAAAATCAGTAGGTGTGCCCAAAAAGATCTATTCACAATGAACTTCCTTTAAATGATAAAACATTGACTTCAGGTTTGAAATACAATATAAAAGAGTAAGATTTTACACACATTTCCACTTTAAATAAAAACACAGTACATTTCCCTATTTCATCTCAAATACAGATTCTTTACCAAGAAGAAACATTAAAATTTTCATGGAGAAAGTTGATTCTTTGATTTAAAATAGGAAAAAAGAGTGTACAAAACTTCAAATTTTTTTCCATAAACCTTGGAAATCCAACTCATCACTTTCCAAAGAAATACACCACACATGAGAGAACAAAAAATGATCACATAATGAGGGAAATAGAAACAAACACACAAGGGTAAATAACCAATAATGTAACTCAATCATATTACACATAAAACTAAGTTTCAAGGGACATGGGAAAACCTAGGGGCTCAGTGAAATAATTCAGAACATACTATACATCTTGACTCATCCCGGAAAACATGAATCACTCGATGACATAAAATTTCACCCACATGCTCGATCGCACCCTATCTGGTCTAATCAAGGGGAACTATCCCATAGTAATAAAAAAATATAAATAATATTCCCTAATATAGGCCATTAGCTAGAGTTTAATCCTAACTAGTGCATCAATCATTATTAGAAAATTCACTAGCTATGCTAGGTTCTCATGTCAAGAGTAAATTAAAATGGGAGTGAACCAATAATTCCAACTAATAATTCAATCAAATGCACACACACACACAAATATATATATATATATATATATATATATATATATATATATATATATAAGAAACTCACACAACATGTCACCCTCAGGCCACCCCAAGGAACAAACTCTTTCATTACAACTCATAGATCTTAAAGGAGTCTACGCTGAGGGTCTCCCATTCCGCTCAAAGTAAATGGATTATGAGAAGTCCACATCGAGGACATCCCATAAATTCAACATTAATGGATCATGAGGATTAAAAAGTAATGAAATATAATCCATTAAATATATAACAAGGTAATAGGATTATATTAGGAGAGTTTTTAAGGAAACCATTTTTGCAAAAGATCCAAACGGGCCTCAAGCACCCCTTTCAATTTTTTTTTTCAAATAACCAAATGAACTCTTCTAAAAAGGTGAAAACACAAAATTTTAAATTATAAAACCATTTTATAAAATCCCATTTAGGCACTCATTTGACATTTTCAAAGCAAATTCAATTCCATCAAAATTCCAAATGGGCCACACACACTATCTATACATGTCCAACCATTTTCAAGAGCCAAACACACATCACTTTCAAGTAAAAACCAATTATAAATCCAATACACCATTATATATGTCACAAATATATTTAAAAATCCAATACATGATTTAAAAACCTTATTCCACTTGAAAAATCCAATATTTCATTTTAACAAACACATGATGTGCATCACACAACAAAACAACACTATTTTCATCAAAACAATTATGGGAACCACATCGTTTCACATCAAAAAAATATTCCAAAGATCAAAAATAACTATTTAATATTTAATGAAGGTTTTGAAAGTAAGAAACCAATGATTCTTAAATTTAAAGGATAAGTGTAAATGGAAACCTACCTGAAATCACATGCGCTTCAACACCACCAACCCAAAAAAACTCCACAAAGGTTCTAAGAGTCAAGAACAACCAAGAAGAACCCTAACTAAGAAAAACTAACAACATAAACTAAGGGAAACATGAAACATATATCCACATGACCTAGGGAGAATATGAACTCAAGATAAAATGGAAGGATAAGGAAGAGGGAGAATAGAGGAGAAGATTACCTTGAGAAATCACCCCCAAAAACTTGAAGAAATACATTATATATACACTTGGGAGGAAGGAGGAGGCTTGGAGAACAAGGGAAAAGCTCCCATAGGGATATAATAACTTGAGGAAGAATATATGGGGAGTTTAGGGGTAAAAATAATAATAGGGTGGAAAGGTAAATTCACATTTTTAATGACCTGGGAACCGCACATGATTAAGACACACAATTTCCCAAACTATGCACCAACCGTGTGACCCTTAATAGGAACATATGGAACCCACACAGTCTGGAAACATGGTTTGGTAAACCATGCACCAAATATATGACATGGTTCTATTAAGAGAATGCTTGCCACATGGTTTGAAAAATTGTGCGCAAGAAGTTATCCAAGCCTCATGCACCAAACCCCGAGCCGCACAATTTACTGGGCTAACCTGAATGGTTTCCTCTAATTGTGTTCTAACCATGAACCACCTAATACCAAGCCTAAAAATAATCAATTTTCACAAAAAACTCCTAAAGGAATAAGTAATAAACATCTAAACAAGAATAAAAAAAGGATCATTTCAAAATGAAAAACCCTACACACCTAAAACTCGAGTCGAAAACCAAGATCCAAAATATGAACTAGAACAAAGAATGAAAAAAAATCTGTGTGTGGAAATTCTCCCCACCATTAATGATTTATTCCCATAGAAATACACAATATATCCAATTGATTGATCAAGGAAAAAGTTTTTCCATAACTGCACAATCCAACCTCTGAAGCCAAGAACACCTCAACCACTACCAAATAGGACATATAACTCTTATCCAAAATTATCCAATGATCCAAAACCACTTCCTGAAACACGATGGAATCTTGAACCAAATTATAAAAAAAGATAAACTTCCCCCAAACAGAGAAGAACTTGAAGACTAATTACTTTAAAAAGAAACCACCTCCTATCAGACCAACACCTGAAACCAAACTGAATTACCAACATGAGAGTCCTGAAGGGACTCCCCACCATTAGAAATAATCTAGAACCAATCAAATTCCAAATAATACTCAACAAGACCTACTATGGGTCTACCCACCATTAAGAACTGACCAACTTAAATCAACATGCACAAACCAATATGGGGAAACATGTCATGGGCCAATCTGGAAAGTCTCCATACCAACCAAACCCCCCCACCACCACAAGGGGGGAGGACTTGACGAAAGAAACTTCAACCCATACGACAAACCCAAAACCAACTTACAAAGGGTAACTACACATGGACCACCAATTTAGAGGTCCACATCTAAAAATGCACCACCATTAAAAATTCAAGAGAAATTGAGACCACCACGCTTCCTTACAACCAATGAGGAACTTCCAACACACAAGGATAACAACAAGGAAATGAGGTCTCTATGCCTCTTTACACAAATAGGGACCTTACATAGTAAATAAACCACCACATATAAACTTAAACTATCCCCATTATCACATTGAAGATAAAATCTAGACTAAGGTCCCTCACACCCTTGGTTTCTAACTACATGCAAGCTTCACTCCAGGGCCTATGGATAGAGACATGATGTCTTGAAGCATCAACTATCTCACATTTAGGAGATGATAATAACCAACTGAAACCCCTTATTTCTATCAAGACAAGGATTCATAAGATACAAACACTCATTCATTTTTACTTCAAACTTGAAAACATAGGAAAAATACACACAAGAGGCACACCTCTACTCGAGAAAACAAAAACAAAATGCTTCTATTGAAACAAAGGTTCTCTATATATCCACAAAATACAATTATAAAATTTAAATGGAAAATAACACCATAAAACACCACTAGACACAAATAATACAACAAAACAATCACACACAGAAAAGGACTTAAAACTGAGCCCAAACAACACCCTACTCATATGAACTGGATCCACTCCACTTTCTAGAAACACCCTGAAAAAATAGTTGCAAGTGACCTAGGAATCCACAAGTATGGAAGGTATTTAGAGAATTTAGACATGATGGATCATTATGATCAAGATTTCCAAATTTATGGGACATCATTGTAACGCCCCAAGCTTCCACGATACGCTTCTCTTTGAATAATACAGTAGTGTGTGTTGTATGCAACTTCAAGTTCTAACACAACACAACTAATCAAACTAGCTGTTATGAATAGTAATACCCACATTTTGAAATTCAATAAATTTTATTTTTCAAAATGGACTTCATTTTTGGATTCGGAATATGAAAATTAGCTTATGGTGAATTTTTGGTATTTTTCTGAAAGCTTTCAATTTTTGATGAATATTGAAAAACACTCGGTTATAGTTTAAAAACAAATTTTTATTTAAATAATTATTTATTTTATTTAAATTTATTTTAGGTTAAAATAGATACATAATACCTATATACGTTCAATGTAATTCATTGGATCTAGTTTATAATAATTTTAGATATATAAAATTTTTATTGAACTTTTCACTGTCTTTTACCCACCTCTTAGGAGAATTTAAAAATTTACATAAAACTTAATATTACCGCTTCTATGAGTGGAATTTCAAAAATCTGAGAGAAATGGTTGATATCAGTAAGTAAAATGTGATTCAATAAGATAAAAATAATTTTTGGTGAATAGTAAATTTTTACTTTTATTTACCATGATTAAAAGTAAATAGGGTAATTAAGGGTAAAAATGATATTATTATTACCATAAAACATGTCCTAATTCTATTAGACAAGTGTAATTCGACCAAAAAAAACTTTATAAATAAAATATAATCCTTTAGGTCCACTTGGATTAGATTAGGACACTTATTATTATTTAATTCAAAGAAGAGTTAAAAGAGTTAAAATCAAAGTTTAATAACTAAAACATTTTTAATATAGGGTTATACATAATATAAATTAGACTATAAAGATTCATTAGAAAGATAAAAATATTTCATACATAATGTTATTTTATTTATATTTTTTTGAAATTAAATAATTTAATTTATTTATGACACAATGATGATGTAGTAATTACCAAATTAATGAAACACTAAAATAATTGATATTATAAATATCCAAATAAATGTAATTTGAGACTTTTTATGAATTAAAATAATTTTATAGGTTAATATAACATATTAGGGTTGGTTAGATGAATTTTGTTTGAAGTAATAATGCTATTATAAATTTAGAAAAAACAAAATACCAAATAGCATCAAAATTGACATAAAAGAGTTTTTAAAATAAATATTATATTATTAATTGATATTCTATTCCTAAAAATCTAAGGTTCGGTAAAATGAGTTATATAAGGTTATATATATTAATAATTAACCAATTGGGGTTAGTTTGGCTTGTTATAGTAAGTTTATTAACCATATAATATAAAAATATAAAGAGACATGGTCAATGTCAAACTATTTAACTAAGAGTTAAATATAAATGATAAGGTTAATATGGTGAACTAAACTTATCTAAAATCTATTGGTTGAATGGATTTCTACCCATCCCCACCCTATCCTCGAAATAAGTCACTTTGGAGCCATTAGAAACCGAATATTAATTTATTATAAAATAATATTTCTAGCTTTTCCTAAAGAGACCCTCACCCCTCTTATAAAAGGGCACACCCCCTTATCTCTAATTCACACATTAAAAGCCATTTGGATCGGACAAAATATGCCCAAATATCCTCTACACATTCCTAATTTCATCTTAGAGGACTTAATTTATTCAGAAAGCCAACCTAGGGAGCCCTTTTGATCAAATCCAAATGAAGAACCCGAAGAAGAGGTAAATATTTCACCACCCTCTTTCAAGTTCTTTTCTTCTTCCACTTCTTCCTTCCTTGTTGTTTCCATTATAAAATAATAAATCCAGTATATTATATATAATGTGATGTTATTATAAATATGGTATAACCATATTAGTTATTTTATCTATCCTATGAATGAAAAAGTCACCACATGTGCGTACGTACGACTTACCGTCTCCACGTCGTGGTGAAGTTGTTATTCAAACACTTCATCATTTGGATGGGTATAATAATGAGTATAAATGATATAAATAATAAATATAACATTATAATTATTTTTTATATATGATATAAAATCCAATTATATATGATTTTAATATCAAAAGAATGATATTGTCGCTTGTGCGTACGTACGGACTACCATCTCCACGAACGCGATGAGATTCATTCCCCATCATATCCATTCAAGAATAATTTTAATTAGATGATTAAAAATAATGTTTAAAGACTTAATATCATTATTAATATGAATAAGATACATATTATCCATAACAAACATTACTTACGTAACAAATCATATAAAGGAAAACGAATCATTTAACACCCGAAACGACGATAATACTAAGATATTATTAACAAAGCAATGTTAAAAGATCATATATGATATCATATTAATGTATATGATTATTGTATAATTTAATAACAATTATTTCACCATTATACAGGAGGTTAACCTACCCTCGACCAATGAAAAGTACAAGTTAAGGGTTAATTCTACAACCTCTTCCTTATTCAAGGTTGTTTATATGTAGTTATCTACTGGGACCTCTTTGTCATCTACATCCATGTTTTATTAAAAATGTATTCCAAAACATTTTTACTATTTACTAGACTATGGGTTAAAGTCATTTATACCCTTATATAACCTTATACGTTTTGAAAGGAATCTTTCCGTCATTTTCCAAACAAGGAACTTTATGACCTTTTCAACAAAATTAAGGAAAAAATGTTTTTATAACTTATACGGCGGGTGCAGATATATTCTGCCATTATAACATCGTCAAATCCTCCCTTACAATATTATAGGAATATTTTCAAAATATGGTTTTCTATTATACTTACATGACTTTTAAATTATTTCAAAATAGAAATAGATATTTCTCTCAAATAGTTTTGATTTCATCTATGTCCACATCCTTTGATGGATTTTAAGCTTGAAGTTGATTTATTATGATACAAAAATTCCATATTGTATTGAATGTTTTGTTATATGTTTGACTATGAATGTGTTATTTTTATACCATTCATGGTTTATGGATAAAGTATTGACATTTCATATGCTAGTCTTAATACGAATGTTTACGAATGTTCATGTTATGTTTAAAGCTTTTCATATGAGGAAAGCATTGGACTTAGTAAGTGACAGGTGGAGCCCGCTATATCTTCTTGATGCATCGGTAGGTCTCATGAGGGAAATTAGTATCTTTTCATAAGGCCTTGATAAAATCTTATTTGTAGTCTTGGCACAAGGCCTTGACTATGTGGTTATGAAAGTCTGGAATTATGAATTCCATTATTATGAAAGTGGTTATTGATATTGCATGTGATTATTCTATTAGTAGAATATCCTTGTGAATAAGTAAATGGAATTATTTCATTTTAACTTTTCCATATTATGTTGAAGTTCAAGTTTAAAGGGATTTTGTTTTAGTTATACATTACCTTAAATATTTATGCTTATTTATGAAAGTTTTTTCTATATTATTATCCTTACTGAGCATCTGAGCTCACCCCTTTTTATGTTTTATTTTTCCAGGATGTGAAGAAATATTTTATGACTGACCTATAGGGATAGTCTTAGGGGATATTAGTGTGGTCTTTGAAGACAAGATGTTGTTGTTGTTTTTATTTCATGATGTAATGTAAATCTTATGAATGTATCTAGTAATTACAAGGCTACTAAACAAATCAGTCTTTCAAGACTTGATCTTTTGTGATCATGAAAATGTTACGTAATAATGCACCGACTCTGGGTAACTGGGGTTGGGGTGTTACAGTTGGTATCAGAGGTAGTTTAGTTCTATCCTTGGAAGCTAGATTTAGATAAACTTTGATTATAGCACATTACCCTAAGATAATCTTTGAGGATTAGTTTAGAAGAAAATCCTAGAATTTTGGTGAAGTATAGATTTTGTGTATTTTCCGAGCAATAAATCCCTATCTGGATACGAGCAGGTAGAGGTGGCTCTTGAAAAGACGTACCTAGGAGTGAAAGCTCCAACAAGGAGTTTTGGGCTTGACCTGGGGTATCCTAGTACACAACAATGGGCCTTGCTGCACTCTTGATTACGACACTCCTGGGGGATATGCTTAGGATAATTAATGATTTCTTTACAAACCATTATGAAGGATTTATGAGTATATACCTCCTCAAAGAAAACCTTTTTATGATTATGGATTATATCCATAAAACTGTTCAATTTATGTTAAGTATGTTATAAGTTTGGAATTATGTATTGTGATTCATAAACTAATCTAGTGTATGACATTGTTTAGAAATTGTGCCTAGTGGAAGAAATGGAAACCGTATCAATGCACGCACTCCATTTAGGGATTTACCTCATGCTTGAGATAATTATAGTGGAGATAGTGATACAACTAGTGCTAATAATCTTATCACTATACTGGGACAACTCACTCAGGTTATGAATAATAACCTTACCCGTATAGAGCACTCTGATCCACAGAGTGGAGGATCAATGTTAGATCACTTCATGAGAAAAAAACCACCAACATTCAATGGGGTTAAAAATTCATTAGTAGTTGAGGAATGGATAAATTCCTTAGAGAAAATATTCCATGCCTCGGGGAGTAGCGAAAGGGAGAAAGTTGTCATGGAAGTTTACAACCTCACTGGAGATGCTGATTAATGGTGGTCACTGATTCAAAACACAAAGGAAGATAAAGAAGTATAAAATATGGAATGGAGAGAGTTTAAATAACTCTTTTTTGAAAAATACTTTCCTCATGATCATCGAGAAGATATGGAAAGACAATTTCTAAGTCTGAAGCAAAAGGAAGATGAGAATGTCACAAAGAATGAAGCTAACTTTACAAGGTTAGTGAGGAATGAAAAAGATTATATAAGTAACCCAAGAAGTAATATTTACCATTTCTTTGATGGGTTAAAACCATTTCTCCATCGTGATTTAGTCTCACAATATTTCTCATCATATGAAGATATTGTCTCATGTGCTATCAAGACAGAAAAAGAATTCTCTAAGTCTTATAACTTTAAAGGAAAGCAAGAGAAGAAGAGATCTGCTGAAAACTTTGGAAATGGAAATAAGTGAAATAAGAGAAAAGTTGAATATCCATCCTTCAGTAAATGTGGGAAGAAACACCCTGGTACTTGTCTGAAGGGAATGGGAGTCTGTTACAAGTGTGGTGAAAAAGGCCACCAAGCTCGTGATTGCAAGGGGAAGAAAGAGTCTGTCAATGTTGAATGCTACAATTTTAGAGAAAGGGGGAATTATGAAAATTAATGTCCTAAACGTCAGGGGAACTTAACTCAGAAGAGTCCAAGGGATCAAATCTAGTCTTATTATATCACTACTGCTTAGGTTGAAGATCCTAAAGATGTAGTGGTAGGTAATTTAATGGTTTCATCAAGTTTAGATAATGATTTATTTGATTCTGGATCATCACATTGTTTAATATCTTCCCAGTTTGCTAAGAAAATTAGATATTTACAGTTTGATTTAACAAGGGAGTTGTCAGTCAAAACTCCTAAGGGAAGTATCATTGCTATAAAGTTTTGTCAATCAGTTCCCATTAAGGCATATAAATGTTCTTTATCTGCTAATCTCATCATCATACCCATGATTTAATTTGATATAATCCTCGACATGGATTATCTATCAGACCATGATGCAAAAATTTATTGTAATAAGAAGGAGATTACTATTTTTAATGACGATAATAAAGAACACCTTATCTTTAGAGAAGAATCATCACAACCTAATTCTTATATAGATCCACCCCCAGTAGCTCAACTAAATTAAATTATGGGGGATTAATATAATGAAATAAATGTGGGTGAGGAAAATAATGTTCAAATAGAGGATGTACCTATTGTGGAAGAATATGTTGATGTATTTCCAGAGGATTTACTTGCATATCCTACAGAATGAGAAATTGAGTTTTCCATTGATTTAATTTCTGGATCAAGGCCCATATTGAAGAACCCTTATAGAATGGTCACTGTAGAATTAGTGGAACTAAATAAACAACTATAGGAATTGAGTAATAAGGGATTTATTCTCCCTATTGTTTCTCCATGGGGAGCCCCTGTTCTTTTTGTTAAGAAGAAAGATGGATCTATGAGGTTGTGCATTGACTACAGGGACATCAATGCTATAACAATAAAGAACAAGTATCCCCTACTTGGCATTGGTGATTTATTCGACCAACTTCATGGAGATCAATACTTTTCAAAGATTTACCTTCGATCTGGATATCATCGGTTGTGTGTGAAGAAAGAAGACATTCTGAAAACAACATTTCGAACCAGGTGTGGGCATTACGAGTTTACAGTAATTCCTTTTGGGTTGACTAAAGCACCCTCTGTCTTCATGGATATAATAAATAAAGTTTTCAAGGAATATATTGATGAATTTTTAGTGGTATTTATTGATGATATCCTGGTATACTTCAAAATCTACGAAGATCATGAAAATAACTTGCGCATTAACCTGAAGACTCTTAGAAGACATGAATTATATTAGAAGTTTAGCAAGTGTGAATTCTGGATTCAGAAGATTTCTTTTATTGGCGATATTATCTCTAATGATGGAATCTCTTTTGATCCTTCTAAGACAAGAGAAATCAAAGAATGGCCAGCACCAATGAGTATAACCGAGGTACGCAGTTTTATTGGTTTAGCAGGTTATTATCGGCGTTTTGTCCAGAATTTTGCCCGATTGGATAACCCATTAATGAAGCTCACACATAAAGGGGTTAAATTTTTTTGGACAAAAGAGTGTGAATAATGTTTTAAAGAACTGAAGAGAAGATTAGTCAATTTTCCGTTCTTAACTCTACCATTGGGGAATGATGGGTTTGTTATTTATAGTGATGCATCAAAAAAAGGACTTGGTTGTGTCCTTATGTAGAATGATAGGGTTATTTCCTATGAATCAAAATAGTTAAAAATTCACGAGAAAAACTATCCTACTCATGATCTTGAGTTAGCATATGTAATATTTTCTTTGAAGATATGGAGACATTATCTCTATGGTGAAAAATGTGAGATATATACTGATCACAAGAGTTTGAAACATATTTTCTCTTGGAAGGAACTCAACATGAGGAAAAGACGATGGATTGAACTACTCAAGGATTATTATTGAATGATACAATACCACCTGGGGAAGGAAAATAAGGTGGAAGATGCTTTAAGCAGAAAGGATCATGGAGTTTTGAACAAGATGAGAGTTGAAAGGGATCCTATTCTCATGGATCTAGTAAATATGGATATGGGAAAACCATGGAAGGTGGATCATAAATACTTTTTAAAATGGTTTCCAAACCATCTTTATTAGAAAGGATAAAAAGTTCTCAAGCTGATGATGAGGATTTTCAAAAGAAGATTAAAGCCGTGAATGATGGGAGATTGAGTGACTTTGTGTATGAAGATGGAATTTTGAAATTTAGGAAGAGACTTTGTGTTCCTGATATACCTGATCTAAAAATGGAATTGTTGGATGATGCTCATAGTTTCAATTTCTCTATACACCCTAGTAGCACCAAGATGTATAGGGATTTGAAGGAACATTTTTGGTGGGATAACATGAAGAGGGAGATTTCTAATTTTGTGTCAAGATGTATGGTTTGTCAACAAGTGAAAGATGGAAGGCAACATCCCAGAGGAGTTATGAAACCTCTTCCCATACCTGAGTGGAAATGGGATAATATTACGATGGAATTTATCATGGGACTTCCAAAGAATCCTAGAAGGAATGATGGAATATGGGTCATTGTTGATCATCTTACCAAGTCAGCACATTTTCTTACTATAAGAGAAGATTTACCACTTGAACGTTCAACAAGACTGTATATTAATGAAGTTGTAAGACTCCATGGTGTACCCCTATTGATTGTTTCAGACCGTGATCCCTGTTTCACATCAAGATTCTGGAGAAGTCTTCAGAAATCCCTGGATACTGAACTTCGTTTGAGCACTGCCTACCACCCTCAAATGGTTGGACAATCATAATGGACTATTCAAACCTTAGAAGACATGTTTAGGTATTTCTCACTTGACTTTCAAGGTATGTTGGATCAATATTTACCTCTGGTATAATTTTACTATAACTATAGATTCTATTCAAGTATTCATATGACACTATATGAAGCATTATATGGAAATAGATTTTTCACACCAACCTGTTGGGATGATGTTGGTGAAAGAAAACTCGTAGTCCCAGAACTTGTGGAGGAAACGATGGAAAAGGTGAAGGTAATCCAAAAACCACATCAAAGCATCTCAAAGTAGGCAGAAGAGCTATGCCGATAACCGAAGGAAGGATTTGGAATTTCATGTAGGAGATCATGTTTTCTTGAAGGTATATCCATGGAAGAGAGTTATTCGATTCGGTAAGAAGGGAAAATTAAGTCCCACGTACATCAAACCTTTCAAAATTCTAGAATGAATTGGGGATATAACTTACCGTTTGGAAATTCCAGCAAGTCTCTCCAAAGTTCATGATGTATTCCACGTATCATTGAAGAGAAAATACATGCCTGACCCAACGCATGTACTCACCTATGGGGAAATTGAACTGGAACCTAATCTATCTTATTGTGAAGAGCCTTTCAAGATTCTGGATACCAGAGAACAAGTGTTGAGGAACCGGACGACTCGTCTAGTAAAAGTTCTATGGAGAAACCATAAGATGGAAGAGACAACGTAGGAACCCAAGGAACTTATGATGAAGAACCACCCGAGTCTTTTTATGCAGTAATATTATATAAATTTCAAGGATGAAATTATTTGAAGGAGGGAAGAATGTAACTCCCCAATCTTCTACGATACTCTTCTCTTTGAATAATACAGTAGCGTGTGTTGTACGCAACTTCGAGTTCTAACATACCACAACCAATCAAACTAGCCATTATGAATAGTAATAACCACATTTTGAAATTTTATAAATTTTATTTTTCAAAATGGACTTCATTTTTTGATTCAAAATATCAAAATTAGCTTACGTTGAATTTTTGATATTTTTCTGAAAACTTTCAATTTTTGATGAATAATGAAAAACATTGAGTTATAGTTTAAAACTGAATTTTTATTTAAATAATTATTTATTTTATTTAAATTTATTTTAGGTTAAAATAGATACATAATACCTATATACATTCAATTTAATTCATTGGATTCAGTTTATAATAATTTTAGATATATAAAAATTTTATTGAACTTTTCACCGTCTTTTACCCACCTCCTAGGAGAATTTGTAACTTTACATAATACTTAATTTTACCGCTTCTGTGAGTGGAATTTCAAAAATCTGAGAGACACAATTGATATAAGTAAGTAAAATGTGGTTCAATAAGATAAAAATATTTTTTTGGTGAATAGTAACTTTTTTACTTTTATTTACCACGATTAAAAGTAAATAGGGTAATTAAGAGTAAAAATGATATTATTATTACCCTAACACATGTTCTAATTATATTGTATAAGTTTAATTAGACAAAAAAAACCTTAGGAATAAAATATGATCATTTAGGTCCACTTGGATTAGATTAGGACACTTATTATTATTTAATTCAAAGAAGAGTTAAAAGAGTTAAAATCAAAGTTTAATAACTAAAACATTTTTAATATAGGGTTATACATAATATAAATTCAACTATAAATATTCATTAGAAAAATAAAAAGATTTCATAAATAATTCTATTTTATTTATATTTTTTTAACATTAAATAATTTAATTTATTTATGACACAATGATGATGCAGTAATTACCTAATTAATGAAATACTAAAATAATTGATATTATAAATATCAAAATAAATGTAATTTGAGACTTTTTATGAATTAAACTAATTTTATAGGTTACTATAACATATTAGGGCTGGTTAGATTAATTTTTTTTGAAGTAATAACACTTTTATGAATTTAGAAGAAACAAAATACCAAATAGTGTCAAAATTGACATAAAAGAGTTTTTAAAACAAATATTATATTATTAATTGATATTAATTTCATAAAAATATAAGGTTTTGAAAAATGACTTATATAAGGTTATATATAT
Source organism: Viscum album (assembly GCA_963277665.1). Lineage (NCBI taxonomy): Eukaryota > Viridiplantae > Streptophyta > Magnoliopsida > Santalales > Viscaceae > Viscum > Viscum album. The sequence goes on along the minus strand of OY728141.1, from coordinate 1,703,583,104 downwards.
TAATAATTAACCACTTGGGGTTCTTTTGTCTTGTTATAGTAAGTTTATTAACCATATAATTTAAAAATACAAAGAGACATGGTAAATGTCAAACTATTTATCTAAGAGTTAAATATAAATGATAAGGTTAATATGGTGACCTAAAATTGTATAAAATCTATTGGTTGAATTTATTTAGACCCATACCCACCCTATCCTAGAAATAAGTCACTTTAGAGCCATTAGAAACCGAATATGAATTTATTATAAAATAATATTTCTAGTTTTTCCTAAAATGACCCTCACCCCTCTTATAAAAGGGCACTCCCCCTTCTCTCTAATTTACACCTTAAATGCCATTTGGATCAGACAAAATTTACCCATATATCCTCTAAACTTTAATAATTTCATCTTAGAGGCCTTACTTTAGTTATAAAGCCAACATAAGGAGCCCTTTTGATCAAATCAAAAGGAAGAACCCGAAGAAGAGGTAAATATTTCACCACCCTCATTCAAGTTCTTTTCTTCTTCCACTTATTCTTTCCTTGTTGTATCCATTATAAAATAATAACTCCAGTATCTTCTATATACTGTGATGTTATTATAAATATGGTACAACCATATTAGTTATTTTATCTATCCTATGAATGAAAAGTCACTACACATGCATACGTACGGCTTACCGTCTCCACGTCATGGTGAAGTTGTTATTCAAACACTTCATCATTTGGATGGGTATAATAATGAGTATAAATGATATAAATAATAAATATAACATTATAATAATTTTTTATATATGATATACCATAAAATTATATACGATTTTAATATCAAAATAATGATATTGTCGCTCGTGTGTACGTACGGACTACCGTCTCCACGAACGCGATGAAATTCATTCCCCATCGTATCCATTCAAGACTAATTTTCATTAGATGATTAGAAATAATGTTTAAATACTTAATATCATTCTTAATATGAATAAGATACATCCTATCCATAACAAACATTACTTACATAACAAATCATATAAAGGAAAATTAAAACGTTAATACCCAAAATGACGATAATACTAAGATATTATGAACAAAGCAATGTTAAAAGATCATATATGATATCATATTAATGTATATGATTATTTATTTATTTAATAAAAATTATTTCACCATTATACAGGAGGTTAACCTACCCTTGACCAAGGAAAAGTACAAGTTAAGGGTTAATTCTATAACCTCTTCATTATTCAAGGTTCTTTATATATAATTATATACTGGGACCTCTTTATCATCCACATCCATGTTTTCTTAAAAATGTATTCCAAAACATTTTTACTATTTACTAGACTATGGGTTAAAGTCATTTATACCCTTATTTTACCTTAGACGTTTTGAAAGGAACCTTTCTGTCATTTTCCAAACAAGGTTCTTTATGACATTTTCAACAAAATTAAGGAAAGAATGCATTTTTTAACTTATATGGTGGGTGAAGATATATTCCACCATTATAACATTATCGAAGCTTCCCTTACAATATTATATGAATATTTAAAAAATATGGTTTTCTATTATACTTACATTACTTTTAAATGATTTTAAAATAAAAATAGATATTTCTCTCAAACAGTTTTGATTTCATATATGTCAACATCCTTTGATGGATTTTATGATTATTTGAAGTTGATTTATTATGATACAAAACTTCCATATTGTATTGAATGTTTTGTGATATTTTTGACTATTGATGTGTTATTTTTATACCATTCATGATTTATGTATAAAGTATTGACATTTCATATGATAGTCTTAATACGAATGTTTACGAATGTTTATGTTATGTTTAAACCTTTTCATATGAGAAATGCATTGGACTTAGTAAGTGATGGGTGGAGCCTGCTATAGCTCCTTGATGCATCGATAGGGCTCATGAGACAAAATAGTGTCTTGGAACAAGGCCTTGAAAAAATATTATTTGTAGTCTTGACACAAGGCCTTGACTATGTGGTTATAAAAGTCTGGCATTATGCATTCCATTATTATGAAAGTGGTTATTGATATTGCATGTGATTATTCGACTAGTATAATATCCATGTGAATAAGTAAATGGAATTATTTAGTTTTATCTTTGTCATATTATTCTGAAGTTCAAGTTTAAAAATATTTTGTTTTAGTTATACATTGCCTTAAATATTTATGCTTATTTATGAAATTTTCCTCTATATTGTTATCCTTACAGAGCATCTGAGCTCACCCCTTTTTATGTTTTATTTTTCCCAGGATGTGAAGAAGTGTTTTATGACTAACCTGTAGGGATAGTATTAGGGGATATGAGTGTGGTCTTTGGAGAAAATATGTTGTTTTTGTTTTTATTTCACAATGTAATGTAAACCTTATGAATGTATCTAGTAATTACAAGGTTACTAAACTAATTTTTCTTTTGAGACTTGATCTTTTGTGATCATGACAATGTTATGTAATAATGCACCGAATCTGGGTAACTAGGGTCGGGGCATTAAAATCATGATCATGCACTTAGAAGAAGCTGACAAAAGATCTAAATTTCTTTTAATATCTCAATCAGCACCTACAACATCAGGACGATTACCCATCTATTTATTGTAATTTCCTTTACCACTTCCAGATATTGGAGGAAGGATGGATTCCTCAAGAACTCTTGCTAACATATCCCCAACATGAAGGTATTTTCTAATAACTTCAGAAAAAGAGGTTAAACTGAACTCTGACACCTTCAACTAAAAATTAGGATGAAGCCCGCTCTCAAAATATTGATCCTTAAAGGAATCATCTGTATCCATCTCTGGAAGGTATAGAACTAGATCCATAAAATGATATAAAAAAATCAAAATTGATCCATCACCTTTCTATATACAACACGTTTCCATCCCCTTTCTCACCTTTACTACCTTAGGGAAATACTGACGAATGAATAAAGACTTGAAGAATTCCTAGGTAAGATCTTACCAAGTATTAGTTCGAGATACGTACTTCTACCACTTCTAGGTCTGCCCTTCAAGCATAAAGGTATACAACTTTACTTTTAACAACTCATGCAACTCAAGGAGACTAAAGATCCTTTCTATTTTCTACATCCAATCTTCCACTTCGAGAGGATCCTCTTGACCATAAAAGAGAGGAGGATTCAACTTTTAAAAATCATGAAGGAAGTCCTTAGGTTGATCAACTGGAAGGTATGATAATGGAAAACCACCCATAACTACACCTCAAATATCCATCAAATATTTATGGGGGAATATACTAAGAAGTAAGAAAACTAAGAGCTCAATGAAAATAAACTCATCAAAAAAACCTCTCAAGATCAAAACACCACATAAGAAACACTCCCAAATCATAAGAAAATGCACCATATTACCACTATTTTCAAAAAACCTTGATTTTATTGTTAAAACACCTTTGAAAGAAAATAAAATTAGTGGCTTTCACACTCACTAATGACATTCCATAGAGCCTCACACATTCAGATTCATGTTCCACCCTAGGCACACATCAACTCATGCCAATCCAAGGACTCATATACCCATTCCATCAAACATACACTTCCTCAATTCATCCTATTTTCAAAAATTTCTAGTAGCTCAAAAATTATCATTTCATCAAAATGATTTTATTAAAAACTAATTTTTTTCTCATTTAAAAAAAAAATTCAAAACCCTCTTTAAAATAAATTTATGTTTCCCAAAAAAATAGTTTTGATAAACCCCAAGTTTTTTTGATTATATAAATCCAATATCATTAGACCCTTCCCCATTTTACCCAGAGTTCATTTTATAAAAAACTATTTTCTAAAGTTTTCTTGAAAATAAATCTAAAAACTCATTTTCCATCTTCCCAAAATCCAACCATCACCACCTTAAATCTAGTTTCTCATAATTTAAAACAAGGGTTTTTCTAAAAAAGTTTCTATACCAAGGAATACCCAAAACAACTGAAAAGGGGAAACTAGTTTCGATGGGTGACTTAGCCATATGGTTGGTGGACATATGCCAATCACACAACCACCACTAAGAGTCTTCTAGGAAAATTCCTCTAGATCCACATGGTTTTCTAGGCCCTATGAGCTCACTAAGACTATTTCCCTAACTCTATTTTGATTTCCCAAACACAGAACAACCAACAAGAACCATATAGAACAAAAGAAACCCAACTTCCCATGGAAAATCAAGGTTTGATCTAGAATGTGTTGGCTAGAAACTCCCTCATACCTTCACCCAAGCTCTGACAATCCAACCCAATCTAACTTGACATCCCAAATAACAAAGGGTGATCTAAAAGCTGGGTCCTCTGAAGAACCAACCTTCTTTAATACCATTTTGTCCTGAACTGACCCAAGTCGACCTTGAACTAGTCACTAGAGCTGATCCATGGTAAGGACCTAGAGGTGGTCCTGATCCTCCTAGGCTGAAAACTAGTTCCTGGCATCAACAAAGTCACTAAGAGAATGATTTCTCCCTATATAAAAATAAATATATTTAATTGAGGAAATAAAAAGATCAACCCAATATGAATAAATATCCAAACTGAACATCATTTTACAAAACTGAAAATAAAAAAAACGCGACAATAAAAACCAACTAAAATTGATTACCACAATGCCTCCATGTGACCCTAATGGTCACTCTTCAATACCAAGACCAAAATTCACCCATAAAGATCAAAACTAAGATGAAACTTGAACCAAATGATAAAAAAAAGATAGAACTATTGACGTGAGTATTAAAACTCAGTAGGTGAACCTAAATAAATGTATTCCCAATGCACTTCCTTTAAATAAAGAAACATCAACTCTAGTTTTGAAATACAATATACAAATGTAAGTTTTCCACACATTTCCACTTTAAATAAAAAATGTTCCATTTACATCTCTCATATCAAATCCATATTCTTTACCAAGAAGTAACATTAACATTTTCAAGGAGAAAGGTGATGCTTTCATTTAAAATAGGAAAAGAGAGTGTAACAAATTTCCAAAACATTTTTTCCAAAAACCTTTAAAATTCAACTCACCACTTTCCAAATAAATACACTACACATGAGAGCACCAACAATGATCACATAATAAGGGAAATGGAAACAATCACACAAGGGTAAATAACCAATAATTTAACTCAATCATCCTATATAGACAACTAAGTTCCAAGGTACATGGGAAAATCTAGGATCTTAGTGAAATAATCCATAAAATACTATACATATTGACTCATCTTAGAAACCATGCCTCACTCGATGACATAAATTTTTTCCCACACGCTTGATCACACCCTATCTAGTCTGACCTAGGGGAACTATCCCATAGCAATAAAAAAATCATATTCCCCGATATGGTCCACTAGATAGAGTTTAATCCTAACTAGTGTAACAATAGTTCTTAGAAAATTTACTAGCTATGCCAGGTTCCCATGTCAAGAGTAAATTAAAATGGGGGTGAACCAAAAATGCCAACTAACCATCCAATCACACAGACAGACAGACACACACACACACACACACACATATATATATAAATCACAAAACAAGTCACCCTTAGGCCACCCCAAGGAACAAGATATTGCCTTACAACTCATAGATCTCAAAGGAGTCCACACTGAGGATCTCCCATTCCTCTCAAAGTAAACAGATCATGAGGAGTCCACAATGAGGACGTCCCATCCATTAAACATAAATAGACCATGAGGATTCCACAATAAAGATATCCCATCCATTCAATATATAACAATGAAAGAGGATTATCCAAAGAGAGTTTTCAAGCCACCTATTTTTACAAAAGATCCAAACATGACTCAAGCACTCTTCACAAAACCATTTTTTTCAAATAACCAAATCAACTATTCAAAAAAATCTATAATTTTTTTTTCAATTTCACAACCATTTTATAAAACACAATTTAGGAACTCATGACAAATTTTCAAACCAATTCCACATTCATTAGAATTCCAAACTAGCCACATACACCATAAACACATGTCCAACCATTTTAAAGAGCCAAACCTGCACCACCTTCAAGTATAAACCAATTATAAATCCATTTTATAAATAAAATCCACTAATATAGATGTCAAAAATATATTTTAAAAGATAATACATGATTTAAAAACCATATTCCACTTGTAAAAGCCAACCATAAATTTTAACAAACACAGGGTGTGTATTACACAACAAAACAATGCCATTTGCATCAAAAATATTATGAGAACCACATCGTTTCACATAAAAAAATTATACCAAAGATAACACATCACTATTTTACATTTAAGAAAGGTTAAAAAATCAATAAACCAATGATTCTTAAATTTAAAGGGAACATGTAAAGGGAAAACTACCTCAAATCACATGTGGTTCAGCAACACCAACCTAAAACAACTCCACAGTGGTTCCAAGAGCCAAGAACAACCAATAGGAACCCTAAACATGAAAAACCCCCAACATAAACCAACAAAAACATGAAACCATGATCCAAATGACCAAGGGAGAATAAGAACTCAAGAGAAAATGGAAGTAGAAGGAAGAGGGAGAAGAGAGGAGAATGTTACCTTGATAAATCACCCAAAAACTTGAATAAACCCCTTAAATATACACTTGGGAGAAAGTAGGAGGCTTGGAGAACAAGGGAGCATCTCACCTAGGGTTGTATGAACCAGGATAAGAAGAAATGGGGAATTTAGGGGTAAAAATCTTGAGAGGGTAGAAAGGTAAATTCAAATTTTTAATGACATGGGAACCACACATGGTTAGGATGCATGGTTTACCAAGATGTGTGCCAACTATGTGACCCTTACTGGGAACATAGGGAACCTGAATGGTTTGGCCACACCCTTTGGTAAACTATGCACTAACCGTGCAAGATGGTTCTTTTAAAACATATAGCCTCCCCACATGCTTGCCACATGGTTTGAAAAACCATGCGCAAGCCGTGTGCCAAGCCTCATGCACCAAACCTTAAGCGACATCGTTTCTTGGACAAGGCCACATGGTTTACTCTAACTATGCACCAACCATGATCCAATTTCTACCAATCCCAAAAATCCTCAATTTTCACCAAAAAATATTAAAGGAACTAAATAATAAACATGGGAACAATAATAAATAAAGGATCATTTCAAAATTTAAAACTCGTCACACCTGAAACTCGATAGGAAAACCAAGATCCAAAATATGAACCGAAACAAATAATGAAAACAAAATCTGGGTGTGACATGACCTCATAGTTCACCATCATCTCAATGTCTCTCTACGGTGACCGAGATTTAGTTGAAATTAACACTAGAGGGTAAAAAAAATATAGAGAGTATAGACATGAACATTAAAATTACCAATAGGAATGAAAAAGGATAAACACAACCCTATGTATTACCTTTAAAAAGAAGACTATTCCATTCTAGTTTTAAATACATATATTTTAAATAAGATTTTCATTTACTTTAAAAATAATTAACAAGTTAAAAACATCAAAAGAATCGTTTTCCCATACATTTTACCAAATGGTTTCCAAAGAATGAAAGATTTTCCAATAAATCATTTTACAAGAAGAAACATGTGGTGAAGGAAATATCTTGGTGAAACAAAAGATATGAAAATAGAGTATAAGTAAATAAGTACTGATATAATAATTTCTAGTGAAAACATAATAATTAAAATAATTTTATTAAAACATCACAAAATTAAGGAAAGTATAATACTTGTAAAATAGTTATTATAGGATATACCTAGACACAAAGTGAAGATACCCTAGGTGTACTTGGTTCAGAATCTATTTTCTGGCCTATCAATGTGATCCAAAGTCAATAACCAAACCAACTTCTATCAACTAGCCTCATCAGTGGCACAACCCAAATGGACATTCCATGGGGATCTAGTCCATCTAATTGAGACTAAATAGCAATCGTCTCTCGACTCCCACTATAATGCATAGGATACCATGGCTATAGAAAACATGGTAAGTGAGGAAACAAACATGAACACAAGGAGAGTCACCATACATGATATGACCCACCTACCAACACCATCCATGATAATTCCCCCTAAAATGGAGAGTATCCATGTAGGTGACCTCTTTTCAAGAAATCATTCAAAGTTTCCAACTAGACCTCATTATTTGGAAACAATATTTTACCATTTGAAAAACATTTTTGAAATTATTTGTAAAATTAATGTTTCATTAAAAGTTTAATGAAAACAATGAATAAAGGGAGATTTTTTTTTTGTAATTTCTAATTTTAATAATACAATATTTTATAAGTTAAATAAAACACTTGTGTTCTCATCTTTTAAAACACATTTCTTTGAAACATGCTTCACTATAACAAACCCATAAACAAAGCTTAACACAACACAGAAACATAAAAGGGTCCAATATCATCCACTAAAATCATTTTTTATATTATAATTACTTCAAAATATAATAAAAACACCCAATAAAATAAGAAATTAATTATAGTTTCCAAATTAAAGGCTTATACATAAGGAACCTACCTCAAAACATGATGCTTTTGATGATGGAAACTCAAATCCACCTAAAAGAGGTCTAAGGAAGCATGAAACTTTGATCCCCAAAAGAGACCAAAAAGGTCATATTTAGAGAAAAAAAACTGAACCAGAGGAGTAAAAAATAAAGTCTAAAGAATTTGAACCATCCAACATGGGACCCAATAGAAGAGACTCAAACCTCCAAGCACAATCTTAATACATGGAACTTCCCAAACCCTAAAATATAAATCACCAGGAAAACCATCATGGTATATTTGAGATCTCTAAGAGAATCCATCACATGACCCATTATCAAATCCAACCAAACTACTTTGTTTAGGGTCAGGTAGGGAAGAATCATAGAGTCACATAGGAAAATGGAGTTAAAAATCCCCAAGAATAAAAGAACAAGGACTAGAGATATATACTCACCACAAGCTCACCGAGGGTGGTCTACCAAACATTTTAAAACCTTGGTTAAACATTAGTTCATAAAATTAGAATAAGCTCACAATTTCAAGAAAAACACAAAGCTATGAGTGATGAGATATAAAATAACAAACATCTCTATTCCATAATAGTAAGATTTAGAATTTACCAAAAAAAACACCTCCATTAAGAGCATGAATTTCTAAAAGATATACAACATATTCCCCCATTCCAAAAAATATACTACACCACCTTTATCAACATAAAAAAGTAAAAATTTACAATAAAAGAAACTATAAAAATAGTTCTCATTAGAACCATGATTCTACAAAAGGGTTGGGTGGGGGTCTTTTGAAGAGATGGATCTAGCTCCACATCACTTTCTAGGAAAACCTCAAAAAAACCATTATAGATGATCCAAGTGCCCAAAAGTATGGTATGTATCTGGTGCTTCTGAACATGATTAATTCTTGTTCCCCATATTTCCACACTGATGGAACAACTAGAGGTTACTCCCAAATGATTCTGGTGAGAAGAAACATGATGTTCGCTTTATATCACTTCCCAATAGTCCAGACATAGCTCCCTTCCATTTCCATTTACTAGAGCCACCAACACTACTAGCAAGGATAAGAGAGACATCAACCATCTCTAGATCTCTAACTAAACTGGCCTCAATCCAAACATCCTTCTACTTCTGTATAAGTGTTGGTAAATGATGACACTACTTTAAATAGTTCTGGTCAGAGGCCATTTTCAAAGAATTAAGCCGTCAAGGATTCATATTTGGTAATTTATAGGAGATATGACACCAACTAGGAAAAACTATTAGCATAATTTAAAATTGTTAAATCTTCTTACTTTAGATGGTACAACTCCATATCATTCGGTACCTTCATGTCTTCAAAGAAATACTACCAAATGAAAAAGGCCTTGAAGTTTTCCCATGAATTCCACTTATGCAGTTTGGATAGGTATAAAGACTTCCACCTCTTCCAACCCAGGACTTTCAAAATAAAGGTTAGGAAATTGAGGTTAAGAGGTTTGGGGATATCAAGCTAAATGAAAATCTTTTCAATGCTTCACATGCATTCTTTGACTTTCATAGTCACTAGTTACCCGAAGAAATGAAGAGGGTTAAACTCCTGGAACTTCCAAATGAATTTCTGATATTAAGGACCACCAGGATACATATCTAGAAAGATCCAAAAAATTGAGTAAATAATTGATCAACCACAAACATATGGTGGAAGATCTACCCAAAAATCCTTTTAGAATTTCTCAGAGCTTATTTTAGGATTATTATAAAAACAAGAAACAAAACACTGAACCAGGACATCCCATAAATCAAAAATCCATGTCTCAAAACATAAATAAAAAAATCAAGGTAAAATCACCAATAAAACAACACTTTTAATGAAAAAAAACCAAAAATTCCAAAAAGGATATCTGAAAAGTCAAAACTAAATACCAAACAACCCTCAACCATCCAAATTTGAAATCCTCCTTTTGAAAACACCTTTAGAAGATATGAATAAACCAAAAAGGTTGGGCCATTACCAATGGTATCATATGAAGTATCATATATATATATATATCAAACTATGTCCACTTATGTACCCATCCATGTATACTAATGATCCTATACACATGAACTCATATATGTGGGAATTCATAGGGAATTCCAATGGTTAAATCACTTTATAAATCCTTCCTTAAAACATCCAAAACAATTTAAATCCACCTTTTATTATCAAATAAAAACATTTTCAAATTCCCAAATTTATTTTCATTAATTTTTTTTAAAACCTTTAAGATCCCTAAAATAATTTCCCTTCTATTTTCAAAATAATTACCATTTCATTTTCAAAGAAATCCAAGCTTTAATTTTAGAAATCTAGTTTTTAAAAAACTAATCATCATTTCAAACCTAGGGGAACCACTCAAAAACCAAACCAAACTCACACCAAGAATAAAAAAAGAAACTCAACACTTAATAGGTAAAAAACCCAAAAACTTAGAAAAACATAAGCTACACATGGCTTGGCCTCACAGTTTTGAGGACCACGTGCCATTCGTGTGAGCACACTAGAGGTCAATAGAGGTTGTTGAGTGGTCTACTCATGGTTTTACAGACCATGCACAATAACCAAATACCATCTAAGTACCTCCAAAAATCTACCAAACATTTCTATTTTCTAAAAACAATTCACTAAATCTCAAAGCCAATCCAAAATTCAAAAAAAAAAAATAAAATAAAATAAAAAAACTCAAAAACCTCTCAGAACAAAGCTCTGATTTCAAGGCCTAACCATCTTAGACCACCTTAGAAATTCAACTGTCCTTGTGAATAGGTAATGATCAAGAACCTACCCATTAATAACCAATTTAATTCCTAAAATAATATCTCCAAACTAACAGACATCCCCAAATAATTGGGGATCATTTTTCTAACACTATTTTTTCACGAACCAACCCGGGTCAACCCCAAACCGATCAACTGAGCTGGCCTGCGATAACTCCCAAGAGGAATTCATGATCCTCCTAGTCTAGAAATCAATGATAGACATCAAATATACTTAATTGGGAATATTTTATCCCATAAAAAATAATTAAATAAATAAAACTAGAAAAAATAAAACAAAACTGGAAATAGAAAAGAAATAAAAGCTAAACATACCTCCATATGACCTCATGGGTCACCATCTTCCACTGAACCAACGTCGCTCAAAGTAGTACCAGAGGCTAAAAACAATTATACAGAGTATAGGTGTGAGCATTACAATTCTTAGTAGGTATTACAAAGGATAAAAAACTCAATGCCTTACATTTTAAAAGAATACCATGTCATGATTTTTTGAAATAAATATATATTTAAAAGAGGGTTTTAATTTCCTTTTAAAAATAAGTAATATTCTAATAACTTTAAAATAACCAATTTACCATCCATTTTTCAAAAATGTTTCCAAAGAATGAAATATTTTCCAATAAATCATTTTACACAAAGAAACATGTAGTGAAAGAAATATCTTAGTGAAACCAAATAAGTGAAAACAAAGTACAAGAAAATAAGTGATGATATAAGAATTTTCAGTGGAAACATAATAGTTGAAATGATTTTTTTAAAACATAAAAAAATGAGGGAATATAGAATATATGTAAAAAAACTATTATGGGATATACCCAAACACTAAGTGAAGATACCCTAGACGTACTTGGTTCAAAATCCATATACCGGCCTATCAATGTGATCCAAAGTCAATAACCAACCTGGATACTCTCAAATAGACTCACTGATAGAACAACACACATGGATACTCCATGGGGATCTAGTACGTATAATCAGGACTAAATAGAAACCATCTCTCAACTCTCACTATAAAGCTTAAGATCCCATGGATATATAAAACATGGTAGGTGAGGAAGAATGCATGAACACAAGGAAAGACACCATACATGATAAGGACCACCTCCTAACACCATCCATGTGAATTCCCCATAGAATTGAGAGTATCCATGGAGGAGTCCTCTTTTCAAGAAAACATTCAAAGTTACCAAACAAGCTTCATCATTTGAAAACAATATTTTACCATTTTTTTAAAACTCTTTTTAAAATTAACATGTTATTGAAATTTTAAGGAAAACACAGGTCGAAGGGCCAAAAAAACTTTTATAATTTCAAATTTTCATAAATAAAATATTTTTGAAGTTAAATCAAGCACTTGTGGAATTCACATTTCAAAACACATTTATTTGAAATACACTTCATCATATAAAACCCATAGCTAAAGTATAACAAAACATGGAAACATAAAAATGGCGAATTTCATCCATCATAATTATTTTTCATATTATACTTACTTCAAATATAATAAAAACACCTAAAAAAACAAGAAAGAAATTATAGTTTCCAAATTAAAGGTTTTTACATAGGTAACATACCTAAAAAATGCTTATTTTAATGATGGAAAACTGAATCCAGCTTGACGAGGTCCAAGGAAGCACATAAGTGAAGCAAAACGCCCCTTTTACATTTACAGGCATATACACCTATACACACATATATAAATACATTTAGAAATAATATAGATATTCACATATTCATATGTGAATATGTAAAAAGAGTATATCCATATATATATATATATATATATATTCCTTACTTGTGCATACGTGTGTAAGTTTCCTTTGATGGTAGCCACTTGAATCCACCCTTTTTCGCTTACCCGCATATTAACCTTCATATATATAGAAGGAAACCTAGCCCCAATGTACATATTCATAATTCCATGAATGAATATGTAAAAGGGGATCCATATATATATATATGCCTATATTTTCATATACAGATAGGTTTCCTTCAAAGAACCACAAGAAACCTTAAATTATAAAAATAAAACTAAAATTAACAAAACCCTAAATAAAATTTGGCCAAAGAATTAGAATGGAAGAAAAATTAACCAAAATCAATGGATCACTCACCACCTATAACCTCTGAAGAAATAACCATCCTTAAATAGAGTCCATGCACCCTATATATCAAAAAATGACCAAAAGAAAACCCCAAAACGAGTTAGGGTTCAGCCATGGTGTGTGCACCACCTAGAAGAAAAAAAGGCCAAGAAATAGGGGGAAAGAGAGGAAGAGGATAGGAGGAAAACTTTACTGGAGATGACTTAACATTTATTCATGAAGAAAAATTATGAAGGGTGTCTAGATCAAGGGAGAGGTGTCACACACAAGGGATATCCAGGTGAGGGGTGTTGTGCGACACAGAGAAGAAAGGGGTGGGGGTGGGGTCACACGACAAGATGGGTAAGGGGGAGAAAGGGGGGGGGTAAGAAAAAAAATAAAAACATAATAATAATAAAAATAACAAAAACAAAAAAATATTATTATTTAATCAATTTCATTAATTTTTTTAAAGGTTGGACACTGCACATGATTTGGAATCATGGTTGACCAAATTGTGCACCAACCGTTCACCCCTCTCCGAATCTCTAGAAAACCAGCATGGAGAAGAAGAATGGTTAGTAAAACCATGCACAAACCATGTGATCATCTCTTTCAAAATATGCAGACGACTCACATGGGTTGCGTATGATTTCTGCTAACCATGCACCAACAACGTGCCTATACTAAAAACCCAAAATTTTAAAAATTTAAACCTGGTCTAGATCGAAACTCAAAAGAGTGGATAAAAATAATTAAATAATTAAAAATAATTAATATTATAGGGTTGGGGTGTGGCACAATTTAAATAAGTGATAGAAGTTAATTTAAGATTAAAATTTAAAACACAATAAAAAGTAGTTTTTTCAGAAAAAATTCTTTTCTAAGTATAAAATGTTTCTATACCTAATTAAACCATAAAATTGATTCCAATGAAACTAATTGGATTATTCATAAGAAAATATAACTAATTTAACTTTTAAACAATTTTAAAATAAAATGTAACTTTACAAATGATTGATATAAAAACACAGTTTTCAATAAAAATCAGTATTTTTTACTATTTACTAGAAAATAAATATTTTTAGAAAAGCATGAAAATTTTACCCTAAGATAATTTTGATACAGTGATTTAAAAAATGATATTTTTTTAAAATAAAATTTATATAAGTTCCATAAATCAATTTTAATATTTTCTAAAAAAATTATTTTTTTTGAAGAAAATGTATTTTTGAAGCATAAAATAACTTTACTGGAAACTAAGTACTTATTTAATAATAATTAATCAATGAATATTCATTGAGTAGGTCCTTTATTTATATATTTCATATTTTAGTTAATACTATTCATACTCACCAATTCAATGGTTAGGTTATCATGATCATATTCAAATAATAATATTTAATGGTTCATTTAAGCACATCGATGCATGTCATGTATGCTATTGAACCTAATGTTATTGTTTTAAAATATCAGGGTGTTAAACTTAGGATCCAATTTTGATTCTTCTAGAACCAGTTTTGGGATATGATATTTTTTGCGATGCTTATGGAATGGGTTTGGGGACTGTCTTGATGTAGGGGAAACAAGTGATGGTCTATGACTCTCACTAGTTATGCCCTCATGAGAAGAACTACCCTACCCATCATCTTGAGTTATTAGTGGTTATGCATGAAATAATAAAATGGTTTCAGAACCTCTTTGGGTATAGGTTTATAATATATTCTGATCACAAAATACTGAATATTATTTTTACTCAGAGGGATCTTAACTTATGAAAAATATGATGGGTTGAGTATCTTTATAATTTTGATTTTGATATTGCTTATACTCTTGGGAAATGAAATGTGGTCATTGATGTAATCAGTAGGAAATTACAGATACAAGTAGTAAAGGAATATATAAAAGAGTGATCTCTGATGAGTTTTTTTATTGAGACAAGTTTAAGAGTAGAAGAATCCAGTGGGATGGTTTTCTTAGCTTTGCCAAAGGATGACCCATTGTCTGATAAGAAGGTTCAGATTAAGCAAGTACCTGACATTGAGTGTCAGTGATTTAGTGAAATCCTAAATGGTGAGGATACCTCAAGTGAGTGGTCTTGGTCTCCCAATGATGATTTATGTTTCCAAATCATGTTGGGTTGTTCCTTTTTTCTCTAAGGAAAGATTTGTTGGACTTTGGACATTGTTCTTGTTGGTCTGTACACCCTAGAAATCCTAAGATGTATCATGAATTTAGAATTAGGTATTTCTAGCTAGGGATGAGGAAATAAATTTTATACTTTGTATCATGGTGTATTAAATGTAAAATAATTAAAGTAGAGCACCAAAGACCTACTAGTTTTCTATATCCCTTAAGCATTCTGGTATGGAAGTGGGATGATATTTCTATAGAATTCATCATTGATTTACCATGGAATCCTAGTGGGAAGGATATAATTTGAGTGATCACTGATCAAATCATGAAATTAGATAATTTCCTCACCATCATGGAGATGATGAAAGTAGAATAGCTTGAAAAATTTTATGTGAGAGAGGTTGTGAGACTTCATGGGGTTCTCTCTGTGATCTTTCCTAACAAGAACCTTAGGTTCACATCCATGTATTGGAAAGGTTTGAAAAAGGCCATGAGTTACAAGTTGAAATTGAACATGGATTATCATATAAAAATGTATGTACAGATGGAGAGGTCTATTTAGGTTCTTGAGTATATCCTCTAGGAATATGTGCTCGTTTTTAGTGGCTCTCTAGAAAATCATTTTCCTCTAGTTGTGTTTACCTATAACAATAGTTATCAGGTCTAGATTAAGTTGACATCATTTGAGGATTTGTATGGGTGTCCATATGGATCTCCCTTTTGTAACACCTTAAGATTTTGGAATATATTTATCTTTAAATAAATTCAATCTCTTTGATAGTTTTCAACGTACGCAACACCGGGTTTAAATGAAACACATTACTCTATTAAAATATTAATATTTAAACATGATTATTATAATCTATCCATTAAATTGGTGGGTATGAATATTAATAACTAAATTATTAAAATTATATAGTTTAAAATTTTAT
Organism: Viscum album; assembly: GCA_963277665.1. Lineage (NCBI taxonomy): Eukaryota > Viridiplantae > Streptophyta > Magnoliopsida > Santalales > Viscaceae > Viscum > Viscum album. Next base: position 1,703,566,681 of record OY728141.1, on the reverse strand, counting down.
AAAATAAATTCAATGGTTATCTATTTATTAGAAATAAAATAAGAACCAGAAATGTTTTCTGATTTTTTTTTATTTTTTTAAAAGGCTGTTTAGTCATGCTTTGTGAACATAATTGAAAATTAATTTTTAAAATTTTTAGAAAATTTATTTGAAAAAATAAACTTAATTTTTTTAAATCATTATATTGATTTTAACTTATGGTGAAATTTTTGGATTTTTTTTATAAAATATTAATTTTTCGATGAATAGTGAAAAATACTAATTTTTATAAAATTGTGATTTATTTTCTAAAATTAAGTTCCATTATTCTTTTAGTTTGACTTAAAATTAAAATATTATTATTTATTTATATTAAATCCAATTAATTAAATTTAAATAATCTTTATACTATATTTTTGAATAAGTTAATCTTTGAGATTTAAAATACCTTTTTTTTGAAAACTGTTTTAAAGTGTATAATGTTTATCCATTTTAAATAACTAAAATAACCCCTAACAAGGATTTATTTAAATTAAATTTATATATTATATATATATATAAATTTAAATTCATCTAATTATTATTACTTTTCATATAGTTAATATGAGATCATCTTTTCCTTACAAAACACATTTCTTGAAAAATCATTTTTTCAACATGTCTACAAGTTTAATTTTAAATTTAATTCTACCAATTATGTGAGTTGGATTTAAAAAAATAGATTACATATTTTTAATTATTATAATTTATATTATCTAATATGTCAAAATTAATTTTTTACCATAATGAATAGTTGAAATAGTAAAAATTATTTATTGTGGTTAAGGTAAAAACAAGTTTACTAGGGGATAAAATAAAAATATATGAGTTAAAAATGAATTAATACTTTTATAATTTATATTTTATGGTGATAATTAGACCTTATAACTTACAAGGTAAAAAATGGTCCATTTTTTGGGCCTTGTGGCATGATAAAAACATGGGAGGAATTCTTTCTTTTCAAAAATTCCATGCGTGTCCTCTACCCCATTTATAAAAGGACACCACTGTCCTATCCCTTTCACACTTACAAAACCCATTGGTTTGAAAAATAATGACCAAAATAAAATCCCTAATTACCTCCCATCATCCTATAATCCTTGGTTTTTCCATAAATTCATCCTAGGAAGGATTTTGGTGCAAACTAAAAGAAGTTGTTTGAAGAAGAGGTAATGTCCTTAACCGAGCATTTTGTTTTATTTATTTTTCCACATTATTAAAATATTATTAAGCCATGATGATATAATAAAATAATTATATTAAATATAATTATATTTTTTTATGTTAAGGGAATGACCTACAACCATTTCCTCCTCCCTCAAACGGGAAACGAAACCGTTGATCATGTGTACGGAAGACTACCGCCTCGCGAACTGACGTAATTCGTTTTCCATCACCGCTTATCAAGGATAGATATAATGATGCGTCTGATTTTTATATATGATATTTATTATATAATGATACTTATTTAATTATAATATCATATATACCTTCTTTCTTTCCATTTCATAGAGAATGCAATAACATTGTTCATGTGTACGGCAGACTACCATCTCACAAAGCGATGTGATTTGTTTTTCACTTACGATTTACATGGAAGGTAATAAGGATTAATTTTACATTTATATATTATACTCATGAAATATTAATCATTATTTAATATTTATACATAATCCACTTTCTTACCCTTTCACTCATCAAGGAAATAGTAATGTCTCTTGTGCGTACGTACAACCTACCATCTCAACAAAGCGATGCGATTCATTATCAATGTTCAAAATTAAATAATTAATATAAATATATTTAAAATGAAAAAAATGATATTTATAACATTAATATAATTTTTTATATTATATAAATATAACCTATGACCTATATCTAGAACTTTCATGACGAAACGTATAGGATAAAACAAGACAATTAACACCTGAGACAATAGTGATAATGAAATATTATTAACAAATGAGTAATAAAATATTATAAAAGGATCATATATGATATAATAAATAATAATATGATTATGTTATAAGTTAATAATATGTTTAAAACCACTATAAATGAGTCTAAAAAGTGATCAACTAAAGGGAAGCATGAGGAAATGGGTTTCTTAACTCAATTTTAATTCATTGGTTTATATGTCTAATTCATTGATTATATTGTACCAAGATTATGTGTGAAATTAATTTTTATTACTTTATGTTTTATTTCCAATTTATTTTTGTGGATAAACATTTTTTACACATAATCACCCAATTTGTTAACTCTCACCTCAATGACATGAACCTTGTAAGGAAATTTTGTCTCAATTTTCCGTCTTTGAGACATATGTCATATTATGTACCTATCTTCTTTTATGAGGTGTATATATAGATCCTTTGAAATGTAATATAATGAAATTATTTATTCTCATGATATTTTATGTTTCATTTAATAATATTATTTCATGTGGCTTATGATTCAATGTTACCAAAGTGGTAATGGTTTTATGGTACAATCTCACCATTTATTAGGATTATTTATGTTTATGATTCAAATGATAAAATATTATGATCCATATCTCAAGAAACTCATGAATTTTCTTATTTATTGGTTATTTCATTAGAATAAATGTTTCCCTTAATTTTTATCTCTTTATGTACTAAAAAGTTCAAAAGAATATTTTTAATAACATTTGACTTCATTACTCTCTTCAGTCAAAAATACTTTTTCATCCTAATCCATGTTTTCTAAAAATATTTTCAAAAATGTTTTACTATGATTTTTTAAATTAATTTTTACTCTTAATTATATTTTTACAATTTTTTTAAATTTAATCTTATTGTTGTTTTCTGAACAAGTAACTTTTTGACTTTTCTTACAAAAAAGTGAAAGGAATATTTATTTTATTAACATATTCGGCATGAATGGATCTCTTATATCATCATGACCACTCAATATTTTAAATATTACACTTTACATTACAATGATTATTTTTTAAAAAAATTTATTTAATATTTGAGAAAGTTTTATATTTTAAATAATCATTTTCAAAATGTAAAGAATATTTTCCTCAAGAAACGTTCAAAGAGATCTTTAAAAATTATTTTATATTTATGATGAAATATTTTGATCTTACTCACAGTGAAAAGGTTATTTTACTCAAGAATATTTTTAATATTTTTAAAAGTATTTTCATCAATTAAAACAACCTTTTATTTTATATATTTCTTGTAAATTATGTATATATGTATCACATATTTACCTAGTTTATTCTTCCTTCCTTTAACATGGTAATACATTCCTTATGATCATATCTTAAATTCATTCATTATGTAATTTAATTTGAATATGATATAAAGAAAGATTATACAACCCATTTTATTTCCATGGTTTATTATTATGTTTTTACTGATGATTGATTTCCTTTATGTGTTACACATAGATCAAGAACATGTTATGATGGGTGTTCCCAGATAATGATATAATACATTGGGTAATGTTATAGTCTCATGAGATGTTATGTATGGGATTAGGGGGTAACCCTAATCTATTATGAGACTTTTTACACCATGCGATATTTTCTAGGAAGTTATCCTTCACTTAAGCCTTTGAGGCTTGTAAGGGTTCTGCCTCATCCCTTGAAAGGTGGATTATTAAAAATCAATAAAAATTAAAGGCCTTCAGGCCATTCAAGCATATTTCCTATGATTCCATGTTATTTACATTTTTCTTCCTTATGATTACTCATGTGCCTGGTCTTTTATGATATTATGTTATACCTTTGACTCACATGTTATGATTCCTTATCATTTTTATTCCCTTACTAGAATTTTTAGATCACCCCTTTCTGTATGCATTCCCTAAGTTATTTCATGATGATTTAAGATCTCAAATGGATTTAGGAACTCACTATGGAAATAAAATAATGATTTCATATTTTTTATATCATGAACCTAGTCTTAAAAATACACTAATACTTTAGGATACTTGTGTTGTAATTATTGGATATTTATGTTTAAAAATCATTTAATAATATGTGTAAAAGTATTGGGCCACCATAGTTTGTATTAAAGTAAAAGTTTATTTAAAATTTGTAAATAAGATGAGTTAAATTTAGTAATACCCCTAGGGATAAGTTTAAGAATAATAATAATTATAAAAAATATCCTAGAATCCTGGGGAAGTATAGAGAAAGTGGTTTCTAAGAAATTACATCCCTGTCTGGATACTATAAGTGTACATGGTTCTGGAACAGATGTACCTAGGGGAAATAACTAAAAAAGGCTCATCAGGATTGACTTGAGCATTACCTAGTCTATGAAAATAAATCTTATTGCACACCTAGATTGAAACTCCTGAGGGATATTATTTGTAAATTCAAAAATTCTTTACGAAACATCATGAAGGATTTTGATAGACGATAATCATGGATAACCTAGGTTAAAACTAAGGTTTCTTAGGTTTAAATGAAGTTGCTATGATTTAGACATCTTAAAAATAATTTTTCATGATTATATTGTTTCCCACTATGAATATTGTTTCCCACACTATAAATTATGGTTTTAGTCAATGGCAGGAACTAGAAGGAATTTGGTTAACGTTGAATGTGATAGACAAGGTTTTGATGAGAATCTAAATGGGGTGATGATTTGAGTTAAGGATATTGTGATTATGACTAATCAATTATCATAATATATTATAAACAACTTTTACCTTAACCAACTCTCAGAATCATAAAATAAGATAAGGATATAGTTTTCTAAGAGTTTGGGTGGTGGTGACTATAGAGTAAATGAGATTTAGTTTCCTATATGTCAAGAATGTGGGAATAATCACTCAAGAGATTGTATCAAAAGAATTAAAATATGTTTTAAATTTAGAGAATAAGGGTAAAAATTATATAATTTCTAAGTAAAAATTAAAAGTTCAGTTAATAAAATTGATGATAATAATGGTTTCCCTAAGGTATAATTAATGGTTTAATGTTTTAAATGTGGAAAGATTGGGAATCATGAAAATTTATGTCCTAAAAGGAAATCACAATAATATGATCAACAAGGTTTTATGAGTAATGATTTTTTTATTCATGATGATGGGCCTACAAATGACATATGAAAGTGAGGAGGTATTAAATAATAAGATGATGAATCCTAGTTAATGGTTCAAAGAATGAAGTGTAATGATTGAAAAGTTTATGTACCAGAATTCAAGTATTATGTGAATCATGAAATATATATATATATATAAGGATTGTTATGTAAAAGTTTTTCATTAAGGATTTTCAAGAATAAGTTTAATGAACTAGAAAGGTTATTTAATAGAAAGGTGATACTCTATGGGAAAACACATAATTGAGGAAAAGGTAATCTTATAGATGTGTTTGATATTGAGGTAATTAGTTTATTTTTTTGGAAAATAATGAGATGTATAGAAAACCTTAGTGGTTGAAAAAAGTGATTTTATTTTTGAATATGATCATCATATTCCTTATAATTTTATAGTATCATGGATAATTATGAATATGATAATCAAATAAGGTTTTACATAGTTTTATAAAAACAAAAACCCACAAGATGGGTGAAAACCCATAATATCTGGAAAGTCCTTAGGGCTTGAACCCACAACCGAAGGGTGATAAGAGAAATTCCTACCAATGTACTAAATAATGTATTGGTTCGTAAAAATTTGTTTTTACTTTGATGGTTTAAAGGTTAAATATTGAGTTTATTTTTGGAAACATATTATAAGATCAAGTTATTTTATTTTGAGGTGACTAATGATATTTTAGGAGATGTTTTATTAGGTTTAATTATAAATAATCTTTTGGTTTAACATAAAGTATTATTTGGGAAGATTTTTTTTATGTTTTTGGATATGTTAGTTTAAAGGATATGAGATAAACTTTTAGGTTAAAACCTTATTTCACATTAAGGTCATTGAAGTTATTTGGGATAAAGGGTTATTCATTTAAGGAATGATCTATGTTAAAACTTTGGTTTCATTATTGAATTTTAGAGATTAATATATTCATATTCATTTTTTTATTATCTTATATTTTTCTAACCATTTTGGTTTTAATAAATATAGTAGGAATAGATTGTTACACTTTTATTGAAATAATGATATATTAAAATTTAATTTTAGTTCTTCAAGAAAAAAAATCATCTTGGATATTTTTTCATTAGAGTAAGAGATAAAGTGTAAATTTATCAAAGCACAATGAAATGACGAAATTGTGTTTATGAAATAAAAAGATATCAAGTAATTATATTTTATGGTGTTATCTATCTTGATATAAAAATAATCCCTCAAATCTTAGAAAAGTATTTTGAAAAAAATGTTACCCTATTACCTTCATATCTGATGAATCAGTGGTCTTTTAATTCATCAAAAATGTATGGTTTTGTGGTTATTTAATTTATCTTGATCATTCACAATTTTGGGATCAATGATATCTACCACTATCCATAATTATTTATAATTTTATTCCATGTACATATATTAACTTACTGCCAATTATATCCAAATTGAAACCATAATTATGTGTTATTTGATATGACCTTTGTATTTTCTTTTCCCTCTTTTTAAGTGGAAATTTTATTAACCCTTTTTGCGATGTGGGTTTTCCATAAAGAAATTTTCGAATGCCAAACCCTTTATTACTGAGTAAAAATTCAAATTGTGAGGAAATAATTTATTTAAGGGGATAAAATATAAAAATAAAATATTTTTTAATATATCTATATATAAATAAATTCAATATCTTCAATATCTTATGACACACACAACACTGGGTTTAAACAAAACATGTTACTCTATTAAAATATTAATATTTAAACACGACTATTATAACCTAGCCATTAAATTGGTGGGTATGAATAATAATAAATAAATTATGAAAATTTTATGGTTTCCACTTTTATAAAATAAATTCAATGGTTATCTATTGATTATAAATAAAATAATAACAAGAAATGTTTTTCTGAAAAATTATATTTTTCTAAAAGTGGTTTAGTTATGGTTTGCACACATAATTTAAATTTAATTTTTACCACTTTTAGAAATTGTATTTAAAAAAATCATTTTTTAAATTAGAATATTGATATTAAATTATGGTAAAATTTTGTGATTTTTCATTGAATAGTGAAAAATACCATTTTTTATAAAATTGTTATTTATTTTTTAAATTAAGCAACATTATTATTTTAATTTGATTTGAAATTAATATAATTATTTTTTCGGTATATAAATACAATTAATTAAATTTAAATAATCTTTATACTATATTTTAGTATAAGTTTATCTTCATGATTTAAAGCACATTTTTTATGAAAACTGTTTTAAAGTGTATAATGTTTATCTATTTTAAATAATTAAAATAACCCATAATGAGGAATTATTTAAATTAAATTTCTATAATAAATATAAATATAAATATAAATATAAATTAATATAATTATTATTACTTGTCATGTATTTAATATGAGATAATCTTTTTCTTAAAAAATGTATTTCTTGAAAAAACAATTTTTCGACATGTCTGCAGGTTTAATTTTAAATTAAATTATATGAATTCTATGAGTTGAATTTGGAAAAATGGATTCTATATTTTTAATAATAATAATTTATATTATCTAATATTTTCAAATTACTTTTTTACCATATTGAATAGTGAAAATAGTAAAATTTATTTATTGTGGTTAAGGTAAAAACAGGTTTACCGGGGGTTAAACTAAAAATATAATGGTTAAAAACAACCCAAAAATTGTGTAATTTATATTTTATGGTCATATTTTGAACTTATATCTTATAATTTTTTAAAATGGTCTATTTTTATCCCTTTTTAATGATAAAAACATGGGTTGAATCCTTTCTTTTTAAAAATTCCAAGCATGTCCTCTCCCCCACTTATAAAAGGCCACCCAATCTCCTCTCCTCTAAAAAAATTCCAAAACCCATTTTATCTGAAATTTACTACCAAAATAACTTATATAATTAACTAAAATCATCCTATAATCCTTTTTTGGTCATAAATCAAACCCACAAATACTTTTGGTGCAAACCAAAATAAGTTGTCTGAAGAAGAGGTAACGTCCTTAACCGAGCATTTTATTTTATTTCTTCTTCCCACTCCTTGAAATATTATTAAACCATGTTGATATAATATAATTATTATATTAAATATACTGATATGTTTTTAGGTTAATGTCATGACTTAAAACCATATCCTCCTCCCTTAAATGTGAAACAAAACCGTTGATCATGTGTACGACAGACTGCCGCCTCATAAACCGATGTAATTCATTTTCCATCACAAATTCTCACAAATGGATATAATTATGTATATAATGTTTATATATATATATTATATATTTATAATACCATATATAACTTCTTAATTTCCATTTTTTAGAGAATGCGATAACGTCGTTCGTTTGTACGACAGACTACCGCCTTACGAAGTGATGTGATTAATTTTTCACTTACTCTTTACATGGAAGGTAAAAAGGATTAGTTTTATGTTTATATATGATATTCATAAAATATTAATAATTATTTAATATTATTATACAACCAAATTCTTTACCCTTTCACCCATTAAAGAAATGATAACATCGCTTGTGTGTATGTACGATCCACCATCTCCATGAAGTGATGTAATTCATTCACCATGTTCAAAATTAAATAATGATTATAAATATGTAACTAATGAAAAATTATATTTATAAAATTAATATAATTCTGTAGATTATGTAACTATAACCTATGTTCAAAATTCAAAACTTTCTTGATGAAACATGTATAAGAAAAGAAGGCAATTAACACCTGAGATAATATTGATAATGAAAAATTATTAATGAATAGCTAATAAGATATTATAAATGGATCATATATGATATTATAAATATTAATATTATTATATAATAAATTAATAACATGTTTAAAACTACTATATAGGAGGTTAAATAGTTCTCAACTAAAGGTAAGTGTAAGGTAAGGGGTTTCTTAACTCAATTTTCATTCATTGGGTTATATGTCTATTTTTTTTGATTATATTGTGCCAATATTATTTAGGAAATGAACTTGTTTATTTATGTTGTATTTAAACTATATTTTTGTGGATATACATTTGTAACACATAATCACCCCATTTTTAACTCTCACCTCAATGATACAAACATTGTAAGGGGTTTTTGGTCTCAAATTTCTTTCTTTGAGGCATATGTCATGTTAAATACCTATCCTATTTTATGATGTCTATATACAACCCATTTAATTTTTAATATGATGAATTTATTTATTCTCATGATATTTTAAATTTCATTTAATATTATTATTTCATGGGACTTACGATTCAATGTTACCAAAGTGGTAATGGTTTTATAGTATAATCTCACCATTTATCAGGATTGTTTATGTTTATGCTTATGATGATGAAATATTATGATCCATCTCTCAATAAACTCATTAATTTTATTCTAATCTAGTTATGTCAGTAGAATACATGTTTTCACTTATTTTTCTTCTCTTTATATACTCAATATTTCAAAATAATGTTTTTAATAAAATCTATCTTCATTTCTCTATTTGGTTGAAAGTACTTTTTCTTAAAAATCCATGTTTTATAAAAATTATTTACCATGATTTTTTAAATTCATTTTTACCATTAATAGTATTTTAAAAAAAAAATCTTTAAAAAAAATCTTCCAATCATTTTCTGAATAAGGTGCTTTTTGAATCTTCTTACAAAAATATGAAAGGAATATTTTTTTAACATATTTGGAAAGAAAAGAACTATTCCACCTTCATGAACACTAAATGTTTTAAATATTTCTCATTAATTTTCAAGGGATATTTTTAAAAAAATGTTTTCTTTAATTTTTGAGAAATTTTGAGGTTTTAAATTAGTGTTTTCAAAATGGAAAGAATATTTTCCTAAATAAATGTTCAAAGTGATCTTTCAAAATTATTTTCCATCTAAGATAAAATCCTTTGATGTTAATAATAGTGAAAAGGTTATTTTCCTAAAGAATGTTTTTAATATTTTTAAAAGTATTTTCATCAATGAAAATATCCTTTGATGTTATGCTTATAAATTATGTATATATATCTCTCACATATATACCTAGTTTATTATCTCCTTGTTTGATTGGGTAATTAATTACTTATGATCATTTATAAAATGAATTTATTAGGAAATTTCCTTTGTATATGATATTAAACAAGATTATGAAACACATTTTCCTTCCATGGATAATTATTATGTTATTCCTTACAATTTATTTCCTTTATGTGGAACACATAGATCATGAACATGTTATGATGTGTGTGCATAGATAACAATCTAATTCATTTGGTAATGTTATATATAATGAGATATCATGTATGGTATTAGGGAGTAAACCTAATCCATTATGGTACTTTGTCCACCATGTGGTATTTTCTAGGTAGTTAGCCTTGACTCAAGTTTTTGTCATGTTTTTTTTTGTTTTTTTTGGAACATTTACTTTGATTCTATGATCTTATGATACCATGTTCTTTATGTTATGATTATATATGATTAATAATGTTCTTTCTCTTTTATTATATCTTGTTATACCTTTGAATCAGATGTTATGCTTCCTTATCATGTTTATTCCCTTATTATAAATTTTAGCTCACCCCTTTCTTTATGTATTCCCCAGGTTATCCCATGCATATTTAGGATCTCTAATGGATTTTAGTATCTCACTATGGAAAATAAAATAAGGATGAAATGTTTTATTTATTAATAACATAGTATTCCAAATACACTAGGCCTTTATGACCCCTATATTGTAATTATTTGATATTTATGTTTAGGAATAATGTATTAATATATGTAAAAGGCTTGGGTTTCCACACCTTATACTAGGAAGAGTTGGGAGAGTAGTCATTTTTTGTGTCAAGTCTAGTTTAAGAAGAAATGGAAAGGGTTCAGTTGATCCATAGGATATTGGTCATGGAATAGAGTCACCATAAATATTATGTGGACCGTCATCATCAGTTACTAGAGTTTGAAGTTGGTGATTGAGTTTTTCTCAGAGTTCCAACTCACATTGGACACTATCGGCTGGGTATATAGGGTAAGTTGGTGACAAGGTTTGTGTCCCCCTTTGAGATTGTGGAGCATCTTTGAAATGTGTAATATCGGTTGGACATGCCATATTGTTTGACTTCTATCCATAATGTGTTTCATGTTTCCTAGTTGACGAGGTATCAACCAAATCCTTCCCATGTGATTGATTGGGAGGATATTGATATCGATCACGACGTCATTGTGGTTGAGCAACTAGTTTATATTATGGAATGTCAAGAGAAATTACTTTTCAATAAAATAATATCCTTGGTCTATATATTGTAGAAGTGAATACAAAATAACCACGAGATGTGGGAGTGGGAATTGTTGATGAGGTAGTAGTGACCTTCACTTTTTGAAAGTACAATATATTGTGTAATTTCTAAGTATATAAAGTGTTTATGGTGGGGATATTATAAAATTATGTTACCTTCCTTTAGGTACTTCTTGACTCTAGTATTTACTTATTTTTTGGGTGTGTTTCAGGCCCTATGGGGATAAAGAGATTTTGTCGGCAAAATGAATTAATGTTTTGGGATGTATGTTTGTTTGAATTAATGGAGTCTAGGTATAAATATGTTAAAGGCCTTATAGGGTTTCAAGATATTTATGAAAGTTTCCTATAGTGTTTTGTATTTGGTACCACCTATAGAGGATATTTATTTCATAAATATCTAGATTATGGTGTAAGTTTAGAACTGGGAACAAGATGTAGAGACACTTTGGGCCATAAAACATTTTATGATGTAAAATTGTTTTATGAAATAAAACCCATTCTTATTATGTAAATTCATTACTCAATATAATTTAATCTATGGTGATTTTTTTTAGAATAAATGAGTTATGGGAAATTTGTAGCATAAGACTAATATTTACACCGTAAATACCTTATGGCCAGTTGGTTTTATTCACTACTTATGTAACTCCCTTCAATTTTCATGGTTTAGCCGTCTCCCTCAAGACCTAGTCTCTCCCAAGTGTTTTTTAGTCTTTTTACCTCCTCTTAATCACGTTTCCCAAAGTATTTGATCTTTAGTGTGGTGGGGTTTCTTCCTTCGAGTTTGTGTGATCTCTTTTACCCTTATTTTTCTTACTGATCTCATTTTGGTAGTAGTGTCTGTGTTATGGTGTTTATAAGTTATAATAACTGGGATTCAATCTCGATTGATCTTTTTTATTTTTTCCTCTTTCCTTGTCTTTTGAAGGCTGATCTGCTTGTTTTCGATCTCCATTTTTAAAGGTGATTAGGTTTCCTTCATTCTTAAGGTAGGTGTATCTATATAAGTGGTTTTAATTCATGAATTTACTTATGTTATTATCAATTCCTTTGGGTTGTTCATGTAAATTGATTTATTTGACACTAGAATGGATTTTTGGGAAACTTTACATGTTTTTAAATGGGTTTTCTTTAAAAATGGGGTTTCACACACCAAGTGTTTGATTAAATGATCTAAAGTGTGGTTTTGGGTTTGAAATGGATTTTGATAGACTTAGCAAAATGGTTAACCTTGGGTGAATTAGGAATAGAATTTTCACTCTTTGTGTGTTGAATGAAACAAGTGGGGTTTTAAACAATCAAGCCCCTTTAATTGAGAAAAAGACCTCTTAAAAATGGAAAAAAGGAACCCATTACAAGAATGGAAAAGACCAAAGTGCACAAGTCAAAATGATTCAAAATTCCCAAATAAGGAAACATCCATACAGGTACAAGAAAATCTCATCACCCCCTTCGCTAGATAATAAACCAATGAGAATAGTCAAAAAAATGCATCACCCCCTCTGTCAAGAAGTTGCACCATGCTGGCGATACAACGAGGTAGAGCACCTCTCCAACCAACATGAAAATGTTTAGGAGAGCCAGATGAAAGGTGCCATCACACATTTCTCTCTTTCGAGCCTCCCACCTAACAAAGCATGAGAAGAAACTCTGCAGTGTGAAATCTTGAGAATAAAATCCGTAGTGTGTGTAATTCAACTAGAGGTTATATTGGTTGGATCTACCTTAGGACTAGATTGAGGATTTTCTTTCATGTCTATCATATATACCCATAGGTTAGAGCCCAAATAGCATACTTTTTTTTTTGTTTATGATTTTTTTATCACATAATAGTTTATTTCATGGTTATTCTCTCACATGCTCTTATGGTTTATCCATGGTTTCTTACCTAATTTCTTGACATATTCTTGGATTTGGTGAATATGGTATATTTTATGAAAACCAAAGGAATGTTTTTTTATAAAATGGTTTTACTTTATAAAAATTATTTGTAAATAGGATTTATTTTAAATATATAACTAATGAGTTATTGATATTAGAACTTATATAGATTCTTTGGTTGTATCCTAATGGGATTTATCCTCACACCCTACTTTTTCCTTTGAGATATTGTAGATGTTTTTTTGTAGGACTCAAGTAAAGGGAAGGACATTAGGTTCCATGCCTATTTCTCTTGTTATCATCATCTTCATAATGGGATGGCTTGGTGGTTATGGGTGGTTACAAAAATACTTTTTAGACTCATTATGTTTTATATTTCTAGTTTGGCATGTTTTCCTTGAATTTTTATGTCTCATGGAAATGTTCTCTTACTTTTTCATTGTACCATAGTGGTTTTCCTTGTTCAGGTTTATTATGAGATATGTTTCTTATCCTTTTTTTACTTTACCATGTGGGTGACTTGTATAGTTTCCTTGGGTTGGTTCATTACAAAACTCCTTTATATTTAGACTTGTTTTGTAATTTATAAATATTTTATAAATTATACTTATAATTTTCATATAAAAATTTTATATCCAAATTATAAGTCATTCCATATAATTTGAAAAAGGTATTTTAATATTAATAATCAATATTATGAAATACTTATTTAATAAATGTTTCATAAACATTTAATTAATTAATCATAAATATCTTATAATTAAAAAATTTATAAATATATGTATAAATTAAATAAATATCCCAACATACATTTTTCTATAATTTATAAAAAATTTATAAATTATATAATTTAATTTATAATTGAAATGTTGAAAATAAAAATTTCTTACAATATCATATTTAATGATATGTACAAATTGTAGTATATGATTAATATACCATGGTTAATCAAACCCTTTGAGTGCTATGAATCATATTTCATGATTGATAATCATCTTGAAATAGGTGTGGGGGCTAAAATAGGATTAACTAAATGATTATTGGTTATCGAGACTTACAATATAGCCTATATAAGAGCAACACAACATGCATGAGGGCCTATGTAATAGTAACCCTTCAATGTTCATTATATTGTCTCTTATGATATGCATCATTTCACTATGATGATACGATGTTCTATTTTTCTAATGCTAGTTGACACTATTACAAGCTAAAAACATGCTATATTGTATGGTATGATATATTGAAAATAAAAGGTTTTCAATTATTTCCTAAGGTATGATATCCCATATCTTATTATATGATCATATCACGTATTGAAAAATGATGTGGAGTTAAATTTCTATATCATTTTTTTACTTTACCTTAAGATATAAAAAACTATATTAAAATAACTTCATTTTCAACATGAATTCAAGAATTTAACATATGATGAATCTATGATACCACTAATGAGTTTTTATGAATTGGACAACACTTATTCAAGGTATAAGAAGTAATTAGAAACCTTATTCCCAAGTTAAACCATGATTTAAATTGAAACCACATATCTATATAAAATGAAGAACTTGTGTGTAAGAAAAGTAACTTGTGTATACCTTACATCAAATATTTTTATTACTATATTCATTGAAAAAGTTTTATGAAGACCCCTTAGAGGTTGTTTAAGGTTTCCCTCCTCTGTGGTGTATTCATGGGATGGACCAAATCACCCATAAAATGAGTAGGACCCTATTAAATCCTAAAATATGCTAGTATCTCTCATAGTAAATGGATAATAATGAAGATAACTTTGATAAAGAATCCAAAAAAGGTTTAGGAAATCACAAACCACTACCATATCATGGTGAGGCCTCCTTATATATCCCTTAAGAAATCTCACCAAGAGATCATGCATTAAATCATACATTTTTTAAATGTATATGTTATTTATACGGTTAAAAAATCTCTATAACCCCATGAAAAAACATGAATTATTCATATAAATTCAATATGATCCATCCTATATTATATGTATTAATGATATCCCTTTGTAGAAGATTCCTGAGTGAAAAAAACTATCATTTATAAGGCCCCAAATCCATCTAGCTCGACCCTTTTCATGTTTGAAAATTATATGGAGCTTGGAAAAGGATTAGTGGAGGTCTGGTGGTGTTTGAATGCTAAATGTTAGAAGTAAGAAGAATTTAAGACATAACAAGGGGTTTACAACATAAGTGTGTTTTACGATGTAATGTTGATCTTTATGACACAAGTGAGTTATACAACCAAAAAGGTTTTATATATTGTATGGTTGAGATCATGGAATTAACATCATAATACTTAAATTTAAAATGTGAATTAAATACAGTACTTGCAGCTAATGAAATGTGTTTTCAGTGGAACTTAATGTTTAGTGAGTTTACGACATAAATGAGGGGTTTATGCCTTGGATATCCCATGTGCATCATTATTTATATCCTATAGTGCCTCAAATTTTATCAATCCCTTCATATTCTCTCCCAAATATCCAAGTGTCCATAGGTGTTTCTTTAGTACTTTTAGGATCCCTTTTAAGGGGATCAATTCTTGACTTCTCGTATTGGATCGACGATGATCTGAGGTTAGTTTTCCCTCATTCTCTAGTGGCTATTCAATATGGTTCCTCTCGAATCTACTTCCCATGGGATGGTAGTTTCCTACCCATGTTTTAAATGGATTTTTTTTTGTAATTGGAATATTTTTGGTGTGGAATCCTTGGAGTTATGTAGTCTTCTTGTGGGAGAGGTGATTATGATCCATGACGTTGGTTCGTTCTCATGTGAAGAACGTTAACTCTTTTGAGGTAGGGGATTCATTGCTTCTATTTTATTACACAACATCATAAAGTTAGAATGATTTATCCCTCTGTATGGTAATGAAATATCCCAATAATTATAGAACCAAATTAAATAATGAAATTGGTTTTTAATTAGTGATTGCATATTGATATTTTATACCATGAAAACGGTTTGCCTCTTGATTTTCTAGATAGCATGATATCTAATCTATGCTTGTATAGCATATTTTTATGCTTGTTTTATCATGTTTATTTCGTTGGAAAATGGTAAATAATGTAAATATGATAATTGATAATTGTTTAACTAAATAATTAAAGAGCAGGCATGTTTAAATGAATCCAGTGTTTCTTATAATTTAGCGGTAATTCAAATTGATGCAGTGCACATATTCAACTAAATATGATCTTCCATATGTTAGTGAAATTTATATTGAATATGGATAATGTTAATTCTAGTTGATGAAAATAATAATAAGTCATGTTAAATAATATTTGTTCTTCTCATAGTTTGATAAAACTAGTTTTGATGCTTGAGAGAATGTTTAATAGTTTGATTGCTTGTTATAGATAATGCCTTACATTACTTGTAGTTTGAGATTATGAATAAAAAATCAGTTAATTCAATATGGAATAAAAAATAGTTATTTTTTAAAGATAAATATTAGGGTTCAAGAGTGTATGTTTTCTTATAAAGTTAATACCTTGTGTTGGGAGCTGTGAGAGCTTGTTTGCATGTGAAAGTTAAATGTCTTATTTTAGGGAAAAGTTACCCTATTGAATATGGTTTTTTTCTTGATGCCTTGTGATCTGATCTAGATGTAATATGTTTTATGTGATGTGTTATGATCTTGATATGTATGATGATATATGGGGTGGTGAGGCCTAGATAATGTGGCATGAATTAACTCTTATGACGGAGAAATGCATCAGAATATGCATGAGGGTGTTAGGGATGGAACTAGAGATGATGGAATGGGTTGAAGCTAAGATTATCCATTTATGTGCTTAAATCCAGATGATTTCTTGAAATGAATATGTTTAAGGTATGATGACCAGGTTTTTTGTTTTATCTATGTTCATTTCCCTACTGCTTATGGAAACTGGATGTGCTTGGTTGCTTGTTTTCTCTTGGTGGTATATTAGGATGGTTTTCCTAAAGTACCTAGATTATGGAAATTAATAATGTTTAATAACGATTAACCCATGGGGTTGGTGATGATGGGATGAAAATGACAAAAATATTTTACTCTTGAGAAACTATGGACTCAATTTGGATTACACTAGGAGGGTATGAAAATGGATTTTTTTGGATAATAATGTTTAATGTAGCATAATCTTGATGTATAATTAATGGATAATTAATTAATTAAAATAAAATTAATTCTTCATAGAAAATAAAGTAATATAATTTAGCTATTTAAAATGATTGTGTGATTATAAGATATCAATTATTAGTAGTGGTAGTCAGGTATCTGAGTGATGCTAACTGCAGTTGAGTCTAAGACTAGGTTATGACCATAGTGTGTTTGTGAACTATATTATATCCTGTATATTTAGTGATTTCATATGATACCCCACCCATATCGGTTAGGGTGACTGACACCCAATGGAATCTTAGAGGGTGTTTTCCCCAACATCCAAGTGGGAGGATGGATAACTGACTACCCCTACTGGCCCTACTCTCTTCTCTTAGTAGCATATGTTCTAGTATGCATAATGGTTATTTTTTCCATATATGTGTATATAGTGATGTGATGGATTGTGTTTATTTCACACACATGTATCTCCAAATATAGTATCCAAAGTATTATTATAGGTATTATGTGTATAGGATGTGATGGATTGAGGTACCTTACTTGGTGTATGAGCCATGTTGACATGAGGTATAATACCCGATGTATGATACACATCACATGGGCTATTATGGATCTTAAAAACTACTTGGTTAATCTATGGAGATGTGATATGAGATTATGTGATGATGGGATGCAAGAGTTTCATGTTCTGATTCTTATCCTAGGTGTATGTGGGATATATTATTTTGGAGAGAGATGGTTTAGGATGTTCGATGTTGGGACAGAGTATAAAACAAATGGGGAAGTGGTTTAAAGGGACCTTTGATGTTTAATTACTATAATATATGTTCTATTGTATGTTTTATTTTATGGGAGATAGCCATGGTGAGGCTGAAAACAAAATATAAATATTTAGGTGATGAGTTTGTTTCACTATTGTTCATTGTTATTTAACATTATTTTTTTAGCTTTTTAATGATAGGTTCTGGGGATGATCCTACTGAGTATACTGTTATTCTCACCCCAAATATATATAAAATATTTTCAGGTCAACATTAACATGTTGGAGACCGGGCTAGATATCAATATCTCATGGTTTGGAAGAAGCTGTCTAGGCTTCATGGTATCTACCATCTTTACTTTTTTTGGTACTTTTAGTTTTTTTTCAGTTGTTTTAGTACTTTATGACATTACATGTATGAACTTGGAATTTGTTTCATATACATGTCTGAGTAGGTGTTGATTGATGTATCTGTATTATATCTCTATTTTTTCTATATTCTCTTAGAGTTAAATGCCTCCCATTTTTATGTTTATTATACCCTCAATGCTAGACACCAATCTGGGGCCTACTGGAGGCAGGACTCGAGCGATCACCATCCTCATTCTCTCATTGCTGGCCCAGGAGGGGTACTCTATAGGGGAGGGGGTCATGACATCATTAAATTTCTAAACAAATCATAGGATAAAAATAGAATTACACTGAAACAACCCAACCCATCGATACCCACCACGATCCGGTGAAGAGCTAAGTTTTCCACCCCAATCCCACCTCCAATAGACCCCAATGACTAAAAACGAGAAGGAATAAACATACTTAGGAGGAATTAACCTATAAAAACTAGTAATAAATATGAAATAACATATGTGAAATATAACAAAAAACTAACATAAATATAAGAGAACAAATAAACTATTTAATAATTAATGTATGAACAATAACTATACAAAATCATATTGAAGGAGATATTTTTCAAATCCCAATTATATATGATGTATGTCTATGTTGTATCCTATGATATAGGGATATCTAAATGAATAACTTATGCCACCAAATCATAGTGTATGAATATCCATATCATAAGGCATTGTTTAAATGACACCATATTCAATTGTTTTGGATCTTAATGATAATATTTATCATTTTAGTGATCTTTCACATTGGTTATCATTAACTAAGGTTTATTTTATAATATGAAACATATAAGAGATGCATTAATACAAGGGTTGTGTGAACTGGATGAAACATTTAGTGATGTGTTATAACACATGAGTAAATCTAATATTACTCAAGTAGTATTCTATAGGTATTTTTAAATATCATACTTCCATACAATGGTGTGAAAGTAAACCTACTTGAGTCTTGTCTAAAAATAACCAATCTGTAGCTCTCTTATCCTAACTCATTTACATCACAAGGCAATAGAAATTTGAGGAGGGTGGAAGGATCATGATCAAACTCTGAAATATTTATTACAACCATTGATATCTCAAGAGGAGGGATATCAATTAACTTCCTGTCATGTGATATTCATTAACTATAAGGGATGAAGATGAATGCAATGTCCATTTATGGTGTAAGGAATACTGGTTCTTCATTTAAAATTTATATATGATTTCATTTATCTAGAATCGTTGATCTTGGTTTAGGTTTCAATATTTCTTCCCCTATGTCTAAAAAGAGTTATTAGATCCTTTAAAACCCAGTAGTGGTATTGAATACTTACCATTCCTTTCAATTAAAGGAATTATGCTATGTAATAGAGAATTTTCAATTGTATTACCTTACATATTCTATTCCATAAATTATGATTCATGTTTTTTTCTTCCTAGTTAAGTCATGTTTTACAATATGGGATATCGTAAATGGATACTTAGTATAAAACCCTTGGTCTTATATTAGTCATAGTGTATGATATTGGGATATCTTATTCAATGATACCTTAAGTAGTGGTTTTAAAATAGAGCATCATATTGATTTTAAAATATCTATGTGAATCATAAAATACTATATGTGATATCATAAGACATGACAAGACTAACAATCATAAAATATGATTGGTAATGCTTAAATTGTTTAAGATCCTTAGCCTATCAATCATATTCCATGATATAGGCTGAATCATTAAATATGATTGGTAAAAAATTGTTTTATTTATATTTAATTATGAATGGAATTATATAAATTTACTAGCTTGAGTTTATTTGTTTAATATAGTTTTAATATGTAACAACCAAATATCTTAGAATGTATTTTATTTAAATAATACTATCTTCTATTGTGTGTTCTATACACAAAACCGTGCTTAAACAAACCACGATATACTATTATTTAAATATGTAAATTATGACCTAGTTGTTGGTTTGATGAGTATGATTAAAAGTAACCAGGTTATGAAATATATGTAGATTTTTTTACTTAATGTATTAATAATCAATAATAAATTGATTATCATTTTATAAGAAATGAAGATAAAATATTCTGAATGTGAAAGAGATATTAAAAAAACTTTTTTTTGTAAGAAATGTATTTTTCCCTTAATATATTGAATTAATAACTATTTATAAGTGATTATAATAAAAAATATTATATATCCAAATTAATGAACTAACATTCATTTACTTTTGGTTATTATGTAAGGAATGATAATGTAGTAATTTTATACCTCAAAATACATTTTATTCGAAATTTTTTTTATTACATTTTATGTACAAATATTATAATTAATTTATGAAAATTTTAAAAGTTTTATTTGATAAATGGAGATATTTTTTTAAATAAACATGTAATAATAGGATTATAATTATTTTTTTTATTTTTCTAGACAGATTTATTTTTTGATTGAATGTGAAAAATGCTGATTTTTTCAAAATTATCACTTATTTTATTTAAATAAAGTAATTTAAAAGTAATATTTTATTTTACATTTAGTTTTAAATTAAAATAATATCCATTCTATTAAAAATAATCTAAATAATTAAATATCAATCAAAAGTATATTTTATTTTTTAAGTTCATTTTTATGCTTAAAAATACAATTTTCTAAAAATAGTTTTTCATTGCGTTTTGCGTACTTATATTAAAATTAATTTATTCCAATATTTAAATGTAATAATGAAAAATGAATTCCATATTTTGAATAATAATTTTAAAATTTGTTAAATAGGTTCCTTTTATTTTTTGTCACTATGAATAGTAACTTGTAAAAATGTTGTCACCATGGTAAGAGTAAAAGAGGCAAAACAAGGTTAAAACTATGAGATAAGTCATAAAAATATACATAACAATAATTTATTTTATTATATGAGTTTTTTTCAATAACCATCCAATATTATAAATTTTTTAAATTTATGGAAACTTTCTTTTGATTATAACCTTTTTATTATTTTAAGTAAATTATAATTACAAAAATGTCATTGTCTTACTTTTAATTTCTATTATATGTTTTCATTGAGATAAAAAGATGTTCTGAAAAAGTATAAAAGATTATTTTTAACATAAAAATTTAATTTTAATTATCATAATTTTTTTTTTATTTTTTATTAACTATATAATTACCTTAAACACTTACGCAATGCTGATACCGTGTTTGTGAAAATAGTAGAAAAACCATGGTAAATAATTTAAAAAGAATAAAATTAATATGTTTTGGATGAATTATGGTATTACACTAATTTAATATGTAATTATAAAATAAAAATAATATTAAATATATTTATATTCAAATTACATTGTTTTCTTGATGTATTTTTATTCAAATTAAATGAATTGTCCCAAAAACGACTTTAATGATATTCTACGATAAAAAAATCTTTTATTAAATGATTTAAAAATAAAAAATAATATTAAAATAATATAATTTGGATGTTAAATGGTCTAAAATGTCATCAATAGATCATTTTTGAGCCACTTTACACATTATAATTAAATTTATAACCCATAAATAGTGAAAAACATGTTATCATGGTTATGGTTAAAAAGGGTTAACATGGGGGTTAAACCAAAAGATATGGTTTAGAATGAAGCTTAAACATAGATAACTTTTATTCATTGAAGATATTTTTACCTTATAATTTCATAACTTATAAATTATATTCATTTTGTGCACTTTACACGATTATGATATTTATTATATTTTAATGTTCTTAATATTAACAATTGTGCCAGTCCTATCACTTATAAAGAAGAACCCTATATATTCTGTTTATCACACCTCTTTAGCTATTTATCTCAACCAATATATACCCAAATCCATTTTTAACTATTCTCCATATGACCTAGAGGATCTATTCACACCAAAAGACCAAACTAAAAGGTTTAAAGTGTAAGCCAAAGGAAGGTTTCCAAAAAAGAGGTATAACTCTTAATCAAGTTCTTTCATGTTATTTCTTATTATAACACATTCAATTATATACTAACCATGATGATATAATAAAATAATTATTTTAAATATACTTAAATTTTATTATGATGATATAAAAACCCTTTATTGTCCCCTTTCCCATTATACGAGAAATGAAAACATCGCTCGTGCATATGTGTGGACTACCACCTCCATGAAGCGATGTGTTTCTTTTTTCATAACCCACTCAAAATATTGATTATTATGATGAATTTAATAAATATATATTATATTAATGATATAATTATTATTATTTAATTATAATATATTACTTAACTTCTTATTCTATTATCTTTTATAAAATGATGACGTTGCTCCCATGTATGTGTGGAAAATCACTTATACGAAGCATCACAATTCATTTTTCATGTCCAAATTTAATGGATGATTATAAAATTGTATTTAATGTATAATTTTTTTAATTATTTCATGATTAATATTCTTTTTATTATGAAATAATGACCCATTTGACCATGGTCAACCCACCAAAGCTGTTTTTGGATTATGAATTGAAAGCCTTTAAAATATCTGATGTGAACTTAACTGATTAAGTAAATAAATAAAACATGATCATAAATAAAATAAAAGGAATAATTAAAATGGAATTAAAATTAAAATTATTACTAATAAATTAAATAAATAATATACTTTTATTATTCAAAATCTAAAGAACATATAATTTTAGAAAGTAGTTAAGGTAAGAGACTTGTCATCTCAATTTCCTTTCTCTGAGACTTATTCCATTTCACCACATGTTTTATTTTGTGTGGTGTATGAAATAAATTATGAATTTATTTTATCATTAAATTACTAAAATTAAAGAGTTTTAAAAATCTATTTCACTTTCCCTTCTTCAACATACTTTTGTATCACAAGCTATGAAATTTTCAATATTTTATAACTTTTTTTAAAGCATTCCTTTTAAATTTTTTCTTCCATATCCATGTTCTTTAAAATGTTTAAATAATTTTATTATTTATACATAAAATTATTTTAAATTTTATTTTTAAATAATTTGACCTTATTTATAAAGTTTTAAAAAAGATGTTTTTAATGTTTTTCATTTGGGTTACTTTTGACTCTTTTTACCAAAGTAAAAAAATAATGCTTTTAAACATATAAGATATGAGTATATTTTCTCATAATTATGTCCTTTATTTGATATAAATATCACTATTAAAGTTTTCCTAATTTTAAAAATTAAATTTAATTTCCCATTTTATTGGGAATTTTTCATTTTAAATATTTTTTAAAATAAAAGGCGTATTTCTCAAATTTTTTATACAAAAATGGAAAGAACTTTTTTTATGGTTAAAATTATTTTTTCTTGGGTTTTATGATGAAAAGGTGAAAGATTATTTTTTTTGTTCATGATATGGTATTGAAGAATTATATATGTAGACGAGTGAGCTTGATATAGCTCATGATGATGGTTGAGCCTAATATAGATCTCCAATGCATTGAGTAATGTTTAGTCTTAAAAGGTGATAAAATGAGGGAGATAAGTTGGTACTTTTATCCCATGGAATTAATTGGGGATTGGTTATTTCTAACATAGGTTAAATAAAAGTGAACACATTTTATGAATATAATGCTCCAGAATACCACATATATGGTTGCTCAAGGTGAATAGTTTGTTTTAATGAGGTGAATGGTTTATTTTAATGAGGCATCATATCCCTCATATTGTATTTTTGGTTTTATATTTTTATAATAAGTTTAAAAGGTTTTCTATGATAAATGGATTATTTTTATCATGTGGATAGGTTTTGTTTATGTGGAAAAAGTTTTACTATTAAAAATGAAAATGTTTTCAAGGGTTTCATATTTTTCACTAGACTAATGATATTTATTTTATTTTATATCCTTTACTGATATTTGTTTTGATCATAAGAAATTTTAATTTATTTTCATAAGGCCTAATGATGAGTATGAACTATTATGAAGTCTAGCTCCAAATAAAGGAATTGGGATTGAATGAAGAAAGTTTGTTATAAATGAAACATGATTGTAAACTTAAGAATACATTTTTTGTGGAAAAATAGACACTGTATGTCAATCTTCCATATGTAATGGAATTTTTTCCCAATTATCTAAAAATATAAACCTAAAATATCATGAGAATGTAAGAAAGTGAAACCATTGTTATAAATCATGTAACTATGAGTTTATTATGATAAAAGGTGTTATAGTTAGTATTATAGAAATTTTTTAGATAAATTTAGTGGTTAAGATGATATAAAAGAGGATAGTTTAAGATTTATAGACACAATTGTGGGTTAATAATTCTAAAATTGATCACAATTTTAAAGGAATAGATACCAATTTTGAGGTTTTATGAGATGAGAGTACTTTATGAGAAATTTATTAAGTTTAAATAGATGTTTATGGTATATGTAATGCTTAATATTGAACCATTTTATAGTGAAAGGTTTATTTTATATTGAATGATTTTGTATTTTTTGAGCATAAGCTGAAAGTTATTGATAACCTTTAGGGTTAAGATGATCTTTGATGTTAATGTAATTATGGTTAATTGGGTAAAATGGTTATTAATTTTTGTAAATATATGTTTCATCATATATATAACCATGGAATTGAAAACTTATTTGTTGAATAAGTGATTAAAGTTATTTTTGAAGAATCCCACTATAATAAAAGCATTATATAATTAAGGTAAATGGAAATGTTTTTGGATAAGAAGGGATTTTATTTGATGAATAAAGGTTGGATTATCTATTGAAATAATATTTGATTTTATTATGGATTTATGGAGATTAGAGTTATTTATTGGAAATATTATAATATTTTAAAGATTATATGATTATAGAATACAAATTTTTGGTATGTGACTTTTTCAGAGATTCATGTTTTTTATTGATAAATGTTAAATTAATCTTGGAAGAATATGTGATCAAATATTTCTGATTTTTGGGTTTTAATTTTGGTATAGAATATTTTGAAGAGTTTTAAGGTTAGATTTAAGTTGAACTTTGAGTGTTATTATAACATCCCCGACCCAAAATCCACTAAACGGGTGCCCCAAGATAGGTTTCCATATGACCTCAAGCATGCCTCCCCATACGCTAGAAGTTACCGACTAGCAGCGAGGGCCTAATGAGTCATGTGGGGATACTATAACCTCATTAACATATTAATCCACAATCGTTAATAATATAAATAGCATAAAAACATGTAATAACAAATAGACATACATAACTAATAATCTTCAAAAACTAGTTACAAACCATAAATCAACAATAATCATGTGATGTCATGATAATAGTTCCAAGAGTGAAGGAAACCCAAAATAAAGACAAATAGTTGAATCCACAAAATGGTCCTGACTCCAAGTTTGGATCCTCATCCATGCATATAACAATCCCAAATAAACTCCCTAACACCATACATTTTTCCTTATCCAAACCTGTAACAATGAAGTCTAATCGAGTACCAGACAGTGGTCTGAGGAGGGTGTGAGTACAAGTCAGTAGGTCACCACCAACGATGTCTAAAAAATATTCAGTCTAAATAGATAGTGCATGAAAATAATAAATAAATGATAAGTAAACAAAGGACAACTAAAGTTTCATTAGTTAAACTTCTTTAATTTAACCATTTCTATCATTA
Source organism: Viscum album (assembly GCA_963277665.1). Classification (NCBI taxonomy): domain Eukaryota; kingdom Viridiplantae; phylum Streptophyta; class Magnoliopsida; order Santalales; family Viscaceae; genus Viscum; species Viscum album. The sequence continues at coordinate 1,703,540,502 of OY728141.1, read as the reverse complement.
TTACCAGCAATATTCATTACTTAATCCATATTAATCATGTGTTCCATGGGTTAGTTATTTACTTTATCTGTAAAAGGGACTAAGGAAACCAATAAATATGCATATGAGAAATAAATAAAGTCCATAACTCACTAGGTGTAAACACATCACGAAAAATATGTTTCACTCACCTCAAAGCCTTGGTTTGGGTGGTCTCATTGAATGTAATCATTAGGGGAATAGATCCTCTATCCCCTTCCATAACCCATGCATTTTGGGGTGGAGTTTAGAGCCTCGGTCTAACTTGACCCATGGGTGTAGAATCTCAAGTAAATACCCCACACTACCTTTCCATGCAAACTTTCTTATTCATCCAATCACCACACACATAACAAATCACAAACCATACTAAAAACAATACACATAACAATCACAAACCATAAAAATCAACATGGGAATTAATATCATGCCATAACCCATTAACACATTTTCTGATTACTTTAAATAGCCCATTTCTATTTCATGTTCCTAACTCTCTAAGAATATTAAATAATTCCCATAAATTATCCCATTTAGTATATTCAATAATTCCCATAAGTTAACCCATTTAACTCATTCCTCATTTCACAAGTAATAACCCCCTTATGAATTTTGTGTATGTATCATAAGCTAGTTTGAACATTCACTTTAATCCAATTAACCCATTTATCATATTTGACAATCTCTATCCATTATCCATTTAATACTTCCATCAAATCATGATCCTTAACCCATTTACCCATTCCCATTTACATATATTAACCCAAATATACCATTTATCATTAATAATCCTTAAACCATCAAATAATTACCCTTTTTCATTTCATATCTCACATAACCCATTAAATTTTATTCAAATGACCCATTTTTCAATTTTAAAATTATAGAAACATCTATCAATATTCCTATTTCCACTCAAATTAACATATTAAAATGTTCTTCATGGGATCTACATTATCACATGTCAATTCCACGTTTAACACTACCAATGTTAAGGTTTGGGAATGTAGGCGCACCCCATGGGTGGACCTAGATCGGTCTAATCATCCTCCATGCATCCCAAAAGAATAATGAGGGGTTAAATTCTCCATTTATACACCCATTTTACAAGATCTCAGTAAAGGAATCAAACTCACAATAATAGATAACTAAGAACTAAACTAAACATTCATATATTAACTCAACAACTACGAGATATAACTTATAGACCACCTACCTCAAATATATTGATGAAATAACTCTTAAAAATTTCCTTATATCCAGATTCAAGCACCCATTGAATCCTTAACCTAGAATAAACTAAATAAATAGGGTTTTAGGGATTCATAATAATATAACCCAAGATACAAGCCCATATCCAGAAAAGGGAAGAAAGAGGGAGATTAGATTTACTCGAAGCTTCGATCTGTAACCAATGACTCTCCAAACAGACAAGAAATTAAGGAGATAGATCCATGATATATTTTGAGGGTTTTGGGTTGTCACTATGGCTGGAGGTAGAAGAAAGGGGAGAAAAAATGGATGGATACTTCGAAATCCAGATATAGAAAAACTATAATTTTCCCAACTTTTAAGGGGGCGCACAGTTTGTCTGCACAATTTTTCAAACTGTGCGTAAGCCACTATCAAAGGGGAGTGAGGTCACATGGTTACCTGGGGAGATACATAAGGTTCGACTAACCGTGCTCCAATCTTGTTTAATTACACTGTCTAAGGTTTCATGGTTTTCTTGGGAAGGCCACACAGTTTACTTAACCGTGTGAAAACTATTTTCCTTGCATAGGTTGGCTCGATTTTCCTTCTTTTCATCTCCCAAACCCCCAGAACACCCTTGAGGCCCCTCATAAACCCAGTAAACATTGAATTAATGAAAAATAAGGGATTAAAACAAAAAATTCAAACATAAAAATACCTCCACTAAGCTAGGGTCTTAAAACCTCCCCACCTTATAATGGCTCGTCCTTGATCCGCTCTTCATGAGCATCACTGAGCTTCCAAGTTAAAAATATCAGGACACTAATCCCACACATCCAACTCAATTTCAAAATTTTTAAACATTACCATGATTCCATAAAATTCTAACCAATAGTACAGTCTTTCCCTATAATAATTTCTCACTATGATCCACAATATGAACCAAATGCTCCTCAAGGGACGCATCTGCATCAAGCTCATTATCCTCAACATAAATCATGTGAGATGGATCATGGTGATAATTTCAAAGTGTGAAACCTTAAAAATATCATTCATACCATTATACCACTATGGAAGAACCAATTAGTATGCCACTATTCTGATCCTCTCCACAATATCGAACAACCTCACATACCTTGGTGCTAACTTGCCCTATTTTTGAATCTGTTGGTCACCCAACCTCAGTGACACTCGAAGGAACACACGATCACCCACCAAGAAATCAAGAGGTCTACATCTCCAATCTAAATATTAATTATACCTAATTTGAGATATTTTCATCCACTTATAGATCAATTGAACCTTCTATGACGTCTCCTTCATGAGACTCAGTTCTAATAACTTTGATTCTTCAGCTTCCATCTAACATAATAGAGATCTACATGTGGGTGCCTCAAACGGTTCCTTATGAATTTTATCCTGGTAACTATTATTTTATGAAAAATAAACAAGGGACAAATATTTTTCCCATGATCCACCAAAATCTAGGTCATAAGCCCACAACATGTCCCCTAGTACCTGAATGCTACGTTCTGACTTCCCGTACATCTATGGGTGGAAAGATGTACTAAAGAGAACTTGGGTTCCAAGAAACTTCTTAAATACCTTCTATAAATGAGATGTGAAATTTTAATCACAATATAAAACTATAATCCATGGTACTCCATGAAAACACACTACCTCTCGAACATACAATTCACCCAACTGATCCATGGTGGAAGTCTCTCGAATCGGCAAGAAATGGGACACCTTGGTTAACTGATCAACAACTACCCAAAATGCATCATTATTCCAAGGAATCCATGAAATTAATACCACGATGTCCATTTTTACATCATCCCATTTCCATTAGATAATGGTAAATGGCTACAAAAAACCACCTGGGCACTGATGTTCGGTCTTCACCCTCTGACAGGTAAGATATCATGCCACAAATTCTGAGATCCTTTCTTCATTCCTGGCCACCAATACTGCCTAAAAAGATCATGATATATCTTGGTCAAACTAAGATGTATATACCATTTTGATACATGAAACATTCATATCAACTCTTCTCGCATTCACATTAGAATAATAACACATCCACGAACATAAATGATCCCATTATCTTCAACGAACCAACCAGAAGGAGACTCCCCACATTTAAGATTTTCCCTCATAGACACACATTCTTGGTCCTCACGTTTCTCATATTTAATCTAGAACATAAGTACAGACTTAACTTCCAAGGATGTAATGGTTATCTTCCCTTGGCCATCCTGTACCTCAAGCTGCATTTCAGAAAACAATTCCATCATCTTCCACTCAGAGTTGGACTCCTGAACCGCTTGGATTTGAGTTTTCTAACTCAAAGAATCTACAAAACTATTTCCCTTTCATGGAATGTAAACCATATAAAAATAAAAATATTTCATGTACTAAACCCATATCTACTGCTGAAGATTCAAATCACACCGAGAAAAGATGTACTTAAGACTTTTATGATCGGTATACACCATAAACTGCTGTACTAACAAGTAATGATGCCCAAATTTTAAGGCATGAATCACTACAGCCAATTAAAGATCTTATATAGTATAATTTATTTCATAAGGCCTCATCTACCATGAATCATACACAATAAACCAATCATCCTGTATTAATACTACACCCATCCCGACACCGGACGCATCACAAAAACTGTTTCATTATTACCTAGATTAGGTATGACCATGATCGATGATATAGTCAACCACTTCTTAAACTATCATAAAGCATTCTTACATGATTCTGACTATTGAAAACTAATGTATTTATTGGTTACACATAAAAGTGTCACTGATGTCCAAGAAAATTCTTTGACAAACCTTCAATAGTATCCCACTAAACCTATAAAACTTTAGATATCAAAATCATTCTTGGGATGCTTCTAAGACACAACTACCTGTACATTCTTCGGATCCACTAACACACCTTCCTTAGATATTATGTGACCTAATAAATTCAAACTATCGATCTATAAATGACATTGGGATATCTTGGTGTATAGACTATTCTCTCTTAATGTAATCAAGATGATGTCAAGTTGTTTGACATGATCGTCATGAGTCTTCGAGTACATCAAGATGTCATCAAAAAATATAAATATAGAATAATCCATGTAATGGTGAAAAATTTGATTCATTAGATCCATGAACACTACTGGTTTGGTCGACCAAAACTACATCAACACAAAATCATATAGCCTATACCTGCTCTTAAAAGAAGTCTGTGGTACGTTGAAAGGTATCACTATCAGCTGATGATACCCTCACCTCAAATCAATCTTGGAGAAGACTTTTGAAACTATTAGCTGGTAAAAAAGATCATCAATTCATGGAATAGGGCATCATTTCTTAACCATTATCTGATATAACTTTCTATAATCAAAATGTAGCCTCAAAGATCTATATGTATTCTTGGTAAACAACATTGAAGATCCCCATAGATACGTACTCAGATAGATGGACCCTTTCTTATCAAACTCCCCCAACTTATCTTTAAGATCCTTGAGTTATTTTGGATCCATTCTATATGGAGGTATGAAAACTGGTTCTTCCCCTAGCAACATCTTGATCGTAAACTCAACATCTATCTCAGGTGGTAGCCTAGAGAAGTCCTTAGGAAACACATCCTGAAATTTATCCACAACATAAGGAAATCCAGGTTTCTCTATTTCTTCACCATTAAGTGAAAGACAATCCACTAGGATTGTGAGATCTCCCAAACATTGGAAAAATGTCCCTGCACGTCCTGCTCGAACATCCCACCCACCATGATGGACAAAAGTGTCTCCCTCAAGAGACATGAAAGTTACTCAATAATGGTAATAATTAATATGGTCTTAGTATAACTCCATCCAATCCATTCCCAAAATCTGGTCAAAACCCGACATCTCAAGGAATAATAAGTCCCAAATAAAATGGTATCCACCAACCTCTTGAGCACAACCCTTAAATTGTATGATATCCCTATATCATACCCCTAATGGAGTATCAATCGACATAACCCCACATAAATTTTCTACTGATAGGCCCAAAACATCTACAAACTGAGTAAAGATAAAATAATGTGTAGAGCCTATGTCAAATAAATCACTAGAAAGCATGGAAGCTACAAGGATTTTACCTTGAATAGTCTATGGTCTAGTCTCACCACCTCCATGTGTAGACTAAAATATGCAAAGCTGACCTACCCGTATACCCTAGGCTATGACCTAAGTCCCTGGTGCTTCACTACTCTACTGATATGGATTCTCTCACCTTGGAGTACCACATCCACCACCCTGATCGGTACGACTAGTTGAGATCCAACTACCTGTCTAATATAGGGTAATCAATCCTCTTCCTACACTCAACATCGATTTTGATCCCCCATATGCACCTAGATATCAATAATTCCTACATAACCACTTCACATTCCTCATCTTGTCACATGAACAATACTCAATTGGTGGTCAGGGACACTAACCCTACATGTGCCCCAACCTACCACACTAATACAAAAACACCCAGTCACCACCCAGAGAGACTGACCCTCTATTTTGACTACTCTTTGCACTTCCACCCTGATGGAAACTCTCAAAATGATGCTTTATACCCTCAAAATCGACACCACTCATCCAACCAACTAGAACCATAAGGCCACTACTTGAATGACCCTTTAGGTTCCTTTTTGAGATAAAGGGCTAATCCACCACCTCTATAAACCTCTTCAAATAGAAGATATTCACATGGGATCCGATCTCATGTCTAAGACCATACTAGAAGCATTTTCCATATCCACTCACCCCTACCAACACTGGAATGAAGTATCGTAAGTCAGTGAAATGACTAGCATAATCCATTACTGATAGAGCCCCTTGAGTTAAAATCATAAACTCTGTAGCCTTATCCTACCTCAAGGTTTTTGGATGGAAGTGTTCTATAAAATTTTCCTTGAAATCTTTCCATGTCATTCCTTCAGACTGATCAATCTGAACCATGATTTCCCACCAATTCTTTTCCTGGACTTGAAATATATAGGCCACCAACTTGAATAGATTCTCCGAAGGAGTCTCCAAATGATCATGAATCTTCTAGATAGACTCAATCCAGAACTTGGATGCTTTTGGACCACCCTATACAGTAAAGGTTAAAGGGTGCTACAGTTTAAACTCTTTAGTATGCTCAAACATACTCAGTAAAACCTACCCTGGGTCCCGTTCCATCATCTTCATAAAGTGGGTGAAGTTCTCACAAAACTACTCTCCTATATTATAATTAATCATCAGGTCTTCTTACTCTAATACCAGGGGATCATTCTCAACAAATCCTATTGTCACCCCTTCAACACATGTTTTTATGGTGGTATTTTCCTACAATTCCAAACATGAGATTTAGAACATATAGCATAAAACTTCCACAATTTACACACAAGAAGACTATTAACTAGTCATAACAAACCATTCACATATAATATCCCAACGGATATCAAGAAACTTGATGACTACCCTCTACCATACCTACTGAGAGTCATGGTCAATATAGGTAATCTAATTTATGTAGACACAATATTTCACTAGACACCTTTTTAAAATTACTTCCAGACTCATAGCATAAATCCTTCCTCTTAAGCCCATTTCCCTTTTCATATCTTGCTATAACCCACAATTTAACTCATTTACACCTTTCTTTAAGCACCAATCATTAACCATTCTCTAACATTCTTACAATTTTACCAATTTTCATCACTCTTATTAGACACTATTTTATTTAAATTTCTCAAGAAAGTAACATACATTCCACCTTTCATATCTGACACACCCATCCCATGTGTGACTATCATAATTCATGTCACTTATATACATGGGTGCCTATAATGATGCATGAATGTGCAATCATGTGCCATTCCGACCATGATCCAAATATAATAAAACTATCACATAACACAACAAGTGTATCACCCAATGTTAAACTATCATCAAACGTAACAATGAACAACAAGAACAACAATTCCCACCATGGGTGACTTGGGTTTTTTCTCATACTTGGGTTAGATACTCCTAAGAATGAGCTAATTTCCAATACCCAACATATAATATTCTCACATCAACCATACCAAATAATAATACCATAGAAAAGAATTGATATTATAGAACATTTTAATATCCTCAACCCATAATGCACTAAATCAGTGCCCCAAGCAGGGTCACCACATGACCTCAAGTGCACCTCCTCATATGCTTGAGTTTGCTAACTAGCAGTAAGGGTCTAATGAGTAATGTGGGAAGACTATACCCTCATTACCAAATTAATACACAATATTTAATAATATAAATAGTGGAAACAACATGTAATAAAAAATAAACATGCATAACTAAGAATCTCCCAAAACTGGGTACAAACAACAAATCAATAATAACCATGTCATGTCATACTAATAGTGCCATGAGTGTAAGAAACCCAAAATAAATACAAATAACTGAATCCCCAAAATGGTATCGAATCAAAGTTTGGATCCTCATCCATGTATATCCCAATCCCAAATCAACTCCCTAACTTCGATCCTTTGCCTTTATCCTAACATACAACAATGAAGTTTGCTCGGGTACCTGATAGCGGTCTGAGTAGGGTGTGAGTACGACTCTGTAGGCCACCACTAATGGTGTCTAAAATATATCTAGTCTAAATAGATATTGCATAGAATAATAAATAAATACAAGTAAACAAATATAAAAATTGATTTCCATTAGTTAAGAGTCTTTACTTTAACCCTTTCTATCATTGTTACCATTTTAATTAATTATACCATCTTCCTTACTTAATCTATATTCATCATGTGTTCTATGGGTTAGGTGTTTACTTTATCTAAAAAAGGTTCTAAGGAAACCAATCACTATTTATAGGGAAAATAAATCAAGTCCCTGACTCACTAGGGGTAAACACATCACAACAAATAAATTTCACTCACCTCAAATCTTTGGTCTATACTATCTCATAGAATGAAACCGTTAGGAGAATAGATCCTCTATCCCCTTCCATAACCCATGAATTTTGGGGTGGAGTTTATATCCTTAGTCTAACTCATCCTGTGGGCGTAGAACCTCAAGTAAATACCCCAAACTACCAAGGTATGCACACTTTCATGTTCATACAATCACCACACACATACCAAATATCAATCCATACTCAAAATAATACACATAACAATCAAAAACCAAAAAAATAAACATGGGAATTAATCTCATTCCATAACCCATTATCACAGTTTCCAATTACTTTACATAGAACATTTACCTTTCTTATGCCTAAATAACTAAGAATATTTAATAATTCCCATACAAGATCCCATTTAGCATACTCATCAATTCTGACAAGTTAACCCTTTTAATCCATTCCTCATTTCACAAGTAATAACACCCTTATGCATTTTGTGTACATATTGTAAGACATTAGGCACATTAACTTTAATCCAATAAACCCATTTACCACATTTAACAATCCCTATCTGTTATCCATTTAACACTTCCATTGAATCATGATCTTTAACCCATTTACCCATTCACATTTACATTTCTTAACCAAATAGCCCATTCATCATTCATAAGCCTTGGACCATCAACTGATTACCATTTTTCAATTCATAGCTCATATAACCCATTATAATTTATCCAAAAGACCCTTTATTCTATTTATCAAGTCTAGAAACATCTATCAATATTCCTATTTCAACTAAAATTATAATATTAACATGTTCTTCATGGTATCTACATTATCACACATCAATTCCATGTTTAACACTACCAATATCAAGTTTCGGGAGTATGGGTGCACCCCATGGGTGGCCCTAGATTAGTCTAATCATTCTCTATGCATCCCATGAGGATAATGAAAGGTTAAATTTTATATTTAGACACCCATTTTACCAAATATAACTAAATTCATCAAAAAAAAAACAATAGATAACAAATAATGAAACCAAACATGCACATATTGACTCAACGACCATGGAATATAACTTGTAAACCACCTACCTCAGACCCGTTGATGAACACACTATTAAACATTACCTTAGATCCAAATTCAAGAACCCCTTAAATCCTTAACCTATAATTCATCAATGAAATATGGTTTTAGGGATTTAAAAGAAGATAACCCAAGATTCAAGCCATAATATAGAAAAGAGAATCAAGAGGGATATTAGACTTACCTGGAGCTTCGATTCGCAAACAACGACACCCCAAATAGACAAGAAAAGAGTGAGATTAATCCTTGTGGAGCTCTTGTGGGTTTTGGGTCATCACTAGGGTTGGAGGTAGAATAAAGGGGAGAAAAATTGGATAGAGACTTAAAAATCATGATATAAAAAAACTGTAATTTTTCCAACTTTTAATGGGGCACACAGTTTGTCCGCATAGTTTGTCAAACCATGTGTAAACCATGCACAAGCCACTATCCAAGGGGAGTGAGGTTGAAAATTTATTTATGGATCTCCACACAATTTGAATAACTATGAGAAAACCCTGAATAATTCCATTATCCATGGTTGGATGGCTTTTCTAGGAAGACTTCACATTTTACTTAACTGTGTGCAAATCGTGCACCTTGCACATGTTAGCTCGATTTTCCTTCTTTTCGTGTCCCAAACCCCCAGAACACCCCTAGACCCTTCATACACCCATTATATATTTAATTAACAAAAAATAATAGATTCAAACCAAAATTTAAACAAGTACATACCTCCATGGAGTCAGGAACTTACAATTATTGTTAAGAATTTAGAGATTAATGTAATATTTCTTCACATGAAGTTTTATTCTTATTGGATATTATCTTATGTTATGCTAACCATTTTTGGTTTGGATTAATGAATATAAAAATGAGGAATAGTTTTTCATCATTTTATGGATCTAGTGATCCATTCAAAGTTAATTTTAGTTCTTTGGACATGAAAAAATCATTTTGAATATTCATTTCTTGGGGTAAGAGATAGAAGTGTAAAAAATCCTCTAAGAACAACCAAAGGTTGAAATTGTGGTTATGTAATGAAAATAAATTAATTAAGTATATTTTATTATGTTCTTTATCTTGATGGTAAAATAATACCTCAAATCTATAATGGAATCTTGAAAATGAAAACTTTTCCATTTTATGATCATTTGTGATGAATTTATGGTATATTCTCTTCTTATAAAAGTATAATGTAATCTCTTAAATTACTCCTCTATACAAGTATGTATTTTCACTTACCTCCAATGATCTCCTTATTTGGGAACCCAATTATGTTTTATTCCAAGTGATCCTCATATTTACATTTTATTCTATTCAAAATAATGTTTTTATTATCTGTTTTTATTATGTGGGTTTTCAATAAAGGTATTTTTAAATATTAAAATTATTTTTCCTTTTATGGTTGTATATTTTATTCCAATCCTTAGAATTGATTCTGAAAATATTTTAAACCATTTTTATGGGTCAGAAGATAAAATTATGAGGACAATATTTCATTAAGGGGGAAAAATTTAACACCCCAAAATTTTAGAATGTATTTTATTTAAATAATACTATTTTTGATAGTGTGTGGTATATGAAATGCTGAGCTTAAGTGAACCGCATTATACTATCATTTAAATATGAACATTATGACATAAGCATTGATTTAATGGGTATTAATAAGAGTAACAATATTATGAAATATATATAAAAATATTTTTCTTAAAAAATTTATAATCAATCACACATTGACTATTAATTGATTATAAATGAGGATAAAAATATTTTGAAGGTAAAAAGGATATTTTCATAAAATTGTTTTTATGCGTGAAATGTATTTATATCTTAATATATTAAATAAATCACTATTGATAAATGTTTATAATTAAATAAGTATATAATATATCCAATTTAATGAATTAACATTCATTTAATTATGGCTATTAGGAAAGAAATGACAATAAATTCATTTTATGCTTTAAAAATACATTTTCTTCAAAAATGGGGTTTATTGCTATTTTTTGTGAATATTATAATTACTTTATATCACTTTTAGAAATTTTATTTGAAAAAATTGACATAATTTTTCAAATAAACATGTCATTATAATATTAGAATAAATTTTTGGTATTTTTTTGAAAAGATTAATTTTTTGAGTGAAGAGTGAAAAATGCCTATTTTCACAAAACTGTCACTTATTTTCTTTAAATAAATTAATTTAAAAGTCAAATTATATTTTGAATTTGGTTTTAAAGTATCATAATAAAAATTTTATTAAACATATTCTAAATAATTTCATAGGAATCAATATTATGTTTTATTTTTTATAAGTTCATTTTTATGCTTAAAAACTCAATTTTCTAAAAACTATTTTTTGTTACATTTTTTGAACTTATATTAAAAGTAATATTTGTAAATAATTAAAATTTAATCATAAAAAATGGATTCCATATTTGGAATTATGAGGTTAAAAATTGGTAAATATATCCCTTTTTAAGATCCTGGTGTTTGATGAGGTGCATTTTCATTTTCCTTTTTGTTAAACTGCTTTTTAAAATGGTTAATGGAATTTTTTCCAAGTGTAGGATAGGTCTCAAAGGTGCCTTAGAGGTTAGGGGAATGAAAAAGAGGAACCAAGAGCCACACTGTATTGGGATCATGGTTGGAACATATTTAGTACCATTGATTCAAAATTTCTACTTATTACTTTTCCATTCCTTTTATTTTTGAAATCACAAACACTTTCTTAAAACATATTTACTAAATTTTTTATATTCCAAGTATTTTAGCATGTTTTTATAGAAAACACTATATTTCACCCTACATATAATAATTTATAAATCATTATGAATATAATCTTACTATTCTTCATTATGACTATCGTAATGAGTATGCATCCGATTAATTGGACTCACCTTTATTAGACCAAAAGATAGACTTTAGTCATGTATTACGTACGTAATGACAAAAGTCTTGACAATAATAATGATAATGGTGCCTATAAAATTAGATTTAAACTCATAAAGATTATTGTATTTAAATTTTTAAAGAATTCCATTGGATTGAAAAAGTTTATAATCTAAATACAAATAGTTTTTTTTCTAATGTAAGTAATATTTTTAACACTATAATGGTGTTAATAAATATGACGTTAAATATTAAATTATATATGATCTTTCAAGCGCCAGCTTTATAAGGCCATTGCAACAAATTTGGAAATATTATATTTGGGAGAACACCTATAAATACTGAGTCATTTGAAGAGTTTGGAGCTGGTTGATTAATTTATCTCTCGAAGATTGATTTGTGTGAAATGCTCATTCTTAGTCAGTGAAATTATTTAGAGTGTTTTAGTTCTAAGAAATACATGTTAGGTTATCTCATTTATAAATTTTTTAATTGTAACTTGCATCCGATCATTTTTATGATCAATGGATTCTGATTATAGGAAAAAATATATTATTATCCAATATATTGACGGCTTCTGGGGATAGGAAGACAGATCTGATTATCATATCGAGGGATTTCAGGGATAGGAAGACATAGAAAATATGATATTCGTATCAATGGATTTTTTGGTAAGGAATGATATACTTTACTATAAGTATAAAATAGTGGATACCTTTAGTCAGGGTTATTGACTACCTTAATATCAAGGTTAAAAGAGGTTAATATTTTTAAATATCTTGTAATCCAGTTTTTAAGAGGCTTGTTTTTTTGTTTAGTTTAATTCTTTTAAACTAGGTTTTTAAACTAAATTTTACCCCCTATTGTAAGTATTTATATCAAACCTAATTCTTGAGATCCTATAATTGGTATACGATCTAGTTTCTACTACTCATATACTTGCTGAGTTTTTACTTTGTTTACTATTTCATGTTGTTTATTTTTTGATATAAACTTTTTTTATAAACTTTATTATACACTAATTTGTATTTTTAGAAATGAATTTATGTTGTTTCAAGATGATAGGTCTTAATGTTGGTTTTATAGATAATATAAATCCAAACATACCACCAATCTTTGATGGTTCATATTATGAGTACTAGAGAGATATGATGAATTTTTTTTATCAACATGGGAGTTGCCAATTTTTTTATAATTACCCGAGCCTTCATGATTTATGATAAGTAAGTCACTTATTTTACACATCAGAACAAAAGTGTATAAGTTAAATTACAGATTAAGAAATACTTTGTTATATTCCATGATTAGAAGTATTTATAGTAACATATTTTCATGTGAAGATGATAATAGTCTTTGGAAAAATCTTGATGTCACACACTTTGTTACTTCTAAAGTTGTTGAGACTAGGAGATAAATTCTTAGATAATACTACCATACCATTTATTTATTACATGGAGAATTAGTTTAGAAGATTCACAAGAGGTTTATAAAGATCATAAATAGTTTATAATATATTGGTGAGAAAGGTCTTGATAATGAAATCCTTATGGAAAATATTTTTGATATTTTGACCAATTATTGGGAATCAAAAATAAAAGTTTTTGATGAGACAAGAAAGATAAATAATATTACTTTGAATGATTTTATTATAACCCTTATGCATTATGATGGAATATTAAAAAGAGATGTTGAAAAAGATAAGAGGAAAAAATGGAGGTGTTGCTTTTTTCTACTACTACTATTCCTTATAATGTTCAGACACCTGAGAATGTTGTTAAATATTCAAGAAAGAATAATGTTGTTGTTAAATCTAATTATAGTACATATAAACATTCTAAGAATGAGTTAGAAAACTTGGATAGAAGGATGAATAAGATAATAATTAATAAATATTTCCAATACCGATATAAGAATGGTCATAAGAATAAAAGTGATAAGAAATATGAAGTCACTTGCTATGAATGTAAGAAAGATGGACATATCCAACCTGATTTTCCATAAATGAAGAGGAACGATAGCAATAAAAATAATTAATAAAGTAATGACTGAAAATATTAAAAATCAAAAGTCAAGAAAGTATTAAAGGCTGCTGACACATGGAGTGCCAGTGGTGGTGATTCTTTTGAATTTTTTTTAGATAATAAAAGTTCAATATAGAGAGGAACATATGAATTTTTTCTAATGTACCCATTGTAAATAATTATTTTATGACTAAAGTATGAATAGATGAAAACCCTATAAACATGTATTTAGATTCTAATTATCCTAATGAGAAAAATTATACATCATTAGATGAAGAATATTATTCATCCTAATATAATGATTTACATTCTTATGATGAAGTTTCCCACTTTGCTAAACTTTCAAAAAATGATAATTGTAAAATTTGTAAAAAAAAATTATAATTCTAAAGATAAACTTGCTAAGGCTAATTCAAGAGTAAGTTTTTTAAATAATGAAATTTTATATCTTTCAAAATATTTTGATAAGTCTATTTTTGAAAAAGAGCCCATTTCAAAAGATTTTGAAAAATTATTTTCTAAGAAAAATGTTTTAAAAACAAAACTTTGTTCTAAATATAATACTAGTGAGGATAAAAATTTAGTTATAAACCATAAATTCAAAATTTATAGTTTGAGAAAACTTTTGTAAAACATTACCATTGGTAAAGAAATTTTTGATAAAATGTATAAAAAAATTAGACCTCATTATAATAGTTCTAGAATTGGTTTTACATATAAAAAACCTATTTTTAGTAGAAATTATTTTGTTCCTAAAAGTGAACCCTTTTTCACTAAGTGTCAAAGTGGTGGAAACTGGATGAAATATTGTTCTTTAAATAGAGTGCAATCATTAAAATTTCATAATAATTATTTTTCTATGGAAATGACATTTTCTCAAAACAAAGTTGAAAAAATGTGGTTACCCAAAGTTTTGTTTTCTAACACTACAAGACCCAAGATGGTTTGGGTTATGAAAGTATAATGATTTTTTTCAGGATAAAAAAGATAATACCAAAAAAAAACATATGGTGCATGGATCATGTATATTCCAAGAACATGACTAGAAATAAATAATTCTTCAATAAGATTATCAAGATGAAAGGTAATAAAGTAAATTTTAGAGATAATGCTCTAGGATATATTATCAGAATAGGTAACATTGTTATTCTTATAAAATCACTTATTTCAAATGTTTTATTTGTTGTAGTTTTTAAAAATAACCCTATAATCATAAGTAAATTATACGATTAAGGTTACCTTATGATCTTTAGGAATGATAAATTTTTATTACATAGTTTAAAGGATGAATTTATTCTTTCAGACAATTGGCATGAGAATTTTTAAACACTTAACTTAGAAGACCTTATGATCCAAGAATTACCCTTCCTTAGTGCAATGGAAGATAAATATTGGTTATGGAATAGAAGTTTAGGAAATTATAACATTAGAAAATCATATAAATTCACTAATAAATTAATTTTTAGGGATATACCAGAACATAGGTTTGATACTTATAAATTCTGTGACCCTTGTCAATATGGTAAGCAACATAAGTCAAGATTTAAATCTATTAGTAAAGTATCAACTTATTATGCTTTAAATTTAGTGCACATAGTCTTATTTAGTCCAAAAAATTGGAAGTATTGGTGGAAAATACTATGTAGATGTCTTACTTGACAATTACACTAGATACACATGGGTCTATTTTATCAGAAATAAATATGAACCATTTTTTTATTTTAAAATTTTTTAGCCAAAGTTAAAAATAAAAAAACCTTTTCCTTGATAACTATTTTTAGTTATCATGGTGCATAATTTGTAAATTTTAATTTTGAAACTTTTTATAGTAAGAAAGGTATTGAATAGAACTTTTCAGCACCCAGACCCCCCAGTAAAATTGTGTAGTTGAAAGAAGAAATAAAACTATTCAAGAAATAACTAGAACCATGCTGAGTGAATACTCAATTGATTAAATTTTTTTGGATGAAGTGGTTATTAATACCTTTTATACTATAAATAGAGTATTTATTATACCTTTTCTCAATAAAAATCTGTATGAGTTATGGATAGGAAGAAAACCAAAAGTTTCATACTTTAAAGTTTTTGATTGCAAATTATTCATCCTGAATACAAAAAATAACTTAAATAAATTTGCACCCAAATCTGATGAAGGAATATTTTTAGGTTATTCTACTACTTCTAATGATTACAGAGTTTTAAATAAAAATTCTCATACTGTTGAGGAAATGGTGTATGTTATGTTTTATGAAACCGGCCCCTTTATTTTCAAACAACCCCAACCAACATCCTTAGATGTTATTTGTAAAACCGATTTTCAATATTTTTTATAAAGTTCTTATCATAAGTATTTAACTCAATAATTAATTTTTGAAGTTAATCCTTAAGAATATTTTTTACCTATTTTTGAATAATAGAATTTTCAAAACCTAAGAAATCAGTTGTTTCTTAGGAATCATCCTAGTGAAAGTACCATTAGTGATGTAGATCAACCAGTTAGGACTAGAAGTTCCTTAAGAAATAAAATTAAAAATCTATATTTCTTATCCAAATTTGAACATAAGAATACTGAATAGGATTTAGGTGATGAGGATTGGATTAAGGCAATGGAAGATGAACTCAATGAGTTTAAGAGGAACAAAGTCTGGACTTTAGTTGAATGTCCTTGAAAATCTTCTATAATTGTAGTAAAATGGGTTTTTCGAAACAAGTGTGATGAAAATAGAATAATTGTTAAAAATAAATCTAGAGTTTTTTTAAGGGTTCTAATCAACCAGAAGGAATTGATTTTAAATAAACCTATGCACCAATAGTAAGACTTAAATATATTCAAATACTTATATCCTTTGCAACATTATTTGATTTCAAATTTTTTCAAGTGGATGTGAAGTTTGATTTTATTAATGGATATGTTTAGGAGGAATTTTATGTTAAAAAACAACCTATTTTTAAAAATACAAAACATCCTAAACATATTTATAAACTTACCAAATCTTTATATGGACTTAAATAAGCTTCTAGATCCTAGTATGATACGTTAACAAGATTTTTGTTACAAATGTTTTTTGTTAATGGTGATGAGAATCCAACTCTTTTTCATAAAAGAATCTAATAAAAACATTAGGATTGTACAAATTTATGTTTATTACATTATATTTGTATTAACTCAATAATATTTAATAGATTCCTCTATAAATATTATGAAATCTAAGTTGGAAATGAGTATGATGGGTGAGTTAACATATTTTCTTGGTCAACAAATTTCACAAAAACTAGAAGGAACATTTATATATTAACATAAGTATATAAAATATCTTCTTAAGAAATTTGGATACAAAAATACTAAAAGTACTAGTACTCCTATTTGTACCTATAATACATTAGATCTTGATGAGTATGGTAAACTAGTTCATCAAAAGTCTTTGAGTGGTATGATAGGAAGTTTACTTTACTTAAATGCTAGTTGTCCAAATTTAATGTTTTCAGCATGATTATGTTCTAGATATCAATAAAATCCAAATCAATCCCATTTAAAATCTGTAAAATGAATTTTTAGTTATCTTATGTGAACTATGGATTTAGGAATTTTTTATTCTTCTTGAAATGTTTTTAAACTATTTTTTTTTCACGATGCTAACTTTGGTGGTTGTAAAATGAATAGAAAAAGTACATCCAAAACTTTTCATTTCTTAGGATATTATTTAGTTTCTTTATCATGTAAAAAACAAAACTTATTATCACTTTCCACTTCTGAATTTGAATATGTGGAAACTAGAAGTTGTTGTGCTCAAGTGTTGTGGATACAGTGAACACTCACTGACTATGGAATGAGTTTTACTAAAAATCAAATACTTTTTTACAATAAAAGATCCATTTCTTTATATAAAAACCCAAAACATCACTCACATTCTAAAAACATAGATATAATATTCCACTAACTTCAGGATCACACACTCAAAAGAGATATAATTTTAAAATTAATTATAATGCAAGATCAACTTGATGACATTATTACAAAACCTATTAGTTCTGATAGATTTGAATATATCAAACAGAAGCTAAGAATGATTAATATAATGTGATCATTCACATCTACTTATTATTTACCCATATAATTAAATTAATTTAATCCTTTTCATAGGAGGATTACATATCTTTTATGTTTTTAATTTTTTTTTAATTTTTTTTAATTTTTTAGTTTTCTAAAAATTTGATTAGTTTTTATTAAAAATTTTATCGTAATGTGTTTTCAGAACTCAAATATTTTTATAATTTTCTTTGGAGTTAGAATCCTCAAAAAGATCCCCAGAATCTAAAAATGTTATAAAATTCCTTGACTCAATTTTTTTTAAAAACTTCATCATTTTTAAAATTATCATAATTATATTTTCTGTATAATTTTTTGTAATCACTTTTCTTAATAAGAACTATCATATTCAGTTTTATTATGAAAAAATATTTAAATTAGTTTTACTTCTAAAAATATCATATTCAATATTTTATTTTCAAAACTATCATAATTTGTTTTACAAAAACAAAAAATTACATGTTAGTCATATTGATAACACTTTTCACTTCGAAAGGTACTATTATACTATTTTATGTTTTTTCACAATCTCATTACATTATTTTCAATTTTTGTTGCCATAATTTCAGTTTTATAAATTTTTTATTTTGTTTTCAAGATTTTAAAACTTTTCATATTAATATTCACTCTCAATCCGATAAAATTTTAAAAACTTTGAGTGTTCACAATTATTTAAAACTTTCTTCAAACCAATTTCAACTGTCAGACTAGAATGTTTTTGATCTCATTCGTTGATCATATTTTAGAAGAATAAAAATCACCCAAAGTTCCTATAAAAAGCAGGTGCACTCCAAATTCCCACATTGGATCTTCATAAGTTTTTGATACTAATTTTATATACCCTTAATATAGTGACCCTATTTTTTCTTACATTACTATTAAAATATTTTAAATATAAACAATATAACAGTGTTACAAAACCAAGACCCAAAGGATTATTTTCTTGGGAAAATTAAGAAAATACATAAAATTTACCTAATAAAACATAAAAATAATTAAATTTCTTCTTCACTAGATTCTTAGTGGCCATCATATACTCCTTAGTATAAGTAATCACCTAAGGATATACATCAAAGAAAGGGGTGATCTAAAAGCCCAGTAAGAGGATAAATAAGAACATGAATTAGTATATAATGGGAGAGTATAATCATCATAATCATAACATAATCATGGTATCATCTTCATAATCATGAGAGGAAGCATTATATAAAGGCATGGAATGTGGAAATTCATAAAAATGAAAAATCATGTCTTAGTTTTCAACTACCACATATATTTGTGAACAAATCTAGAATCATGTTCACGTATAAAATTTGTGCATAATCATAAAATCATCATCATTTTGAAAATGATATCATCATGTTCATGCATATTGAACATTATATCATGATATAAATCACATTAACCAATGAATTTTAGTGCTATATAATTTCAGGTGCACCCATCACATCATAATATTTACATAATCATACATGCCACATAGAATGTATAACAATATTTTTCATAAAATAAACCATATAAAGGAAATGGGTTTCATGATAATTTTATAGAGAATATTTTCATGAAAAAATTGGGGTTCCCAAAATAAAAATGGTATAAAATATTGGTATAATAATCATCAATATTGAGTGAAGAAGAAACAATATCAAGATAAGTAAAAGGTGTGTTTTTTTATAAAGAAGAGTTCATTTGAGAAAATCTATGAATTTGTCACAAAATGAGATTTGAAACATGTATATCTAAGGAAAGGAAATTTAATTACAAAGAAACAATATTTTTGGAATAATAAAGGAACATCATCACTTATTTTTTTCATTAAATATGAATAACCCAAAGAAAGGAAATTGGGTTTGAGAATCCCCTTACTCCATGTCTGAATACTTTCATCACTTTAATATCATGGAAAATCAAATTATATTCATTAATTAATAAATAAATAAACTATTATAAATTTATTTTATTAATTATAATATTATTAAGTTCTTTTAGGGCCATTTTTATGAGTTATAGTGTTCAATTTCATCATTTTGGAGTGTTCTTTTTCTTAGTTCTCATGATCGACTCCCTTGTATACATTTATGGAAGATTGTGTAAAATGGGGATAATTATCCAAAATTAAAATTAAATGTTATTAATGAACTTAAAGAAGTTTAATTAGTCTTATATATTATATTGTTTCCACATATGAGTATGACTCATTAGATAAAATGTTAATTATAATCATCTAGATTAATTTTGGTAGTTTTCAATCACAACAAACTCATTTTGTTTTATTATTTAATATTATGTATATATGTGAGTTAAAAAACATAAAAAGGTCATAAAATACCTTTTAAAATCATTTTAAATCATTATAATTGTTCTATTAACATCCTTGAAGCCGATTAATGAAAATGAAAAATTTTCTTCCTCAAAGGCGATAGATCAACACCTCACAGATGAAATTATGATTTTTAGAATAAAATGGAGAGGAGAAGTGGTTTTATGATGGATTATTACACTAAAATAATAAAAATATAGTATATATAAGACACTAGAGTTATCATTCCACTTGGATGAGGGGAGGTGAGGAGATAATAAGAAAATAAAAATTACTTGAAATGAAATTAAACGAAAATGGAAGAGGATTTAAACTCATGAACTTATTCTCCTTAAGAACCTCCTTAGGGATATTGGTTTTGTATATTGTTGAGAAAAATGATTTAGGATATAGGTTAGGGCCTTGGGAATAGAATTGGGTAGAAACTTGACAATCTTCAAGGCTTTGAGGTGTGAGGAGAAGGGGTGGGGAGGATTGTATTTATAGGGTAGGTATAGAGACCCAAACTTGAAGTACATGAAAATTACATTACTTTTTCAGAATACTTAATATATAATAAAAACAGACATCCAAGGACCGTAATAGTTTAGTGTCTTTGGAAACTTGGAACATAATCTTCTAGTCATGGTGAAAGAACTTTAACATCTCCCATAAAGATATTACCCTTTTGTTTTATTACCTAAAACCTTTCTTTATATCTTGGGGAAAATAAAACATAAAAAGAGTGAGATCAAATGCTCAGTAAGGGTAATAATGGAGAAAATAAAACAAACCATATATGTTTGAACTTAAAAACATGAACATAATGTTTAAACATTTAAATCTTGAGTTGTGAAATAAATCTTGGTAGTACGTAAGGCATAGATCATAAAGAAACATCAATCATGATAAAATAACATGGGAATAATACATGTAATTGTGGAAAACCATTAATCACATGATTTTATTTCCATAGTAGCCAAGATATTGGTGCCAAGACCATCATAGTGGACAAATTCCATTAATGAACTGGGTTTACTTGCCATTCCAGCCCTGTATTACTAAACTGGATTCACTTGATGTTCCATCTATGTCTATCTAATGGGATATAAATCTTTACCCAATGCATTGGAGGGATATATAGGTCCCACCCATCTCATAATTAAACCATTCTTATGTGTTCCACAAAATCATAAATCATACACCATAGCATAACCCATGTAATAAAAATGAGATTCTTAAACATCATGTCATCATAACATAATCCATAAAAGGAATTCATAAAAATAATTCAATCATAACATAATTAAATCAATGAAATAATAGGGATATAAATAGAACCCTATATTATCTTAGATAGAAAATATTTTTGATAAAATACTTGAAATGAATTTTTGAGGAAAATATCCTTTCTTCTTCAAAATCATTTTCTTTTCTCCAAATGCCGTATTTTAAAAGACAAGAATTTTGTTAAAAATAATCTTGAAATATTTTAGAGTAAGCTTCATTTAAATAAGGCATTATGAAATCATAAAAATCTATTCACGCCGTATAAGTTAAAAAAAATTCTCCTCGTACTTTTGCTGGAAAAGTCAAAAAGTACCTCATATGGTAAAAAAAAGAAAGATTCCTTCCATTCCTTGTGGTAAAAGTAATAAAAGGGTAAAAAGGACTTTAAACATACATGGATTAATAATAAACATTTTATGATAACATTTTGAGAACATATGGACATGGATGATAAATATATCCCTAGTAAATACTTACGAATAAACAATCTCAGCTAAGAACGAGATTGGAATAATTATCCCTTACCTTATTTCCAATTTCTTCCATATGTGTCTGAGACTCCTGTGTAGTGGGTTTAAAAATATTATTAACTTTTAAAAAAACCATAATAATATTTATTATATCACATATGATTCACTTATGACTTTATATTTCCTGTTCTTTTGTCAATTCCATGTTAAAGCAACATTTTGGGTAAAATAGTTTCATTTATCATATGTGTTTGGACTTGTTGTTCTTGATATTATTACTTATAAACTGATTTACTTAATTCCAGAATGTAAAACATGATTTATATATAATATATATTCAGCATATAAATATATATGATAGATCACTAAATGAAATGAAATATATCATTCATGGAGACGGTAGACCGTACGTACGCATGAACGCTATTTTCATTTCCTTATGAAATTTAATGGAAGTAAGTAAATATCATATAAATAAATCCAGTATCATTATTATGTCACATTTTTAATTATTATTTATTATATATACTTTATAGTCATTCTTGAATGGTTAACATAAAGAATGAATCTCATCGCGTCGTGGAGACGGTAATCCGTACGTACGCACGAGCGATGATATCATTCCCATAATTATTGAATGGTTTTGGAGTGGATGATAGAATATCTCAGAATTAGTATCATGTTATAATAATCATATATATTTATTATTTACACCATTATACCCATCCAATTAAGGTGGTGGTGGAAAACAAATTACACCACGACGTGGAGACAGTCTTCCGTACGTACGCACGCGCGGTGATTTCATTTTCTGTAGGATGGACAGAAGGTGAAATAGGGTTGTTTAATATAATAACATATTAGTATATTAGTGATACTTATTTTATTACTTTATTATGAAACAAAAAAATAATAGGAAGAAGAAGAAGAAATGAATTTGAAAGAATCAGTAAAGGATATTACCTCTTCTTCGACGCGCCTCTTCTAAACCTCCTCTTAGGGCACTAAAGATGGTCTTTGAAGAATACCAAGACCTATAGTATGTTTCTAGGGAAGTTTAAAAGAGAAATGGGCTGGGGTTTTCTGATCTTGAAGGCTCAAAGTGGTGTGAGGAGGAGAGGGAGGAGGTGCCCTTTTATAAGAGAGGAGAGGAGCACTTTTGGAAACCTCTAAAATATTAATTAATAATAAAATCAAACCCCACTTAAAAACATCCAAAGTGACTCAAATTCATATATAAGGTAATATAGGGTTGTAATCTCATCAAAATATCAAATTTATACTTGTTTTGATTTTATTTTAAACCATGTCATTTTGATTTATCCTTATTTAACATATTTAATTTTATTTGTGGTAGTAATATTCTAAATTTTAAATGGTTATAAATACTTACTTATTTTTTGTGAATTTTTCATAATTATATAAATTATTACATTTTAGACCATATAATTTTCAATTTTTAGTTTTTAAATATTTTTGTGTTTTTAAAAAAATTTAGTAATATGTTATTTTTATCAAATATCAATAGTGTCAATTTTGACACTATTCAATTATTTGAATTTAAATTAAATCCATACAGATGATATATTAGAACCAAAATATTTAATGGATTCCTAACTTGTTATATTCATCTAAAAAATTCATGGGGAACATTAATTTGTTCATATAACATTTATTTTAATATTTTTAAAACCATTTATTTTATTTTTCCTTAATAAAATAATTACTAATTTTTTATAATTATTTAATATACTTATTTGTTTCATAAAAATTAAAAATAAAATACTATGATGTAGATAAATCTTAAATATTCCATAAAAATAATTTTAATAGAATTTAGCATCTAAATATCGCAATATTTAAATTGTTATATTTATTAAATTATGAAGGCGACAACTTTGACATCATTTAAAATAAAATAATATAAGTGTCATAATCGCTTTTATAAGGCACCAAATGGTAAAATATTTGACGATTTTATGATTATGGATTAAATGTACATGACCAATAAGTTTTGGTCAGGTTTTTGTGCCTTTTATGGTCACTATTAGTTTAATAAAAATCGTGTTATTGATTTTTCACTAAATAAACAATTTCTGCATCACTATTGTGTCACCATTAATGATAATTATTTAATCCCTAAAAATTTTAAATAAATTTAAATGATATATATAATTTTATTAGATTTCTGGTGACTATTTATATTCTATGTTTTATGAAGTTTATCACTAAATTAAAATTAGTACACTTATAAGATATATGAGAGTGACATGTTGCCAGTTTCTTTGGTTTTAATAATAATTACAACATTTTCATGGTAAAAAGTCCATGAAATGAATCTATTTCAACCCTTATGTGATATTGGTCCACTTTTATTCATCCAATATAATTTTTGGAGGTGTTAGAGTGATTTTATAATCTTATTTTTACCCTTAATTACCCGATTTATCTTAAAATGTAGTAAATAAAATTTACCATAGTTACTATTCATAATATGTAAAAATAAAAAGTAGCCTATTAACATAATTTGGGCCTACTGATTCCAAATATGGAATCCATTTTTCAAATTTTAAAACACAGAATTTGCATTATTTAATTTAAAATTAATCCCGCTGTTGATAAAATGGGTTTTAAAAGTTAAAACATTACAAAAGATTGAAATGTTTTTACTTATGAATTCAATGTAAAATTAATAATAATGAATTGAATTATATTAAATGGTAAAAATATATTTTATTTTTACTTTGAAACCATTAAATATTATAATTTAAATATATTAATTATCTTGATGAAAAAAATTGTTTATAATTAAAATTTAGCATATTTTTACTATTCATCAAAATATGAAAGTTAACAGAAAAATATAAAAAATTTATTCAAAATAAATTTTTATATCCTTATTACAATGAATAAGTTTATTTAATTTAATTGAAATTATAAACATGTAAAAAACTAGATTTAAAGTGAGTGCGCCATCAAAAGGTGGCAAAACTACATTTTTTGAAAAATACTTATTTTACCCGATTTTTTTTGTTCTCATACCATGTTCTATAAAATGTGTAAGATGAATTATAATGCCATAAAATTCAAAATGTAGTTACTACTATTCATAAAGGATAGTTAATAATAATATTATAACAATATATCATTGTTTAGTGAAACTCAGTATTGCATACAACACACGCTATCGAGAAAGGTCACTATTGCGTGTAATGCAATCCAAGTCAGGGTTGCGTGCAATGCAAGCTCTCTTTGGTGTTGCATATAACATAATCAAAATATAGTTCATTTATACATTGATCAAAATCTATACTCTGTGTTGTGTATAGTATAATCTAATTTTGGTGTAACATACAACACAAGACATCAAAGAAATTAAAAGGATTATTTATCATAAAATCTTTGGGTTTTACAGTAGGAGAGGGGTGTTTTTTTATTATTTTATTCATTAGTTTATTATTTTGACTCAAGACTATGAATAGTTTTGATTACCATGAATAAATATATAAAATAGAGAATTATTGTTCTAGATTATGGGCTTAGATCATTCATACATCATACATGACTCGCAAATTCATGTATTTTTTAAATACTGTAAATTACCATATTTCACTATTCAGAAAAAAAATCAACTATTTTAGAAAAATACCAAAAATACACCCTAATTATTTTTAAATGTGTAGAATTCAAAAAAAATCTTCATTTCATGAAATTAATTTTCTAAATTTTCTAAATTTTAATTTTAATTAAAAATCATTTATTCAAAAAATACCGATTTTAAAATTATAACTGATTTTATGACACTTTGAAAAATTACTTAATGTCTCATAAAATTATCTTATAATCATAATATAACAAAAGATTAAATTATTAATACATTTTATGAAAATTATTTTTCTTTTAAATCATTATATTAATTATAAAATTGTAAATAAACATTTATGTTTTATAAAAATACCGACACTTAATTCATAATTTTGAAAACATTTATTTACTTATACTATGATATAATTATATCATATTTTCATTTATAATATTCATAAATTTTATTCATACTTTCATATATGAGTTTACTATTATATTGGTCAAATTACCATTCCTAACGGTCATGTTACTATTCCAAGGTTTAGGTTACTATTCAGTAAGGATCAGTTCCTTAATTTATTTAAATATTACTTATTTCTTTATTAATTTGTGTGAATGATTTTTTTATTAGGATCCTCATGACATGTATGTGTCTAATACTATAACATAATTATAGGAAGATAAATAATTCCATTTATAAAAGTTTGGGTCGTTACATTCTTCCCCCCTTTTGAAATTTCACCATCGAAATTTAATTTTTCATAAATAGGTGAGGGTATTTTTCCTTAATAAATTCCTATGGTTCCCATGTTTCCTCTCCTTACTTATGGTTTCACTATAGTACTTTTACTATGTGAGTAGTATTTTTTCATAGAACTGTATCTCTATAGTCCAAGATCTTCACTAGCTTCTCCTTGTAAGAGAGATCATTTTTCAACTGTACCACCTTGGGAGATCATTTTCCAACAGTACAACCAATGGATTTAGTAAATGTGAGGGATCTAGTATTTAATTCTTCAAGAGGGATACATAAAATACATTGTGTACTTGATACATGTTTGGTGGAAGTGATAGTTGAAATTCCACAGCTCTGAAATGATCAGGAATCTCAAAGGGGCCGATGTACTTGGGACTTAGATTTCACTTCTTCCAAAATTTCATGATCCTATTACATGGAAATATATAGAGGAATACCATGTATACAACCTCAAACTCTAAGTCCCATTTATGATTGTCTATATAGCTCTTCTGTCAAATTTGGGATGCCTTGATGTGATGCTGAATGGTTTTCAACTTTTCCACCATTTCTTAAACCATTTAAGGTCCTAGAATCTTAAATTCTACAAATTCATCCCAAAATGTCAATGTTATAAATCTTTTCCTATAAAGGGATTCATATGGATCCATTTGGATGCTTGAGTGGAAACTATTGTTGTAAGAGAACTCATACAGAGGCATATGTTGGTCCCATTCTCCTTTTAAATACATATAACATGCTCTAAACTTGTCCTATAGTGTCTAAATAGTCTAATATGATTGGAAATCAGTTTGAGGGTGATAATATGTACTTAAGGTCAGCTCAGTGTTTAGATCATGTTGGATACTTTTCCAGAACTCAAAGGTGAATATCTGCTCTTGATCAGATACAATCGATAGTGGTACTCCATGTAGCCTTACAACTTCTTTGATGTATATACATACATTTTGATCTAATGGTAAGTCCTCTCAAATTTTGATAAAGTGAGATGTCTTTGTTTTATGATCCATAAAAACCCATATGGAATTGCTTCCTCTGAATGTCTTCAGAAGTCTGATGAAAAAGTATATAGTGATGTTTTTCCATTTCCATATTGGTATGAGTTATGGTTTCATCACCCCCTTATATTTTTTCCTTTTATCCTTTACTTGATGACATAAATTGAACTTAAATTTATATTCAACGATCTCCTTCTTCATTTTGTCCCACCAATAGTTCTCTTGGGGATCTCGATACTTCTTTGTGCTCACTGGGTGAATATATAATGTTGAGCTATATGTGTCACTCAGAAGATCTTTCTTTATTAATGGATTATATGGTACACATAATTGTGACCCAAATCTTACAACTCCTTACTCATCAATTTTGAACTCTGGGGATTTCTCTATTCTGATAGCTTAAACCTTCTTATAAACTTCTACATCATCTCTTTGAGCATACTTTATTTTCTCCATAAGTTATGGTTGAGAAATCATTTGAGAATGGATTGATTATATTCCTTCTTTAATGATTCCCATGTCATTACATTACAAATATAATAAGAGTGGATCCTTCTTAATTATCATCATTGATAATATTTAAAGATTATTTCTACTTAGAGCATCTGTCACTTTATTTTCCTTACCAGGATGGTAGTAGATTAAGAAGTTATAATCCTTGATGATATCTAACTATCATCAATGGTTAATATTAAGCTCATTCTATGTGAATATATATTTTAGGATCTTATGGTTAGTATATATCTCACATTTCTCCCTATAGAGATAATGCTTCCATATTTTCAACACGAAGATCACAACCACCAACTCTAGATCATGTGTGTTATAGTTTTTCTCATGAATTTTTATCTTCCTTGAGGAATAGGCTATCACTTTATCCTTTTTCACTAGTAAAGAACCTAATACATTATTTTAAGCATCACTGTATACCATAAAGAGTTCCTTAATTTTTGAAAGTGTGAGGACTGGCATAGTGATAAGACTCCTTTTTAACTCTTTGAAGCAGTCTTCACATTCAATAGTCTAGAAAAAAATTTCTCCCTTCCAAGTTATCATGGTTAGTGGGTTTGGAAATCATGATAAGTTCTTCAAAAATCATAGGTAATACCCAGCTAGACCAAGGAAACTATGAATCTTAGTTATAGATGTTGTCATGGGCCACTCTTTGATTGCCTTTACCTTTTAAGGGTCTACATATATTCCTTTTATGGTGATAACAAGCCCCAATAATGATACTTATTCCATCCATAACTCACATTTATTGTACTTTTTAGAAATTTTATCCCTTTTTAAATTCTTCTTTACAATATTAAAATGCTTCCCATATTCCTCTTTATTCTTGGAGTATATCATAATATCATCAATAAAGACTACCAAAAATTTATTGAGGTAATATCTAAAGATTATATTAATTAAGTACATGAATATATATAGATAATTAGTGAGTTTTAACAGTATTAATATGAAATCATAGTGTCTATACCTCATTCTAAAGGTAGTCTTAGGAATATTCTCCTTTATCACCTTTAATTGGTGATATCCGAGCAGAAAGTCCACCTTAGAGAAATACTTGGCACCAATTAGTTTATTGAGAAATTTATCTATCCATGGAAGGGGATAATTGTTATTTATCATTATTATATTGATCTTATTATAATCAATATAGAGGCACACTGATCCATCCTTCTTCTTGACAAAGAGGACTGGTTCACCCCGTGGTGAAGCTCTCAGGCGTATAAAACCCTTATCCATATTCTCTTATAATTGATTATTCAGTTCCTCCAACTCAATGATGGACATTAAATAAGGTGTCTTTAATATAGGAATATATATAGGAATAAGTTCAATTGAGAACTCAACCTATCATTCAAGAGGAATACTAGAAAATTATTTAAGAAACACATCAGTGTAGTCTCTCATAATGGGAATGTCCTTGAGCATGATTCTATCCTTTCTATTAATCATTTGAGATAGATATGTTTTCTCATTAGGAAATAATATCCATAATGTAGTGATCTACATTTACTGATATTTGATGTTGGATTTTTGTAAATATAGTCAATCCATTCCAAATATAGCATAAAAATATACCAATGGAAGTAAGAAAAGATTTGTTGGGAGGATTATTCTACAAACATTAACTAGGGAGGAGTTATATTCATTAGATGCAATAATTTCCCCATTCTCTATTCTCACAAATAACTCAACCTCTATATTTTGAGGTGGTGTTTAAACAGTTTTACTAAACCTTCAAGATATGAAAGAATGCATAGAACTATAATCAACTAGTATGCATTTATTGTTGAAAAAATGACCTACATAGTTTTCACCACATCATTGATTGGATCCACCTCATCTATAGTGATGGCATTAGATTTACCTCTCTCTTTTGGATTTGGTTGTTTCTAATGCTGATTACCCTCAAGGAGTCGAGGTTTAGTTCATGGGATTTCATAGTTCCATTTCCCCCTATAGTTTAAATGTTGAAACTTTGATGGTTCTCTACTTTCCTCCACCAATTTTTTCTACTTCCTCATGTCTCTTCAATACTCATGAGATTAGTGGCCTTATCTCACATACTTTAATCATTTCCCTATCACATTGAGGTAAATTACATGATGCTTATTCCCAAATTTTTGATATGTGATTGGTTGATATTTTTTTCCACATTCATCATTAGATCCTCCAACATGAAACCCCATATTTATTTTCTTATCTCCATAGCCATGGGACCATTCTCCAAACTCCACCTATACTTTGAGAGAATATTGGACAAATTTTTAATAACTCCTAAAGTCTCTAATTTCTAGATCCTTTTTAAGGTGTGGTTTTAAACCACTAAATAATCTATCTATTTTTATATCATTATTGATAAAAAAAATCTAAGGTATACCTTGAAAGCCTTGTGGAATTTATTCTTAAGAAATGCCAAATTCAAATTCTTTTTTCTTCATCTATATGAATTCTCTATCCATATTTTTGCAAAGAGTTAGAGGTAAATAATTATAAGAAATATTTTCTTAATATCTTCCCACACAATATCTTAAATTTAATCCTTCATCTTGGTTTTCTTAATCAACAACCACTATTGATAGACCTCTCCATCCAAATGATAAATGGAAAAAACCACATTCTCCATATCATAATAGTGAAGCATAGAAAGTATCTTCTCCATTGAGTTAACCCACTGTTCAGAGACTATTGGATCAGAAGATCCACTAAATGTCGGTGGTCATTGTCATATAAAAGACTTGATATCCAATTTCTCCCTCTTAGGTGAACGAGGAAATTCCACATTATTCGGGTTATTGTTTATATCCCGAGATAGCTGGTTGAGCATCACCATGAAATTTTGAACTCCACCTCCCATGGAATTTGGGATGTAGTTCAGAAAATCACTGATTTTCCCTCATATAGGTTTTCATCCTAGTTTCTTTTGGTTCCCAATATTTTCTATCATAGAAAACGTTTGAAAAAAAAATAATTCAATAGGTTATGAATAAATAATTTATTACTTTGTGAAATTAACTCTAACGATATATCTTGTGGGATCCATATGTTTATCATTTTTTTAAAACAAAGATTCTTGGGTGATTACATTTACTTAGTCTCATACTAAGGGTTTTCACTAATTTTATCTAATCTTAATTCACAAATTAACTAAATCATTATCTTATACCAACTATAGTGACCATATTTTTCTTACATTATTATTACATCATTTTAAATATAAACAATATAATAGTGTTACAAAACCAGGATCCAAAGGTTTAGTGTTTTGAGAAAATTAGGACCATACACAACATTTACATAATAAAAAAAAATTATTTAATTACTTATTTTCCATATTCTTAGTATCCTTCATGTACTCATTAGTATAAGTAATCACCTGAGGATATACATCAAATAAAGTGGTGATCTAAAAGCCCAGTAAGTAGATAGATAAGAATATGAATCAATATAACATGGGTGAGTATAATCATCATAATTGTAACATAATCATGGGACCATCATCATAATAATGATAAGAAGCATTATATAAAGGATTGAAAAGTGGAAATGTATAAAAATAAAACATCATGTCTTAGTGGTCAACTACCAAACATAGTTGTGAACAATGATAACATCATGTTCACACATAACATATATGCATAATTATAACATCATCCTCATTGTAAAAAAATCTATCATCATGTTCATTCATATTTCACATTATCTCATGATATACATCACAGTAACCAATGCATTGGAGTGATATATAATTCTAAGAACACACATCACATCATAACATTTATGTAATCATACATGACATGTAGAATGTATAAATATCTTTGTCATAAAATAACCCATGGAAAGGAAATGGGTTTAATGAGAATTTTATATAGAATACTTTAATGAATAAACATTGGGGTTACTAAAATAAAAATGTAATAACATACTTGGTATAATAATAATAAATCTTGAGTGAAGAAGAAAAAATCCCAAGAAAAGTAAAAGATGTGTTTTTTAGAAAGAATAGTTCTTTTGAAAAACTCTATGAATTTAAAAAAAATTAGATTGGAAACATGTATATACCAGGAAATAAAATGTAAGAACAAATAAATTATATTTTAGGAATATTAAAATAACATCCACACTAAAATTTGGCATCAAAGAGGAATAACCCAAAGAAAGGAAGTTGAGTTTGAGAATCCACTTACCTTATGTCTGAATTATTTATATACTTTAATATCCTAGATAATAAAATTAGATTCATTAATTAATAAATAAATAACATCTTATACATGAATTTAATTCATTATAATTTTATTAAGTTTTTTATGTCCATTTTTATGAGTTATACTATTCAATTTCATTGTTAGGGATTGTTAATTTTCTTGATTTTCATGATCGGTTCACTTGTATACTTGTATGGAAGATCATGTAAAATGGGTATAATTATTAAGAATTAAAATTATATGTTATTAATAAACTTACAGAAGTTTTATTGGTT
Organism: Viscum album; assembly: GCA_963277665.1. NCBI lineage: Eukaryota > Viridiplantae > Streptophyta > Magnoliopsida > Santalales > Viscaceae > Viscum > Viscum album. Next base: position 1,703,507,892 of record OY728141.1, on the reverse strand, counting down.
TTATATATTATTTTTTCCATATATGAGGATTATTCATTAAATAAAATGGTAATGATGATCATTTAGATTAATTTTGGTGGTTTTCAGTCACAATGAACACGTTTTGTTTTATTATTTAATATTATGTATATATGTGAGTTATAGAACATAAAAAGGCTATAAAATAAATTTTAAAATCTATTGTAACCATTATAATGTTTTAATTACCATCCTTGAATGTGGTAAAGTAAAATGAAAACTTTTCATCCTCAAAGGTGGTAAATCAACACCTCACAGACAAAATTTTCATTTTTAGAATAAAAGGGAGAGGAGAAGAGGTTTGATGATGGAATATCACATTAAAATAATAATATTACATTATATATAATATACTAGAGTTATCATCCCACTTTTAGTAGGGTAGGTTAGGAGATAATAATAAAATAAAAGGACTTGAAAAGAAATTAAAAGAAAATGGAAGAGGATTTTACCTCTTGACCTTATTCTCCTTGAGAACCTATTTTGGGAAATTGTTTTAGTCTTTTTTTGACACCAAAGACTTTTGGATGTGGGGGAGGGGATTGGTAAGATTATTGGGTAGAAATTGGACAATATTCAAGGCTTTTGATGTGTAAGGAGAAGGGGTGGTGAGGGGTGATATTTATAGGGGAGGAGAGAGGTATTTTTTGATTATTTTATTCATTTGTTTATTATTTTAAATCAAGATTATGAATATTTTTTATTCCCATGACTAAATAGAGTAAATGGGGAATTATTTTTCTAGATTATGGGCTTACATCATCCATACATTATACATGACTCAAAAATTCATGTATTTGTTAAATAATATAAATTAGCATATTTCACCATTCACAAAAAATTCAACTATTTTAAAAAAATACCAAAAATTACCCTAACCATTTTTGGATGTGTAGAATTAAAAAATTAAATCCATTTCATGAAAATAATTTTCTAAATATGATAAATTTTAATTTTTAATTAAAATCATTTATTCAAAAAATACTAGTTTTAAAATTATAACCAATTTTATGACACTTTGAAAAATTTATTAAGGTCTCATAAAATTATTTTATAATCATAAGAGAAAAAAATTAATTTATGAATAAATTTTTTGAAAATAAATTTTCTTTTAAATCATTATATTAATTATTAAATTGTAAATAAACATTTATATTTTATAAAAATAGCAACAATTAATTAATAATTTTAAAACATTTATTTACTTATAATATGATATAATTATATCATATTGTAATTTATAATATTCCTAAATATTATTTATACTTTCATATGAGGTTACTATCCTATTGGACAAATTACCATTCCTAATGGTCATGTTACTATTCCAAGGGTCAGGTTAAAATTCCATTCGGATAGGTTCTTCGATTTCTTTAAATATTACTTATTTCATTCTTCATTTATGAGAATGATGTTTTTATTGGGATATTCATGCCATATATTTGTTTTATACTATAACATAATTTTAAGAAGGTAAAAAATTCCATTGATAAAAGTTTGGGTCATTATACTTAACGTTCCAAAGTCCAATTTGAATTTCTTTTTTATCTGTTTTACTGGTTTCAGTTTTAAGTTTGAATAGAGACCAAGGAGGATTATGTAAATAAATTTTTATTTAGAGAAAAATTAGTTGAAATATTCTTATATGATAAGTATGATTTAACTCTAAAGAATATCATCTCTTTTTCAAGGATGGGAATAAATGTGTGTGGAAAAACCAGATAAAGATTTTGATCTTCTCTTTCCTAAGGTAGTTCATGAATTATCTACATAAGTTTAGTTTTTGAAAGAAGATTGGAAAGAAAAATTTTATTTAAATATGTATGTAAAAATATATAAGCTATTATATAATAATCTTCCTGATATTATTGTAATTACATCAGAAGGTGAAGCATATTGTCCTTCACACAAGTCACCTAATAGTCTCAGATTGTTTAACAAGGAAAAGGTAAAATATTATTTTTTTTCTCATTATATAAAATTTAGGAAGGTTTCACATATGACTCCATATAATCAAGTAGTTTCCCTGTGGATACAAGGATTTCTCATTTAGAGAAAGGGGGACATAAAAACTTTAAAGGTTTCAGATGTTTTCGTATTGAAATTTTTGGTAAATATAAGGATGATTGATCTTGTTAAGTTTATCCTTATCACTATTGAAAACATCAAAACTATATTAATCATGTCAAGTATTATTATGTTTTATACTTTTATAAAAAATATTTTTATTGAATGTATGAAAGTTTTCAAAGTTTAAAACAAGTCATATCCAATGAGGGGGAAAATTTTATTTATCAACGATGATAAGATGAACAAAATAAGATTTTTTTTTGATAGAAAATAAAATAAATTTATTAAGAATGCTGATGGTGCTGCATCATAGGTAGATCCATTAAAAAAATATAAAAAAACTGATAAGAATAAGAAAATAAAGTTAGATAATTCTCCTCTAAATAAAGAAAATAATTATAAGAAGATACATGATGATGGTTTCAATGAAATGATAAAAAAGAAGGATAAGAAGAATAAAACAGATCCCAAATATTTAATTGACCCAAAAAAATACAAGGATTTAAAACTATGTGAATCTAAAACATTATTAGAATAAGATAAGAAAAATAAAAAAATAAAAGGTTGAGAGAAGATTATCTATGTGAAAGATTGTTAAAGGGAGTTGAAAGAGCCTTTGAGAATGTTATCCTACCAGCATCCCGTACCGATTAGATGAATCCGGAAGGTGGTTTGGTTTTATAATAAACTTATATATTCCAAGATGATATCATTTCCATTGTATATAATAGAAAAGAAAAGTACTTGTTGAATAATTAGTCCTAGTAGTTCAAGAAAAATAATAAGTACTAGAACCATCTGGTAAGGGAGATCTCAGAATAAAAAGGTAGTTAAAAGAAGAGCCCAAAAAAGAAGTTGATGAGGAAGTAAATGGAAAAGAAAAAGATGGAAAAGAAGGATAATTTAAGGCTAATAAAGATGTATAATGGGAAGAGGAAGACAAAGAAGGTGATTATGAGGAAAAAAATCAATTTGAAAAAGAATTATCAGATTCATCCTCATTGGAATTACCTTCTAAGACTGATAAAGAAGAAAAAATTGCCCATAGTGAGGAAGAAGAATCATCTTTAGAACAAGAAGAGGAGTATTCATCGAATAAAGACAAATAATATCAACTATATAAAACAAAATTTGATGATAGAGCCAAGAACAATAAATATATTGATATTATGGAATTATCTGAAGATAATAAAGTTTTAAATGAAGTTAAAAAATATATTTCAAAGATAGAAAACAAGAAAGGAAAGGAATATGATACTGGAACCAGCAGAATAAATCCTTTTAAGGTTCAAAATGATCAATTAGTTTTAGGAAGAATAATATCTCTAGAAGTAATTGATTATATTTTTCATGTTTTGAGAAGGTTGGAAGTAACTATTTCTCATTTTCCAAACCTTGAGTCTTGTTGTTAGATGATTCAAGACTGTCTCAATCAAAAATTAGAATCGATAAATAATTTAACAGAGAAGGTGATCTAAATTGAAACTGAATTGAAGAATTTTTAAGAAAGTTCCTAGAATCACACAAGAGCATTAAATCAGATGGTTAAATGGTCTTAGTAGGTAGGCGCCGATACTAGAATGCATGATGAACAATTTGATGAAGTGAAAAAGCTAATGGTATAATCAGAAGAATCCTTTAATTAGTTATCAAAATATATGGAATATAGGGTGAAGTTTGTTGAAAATTTTAGGGATTCCATAGATGATCGTATTGAAGAATTTATTGTTCTAAAAAATAAGATTCAATACATGGAGCTATAGGTGTTCTAACTCTGATCTTGTGAAGATGAGGTTATTTTATTGAGGAATGAAAAAATAGCTTTTGTAAGAATTCAATAAGTTAATGAATTTAGAAGAGAAAGTTGAGAAGCTATAGAAAGATAAAAATTATTTAAAAAAGATGAAGGCCTTTGTGAAGAACTTGATTAAGAAATAATGAATATTTGTATTTTAAACTCCTGTTGTATTTTTTTTGAAAAAACATTTGAATTTTCTATAGTAAATGAATTTTCTTTTCATATAAATCCTATTTGTTTGAATGTTTTCCAATTAATATTGTATATATGTTCTTTCATTTTTTGTGTATGATTAGGTAGTTCAACATTATTTCATTTTTTACTTTTTTAACATTTTAGGATCTTTGGACTTTTCCCCATTCTTTTTTGAAAATTACAATGGGGGAGAAGATTTTATAAAGGTTAAGTTGTAATATAAAAGGGAGAAATCATTATATGGTAAAAAAATTATTAAATGAGGATAATAATTTAATTAAAGGGGGGAGAAATCTTATTAAAGAGAGAATATAATCCTTAGGGAGAGAGAAATTCCTAAGGGGTATAAATTTTCTTAAAGGAAGAACTATTATTAAAATACATCATATTCAATGTCATATTTAGAAGAGTTATAAACATATGGGGAGTTAATGATTAAGGAATAAATCTGAATATGATGTTATTTAAATAACAATGTATTATAAGTTTTTCAATGTTATTTTTTATTTAAGTTTTGGGTTTTTACTTTACAAAAAGGAGGAGATTGTTGATTCATAAGTTCTACTTCTTACTTTTACATTCCATTTATTTTGTAAACAACAAACAATTTATAAAAAAAATTTACTAAATTTTCACACTACTATAGAATAGGACTTTAACAGTGATAAAAATTTCCTTTATTAGCACTGATTACCAGAGTGAGATTAAAAGTCATAGTATTTTATCACTGCTAAAAAATAATTTATAAAGGAAAAAATTTATCAACACTTTTATTTAGCACCGATAAAGGGTACCTTTATTAGTGATTATAGGAGTTATGATAAAGGTTACCTTTATTAACATTTATAAAAGCACTGATAAAGTGTCCTTTATTAGAGTATTTAATAGAACTGATAGAGGAACCATTTATGAGAGCTTTTAAAAGCACTAATAAAAGGGAATACTATACCGTGCTGTAAGAGCACACTAAAAAACCAATGAAATGCACTATAACAATACACCATAACACTAGAAACACCACCAAATATCAACACAATCAAGAATAAATACAAAATTTAAATTAAATGAAATTTAGAACACAAATACATGAATAGAACATTATATTGTAGACATTTCCAACATTAGTTAATACAGTTACATAAGTACATATTATTGCATACATTCAAAAACATAAATGTTCCTTTATATTTTTATCCTGACCCTGAATCATTATTTTTATCAAAAAACCACCCCTAATCAAGAAAAAGGATGCACCTATATAAGAAAAAAACTCTTATGTTAGAAATTATATTTTAAAATAAATTAACATAAATTGTTAATTTTAAACTAAACTTTGAGTCATACCAGGAATACTATGTATCTGATTGGGTTGTAGTTGATTCTTACATATCACACCATTTCTTTTTCATATCCAAGAATTATCTCTATGAAAATTAATTAAATAAGTATAAGATAAATCCCCATGGGCGTAGCTAGTGGTTGTGTCCTATAGTGGTGTTTGGGAGGTCTCGATTTTGAGCCTCCCCATGCACATTTAGGTAGGTTTTTGTCTGTTTATTACACATCCCATGATAGATGTAATAAAAAAAATCATAAGATAAAAATAATAAGGAAATCAATTAAGTAACAGTAGATAGAATGATTAGAAAACAATCTAGGCACGTTTTCTCAGTTTTGAAAATGTGATGCACATTTTAAACTAAAATGACAATTATATATTTAAAAGATGAATTTGGTGTCATACCAATCACAACATGTGTTATATTGAGGTTTGGATGATTCATATACATCTCAAATGACTTATGAATCATTTTTATAAAGTATTAAAACAATATGAATGTATTTACTTTGTTTTGAGTACGTCACTTTTATTTCTTTCTAAAATGTAATTTTAAACTAGAAACATGCAGTTTGACTCATACTAGTCGTACAGTGTGTTGGTTTGATGTGATACTAATTCCTAAATGTTAAAAATGAATTATAAATAATTTTTATAAATTATCAAGACAATCCTAGCATGTTTTCTTAGTTTTTAGTGAGTGAATCTTTTTGAACCACAATATCAATTTTAAATTGATAACATAAAAAACAAGTCATAATGGGAACATATTGTATCATATTGTGGTTATTCTGATTCATAAATGTAAAAAAGGAATTATGGATCATTTTAATAAAGTATCAAAACAATCCAAATGGACTTTCTTAGTTTTGGGTAGGTCAGTTGTCATTTTTACTAAAATTGATGTCAATTTTAAATAAAAATATGTACTTTGATTCATAATGGTCACAACATGTGATGAATTAAGGTGAGGATAAATACTACACATCTAAAATGAATTATGGAACATTTTAATAAATTACCAAAACAATCTAAAAGGATTTTATCAGTTTTGAGTACCTCACTTGTCTTTTTAACTAAAATGTAATTTTTAAAAGGAAACATGAAATTTGAATCATAAAAATTATATAATGTATCAATTTGACATGAGACCAATTAATAAAAATCAAAAATAAATTTTTAATAATTTTCCTAAATCTCAAGACAATTCGAGCATGTTTTCTTGGTTTTCAGTGATTGACACTTTTTGAACTAAAATGTTGATTTCAAACTAATAATGAACATATTGAGTCATACAAGGAACATCATGTATAATATTTAGGTGAGGATAATTCCTAAACATCAAAAATGACTTATGGTTATTTTTACTAGAGTATTAAAACAATAAAAATGCATTTTATCAGTTTTGAGTAGGTTATTTGCCCTTTTTACTAAAATTACTGTCAATTTTAAATAAAAAGATGCAGTTGAAGTCATACCAGTCACGAAGTGTGTCAGATTGAGTAGTGGATGATTCATACACATCTAAAATGACTTATTATTTTAGTAAAGTATCAAAATATTATGAATGTGTTTTCTTAGTTTTGAGAATGTCACTTTTATTTTTATTATAATGTCATTTTAAACTGGAAACCCTCACTTTGACTCATACCAATCACATTGTGTATAGTTTTGATGTGATATCAATTACTAAATGTCACAAATAAATTTTTAATTCTTTTTATAAATTATCAAGACAATCTGAGTTCATTTTATCAATTTTCAATGAGCGATACTTTTTGAACTAAAATATCGATTTTGAACTGATAACGGACAAATTGAGTCATATTGGGAACATAATGTATCATATTGAGGTGATGATAATTAATACATATCAAATATGAATTAAATAGTTTTTTAATAAATTATAAAAATTACAAAAAATTATTTTTCTCAGTTTTGAGTAGGTCAGTTGTCCTTTTTACTAAAATTGATGTTAATTTTAAATAAAACGATGCACATGGAGTCATACCAGTCACATCGTGCATCAGATTGAGGTGTGACTGATTACTACACATCTAAAATTATATATGGATCATTTTAATAAATTATCAAAACAGAATAAATTCATTTTCTTGGTTTAGATTATGGAACTTATCTTTTTTACTAAAATTTCATTTTAATATGGAAACATAAACTTTGACTCATACTGATTATATCATGTATAATTTTCATGTGAGAACAATTCCTAAACATAAAAAATGACTTATGAATAATTATCCTAAATTATCAAGATAGTCCAAGTTTGTTTACTCAGTCTTTAGTGAGTGACACTTTTTGAACTATAAATACCAATTTTAAACTGATAATAGACACATTGAGACATACTGAGCACATCTTGTATCAGATTGAGGTGATGAGGATTCATACATGTAAAAAATGACTTATATATTGTGTTTCTAAAGTATCAAATCAATCCAAATGTGTTTTCTTAGTTTTGAGTATGTCATTTTTACTATTTCCAAATGATTAGCATGTATCCATATTCGATTCATATCCATCCTATTGGGTTCATAAAATATTAATTTTTTACAATAAATAAATAAATACACATTATATATTCATTACAAAAAGTGATATTTATAGATAATTATCATGAGGGAAACCCAAGAATTGATTATTTCAAAGAATTTTAGTATTCATTGAAGAAAATGGATAATTGAATTTAAGAAAAGAATTTCTCCACTATGGTTAGTGTTATCATTTTAATTAATTCAAAGGTGAAAGATATAAACAACTTTCATCCTTATAAACTTATATCCTGAACATTTATAGTTCCATTTTGTTATTTAAAACACATCCTGCATCTCTTGTGGACATTTACCTATATTTCTTAAAATACTCTAAGCAGTAGTCATCCATGGGATGAATAATGCTCAGAGTATCATAATAATAATAATATATATGTGGTATGAGTCTCAAGAAATAAATTGGAATAATAATTGTTTAAGATATGATGTTGATAAGGATGATAGTTGTACTTCATTGTGTTCTATAAAAGGGGAATACCTCCCATTTGTGATAATTACACCATTGGAACTAGTTATTAACTCATGGCCTATTAAAGTTGATATTTGGGGGGGAATAAACATTCTTATATGTGATTCAATGGGTCTCGGTGGGGACATGTTATGATATATGAATCTTTGGGGCCTCTATGAATTTTATATTTATGGGAGAAATCCTAATTTTAATACTTTCAATCCCCTATCTAGTATTATTCCTACCTTTATTAAAATTATCTATCATGTCTTTCTTAAATCCCATAAACATATGAAAATATAATATAGGAAATTAATAAGTAATAAGAAACCCAAATATGATAAAAATAATAATAAACTATCATTCGATCAACTAAAAGATATAAAAATGTTTTGATAAAACATTTTAATAAATAAAGAGTTATTTAATACATGTGGATAATAATTAGAGATTCCTAGGGGTGGAACCAATACATGTAGACATAAAATAAGGAATAACAAAAAATAATTTTTAATAATTATTCCAACATATATAGAATTTGATAACCTCTGTTCTATTTTTTTGGAACAAGTGACGTAACAACCTAAAAAATTATTACATTTAATATTAATGGTATATCAAATATTTTAAAACATCTCAAAATTATAATTTCAATTAAAAATTGATAAGGAATGGAAATTTTTTTTAGGAAAAGAATATAACTAATAACGATAAAGGTTTTAAACATATCAACATTATTAGTCGATAAATTGATTCAATAATTATTTCTATACAGGTTGAAAACACGAACAATTTTCAAGTAGAAGAAGAGTAGGCTTTATAAGCCATTTTCATTTTCATGGAAATTATAGGTTCTAAGGTGATTTTGGGAACATAAGTATAAAATTTAAGTCATAATTAAATAAAAAATAGTAATTATGGAAGATATAAAGGTTTCAATAAAATTGGTAGATGAACCACTCTTAGAAGAATAGTTTCAAAGTGAGATGAATCTTCATAAGTAAAATTGGATAATTAATTTCAACCATTGAATGCACTCTATTGAACATGTGACAAATTAAATGGTTTTATGAAGGATTTTAAAAAATTTATAAGAACTTAGATTAATGGGAAGAAATAATTAGAAATGTACTAATTGAAAATGAATGTAATGTAGTAGGAATTTATAATTGATGTTACACCAAAGGATTTAAAAAAGAAACATCTTTTCATATTATATATTGGTCGTTCATCTCACATGATAGGTAAATTGATGTAATTAATGATTTTTGACAAGTTAAAAGGGTACTTATTATTTTATAAATGGTGTATCTCCTATGATAAATTGTTTTCATTTAAAAGATGTTGGAAATAAATGACAATGTTAAAGAATGATATATTTTTATATAGATTAAAGTAAAACATATAAAGTGTTTATTAGATGTGTGATTAAGGAAATGAATTGATTCTTAAGAAGTATTAATGAGTGAGTTAACATTTCAAATATGGATATAATTTTACAAAGGTATAGAAAAATAGTAAACCATATTATAATTTGGGGTTAGTAAATATTTATGGTAATTTTTCTTGAAAGGGGAAATTGATTTGTGGTAGTGAAATATTGATCATATTTGATAATGGGAGATTTAAATACTGACTGAAAAATTGTGGGTTGAGATGTTTTAGGATTATAAGATAAAACTAATAGATATTTTTTACTAATTAAAATGGGGAGATTTTTTATAATTAAAAAATTAAATTAGAGATTTAAATGAAGTAACCCTTGGGTTACACCTCATGAGACTTCCTCTTGGATATGCTCTATTAGGTTTCTGTGGACATTTGATGCAACTAGAGATCTTCAAATGTGAGTTATCTCTCAAATTATTGTCAAGTTTTAATTGGAATATCTGGATGAGATATTTTAAGGTTTGAATGAATTTGGTCCTTCCCTAAAGTATTCTTTCTATTCTAGATTTTCATTTCATTTATCTTGGACCATCATCTCACATAATATTTGGTAAGGACATTCAAGTATAAAGGTATCAAATTTAAACTTAATGGAAGGTTGAACCTTGAGGGTGTCAAATATACTCTCAATTTCTTCCACCCAATCCTCTATCTATTTAGGATCATATTACCTTGAAAATATGGAGGCTTGTGGTGAAGAAAATCTTGACCAGGATCCTTATCTCCATTAAATGTTCAATTAAATCAAAATAAAATGGATATAAAAATTCATTTCACTCTATAAATATAGTGAATGTGTATGGTCCATTTCCCAAATCAAATAGTTAGATAAAATAATTGAAAATTAAAATATTATTCCCAACATCACTTAGAAACTCAATAGAGGAGGCTAAGAGTTTTGGATAGACACTCCTTCACACCTATTACTCAAGATTCGATATCACTATATCCATTCAACCAAACATCCTAAATAAAATTTTTTACCACAAGGATATTCCAACATTAAAGAAAGGATGATGATAAAAAAACAAAAAATGATATCACCAAATAAGCCATAAACGAGTGTGGAGGAGGAGGAGAAAATAAGATACCTTTGATTGAAGCTTTGAATCCTCCAAGAGAGAGTAGAGATATAAAAAACATGGAAAATGTTTGAGCCTTGGATTCATTCAACCCTTGAATCGTTCAATCCTTATATTTGAGCCTTAGAATTTTTCGATCCATGATTTGAGCCTTGATTCAAGCTTTGATTCACCGAGGAGGAGCGCTGGCAGATGGTGGATTCCATAGAAATCTTCAGATATCATAACGAGTTCATGACTGGTAAGGGTTATATAAATAGACTGAGACACTTTTATTAGAACTTGCAATTTTTTTTGATAAAGATAGAGATTTATTGGTGTTAAAAAAGAACTGATAAATATTTTTTTTATCAGTGCTTATTACATAAACACTGATAAAGGATATATAGTTATATTTATAAATAAAACATTCTATGAATATATTTGTATAATTATATATATATATATATTTAATAAATAGATATAAATATAAATATAAATATAAGAAAAAAATATAAATATAAGTATAATAAATATATCCTTTCTTTAAATATATTTACTATAATTTTATAATTATTAAAATATATAATTATTTATCTATAATTATATAAATACTTTAAAAAATATATTTATATCATTATATATATTTATATTTATATAAATATAAATATATAAATATATATATATATATATTAATATAGTAAATATATTCATTATTTAAATAAATTTATTATAATTTTATAATTATTTAAATATATATAATTATTTATTTATAATTATATAAATATTTTTTTAAAAAATTAATATTTATTTATTTATAATTATAAATATATAAATGTATAAATATAGTATATATACATTTATAAATATATTTATTTATAAATATTTTTTAAAAATATATTTTTAACATTATTAATGAATAATTAATATTAAGTGCATGAATGCTAAAAATGAGTGAAATTGAATAATTAAAAATGAGTAAACTTTGACAATATTAAAAAATGGATAAGTTTTATTAATTAAATATAAATTATTACAAAAATATGGATTTATTGAAATAAATATTAATGCATATTGAAAATATGAAAATATAGTAAATAAATATATATAAAATAAATAATAGAAATTTATTAAATTCCCAAAAAAACAAAAAACAAAAAACAAAAAACCAAACATATTAAAAATGAATTAATACCTAACTGTAATAAAATTGAAAATAAATAAATAAAATTTACTCATATTTAAGGCGTGATATATTAAATATATCATGTTATAATGAAATTCTAAATTGAATTCTAAAATTTGAATAAATTACGTAAATATTAGGTGTAAGTATTTCTATATAAGATTTCATTAATTACATAAATATTTTTTACGTGCGTTATATATAAAAATGCATTAATTACATATATGTAAAATCAATATGACACACATTTGATTGATGTTAAATTGAAAAATAAAACGATTTTCAATAATTTCCATTACTTGATGCAATTAGTTAGTATTTTTAATTCATATTATCTTTTAATTATAAACCATTATTCACTAAATATATTACTATTTAATGTAAAACATAAATATTTTGTATTATATAAATCATATTTATATACATTCATATATATATATATATATTTAATATATATTATTTCTTAACATTAACAAAAATTATTTAATTAATAAAATGTTTAATATTTTTCTCAATTTACTTATTTTTATTTTTCATTTTACATATATCTATATATTTAAAATATACTGTTTATTATTATTTATAATTTATATATAATATAATAAATTTATTCATTTTTATCAATAATTATTTAATTAATAAAAATTTCAATATTTTCTTTAAAAAATCATTTTTATTTTTTACTTCCTTAATTATTTAATTTTATTCAGAAATTTATCAGTGCTAAAAAATTGCTAATAAAGGATCCCTTTATGCGTGCTAAAAACAAAGCACTAATAAAGCATACCATTTATCATCACTAAAAATAAAGTGTTGATAAAGGGAACCCTTTATCAGTGATGAACATAAAGCACTGTTAAAGGGTACCCTTTATCAATGTTAAAAATAATGCGCTGATAAAGAGTACTCTTTATGAGTGCTAAAAAAGTGCTGATAAAATATTCCCTTTATCAGATCTTTTCTATAGCACTGATAAAGGCCAACACTATTAAAGACCTTTTTTGTAGTAGTGTTATGTCCTAAGTAATTTAGCATGTTTTTTAGAAAACATTATCTTTTACCATACATATAATGAGTTGTAAATTATTATGAAAATAAACTTAATATTCTTCATTATGGTTTTCGTAATGAATATGAGTCCGATTAACCAGAATCACCTTTACTAGACTAGAAGTTAGACTTTAGTCATTTCTTTCATACTGAAAAAATTATTGATAAAAAGACTGATACTGGTATCAATGAAATCATATTGACAATCATAAATATTATCATATTGACATTTTTAAGGAAGTTAGTAAGACTAAACAAGTTTATAATCGTAATAAAAAGACTTGTTTCTAATGTAAGGAATATTTTTAACACTGTAATTGTGTTAATCAATATGATGTTGGGCATTTAGTTATAGATGAGTTGTCAACCGCTAGCTATCTGAGGCCATTGGAACAAACTTGGAAATATGACCGTTTGGAGAATAGATATAAATATTGAGTCATTTAAAGAGTTTAGAGCTGGTTGATTACTTTCACTCTCAAAGATTTCTCTATGTGAACCACTCATTCTTAGTCTGTGTAATTATTTAAGGTTTTTTCTTCTAAGGAAACCTTGTAAGGTTGTCTCCTTTAGAACTTTTGTAATTATGAATCGCATCTGATCATTGCTAAGATCGAGGGATTTTGAGGATATGAAGATATATAATCTGATCCATCAGATTGAGGAATTATAGAGAGAGAAATACAGAGTTGATCATCATATCAAGGGCTTCTAGGGATAGGAAGATATATCCAATATGTTCTTTGTAACAAGGGTTTTCTTGGTAAGGAAAGACATAATTTACTGTAATTATAAAAAAATGGATACCTTTAGTCATTTTTATTGACTCACTTACTCTTAAGGTTAAAATTGGTCAATATTTTTAAATATCTTATAAGTAATTGTTACATTTTTTAGCTATTTTATTACTTATTGTTTACAAGTTCATTATTTTCTACTACATTTGATAAAAAGAAAGCCATCGTATTCATCTTTATTTTCTAATTGTTTTACCGTATTATCTATGATTACAATAACTACATTATGATATAAATCATATCCATTGTGATTATGATTTTTTACTCTGATATAATCATACTATTTTGTGGTTCCAATTTTTTGGCATTGTTAATTGGATTGAGTCCAAGTTCGATAACCTTACTTTAAGAGGTTTGTGTTTTTTTATTTTAATTATTTTAAACTAAGTTTTTTAAACTACAATATTACCCATATTATAAGTATTTTCATTTAAGCTAATTCTTATGATCCTACAAGTACTAAAATTTCTTCATAACCATGTGGTCTGCTGAGATGGGAGGTACAATTTTACAAACCATACAATGGGTGTCTGAAACCATACAACCTTAGATAGAGCCATCCACACAGCTTCCACATGATTTTTAAAACCGTGTGGGTGCACCTATATAACCATGTGGCCTGACTCCCTTTTGGATAGAAGGGAGTACATGGTTGGTGCATAGTTTGGCCAAACATGCAACCAAACCGTTCACCCCTTAAAAAGTTGTGAATTTCTCATTTTCCATCCCAACCTTAAATCTTTATAATCCAATTTTCACCCCCATTCAACTCACAGTAGCCTAGGATGTGAACCGAGATTTATCCCTTCTCCCAAGGATGTTTCTCCTTCAATTCATAGAATCTTGGAGTGCTATTTTGTTGGATTCAAACCCCTGGGTAAGTCTATGACTCCATTTTCTTCTATTTTCTAGAAGAACCATGGTTGGTTATTTTCTCCTCTTCCGAAGCATATAAACCCTATTTCCAGGGAGTTCTTATATTGGGAATTTTCAGCCATTTTAGATTGAATCAAGGTCAATTTTTAGATGAGTGGTCTTCTATAAGCATAAGTTGCATTGTCTAAAATCCTTCTCCCATGGTCTTGTTGTTATTCATGTGTATTTGGTTGTTCCGTCGTGCTTCCATGCTACACATATTTTCCTTTGACTAAAAGAAGTAAATTAAACTCTTAATTGATATTCTATACCCTTCATGGACCTCATTAAGCCCATTTATGATTATAATACTGGAACTATGGTCACCCATGGGGTGTTCCACCCCCTTAAAAATAGTTAAATGAGTTGTTAAATGGAATATTATAGGGTTTGTGAGATTAAACCATTTGTACATGTGTTCGGCATGTTAATTTGGTAGAATTTTTATTTGAATTAACATGGAAAGGTAAAATGGGACATGAGATGATTGATGGTTAATGTGTTAAATGGTTAAAGGGGTATGTCTATATTGTTAAATGGTTTTTAATTTTTTTAATGGTTGTGGTTATGAATAAATAGTAAAATAGGATAGTTATGGAATTGATTTAAAGGTGTAAAATGGAATGAACTATGGTAATGATGATGAATAAAATATGTATACCCTTGTTTATATTGTTTAATAAAAAGGTACTTGATGATGAAACTTGGAAAATGTGAATAAATGGTATGGTTGGATGTTGGATTGAAGCTTCTCATCCTTGGAGTGGGCCGTACTGATGCTCTAAGAACCACCGATGCATTGCATGGTCTGTTCTAGACTAATTCTTTAGGCCCCACTAATTCATTGTATGGTTTGGGATATTGGAATGATTCTCCAATATTTTATTGTTTACACGGTTTGGGTACCTATTCTAAGGCTCCAATTTATGATAAATTATATGGTATGGGTGCTTAGATCAATGTTCCAAGGTATGATGAATTATATGGAATTGGTACTTGGAATGAGGCTCCAAGGTAAGATGATTTATATGGAATTTACTAATGAATACCCTCATGACTTATAGTGTTTAATAACCTCATTTTATATAGTTCATACTTCAAGCATGGGTCAAATTATTTTTGGTGAGTTAGGTGTTATTGTAGAAAATGGGATCCCATGAAGGTAATTGAAAACTGTTTAATAATGAAATATTTTTTATTAAATTTTTAGCTATTATTCATCTATAATTTTTCATACACTATTATTAGACTATATATTTCTTTATACCATTGAAAATGGACTAATTATTTGCACTCACACCTTACTCGAGCCACTGTTAGTACTCGAGCATATTTAATGGTTGCTGGTTAGGATATGGGAAAATTCCATATGATTGATGGCCGAGTTGGGACTTTGGGATATAGTATGGATATGGGGAATGGATTGATGTCAGGACCTGTTTTGAGGATTTTATATGTGTATTTATTTTGGGTTACCTTTAACACATGAAACTAGTATGGAATGACATGTTTATTGTATTTGGTTTTTCAGAATTTACCCTATTCGGGGGAGTTGATTATATGATGAATGGGTGTTGATTTGACTAATTTGGTTATTTTGTTTTTTATTTTTTATATCATGTTACTATGATAAAGAGGGTATGGTATCCCCATACACCTTATTAGACCCTTTCTTCTAGTCAGTAGCCTCTGGAATACCAGAAGTTGCACCTGAGGTCATGCACTGAACCCACTCAAGGCATCCGTATAGTATTACCTAAGCCAAGACATTACAAAGTGATATATGAGGGGTTTTATTTTTAGTTTATTTACTAATTTAGAAAGGTAAACATGAGACTTAAAGATTTTGGGCCTTGTTAGTGAGCTCATACATGAGATTAACTAAACCATATATAGGGGAAAACACAAGTCTCCATGGTGATATTGTTGTTCTATATGCTCACTTGTTACAGTTAGATGTTATTTCACCTTGGGTTATATACATGTGGTGAGATGTTAATATTTTACTAATATTTTACTCATGGAACATTATGAAAAAAAATTTTATATGCATTTATTATTATACACACTCAAGTATTTATAAGTCATGTATCATGTAGGAACACATGAAAAAAACCTGGTTATGGTTGGGTTGTGGTAAATAAAGTGATTTTCTATTATTGGTGGGTTTAAATAAATAGTTCCTAATAAAGAGTTTATCATTGGTTTAAATCCAAAACTATTAAACTAAAATGGCTAAAATTATGACAAAAGAATTTTGGTAATTATGGGAAGTTTGGTTTACCCTGAGTTATCCATGGCCCATGATAGGGATGGTTTAGGGTAGTGATAATGTTGCAATTATATTAACTGAGATAGTGTATGAAGAATGAGTATTTTGTGGATAGTATTGGTCCCTATTTTGTTTAAACTATGTAAACTATATTTTTTGTGTCTTGAGATGCATGGTGAGAATTGTAGTGAGATTCCACCATGAAAACAATTTTCAGTAGGGAGACTAGAGGATATTACAGAGAATGCACCTCTAGTAGTGGGACTAGAACCCCCATTAATCTCAGAGGATAAGATAGAAGAAAAGTTTCATGAAAATTTCAATAATTTTATATAGTTTATAGAAATAAATCCTGGGAAGGATGTGATAAGTATGTTTTATTTGAAAAGGGAGTCATAGCTATAACATCCTATGACATTTTGCATAGAGGATGGGATTGAGGTGGCTGAGTTCTAGATAGAGTATCCAGATGATTCTATATAACTTAGAGAATCCTTTGAATAAGAGGATCATGTTAGTATATTAAATTTTATGAGGCCAGCAAAGCACTGGTGGGATATTCAAGATTAAGCTAGGCAGTTTGAGGGAATGATATGAAAGGATTTCTAGGAAATGTTCCTAGAACACTTTTACCCTGAAACCCTGAGGCAAGAGAAAGTTGTAGAGTTTATGAGTCTGAAATAGGGAAGTATGTTAGTGATGGATTATACTAGTTTCTTCACTTATTTGTAGTGTTTTTATATGGGTTTGAAAGGATATTATGCAGATATGATAAAATATTTTCAAGATGGAATTTATTTGAGATCAAGTACCGAGTGAATATATTTCATTTAAAGTAGATTTTTGAGTTAGTGGATCAATATATCATTTATAAGGAGAACCTGAAGGAGGATTATAGTGGTGGGAAGATAGTTTTATTTGGGATTTTTTTGTATGCCTTATGATAGTAGGAAGCACTGTTATGAAAACTTTCACTCTAGTGGGGGTGGATAGAGTATCCAAGGAAGAGGATTGTTCTCTCATGTTAGTGATCGAGTGTTCTACTATTAGAACAATAGACCAGGTCACATGCATGTTTAGTTCCCTCAACCACCAGTAGAGTGCCGAGGTTGGGGTAGAATGGTTCACCTATAGAGGCTTAAAAGGAACCCTTGATAGATGGGTAGTGATAGAGGACATATGCAGATACAAAGAACTGGAAGGGGATCTTCTACCATGTATCAGTTTGGAAGTTGGAGTTCTACTGGCCATACTAATCGGGGTGGTGGATTTGGTACCTTAGGACCAGAGAATCGATATTAGAGTAGTGTAGTGTATGGAACTTAGACTAGAGTGCAGGGAAGAGGGACATGTTAGATGCATGTAGTTCAGTGCACACCTAATGGTGGTGAGGTTGGACCATTGACTTTCCGATTTATGATTTTAATAGTTTTTACACTTTATAGTGATTTAATTGATACATGGACCTCTAATTATTTTATATCTACATGTTTGGTAAATTTTTTGAGTACAATGGTGGAAATATAGTGTGGGATCATGTCGATCAACTCATCATTTGGAATGTGATCAGAGGGAATATGTCTTTATAAGGGGAACACCCTCGAGGTTAGTGATTAATGATTACATTAGGTTTTTTTATACTTAATATGTCAGGTTTTGACTTGATACTAGTTTTGGAATGGTTGTTATCATATCATAATCATATTTATTGTTACCATAGAATAGTAATCTTCACATTACATGAGGGTAACATCTATGTCTATCTTAGAGAATGGGATATCTAGGTTAGCCATGTAGAGCCAGTTCTTAAGAAATTGGGTGAGTTCATAGCCCAATTTACATTCCTGATTTTAGATTATGAGGGACTAGATAATGGTGTCTTAACTCTACTAGTGGATTAGTTTTAAGATGTGCTTCTTGATGAGTTCTTAGGGCTGACACCTGAGAGAGAGATTGAGTTTGTAATACCCCGACCCTAGTTACTCAGAATAGGTGCATTATTTTAATAAATTGGCATGATTAAAAGGAATCAAGTCCTTAAGGACCAATCAGTTTTGCAGTCTTGGAAAATAGATTACATACATGAACTTTACACTACAATTTCTAACATAAAACACAACATAAATAATTCTTTGAGAACAGCATTATTCCCTACATTTAAGGCAATGTATAAGACTAAAACACAAGACTTTTGAACATAAACTTCAGCATAATATGGCAAAGATAAATCAAATAATGCCATTTAATTATTCACATGGATATTATACAAGTTTAATAATCACATTTAATATCAATAGATAATTTCATAATAATGGAATTCATAATGCCGAACATCATAACCACATAGTCAAGGCCTCGTTCCAAGACAAAAAATAATAATTTTGTAGAGGCCTTGTGCCAAGATAGTAGTTTGTGTCATGAGACCTACCGATGCATCTAGGAGCTATAGAGGGTTCCACCTGTCACTTACTAAGTCTAATGCATTCCTCATATGAAAATGTTGAAACATAACATAAACATTCATATTAAAACTAGAATATGAAATGTCAATACTTTAACCATAAACCATGAATGGTATAAAAATAGAACATCCATAGTCAAACATATCACAACTCATTCAATACAATATGGAAGACTGTATTATAAAAAAACAACCTCAATAAAAAATAATAACCATTAAAGGATGTTGAAATAGTTGAAAATAATTATTAAATCTATTTGATAGAAATATCCCCTTTTTCTTGAAGACATTTAAAATCACACTACTTATCAAGAATCCATTTAAAAGATATTTTTGAATCAAAGTGTCCCACACCACTTTGAAACTTTTTAAAGGAATTTTAGTTTTAAAACATTCAAGTCCATGTAAATAAATCCTTAAAACCATTTTTAAAACATGGACATTGATGAGAAAGATTTATGAGAATACATCCTTAAAACATTTAAAATGATATTTTAGTTAGAGTTACTAACCAAATGAAAGATTCTTGAATAAAAATAATTTAGGAACAAAAATAATCCAAACATTTTAATATCATGAGAATAAAGGGATTCATCATATAATATTTCAAAGGACAATATATACACCATATAAAAGTGAATTTTTGCATAACAACAAAGAAGTCTCAATGGAATGTAAATAGAGAGAAAATCCCTTATAAAGAATATATCCTTAGATTAAGGATAAATCGATGAAATAATTACGTGTGAAAATATAAATACAGTCAATATGATTGGATATTTAGTGTAAATAAATATGATGACATTCGCACATATTATTGTAAAAACAAACCCAATGACTTGGATGATTAACTCAATGAATGTAAATTGAGTTAATATTACCCTTATAAAGTTCATATCAATGACATGAGAATTTATCAATGGAGTTATTATGTGAATAAAATGTATATCCACACAAAGGGTAGTGAAAATTACTAAATAAATAAATAAATAGTGATTCCACACATAATCTTGGAGTAAAATAATCAATGATGTATGCATAAAACCCAATGAGTGGAAATTGAAATTAGAAATTCACTTATTG
The DNA here is from genome assembly GCA_963277665.1 of Viscum album. Taxonomy (NCBI): domain Eukaryota; kingdom Viridiplantae; phylum Streptophyta; class Magnoliopsida; order Santalales; family Viscaceae; genus Viscum; species Viscum album. Next base: position 1,703,487,177 of record OY728141.1, on the reverse strand, counting down.
ATTTGGTAACTTACAAAACATACACCCCATGAAAGAAGGTTCATAAAATGAATATTTAAATACCCATAAATTAAATTATATTACTCAAAGACTACAATCATGGTCAGGACATACACCACACAAAAGGAAATAGTGACAATCTCACGTGAATAAAAAGTGAGATGAAAACCCCTTACCTTGTACTCTTCCTTCGTCGAGGGTAAATTAACATAATTTATAATGGTTAAATAATTTTTAATAAATTATACAGGAACCACATAAATAAATATGATATCATATATGATCCTCTAATATTTCTTTGTTAATAATATTTCAACAGTATCATTGTTTCGGGTGTGAACTGATTCATTTTCCTTTATATGTTTTGTTACGTAAGTCATTTTTGTTATGAATAGGATGTATTTTATTCATATAAATAATTATATTCAGTTATTAAATATTATTTTTAATCAACAAATGAAAATTATTCTTGAATGGTTCTGATGGGGAATGAAATCTCATCACGTCATGGAGACGGTAAGTCATACGTACGTTTGAGCGACAATATTATTATATTGATGGTGAAATCTTATGTAAATGGATGGTATATTATATATAAAGAATCATTAATATGTTATATTTATTATTTACATCAATTATACATATTATTATATCTATCCAAATAATTAAGTGTTGAATAACAAACTACACCACGATGTGGAAACAGTAAGTCGTACGTACGCACATATGGTGACTTTGTCATTCGTAGGATAGATATAATAATGAATAAGGCTGTACCATATTTATAATAACATCATAGTATGTATAAGTTATTGTAGTTATTATTTTGGTATAGAAACAACAAAGATAGAAGAAGTGGAAGAAGAAAATAACTTTGCAAGAGGGGATGAAATAATTACCTCTTACTCGGGTGATTCCTTTTGATTTGAAAAAAGGATCCTTAGATAGGATTTATGATCAAATTAAGGACTATAGATTTAAGTGAGGGTAGTTTGGAGGAGATTCGAACAGGGTTTGGCCAAGTCAAATGGCATTGGAGGTGTAAAATTAAGAGAAGTGGATGTACCCTTTTATAAGAGAGGAGAGGGGTACTTTAAGAAAAGTATGAAATATTAATTTATTATAAAATTATTTTTGATTTCTAATGGATCAAAAAGGATTTATTTCAATGATAAGGTAAATATGGATCTAAAAACTCTCAAAAAATATGTTTTAGACAAGTTTATGTCACAATATTAACCTTATATTTTAGATTTAACTCTTAGTTAAATAGTTCGTCTTTTACCATGTCTTCTTGTATTTTTATATTACATGGTTAATAAACTTACTATAAAATGTCAAGAGAACATAAAGTGGTTCTATAATGACACACATATCATTATATAATTTCTTTGGACAAATATTATATTTTTATGAATATTATATCATTTAATAAAATAGTATTTGTTTTAAAAACACATTTATGTCAATTTTGACACTATTTAGTATTTGGTTTTTGTGAAAGTCATCAAAACTTGATTACTTTAAAAAAATACATTAAATCAACCCTAAAATGTCATAATAACCTAGAAAATTTATGGATGGAATCAAAACATTCAAATTTTATTAATTTTAATATTTATAATATTATTTATTTGATTCCTTAATTAATAAGGAAAATACTGCATCATTATTGTGTCATAAATAAATATATTTATTTTATGTTTAAAAGTTATAAATAAAATAAAATTATATATTAAATCTTTTTATATTTCCAAAGAATATTTATATTCGAACATATCACTTATATACCCCATATAATTTTTTTACTAAAACCTATATGTTTATGTTACATTTTCTTTAACTTTAAATTAATTTTTATAAAGTGTCATTTTCACTTAAAAGTGGCTCCATGGGGTCTCAAAATAGACCCAAGGATTCCCATGGTAGGAAATGTATCATCCAATATGGTTAGGGCACATGTTAGGATAATTTAATATTATTATAATATTATTTGTTTACCCTTATTTACCAGATTTACCCTTTAACCATGGTAAATAAAATATTTACTGAAGTTACTATTCAAAATGTTTAAAAATAAAAGTTACCTATTTACACAATTTGGAACTCCTGATTCCAAATATGGAATTAATTTTTCCAAATTCAAAACATAGAAGTTGCCAAAATTAATTTAAAATTAATTCCCATTGTCAAAACCAAAAAGTGGGTTTTTAAGAAGTAAAAACTATCAAAAGATTGACAAGTGTTTATGTAAAATTTAAATGTAAAATTACATCCAATAACCTAAATTATATTAAATTATAAAAATATAATCTAATTATACTTTAAAACCACTCAATTTTATAATTTAACACTATAAATTATTTCGATTAAAGAAGTTGTTTTCATTTAAAATTTAGTGTTTTTCATTATTCATCAAAATATAAAAGTTAAAAAAAAAGTACCAAAAATTTATCCAGACTAAATTTTTATGTCTTGCTTATAAATAAGAATTTAATTTCATCAAATTGAATATATAAAAGTATCAAATATTGGATTTAAAATGGGTTCTCTATTAAAAGGAGGAAAAACTGCATTTTTTGAAAAATACTTCTTTTATCAGAAAAATTGAATATGTCCTTATATTATGTATAAGAAACACAATATATGAATGTTAAAATTATACTGGATATATAAAATTTAATATTTGGATAATAATATTCATAATTTTTTTTTAAAAGGCTATTTTGATAGGTCATGGTGTGCTAGAACTCGAAGTTGTGTACAACGCAAGATATTGTATTATTCAAAGAGAAATGTATCGTGAAAGCTTGGGGTGTTACATTATCCCCTACTTCAATAAATTTCATCATCGCAATTTAAACTTGGGATTGAAAACAAGGGATTGGACATTTCAAAATATCTTAGTTGAAATCCCACATCCGAAAAAGAGTCAATAAAACTATCACTTTAAAAGAAAGAAAGAGAAGTACAAAGGTCATCGGAGATAACCCATACTAGGGTTACATGTTGGAAAACATGGATATGGAAGAGAAAACAAACCATAAAGTTCTGATGGAGAGTGATATAAAACATGATTAGGAAAAAGTTAACTACCATAAAACCATAAATTTGTATTGAGTTAAACAGTCTTTGATCACCCAGTAGGAAGAGTAAAGATACAAAGTTTTTTTAAGTTCATTTTAATAATTTTGAAGAATTTATTTATGATATTGACTAAGAACATAAAGTGATATACTTAATTTTCAATTAGAGTTTCATCCTTTAATAAATTTCGACCACAAACTCATCTTTTCTCCAAATGATGAGTATTCAAGATGACTTGGTCACACCTGAAGTGATAGAATCAACTTCTATAGAATCACATAATCAAAAAAAGATGAACTATTTATTTCCCTTATCTTTAGACATTAATAAAAAACAAAATGGTTAGTACAAGATCAGATAATCCCCAAAAAGGATAATCCTTTATAGAATGAAATACTACTCTTAATCTCCAAAATTAAACAAACAATACCCAAAGTTCAACAAATACCATTCAATAAAAAATTGCCATTAAAATTCTTCAAAATAATCCAAACTCAGTTTGAAACTCAAAATTCAGAAGGATTTGATCACACAGTCTTCCACAATAAATCTTAACATTTATCTCTAAATAACATCTACTACTCTTAAAGTCACATAATTAACCTAATCACATATTTTATATGATAGGTTAATCATTTCCATAAATAACCCAAATATATATAATTCCACAATAAAAAAAATACATTATTCCAAAATAAAAATCCACCATTACTCCTCAAATGAAATCCCATAGTATTCTATTTTCCTTAGGAATATAATGTTACCAAAAGAGAGAATGTTTTCAAAAATAATATTTATCACTTAATCACCAAATCATTTTCCCATACTAATGATATCCATTTGATAAATAATATGTTCCCAAAATAAACATATTCTTTATCCATAAAATAATTTAACTAAAAATAATTAGTCATACTAACCAGGTACTTCACGTAGTCCATTGGTAGGTGATAAATCCTAGTTGCATTTTGGTTATGGGTTCAATTCCTGCATCTTTGTCCGACGTGATAGGTTGTCACACGGTCTGTGTGTTTTCCTTTTTCAAAAACTATATACATTTATAACATTTCAAAAAATGAGATAAATTCATCAAAAATAACCATAACATATTTTAACCACAAATGTTATCTCATACCTCGCATTTTCATCCCAAAAAGTAATAACATATAATTGACTCAAATTTAAGGATCATATAAACCCAAATTGTTCTTTATAACTATATCCACAAAAGAAAATATAATTCTCCATCAAATAGCACTTTCACATAAAAAACTATAGGGTTACACATATAATAGAAAAGTATTCCAAAGTAATCTCATCAACAAAGAGCATTAATAAATTTAAACATTTCACCATCCATTTATTTCCACATAGGTTATTACATGACTTAGAGTTTATCCTATAGAATAGAGCATTGACTCAGGTAATACCCAGGTCCCCTACATTTACATAAAATGACTATAAATGGATTTTTAGGATCATTTTTATTTTCTTCCATAATACTCTTCATTTTTCCTTAGCAATTATTTACTTTATGTCCTTTCTCACACATAAAGAATTTATTTATTCCATTGAGACACTTTCTTGGGTGTCTCCTTTTAAATTTCCTACATGATGGGAATTGAGCATTATTTTCTCCATGATATCCACTGTTAGAGCTCTTATCATTCTCCGCCTTTCTCTTATTTGTTGAGTTTGGGAGTTGGTTAATGTATATATTATTGATCATATTTTTGGAAAATTGATTCGGGATAAACCTGATATCTTTTACACCTATCAATATTCCATTTAATTTCCCATTTACACCACCGTACCCACCTTGTACATCATGTTCAATGTTACTATGACTTCCTTGGAATCCAGCCATTGACTAAAACTAGAAAGCATAGTGTGAGTAAAAATAGTCATAAAATCATTTAGAGAATATCATGACACATTATTTTAAATCTAAAACACCTTTGGATTAACCAAGGTTATTTATTCTCATATTATATTAAAATCCTTCATATCGGTTTGTAATGAAAATGTGAATTATCCAAAAAATATCCTCCAGGAGTGTCAAACCAGGTTCGTATTAAGGCCTGTTGTCGGGTACCCAGATACCCTAGGTCAAACCTGAATCTACATGTCAGAGTTTTCACTCCTAGGTACATATATTCCAAAACCACATCCACTTGTAGTATCTAAACAATGATGTATTTCTTATAAAACTCACAAAATATCTACGTTAACAAAATTCTAGGAAGTTCTTCTATACTAATCCCCAAAGTCTATCTTAGGTTAATTTTCTCTAATCAGAGTTTTTTTAAATCTAGTTTCTAAGGTTTGTACTAAAATTCCTATGATACCAACTATAACACTCCGACCCCAGTTACCCAAAGTTGGTGCATTATTTTAATAAATTGGAGTTATTACAAGGAATCAAGGCTCAATGAACCGATCAGTTTAGTAGTCTTGGAAAATATATTACATGCGTGAACTTTACAATATAATTTCTAACATAAAACATAGCCTAAATAATCCTTTGATAACTCCATTATTCCATTATCTTAAACCTCCATATAAATCATAAAATAATTTATGGCATCTTGGGAAAATAAAACATAATAAATGGGTGATCTTAGATGCTCAGTAAGGATAACAATATAGTAAAATCTATCACAAATAAGCACAAACATTTAAGGCAATGTATAAGACTAAAACACAATTTTTTTGAACATAAAATTCAGCACAATATGGAAAAGATAAATCAAATAATTCCATTTAATTATTCAAAGAGATATTCTACTAGTCTAATAATCACATTTAATATCAATAGATAATTTCATAATGATGGAATGTATAATTCTGGACATCATATCCACATAGTCAAACCCTTGTGTCAAGACTACAAATAATAATTTTGTCAAGGCCTTGTGCCAAGACACTATTTTGTCTCATGAGACCTACTGATGCATCGAGGAGCTATAACGGGCTCCAACTGTCACTTAATAAGTCTAATGAATTCCTCATATAAATTTTTTGAAACATAACATAAACATTCATATTAAAACTAGCATACAAAATGTCAATAATTTAACCATAAACCACTAATGGTATAACAAAATCACATCCATAGTCAAACTTATCATAACTCATTCAATATAATATGGAAGATTGTATTATAACTAATCAAACTCAATTAAGAATAATATCCAGTAAAGGATGATGAAAAATTTGAAAATAATCAGTAAATCTAATTGATTGAAATATCCCCTTTTTCTTGAAAACATTTAAAAGTTACACTATTTATCAAGAAGCCATTTAAAAGAGATTTTTTGAATCAAAGTGTCCCATACCACTTTGAAAATTTTGAAATGAATTTTACTTTTAAAACATTCATGTTCATATAAATAAATCCTTGAAACCATTTTTAAAACATGGACATTAATTAGAAATATTTATAAGAATAAATCCTTAAAACATTTAAAATGTTATTTTAGTTAGAGTACGTAACCAAATGAAAGACGCTTGAATACAAATAATTTAGGAATAACATTAATCAAAACTTTATAATATCATGAGAATAAAGGGATTCATGATATATATGTCAAATGAAAATATATACATCATATAAAATTGAATTGGTGCATAATAACAAAGAAGTCTCAATAGAATGTAAATAGAGAGAAAATACCTTATGAAGACTATATCATTAGATTAAGGATAAATCAATGAAATAATTATGTGTGACAAATATAAATACACTAAATATGATTTTATATTAATTTTAAATCAATATAAGGATATTCACACATATTCTTGTAAAAAACAAAACCAATGACTTGGATGTTTAACTCAATGAATGGAAATTGAGTTAAGATTACCCTTATCAAGTTCATATCAATGACATGAGAATTTATCATTGGAGTTATTATGTATATAAAAATTATATCCACACAAAGGGGAGTGGATATTACTAAATAAATAAATAAATATCGATTTCACACATAATCTTGGAGTAAAATAATCAATGATGTATGCTTAAAAGCCAATGAGTGGAAATTAAAATTAGAAATTCCCTTACCAATTTGGTAACTTACGAAACATACACCCCATGAAATAAGGGTCATATAATGAAGATTTAAATACCCATAAATTAAATTATATTACACAAATAATACAATCATTTGAAGGATATACACCACACAAAAGGAAATAGTTGAAAATACAGCATGAATCTCATATGAATAAAAAGTGGGATGAAAACCCCCTTACCTTGTACTATTCCTTAGTCGAGGGTACGTTAAAATCCTATATAATGGTTAAATATTTTTTTAAATTATAAAAAAACAAAATAAATAAATATTATATCATATATGATCCTCTAATATAGATTTTTTTAATAATATTTCAATAGTATCATTGTTTTAGGTGTTAAATTATTCATTTTCCTTTATATGTTTTGTTACATAAGTCATGTTTCTTATGGATAGGATGTATTTGATTCATATATAGAATTATATTAAGTTATTAAAAAATATTTTTAATCAAAAAGTTAAAATTATTCTTGAATGGTTACGATGGGGAATGAAATCTCATCGCATCGTGGAGACGGTAAGCCGTACGTATGCACGAGCGACAATATCTTTATATTTATGGTGAAATCATATGTAAATGGATGGTATATTATATATAAATAATAATCAAAATTTTATATTTATTATTTACATCAATTATACTTATTATTATACCCATCCAAATAATTAAGTGTTGAATAACAAACTACACCACGACGTGGAGACGGTAAGCCGTACGTACGCACATATGGTGACTTTGCATTTGTAGGATAGATATAATAATAAATATGGTTGTAACATATTTATAATAACATAATAGTATGTAAAAGGTACTGGATTTATTATTTTTTTTATAAAAAACAAATAAAGAGGAAGTGGAAGAGGAAAATAACTTTGAAAGAGGTGATGAAATAATTACCTCTTCTTCGGGTTCTTCCTTTTGATTTGAATGAAATAGCTCCTTAGGTTGACTTTACGTTCATAGTAAGGACTCTAGGTTGAATTGAGGGTATTTGGGAGGAGATTTTATCAGGTTTTGGCTGAGCTAAAAGTCTTTGGAGGTGTGAAATTAAGAGAAGGGGAAGTACCCTTTTATAAGAGAGGAGAGGGGCACTTTAGGAAAAGTATGAAATATTAATTTATTATAAAATCATTTCTGGTTTTTAATGGATAAAAAGTATTTATTTAGAGGATAATGTGGATATGGATCTAAAACCTCTCAACCAATAGGTTTTAGACAAATTTAGGTCACCATATTAAACTTATATTTTAGATTTAACTCTTAGTTAAATAGTTTAACTTTTACCATGTCTTCTTGTATTTTTATATTACATAGTTAATAAACTTAATATAAAATGCCAAGAGAACCTCAAGTGGTTCATTAATGTCATAAATAACATTATATAAGTTCTTTTGATGAATATAATATTTTTAATAATGTTATATCATTTAATAAAATAGTATTTTTTTTAAAAACTCATTTTTGTCAATTTTGACACTATTTAGTATTTGGTTTTTTTGAAAGTCATCAAAACTTGATTACTTCAAAAAAACGTCAACCCTAACATGTCATATTAACCTAGAAAATTATTTTATGTCATCAAAACATTAAATTATATTTATTTTAATTATAATATCCTTTATTGGATTCCTTTGTTTAAAGGAAAATATTGCATCATTATTGTGTCATAAATAAGTATATTTATTTTATATCTAAAAATTATAAATAAAATAACATTATGTAGTAAATAATTTTATCTTTAAAATGACTATTTATAGTTTAAAATATCAATTATATAACCCCATATAATTTTTTTACTAAAATATATATGTTTATATTACATTTTCCTTAACTTTAAATTATTTTTTATAGTGTCATTTTCACTTACAAGTGGCTCCATGGGGTCCCCAAATCGACCCAAGGATTCCCATGGTTAGAAATGTATCAAACAATATGGTTAGGGAATGTGTTAGGATAATTTCATATTATTATAATATTATTTGTTTACCCTTATTTACTATATTTACCCTTTCACCATGGTAAATAAAATATTTACTAAAGTTACTATTCATAATGTCTAAAAATAAAAGTTACCTATTTACACAATTTGGACCTCATGATTCCAAATATGGAATAATTTTTTCCAAATTCAAAACATATAAGATTCATTAATTAATTTAACTCAATTGTATAATTTAACACTATAAATTATTTCAATTAAAAAAGTTGTTTTCATTTAAAATTTAATATTTTTCACTATTCATCAAAATATGAAAGTTATCAGAAAAGTACCAAAAATTTATCCAAACTAAATTTTTATGACTTTATTATAAAGAAGAATTTTATTTCATAAAATATAATATATAAAAGTTTTGAATATTGGATTTAAAAATGGTTCTCCATTAAAAGGCAGAAAAAATGCATTTTTTGAAAAATACATCTTTTATCAGAGAAATTGAATTTGTCCTTATATTATGTATAAGAGACACAATAGATGAATTTTAAAATTATATTATATATATATAATTCAAAATGTAGTTAATACTATTCATAACCTCTTTTTAAATGACTAGTTTGATAGGTCATGGTGTACTAGAACTCGAAGTTGCATACAACACAAGATATTGTATTATTCAAAGAGAAACGTTCTGTGAAAGCATGAGGTGTTATAGAGTTCATGACTGAGCTAATATCAGGGGTTGAGCTAGTTTACATTCCACCTTATAGAATAATAATAGTATAACTAATGGATCTTAAGACTCAGTTGTAAGATTTTGAGGATAAGGGTTTATCAATATGGGTATGTCACCTTGGGGATCACCAGTTTTGTTTGGAAATAAGTCCGATAGAATATTTTTTTTGTGTTCCAATTAACAAAAATTAAATCGGATTATGATTAAGAACAAATATCCTCTTCTATGTACCATAAATCCTTTTGACCAACTAAGGGATGCCTATTTATCCTCTAAGATCTATTTGAGATTAGGATGCCATCAGATGAGGGTGAGACCTTATGATATACTACTGAATTCTTTTAGAAGTAGTTATGAGTTGTATGAATTATTTTTGATTCCATTTCAGACAAAAAATGCTCCGAATGTGTTTATGGACTTGATAAACTGAATATTCCACCCATATTTGGACCAACTTTTAGTTGTATTTGTTGATTAAATCATTGTGTAATCACAGAATCATGAAGATCATGTCAAAAATATTGACATCATCTTGCACACACTAAGAGAGAATAATCTATACATGAATCTATCTAAGTATACTTTATAGATTGAAAAGGTATATTTATTAGGTCACATAATCTGATAGGAAGTAATTTTAGTAAACCTAGAGAAGGTTCAATATGTTGTTTCATGGGAGTATCCCAATAATGATTTTGATATCTGAAGCTTTTTAGAATTAGTGGGTTACTATAGAAGGTTCATCAAAGAATTTCCCCCTTGGAATCACCATTTTCAAGCCTAACCTATAAGGTCATCAAGTTTGAGTGGTATGTGACATGTGAGAATACCTTCAAGAAGCTAAAGAGGCATTTCACCACTACACCAATTTTCATCTTACCAAAATCGGGTGAGAATTATACTTTTTATTATGATTCATTAGGAACTAGACTTGGGTAGTTTTGATGTTGGGAGACTGAGTCATGGTGTATGGATCATGACATTTGAGGCCACATGAGTGGAACTATCACGTGAAAGATCTTGATTTGGTCATGGTGGTTTATGACCTAAAGTATTGGAGGCATTATATTCTTGGTGAGAGGTTTATTTATTTATACTGATCATAATATCCTCAAATACATCTTTTATCAGCATTATTTTAATATCAAACAGCGGAGGTGGGTTTAGTATATGAAATATATTTAATTTTACCTAGATTATATACCCAAGAAAGGTAACAATTTTATTGATGTGTTGAGTAGGAAGACACAAAATTAGGTGGTTCAAGAGTCTAGTTCTAAGTGGAAAATTATTTATTTGTTCACTGAGATGCATATTGTTTTTCAAGAGGTGTAGGGACAGACGATGCTCATGTATTTATCTATAATTACCTCTCTCCTAAACTAGGTCAATAAGATGAAGAATAATATCTCAAGAAGGAATTGATTATATTTTTCATGTTTTAAGAAGGTTGGAAGGAACTATTTCTCATTTTCCAAACCTTGAGTCTTAGTGTTAGCTGATTCAAGACTGTCTCAATCAAAAATTAAAATTGATAAATAATTTAACAGAGAAGGTGATCTAAATTGAAACTGAATTGAAGAATTTTTAAGAAAGTTCCTATAATCACACAAGATCAATAAATGAGATGGTTAAATGGTCTTAGCAGGTAGATATCGATACTAGAATGCATGATGAACAATTCGATGAAGTGAAGAAGCTAATGGTATAATCAGAAGAATCCTTTAATTAGTTATCAAAATACATGGAATATAGGGTGAAGTTTGTTGAATATTTTAGGGATTCCATATATGACCGTATTGAAGAATTTATTGTTCTAAAAAATAAGATTCAATACATTGATCTATTGGTGTTCTAACTCTGATCTTGTGAAGATGAGGTCATTTTATTGAGGAATGAAAAAAATATCTTTTGTTTGAATTCAATAAGTTAAGGAATTTAGAAGAGAAAGTTGAGAAGCTATAGAAAGATAAAAATGTTTTCAAAAAGATGAAGGCATTTGTGAAGACCTTGATTAAGAAATAATGAATATTTTTATTTTAAAATCCAGTTGTATTTTTTTAAAAAAACATTTGAATTTTCTGTAATAAATGAATTGTCTTTTCATATAAATCCTATTTTTTTGAATGTTTTCTAATTAATATTGTATATATTTTCTTTCATTTTTTTTGTGGATTATTAGGTAGTTCAACATTATTTCATTTGTTACTTTTTTAACATTTTAGGATCTTTGGACTTTTCCCCATTCTTTTTTGAAAATTACAAAGGGGGAGAAGATTTTATAAAGGGGAAGTTGTAATAAAAAAGGGAGCAATCATTATATGGTGTAAAAATTATTAAATAAGGAGAATAATTTAATTAAAGGGGGGATATATCTTATTAAAGAGAGAATATGATCCTTAGGGAGAGAAAAATTCCTAAGGGGTATAAATTTTCTTAAAGGAAGAACTATTATTAAAATACATCATATTCAACGTCATATTTTTAAGATTTATAAACATACAGGGAGTTAAAGATTAAGGAATAACTCTGAATATGATGTTATTTAAAGAACAATGTATTATAAGTTTTTCAATGTTATTTTTTTATTTAAGTTTTGGGTTTTTACTTTACAAAAAGAAGGAGATTGTTGAGTCATAAGTTCTACTTCTTACTTTTCCATTCCTTTTATTTTGTAAACAACAAACACTTTATAAAAAAAATTACTATATTTTTACACTACTACAGAATAGGAATTTAACAGTGATAAAAATGTCCTTTATTAGCACTGATTACCAGAGTGAGATTAAAATTCGTAGTATTTTATCACTGCTAAAAAATAATTTACAAAGGAAAAAATTTATCAGCACTTTTATTTAGCAGCTATTAAGGGTACCTTTATTAGTGATTATAGGTGTTACGATAAAGGTTACCTTTTTCAACGTTTATAAAAGTACTGATAAAGGGTCCTTTATTAGAGTATTTAATAGAACTGATAGAGGAACCATTTATGAGAGCTTTTAAAAGCACTAATAAAAGGGCATACTATAGCGTGTTGTAAGAGCACACTAAAACACCAATGAAATGCACTATAACAATACACCATAACACTAGAAACACCAATAGATATCAACACAATCAAGAATCAATGCAAAATTTAAATTAAATGAAATTCACAACACAAATAAAAGAATAAAAAATTATTTTATAGACATTTCAAACATTAGTTTATACAGTTACATAAGTACATATTATTGCATACATTCAAAAACATAAATGTTCCTTTATCTTTTGATCCTGACCCTGAATCATGATATTTATGAACAAACCACCCCTACTCAAGAAAAATGATGCACCTTTATAAGAAAAAAACTCTTATGTTAGTAATAATATTTTGAAATAAATTAACATAAATTGTTAATTTTAAACTAAACTTTGAGTCATACCAGGAATACTGTGTATCTGATTGGGTTGTAGTTGACTCTTACATATCAAACCATTTCTTTTTCATATCCAATAATTATATCTATGAAAATTAATTAAATATGTATAAGATAAATTCCCATGGGCGTAGTTAGTGGTTGTGTCCTATATTGGTGTTTGGGGGTCTGGATTTCGAGCCTCCCCATGCACATTTAGGTAGGTTTTTGTTTCTTTATTACACATCCCACGATCTATGTAATAAAAACAAGCATAAGATAAAAATAATAAGTAAATCAATTAAGTAATTGTAGATATAATGATGAGAAAACAATCTAGGCATGTTTTCTCAGTTTTGAAAATGTGATGCACATTTTAAACTAAAATGACACTTATATATTTAAAAGATGAATTTGGAGTCATACCAATCACACCATGTGTTATATTGAGGTTTGGATGATTCATATACATCTCAAACGACTTATGAATCATTTTTCTAAAGTATTAAAACAATATGAATGTATTTACATGGTTTTGAGTATGTCACTAGTCTTTTTTACTAAAATGTAATTTTAAACTAGAATCATGTAGTTTGACTCATAATAGTCACATAGTGTGTTGGTTTGATGTGATACCGATTCCTACATGTTAAAAATTAATAATAAATCATTTTTATAAATTATCAAGATAATCCTAGTGTGTTTTCTCAATTTTTAGGGAGTGACTCTTTTTGAACCCAAATATCAATTTTAAACTGATAACATACAAAATGAGTCATAATGGGCACATATTGTATCATATTGAGGTTATTATGATTCATAAATGTCAAAAAGGACTTATTGATCATTTTAATAAAGTATCAAAACAATCTGAATGTGTTTTCTTAGTTTTGAGTAGGTATGTTGTCATTTTTACTAAAATTGATGTCAATTTTAAATAAAAATATGTACTTTGATTCATAATGGTCACACCATGTGTCAAATTAAGGTGAGGCTAATTACTCCACATCTAAAATGAATTATGGAACATTTTAATAAATTACCAAAACAATCTGAAAGGATTTTTTTAGTTTTGAGTACATCACTTGTCTTTTTAACTGAAATGTAATTTTAAAAAGGAAACACGCAATTTGACTCATAACAATAACATAATGTATCATTTTGACATGATACCTATTAATAAAAATAAAAAATAAAATATTAATAATTTTCCTAAATCTCAAGACAATTCGAGCATGTTTTCTTGGTTTTCAGTGATTGACACTTTTTGAACTAAAATATTGATTTTAAACTAATAACGAACACATTGAGTAATATAAGGAACATAATATATAATATTGAGATGAGGATAATTCCTAAACATAAAAAATGACTTGTGGTTATTTTTAATAGAGTATTAAAACAATAAAAATGCATTTTTTCAGTTTTGAGTAGGTTATTTGTCCTTTTTACTTAAATTACTGTCAATTTTAAATAAAAAGTTGCAGTTGAAGTCATACCAATCACACCATTTTTAAGATTGAGGTGTGGATGATTCCTACACATCTAAAATGGATTATATATTATTTTACTAAAATATAAAAATATTATGAATCTATTTTCTTGGTTTTGAGAATGTCACTGGTATTTTTTACTAAAATATCATTTTAAACTGGAAACCCTCACTTTGACTCATACCAACCACATTGTGTATCAGTTTGATGTTATATTAATTACTAAATGTCAAAAATAAATTATTAATTGTTTTTATAAATTATCAAGACAATATGAGTTCATTTTCTCAATTTTCATTGAGAAATACTTTTTGAACTAAAATATCGATTTTGAACTGATAACGGACACATTGAGTCATACTGGGAACATATTGTATCAGATCGAGGTGATGATAATTACTACATATCAAAAATGAATTAAATATTGTTTTAATAAATTATAAAAATAAAAAAAAATATTTTTCTTAGTTTTCAGTAGGTCAGTTGTCATTTTTACTAAAATTGATGTTAATTTTAAATAAAACGATGCACATGGAGTTATACCAGACACATCGTGCATCAGATTGAGGTGTGACTGATTAATACACATCTAAAATTACATATGGATAATTTTAATAAAGAATCAAAACAAAATAAATTCATTTTCTTGGTTTAGAGTATGGAAGTTATCTTTTTTACTAAAATTTCATTTTAATCTGGAAACATGAACTTTGACTCATACTGATTACATCATGTATAAGTTTCATGTGAGACCAATTCCTAAACATAAAAGATGACGTATGAATAATTATCCTAAATTATCAAGATAGTCCAAGTGTGTTTACTTGGTCTTTAGTGAGTGACACTTTTTGAACTGTAAATACCAATTTTAAACTGATAATATACACATTGAGACATACCGAGCACATAATTTATGGGATTGAGGTGCTGAGGATTCATACATGTAAAAAATGACTTATAGATTGTTTTTCTAAAGTAGAAAATCAATCCAAATGTGTTTTATTAGTTTTGAGTAGGTCACTTTTGCTATTTCCAAATGATTAACATGCATCCATATTCGATTCATATCCATCCTATTGGGTTCATAAAATATTAATTTTTTACAATAAATAAATAAATACACATTATATATTCATTATAAAAAATGATATTTATAGATAATTATAATAAGGGAAACCCAACATTTGATTATTTAAAAGAATTTTAGCATTCTTTGAAGAAAATGGGTAATTGAATTTAAGAAAAGAATTACTCCACTATGGTTAGGGTTATCCTTTTAATTAATTCAAAGGTGAAATATATAAACAAATTTCATCCTTATAAACTTATATCCTGAACATTTATAGTTCCATTTTGTTATTTAAAACACATCCTGCATCTCTTTTGGACATGCACCGATATTTCTTTAAATACTCTAAGCAGTAGTCATCCATGGGATGACTAATACTCATAGTACCACAAGAAACATAAAATATATGGGGTATGAGTCTCAAGAAATAAATTGGAATAATAATTGTTTAAGATATGATGTTGATAAGGATGATAGTTGTACTGAATTTTGTTCTCTAAAAGGGGAATACCTCCCATTTGTGATAATTACACCATTGTCACTAGTTATTAACTCATGGCCAATTAAAGTTGACATTTGGGGAGAATAAACATTCTTATCTGTGATTCAATGGGTCTCGGTAGGGACATGTTATGATATATGAGTCTTTGGGGCCTCTATGAATTTTATATTTATGGGAGAAATCCCAATTTTAATACTTTCAATCCCCTATCTAGTATTATTCATACCTTTATTAAAATTATCTATCAAGTATTTCTTAAATCCCATAGACATATGAAAATATAATATAGGCAATTAAGAATTAATAAGAAACCCAAATATAATAAACAAAAATAATAAACTATAATTTGATCAACTAAAAGATATAAAAATGTATTGATAAAACATTTTAATAAATAATGAGTTATTTAATATATGCGGATAATAATCAGAGATTCCTAGGGGTGGAACCAATGCATGTAGACCTAAAATAAGGAATAACTAAAAATAATTTCTAATAATTATTCCAACATATATGGAATTTGATAACCTCTATTCTATTTTTTTGGAGCAAGTGATGTAACAACCTAAAAAATTATTACATTTAATATTAATGGTATATCAAATATTTGAAAACATCTCAAAATTATAATTTCAATTAAAAATCGATAAGGAATGGAAAATTATTTTAGGAAAAGAATATACCTAATAACGATAAAGGTTTTAAAAATATCAATATTCTTAGTCGATAAATTGATTCAGGAATTATTTCTATACAGGTTGAAAACACGAATTATTTTCAAGAAGAAGAAGAGTAGGCTTTATAAGCCATTTTCATTTTCATGGACATTATGGATTGTAAGGTGATTTTGGGAACATAAGTATAAAATTTTAGTCATAATTAAATAAAAAATAGTAATTATGGAAGATATAAAGGTTTTAAAAAAATGGTAGATGAACCACTCTTAAAAGAATATTTTCAAAGTGAGATGAATCTTCATAAGTAAAATTGGATAATTAATTTCAACCATTGAATGCACTCTATTGAACATGTGAAAAATTAAACGATTTTATGAAGGATTTAAAAAATTTATAATAACTTAGATTAATGTAAAGAAAGAATTAGAAATGTATTAATTGAAAATGAATGTAATGTAATAGGAATTTATAATTGATCTTACACTAAAGGATTTACAAAAGAAACATATTTTCATATTAGATATTGGTTGTTAATATCACATTATAGGTAAATTGATGTAATTAATGATTTTTGACAAGTTAAAAGGATACTTATTATTTTATAAATGGTGTATCTCCTATGATAAATTGTTTTCATTTAAAAGATGTTGGAAATAAATGACAATGTTAAAGAATGATATATTTTTAGATGGATTAAAGTAAAACATATATAGTGTTTATTATATATGTGATTAAGGAAATGAATTGATTCTTAAGAAATATTAATGAGTGAGTTATCATTTCAAATATGGATATAATTTTAAAATGGTATAGAAAAATAGTAAACCATATTATAATTTGGGGTTATTATATATTTATTGTAATTTTGTTTGAAAGGGGAAATTGATTTGTGGTTGTGAAATATTGATCATATTTGATAATGGTAGATTTAAATACTGACTTAAAAAATGGGGGGTTGAGATGTTTTAGGACTATAAGATAAAACTAATAGATATTTTTTACTAATTAAAATGGGGAGATTTTTTATAATTAAAAAATTAAATTAGAGATTTAAATGAAGTAACCCTTAGGTTGCACCTAGTGAGACTTCCTCTTGGATATGCTCTATTAGGTTACTGTGGACATTTGATGCAACTAGCGATCTTCAAATGTGAGTTATCTCTAAAATTATTGTCAAGTTTTAATTGGAATATTTGGATGAGATATTGTAAGGATTTAAGGAATATGGTCCTTCCCTAAAGTATTCTTTCTATTCTAGATTTTCATTTAATTTATCTTGGACCAGCATCTCACATAATATTTGGAAAGGACATTCTAGTATAAAGGTAGAACATTTCACCTTAATGGAAGGTTGACCCTTGAGGGTGTCAAATATACTCTAAATTTCTTCCACCCAATCCTCTATCTATTTTGGATCATATTCCCTTGAAAATATGAAGGCTTATGGTGAAGAAACTCTTGACTAGGATCCTTATCTCCATTAAATGTTCAATTAAATCAAAATAAAATGGATATAAAAATTCATTTCAATCTATAAATACAGTGAATGTGTATGGTCCATTTCCTAACTCAAATAGTTAGATAAAATAATCGAAAATTAAAATATTGTTCCCAATATCACTTAGAAACTCAATAGAGGAGGCTACGAGTTTTGGATAGACACTCCTTCACACCTATTACTCATGCTTCAATATCAATATATCCATTCAACCAAACATCCCCAATAAATATATTTTACCACAAGTATATGCTGAAGTTAAAGAAAGGATGATGATAAAAAACAAAAAAAAAATGAAATCACCAAATAATCCATAAACAAGTGAGGAGGAGGAGGAGAAAATAAGATACCTTGGATTGAAGCTTTGAATCATCCATGAGAAAGTAGAGATATCAAAAACATGGAAAATGTTTGAGCCTTGGATTCATTCGACCCTTGAATCGTTCAAGGCTTAGATTTGAGCCTTAGATTGTTCGATCCATGATTTAAGCCTTGATTCAAGCTTTGATTCACCGAGGAGGAGTGCTGGCTGAGGGTGGATTCCATAGAAAGCTTCAGATATCATAACGAGTTCATGACTGGTAAGGGTTATTTAAATAGACTGAGACACTTTTATTAGCACTTGTAAAAAAAAGAATTTTTAAAGATAGAGATTTATTAGTGTTAAAAAAGAACTGATAAATATTTCTTTTATCAGTGCTTATCACATAAACACTGATAAAGGATTTATAGTTATATTTACAAATAAAAAATTCTGTGAATATATTTGTATAATTATATATATATATATATATTTTTAATAAATAGATATAAATATAAATATAAATATAATAAATATATATAAATATAATTATAATAAATATATACTTTCTTTAAATATATTTATTATAATTTTATATTTATTAAAATATATAGTTATTTATCTATAATTATATAAATACTTTAAAAAAATATTTATATTATTATATATATTTATATAAATATATATTTGTATATAAATATATATTAATATAGTAAATATATTCATTATTTAAATAAATTTATTATAATTTTATAATTATTTAAATATATATAATTATTTATTTATAATTATATAAATACTTTTTTTAAAATAATATTTATTTATTTATAATTATAAATACATAAATGTATAAATATAGTAAATATACATTTATAAATATATTTATTTATAAATTTTTTTATAAATATATTTTTAACATTATTAATGAATAATTAATATTAAGTGCATGAATGTTAAAAATGAGTGAAATTGAATAATTAAAAATGATTAAACTTTGACAATATTAAAAAATGGATAAGTTTTATTAATTAAATATAAATTATTACAAAAATATGGATATATTTAAATAAATATTTATACATATTGAAAATATTAAAATATAGTAAATAAATAATAGAAATTTGTTAAATTCCCAAAAAAACAAGAAACAAAAAACAAAAAATAAAACATATTAAAAATGAATTAATACCTAACTATAATAAAATTGAAAATAAATAAATAAAATTTACTGGGATTTAAGGAATGATATATTAAATGTATCATGTTATAATGAAATTCTAAAATGAATTCTAAAATTTAAATAAATTACATAAATATTAGGTGTAAGTATTTCTATATAAGATTTCATTAATTACAAAAATATTTTTTAGGTGCATTATATATAAAAATGCATTAATTACGTATATGTAAAATCAATATGACACACATCTGATCTATGTTAAATTGGAAAATAAAATGATATTAAATAATGTCCATTACTTGATGCAATTAGTTAGTATTTTTAATTCATATTATCTTTTAATTATAAACCATTATTTAATAAATATATTACTATTTAATGTAAAACATAAATATTTTGTATTATATAAATCATATTTATATACATTCACACACACATATATATATTTAATATATAATATTTATTAACATTATCAAAAATTATTTAATAAATAAAAAGTTTAATATTTTTCTCAATTTACTTATTTTTATTTTTCATTTTATCTATATCTTTATATTTAATATATTCTATTTATTATTATTTATAATTTATATATAATATAATCAATTTATTCATTTTTATCAATAATTATTTAATTAATAAAAATTTCAATATTTTTTTAAAAAATCATTTTTTTACTTCCTTAATTATTTAATTTTATTCAGAAATTTATCAGTGCTAAAAAATTGCTAATAAAGGATCCCTTATGCGTTCTAAAAACAAAGCACTGATAAAGCATACCCTTTATCATCACTAAAAATAAAGTGTTGATAAATGGAACCCTTTATCAGTGCTAAACATAAAGCACTGCTAAAGGGTACCCTTCATCAATGTTAAAAATAATGCACTGATAAAGGGTACTATTTATGAGCACTAAAAATGTGCTGATAAAATATTCCCTTTATCAGATCTTTTTTATAGCATTGATAAAGGCCAACACTGTTAAAGACCTTTTTTGTAGTAGTGTTTTGTCCTATGTATTTAAGCATTTTTTTTAGAAAACATTATCTTTTACCATATATATAACAAGTTGTAAATTATTATGAAAATAAACTTAATATTCTTCATTATGGTTTTCGTAATGAATATGAGTCTGATTAATCGGACTCACCTTTAATGAAATCATATTTACACTCATAAATATTATCATATTGATAATAAGACTGATACTGGTACTATTTGTTTGAATGTTTTCCAATTAATATTGTATATATGCTCTTTCATTTTTTGTGTATGATTAGGTAGTTCAACATTATTTCATTTTTTACTTTTTTAACATTTTAGGATCTTTAGACTTTTCCCCATTGTTTTTTGAAAATTACAATGGGGGAGAAGATTTTATAAAGGTTAAGTTGTAATATAAAAGGGAGAAATCATTATATGGTATAAAAATTATTAAATGAGGATAATAATTTAATTAAAGGGGGGAGAAATCTTATTAAAGAGAGAATATAATCCTTAGGGAGAGAGAAATTCCTAAGGGGTATAAATTTTCTTAAAGGAAGAACTATTCTTAAAATAAATCATATTCAATGTCATATTTAGAAGAGTTATAAACATATGGGGAGTTAATGATTAAGGAATAACTCTGAATATGATGTTATTTAAATAACAATGTATTATAAGTTTTTCAATGTTATTTTTTATTTAAGTTTTGGGTTTTTTACTTTACAAAAAGGAGGAGATTGTTGATTCATAAGTTCTACTTCTTACTTTTCCATTCCATTTATTTTGTAAACAACAAACAATTTATAAAAAAAAATTTACTAAATTTTTACACTACTATAGAATAGGACTTTGACAGTGATGAAAATGTCCTTTATTAGCACTGATTACCAGAGTGAGATTAAAAGTCATAGTATTTTATCACTGCTAAAAAATAATTTATAAAGGAAAACATTTATCAACACTTTTATTTAGCACCGATAAAGGGTACCTTTATTAGTGATATTAGGAGTTATGATAAAGGTTACCTTTATTAACATTTATAAAAGCACTGATAAAGTGTCCTTTATTAGAGTATTTAATAGAACTGATAGAGGAACCATTTATGAGAGCTTTTAAAAGCACTAATAAAGGGGCATACTATACCGTGCTGTAAGAGCACACTAAAACACCAATGAAATGCACTATAACAATACACCATAACACTAGAAACACCACCAAATATTAACACAATCAAGAATAAATACAAAATTTAAATTAAATGAAATTTAGAACACAAATACATGAATAGAACATTATTTTGTAGACATTTCCAACATTAGTTTATACAGTTACATAAGTACATATTATTGCATACATTCAAAAACATAAATGTTCCTTTATATTTTTATCCTGACCCTGAATCAATATTTTTATCAAAAAACCACCCCTAATCAAGAAAAAGGATGCACCTATATAAGAAAAAAACTCTTATGTTAGTAATAATATTTTGAAATAAATTAACATAAATTGTTAATTTTAAACTAAACTTTGAGTCATACCAGGAATACTATGTATCTGATTGGGTTGTAGTTGATTCTTACATATCACACCATTTCTTTTTCATATCCAAGAATTATCTCTATGAAAATTAATTAAATAAGTATAAGATAAATCCCCATGGGTGTAGCTAGTGGTTGTGTCCTATAGTGGTGTTTGTGAGGTCTCGATTTTGAGCCTCCCCATGAACATTTAGGTAGGTTTTTGTCTGTTTATTACACATCCCATGA
The DNA here is from genome assembly GCA_963277665.1 of Viscum album. NCBI lineage: Eukaryota > Viridiplantae > Streptophyta > Magnoliopsida > Santalales > Viscaceae > Viscum > Viscum album. The sequence continues at coordinate 1,703,464,467 of OY728141.1, read as the reverse complement.
TCGATGTAATGAAAACAATCATAAGATAAAAATAATAAGGAAATCAATTAAGTAACAGTAGATAGAATGATGAGAAAACAATCTAGGCACGTTTTCTCAGTTTTGAAAATGTGATGCACATTTTAAACTAAAATGACACTTATATATTTAAAAGATGAATTTGGTGTCATACCAATCACAAAATGTGTTATATTGAGGTTTGGATGATTCATATACATCTCAAATGACTTATGAATCATTTTTATAAAGTATTAAAACAATATGAATGCATTTACTTTATTTTGAGTGCGTCACTTGTATTTCTTTCTAAAATGTAATTTTAAACTAGAAACATGCAGTTTGACTCATACTAGTCGCACAGTGTGTTGGTTTGATGTGATAATGATTCCTACATGTTAAAAATGAATTATAATTAATTTTTATAAATTATCAAGACAATCCTAGCAGGTTTTCTTAGTTTTTAGTGAGTGAATCTTTTTGAACCAGAATATCAATTTTAAATTGATAACATAAAAAACAAGTCATAATGGGAACATATTGTATCATATTGTGGTTATTATGATTCATAAATGTAAAAAAGGACTTATGGATCATTTTAATAATGTATCAAAACAATCCAAATGGGCTTTCTTAGTTTTGGGTAGGTCAGTTGTCATTTTTACTAAAATTGATTTCAATTTTAAATAAAAAATATGTACTTTGATTCATAATGGTCACAACATGTGATGAATTAAGGTGAGGATAAATACTACACATCTAAAATGAATTATGGAACATTTTAATAAATTACCAAAACAATCTAAAAGGATTTTATCAGTTTTGAGTACCTCACTTGTCTTTTTAACTAAAATGTAATTTTAAAAAGGAAACATCAAATTTGAATCATAAAAATTATATAATGTATCAATTTGACATGAGACCAATTAATAAAAATCAAAAATAAATTTTTAATAATTTTCCTAAATCTCAAGACAATTCGAGCATGTTTTCTTGGTTTTCAGTGATTGACACTTTTTGAACTAAAATGTTGATTTCAAATTAATAACGAACATATTGAGACATACAAGGAACATCATGTATAATATTGAGGTGAGGATAATTCCTAAACATCAAAAATAACTTATGGTTATTTTTACTAGAGTATTAAAACAATAAAAATGCATTTTATCAGTTTTGAGTAGGTTATTTGCCCTTTTTACTAAAATTACTTTCAATTTTAAATAAAAAGATGCAGTTGAAGTCATACCAGTCACGCAGTGTGTCAGATTGAGTAGTGGATGATTCATACACATCTAAAATGACTTATATATTATTTTACTAAAGTATCAAAATATTATGAATGTGTTTTCTTAGTTTTGAGAATGTCACTTTTATTTTTATTAAAATGTCATTTTAAACTGGAAACCCTCACTTTGACTCATACCAATCACATTGTGTATCGTTTTGATGTGATATCAATTACTAAATGTCAAAAATAAATTATTAATTCTTTTTATAAATTATCAAGACAATCTGAGTTCATTTTCTCAATTTTCAATGAGCAATACTTTTTGAACTAAAATATCGATTTTGAACTGATAACAGACACATTGAGTCATACTGGGAACATAATGTATCAGATTGAGGTGATGATAATTAATACATATCAAATATGAATTAAATATTGTATTAATAATTTATAAAAATTACAAAAAAATATTTTTCTTAGTTTTGAGTAGGTCAGTTGTCCTTTTTACTAAAATTGATGTTAATTTTAACTAAAACGATGCATATGGAGTCATACCAGTCACATCGTGCATCAGATTGAGGTGTGACAGATTACTACACATCTAAAATTACATATGGATCATTTTAATAAATTATAAAAACAGAATAAATTCATTTTCTTGGTTTAGAGTATGAAACTTATCTTTTTTAATAAAATTTCATTTTAATATGGAAACATAAACTTTGACTCATACTGATTATATCATGTATAATTTTCATGTGAGAACAATTCCTAAACATAAAAAATGACTTATGAATAATTATCCTAAATTATCAAGATAGTCCAAGTTTGTTTACTTGGTATTTAGTGAGTGACACTTTTTGAACTGTAAATACCAATTTTAAACTGATAATAGACACATTGAGACATACCGAGCACATCTTGTATCAGATTGAGGTGATGAGGATTCATACATGTAAAAAATGACTTATATATTGTGTTTCTAAAGTATCAAATCAATCCAAATGTGTTTTCTTAGTTTTGAGTAGGTCATTTTTACTATTTCCAAATGATTAGCATGTATCCATATTCGATTCATATCCATCCTATTGGGTTCATAAAATATTAATTTTTTACAATAAATAAATAAATACACATTATATATTCATTATAAAAAGTGATATTTATAGATAATTATCATGAGGGAAACCCAAGAATTGATTATTTCAAAGAATTTTAGTATTCATTGAAGAAAATGGATTATTGAATATAAGAAAAGAATTACTCCACTATGGTTAGTGTTATCATTTTAATTAATTCAAAGGTGAAAGATATAAACAACTTTCATCCTTATAAACTTATATCCTGAACATTTATAGTTCCATTTTGTTATTTAAAACACATCCTGCATCTCTTGTGGACATTCCCCTATATTTCTTGAAATACTCTAAGCAGTAGTCATCCATGGGATGAATAATGCTCAGATTAGCATAATAATAATAATATATATGTGGTATGAGTCTCAATAAATAAATTGGAATAAAAATTGCTTAAGATATGATGTTGATAAGAATGATAGTTGTACTTCATTGTGTTCTATAAAAAGGGAATACCTCCCATTTGTGATAATTACACCATTGGCACTAGTTATTAACTCATGGCCTATTAAAGTTGATATTTTGGGGGGAATAAACATTCTTATATGTGATTCAATGGGTCTCGGTGGGGACATGTTATGATATATGAATCTTTGGGGCCTCTATGAATTTTATATTTATGGGAGAAATCCTAATTTTAATACTTTCAATCCCCTATCCAGTATTATTCCTACCTTTATTAAAATTATCAATCATGTCTTTCTTAAATCCCATAAACATATGAAAATATAATATATGAAATTAATAAGTAATAAGAAACCCAAATATGATAAAAATAATAATAAACTATCATTCGATCAACTAAAAGATATAAAAATGTTTTGATAAAACATTTTAATAAATAAAGAGTTATTTAATATATGTGGATAATAATTAGAGATTCCTAGGGGTGGAACCAATACATGTAGACATAAAATAAGGAATAACAAAAAATAATTTTTAATAATTATTCCAACATATATAGAATTTGATAACCTCTATTCTATTTTTTTAGAACAAGTGACGTAACAAACTAAAAAATTATTACATTTAATATTAATGGTATATCAAATATTTTAAAACATCTCAAAATTATAATTTCAATTAAAAATTGATAAGGAATGGAAATTTTTTTAGGAAAAGAATTTAACTAATAACGATAAAGGTTTTAAACATATCAACATTATTAGTCAATAAATTGATTCAAGAATTATTTCTATACAGGTTGAAAACACGAACAATTTTCAAGCAGAAGAAGAGTAGGATTTATAATCCATTTTCATTTTCATGGACATTATGGGTTCTAAGGTGATTTTGGGAACATAAGTATAAAATTTAAGTCATAATTAAATAAAAAATAGTAATTATGGAAGATATAAAGGTTTCAATAAAATTGGTAGATGAACCACTCTTAGAAGAATAGTTTCAAAGTGAGATGAATCTTCATAAGTAAAATTGGATAATTAATTTCAACCATTGAATGCACTCTATTGAACATGTGACAAATTAAATGGTTTTATGAAGGATTTTAAAAAATTTATAAGAACTTATATTAATGTGAAGAAATAATTAGAAATGTACTAATTGAAAATGAATGTAATGTAGTAGGAATTTATAATTGATGTTACACTAAAGGATTTACAAAAGAAACATCTTTTCATATTATATATTGGTCGTTCATCTCACATGATAGGTAAATTGATGTAATTAATTATTTTTGACAAGTTAAAAGGGTACTTATTATTTTATAAATGGTGTATCTCCTATGATAAATTGTTTTCATTTAAAAGATGTTGGAAATAAATGACAATGTTAAAGAATGATATATTTTTAGACAGATTAAAGTAAAACATATAAAGTGTTTATTAGATGTGTGATTAAGGAAATAAATTGATTATTAAGAAGTATTAATGAGTGAGTTAACATTTCAAATATGGATATAATTTTACAAAGGTATAGAAAAATAGTAAACCATATTATAATTTGGGGTTAGTAAATATTTATGGTAATTTTTCTTGAAAGGGGAAATTGATTTGTGGTAGTGAAATATTGATCATATTTGATAATGGGAGATTTAAATACTGACTGAAAAATGGTGGGTTGAGATGTTTTAGGATTATAAGATAAAACTAATAGATATTTTTTACTAATTAAAATGGGGAGATTTTTTATAATTAAAAAATTAAATTAGAGATTTAAATGAAGTAACCCTTGGGTTGCACCTCATGAGACTTCCTCTTGGATATGCTCTATTAGGTTTCTGTGGACATTTGATGCAACTAGCGATCTTCAAATGTGAGTTATCTCTCAAATTATTGTCAAGTTTTAATTGGAATATATGGATGAGATATTTTAAGGTTTGAAGGAATATGGTCCTTCCGTAAAGTATTCTTTCTATTCTAGATTTTCATTTCATTTATCTTGGACCATCATCTCACATAATATTTGGAAAGGACATTCAAGTATAAAGGTATCACATTTAAACTTAATGGAAGGTTGAACCTTGAGGGTGTCAAATATACTTTCAATTTCTTCCACCCAATCCTCTATATATTTAGGATCATATTCCCTTGAAAATATGGAGGCTTGTGGTGAAGAAAATCTTGACCAGGATCCTTATCTCCATTAAATGTTCAATTAAATCAAAATAAAATGGATATAAAAATTCATTTCACTCTATAAATATAGTGAATGTGTATGGTCCATTTCCCAAATCAAATAGTTAGATAAAATAATTGAAAATTAAAATATTATTCCCAACATCACTTAGAAACTCAATAGAGGAGGCTAAGAGTTTTGGATAGACACTCCTTCACACCTATTACTCAAGCTTCGATATCACTATATACATTCAACCAAACATCCTAAATAAAATTTTTTACCACAAGGATATGCCAACATTAAAGAAAGGATGATGATAAAAAAACAAAAAATGATATCACCAAATAAGCCATAAACGAGTGAGGAGGAGGAGGAGAAAATAAGATACCTTTGATTGAAGCTTTGAATCATCCAAGAGAGAGTAGATATATAAAAAACATGGAAAATGTTTGATCCTTGGATTCATACAACCCTTGAATCGTTCAATCCTTATATTTGAGCCTTAGAATTTTTCGATCCATGATTTGAGCCTTGATTCAAGCTTTGATTCACCGAGGAGGAGCGCTGGCAGAGGGTGGATTCCATAGAAATCTTCAGATATCATAACGAGTTCATGACTGGTAAGGGTTATATAAATAGACTGAGACACTTTTATTAGCACTTGCAATTTTTTTTTGATAAAGATAGAGATTTATTGGTGTTAAAAAAGAACTGATAAATATTTTTTTATCAGTGCTTATTACATAAACACTGATAAAGGATATATAGTTCTATTTATAAATAAAACATTCTATGAATATATTTGTATAATTATATATATATATATATATATATAATAAATAGATATAAATATAAATATAAATATAAGAAAAAAATATAAATATAAGTATAATAAATATATCCTTTCTTTAAATATATTTACTATAATTTTATAATTATTAAAATATATAATTATTTATCTATAATTATATAAATACTTTAAAAAATATATTTATATCATTATATATATTTATATTTATATAAATATAAATATAAATATATATATATTAATATAGTAAATAAATTCATTATTTAAATAAATTTATTATAATTTTATAATTATTTAAATATATATAATTATTTATTTATAATTATATAAATATTTTTTTAAAAAATTAATATTTATTTATTTATAATTATAAATATATAAATGTATAAATATAGTATATGTACATTTATAAATATTTTATAATTTTTTTTAAAAAATATATTTTTAACATTATTAATGAATAATTAATATTAAGTGTATGAATGCTAAAAATGAGTGAAATTGAATAATTAAAAATGAGTAAACTTTGACAATATTAAAAAATGGATAAGTTTTATTAATTAAATATAAATTATTACAAAAATATGGATTTATTGAAATAAATATTAATGCATATTGAAAATATGAAAATATAGTAAATAAATATATATAAAATAAATAATAGAAATTTATTAAATCCCCAAAAAAACAAAAAACGAAAAACAAAAAACCAAACATATTAAAAATGAATTAATACCTAACTGTAATAAAATTGAAAATAAATAAATAAAATTTACTCAGATTTAAGGCGTGATATATTAAATGTATCATGTTATAATTAAATTCTAAAATGAATTCTAAAATTTGAATAAATTACATAAATATTAGGTGTAAGTATTTCTATATAAGATTTCATTAATTACATAAATATTTTTTTACGTGCATTATATATAAAAATGCATTAATTACATATATGTAAAATCAATATGACACACATTTGATTGATGTTAAATTGAAAAATAAAACGTTTTTCAATAATGTCCATTACTTGATGCAATTAGTTAGTATTTTTAATTCATATTATCTTTTAATTATAAACCATTATTCACTAAATATATTACTATTTAATGTAAAACATAAATATTTTGTATTATATAAATCATATTTATATACATTCATATATATATATATATATATTTAATATATATTATTTATTAACATTAATCAAAATTATTTAATTAATAAAATGTTTAATATTTTTCTCAATTTACTTATTTTTATTTTTCATTTTACATATATCTATATATTTAATATATACTGTTTATTATTATTTATAATTTATATATAATATAATAAATTTATTCATTTTTATCAATAATTATTTAATTAATAAAAATTTCAATATTTTCTTTAAAAAATCATTTTTATTTTTTACTTCCTTAATTATTTAATTTTATTCAGAAATTTATCAGTGCTAAAAAATTGCTAATAAAGGATCCCTTTATGCGTGCTAAAAACAAAGCGCTAATAAAGCATACCATTTATCATCACTAAAAATAATGTGTTGATAAAGGGAACCCTTTATCAGTGATGAACATAAATCACTGCTAAAGGGTACCCTTTATCAATGTTAAAAATAATGCGCTGATAAAGAGTACTCTTTATGAGTGCTAAAAAAGTGCTGATAAAATATTCCCTTTATCAGATCTTTTCTATAGCACTGATAAAGGCCAACACTGTTAAAGACCTTTTTTGTAGTAGTTTTATGTCCTAAGTAATTTAGCATGTTTTTTTAGAAAACATTATCTTTTACCATACATATAACGAGTTGTAAATTATTATGAAAATAAACTTAATATTCTTCATTATGGTTTTCATAATGAATATGAGTCCGATTAATCAGACTCACCTTTACTAGACTAGAAGTTAGACTTTAGTCATTTCTTTCATACTGAAAAAATTATTGATAAAAAGAATAATACTGGTATCAATGAAATCATATTGACAATCATAAATATTATCATATTGACATTTTTAAGGAAGTTAGTAAGACTAAACAAGTTTATAATCGTAATAAAAAGACTTGTTTCTAATGTAAGGAATATTTTTAACACTGTAATTGTGTTAATCAATATGATGTTGGGCATTTAGTTATAGATGAGTTGTCAAGCGCTAGCTATCTGAGGCCATTGGAACAAACTTGGAAATATGACCGTTTGGAGAATAGATATAAATATCGAGTCATTTGAAGAGTTTAGAGATGGTTGATTACTTTCACTCTCAAAGATTTCTCTATGTGAACCACTCATTCTTAGTCTGTGTAATTCTTTAAAGTTTTTTATTCTAAGGAAACCTTGTAAGGTTGTCTCCTTTAGAACTTTTGTAATTATGAATCGCATCTGATCATTGCTAAGATTGAGGGATTTTGAGGATATGAAGATATATAATCTGATCCATCAGATTGAGGAATTATAGAGCGAGAAATACAGAGTTTATCATCATATCAAGGGCTTCTAGGGATAGGAAGATAGATCCAATCTGATCTTCGTATCAAGGTTTTTCCTGGTAAGGAAAGACATAATTTACTGTAATTATAAAAAAATGGATACCTTTAGTCATTTTTATTGACTCACTTACTCTTAAGGTTAAAATACGTCAATATTTTTAAATATCTTATAAGTCATTATTACATTTTTTAGCTGTTTTATTACTTATTGTTTACAAGTTCATTATTTTCTACTGTATTTGATAAAAAGTGAGTCATCGTATTCATATTTATTTTCTATGTGTTTTACCGTATTAGCTATGATTACAATAACTATATTCTGATATAAATCATATCCATTGTGATTATGATTTTTACTATGATATAATCAGACTATTTTGTGGTTCCAATTTTTTGACATTGTTAATTGGACTGAGTCCAAGTCCGACAACATTACTTAAGAGGTTTGTGTTTTTTTTATTTTTTTTATTTTAAAATAATTTTTTTAAACTACAATTCTACCCATATTATAAGTATTTTCATTTAAGATAATTCTTATGATCCTACAAGTACTAAAATTTCTTCATAACCATGTGGTCTTCTGAGATGGGAGGTACAATTTTACAAACCGTACAATGGGTGTCTGAAACCATACAACCTTAGAAAGATCCATCCACACAGCTTCCACATGATTTGTAAAACCATGTGGGTGCACCCGTATAACCATGTGGTCTGACTCCCTTTTGGATAGAAGGGACTACATGGTTGGTGCATAGTTTGTCCAACCATGCAACCAAACCATTCACCCCTTAAAAAGTGGTGAATTTCTCATTTTCCCACCCAACATTAAATCTTTATAATCCAATTTTCACTCCCATTCAACTCCCAGTATCCAGGGATGTGAACCCAGATTTATCCCTTCTCCCAAGGATGTTTCTCCTTCAATTATTAGAAACTTGGAGTGCTGTTTTGTTGGATTCAAACCCCTGGGTAAGTCTACGACTCCATTTTCTTCTATTTTCTAGAAGAACCATGGTCGGTTATTTTCTCCTCTTTCGAAGCATATAAACCCTATTTTCAGGGAGTTATTATATTGGGAATTTTCAGCCATTTTAGTTTGAATCAAGGTCCATTTTTAGATGAGTGGTCATCTATAAGCATAATTTATGTGGTCTAAAATCATTCTCCCATGGTCTTGATGTTATTCATGTGTATATTGTTGTGCCATCGCGCTTCCATTTTTCACATTTTTGCCTTTGACTAAGAGAAGTAAATTAGACTCTTAATTGATATTCTATACCCTTCATGGACCTCATTAGGCCCATTTATGATTATAATACTGGAACTATGGTCACCCATGGGGTGTTCCACCCCCTTAAAAATAGTTAAATGTGTTTTTAAATGGAATATTATAGGGTTTGTGAGATTAAACCATTTTTACATGTGTTCGACATGTTAATTTTGAATAATTTTTATTTGAATTAACATGGAAAGGTAAAATGGGACACGAGATGATTGAGGGTAAATATGTTAAATTGTTAAAGGGGTATGTCTATATTGTTAAATGGTTTCTAATTTTTTAATGGTTGTGGTTATGAATAAATAGTAAAACAGGCTAGTTATAGAATTGATTTAAAGGTGTAAAATAAAATGAACCATGGTAATTATGATGAATAAAATATGTATACCCTTGTTTATATTGTTTAATAAAAAGGTACTTGATGATGAAACTTGGAAAATGTGAATAAATGGTATGGTTGGATGTTGGATTGAGGCTTCTCATCCTTGGAGTTGGTCGTATTGATGCTCTAAGCACCACTGATGCATTGCATGGTCTGTTCTAGACTAATTCTTTAGGACCCACTAATACATTGTATGGTTTGGGATATTGGAATGATGCTCTAATATTTGATTGTTTACATGGTGCGGGTACATATTCTAAGGCTCCAATGTATGATAAATTATATGGTATGGGTGCTTGGATCGAGGTTCCAAGGTATGATAAATTATATGGAATGGGTACTTGGACTGAGGCTCCAAGGTAAGATGATTTATATGGAATTGACTAATGAATACCCTTATGACTTACAATGTTTAATAACCTCATTGTATATAGTTCATACTTCTAGCATGGGTCAAATCCGTTTTTGTGAGTTATGTGTTATTGCGGAACCTGGGATCCCATGAAGATAATTGAAAACTGTTTAATAGTGAAGCATTTTTTATTAAATTTTTATCTATTATTCATCTATACTTTTTCATACACTATTATTAGACTAGATATTTATTTATACCATTGAAAATGGCCTAATTAGTTGCAATCACACCCTCCTCCGGTCACTATTAGTACTCGAGCATATTTCACTTTTGCTAGTTAGGATATGGTAAAATGACATATGATTGATGGCCGAGTTGGGAAATTGGGATGGAGTATGGATGTGGGGAATGGATTGATGTCAGGACACATTTTGAGTATTTTATATGTGTATTTATTTTGGGTTACCTTTAACACATGAAACTAGTATGGAATGACATGTTTATTGTATTTGGTTTGTTGGAATTTACCCTATTTTGGGGAGTTGATTATATGATGAATGGGTGTTGATCTGACTAATTTGGTTATTTTATATTTTATTTTTTCTATCATGTTACTATGATATAGAGGGTATGGTATACCCATACACCTTATTAGACCCTTGCTTATAGTCGGTAGCCTCTGGAATTCCAGAAGGTGCACCTGAGGTCACGTACTGAACCGGCTCAGGGCATCCGTCTAGTATAACCTAAGCTAAGACATTACAAAGTGGCATCTGAGGGGTTTTATTTTCAATTTATTTACTAATTTATAAAGGTAAACATGAGACTTATATTTTTCTGGCCTTTTTAGTGAGATCATACAGAAGATTAACTAAACCATATATGGGGAAAAACCTAAGTCCCCATGGTGAGATTGTTGTTCTTTATGCTCACTTGTTACAGTTAGATGTTACTTCACCTTGGGTTATATACATGTGGTGAGATGTTAATATTTTACTAATATTTTACTCATGGTACATTATGAAAATTTTTTTATATGCATTCATTATTATACGCACTCAAGTATTTATAAGGCATGTATCATGTAAGCACACATGAAAAAAACCTGGTTATGGTTGGGTTGTGGGAAATAAAGTGATTTTCTATTATTGGTGGGTTTAAATAAATAGTTCCTAATAAATAGGTTATCATTGGTTTAAATCCAAAATTATTAAACTAAAATGGATAAAATTATGACAAAAGAATTTTGGTAATTATGGGAAGTTTGGTTTACCCTGAGTTATCCATGGCCCACGATAGGGATGGTTGAGGGTAGTGATAATGTTGAAATTATATTAACTGAGATAGTGTATGAATAATGAGTATTTCATGGATAGTATTGGTCCCTATTTTGTTTAAACTATGTAAACTATATTTTATGTGTCTTGAGATGCATGGTTAGAATTGTAGCGAGATTCCACCATGACAACAATTTCTAGTAGGGAGACTAGAGGATATTACAGAGAATGAACCTATAGTAGTGGGACTAGAACCCCTATTAATCTTAGAGGATAAGATAGAAGGAAAGTTTCATGATAATTTCAATCATTTTATTAGTTTATAGAAATAAATACTGGGAAGGATGTGCTGAGTATGTTTTATTTGACAAGGGAGTTATAACTATAACATCCTATGACATTTTCCCTAGAGGGTGCGATTGAGGTGGATGAGTTCTAGATAGAGTATCCAGACGATTTTGTATCACTTAGAGAATCCTTTGAATAATAGTATCAAGTTAGTATATTATATGTTATGAGGTCTAGCAAAGCACTGGTGGGATATTCAAGATTAACCTAGGCAGTTTGAGGGAATGGTATGAAAGGATTTCTAGGAAATGTTCCTAGAACACTTTTAACCTGAAACCACGAGGGAAGAGAAAGTTATAGAGTTTATGAGTCTGACCAAGGGAATTATGTTAGTGATAGATTATACTAGTTTCTTCACTGATTCGTAGTGTTTTTCTCTGGTGTTGAAAGGAGATAATGCAGATATGATAAAATATTTTCTAGATGGAATTTTATTTGAGATCAAGTACAGAGTGAATATATTTCATTTAAAGTAGATTTTTGAGTTAGTGGATCAATCTATCATTTATAAGGATAATCTGAAGGATGATTCTAGTGGTGTTAAGATAGTTTTAGTTGGGAAATTTTGTGGAACGACTTATGATATTAGAAAGAACTGTTATGAAAACTTTCACTCAAGTGGGGGTGGATAGAGTATCCAAGGAAGAGGATTGTTCCCTCATGTCATTGATCGAGTGTTCTACTATTATAACAACAGACTAGGTCACATGCATGTTTAGTTCCCTCAACCACCAGTAGAGTTCCGAGCTTGTGGTAGAATGGGTCACCTATAGAGGCTTAAAAGGAACCCTTGATAGATGGGTAGTGATAGAGGACATATGCCGATACAAAGAACTGGAAGGGAATCTTCTACCCTGTATCAGTTTGGAAGTTGGAGTTCTACTGGCCATACTGATAGGGGTGGTGGATTTGGTACCTTAGAAAAAGAGAATCCATATTAGAGTAGTGTAGTGTATGGAACTTAGACTAGAGTCCAAGGAAGAGGGACATGTTAGATGCATGTAGTTCAGCGTCCACCTAATGGTGGTGAGGTTGGACCATTGACTTTTCGATTTATTATTCTAATAGTTTTTACACTTTTGAGTGATTTAATTGATACTTGGACCTCTAATTAATTTATATCTACATGTTTGGTAAATTTTTTGAGTCCAATGGTGGAAATATAGTGTGGGATCATATCGATCAACTCACTATTGGGAATGTGATCAGAGGGAATCTATCTTTATAAGGGGAACACCCTTAAGGTTAGTGATTGATGATTACATTACGTTTTTTTATACTTAATATGTCAGGTTTTGACTTGATACTGGTTTTGGAATGGTTGTTATCATATCATGATCATATTTATTGTTAACATAGAATAGTAATATTCACATTACCTGAGGGTAACATCTATGTCTATCTTAGAGAATGGGATATCTAGGTTAGCCATGCAGAGCCAGTTCTCAAGAAATTGGGTGAGTTCATAGCCCAATTTACATGCCTGATTTTAGATTATGAGGGAGTGGAGAATGGTGTCTTACCTCTACTAGTGGATTAGTTTTAGGATGTGTTTCTTGATGAGTTCTTAGGGCTGACACATGAGAGAGAGATTGAGTTTGTAATACCCTAACCCCAGTTACTCAGAGTTGGTGCATTATTTTAATACATTGGCACGATTAAAAGGAATCAATTCTCTAAGAACCAATCAGTTTTTCTGTCTTGGAAAATAGATTACATACATGATCTTTATGTTACAATTTCTAACATAAAACACAACATAAATAATCCTTTGAGAACACCATTATTCCCTTAAAATAAATCTTAATATAAATCATAATATATTTCTTAGCATCCTTGGAAAATAAAACATAAGAATGGGGTGTTCTCAGATGCTCTGTAAGGATAACAATATAGAAGAATCTATTATAAATAAGCATAAACATTTAGGGCAATGTATAAGACTAAAACACAAGCCTTTTTAACATAAACTTCCGCATAATATGGAAAAGATAAATCAAATAATTCCAGTTAATTATTCACATGGATATTATACAAGTTGAAAAATCACATGTAATATCAATAGATAATTTCATAACGATGGAATTCATAATGCCGAACATCATAACCACATAGTCAAGGCCTCGTTCCAAGACTACAAATAATAATTTTATCAAGGCCTTGTGCCAAGACACTAGTTTGTGTCATGAGACCTACTGATGCATCTAGGAGCTATAGAGGGCTCCACCTGTCACTTACTAAGTCTAATTCATTCCTGATATGAAAATTTTGAAACATAACATAAACATTCATATTAAAACTAGAATATGAAATGTCAATACTTTAACTGTAAACCATGAATGGTATAAAAATAGCTCATCCATAGTCAAACATATCATAACTCATTCAATACAATATGGAAGACTATATTATAAAAAATCAACCTCAATCAAAAATAATATCCATTAAAGGATGTTGACATAGTTGAAAATAATTAGTAAATCTATTTGATAGAAATATCCCCTTTTTCTTGAAAACATTTAAAAGTCACACTATTTATCAAGAAGCCATTTAAAAGATATTTTTGAATCAAAGTTTACCATACCAATTTGAATCTTTTGAAAGTAATTTTAGTTTTAAAACATTCAAGTCCATATAAATAAATCCTTAAAACCATTTTTAAAACATGGACATTAATGAGAAACATTTATAAGAATAAATTCTTAAAACATTTAAAACGATATTTTAGTTAGAGTTCCTAACCAAATGAAAGATGATTGAATACAAATAATTTAGGAACAACATTAATCAAAAAATTTTAATATCATGAGAATAAATGGATTTATCATATAATATTTCAAAGGATAATATATACACCATATAAAAGTGAATTTGTGCATAACAATAAAGAAGTCTCAATGGAATGTAAATAGGGAGAAAATCACTTATAATGAATGTATCATTAGATTAAGGATAAATCAATGAAATAATTATATATGAAAAATATAAATACACTCAATATGATTGTATATTTAGTGTAAATAAATCTAAGGACATTCACACATATTCTTGTAAAAACAAAACCAATGACTTGGATGTTTAACTCAATGAATGTAAATTGAGTTAATATTACCCTTATCAAGTTCATATCAATGACATGATAATTTATCAATAGAGTTATTATGTGTATAAAATGTATATACACACAAAGGGTAGTGAAAATTACTACATTAATAAATAAATAGTGATTCCACACATAATCTTGGAGTAAAATAATCAATGATGTATGCGTAAAACCCAATGAGTGGAAATTGAAATTAGAAATACCCTTTCTGATTTGGTAACTTATGAAACATACACCCCATGAAAGAAGGTTCATACAATGAATATGTAAATACCCATAAATTAAATTATATTACACAAAGACTACAATCATGGCCAGGACATACCCCACACAAAAAGAAATAGTGGCAATCTCACGTGAATAAAAAGTGAAATGAAAACCCCTTACCTTGTACTCTTCCTTAGTCGAGGGTACATTAACCTAATTTATAATGGATTAATAATTTTTAATAAATTATAAAATAACCACATAAATAAATATGATATCATATATGATCCTCTAATATTTCTTTGTTAATAATATTTCAACAGTATCATTGTTTCGGGTGTGAACTGATTCATTTTCCTTTATATGTTTTGTTACATAAGTCATTTTTGTTATGAATAGGATGTATTTTATTCATATAAATAATTATATTCAGTTCTTAAATATTATTTTTAATCAACAAATGAAAATTATTCTTGAATGGTTCTGATGGGGAATGAAATCTCATCACGTCATGGAGACGGTGAGCCGTACGTACGTACGAGCGACAATATCATTATATTGATGGTGAAATCTTATGTAAATGGATGGTATATTATATATACAGAATAATTAACATGTTATATTTATTATTTACATCAATTATACTTATTATTATATTGATCCAAATAATGAAGTGTTGAATAACAAACTACACCACGACGTGGAGACAGTAAGCCGTACGTACACACATAAGGTGACTTTATCATTCATAGGATGGATAGAATAATGAATATGGTTGTAAAATATTTATAATAACATCATAGTATGTATAAGGTATTGTAGTTATTATTTTGGTATAGAAACAACAAAGATAGAGGAAGTGGAAGAAGAAAATAACTTTGCAAGAGGTGATGAAATAATTACCTCTTATTCGGGTGATTCCTTTGGAATTGAAAAAAAGGCTCCTTAGGTTGGATTTATGATCAATGTAAGGCCTATAGGTTTAAGTGAGTTTCTGATTCAAAAGGCTTTGGAGGTGTAAAATTAAGATAAGTGGATGTACCCTTTTATAAGAGAGGATATGGGCACTTTAAGAAAAGTATGAAATATTAATTTATTATAAAATTATTTTTGGTTTCTAATGGATAGAAAATGGTTTATTTCAAGGATAAGGTAAATATGGACCGAAAAACTCTCAACCAATAGGTTTTAGACAAGTCTATGTCACCATATTAACCTATTCTTTTAGATTTAACTCTTAGTTAAATAGGTTAACTTTTACCATGTCTTCTTGTATTTTTATATTACATGGTTAATAAACATACTATAAAATGTTAAGAGAACATAAAGTGGTTCATTAATGACACACCTATCATTATATAAGTTCTTTGGACAAATATTATATTTTTATGAATATTATATCATTTAATAAAATAGTATTTGTTTTAAAAACACATTTATGTCAATTTTACACTATTTAGTATTTGGTTTTTTGAATGTCATCACAACTTGATTACTTCAAAACAAATACATTAAATAAACATTAACATGTCATATTCAACTAGAAAATTCGTGGATGGAATCAAAACATTCAAATTATATTTATTTTAATATTTATAATATTCTTTATTTGATTACTTAATTAATAAGGAAAATACTACATCATTATTGTGTCATAAATAAATATATTTATTTTATGTTTAAAAGTTATAAATAAAATAAAATTATATAGTAAATCTTTTTATATTTAAAATGAATACTTATAGTCGAAAATATCACTTATATAACCCCATATAATTTTTTTTACTAAAACCTATATGTTTATGTTACGTTTTCTTTAACATTAAATTAATTTTTATAAAGTGTCATTTTCACTTACAAGTGGCTCCATGGGGTCTCAAAATAGACCCAAGGATGACCATGGTCGGAAATGTATCATCCAATAGGGTTAGGACACATGTTAGGATAATTTAATATTATTATAATGTTATTTTTTTACCCTTATTTACGATATTTACCCTTTAACCATGGTAAATAAAATATTTACTAAAGTTACTATTCACAATGTCTAAAAATAAAAGTTACCTATTTACACAATTTGGAACTCCTAAATCCAAATATGGAATTAATTTTTCCAAATTCGAAACACAGAATTTGCCGAAATTAATTTAAAATTAATTCTCATTGTCAAAACCAAAAAGCGGGTTTTTAAGAAGTTAACACTATCAAAAGATTGACATGTGTTTATATACAATTTAAATGTAAAATTACATCCAATGACCTAAATTATATTAAAAGATAAAAATATAATCTAATGGTACTTTAAAACCACTCAATTTTATAATTTAACACTATAAATTATTTTGATTAAAAAGTTTTTTTCATTTAAAATTTAGTAATTTTCATTATTCATCAAAATATAAAAGTTATCATAAAAGTGCCAAAAATTTATCCAAACTAAAATTTTATGTCTTGATTATAAATAAGAATTTAATTTCATCCAATTGAATATATAAAAGTATCAAATATTGGATTTAAAAAGGGTTCTCCATTAAAAGGAGGAAAAACTTCATTTTTGGAAAAATACTTCTTTTATCAGAAAAATTGAATATGCCCTTATATTATGTATAAGAAACAAAATATATGAATTTTAAAATTATACTGGATATATAAAATTTAAAATGTGGATAATACTATTCATAAACTCTTTTTAAACGTCTATTTTGATAGGTCATGGTGTGCTAGAACTCGAAGTTGTGTACAACACAAGCTATTGTATGATTGAAAGAGAAACGTACCATGAAAGATTAGGGTGTTACATTATCCCCTCCTTCAATAAATTTCATCCTCACAATTTAAACTCGGGATTCAAAACTAGTGATTTGACATTTCAAAATATCTTATTTGAAATCCCACATCGAAAAAAGAGTCAATAAAAATATCACTTTAAAAGAAAGAAAGAGAAGTACAAAGGTCATCAGAGATAACCCATACTAGGGTTACATGTAGGAAAACATGTATATGGAAGAGAAAACAAACCATCAAGTTCTGATGGAGAGTGATAGAAAACATGATTAGGAAAAATTTAACTACCATAAAACCATAAACTTGTGATGAGTTAAATAGTCTTTGATTACCCAATATGAAGAGTAAAGAGACAACATTTTTTTAAGTTTGTTTTAATAATTTTGAGGAATTTATTTATGATATTGACTAAGAACATAAGGATATATACTTAATTTTCAAGTAGAGTTTTACCCTTTAATAAATTTCTACCACAAACTAATCTTTTCTCCAAATGATGAGTATTCAAGATGACTTGGTCACACCTGAAGTGCTAGAAACAACTTCTATAGAATCACATAATCCAAAAAAGATGAAATATATATTTTCATTATCTTTAGACATTAACCAAAAAAATGGTCAGTACAAGATCAGATAATCCCCAGAAAGGATAATCCTTTATAGAATGAAATACTACTCTTAATCTCCATAATTAAACAAACAATACCCAAAGTTCAACAAATACCATTCAATAAACAATTTCACTTAAAATTCTTCAAAATAATCCAAACTCAGTTTGAAACCCAAAATTCAGAAGGATTTGATCACACATTCTTCCATGATAAATCTTAACATTTGTCTCTAAATAACATCGACTACTCTTAAAGTCACATAATTTACCTAATCACATATTTTATATGATAGGTTAATAATTTCCATAAATAAACCAAATATATATAATTATACAATAAAAACATACATTATTCCAAAATAAAAATCCACCATTACTCAAATGAAATCCCATAGTATTCTATTTTCCTTAGGAATATAGTGTTCCCAAAAGAGCGAACGTTTCCCAAAATAACATTTATCACTTAATCACCAAATCATTTTCCTATAATAAGGATATCCATTTGATAAATCATATGTTCCCAAAATAAACATATTATTTATCCATAAAATAATTTAACTTAAAATAATTAGTCATACTAACCAGGTACTTCACGTAGTCCATTGGTAGGTGATAAATCCCGGTCGCACTTTGGTTGTGGGTTCGATTCCTGCAGCTTTGTCCAACACGACAGGTTGTCACATGGTCTGCGTGTTTTCCTTTTTGAAAAACTATATAATTTTATAACATTCCCAAAAATGAGATAAATTCCTCAAAAATAACCATAACATATTTTAACCACAAATGTTATCTCATACCTCGCATTTTTATCCCAAAAAGTAATAACCTATAATTGAATCAAATTTAAGGATAATATAAACCCAAATTCTTCTTTATAACTATATCCACAAAAGAAAATATAATTCTTCATCAAATAGCACTTTCACATAAAAAACGACAGGGTTACACATATAAGAGAAAATTATTCCAAAGTAATCTCATCAAAAAAGAGCATTAATACATTTAAAAATTTCACCATCCATTTATTTCCACATAGGTTCTTACTAGACTTAGAGTTTATCCTATAGAATAGAGCATTGACTCGGGTAATGCCCAGGTCCCCTACATTTACGGAAAATGACTATAAATGGATTTTTAGGATTATTTTTATTTTATTCCATAGTAATCTTCATTTTTCCTCAGCAATTATTTACTCTATGTCCTTTATCACACATAAAGAATTTATTTATTCCATTGAGACACTTTCTTGGGTGTCTCCTTCAAAATTTCCTATATGATGGGAATTGAGCTTTATTTTCTCCATGCTCTCCACTGCTAGTGCTCTTATAATTCTCCTACTTTCCCTTATTTTTTGATTTTGGGAGTTGTTTAATGTATATATTGTTTATCATATTTTTGGAAAATTGATTTGGGATGAACCTAATATCTTTTATGCCTATCAACATTCTATTTCATTTCTCATTTACACCACCATACCCACCTTGTACATCATTTTCAATATTACTATGACTTCCTTGGAATCCAGCCATTGACTAAAACTCGAAAGCATAGTGTGAGTAAAAATAGTCATAAAATCATTTAGAGAATATCATGACACATTATTTTCAATCTAAAACACCTTTGGATTAACCAAGGTTATTTATTCTCATCTTATATTAAAATCCTTCATATCAGTTTGTAAAGAAAATGTGAATTAGAGGATAATGTGGAGATGGATCTAAAACCTCTCAACTAATAGGTTTTAGATAAGTTTAGGTCACCATATTAAACTTATATTTTAGATTTAACTCTTAGTTAAATAGTTTAACTTTTACCATGTCTTCTTGTATTTTTATATTACATAGTTAATAAACTTAATATAAAATGACAAGAGAACCTCAAATAGTTCATTAATGTCATAACTATCATTATATAAGTTATTTGGCCGAATATAATATTTTCAATAATGTTATATCATTTAATAACATAGTATTTGTTTTAAAAACTCGTTTTTGTCAATTTTGACACTATTTAGTATTTGGTTTTTATGAAATTCATCAAAACATGATTACTTCAAAAAACAATTAATCAACCCTAACATGTAATATTCACCTAGAAAATTATTTTATGGAATCATAACATTTAAATTATATTTATTTTAATATTTATAATATCCTTTATTTGATTCCTTCATTAATAAGGAAAATACTGCATCATTATTGTGTCATAAATAAGTATATTTATTTTATATCTAAAAATTATAAATAAAATACCATTATGTAGTAAATATTTTTATGTTTCCAATTACTATTTATAGTCAAAAATATCACTTATATAACCCCATATAATTTTTTTACTAAAAGATATATGTTTATATTATATTTTCTTTAACGTTAAATTAATTTTTATAGTATAATTTTCCCTTACAAGTGGCTCCATGGGGTCCCCAAATCGACCCAAGGATGCCCATGGTCAGAAATGTATCAAAAAATAGGGTTAGGACACGTGTTAGGCTAATTTAATATTATTATAATTTTATTTTTTACCCTTATTTACTAGATTTACCCTTTAACCATGGTAAATAAAATATTTACTGAAGATACTATTCATAATGTCTAAAAATAAAAGTTACCTATTTACACAATTTGGACCTCTTGATTCAAAATATGGAATAATTTTTTCCAAATTCAAAAAATATAATATTCATAAATTAATTTAAAATCAATTCCCTTTTTAAAAATCAAAAAGCGGGTTTTTAAGAAGTAAAAACTATCAAAAGATTGATATGTGTTTATGTACAATTTAAATGTGAAATTACATCCAGTGACCTAAATTATATTAAATGAAAAAACATAATATAAATATACTTTAAAACCACTCAATTTTATAATTTAACACTATATATTATTTCAATTTAAAAAGTTGTTTTCATTTAAAATTTAATATTTTTCACTATTCATCAAAATATGAAAGTTATCAGAAAAGTACCAAATATTTATCCAAACAAAATTTTTATAACTTTATTCTAAATAAGAATTTAATTTCATAAAATTTAAAATATAAAAGTTTCAAATATTGGATTTAAAAAGGGTTCTCCATTGAAAGGTGGAAAAAATGCATTTTTTGAAAAATACATCTTTTATCAGAAAAATTTAATTTGTCATTATATTATGTATAAGAGACACAATATATAAATTTTAAAATTATATGAGATATATAAAATTCAAAATGTAGTTAATTCTATTAATAACCTCTTTTTAAATGGCTAGTTTGATAGGTCGTGGTGTGCTTGAACTCGAAGTTGCATACAACACAAGATATTATATTATTCAAAGAGAAACGTACCGTGAAAGCATGAGGTGTTATAGAGTTCACAACTGAGATAATATCAGGGGTTGAGATAGTTTATATTCCACCTTATAGAATAATAATAGTATAACTTATGTATCTTAAGACTTAGTTGTAATATTTTGATGATAAGGGTTTATCTATATGAGTATGTCCCCTTGGGGATCACGAGTTTTGTTTGGAAATAAGTCCGATAGAACATTATGTTTGTGTGCCGATTAACAAAAATTAAATCGGATTATGATTAAGAACAAATATCTTCTTATATGTACCAAAAATCCTTTTGACCAACCAAGGGATGCCTATTTATCCTCTAAGATCTATTTGAGATTAGGATTCCATCAGATGAGGGTGAGACCTTCTGATATACTAATGAATTATTTTAGAAGTAGTTATGAGTTGTATGAATTATTTTTGATGCCATTTTGGCCAAAAAATTCTTATAATGTGTTTATGGACTTGATAAACTGAATCTTCCACCCATATTTGGACCAATTTTTAGTTGTATTTGTTGATTAAATCTTTGTGTAATCACATAATCATGAAGATCATGTCCAAAATATTGACATCATCTTGCACACACTAAGAGAGTATAAGCTATACATGAATCTATCTAAGTATCCTTTATAGATTTAAAAGGTATATTTATTAGGTCACATAATCTCATAGGAAGTAATTTTAGTAAACCTAGAGAAGGTTCAATATGTTGTTTCATGGGAGTATCCGAAGAATGATTTGATATCTGAAGCTTTTTAGAATTAGTGGGTTACTATAGAAGGTTCATCCAAGAATTTCCCCCATTGGAATCACCATTTTCAAGCCTAACCTATAAGTTAATCAAGTTTTAGTGGTATGCGACATGTGAGAATACCTTCAAGAAGCTAAAGAGGCATTCGACCACTACACCAATTTTCATCTTACCAAAATCGGGTGAGAAGTATACTTTTTATTATGATTCATTAGGAACTATACTTGGGTAGTTTTTATGTTGGGAGATTGAGTCGCGGTGTATTTATCATGACATTTGAGGCCACATGAGTGGAACTATCACATGAAATATCTTGATTTGATCATGGTAGTTTATGACCTAAAGTATTGGAGGCATTATATTCTTGGTGAGAGGTTTATTTATTTATACTGATCATAATATCCTCAAATACATCTTTTATCAGCATGATTTTAATATCAAACAGTGGAGGTGGGTTGAGTATATTCAATATCTTTTATTTGTCGTAGATTATATTCCCCAAAAAGGTAACAATTTTATTGATGTCTTGAGTAGGAAGACAAAAAATTAGGTGGTTCAAGAGTCTTGTTCCAAGTGGAAAATTATTGATTTGTTCACTGAGATGCATATTGGTGTTCAAGAGATGTAGGGACAGACGATGCTCATGTATTTATCTATTTTTCCATCTCTCCTAAACTAGGTCAATAGAAGGAAGTATGAGGATTCTGAATGGTTTTACTTGAGATAAATTTTTAATGTTGGAGATCTACATACTAGTTGGACCATAGATGATGAGGAGTTTATCCATGTTCATGGATATGTTATTGTTCCTACTTGTATGCCTGAGGATATGATGAATGAGTTTCATGACTTGAAGTGGGTGGTGCACCTAGGTTTGAACAAAATGTATAGTTATATTCATAGGTAGTATTGGTGTCTTGGAATGAAAAATAAGTTTATAGGTTTTTTGACATGATGTTATACCTATCAATGAGTGAAGGCAAAACATCAATGACCTACTAGTTTTCTAAAACCATTTACCATTATAGAGTAGAAGTGGGATGATGTTACCACGGATTTTGTGGTAGATATTTTGAATAATACTCAAAATAATGATTCAATATGAGTGATTGAGATCAGTTGATAAAGGTATCCCATTTATTACTAATTCAGAATAATTTCAACGTTGATCAGTTGGGTGACTTATATGTTTGAGAGATAGTGGGTTTTCATGTGGTTCCATATCGTATAATATCATATTTTGATCTGTGTTTTAATTCATGTTTCTAAAAAGGGTTGAAAAAGGAGTTGGGTACTTAGGTGATTTTGAGTATATCTTTTCACCTATATACATATGGAAAATTAGAACACACTATCCAGGTGTTAGAGGAAATGATGAGAGCACACATCCTTGACTTGGGTGGGACACGGAGAAGCACTTATCAATTATAGAGTTCACCTATAAAAATAGTTATGAGGTGATGATTCATATGTAACCATACATGGAATTATAAGGTAGTCTAGGTATATCACCTTCATGTTGGACGGAATCAAGATAATCAGAGTTGTTGGGATTGAGTATTATGAATGTGACATTGGACATTTTCCGTTGATCCGGAAGCATATGGTTATGAAACAGCGTAGACAGAAGTCATATACTAATAAAACTTTTCAAACTCTTTATTTTTTAGTGGGTGATCCTTTATTACTTTGGGTGTTTATAAGATTGGGTCACTATCAAATTCATAAGAATGGTAAGTTGCTTCCCAAGTATGTCTGGCTATTTTAGATTATGGCGAGGATCATACCAATAGTGTATTAGTTGGGTATTCTATAGTGGTATTGTTCTATGAATTATGTTTTTAATTTTTCACATGTTTGTTAGTATTTCCTTGATCCTTCTCATGTGATCGATGTTGGTGATGTTGAGCTTGAGGTTGATGCATCCTTTGAGGAGCATATGATTTGTGTTGTGGACGACATTGAGAAAATTCTTTGGGGATGTACTGTGCCTTTGGTCCAAGTGTCGTGCTATCATGGCCATTTTTAGGAGGAAACATGGGACATGGAAGTAGATATGAGGACCAAGTGACCCAATATTTCTACCTTATAATCTTAGTGATGTTTAGGGGAGCATCTCAATGATGAGCTGTTATATGGTGGGGAGATTATAAGATCCCAATGTTTGATGATGTTCATTTTCATTTTAATTTTGGTGAAAATAATTTTTAAAACAGTCAATGGAATGCTTTTAGGGTTTAGGATAGGTACCAAGGGTGTCATGGGGGTTTGGGGCACAAAAAAGAGGATATAAGATCCACACTTTGTTGGGATAATGGTTGGCTCATGATTAGTACAAATCGTGTTCCCTAACTATGCGACCTATTGAGAGGGGAAGAAAAATTTAAAAACTGTGCAAGGGGTGGTTGAAACTACATGAACTTAGACATATCTAACCACATGGTTTTTTCATGGGTTGTAAAATCATGTGGGTTCTCTTGAGAACCATGTGTCCCAAATCCCTCTTGGATATAGGGGACCTCATGGTTGGAACATAGTATGGACAAACCATTAGCCTCTTAAAAAGTGGATAATTTACTATTTTTTCCTCCTGAAATTAAATAATTTTAACTCGATTTTCACCACCATTAAAATCCCAAAAGCCTAGGGTGAGAAACTAGATATCTCCCCTATATCAAGGAAGTTTCTCCTTCGATTATTAGGGGTTTGAAGTATGTTTGGTTGAATTTTAATCCCCAGTTATGTCTTTAACTACATTAACCTCTATTTTCTAGAAGAAAAAAGGTTAATTGTTTTCTCCACTTCTAAATCTTATAAACACTATTTCTTGGGAGTTATTATATTTAGAATTTTTATCTATTTTAGTTTGAATCATGATTTGTTGTTTGAAGAGTGGTCTTCTATGAGTATTATGTTGGTGTTTTACAAGAATTCTCCTATATTATTGATGTTATTAATGTGTATGTGGTTTTTTTGCTGTCATTACATGCTATGAATTTGTGTCTTTGACTAAGAGAGTAAATTGAACCCTTAATTGATATTATAGACCCTTCATGGACCCTTTTTGAAACATTGATGATTACAATATCAGGCCCATAGTCACCCATGGGGTGTTCCACTCCCTTTAAAATAGTAAAATGAGTTATGAAATAGAAAATTAGGTGTTTTATGATATTAAACCATTTGTACATGTGTTATAAATGTTAATATGGTATAAGGGTTGTTTGGATTAACATGTAAAGGTTAAATGGGTCATGATACGATTGAGGGTAAATGAATTAAATGGTTAAAGGGTCATTTCCATATTGTTAAATGGTTTTTAAGAATGTTTAATGGTTGTGGTTATGAATAAATGCTAAAATGGACTTGTTATAGAATTGATTTAAAGGTTTTAAATGGAATGGACCATGAGAATTTTTATGAATTAAATGGTTCATCCTTGTTTCTATTGTTTAATAAAAAGGCCATAGATGATTAACCTTGGAAAATGTGAATAAATATTATCGTTGGATGTTGTAATGAGGATATTTTCCTAAGGGTGGGATAGACTGATGATCCAGGAACCACTGATGCATTTCATGGAATGGGTTGGAATAATTATCTAGCCCCCACTGATGAATTTTATAGTTTGGGCTGCTGGGATGTTGCTACAAGATCTGATAGTTTGCATGATATGGGTACATGTAATTAGGCTCCAAGGTACAATGAATTATATGGTATGGGTACCTGGACTGAGGCTCTAAGGTATGATTAATTTCATATAATGGGTACCTAGATTGAGGCTAAAAGGTAGGATACCTTATACAGAATTAATTAATGAATACTCTTGTTACTTAAAGTGTTTAATCCCCTCATGGTATATGGTTCAAACTTCTGGTGTGGACCAAAGAAGTTTTGGTGAGCCAAGTGTTATTGCTGAACCAAGGATCCCATGGGGATAATTGAAAACTATTTAATTATAAAATATATTTTATTAACTACTTTTATATTATTCATTTATAATTCTGTATACACTATTAATGGATTTAATATTTCTTTATATACCATTGGTGGTGTCCTACTGAGTTGTGCACACACCCTGCTTAGGCTGTCGTTGGTACCCAAGCAGATTTCATGGTTGTAGGTCCGGATAAGGGAAAAGGCCATATGATAAATGGATGAGTCAATCCTTTGAAATAGAGCATGGATTAGGGGACAAGATCGATATAGAGACCCATTTTGGGGATTTTATACGTGTCTTTATTTTGTGTTACCTTTGACACATTAAACTAGTATGACAAGACATGTTTATTATATTTGGTTTGTGGGAATTTACCTAGTTTTGGGGATTTGATTATATTATGTATGGTTTTTGATATTAATAATTTGGTTATTGTTTATTTTTATTTTTTTATCATGTTACTTTGATAAAGAGTGTATAGTCTCCCCACATACCTTATTAGACCCTCACTGCTAGTCAGAATCATTTAGTGTATGGGGGGTGTGCATGAGGTCATATACCAAAATATATCAAGGCACCAATTAAGTGTCACCAAGGATGAGAAGTTACACCTTTTTATCTTTGGACATTATGAATAGTGTCCTTGGTAAACATTTTTCCACCATGGTAAGGGTAAAATGGGAAAAACAAGCTTAAAACTATGAGATGTGACATAAAAATCTCCCTAAAAATTTTTTATATTTTATTGGATGAGTGTTATTCGGCCATAACCATCCAATATTTGAAAATTTGAAAATTTATTTCCACTTTCCTTTGATTATAACCTTAATATTATTTTAAGTAATGAATAATTACAAAAATTTCACTTTCTTACTTTTAATTTCTATTATATGTTTTCATTGGATAAAAAAAATATTATTAATGAATATAGAATATTATTTTGAACATAAATAAGTTATTTTTATGATTATAATTTATTTTTAATTTTTAGAGATGATATATTTACCTTAAATTCTTACACAATGTTGACGCAGTGCTTGTGAAAACATTAAAAAAATCAAGGTAAATAATTTTAAAAATAATAAAAATAATATTTTTTGGATGAATTGTGATAATACACTAATTTAATAGGTAAATATAAAGTATAATTAATGATAAATTTATTTATAATTTAATTTTATTACTGTTTTTATGTATTTGAAGTCAAATTAAATAAATAATCCCAAAAAAACTTTAATAATATTTTATGATAAAAAATATTTAATTAAATGATTTAAAAATAAAAAATATTTACAGAGGATAGGTGGGATATTAAATGGCCAAAATTTTCATCCATGTACCATTTTTGATCCATTTACACTTTAGAAGTAAATTTATAACCCTTAAAGAATGAAGCATGTGTTACCACAGTTAAGGTTAAAAAGGGTTAATGAGAGGGATAAACCAAAGATAAGATTTAAAATATAACATAAACATGTATAAATTTTATTATTTGAAGTTATTTGGAAATTTTCAGGTCTTACCATTGAAATTATGTCAATTTGGTTCCACTTGACATGATTATGAAAATTAATATATTTTAATTATCTTAATATTTATAATTTTGACACTCCCATCACTTATAAAAGGGACCCCTCTATTATATATTCATAAAACCTTTTTATCCATTTATATTAAACAATATTTGACCAAATACCTTCCTAACCATCCTATACATGACCCAGAAGCTTCAGTCTCACCAAAATACCAACCTAGAAGGCTTAAGGTGTAAGCCAAAGGAATGTTTCCAAAGAATAGATATAACTGTTAACTAAGTTATTTTATGTTATTTCTTCTAATAATAACCTAAATTATATTATAAATATACTATTATAATAAAATTATTATCTTCCATATACTTAAATGTTATCATGATGATGGAACATCCCTTTATCTTCTCCCTTTCCATCCCATGGGAAATGAAAACATCACTCATGCGTACATGTGGACTACCACCTCCACAAAGTGATGTGTTTAATTTTTCATCACCAAATCACAATTATGGTTATTATTATAGATTTAATAAATATATATAATATTAATGACATAATTATGATTCTGAAAATATAAGATACTACCCACTTTCTTACTCTTCCACCCATTAAAAAATGAGAACGCTGCTCATGCATACAAATAAAATACCATCTCCATGAAGCGATGCAATTCATTTTTCATGTATGAAATTGATGTATGATTATAAAACTATACTTTATATATAAATCTGATATTTTTTCATGATTAATATTCTAATTATTATGGAATAATTACCCCTTTTACCATGGTTAACCAAACAATGTTGTTTTGGGATTATGAAATGAACTCCCTCAAAATGAATGATGTAAACTTATATAATTTAGAAAATAAATAAAACATGGTCATAAATGATATAAAAGGTATAATGATAATTGAATTAACATGAAAAAATTTCTTAATCAATTAAAAAATAATATAATTTTATTATTCGGGAGATAAATAACATACGATGCTATATTTAATTTAAGGTAATAGATATATCGTCTCAATTTCATTTCATTGAAACTTATTAAATTTTCACCGTATATTTTATTTTATGTGGTTTATGAACCAAATTATGGATTTATTTTATTAATAATTTACAAAAATTAAATTGGTTTAAAAATTCATTTCATTTTCTCTTATTCATTGTCCTTTTGTATCAAAAGTTATGAAAGTCACATGAGATTTTTCTTTAAAACCTTGTTTTAAAAGATTCCTTTAAAATATTTTTAATTCATATATAATTTATTTATATTTTTTAAAGAATGTTATTTTTATACATAAAATTATATTAAATTTCATATTAAACTACTTCTGAGTTTCCTTACAAAGGTTTAAAAAGAAATGTTTTAATTTTTTTTTTCATACGATTCACTTTTGAATTTTTTACCAGAGAAAAAAATAACGTTTTTTTAATATATAAGGCATTAGGTAAATTTACCAATGTAATATACTCTATTATTTATAATGACTACTCCTCAAATTTGTATGGCTTTACAAAGTAAATTCAATTCCCATTATTTTGAGGAATTTTTCATTTAAAAATGTTTTCATATGAAAAGAATGTTTATTTGTATTTATATGTGAAAATGAAAAGTGAGTTTCATTATGTGTTCAAATTATTTTTTTCAGATGTTTTATGATTAACAGGTGAAAGATTAAAAATTTTTTGGTCATTATATGGTACTTTATCATTTTAGATTATGATAGGTGAGTATGATATATCACATGATGATAGGTGAGCCCGATATACATCTTTAATGAATTAGGTAATTATTAGTCTATGTGAAAACATCATGTCACTAAAGTTTATAATACGTCTCATTTTATGTTACATTGGTTGTTTTTGAGTCCCAGTGATTTTTGGTGTAGAATTTTTGAGTTTTAATGTTTTTTTAGTTATTTCATAGTTTACCCACATGATTAGGGTTACTCATGTGGAACCCATGTAGAGGGTATTATCATAGAGAAAATTAGGTTTTAATGGTCTCTATAAAGTTTTTAATACCATGAAAATATACCTATAAACTGTTCTAGTGGTCTTTCCTTGAGCAGTTTCCTATGCATGGTCAGTGCTCGGTTTAGAAATCATGCGGCCTAACCATGTAGATTCCCAAAGTGTTTAAATTTTGATATTTTCAAAAAATTCCTCTTCAAATTAAAAAGGCATTTCACCCCTTTATTCCCCCATATGTGTCAAACTAACCGTATGACCCCAAGAAATATCTCTAACCTCTTTCCGTCTTCAATCTTAGTCCTTCTTTGGTGTCTTCCAAGTGATTACAAGGTAAATATTCTTTCTTTTCTCCTATATTATTCTTCATTACTTCTTTCCCAGGTTTTTTATTCCTCCTAGAACCATAATTTATTAAGTAAGTTAGGTATTGGGTATAATATGGTTTTAACCATTGGTTTTGGTCTCTTTTGTCTTGTATAAGAGGTCTTATTGCTTATTCGGGTGGTCTCCATTGAAGGTGACACATTTCAGCTTGGTTTTTGATTCTTCTCAGTAGGTGTTTCTATACAATTGTTTCATTATGGAATTTAAAGTATTATTGAGATTTTTAAATCATTTTTAATGAAATTATGAATATATTTGATAT
The DNA here is from genome assembly GCA_963277665.1 of Viscum album. Taxonomy (NCBI): domain Eukaryota; kingdom Viridiplantae; phylum Streptophyta; class Magnoliopsida; order Santalales; family Viscaceae; genus Viscum; species Viscum album. The sequence continues at coordinate 1,703,433,713 of OY728141.1, read as the reverse complement.
TTATATGATGGTTTGAAACTATTTCTTAGTGTTTTGAGCTTGGCATTAAGGATTTCTCATGTGGGTTTCATGTTTTCATTTTTGAAATGAATTTTTCTATTTTTTCATGCTATTGTGAAATGAACATGGGACTATTTGAAATGGTATAAATTACATGTGTTGGATTTTTATTAGGTTTTGGTTTTAAATGAGTGACAACTATGTTTTAAAGTGTTTTTTAAAAAAATGGGGTGTTGAACTCATTTTTTTAATGGAGTTCTTTGATGAATTTCAAATCATGGTTTTAAAATGTGTGTGTTGTTTCCCCCTTTTTAAAATTCCTTAATATGACTTTAAAATGTTTTAATGGAAATGGATGGCCTTTGGACTTGTTTTTGATTTCAATGAGGAAGACCTTTGTTTTAAAGGGAAGCTTTGAAATGTTTTAATGGCATTTGTGATTTGAGATGATTTAATAATTAAATTTATGATTTGTGGAGTGTAAAAAGTCCTGGAATTTTTTGATATTTTTTATAGTAAAGGCCTTATTGAAACTTTATAATGAATATCGTTTAAAGATTGTGAGACCCTCTTAATTACCACTTGGTGTGTGTTACCTATTTTGTAGGTTGTTTATCATTGTTTGATTCTTGTTGGTACCCTTGTCTAGGAATGCGGTCATTTATTCCATGGATTTATGAATTGTTTGGGGATATTCATTGTGGGGATGGAAGAGGTTAGATAGAGTTATTACTTATGCCTTGTGTGTTAATCTTGTCTTGCATGCTCACTCATCTCACTTTTCTATTGGCCATGGGAACCCAAAAACTAAGTGAGAGATCTATTATTATATTAAAATAGTTAGTTCAAACACTATTAGTTTCCCTCTAGTCTTTATAGGCACTAGGTCTATAATGGATGTTCCATTTACAATGAGGCTTGTATAGAATAGTTGGATGGATTTTGGTTTGGACTCAAAATATTCCAACAATTGGTCTATGGTAAATTAATAAAGTTAGATGCATCTAATTTTAGTGATCTAGTGTAGATACCATGACAAATTTTATTTCTTGATCAACAATTTACATTAGGGGTTTTGATATAGTGCTCAATATCATTCACTTTCCTTGTTTTGGTATGGAAACCATATTGTTCTAATATTTATTATCTTCCTTATGACTTGTGATGACTACTTTTTTATGCTTGACCCATGTGTGTTGGGTCACTTCCTTTTACAAATGGTTTTAAAAGTTATTTGGAAAACTTATTTTGAAATAGAGGCTCTCGTGTTGGGTTTTAAAGTGCATTTCAAAATGGGTGTTTTGGTTTAAAGGAGGCTTCAACTGACGAAATGTTTATCAAGTTATTGTTTTCATTCAAAAGAAACAAGTAGATTATTTTGAAAAGTATTTGTGGAATTTAAATAAATTTTCATGTGTTTAAGTTTTCAAATCCCATTTTCTAGTTGTATTTTTAAACTATTATTTATGAATTACCATATGAACTGAATTACATAGTCTCTATGGGTGGAAACATACTGAAATATTTATCTCACACCAATATATTATAGGTTCTAGGTTTTTTCATTTGGACTTAAATTTTATTCTTATGGTTATAATTTAGCGAGTGAGGAGGTTGTGAGAAACCATAGGTTTCATGGAGGTAGTTCCAAGCATGACTTGAGCTTTTTGAGTTTTTTATCTTTAGTTATTGTTTTATTATCCAAGATATCCTTTCCTATAGCAAGTTTCAATTGTTTATAATGCATCTAACTATTCCATGAGATATTGTTTCATTTTTGGATGATGTTTTGTATTTATGAAAATGGTTTGGATGATTTTTGTTGGTTATAGACCATTTTACAAGTTTATTTACTTTGGTTTCTTATATGTTTGATATTTTATAGACATCCAATGTAAGGATGAATGATGAAAAACTCTTAGTAGATGTACCTATGTATTTTATCTCTAATTTAGGGAGAAATAATTTCTAAAGGGGTTCATGTGATGCCTAGAAACTATTTTCTAGCCTATGTGGATCAAAAATTCCCTTAGATCATTGTGGAAAGATGGGTCAGGTGCCAAGAGGATGGAAAAATAGTCCAATCCTTTACAAAATGGTATCAGAGCATTGAGTTGTTAGGTGAGAGTATAAATTTCTTCGATATCCCTCTTTTTATTTGGGTATTTCCTAGTATAAATGATATTAAAATTTTCAAGTATTGAGAAGTAAGGGTAGGGATATTTTATTTAGATCTTTCTCATCTCAAACATCAAGATTCTAGGGAAAATTGGGTTTTAGATTGTGAATTTGAGTTTGTTTTTAGTTTTTTATGGATTTTGATGTGAAATGATGTTTTTTTGACCCCCTTTGAGTACTTAAGTTATTTAATGGGTTCTTTATTTTTTTATTATGAAAATTTATGAGATCTTAAGTTTAATGGTTAGCTCACACAACTTGGTAAATTGTGCGATTCTCATACAGTTTGGGTCTGTCACCTTCACAAATCCTATCACATGATTAGTGCACAATTTCTAAATCTGTGAATCCAAACCATGCACAAATCTGTTTCTTCCCTGGTTTTTTACTCCTCTTGATTCTTAATTTCTCTTTAAGTGATTTTCACTTTTTGGAGATTTATAGAAGGGTTTTTATGCTATTTTATGTGGTTCTTTTGAACCTTGTTTAAAGGTTCATGTGGTGTTTTAGTTTCACTTGATTTTAAAGGCTTGTTTTGAAAATGAGGAAATTTTATGAAATGTTTAATTTTAAATTTGGTCTTTATGACTTTCTAAAAGAGATAAAATTATATTATTTTCCTTGAAATATTTTAAAAAATGATTTTTCCCATTATGGTGTTTGAAAAGTGTATAAATATGAATATGGGAGATTTTAAATTTTTTTCTTTAGGTTATTCTCAAATGAAATTAATTTAAAATGGGTTTTTTAGAATTGTTTTATGGATTAAAATATGAATTTTGTTTTTAAATAAGTTTGAAATGTGTTTTAAAAAAGAAAAGTGAGTTTTGATGTGTATTTTTAAAATTATTTAGTTTTCAAAATAGGATGGGATTTTGAAATGAATTTTTTGATTTGATTTTTTGGGTGATATGTGGCATCCCAAGGTTGAATTATTTTAAAAGAGTGGGTTTTTAATGGTTTAAAATTTCATTCCTTGGTTGAGAGAATTATAAAAAATCCTTAGTGGATTTCGGTAATTTTTTTTGAAAGAATGTTTCTTTTCTTGGAATTAAAGTGATGCATCATGTTTCAATTATTTTTTTGGATTTTATTCCGAGATTATGATGGGATTATTTAGCTTAGGTTTTAAGGCATGAATTAATGTTTTTTTTTGTGTCTCATGTTGTTTATAATTTTACTCCCACAACGTTCAAAAGTAAAAATAGAAGGATTTTCTTAGAGAATAGTTCTCTTGGTGAATTCCCCCATCTCTTAGAATACGTTTATTTAGTTCCAGAATCTACCCAAACACCATGTGGAGTGGTGGAGGTGGAACCTTATTTCCTATCAGAACCCATCTTAGAATTCTTAAATCAGTATCATCCTTATTTATAAAGTGATCAAGGATTGAAAAAATTGGTGTGGTGGTTGGAATGGATTTAGGTGATTCTAAATTCTATCAGAATGACTCAAGAGTCTAGGGTGAGAGTTATAGTGATATTTCTTGTTAGACCTGGTTGAGTATGGTGTGAGTCTATGATAACTTCTCATATGTGTGAAAGTATATCTTCATATTTTTTAGGATGATGTTTACACGATGGTAAATGTTTCAGATTGAGAAAGTGTAAAGAGTAATTGATCTTGTGAGACATTATGAGGGTGTGAAATCAGTAAAGGTGCATTTTGATAACTTCTACAACTTTTTGGCCTTCTCTCTAGAGCTGGTTGTTAATGACTCTAAGGAATATCATTTCTTAGAATGTAGTTTTTAACCACCTTTTTTCCAGCCATACTTGTGTTTTTTCTGACATATTTTCAAGAGGTTTTCAATGAATTCATTCAGGTATAAGATGACCAGTCTTAGAACCAGTGGTGGGTGATGCCTTGGATCTATCTAATGGGAATGAGGGTATCAAAAATGGAGAAGAGAATAAGTGGTATGATCTTGGGATAAAAGAAAAGGATCTTTCTCATGGGAAGAAAAAATATCATATGTGATTTCTATGTGGGGATCTAATCAATTATAAGACCTCCTAATCTAAATATTATATAGTTTTATTCAATTGTGGTTTTTTTTCATCTTCATAAGTTTGTTAAGATGTTATTTTGTAATTGGCCTTAGGTTTAATCCTTTTTAGAATGGGTTTTTTTGGAACCTTTCATTTAATGGTTGTAATATAGGTTAATATTTTGGAGCTTCAGCTATTGTTTGTTTGAAATTTAGTGGATAGTTCATTTATGGTATGCTTCTTATGGATGAATTTACATTTTATTTTCTATCATTAATTGTAATTTTTTGGATGGTTGTGATCACTTTTTTGATGTTTTTTTGGGTGAACCTTTATTGAGAGTGGTGGTTAAACCATTTTTTCTTATTGGGATCTTGTGGTGATCAATGGTTGGAAATGAGGAATGGATTCAGGTTTATGATTAGATAAGTATGGTTTTTATTTCACCAATTTTTTTAGAACTTAATTGTTCTTGTATTGGGCTATTATAGATTCACCATGAGACGGTGTTCTGACTTATAGACCTAGGATCTTCTCGTGTGTCAAAACCTGAGTTTAGAGCTCATGTCATTTATTTGAGGCTACTTATGGGGTTTCATTAATTTTTTTTATTTTGGAAGTGATTTTGGTTTGAGATTAAGATCCGATCATGGTTACTTATTATTTTTGGGGATGTATATCTCGATAGTTTTCTTGGGTTACACCATGTTTGAGGAATTCTAAATGATAGGGAGACTATACTAGGTCTCATTTTCCTTCTTAGGAAATCATTTTTGAGGTTCATGTTTTGGTTATGCTTAGGGACATTTGAAAATCATGTGAATGACTAGTTTTATTGTTTTTTAGGATCTTGGTCACTTGGTTTTGAGGTTGTCTCAATTTTGATAGTTCTTTTTTTTGGTCCCCTTTAGATCTTTCATTTTCTATCACCTTCTATTTTTATACCACATAATTTCTTAGGGAATAAAGTGTCATGATGGAGTTAATTGTGACACCCACATGTCATTGAAGTTATTAAATTGTCTTATTTTATGTTAACCTGGGTTTTTTTGAGTACCAATGATTTTTGGGCTAGAATTTTGGAGTTTTAGAGATTTAACTAGGTGTTTCATAGTTTACCTGCATGGTTAGGTGTAACCGTGCACTACCCATGTGGATGGTAATATCATAGAGACATTTATGTTTTGTATGATTTATATATGATTTTTAAAACCATGTAAATCTACGTATAAATTATATAGGTAGTCTTGGCATAAGAAGAGTAATGTACATGGTTGGTGCACGGTTTGGAAAACCACACAACCTATCCATGTGGCTTTCCCAAGTTTTTAAATTTTGGTATTTTCCTAAAATTAAATATTTGAATTAAGAAGGGATTTCATATCTTTCTTCATCTATAAACATAGAATGAACCTTGGGATCCTAATGAGTAGCTCTAAACTCCTTCCCTCTTTAAATATGGCCCTTCTTTGGTATTTTATAAGAAATTATAAGGTAAATATTTCCACCTTTCTCCTTTGTTATTCTTACTCTCTTCTTTACTAAGATTCCTATTCCTCTCAAAACCTTAATTTTATATATAAGATTGTCATTGGGTTTGGGATGGTTTTAACCTATAGTTTTGGACTCTTTTGGATTGTAGAGGAGGACTTATTTATTTTTTCGGTGGTTATTGTTGAAGGTAACATGTTTTAGATTGTTTTTCAATCCTTCCAAGCAGGTGTTTCTATGAAATAATTTAATTTTGGAATTCAAAGTGTGATTAAGTTTTATAAATCTTTTTTAATTAAGGTATTAATATATATGATATCTATGTGATCATTTAAAACCTTTTCTATGTTTTTTGGGCTTGAAATAAAGGATTTCTCATGTGGGTTTCATGTTTTCATTTTTGAAATGATTTCTTTAATAGTCCAAGCTATTGTGAAATTCTTATAAGACTCTATGAGAAAATATAAATTATATGTGTTTTATTTTGATCTATTTTTGGTTTTAAATAGTTGAAAACATTTTTTATATTGATAATTATTTTAAAAGGGTATAATTACCTTAAAATTGGTTAAAAAATGGTTCTTAGATTAATTTAAAATGTTGGTTTGAAATGAGTGTGTAATTTTACCATTTTGATAATTCCATAATGAATATTTAAAATGGTCTGAGGGAAATGGGTGAAATTTGACCATATTTTGTATTTTAAAGAGGAAAGACCATGTTTTAAAGGGAGGATTTTAAATGTTTTAATGGTGTGTGTGATTCCAATGGATTTCTAAATGATTTTAAAGTGGTGATTTATGGAGTATAAAAAGGATTGTTACTCAAAACCATTTTTATGGTAAAGAACCAATTAAATATTTATAATGAATATTGTTTAAATCCGGTGATACCCTATTAATTTCCCCTTGGTGTGTGCTACCCCTTGTGTGGTTTGTTTATCACTATGTTATGTTTGTTGGTCCCCTTGCATTGTAATGTTCTTATCTATTCCATGGATTTATGAAGTGTTTATTAATATTAATTATGAGGGTGATAGATGTGATATAGTGTTATTTCTTATGACTTGTGTTGTAATATTGGTTTTCATGTCCACTCACCTAACTTTTCCATTATTCATGGGAACCCTGGTATGAAATCCCTCCTTTTTTATTATATAAAATTTTCATTACATGGTATAAATACCAGATCTTTTAAAGTTTATTATCTTAGAAATTATAATACAATAAAACATATAAAATTATTCTCATCAATGTGAAATGATTCATCATGGGTTCACCCTACGATACGTTCATTGTTTATCATATCCTAAGGACATACATCAAAGGAAAGAGATGAGCATGAGTATAAAATCCTAGAACTTGCACTCCTGGTTCCTGTACTGAAATACATAACTTTACATTCCCAAATTTGATGTTGATAATTATGACCCATATTTTTCATCTAAACCTTACAACAAAAATGAAAAAAATTAGATCACTTACATTATGTAGGACCTTTTAGGTTTATAGTTTTAGAGAGTTAGTAAAAAATCCTAAATAAACAATTCAAATGAATTTAAATTAGAATTTCTCCCACTTAACCTAGTTTTTCTTTTTCACATTAAGTCAGTATCATAATCCATATGAAATCCCTTCTAGACATAACTCATTAAAAATAATTATTTAAAACCTTGGTAAAAGGAAACATAAGAAGGGCGATCTCATATACTCAGTAAGGGTAAACATAATAATTAAAAATTGAATGTAATAAATGAGCATAATTGTGAATAATGTTATGATTACATTGTCAAACTTTATGAGATAATTATAAAAGAAATCATACCCATCAATACCTAGATCATCAAATATGAAAACATGGAAAATTCAAGAGTTATCAGAATCAATAATCAAAATACATGTGATATCAATCACAATCATTAGAAACATTTCAAACCCATAGAAAGTATAAATAAACCATATATGTATTTTTTAAATCATTTCCATTTTACTCTTAAAATCACTCTTACAAATGGAATAACCATATAGTCAACTTCCATACCCAATGCATTGGAGGTTTATCATGGACCCACCCATTATTGATTTATCACATAACCAATTGTCATTGTTTTTTCATGTAACCACCCATCATTGGTTTATAACCTAACCACCCATAAAATTACCAAGTTCCATTACATAATCATAACAAATAAAAGATTTAATTTTATCATGTACTCATAGGAAAAACCATTATCCATTTTATAACATTATTTACCTATAGAAAATAAATAGGTTGTATAATAATATCTTTGAAAAAATAATTAACCCATGGAATATAAATGGGTTCCATAACAATATCTTTGAAACATGATTAAACCATAGAAAAGAAATGGGTTCCATAAAAATATCTTTGAAACATGATTAAACCAAGTAAAATAAATGGGTTTTGTAACAATCTCTTAAGGATATAATAAACTCATGGAAAAGAAGATACTATCATAACAATATCAACAATACATGATTAAACCATATAAAATAAATGGGTTCCATAAAAATTTATTGTAAACATGATTAACCTATGGAAAAGAAATTGGTTCCATAACAATATCTTTAGGATATAATCAACCTATGTAAAAGAAAAGGTTTTCATAACAATCTATTTGAAACATGATTAACCCGTGGAAAAGAAATGGGTTCCATGCTAATATCTTTAGGACATAATAAACCCATGAGAAAGAAATGGGTTTCATAAAAAATTATTTAAAACAAGAGTAACCAATAAGAAATAAATGGGTTTCACAACAATCCCTTTAGGATATAATCAACCTATGTAAAATATTTGGGTTTCATAACAATATCATTGAAAAATGATTAACCCATGGATAAGAAATGAGTTCCTCAAGAATATCTTTTAAACATTCATAATATATATAAATAAATAATGATAATGGTATAGATACAAGACATACCTAGTGGTGGATAAGTAACATAAAGGGTTTTTGAAGTTGATAAAAGAAAATTCCAATAAAATATCATTAAAACATTCTCAAGGAATATAATCCTCAAATATTCAAAGTGTCTCATACCACTTTTAAATGTTTGAATAATAATTCCAATGAAGGAATAACGTTAAATTAAACTTATAATATAATGATAATAAGGATATTCATGATATATCATTTCAAAAGAGTAGTATATACACCTAATAAAAGAAGATAGGTTTATAACATAATAAACATCTCAAATAAGGTAAACTGTGACAGAAATCCACTGCTACTTTGGTAACATTGAAACCATAAACCCCATAAAAGAGAGATCATAAACTAGATATATAAATACCCATAAATTAAATTATAAGAATCATAAAATATATTCATGGAAATTATATACACCACACAATATAAATAATTGTTAAATATGGCATAAGTCTCATAGAAATAAAAGTGAGACATGAAATCCCCTTATAATTGTTGTAATATCTGAATTGGAAGCCCTAAAAGTAATAATCACCAAATAAAACTTTTAAATACCATGAATATAAAATTATTCATGATATAATATATTAAAATTTTAAGCATATACACCACACAAAAAGAAGTAAGTGGTAAATATAAAATTTATCTCTAATATTTAAAAAGTGATATGAAAATCCCTTCAAAAGATCATATCATTGGAGTGAGAATAAATCATTGAAATAATTATATGTAAAAAATTATATCCAAAAAATAAAATTGTAACTAAATTATAATATAATCATAGCTAATTTCACACATATTATTTCCATAACATAACCAATGACATAGAGTTTTAACCTAATGAATGAAAATTGAGTTAAGAAAACCCTTACCTTGAGTCTGATTCATCATGCATGTTATTTATCTTATAGAAAAATCTACTTTTATTAGTTATTTAATTGATTTATAAACACTTAAAAGTTTATTAATACTTTTATTTAACTTAGAAACTAGTTATATATAATTACTTAATCAATTAGGTATAATTTGGATGTTTTGACCATATTCAGGTTATATATCAAAACTGACTTTAATAAGGTCAATGTGGTAATTATTTAAACATATACAGAATAATAATAATGAAAAAAATCATAATATTTTTACATAAATTATTATTTAAAAAACCTTAATGTATTATGTTTATTAAAAATGAACCAATGTTATAATCATGGAGATGGTAATCCGTACATACGCATAACAACATTTCCATTTTTCAATGATCATTATGGAAAGAAAGTAAGTAAAATTTATTTTTATAGAAATAAATTTTATCATAAATACCATGTTTTTTAATTATACATACCTATATATATTATTATTTTTATTTTTTGGTGAAAAAATAATAATCAAATCACTTTGAGGAGACAGTAGTCCACACGCCCACAAATGATGTTATCACTTTTTCAGTGTGTGAAAAGGTATGAAAGAAAGTGATATATTATATTTCCAGATGGATAATTATTTCATTAATATCATATATATTTAATTTATAAAACATATTTTTATTAAAAAAATCCTTAATACACTCCATTTAAAGTGTGATTGAATCACATCACTTTGAGGAGGTGGTAGTCCACATGTCTACAAAAAATGTTATCGTATTCCCACGAAATGGAAAGAAAGAAGGTATGTATTATATAATAATTAATTAAAAAAATACATTATAAATATAATATATATCATATAAAAATAGTATTCCCAACATAACACCCAACCATGAGAGTAAGTAAAGGAAAAATGAAGGATATTCTTTCACGAGGCGGTAGTCCACCGTACACACGAATAGTGATTTTGTTACCCATTTGATGGAAGTATGTGTAGTTTTAGATTGAAAAATTAACATAAAAATATATAAGTATATTTTGGATATTTATGTTATTATATAATCAATATATAATAATACATTAATGGTTGGATAAATAAATAAAACAGAAATTCACGTTGAAGAACATTACCTCTTTTCGGGTAACTCCTTTTGGGTTTCCCAAAAGTACTTACATGGTTGGATTTGTGCCCAAATTTAGGATTATAGTATCATATGAATGATTTTTGGATGTTATTTTTTATGTTTTTGAGGATCCAAAATGGATTTATAGGTGTGAATGAGTGAGAGGGTGAGTGCCCTTTTAAAGTGGAGGAGGAGTGGCATTCTTATAAATTCAAAAAAGAAAACCCTATTGGGTGGTCTACATTGCATCATGAGGATCAAATAGTGATAAAAATTAGATAAAATAGGAAATATGGTCTGAAAATTTCCATAAAATTGGATTTTTAAAATTTTATAGGTCATTTTGACACTTATTATTAAAGTTTAACCACTAAGCAAACTCATTTTTACCTTAATCTATGTAACTAATTTTAATTTGTTTCACTAATATTTTTGGTCAAAAACTAAGTTAAAATTACTAGGAATTATAAATTTTTCTTATTAAAAATATGAAATCAATTTTCAAAACTCTAATCACATATGTGGAAGAGTTTAATTTAAAATTAATCTCGCATATAGAATGAAATAACGAGTTTTTAAAGTAAAAAATGTCTACAAGTTTGAAATGTTTTTTATATCCAATTTTAATGTTAAATTGATTAAAATGACCTAAATTTTATTTATTTATTTAAAATATATCTAATTATTCTTTAAAACCAATTACAAATACAACTTAACACTACAAATTATTTAGACAAAAAGGATTTTTCAATTAAAATCCAGTATTGTTTACTATTCATCAAAACATGAAACTTCTCAAAAAAATAATAAAACTTACCCAAAGTAAATTTTGACATTAAAATTTAAAAAATGAAGTTCATTTGGAAATATTAAATTTATTAAAGTGTTAAAATTTAGTTTTAAAATAAGTATTCCCTTAAAAGGTGGAAAAACTACCTTTTAGAAAAATCCAGTTTTTTATGCTTAAAATTAGATTTGTTCTTATTTTATGCCTATAAAACTTATTCGATTAATTGAAAAATATTTTATTGAATATATAAAATTTAAATTTCATTAATATTTTTCAATGATAGTGATAAATTTACTTTATTAAGATAAAACATCTTCATGGGAATAAAAATAGTCTTTCATAAAAACACATCCTTTATATTGAATTGGTTTTTATTTTCATTCATATTTAATTAGTCACCAAAGGATTCACTATATAAACATGTTTAAAAAATATTATCATGATTTAGTTAATCTCATTCATTTCTATTATTCCAATATCTAAGTGATAACTATCATGTTAAATAATATTATTAATAGTATATTGTTGTCCAGTAAGACTCGAGCTTTAATGTAACACATGTTATAGAGGAAACTCAATGTTACGTGAAACAAAATATAAACTTGGTGTTGTGTGTAATGAAATATAAAATGTTAATTGAATTTAACTCAAGATATCAAATAATTTGAATTAACTTGAATGAAGACATTTCATAAAATATCGGGATGTTACATCATACCCCCTTACTCGAAATTCATCTTGGTTATCAAAGGGTTAACATTTTTTTTAGAATTGATTTATTGAAAACCAAATCATAAAATGTATTAATTAAATATCCTCTTAAAAAGTGAAAGTGGGAAATATAAAGGTCAATGAAATATTCTCATAACTAGAATTTCATATAGGGAGAACATATGTGGAAATGGAGTAAAAACATAAATAAATATAGAGAGTGATTGAGGTCATTGATCAAAAACAAGTGAATGATTAATATAGTGTTAAGGTCCTAAAAAACATAAATATATGATTATTGAAAATTCTATAGGTTCATCATAATTAGAGGTACTATGAAAATAATTTTGTTTCATGAACCTTTTCCAAAGTCAAATAATTCTCTTACCATCTAGACTAGTAGCAAAAAAGGAAATATACTTAATTACTGAGTAAAATTTCATCCTTTAGTCAATTTACACTAAAATCTCATTTCTTTTCTCCAAATAATGAGTATTCACGATGAATTTGTTATTCCCGAAGCACTAAAATAGACTTTTAAATAACCCATAACCATATATGGGATAATAAATCTAGTCCACCAATATTTAGACATTAACCAAAACCAAAATAGTATTACATGGTAAGATAATTACCAAAATAAATAAACCCTCATATGATAAAATAATCTTCAAAGTTCAATCGTAATACCCAAAGATGAAAATAAACCATTCCATAACCCTATATCCCAAATAACCTCAATGGCCTCAAAATTAAAGTGTGTTTTAACCTAAATATATATCTAACACCTTACATGTTTCAATTAAAAAATATATAGATATTATTTTTAAGTAACATTAGTCACTTAATCACTAATTCAATTTTCAATATTGTTGTTATCTATACTATAATACTTGTGTTCCCATATATACTGCAATATCCAAGATCATATAAACCCTAAAGGCTATCAATACCTTAAAACTTATTTCCTAAAAAAGTAAAGTAATACTTCACATTAAAATAAATTTTTACATATAATTCAATCCAATAAAATGTCTCCTAAAATGTCATCAATAAACTCAAAATTTTTTACTACTTAAAAACTCAAATGGGATGTCTAAGACTTATGATCAAAGTTAAGTTTATAGTCCTATGAAGATATCCATAAATCTTAATATAGAAACATATACACACATAATAATCTCCAAATTTATCTAAAATGACCATTGATACTAACTATAATAGCCCATGACCCACACTCCTAGATTACATAATTAAATCCATAACTTTACATTCCTAGATTTCATGTCAATAATTGTGACCCAAATTTTTCATTTAAACCTTAAAACACAAAAAGGTAAACGTGGATAACTTATATTATAGAGAACCTTTTAGGTTTATAGTTTTAGAGAATTAGTAAAAAATCTTATATAAAAAATTCATATGACTTTAAATTATAATTTTTACCACTTAACCCATATTTTATTTTTCACATTAAGACACCATCATCATCCATATGAAATCCCTTGTAGAAATAACTCGTTCAACATCATTATTTAAAATCATGAGCTTAGATGCTAAATAAGGGTAAACATAAGCATTAATAATTTAATTTCATCAATGAGAATTAGAGTGAATAAGGGTATGACTACACAATAAAAGTGCATTAGTGAATCATAAAAATAAATCATGCCCATCAATATCTGAATCATAAAATATGAAAACATGGAAAAGGAAAGATTCATGAGAATCATTAATAAAGATCTATGTGATATCAATATTAATCATTAGAAACATTATAAACCCATAGCAAGCATAAAGAAACCATTTATGTACTAGGGAAATAATCTACATTTCACTCTTACAATAACTCTTAAAAAATGGAATAATTATATGGTCTAATTATATACCCAATTAATTTGAGGGATATCAAAGACCCATTATTCATTGGTTTATCATGTAACTTGTCATTGTTTTTTCATAGAGCCACCCATCATTGGGTTTTAATGTTACCTCCTATAAAATTTCCAAGTAACATTACATAATAATAGCACATAAAATCTTTCATTTTATCATAAACTCATAGGAACAAAAATTATCTATTTTATAAGTTTATTGACCTATGTAAATGAAATGGGTTGTATAAAAATATATTTGAAAACATAATTAACTAATGGAAAATAAATGGTTTCCGAAATAATATATTTGAAACATGATTAAGCCATGGAAAAGAAATGGGTTCCATAATAATATCTTTGAAATATGATTAAACCACGGAAAAGAAATTGGTTATGTAACAATTTCTTTAGGATATAATCAACCCATGTAAAAGAAGTGGGTTTCATAACAATCTCAAAAAAAACATGATTAACCCACAAAAAAGAAATGGGTTCCATAACAATATCATTGAAAAATTATTAAACCATGGAAAATAAATGGGTTTCATAACAATATCTTTAGGAAATAATCAACCCATGGAAAATAAGAAGGATTCATAATAATCTCTTTGAAATATGATTAACCTGTGGAAAAGAAACGGGCTCTGTAAAAATTTATTTAGGACATAATCAACCTGTGGAAAAGAATTTGGTTTCAAAAAAATCTCATTGAAACATGATTAAACCATGGAAAATAAAGGGTTTCTGTAAAAATATCTTTAGTACATAATCAACCCTTGGAAAATAAGGGGGTGTAATAACAATATCATTGAAACATGATTAACCCATGGAAAAGAAATGGGATCTTAAATAATAAATTTGAAACAATCATAATACATCTAAATAAATAATAAGTATGGTATCAATAAAAAATATCCTCATTGTAGGACAATTAAAAACAATGGTTGTTGATATTGATTAAGAAAAATTCCATTAAAATATCATCAAAACATTCTTGAGAAAAATAATCCTTAAACATTGAAAGTATCCCATACCACTTTGAAACTTTTGAATCATAATACCCATGAAGGAATACAATTAACATAAACTTAGAATATCTTGATAATAAGGATATTAATGAAATATAATGTCAAAGTATAAGTATATACATGTCATAAAATAAGATATGTGTATAATATATTAAATGTCTCAAAGAAGGAGAATTGTGACAAAAATCCATTATAGCTTTGGTAACTTTGAAACCTTAAACTCCATAAAAGATACATCATAAAATGGATATGTAAATCACCATAAATTCAAGTATAAGAATCATAAAATACATTAATGGGAAGTATATACACTACAAAACTAAAAGAAGTGGTGAATATTATATAAGTCTCATAGAAATAAAAGTGAGACTTGAAATCCCCTTACAATTGTGATAATATCTGAATTTGAAACCAAAAAAGTAATAATCATCAAATGAAAAATTTAAACATCATGAATTTAAAATAATTAATGATATTATATATCAAAAGGGGTAGTAGACAGACCAAAAAAACAAGTGGTGAATATGACATTTATCTCACAAATGTAAAAAGTAAGATGAAAATCCCTTACAAAGATCATATCATTGGAGTGAGAATAAATCAATGAAAAAATTATGTGTGAAAAATTTAAATCCAAAAAATAAAATTAGAACTAATTTATAATATAATAATAGGTAATTTTACACATATTCTTGTTATAACATAACCAATTACATCTAATTCTAACCCAATGAATCGAAATTAAGTTAAGAAATCCCTTACCTTGAGTCTCATTCATCATGCTTATTATTTATCTTCCTAGATAATAATATTATGTTAATTAATTACTTTATTTAGAACCTTTTAAAAGTTTATAAATAATTTTATTTCACTTATAAACAATATATATATAATTACTTAATCAATTAGGTTTAAGTTAGATGTTTTGACTATATTCGGCTTATGTGTCAAAATCGAATTTCATAGGTCTACTAAGATCAATGAGGTCATTATTTAAATATATAAAAATAATAATCATGAAATAGTAATAATATTTATAAATAAATTATTATTTTAAAACCATTAAAGGAATATGGTTTTGAAAAATTAACCAACGTTATAATCATGTAGACGGTAGGCTGAACGTACGCATGAGTAACGTTCCCATTTTTCAATAATCATTATGGAAAGAAGGTAACTGACATTTATTTTTATAGAATTAAAATTATATCATAAATACCATGTTATTTAATTATATATATATATATATATATATAATTATTGTGATGTGTTTGTGAAAAAATAAGAATCACATTGCTTTGAGGAGGCTGTAGTCTACACGTCCACGAATGACGTTGTCACTTTTTCAATGTTTCAAAAGGTGATAAATAAAGTGATATATTATATTCATAGAAATATAATTATTCCATGAATATCATATAAATTTATTTTATATGACATATTTTTATTGAAACCTTCCATAATACATTCCATGTAAAGCATGAACGAATCACATCACTCTGAGGAGGCAGTAGCCCACATGTCCACAAAAGATGTTATTATATTCCCATAAAATGGAAAACATGATGGTATATGTTATATAATAATTATACAACTAAAAATAAATCATAAATATCATAAATATCATATAAAAATATTATTTTTATCATAATTCACAACCATGGGAGTTGGTAAAGAAAAAACGAACGAAATCATTTCATGAGGCAATAGTCCATCGTACACACAAACGGTGATTTCATTACCCATTTGCTGGAAGTGTGTGTCAGTGTAGGTTGAAACCTTAAAATAAAAAAATATTAGTATATTTATGATACTTATAATATTATATAATAAATATATAAGAATAATTTAATGGATAGAGAAAGAAATAAAATAGAAATGCATGTTGAAGAATGTTACCTCTTTTTCGGGTAGCTTCTTTTTGTTTTCACAAAATTACTTCCTTGGTTGGATTTATTAACAAAGTTAGGATTTTAGGATGAGAGGATGGATTTTGGGAGTAAAGTTTTGATGGTTTTGGATGTGTATAAATGTCTGTAGATGTGTGAATAAGTGAGGGGGGTGAGTACCCTTTTATAGTGGAGGATAAGTGGTATTCTTGTAAATACAAAAAGGTAAACACTATTGGGAGGTCTCCCTTACATCATGTGGGTCCAATAATGATAAAAATTGGTAACAATAGGGGATATGGTCGAAAAATGTCCAAAAATGGGATTATGACAAGTATATATATCATTTTCTTAATTAATATTAAAGTTTAACCACTAAGTAAACACACTTTTACATTAATCATTGTAATTAATTTTAAATGATTTCACTAATATTTTTGGGGAAAAAATATTTTGAACATAAAATAAATTATAAATAATTCTAATTTAAAATATTTAATCCATTTTTCTAAACTCAAATCACATAAGTGGTAGAATTAAATTTAAAATTAATCTCGTAGACGGAATAAAGCAATTAGTGTTTAAAGTAAAAAATCTTCAAAAGTTTAGAATTTTTTTATATCCAATTTCAATGTAAAATTGATTAAAATTACCTAAATTGTATTTATTTATGTAAAATATATTTAATTTTATTTTAAAACCATTTAAAAATATAATTTAACAATATAAATTATTTTGAAAAAAATTAGTTTTCAATTAAAATCTAGTATTTTTCACTATTCATTAAAACATGACTTTTCTCAGAAAAATACCAAAAAAGCACCCAAAGTAAATTTTGATATTATAATTTTAAAAAAATAAATTTATTTTGTAAAATATAATTTATAAAATTTTGAAGATTTATTTTTAAAAAATGTTCTTCATTAAGAGGTGAAAAACTGCCTTTTAGAAAAATCCATGTTTTTATGCTTAAAATCATATTTGTTCTTTTTTATGCCTATAGAACTTATGTTATGAATTGAAAAATGTTTTATTGAATGTATAAAATTTAAATTTCATTAATATTTTTCACTAATAGTGATTAATTTATTTTATTAAGATAAAAATCCTTTGTGGGTATAAAAATAGTTTTTCAGAAAACACATCCTTTATATTTAATTGGTTTTTATTTTAATTTATATATTATTTCCCCCAAAGGATTCACTATATAAACATGTGTAAAACGTAGTATCATGATTTAGTTAATATGATTAATTCCTGAAATTCCAACATATAGGTGATAACTATTATGTTAAATAATACTATTAATAGTATATTGTTGTCCAATAAGACTTAGGCTTGCATGTAACACAATTTATATAGGAAACTTGATGTTACATGAAACACAAGATACACATGGTGTTGTGTATAATAAAAGATAAAATTTTAATTTCATTTAAATCAATCTATCAATGAATTTGAATTAATTTTAAAGAAGATGCTTCATAAAATCTCGGGATGTTACAATGATCCTAGTAAAGGGATATGTAAGAGAGAAATTTAGCATGTGATCATGATTCCTATCAATAAGAACATGACGTATAAAAATATAACATGATTAATAGAAAATGAGACATATAATAATAAAAATAACATGAATAATAACATGTAAATTTGTCTATAACATAAAAATGAGGCATTCATCTGTATATCACCATGGTTTATCACCTTGGTGTCATAGATGAAAATTACCAAGGTTATTCACCAAGGTATCATAAAACATGTAATATATAGAGACTAATTCTTTACCAAATTAATTGTGGGTGATATCAGGTCACACCCTTTATATGTACTAATTTCATGTGGTTTACATCGATCATAATAATTAATTTTTTCAATAATCTAAAGAGAATAAAGTATGAGTTTCATATAAAAACATTGAGTACCTAAGTGCATAAAGGATTGACCATAATATCATTTCTAACCCATAGATAGGGAATTTGGATTTCATATATATAAATTTATGAATAAATAAATTATATTAAAATATTGGTGAATACCCATGGATAAATAAATGGTTTGGGTATTCACAAAATAAGAATTTCTTATGTAAAAGAGAGAAATTTGTGAAGTAAATTCAGTAGCATGTAAGGTATAAAATATGGATTTATAAAAAGGTAAAATGGGAGAGAAACAAGTCACCCCAGTTATAAAAAAATATTTTACATGTAAGGTATGGTAAAAATCATAAGAAAATTAAGTAACATAACCTTTTTAAGGAATACACAAAAAGAATTACTTGAATGGAAAAGAAAATGAGGAGAATTCCCTTACCTTGAAGAGTTTCTCTTAAATCATGAGGATTGTAACCTTGGGGGTGTAAGGAAACCTTGGGGGGATATTTGGGAGGAAAAATAACCATTAATTCATGGATTATGAATCATTAGTGAAGGGTAAAAGTGAAATGGGAGGGTATTTATATAAAAAGTGGAAGAATTGTTTAATAATTTTTAAATATAAGTATTGGAAATCTAGGTAGTGGAAAATGGGAAACCATTGGTTTGCCCATGATTTTTTCTCATGGTTTTAGAAATTTGAGTTATATTTTATGATATTTTAATCAATTAGAACCTAACACCATTTTTAATACTTCTATGGCCAGGAAAAAGTAATTTTTTCACCAAATAATGTTTTTAAAATCAAATTTTCCATTTTTAGACTTTGAAAAGTCACTTATAGGTTTTAAAATTGATTAAAAGATTTTAAAATACTTAATATTAATAAAATAAAACATTTTAGGTTTTTTAATTGTGTTTAATTAATTATTACATCATTATGAAATAACTATGATGCCATAAAACTTATATAAAACTCAAAAGTGTATTCTTACTATTCACTAAAAAATAAAGTATCTTGGAAAATTCTTAACAATTCACCCTAACCTAATTTTGATGTTTCGATTTCAAATATAATATTTATTTTATAAAAGTATTTTTTTAAATATTATAATTTTTTAATTTTAATTATAAATAACCTTATTTATTGAAATATAGTAGTTTTTAAGACACAATCCCACTTATGACACTTATAAAAATTTCCTAGGACATTATAAAATTATTTTATCATTTATATTTAAATAATAATTTTTTAAAATATTATTTTATTTCAAAAAAATTATTCAAACCACTAAATTTTTAAATGAAAGTTTATATATTAAAAAATATATATAATTATGTTTTATTTGTTTTCAATATTCAATTTGTCAAATTAGTCTTAATCAAACATATATTTTAATAAAAAAATTATTCTCAAAATGATATTGATGGAATAAAAATTTAATTTCTACAAATGAAATTATAATTTAAGTAACTAAGTCATATAAATGTAACCCCTTATTAAACCCTCATATTTCCTAAGGGTATGGTGTGCGATTATGGTAGTTTCATGGGGTGACTCGGCTAACATTGACCGAGTGGTAATTTCAAATATAAGTGATTTCATTTAAGCTTTACTTATTGAATATCATCTTGGGATTGGTTATGGGAGGACCCCAATGATGCTCCCTCCCTCCCAAGTTCTGACAAATGGGCTTCAAACCACATGAATCTATTGGTTGTGGTCATTGTTTTTCCTTTTAGCATCAATTATCCCTTTTCATTACTAATTATAAACAATAATTTTAATGGTTGAATTATTAAAAATGGGTATAGTTCTCAATATTCAAATAGAACAATGGTTATATTGAAAAATGGTCATATTTGACCAACATTCATATTACTATTCCAATGGTCACATTTCTCCCTATAAATACCACTTCATTCTTTCACTCATCATTCACTACAATTCCTCCTAAGGTAATATTTTTCATTTCTTAAGATGTTGATTGGTTTAAAAACATTTTATTTAATTTCTATAATTTTTCCCTAAGGGATATGATTTTATCATATTGGGGTGATCCATATTTTCCCACTTTAGATTTTCTATTTTAATTTTTTTTGTCCAATTGTAATGTTTGATATTTTTATTGGTTTCATAGATGGCTAATTTAATGATATTTATTAATGAGATAAGGGTTTTTGGGTTCCTTTATATTTTTATGTAAATAATATTATATAATATAACAAAAATTTTCTTAGGAAACAAATATCATTTAAAAATATTAGGTTGTTTCATTTGGTACTAAGTTGGAGGAATATTATTATATTAAAATTTTTGGGTGTTCTATTTGCAATGAGGCTTGTGTGGGATAGTTGGATGGATTGTGGTTTGGAATCAACATATGTGGGAAGTTTTTCCTTGAGAAATTAATAAGGTTGTACGTGTCTCATGATACTGACATAAGGTAGATACAATATTACATTCGATTTCTTGATTGGTGGTTGGAATTATGTTTTTTGATCTAGTGATAAACTGTATTATTTATCTTGATTGTTTTGTTATGGAACCCATATCTTTATTATATTTATTATCTGTATTATGAATTTTTGTGTCTACATTGTTATTCTTGACTTGTGTGTGTTTGGTATTTTCCTTTGAAAAATGGTTTTCAAAGTTTTTTGGTAAAACCATTTGTAAATAAAGACTACGACGTTGGGTTTTAATGTGGATTTCAAAATGGGTGTTTTGGTTTAAAGGGGTATTTGACCAATGAAATGTTTATTAAGTGATTGTTTTCATTTAAAGGAAATAAGTGGATTGTTTTAAAAAGTGTTTATAGACTCTAAATCAGTTTTCATAATTTAAATTTGATAATCTTATAATATAGCTATATTTTTAAACATGCATTTATGAATTTCCTTTTGAAATGAATTACATAGTCTGAATGAGCAGAAACCTACTATGTTATTTAGATCAAAATTATATATTAAAGGTTCTGAGTTTATTTTATCTAGACTTGAGTTTTTTTCTTGTGGATGATGTTGGGTGATTAAGGATGTGGTGAGAAACTAAAGGTTGCATTGAGGTGGCTCTGAGCATGGATTGAGTTTCTTGAATTTGTTTGATCTTTAATTATTGTATTTTCCATAATGACCTTTCCTTTAGCTTCTTTTAGTTGATTTTTTTTGTATCTGAATATGGAATATAGTATCTTTTTTACATATTATGTTTTTTATTAATCAAAATAAATTGGATTAATGTTTTTGGTTATTTCCCTTTTGATATGTTCATTTACTTTAGTTTCTTATATGTTTGATATTTCATATATTTCCAATGTAAGGATAGTTAATTTTAGAATCTCATTGGATTTTACACTTTCTTTTATCTCTAATTTAAGGATAAATCATTCCCAAAGGGATTATTATAATTCTTAGGCACTATTTCTAGACCACGGGAATTAGGAACTCCCTTTTTGACTTGTGGAAATCTAGGTCAGGTGCCAAGTTGATGAAAACCTGATTTAGTCCATTATAGTCCTCAAAGGTAAAAAATGAGGGAGATAACCAGATATTTTACTTATAAAAAATTAACTATGACTCAATTATTTTTGACATAGGTTAAATGCATTAAACATAATTTATGAATATGATTCTCCACGATACCAACTATATGTATGTTATTTCTTTATGGTTTTTCTTTGATTTCACAAGTAAAGAAATGATTATGGACTTTTAAAGGTGAATGGTTTGTTTTCATGAGGTTTCATATCCATCATATTTCCTTCATGGTTTTTATATTCTAATAATGAGTTTCAAAGGTTTTATTTGAGAAAAATTTATTTTTCTCATGTAGAGGTGTTTTGTTTATGTGCATAATTTTTTATTGTTAAAAAGGTAAATATTTTCAAGTGTTTTAATATTTTTTTACCAGATTAATGAGGTATCTTAACTCTTATATCCCTTACTACTATTTTTTATCATACCAATTTTTCAAATGTTTTTCACAGGGCCTAATGATGAGTATGAAATATTATTATGTCAAGATTCGAATAAAGAAACTAGTCTTGAACAACAAATGTTTTTGGTGAATGAAACATGAGTGTAAAATTAGGAATCCAATTTTTATGGAAAAAATGGTCTGTAACATCCCAAATTTTTATCAATGTATGTTTATTTTAGTTTATACTAAATCATCTTTGACTTTTCTCTTTTATCTTAGACCCTAGTTACCAGTTCCTTTGGCTAGTCGATTATATTATGATGAGAAGGTGGTGGGAGGGATGAAACATGGTTGGAGACCAAATAACTAGTTTGTATTTAAATGAACGACATGTATTAAATACACATCATGCATTCATCTAGCCAGACCCTATTCATGATATATAGAGGGTTCTTCTTGGGAAGTGAATCCTAAGCATTACATGACATGTAAAACATTTACATACTATGTATATTTAAGCATAATTTTTTAAAAAAAGGAGAAGAATCCCTTGATTTTCGATATAGTCTTATTTATTCCATGCACAAAAGAGAAGACACATTAGCGACCTCCTCCACATATAAGTTAGAGATCCCCATTCCTTCTCATCATGGACTCTATTTTCATCATAGTCAGGTGAGTTATATTACTCTAAGTAAGCTCTTTAGTCCCATTCCTTACATTCCTAGTTTATCTTTATACATATCATACTATTTTGGTGCAATCTCATTTGACCTATTTTTAGGGAATTGATATTCTCTTCCATTTTCCCACCTTCTAGCCCGATTCAAGGCTTGAAACTAGATAAAGAGAGTGATACAGTGCTAAGGTATGTGTTATAGTTATTTTTCATAAGTTTCATTAGATTTATATTTTGTGATGTCATACTATATTCCATACTTATCTAGAGAAGCCTCTAAAACACTTAATAAATTAAATTAAATGGGTTTTCATGCTTATTATGGTCCTATCTAATAATAATTCAACACCATGGGTAGATTTCCTTAACTTGAGCCACCCCATGGGTGTGACCTTCCTTAAAGGAATAATTTATCTTTTTTCTTAAATAGTATAAACACTATTTGAGGTGTGTTTTATCTTGTAACATATAAATGGTAATGTGTAATGAATTAAGAAGATGATTTTCCATGATTTAGGCCTTGTGATCTATGTACTAGTTAAATTTATTGAATTAAAGTGTTGAAAAACTAAATTTTAAATGTTATAAGTGAAATGACTTGATAAATGGTATGAATTTTGATAGCTAATACATACCTCATACCCAATACAAGAGGGATTATTGTATCCTTATGGGATACCTTGGATGGGCTTATTGAGAATTATAATTAGTTTTTTTTTCATATGGATTGCATATATTATAGGAGAGATACTTGGTATTCCTTGTATGGGATCACCGCACATTATCCTTACCTCCGTATCAGAGATACCGGCTCCCTGAGAGAGACACCATGGATTGGTTCGGTGGATAGATGGTTATACTTGGCCACGAGTGATACTCAGTCCACTATGTGAGATACTAGGGATAGTCTCAGAGGGTTTTTCTTCACACTATGATGGGAGTGATACTTGGGATTCCATTTATAGATAACCTTTGATGTAATACTATGTCATTGAGTATTTATTATGATCCTGGTGTGATACTTGGGTTCCTTAATATGGATCACCATATAAGGGCCCATGATTCTACTTATTTAAATTAAAATTTTCCTTGTTTATAATTCCAAGAAAGTAACATATTGAATAAAAAGAACAAATCCTCCAATCCAAATCACATGATTGGGATCAGTCCAAATCTTGATGCCTTATTTATTATAACCTATTATACCTTATATTGCCCTTTTATAAGTCACCTTGTATGAGAGACATCCAGATTAGGATAAATCAGGTTGTGTCGGTCGGGTATCCAAGAGGAACCTGAACTGGCATGTTTTATTTATTTATTACCTTGAATTCATTATTATTGGAACACTGTTCAATTTATATGAACAGTCTGGATTGATCAAGACACCATCAATGGTGGATGACTGATTATATCTCACACCCTTCTTGGGCCACCTTTGGAACCCAAGTAGGCTTTATGATTGCAGGTGTTGATAAAGGGAAGCATGCTATTTATGATACTTGATTTTTAGTATTAGGATAGAGTACTTGATAAGAGGACTGATCCAATGCTCATGATTCTATTAGTAGAAAAATTTGGTCTCCTTTTATATTTTTTATAGCATGCGGTATATTACTTTTTACCATGTATCCCATGTACCCTATTTTTTATAGCTACGTGACATCATCATCATTATTTTGTATCTACCGTTTATTTATATTATGATTGTTTATTTATATTGGATGATTTATTATTCTATTTACACTTTTTATATTATTATTTATTGATGTGTTACACTCTGAATCATAAGGGAATAATATCCCCATGGAAACACCCTAGGATCTCACTGGTATTTGACATCCTCAAGAATATGGGGAGGTGTACTTGAGTTCATGTGGCCAACCGTCTCGAGGAACCACTTAGTGGCTTCCAGGGTGCGATGATACAAAGTGGTATCAGAGTAACTTTTTTATTTTGTCGCACTATTTGGGTATTAGACAAGACACTAGGATATAATGGAATTTGATAATGAGCATGTTCCTGGGAGAATGTACCCTATGTATAAGAAAATCCCAAATTACTTGGGGAGGGTTATGATTGTTATTGGTTCTACTTGTTATAGTTATACTAATTTAACCATTGGGTGTTGCACATGATGCGTGAATTTATTACTATTTATGTTGTTATGATGAAATTTTCCTACCATGGCCTGATGAGATGATGTAATATCAATTCATGCATCATATTCAAGATTTACATTTCTGCATGCATTGATTATAATTGCATGTGATTTTTGTGAGTTCCTTGATTGATATATATAAATGTGTTAAACTTTTTTGTAGGGATAAAATAATTAAATTAATTAAAGTTCCTATATCAATATAAATATTTTCCCACATAGAATGATGATGACACCTTATTTAACCAATTATGACACGTTTAGACCAGGAACCACTAGTTCTAGTGGCTAAAATATATGTTGATTTTATTGAAGAATTCCAATTGTGATTTATAAAGTGAGTACTTCTATAAATTGGGAATGGTAGTTTATTCAATCAAATCACTAAACATGACCTGTTACATCTTGATACTAGATTTAAAGGCTAGTTTATAGTTACTTGACATACCAAATAAAATTTACAAAGAGTACAAGCCTTTATAAATTGGAAATGGTGACACATTTAACTAGATTGAGATATCTATTTATATATAAATAATAACGACCTTCAATAATTTAACGTTTTGAAATGAAATGGTTACCCCTAAATGAGGATTCCAATTGAAAAGTAAATGGTGTTTTCCTATATGACTTTAAATTAAAACTCTATATACTAGAACCCCTACTACGTTGTATGAGAATGTGACCCAGACATGAACTTAGTAGTGGGTAGTGGTAAGTGTCTCCTAAGTCTTTTTTGTTCTTCCTAGCTCCAAGAGTAGGTAGATAGGTGTTAACTATTCATATAATGTCTTGTGAATTTTCTTTACTAATTTTGTTGTTTCCTATGTGTTGTGAATCTTATATGAGTTGTGTTCTTGGAAATTATAGACATATGCCACCTCGAAGTCCTCGAGTTTTATTCCAAGAGGGTAGTGAAAATAATGATCTAGAGGTGGTGGGCCTTGAGTCACATGTATTACCACCTATAGTTACACCTAAGTACCTTCTAAATATCTTCCACTTTGAATCGATTCTTAGTTTCATGAGAGTTTCTTCCATTTCATGCACTCCATACAGGGATCCCCATGACCTAAACCTACCATGGTAGAGTTGACGTGGTAATTATATTAGCAGAATCCTCCTACATTTTTGTGGGATGGAGGTCCACAAGATATATAATCTTGTATATAGGCCATGCTATTGATATTTTATAATTTAAAGATACCTCCATAGCATAAGGTAAATATCACTATATATATCTACGTTATTATGCCAAACATTAGTGGGATGTAATTATCCTGGATATATGTTTTCTTGGTATGGTCTGGGAGAAATTTCAAATATATTTTTATGATTACCTTTTCCCCAAGATGTTGAGGGAAAACCGCGATTGAGAGTTCATGAACCTACAATAGGGTTCCATGTTAGTGATTGAATATTTGGCTCATTTTACCAAGATTCAATGTTTTTCACCTACACTAACCAGTGATGAGCTAATTACTATGATAAGTTTTGAGGATGGTCTTGTGTATTCCATCAAATTATAGGTGAATATGTTTATAGTGACCACTATTGCAGAGATAGTGAACCATAACCTCATCATAGAGTGGAAAGTGAGGGAAGGTGGTAATGTGATCTAGGGAAGTTCAGATTCCATGTCGTGGATGGGTTATCCAGTTGTAGGAAATTTCATTTTGAGGGTACAAGTGGGGGAAGTACCAGCCAGATAACACAAACTAATAGCTATGTGGTGTGTCACTGGTCTAGTAGTGAAGGCCACAAGAATCCCCAGTATAAGAGGAACCCAATCAAGTGTCAAGATTATGGAAGGATGGGTCACCTACAACATTTATGCTAAACCTTCCCTCTTATATCTAGTGATAAGGGATTTGTACCGACCCTGCTTTTAGGTACATGATCAGTAGATCCACGTAAAAATGGGGTTGGTCTACCACTAGCCAATCTGGATGAGGATGTGGTCATGGATGAGGTAGTAAGAACTCAGAGGTTCGATGACTGTAGGGCAGAACTTCCCAGGGTATCCAGGTTTCATCTCAGGGCCATGGTTTAGGATATATCTATACAGTGAAACCTAAACTTGAGGATCAGGGTATGAGGTCGTATATAGTTTGAGGCACTATTTTGGTAGCCTATAATTTAGTTTTTCCCTATTTTATATAATTGAATCTCACTCCTTCATATCTGCAAAAATTATGTAAAGTCTGGGCCTGGAAATGGTGTACTTCTAGGGTGTGATGACTCCCCACACACCATTAGGGGCTCATTCATAGAGTATATTATAGTTCAAGGAGTTCCCACTTAAGATAAGTGGGTACCATTTCTTGTGGAATTTATTTGTCCTCAAGATAACCATATTTTATGTTATTCTTGGTATGGACTAGCTAGTACATAATCTTGCCCATATTGATTGTATCACCTGAGGGTTTCATTTACATCACCCAAGGTAAATTCTTATATTCATAAGGGTGAATGAGATATCTAGGAAAGTTGATCTAGAGATGAGTGCACTAGGATAGGTAGGGTGATATCCCAAATGGTGACTCTCTTTATGAGTGATAAGGGGATACATCTTGTATAATTTCCTCCCATGGTGTAATGTTTCATCGATATATTCCCTAAAGATTTCTCTAATTTACCTTCCATGAGAGAGGTAGAGTTCACTATTTAGATAGTGCTAGGTGAGGCACCGGTTTCCATTCCTCCCTATAGGATGGAACCTATAGAGCTCCATGAACTCAATAATTAGTTGGAAGACTTGGAGTCAAAGGGTTTCATATGACCCATTACTTCTACGTGGGGTTCACCTGTTCTTTTTTCCAAAAATATGGATGGTAAACACAGATTTTGAATGGATTAACTCTAATTTAAACCGATTATGGTAAATAAAAACTATCCATTACATTATATAGATGAAAAATTCAACCATCTCTAAGGAGAAGTTTTTTTTATCTAAGATCTATTTGAGGTCAGGATACCATCGGGTGTGTGTGAGACCATTAGACATACAACATATAACATTATAGAGTAGGTACAACCTATAAGAGTATCTGATTATACTGTTTGGCCTTACAAATGAACCTAATTTTTTTTTGGACTTGATGAATCGGGTTTTCGTCCCAGACCTAGATTCATTAGTGGTAGTATTCATAGATAAAATCTTGATGTATTATCACTTTAGACATAACTATGTCAACCATATTTAGATCATGCTAAATACACTGATAGAGAACTTGATATATGTGAATATCAGGAAATGAAACTTTGGGATTGATATGGTTCACTTATTATGTCATATAATTTCATAGGAATGAGTATATGTTGAACCATAGAAGGTGAGCACTGTGGTTTCTTGGGAGCAACCCAATAATGTCATTGACATACATAGTTTATTAGAGATGGATGACTATTACAAGAGATTCATCTAGTATTTATCATGCTTAGTATTTCCTCTTATAGGCCTGACTAAGAATGTTGTGAAATTAATATGGTCATAAACATGTGTGACAACCTTTCAATAGTTGAAGGGGAGACTGAATTTAGTGCCAATCTTGATTCTCCCCGAGCTAGGTAGAAGCAATACGGTCTACTGCAATGCTTCAAGAATCTGTATAAGATAAGTTTTGATACAGGGAGACTGAGTTGTAGTGTAAGGATCCCAATAGATGATAAATCATGAGAAAAATTACCCTACACATTACCTCAAGCTAGTAGTCATGGTTCATGCCTTATGCTATTAAAGGCAATACTTACTTGGGGAGAGGAATTTTGTTTACATAAAACATAAAAGCCTCAAATATATCTTCACCCAACATGATTTGAACCTTAGTTAGTGCATGTGGGTTTAGTTCCTATAGTCATTTGATTTTTAGTTTGATTATACATCCAATAAGGGTAATTTAGTAGCTGATTCCTTGAGTCGAAAGACTCAGACATGGGTCAATCAGGAGGCCAATTGTGAGTATAAATTGATGAATTTGTTTTCTGAGGTGCACTTGTAGGTTCAAGAACAACACAAGTAGCCTATTTTAGTTGCTATAATAGCGATGTCCTCCCTTATAGAGTGGGTACATATGAGAAAAATATCAGATCATAAGGGCCTTGTCCTATGGAAAGGTGTCCCACAGAACCCACCATTTGGTTAGTTTATCGATGAAAATGAGATCATTTTCTTTCATTGGTGTGTGTGGATGCCTACTAGTGTATGAGAAGAGTTGATATGATATTATCATGCCTCTATTTTGGAAGTAAACCCTAGGATTACCAAGATGTAATAATACATACATCATAAGTATTGATGTCCAAGTATGAAGAGAAAAACTGTAGGTTTCATAATAAGGTGTTCCACCTATCAGCAGGTGAAGGCGGAGCACCATCGACCTAACGGAATTATACAACCCCTATCCATTCTCAAATAAAAATAGAATGAAATCAGTATGGATTTTGTTATTAACTTGTTGATATCCCTTTGAGGAAGTTATGTAGTATGGGTGATCTTCAATAGGTTGACTAAGGTAGAAAACTTTATACCTATCCAAGATACCTTCTTAGTTTATGTGATATTTCGGAGATTTCAGGCCTTCATGGTGTTCCTTGTTCCATCACATCAGTATGAGATTCCCAATTTACATCATGGCTCTAGTAGGGGATATAGAAGACATCGAGTTTATAGTTTCTCTTGAGTATAGTGTTCACCCTTAGACTGATGTACATCCTATGATGACGATATAGGTGTTAGAGGACATGATGAGGGCATGAATACTTGATTTTAGAGGTTCATGGGAAAAATATCCCTCTTATTGAGTTTTACTATAATAATAGTTTTCAAGAAATGATTTAGATGAATCCTTATGAAGACCATTATAGTATGGTGTTTGGTTCGCCCCTATGATGGTTAGTTGTAGGTGAGGCAGCACTACTGGGTCCTTGTCTCATTTAAGAGAATTTAGAGCAAGTACAACTAATTCAAAAGAGTATGGCTATAGATCAGTGCATGAATAAGTATTATACCAATATTTTCCATTAAACCATTGAGTTTAAGGTGGGATAAATTATCTTTCTATGAGTTTCACCTAGATTGGGTCATATAAAAATTCCAAGATAGGGAAAGTTATCACTGTGTTATGTCAGGACTTTCGAGATTATTTAGAGAGTCAGGCTAGTATCCTATCAGTTTCAGTTACCTTAGAGGAATCATGCCATGAATGACTTATTCCATGTATCACAAATTATCCATTATCATTATGACATGTATCATTTATCTGATCCCAAGGATATTGAGCTGGAGATATATGATTCCTTTGAGGATCATCTAATATATATTATTGATAGGAGCATGAAGTTTCTCCAAGGCAGGTCAATTACTCTAGTTTGAGTGATATAAAAACATGTTCATGTATAAGAAAAGACTTGGGAAAGAGAGGATAATGTATGTTCTTAATGTCTGGATATTTTCCCAAATGATGCTTTATTACCCTCAAAAGGGAAACTCAAGGATGAGTTATTTTAAGGAGCGTAGGTTATAATGTCCTAAATTTTTTGTGAGGTACATTTCTATTAGTTTCTACTAAAGACTAATTGAGTTTTATCTTTTGGATTAGACATGGGACCTTGGGATAGTTAGTTAAATTCTGAGTAAAAGGTTGTAATAGGGATGGAACTTGGTTGTAGACCAAATACATGGTGTGTATTAAATACATGACATTTATTCTTCTGGACAGACCCCATTCACAATGCGTAGAGGGTTATTCCTAGGAAGTGAATCCTAATAATTACATGATGTGTAATGAATTTACACACCATGTAAATTATAGAATTAGTTTTTAAGAAAAGGGGTAGAATCCCTTATTTTTTGGAAGGGGATTATTTATTCCCTATACAGAAGAGGAGTCGTGTGAGATACCTTTTACACATCTAAGCTAGGGATCCCTCTTCATCCTTCATATAGACTTTGTTTTCATCATCTTAGGGTTTTTTGGATTCTTCCCAGTAAGATCTATACTTACCTTCCTTTTATTCTTAGTTTAGCACCCTTTCTCTAACTCTATTTTAGTCTCCAATCATTTTACCTATTTTTAGGGCATTAATACAATCTTTTATTTTCTACCATTATAGCACGATTCATGGGACGAAACTAGATAAAGAGAGTACTATGTGGCTAAGGTAGGTGTTCTAGTTCTTTTACCTATGTTTAATTTCGTTTATATTGTGCACCATTATTCCATACACCAAAATTATTTGGAAACACCTCTCAAACACTTCATAAATTAAATTAAATTTGTTTCAATGATGATGATGATCCTAGATAACTATGATTCAACACCATGGGATGATTTTCTTAACTTGAGCCACCCCATGGGTGTTTCTTTCATTAAAGTGATAACTTCCCTTTTCCCTTAAATCTTTTCAACACTATTTGAGGTGTGTTTTCCCTTATAATAAATAAATGGTAAATCTGAAATGAATTAAGAAGATGATTTTCCATGTGTTTGGCCCTATTTTATTTTCCCTAGTTAAATTTCTTGAATTAAAGGTTTTATCCAACTAAATTTTAAATTTTGTAAGTGAAATTCCTTTCTAAATGGTATGAATTTTTATAGATATTTCATACCTCATACCCAAGATCAAAGTGATTATTGGATCCTTATTGGATACCTTGAATAGGCTCACCAAGCATTATAATTAGATTTTTTCATATGGATTATATATATTCTAGGAGGGATACTTAGTATGACTTGGAAGGGATCACCATAAATTCTACTTACCTATGTATGAGAGATACTAGTTACCTATGGGAGACACCATGTACAAGCTTGGTGTCTAGATGGTTATACCAGGCCACGAGTGATACTTTTTCCCCTATGTGAGATACTAGGGACAAGATCAAAAGGTTTTTTTCACACCATGTTTGGAGTGATACTTGGTATTCCATTTATGGATTTCATAAGATGAACTCTTATGGAATTGATTATTTATTATGATCTTGGTGTGATAATTGGGTTCCTTGATATAGATCACCTCGGATGGGCCTATGATTCCACTTATTTAAATTAAAAATATTCCTTGTTTATAATTCTAAGAAAGTAAAATATTAAATTAAAAGGACACATCTTACAAGCCAAATCACATTATTAGGCTCAGTACAAATCATGATGCCTTATTTATTATAAACCATTATACCTTATATCACCCTTGTACATGTCACCTTATATTAGAGACTTTCAACTTAGGCTGAAGTAGGTAGTGTCAGTCAATTATCTAAGAGGAAGCCATACCATTATGCTTTATTTATTTATTTCCTTGTATTTATTATTATTGGAACACTACTTATTTTATATTCATAGAATGGATTGATCAAGATACTATTGGTGGTGGCCTACTGAGTATATCCCACAAATTTCATGGTCCACCTTTGGTACCTAAGAATAATTAATGATTGTATGTGTTGATAAAGGGAAGCATCCAACTTCTAATGCATGATTTTCAATACTAGGATGGAGTACGAGTTTAGAGGAATGAGACTATGCTTGTGATGATATTAGTAACATCATTTTCTCCACTTTTTTTGTATAGCATGTGGCATATGACTTTTTACCCTATATCCCATGTACCTTTTTTTATAGCTAAATGACATCATCATTATCATTTTGTATCTACTATCTATTTAGACTATGCCTATTTATTTATATTGGATGATTTATTATTCAGTTTCTACTTCCTATATTATTATTTACCTCTATGTTCCACTCTAACTCATAAGGGTATATTCTCCCCATGGATACACCCTAGGCCCTCAGTGATAGTCGGAAACCTCTAGCATATAGGGAGGTGCACTTGAGGTTATTTCTACAACCATCACAGGGAACCACTTAGTGGAATCCAAGGTGAGATGCTACATGGACACTATGTGTCAATCTTCCCTATGTAATGTAATGGTTTTTCCTAATTCTCTAAAACTATAAAAATAAAAGATCATGAGAATATTATAAAGTGATTCCATTTTAATAAATCATGTAATTATTGGTTTATTATGATTTGGGAAGTTATAATAAATATTAGTTATTAGAGTTTTGATAAATTAGAATAACTCTTGAGTAAAATATCCATAGGTATATGAACTTTGGTCCAAGCTTTCCATCAACCTGTAGACTTATTCTTTGTTATATAAAGGTGGGGGTAGACTATTTGTGGCTTTATACTTTCCTATGAGGGTATTTTAAATTTCATATAATTCTTAACCTTTTCATGAAAATTTTATATACCTTATCAATGAGATAAATTTGGATATGTGTAAATATGTTTGGATTCTATTTTAGGTGAGTAACTCAAACTATGAGTTATGTAAAGCATTAAAAATCAATATTATTTGAATATATTGGTTTTGTTTATAGAATAATATTCCATACTAAATCATTAAAATCATGCATACATAAGGGTAATAACAATAGATAGTATGGTGATATTAAATAAACTCCAAAATAGTAAGTGTTAGATTCCATACAAGGAAAAACTTATCAAGAACTTTGTTAGGTACCCATAAACTATCATTTGAAAGAAAATTAATTAATACATTGACTTTAATATTTAGGTTCCTTATTCTTGGAATTTTATTTGGGTTACACTTATTTTATAAACCATAAAAGTTAAGATACCAAAGGAATAAAGTTGAGTTTATATCCATACAATGGTTTTGAATAAAGAGTTATCCACTCAAAAATCAATGAATCAAGTGTAATACCCTGATATTTTATTTTATATTCTCCTTTAAAAGAACACTATGTTAAATATCATACACCACACAAAACCCCAAGCTCAAACAAACCACAAAATAATATCTAAATATGACTGTTATAACCTAGCTATTGGTTTGGAAAGTATGAAAAGGAATTACCGCATTATAATATATATATATATAAGAAGTTTTAATTAATATAAATAATGAATTCAATCAGTAAATTTAACATTCATCTAATTTATTTTTGAGTGAATAGTGAAATATAATTATTTTGGCGAAAACTGTCATTTATTTTCAATAAATAAAGTAATTTAAATGTATCATGTTCTTTTGGATTGGGTTTTAAAGTAATATAATATCCATTTAGTTAAATATAATCTAATTTATTCCATCTGAATCCATATTATATTATATTTTGGTATAAGTTCATTTTTTATTTTTAAAAACAAATTGTCTGGAAACCATTTTTGATCTGTTTTGTGTGATTATTTAATTGTAATGAATATTTACCATGATAAAATTTTATCACCATGGTTATAGGTAAAATAGGTTAATTAAGGTTAATAATATGGGATAAAGTTATAAAATCAACCCAACACTTGAGTTTATTTCACTGGATGAGATTAATTTTACTATTACCATCCTAAATTTGAATGTATGGCATTTGGTTTTCACTGGGCTTTAATTATGAAATCTATATTATTTTAAGTTAAGAAAAATTAAAAAATATCACTTTATTTTTATTAATATATCTAATATATTTTCAAAGATATAAAAAGAAGATATGAAATATAATAAATGGTTATTTTTTAGATGAATTAGTTATTTTTATGATATTAATTTATTTATAATTTTTAGAGATAATATAATATCCTTAAATTATTACACAACATTAATGAAGTGCATGTGTATATAGTAGAAAAATAAAATAAATATTTTTAAAAACATTAGAGGTACTATATTTTGGATAAATTATTGTTATACATGAATTTAATGGATAATTATAATGAATACGTTATGGAGAAAGAGTTTATATTCGATTTCCATTATTATATTAATGCCCTTAAAGTCAAGATAAGTGAATAGTCCTAAAAATTACCTAAAATGACATTTAATTTTTAAAAATTATTTTTAAATCATAATAAATTATAAAAAATATATATATAATCCAATTAATGGGAAATTATCAATCCATTATTTTTTGGTTCATGAATATTCAACTTTAAATTTTGAAAACTATTTTCACGACTCTTAAAAAGTATAATTTTTTTACAACTATTAATGTTAAACAAGGTTAGTGAGGGGGTTAAACCAAAATATAAGGTTTTAAAATGACACCTAAAATTTTATAAAATTCTCTAAAATTGATTAGTTGAATATATTTAGATTTTATATTTATTATATTATAATATAAGAATGTTTGGATCCATTTTATATGAGTTATACACTTATTATATATTAATATTTCAAGTATTTACTAGTTTTCCACCTACCTCACTTATAAAAGGAAACCCCCTCTACTCTTATTCAGAATATTTGAGCAACATAGTTTGAAAAATACATAAAAAATACCTTCCTATATTCCTTAATTACATCCTATATCTTATGATCTTTCCATAAGACCATCCTAAGAAGGATTAATGTGTAAGCCAAAGAAGGATTCCAAAGAAGAGGTATAACACTTCACCAAGTTATTTAATTTAATTTTATATTATACAACATTAAATTTTATCCTAAAAATTATGATATAAAAAAATTATTATCTTAAATATAATAAAATTTTATTATGCTGATTACACTACCCGTATTCATCTCTTTTCCATCCTTTTGAAAATGAAAACATTACTCGTGCACACATACGACCTACTGTATCCACATAGTAGTGTAATTCTCTTTCCACCACCAATTTACTTGGATGATTGTAAATATGTAATAAATGAATATATATGATATTTATTACAAAATTATTATTTTTAAAATATAATATATTACTTACCCTATTGCACTTCCATCTTCATGAAAATGATAATGTCGTCTATGCGTACGTGTAGATTTCCACCTCCACGAAACAATATGATTCATTTTTTTATGTAGAACATTCATGAATTATTATAAATATGTAATTAATTTATAAATTATTTAATTGTTTCATGATTAATAATATTGAGATGATCAAATTATGACCAAAATTCATGTACCAGAACTACCGAATCAAAACATGTATGAAAAATAGAACACTTAACACCTAAGATGATGATGCTAATAAAAAATAATTAATAAAAGGGTGATAGGATGTTATAATATGGTATGATAATATTTAATATGTTTATTTTATAGATTTATAATAAATCAAAATTTATTTTACAAGTGGTTAACAACGCATACAAAACAAGTTGGATTTGAGGTAAGGGTAATTTCATCTCATTTCTACTTTAATGAGACATGTTTTAAATTATTCACCTAATTTATTCTAAAAGGTGTATATACTACCTCTTTGAAAATTTATATCATTAATTAATCTCTATTCATGGAATTAAATGGTTTTTATTTATGTTTTCTCTTTTATGGGGTTTTGATTCAAAAGTTACCAAAGTAGTACGGATTTATTTCACAGTCTCATTTTTAATTGAGATTGTTTATGTTTAAATTTATGTTGATATAAATTTATCTTTTATATTATCATATATTCTGGTTATTTATGGGGTTTCTATGTTTTCATAAAATTTTTCATCTCTTTACAACTTAAAATGACCAATACTTTTTATAATAAAATTTGACGTTATTTCCTCTCTAGTCAATGAACTTTTTCATCCATGTCCAAATTATTAAAAAAGTTTTAAAAAATTTTATTTTGTATGATAAAATAATTATTTAAATTCATTTGAAACCATATTTTTCTTTATTTTTAAATTTTTAAAAGGAATATTATTTTTATTTTCCAAACTAGGTACTTTTGTACTTTTTACCAAAAGTGTGAAAGGAATCATTATTTTTGACATTTACCAAGTGAGCATAATTTCCCATTATTATAACTATTATTTACTTTCAAGATAAATTTATAATTTTCCATTTTTATTTATAAAGAAAAAAAATTCTTTATATTTTGGGAATTTTTATTTAAAATTTTATCAAAATAAAAAGGTATTATTTTCTTAAAGTAATGAATGTAATTTTGGAAATGATTTATAAAATTTTTTTACAACAAAGTTACAAAGGATTTAGGAAAAGTTATTTTTGATGTTTTTCTTTCATTTTAATAACTAATATTAAAAAATAATGTCCTTTATTAAAAAACTTCATTTTTATGAATCAATTATCTTCTTTCATCCTCTATTAATTTATAGTTTAGTGTTCATTAACATTCTTATGATCAAATTCCATATAACTCTCCATCATTTCATTGGACATTATTTTCTCCTCTATATCCATATTTTAAGGATCATGGATTTATACATCACCATTTAGACCACTTTGGTGTTGTCTCAATTTTATATAATTTTTATATACATTATTAGTTGAAGGAATTTTATTAGGAATTTTATTTCCATGGCTGAGGAAATATTCCACATTATTGATTCAATATGGATAAATTTTAATTTATTAGGAATTTTTTGAATGAATTATATTGATCATTAAATATATGATTAATGCGTAGGGTGTTCAAGTGATGGGTGGGGCCTGATTACAGACTACCCCTTAATGCATAAACATGTCTCATGAAAAAAATAAGTGTCACATTAGTTAGGAAACTGGTGTATATGTACCCATACAATGAAAGTGTAATGTCCAAGGACATGAAGATAAGATTCATGGTATATTATCTGAGGCCTTGATGATAAGATCATGAATGTATTGGTTTATTCCTTTCCTTTATTTAGAATTCATTTTTCATTATCCATGGGATTTTTATGTTGATATTAGACATGTATCTACTTTGAACTCAAGTGGTTGATTGAATGAAATTTGTTTTGATCATCCACTTTTCCATATTAATTATACCTCATTCACTCATGTTAGATTTTTTTTCTAAAAAACCCTTAAGAATCATCTAATATCACCCATTATTTTCTTTTATTTTCCCCATGATATAAATAATGAATCTTTGAATGGTTTTTCAAGGATGCAAGAATGTTTTTCATTCTATGTTTTTAATTTCCAATGTAATATGGAAGACATGTATGTATCTAGTTTTCCAAGTCTTGTAAACTAATCGTTCTTGGGAGGTGAAATACCCTATATCTTATACCAATTTATTAAGTAAGAACCGACTCTAGGTTACTATAATTGTTATGATTTATTATATATGATATGAATGAAAATTAATATCTACCAGATATAGTCATGGATTATTTATGTTCTCAAACTAGGGTAAGTAATGATGAAATATGGATCATTTTCCAATAATGGATACAATGAGTTTAAAAGGGTTCATC
Organism: Viscum album; assembly: GCA_963277665.1. Lineage (NCBI taxonomy): Eukaryota > Viridiplantae > Streptophyta > Magnoliopsida > Santalales > Viscaceae > Viscum > Viscum album. Next base: position 1,703,395,015 of record OY728141.1, on the reverse strand, counting down.
ATTTTATTGAGATCACATTTAATAAAATTCTTTATTAAATGTTTATAAAACGTGATACTCATTTGAAAAAATATTCTATTTTATATTAATAGAATCATAATTATCAAATTTAACCTTGACATTTACCCCAAATAATGAGAAGTTTATTATAATAAACTCTTAATACTTGTAAATTTAGTAAAATTATGTAATTTCTTGGAATTTTGTGTATTTTTTTAAATTATATGGAATTATTTTGATACCACATTCTTTGAAGACATGTAATTTCAAGGCCCGGTGAGCCTGGAACGGAATTTTGAACTTTTTTTAAGTACGCTTAAGTAAACGTGCGAGTGAGTTTTGCTAACTTTTGAACCGGTACTCAGATCAAAAATACGAGGGCACTGTTGAATTTATAACACTAGGATTCACCTAGAAAGGATTGAAATTTGGCCGGCAAGGGCCGAACGGAAAAATTAGTTTCTCAGAATTTTCAAAAAAATAATAAAATAACTTTATAAAGTTATTTTATTTTATTTTCTCATCCTTTGAGCGGGGGATGGAGATGATGTGGTGCAGTGACAAGGCGCATTAATGAGGATTATTAATTTCTTGTTATCTCATAGCGTAACGATGCTTTAATGACACGTAAAAATGACATTGTTTCATTAACAAAACAACATAACGACACGACGTCACATCGTAATAGAAACGCTACAACGTGTTTTCCTTTTTTTTCGGTTAACCTGTTGGTGGAATGAGGAATTAAACTGTTAGGATTCTCTTACAAAGATCCGATGAACTTCCTCTCCAATGAAAAATGAAAAACACTGATGAATGGAACACACATTCGACACACCTCAAAGAACTGAGTTGGAAGCGACCCACGACATCGACATCTTAAAACCTTGACGATGTAATGTTACGACAACAAACATAAAAGAGGTAGGGGTTATTTTATTTAAAATTTATTCCCCACTCTTATCTAGAAATGATGAATGTGGATCAAACCATGAATAGGTTGATCTGTGAATCATGCATTTATGTAGGAGAGTGACTTTTCTTTTGGGATTTATTATTCAGGATTAGTTTATCTCTAGTTTTATGGATCCACAATACCCAAGCCTCCCCATGATTATAAAATTCTAACTCTGAGGGTGTGGGCCAACACGAACAAGGCCTGAGCCCCTCCGCATGTGCACTCTTTGTGAACGGATTGTTTGAATCAAAAAAAATGTGGGTTTGAGACCTTTATAGTGAAGAGGACGCTCATCGGAGGCCGTAGGCACAGGTGATGAAAAGAACGGACCACTGGAGTGTGTTTGGTGGTATTATGAACATCTTTTAGTGAGTAGGCGGTGACCGCGGGTGGAGGGGGCAGCGCGCTACGCGGGGTGCCATGCAGGTCAGAGGCCACAAAGGCAGTGGGGAGACGTGGCACCCACCTGGAACCATGTAAAGGGACGGCCTGCTTCTGGGCCATCTGGGTGGCTCTGTGAGCCATAGTCTCTCGATCATGGTAGGAGGGCCCCACGCATCTGCAGGGCCAGGAGAGGCCGGATGCTGTAGCCAAATGTGTTTCGGCCAGGTGACACACCACTGGCCCTCACCTCATGGTCCGGGCTTTGGGCTGGCAAGCCGCCCCTGCCAGTGGGTCAGACCCACACCCTTCACGCAGGGCTAGACTAGACTTGGTCGCCGGGAAACCCAGTGGGATGAACCCTCGGCCAAACTAGGTTGGGTCCAGCGAGGACCATTAGGCCTAGCACACTGGCCAGGCCGGACCAGACTAGACCAACCTAGACCCGAACCGATTTAAGTTGAGTCGGTAAAATTTTTAAATCGGGGTATGTGGAACCCCTGGGCCGGGTTGGTCGGGTCGGTCCAACTGAGTCGGACCGGGCTGAGATGAAACCAATCCCTATTTACTAAAATTCCCATATCTTTCAAACCAAACATCTGATTGATGAGTTGCTTGCGACTTTAGGACCCTCTCATATGGTGACTTTGATTGAAGTTGAGATGTGGATAATGGCTTGAGGATTGGTTCTCCCAAGTGCACTACATATGGAACCCTGCAGTTTGATGATAACTAAAAGCTATTTTCTATCGACTCTGTGGGACATGACGATGACCTAGTGGGAAGTGAATCTGTGTGACCCAGTATTCCCATGGTAGGGAGAAACTCTGTGTGACTTGGAAGACCCATGGTGCTCGATAGGAGGAGTACCTTAGTATGGCTAAGGTGGAAAGCGACTCTGTGTGACCCAATAGGCCCATGGTGGGGAGCGACTGTGAGTGACCCAACACACCCACATTAATAATTAGGGATGAGTACCAAAATAGTCCAAGGTTAGTGGGAAACGACATCTGTGTGACATAGAAGGCCCATTGTACTCGATAGAGGAGTTATCCAAAAACTGAGGTGTTAGATGATGTGAATGATGTTTCTACTATCACTACCCTAAATATATATTTTATGTGAGATGTCTCATGATTTGGGATTTATTTTTATGATTTATGTGTGGTATTTCCTTTTTTTGGGTTCACTACTGAGTATCACATTACTCACCTCTGCACGGGCTCCACCCACTCGTGTCGTATCCCGTGCAGGCGATCAGCGTTTCGATAGAGACTTTGGTGGACCGAGACCCATAGGTTCTTAGGGAGACGGGACTGATAGAATCTACAATAGTGTACTTGGTATCCTAGGACTATGCAGGGCCTAGTAAAATCGGGTGGACATGCTGTTCATCTTTGGCTTCCAATAGCTACACTACTCTCACGATCAAGTGGGGTTTTCCCCAGATGACCATCAGAGATTCCTTTTTGTACTTTGTTATTTTCAGTTCTTTTGTTTGTTTTGTATTCTGTCCTACTCATATTAGTTGTACTTGTAATCAGCTTTGTTTTAGTGATACTTGTTTCCTTTTTAGCATGTGGTATTTGGTTGGACATGTGTGTGCATACAGGTACTAAAGAAAATGCCTCCCAATTGTAGGTTGATGCCTTCAGCGCTAGTGGCCAGCCCTTGGTCTTCAGGAGGCAGGCTTGGGGTAGTCACGACATGGGCCCCAAGGTACGGGTCATGAAAAAGTGGCATCAAAGGGCAGTCAGTCCTACCATAATGTCTGAGAGTCTGTATTTTGTTTTGGGATAATAGTGTTAAGTGTTTCGAGTTTAACTTCCAGATTTGGGGAGTCCATTATTGGTTCGGCGGCTGACATATCCATACACCAGGACCTTGAATTCTACTTTTCAGCTCTATGTATGAAGACACTGGTTTCATAAGTGTCTCCTTATGTTCTTTTGAATAAAATTCAACTCACTAGGTATAAACTTCTGATTGTGGTACATCTTGATCTATCTCAAGATTCCTCCACGTGGATGACTGTCCAAGATCCCGATACGAGGTCATGAGGATAGACCGCCTAGTGATGAGGCATCAGTTCAGGGACCAGTTATAGAGTTGGCCCCACCGAGTGGTGCACCAGTGCTACCACCACTCGATGGTCAACATCTACTGCCGATGGTTCTGGTAGAGGACGTGTGAAGACATAGTTCCCTACATGATTTTCAGAGACATAGAACTCCACAGTTCAGGAGAGAGACAGATCCTCAGGTCACTGAGGACTGGATAGAGGTAGTGACATGAGTCTTCCACTTAGTGAAGATATAGCCTGAATAGATGACAATATTTCCAAAGGGCCTTCTACAGGTATCGGTAGGGATATAGTGTAGATTTACCACCCAGACGCACAATGAGGCGACTCTCACCTAGGTAGACTTCTAGAGGCTTTTTGGGAGGAGTTTTTCCCCCATGACCTTGCACTCTATGTGCATTCATGTGTTGATTCACCTATAACAGGGCAACATGAAAGTGGATGACTACTCAGCGAGGTTCACCGAGATATCTTGCTACTCGACAGATATGGTGTGAGACCCTTTCTTCTGGGCTTGGGCCTTTGATCTAGGACTCAGTTGGGAGATCAGGGCATCAATTTTGTCTCTCAACATCCCTACTCAAGAGGAGGTGCTGGAGAGAGACCTTCTGGTAGAGAGATTCTTGGTGGAGCAGGCGCCCAAAACTAGAGCTACTAGCAGACCCTAGGCGGAGGAGTCTTTGGCAGGTAGTAGACATCCGACCTGAGGGCCCAAGTGGGACAAGTCTTTCAGAGGATGACCTAAGGCCTCAGGGTCGGCAGTGTGGGGATCCCAGTCCAGAGGGAGTCAATAGGGAGCCAGGCAGTGCTTCATGTGTGGTGGGCAGGAACACATGGCTCATGACTGCCTGACCCACTGTACCAATGACCAACAGACAATTGAGGGGATGTCGAGGTAGAGGTAGCAGTTCGAGTGAGGAGGTCTTTAGGGTGTAGGATGTGGCAGGGGAGTAGGCTAGGTAGCAGGGGGTGGGTGATGGTTTGAGGTGTTCCCACCACCACCCCCAGGTGGTCCACCCTGACCTTAGGAAGAAGGAGGATAGGGGCGAGCACAGATTCAGGCAGCAGAGGTTTATGACCATTATGTAACACCCCAATATTCCACGGTACACTTCTCTTTGAATAATACATTAGCGTGTGTTGTACGTAACTTCGAGTTCTAACACACCACAACCAATCAAACTAGCCGTTATGAATAGTAATACCCACTTTTTGAAATTTTATACATTTTATCATTCAAAATGGACTTCATTTTTGGATTCATAATATCGAAATTAGCCTAGGGTGAAATTTTGGTATTTTTATGAAAACTTTCAATTTTTGATGAATAGTGAAAAACACCGAGTTATAGTTTAAAACTGAATTTTTATTTAAATAATTATTTATTTTATTTAAATTCATTTTAGGTCAAAATAGATACAAAATAACTATATAAGTTCAATGTAATTCATTGGATTCAGTTTATAATAATTTTATATATATAAAAATTTTATTAAACTTTTCACCGTCTTTTACCCATCTCTTAGAAGAATTTGCAAATTCACATAAAACATAATTTTACCGCTTCTGTGAGTGGAATTTAGAAAATCCAAGAGACACTGTTAATATCAAGGAGTAAAATGTGGTTCAATAAGTTAAAAATAATTTTTGGTAAATAATAACTTTTTACTTTTATTTACCACGATTAAAAGTAAATAGGGTAATTAAGGGTAAAATTGATATTATTATTACCCTAACGCATATCCTAATTATATTGGATAAGTATAATTAGATAAAAAAACAACCTTAGGAATAAAATATAAACCACTTTGGTCCACTCATATTAGATTAGGACATTTATTATTATCTAATTCAAAGAAGAGTTAAAAGAGTTGAAATCAAAGTTTAATAAATATAGGGTTATACATATAATAAATTATATTATAAATATTTATTATAAAGATAAAAAAATTACTACATAATGTTATTTTATTTATAATTTTTATACATTAAATAATTTAATTTATTTATAACACAATGGTGATGCAGTAATTACCTAATTGATGAAATATTAAAATAATTGATATTATAAATATCCAAATAAATGTAATTTTAGACTTTATGAATTAAAAAAATTTGATAGGTTAATATGACATGTTCGTATTTATTAAATTAATTTGGTTTGAATTAATAAAGTTGTTAAGACTTTATCAAAAATTAATGATTAAATAGTGTCAAAATTGACATAAAAGAGTTTTTGAAACAAATATTATATTATTAATTGATTTTAAATTCCTAAAAATCTAAGGTTCGAAAAAGAGACCTATATAATGATAGTTGTATCATTAATTAACCACTTAGGGTTTACTTGGATGTATATATTCTGTTTATTAACCATATAATATAAAAATACAAAGAGATATGGTAAATGTCAAACTATTTAACTAAGAGTTAAATATGAATGATAAGGTTAATATAGTGACCCAAACCTATCTAAAACCTATTTGTTGAGTAGTTTTCGACCCATAACCACATTATACTTTAAATAATCCAGTTTGGAGCCATTAGAAACCGAATATGAATTTATTATAAAATAATACTTTAAGTTTTTCCTAAAGATCCCCTCCTCCCCCTTATAAAAGGACACCACTTTTAACCAATTATTCATACTGTAAAAGACTTTTTGTTCGGCCAAAAACTACCCAAATATCCTATAAACTTCCCTAAATTCATTATAATGGAATTACTTTAGTCATAAATCCAACTTAAGGAGCCCTTTTGATCAAATAAAAACAAAGAACCCGAAGAAGAGGTAATAATTTCACCACCCTCTTTAAAGTTCCTTTCTTCTTCCAATTCTTCATTATTTGTAATTTACAATATAAAATAATAAATCCAGTATATTCTATATACTATGATGTTGTTATGAATATGGTACAACCTTATTCAGTATTCTATCCATCCTTTTAATGACATTTCACCATATGTGCGTACGTACGGCTTACCGTCTCCACGTCGTGGTGTAATTGTTATTCAAAACATTATTATTTGGATGGGTGTGATAATGATGTGTAATTGAAGAAAATAATATATATAACATTATAATTATTCTTTATATATGATATACCATCCAATTATATATTATTTTAATATCAAAAGAATGATATTGTCGCTCGTGCGTACGTACGGACAACCGTCTCCACGAACGCGATGAGATTCATTCCCCATCGTATCCATTCAAGACTAATTTTCATTTGATGATTAAAAATAATTTTTAAGTACTTGATATAATTCTGGATATGAATAATATAAAACCTATGGATAAAAAACATAGCTTATGTAACAAAACATATAAAAGAAAACGAGTAAGTAAACACCCGAAATGATGATAATACAAAAAAAATATTAACAAAGAAATATTAAAAGATCATATACGATATCTTATTTATGTATATGATTCTTGTATAATTTAATAACAATGATTTAACTATTATAAAGTAGGTTAACCTACCCTCAATTATGGAAAAGTACAAGGTAAGGGTTTATTTCACAATCTCTTCATTTTCCAAGGTTGTTTATACATAATTACCTACTGGGACATCTTTATCATCCATATCCATGTTTCTTAAAAATTTATTTCAAAAAATTTCTAATATTCACTAGAATATGGGTTAAATTAATTTATACCCTTGTTTTACTTTTAATAAAATGGTTTGAAAGTAATCTTTCCGTCGTTTTCCAAACAAGGTCCTTTTTAACCTTTTTGACAAAATTAAGGTAAGAATGTCTTTTTAACTTATACGATGGGTGCAACTATTTTCCACCATTATAAAATCATTGAAGATTACCTTACAAGCTTATAATAATATATTCAAATTAAATATTTCCTTTTATAATTATGTGACTTTTAAATGATTTAAAAAAAGAGATATTTCTCTCAAATAGTTTTGTTTTCATCTATATCAACATCCTTTGATGGATTTTAAGCTTATTTAAAGTTGATTTATTATGATACAAAACTTCCATATTGTATTGAAGGTTTTGTGATATGTTTGACTGTGGATTTGTTATTTTTATATCATTCAGGGTTTATGGAGAAAGTATTGACATTCCGTTTTCTATTTTTAATACGAAAGTTTATGTTATGTTTAAACTTGTTCATATGAGGAATGCATTGGACTTAATGAGTGACGGGTGGAGCCCGCTATAGCTCCTCAATGAATCAGTAGGTATCATGAGACAAAATAGTGTCTTGGCACAAGGCCTTGACAAAATATTATTTGTAGTCTTGGCACAAGGACTTGACTATGTGGTTATGATAGTCTGGAATTATGGATTCCATCATTATGAAAGTGGTTATTGATATTGAATGTGATTATTCGACAAGTAGAATATCCATGTGAATAGGTAAATTGCATTATTTCATTTCATTTTTTCCATATTATGCTGAAGTTCAAGTTTAAAAGGCTTTTGTTTTAGTTATACATTGTCTTAAATGTTTGTGATTATTTATGAAAGTTTCTGCTGTATTGTTATCCTTACTAAGCATCTGAGCTCACCCCTTTCTATGTTTTATTTTTCCCAGGATGTGAAGAAGTATTTTATGACAGACTTGTAGGGATAGTCTGAGGGGATATGAGTGTGGAATATGGAGACTATGTTGTTGTAGTTTTTCACTTTATGATGTAATGTAAGACTTATGAATGTATCTAGTGTTTCCAAGGCTACAAAACTAATCGGTATTTCGAGACTTGATATTTTGTGATCATGCCACTGTTATGTAATAATGCACTGAATCTGGGTAACTAGGGTCAGGGCGTTACACACGACACCCCAGAGATGATCTGAGGTAGGATATATGTCTTCTCCACCCTAGATACAGTTCTTATAGATTCATGTGCTAGTCACTCCTTCCTTACCATGACTCTCGTTTAGAGCTTGAAGATTTTGTTGGAGTCATTGGCTTGATCTTTACGACTAGAGACTCCTATAGGGGGGATTCAATGATTAAACAGTGGTTCCGATAGTGTGAGATTACTGTAGAAGGCAAGATCTTCTGCTGGGATCTCATAGTAGCGGCATCGAGTCCTTACGACGTGATCTTGGGTATGGACTGGTTATCCACAGTTCGTGCTCAAATCAATTATTTTAGGCATATAGTGTGGTGTTTCCATAGATATGGGACCAGTTTTTCCTTCACCGGTGAGAATAAAAACCTTGCAGCATAGGACATACTTTCTTAGAGGAGGGTGTATCTGATCACTCACCAGTTAGCTAGCCTCACCCTTAGTGCATTGGATGAGAGGAGTCAAAGTTTTCCTATAGTGGTGGACGAGTACAAGGATGTTTTTCATGAGGATGTTCCAGGACTAAATCCTCATATGTAGGTAGACTTATGCATCAAAATGTACCCCATGATGACACTGATATCCACAACAGAATATAGGTTGTATCTTACAGAACTTCACGAGCTTCGGTTACAGCTAGAGGACTTCCAAGAGAAAGGGATCATAAGGCCCATATTTTCACCATGGGTAGCCCTAGTTCTTTTTTCCAAGAAGGCAGAATGGAGTTTGAGGTTGTGCATGGACTTTTAGTTCCTGTACCTAGTGAACATGAATAAAAAGTATCCACTACCAAGGATCAATGACCTCTTTGACCAGTTGAAGGGAGCGAGGTGGTTCTCAAAGACAGACCTCAGATCGGTCTATCACTAGCTTCAGGTATGGGATGAGGATGTACTGAAGATAGCCTTCATGTGATAATACAACCACTATGAGTTCCTAGTGATTCCTTTCAGCATGAACAATTCCCTAGCAGTGTTCATGGGACTCATGAACATGATTCTTCATCCTTACCTTGACCGATTTGTTGTGGTATTCATTGATGACATCTTGGTGTACTTGGAGTCAGAGGAGGAGCACGCTACACACCTGCGAATAGTATTGAATAGACTCTAAGAGCACTAGATTTATGGTAAGATCTCGAAGTTTCAGTTTTGGATTCAAGAAGTCCAATTTATATGACACGTCATCTTAGAGGCTGGAGTTGTAGTGGATCTGGAGAAGATAGAGGCATTGCTTACTTGGGATCTACCCAAGAGAGTGACTAAGGTGAAGATATTCTTGGGGTTGGATGGTTACTATCAAAGGTTTGTGACTAACCTTTCCAGAGTATCAGAACCCTTATCAACTTTGACATGGAAGAGAGAACCCTTCATGTGGATGGAGAAATGTCAGCAGAGTTTACAGGAGTTGAGGCGAAGACTGACTAGTGCCCCCATCTTGATACTACCAGAGGAGGGAATTGGGTATGTAGTTTACTTCGATGAATCAGATACTGGACTGGGTTGTTTTCTGATGTAGGAGTGGGTAGTGATCACTTACGGATCATGAAATTTGAGGTAGCATGAGCATAACTATGTGACACATGACCTAGAGTTAGAAGCAGTGGTCTTTTACTTGATGATATGGAAACACTACTTGATGGGTGAACAGTTTACAATTTAATTTGACCATAAGAGTCTCTGGTATATGTTCTCCAAGAAGGAACTGAACCTGAGATAGTGGCAATGACTAGAGTTCATCTAGGACTATGACTTTGAGATAGTCAATACTCCTGGTAAGGGGAATGTTGTCGCAAACACACACATCAAGAGGACCAATTTGCAGCTAATGAGTGAGATGCTGAAGTAGCTGGCCATGATGTAGATATCCTTCATGGATAGTGGTGGAGATTCTTACCTTTAGTCAATGACTGTTACTCCCCCACACTTATAGTGACTCAGGGAGGAACAATTGGTGGATGTTGACCGCGAGGCCTGGAGTGCTCGGTTATCCTCAGGATAGGCTCTTTATGGATTTTCAATAGGTGGGGAGCATGTTATCCTTTTTAGAGGGAATACTATAGTGACAGTGATGTTAGAGGAGGAGGTGATGAGGGATTCCCATACATCCCCTTGGGCGGTACATCATGGATTGGAGAATATGTATGAGGACCTCAGACACCAGTATTGGTGGCCAGGGATGAAGAAAGTGGTGGATGAGTTTGTTTCACGATGCATCACTTGGTATTAAGTGAAGACCAATAATCAGGTTCTAGTAGGCTTCACCCAGCTATTTGAGGTACGAGAGTGGAAAAGGGATGGTAACTCGATGAACATTGTGACGGGGTTACCACATACATCTAGGGTTCACGATTATATCTTGGTGATCATTGACCAACTCACCAAGTAATCTCACTTCCTACCCATCTAAGAGTAGGTACTGGTAGAGGGATTGGGATGCCTCTATGTTCAGGAGATAGTGCAGATTCATGGGGTTCCTTTGACGATCGTCTCAGATCATTATGCTCGCTTTACATCACAGGTTTAGAGAGGATTATAGGAGGAATTTGGTATAAAGTTGTGCTTGAGCATAGCTTTTCATCCCCAAATGGATGGTCAGGTGGAGCAGACCATACATACCTTGGAGGACATGATATGTTCTTGCATCCTAGATTTTGGTCACAGTTGGGAGGACCACCTACCACTGGTGGAGTTTCTATAAAACAACAGCTATCACTCCACCATTTATATGGCACCATTTGAGGCCTTGATAGGCAGCCTTGCAGATCACCCCTATGCTGGATAGACCTAGGGGAGTCAACACTCATGGGTCTGGAGTTGGTATGAGCTACCACTGAGAAGGTTTAGATCATCTAGGAGAGAATGAGAACTGTACATAGTAGGAAAATTTATTATAACGACAGGAGACAGAGACCCTTGGAGTTTGATGAGGGAAATCATGTATTCCTTCAGGTCTCACCCTAACGAGGATTGCAGAGATTTGGCCTGGGTGAAAATCTATCTTCGAGGTTCATCAAATCTTTTTAGATCCTGAGCAGAGTTGGCGATGTGGCGTACTACCTAGATATTCTCCCACAGATGCACCAGGTGCATGATGTTTTCTATGTGTTGCAGCTGAGGAGGTATGAGCATGATCCATTTCATATCATCGACTGGGGTGATCTAGAAATTGATGACGAGGATACGTTTGTGGAGTTACTGATGGAGATAGAGGATCAATAGGAGAAGGTACTATGTGGGTGATCGATTCCTCTAGTACATGTTCTATGACAGAACAAGAATCTCTAGGAGGGCACAAGTGAGCGGGAGACTCAAATTTGTGCTCAGTATCCCAATCTGTTTGATTTGTTTTTTCATTGGATTTTCAGGATGTAAATCCCTAAGGTAAGGATAATATAATGTCTTAGAAATTCGATGTAATTTTTTTTAAATTATATGTAATTATTATGAGACCACACGCTTTGACGAAACATGATTCTGAGGCCCAGTGATCCCTGAATGGAATTTTGATCCTTTTTAAGTACACTTAAGTGAACGTGCGAGTAGGTTTTCCTAAATTTTGAACTAGTGCTTAGATCATAAATCTAAGGGCACTTTTGAATTTAGAATACCGTGATTCATCTAAAAAGTACATAACTTTGGATAGCATGGGACGAACGAAAAAGTAAATTTTTAGACATTTCGAAAAAAATAATAAAATAAATTTAAAAAGTTATTTTATTTTATTTCTCATCTATTGAGCAGAGGATGATGATGATGTGGTGTAGAGACGGGGTGCGTTGATGAGGCTAATTAATGGCTTGTTAACTCGCAGTGTAAAGACGCTTTAATGATGCATAATAGCAATTTAATTTCATAAATGAAACAGCGTAATGACGCAACATTACAACATAACAGAAATATTGTGACATGTTTTCCCTTTATTTTGGTTGACACGGTGGAACGAGTAATTAAAATATGAGGATTTCTTGAAGAACCTCTGATGAACTTCCTCTCCAATGAAGAACGATAAACACCGAAAAAAAATCAAACACCTTTGACGCACCTCGAAGAATGGAGTTGGAAGTGATGAACGGTGTTGACATATTGATACCTAGAGGACGTAATTCTACGACAACGAATGTCAAAAAGGTAGGGGTTATTTTATTAAAAATTTCTTCCCCATTTATTTCTAGAATTGAAAAACATAGATCAACTCATGGACAGGTTGATCCTTGAATCGTGCGTTTATGCGGGAGGGTGACTTTTCTTTTGGGAGTTATTATTCGGGATTAGTTTATCTCTAGTTTGATTGATCCACAATCCCTGATCCTCCCTGTGATTATAAAATTCTAACACGGAGGGTGCAGGATTACAGGAACAAGGCCCAAGCCCCTCTACATGTGCGCTCTTTGTGAATGGATTTTCCGAATTGACGAAAAGGTGGGTTTGAGACATTCACGGTGAAGAGGAGGCTCCCTGGTGGTTGTAAGCCTATGTGGTGTGAAGAACAGACCACCAGAGAACATTCGGTGGTCTTCCGAACATCTTCCAGTGCACCGGAGGTGGTGATGGTGGCCCGTAGTGGTGGCTTCGGGTAGAGGGGGTGGCGTGCTCATCAACACGCCACGACGGTAGGAGGATGCAACCAACAGGCCGCAGCGGTAGTGGGGAGATGTGGCACCCATATGGTGACACATGGAGGGAAGACCCACATTCAGGTCCTCTTGGTGGATCGAAGAGCCACAATTTCTCAACCATGGCAGGAGGGCCGTGTGCGTCTGTGGAAGGAGGGTCCTGCATGTCCATAGGGAAAGTAGATGCCAGGCGTGGTAGCTAGTCGCGTCCCGGCTAGGCGGCGCACCACCAGCCCGTACCCCCATCCGACAAGTCGGACCTGCGCCGGAGGTCTAGAACCACACCCATAAGTCTAGACCTATGATAGTAGGCCATACCCACACCATTCGGGCCAGGCCGGACTAGACCGGGTTTCCAGGTAACCCAGTGGGATGGACCCTCAACTAAACTGGGTCGGGTCCAGCGAGGCCCATTAGACTTGTCCCACTAACCAGGTCGGACCAGACTGGACTAACCCAAACCCAAACCGAGTGAGGTTGATTTGGTCAATTTTTTAAACCAGGGTATGTGGGACCCCCAGGCCGGGTTGGTCCAACTGGGTCGGATCAGGCCCAGACGTAACCAGCCCCTATTTACACAAACTCCTGTATCTTGCAAACCGTGTGTCCGATTGATGAGATGTTTGCGATGTTGGGACCCCATCGATGAGGCATATATTTTGGAATGATCTATGGTTACATTCATGGATTTTGAGATGCAAATAATGTCTTGAGGAGCGGTTCTCCCAACATGCTACATACATAACCCTATAGTTGGCTGAGACCTGAAGACTGCTAACAATCAACTCTATGTGACTCAACGATGTCCCAGTAGGAAACATCTCAATGTGACCCGAAAAGCCCATGGTTGGGAGTATCTATTTGTGACCCAGAAGACCCACAATACTTGATAGGAGGAGTACCTCAGTATGGCCAAGGTGGGAAGTGGGTTTGTGTGACTCGGTAGGCCCACAACGAGGAGCAGTACTGTGTGACCCAACATACCCATGATACTAATCAGGGATGTGTACCATAGAATTCCAAGGTTAGTGAGAAGTGGATTCTGTGTGACTTGGAAGGCCCACTATACTCGATAGAGGAGGAGTTCTCTAGCAGTCAAGGTATTCGATGATGTGACTCATGTTTCTACTATCACTGCCCTAAATGTATGCTTGGTGTGAGCTATCTTGTGCTTCGTGATTTTCTTTGAGGATTAATGTGTGGTATTTACTTTTTGTTTTGGGGTCCCTACTGAGTATTTCTTTACTCACCCCTACACGGGCTCTGCCCACTCATGTCATGTCCCATGCATGTGATCAGTGTTTTGATAAAGACTTTGGTGGACCAGGACCGAGAGGTGCTCAGGGAGATGAGACCGACAGATGCTAAGACGGTGGACTTGGTGGCCTATGACTAGGCAGGGCCCAGTAGGATCGGGTGGAAAAGACATTCTACTTCAACTTCCAATATCTAAACTACTCTCATGATCATGTGGGTTTTTCTATGGATGGCCATCATAGTTTCCTTTTTTTACTTTTTTGTTTTTAGTTCTTTTGTTGGGTTTGTATTTTGGCCCACTTGTATTAATTGTACTTGTACTCAGATTTTTTTGGTGATACTTGTTTCCTTTTCAGTATATGGGACTTGGTTAGGAATGTGTGTGCATACAGGTAGTCATACAAATGCCTCCTACTTGCAGGTTGATGCCTTCAGTGTTAGTCACCAGCCCCTAGCCTTCAGGAGTCGGGCTTCGGGTAGTCATGACACGAGCCCCAGGGGACAGGTCATGATAAGTTACTATGTAAAATAAAATTCTATATGTTATATAATCCTTTTCCCGAGTAACCAAGTGTTACATCCCAACCCCTTTTTTATTTAAAATATAATTTATTTGTGGGTTTTATAATTTTTCTTTTTCTTTTTTTATTTTTGGATATTCTAGATTGGAAATAAATGATAATAATAATAATGTTTATAACATTAAATGATATTAATTATAATTGTTTTATAATTAATTTTATTTAATAATAATTATAAGAGGAAGAGGACCCAAAATTGGGTCTCCATCCTCTCTTCTTATGCATGATTCACACCATCCCCAGGTATCCCCTTGCATGTGGCTTCCTTACCCCCACCACTCCTCTGGTTTCAACCATCCCTCTCCTTTTTTGCATGATATGCACATCACCAAGGAAGACACCTTCATGATCAACCACCCACTCTTTTCACTGAGAATTGTGAGACCCCCCAAGCTGATCCCCTTACTTTGGCATGTGCACTTCCTACTTTCATCCTTCATTAATGGAAATTTGTGGTGTGATTATCATGGTTTAGGGATGAATCTCTCAGGAAGAGTCTCCACTTCTCTATTTTATCTCCCACTTGGTGTTTTCTTCTTTCCCCATCATTATATAAATTTGGTCAAAACCAAGAATGGTTTTGGTATTGAAATTGGTTTTGGTTCTTGATTCTAGGGCTTGTGCAGGTCTCTTCTTGCTTGTTTGTGCATTCTCTATAAGAGGAAATGCATTTCAGACAATTTTCCATAGATTATAGGTATTTTTTCCCAAGTTTTGAATTTTTATTCCTCAAACTATTGATTTATTGGATGTTAAATTCTTGTTTAAATTACTTAATAGTTTTATTAAACATGTTTATTTCTTTTCTAAAAGGAAAAATGGATTTAACTGTGGTTTATATGGATATAAACGAGTTTTTCTTATTATTCAAATAATGAATTGAATCTAGTTTCAAGTTTTCTTCTTGTAAAATTGATTGATTGGTCAGTTAAAATGGTATTTATTATTATCAATGATGCTTTGGGTTTTCAATTTTAATTGAAAAGTATATTTACTTGGAATATTAAGTGAAACTTGTAATGTTGAGTCTTGATAAATTTATTAAAGGTTATTTTGATTAAAATGAGTGGTTTATAATTAATTTGAACTCATTTGGGTCATGAGATAAATAAATAATACCTGTTTTTATATTTTAAGATGTTTTATAAAATGAGAAAAAAATCCATAGATGTATTTCAAGTAGTTGGTTTCATAAAAATTATTTGTTTTATAAACTATGAATGCTCTATAATTTTAAATTGGTTTTATAAATTGTTGAATGAAATGATTTATAATTATTAAAATGTGGTAATTTTAGCTATCTTTGTGAAAATGGATTTTATCCCTTTGTTTTGTAAATGAAATTTGGTTTCAATAGAACCTTGGTATTTTAATTAAATGATTTCAAAGCATGAATTGGTTATAATTGTGAAATTGTATTGAATTATATTATATGAAGTGTAAATCATAAACTAATTTGAAATAAAAATTTGAAATCTTCCAAGTGAGGGTTATAGAACATCAGAGCCTCTGGTACATATGAGGGGGATGTAATTAAAAAAATAATTCTAGTAATTGTTTTTTGTTCAACATAGATACATGACTGAAGAAAAAAAAATGTTTGAGGAAGGGGGACACTTATAGGAGTAGACTCTTACCCTGCAATCCCATTGTCCTAGGTCAATGTGAGCACGAGGTGTCCTTTTATCACTAAGATTATGTGAGTATCCTAGCTAACATGGACCTATTGTATACTAGTATTTAGCTTCCACAGTTATTCTCTATGGAAAATGGTTTTTTTTTTCATGATTTGGATATTTTACATGTTTGAAATTATTTGTGATGCTTTGATTATTTGAAAAAATAGTTTTTTTTACTAAATGTTATTTAAAAATTGGTTTATTGGGAAATGTTTTGTAAACAATTTAAAGGGGTTAATTTACCTATTTTGATATAAAATTTCAAAATTTATTTCATGCCTTTTATTTTTCTAAATGATCATAATTTGTTTATTCATGATGGGTTTATAAAATGCCCATGAAATGATAGATTTTAAGGATTTTCTTTAAACTCTGTAAATTGATCTTCTTATTGTGTGTTTCTTGAAATGAGAATTATTAGTTTATTTTAAAAAAATATTATTTTAAAAAGGATTTATATTATTTTCCTATAAATATTTAAAATATTATTTTGAATCACTTTATTTAAAATTATCCTCAAAATAGATTTTTTATTAAAGATTTGGCATGCAACAAGGTGGGCGGTGGACTACTAAGAATTTTTATACCCAATCCTATTTTACATTTTAGTTTTTGGGTCTTGGTTTAGATATTGAATGATTATAGAGTGTTCATTATTTTTGTGATTTAAGGTTGGTCAATTATATTTTTCTCATTCAGACTGTGGTACCTATTATTTGATTTTTAGGACTTAACACAACTTTTTATATAATTTAATGCATGCGATGATTTATTTACTACTTTTAGTTATGTTTATTGGTGGATTGAATTATTTATGTGGATTCTAGGTGATTCTATAGTTAAAACATGTTGAGGGATCTTGGGGCTGAGTATAGGTATGTTGTATAGGTGGGGTTTTTTGGACCATGATCCAATGTTTTAGTTTATATATATTTATACATGTTACTTGCTTATATTTTTTTGTATTTTATATATTATTTATGTCAAGTAAATTAAAACTATATACACATCCTGAAATATTTTTGGAAGAAATAAATGGTTTTTAACCATGTTTTATTAACCAAAATTATTCTTAAAGGTAGTTCTTCGTTTCCCATACACTAGTTTTCAGTCCATGGGGATCAAAAATGCCCTTCGAACCAGTGGAAGGTCGGTTTTAGTGCCATTTCCAATGGTTCTTATGTATGATTTATTACAAATGGTTTGAAATTACGTTTTCCCTTATTAGTTTGGGATTCCAATTTATTTTTGATAGGGACTCAGGACTAAGTATGTAGGTCATGGTCTGGTGTAATATCACCACAACCTATGATGAAACTTGGGTTTCTATGGGAAGTAGGCTTTTTAATTTTGAATTAGATCCCTTTATTTAATTATTTTTTCGGATTTTTAGTTGAATTAATGTTTTTTTGAATTATGTGAGTGTTTTATGAGTTATTTTAGGGGATGCAAATAGGATTTGAATCCATGCCATGCAGTTAGCTCATGTGACCTAACAAACCATGTAGAGCCTGAGTGCATGGTTCAATATGTCTTTCAGTGGTAGTTTCTTGATTGAAATGTGGTTTGATAAAACATGTGGAAAAGTCATTATTAGACTATAGTCGATCATTGGATACTTATTCTATGTGGTATTATTGTGTTTTGGTATTGTTCTTGTTAAAAAAGGATTTATTTTAAAAATAGAAATAATTTGGGGTTTAAATTCTTTGAGAATATTTTTTTAAAGAAATAATTATATTTTAAAAAAGGAATCTTGGTTTTAAATGGTAAATTTGGTTTTGAAATGAATAATGAGGTTTCTCCATAAAATTAATTGAAATATATTTGGTGTTTTGGAACTCATAAATTGATTTCAAAGTGAACCTCTAAATTTTTAAGTAATCTCAAACTGATTTTTTTCCTATTTTTTATTTAAACTTTTGATTTAAATTCTTTAGTTTTCAGAAATTATTTTAAAATATTTAACTTGATACTAATAAATTTTTGGGTAAAAGGGTATTTGTATTCCATTAAGTGTTTTTAAAAAAGTTCAAATTTCATGTGGAATTTTAAAAATGAATTTCAAGTAGGGTTTTGAAATTTTAACAAGGGAAGGTCTCTTACAAAGAATTTTTTAAAGTAGTTTTTTTAATATGTAATTTTAGAAATGTTTTCAAATTGGTTTTTTTGTTTAAAACAATGAGTGAGTGATTTCATAAAGTAACTTATAAAATTAAAAAATGGTGTCTTGTAATGTGTTGATGTGGTAGGATCAGATTTTGGTTTATGTTTGTGATACGATATTATCTAGTATTTTTTTATGGTGTGATTTGGTTTAGATGTATCTTGGATTATACAGTATTGTAAAAACTAGTTTTATAAAAGTGAATAAATGGGTTTTTATGAAAAATGGATTTGTATTGAAATTAGGACTTATGGAATGTTTGAAAAATATAAATGATTTTTCATAAAATGTATTCAAAATTGGTTGATTCTCTTATGATGTTTGGAATGAATTTTTGTTTTAAAAATAGTTTAAGGGTGTTTTGAAAATGAAAATGAATTTTATATGAAATGAATTAAATTTTATTGTTTTTTAAATGAGATGGAGTGTTTTTAAAGATGGTGGAGATTTTTTCAAAATTTACTTTCATCAAATAAAGGTTTTTTCAAAACTTTTAATTATGTGGTATCTATTTTTGAGAAAAAGGGATTTTTTTTGTAATACATTTGTTTTTATGGGCTTTCATGTGTTTGTTTTTTCTATGGTTTATGTTGGAGTTATTTGGTTTATGCTTATAAAGTTTTTTTTTTTGTATTTTATGGTTTTTTATCTAATGTATACCCACAAAAAGTCTTAATGAAAGGATGAAATTATATCTCTAAGAGTGCGCCCTAGTGTGATTCTTTCTTTTGTTAGCTCATGGTTCTTAAAAGAGTTTTATAAATTGGTTTGTATAGTACTTGGTATTGGGGTTCATAAAGTTTAGAGTAGTTGAAATATTTAATATTATCCACATTTGATTTTCTACCTTTCATGTATTATGATATGGGGTATTTTTTTATTCTAGTGTTCTTAATAGATCAATCCTAGAGATGTTTGAGATTATTAAGGTGTCATTTGTTTAAGGGATATTATTTTTTATTTATTTTTTTCTATTGATAGTGGTGATTATTTGGGTGAAAATAAATAAATATTTATGTTTGGTGAGTTTTGGATCAATTGTGAATTTGAGGTGATGTCGATGGGAATAGTTCTTTGAATTCCTTTAGTTTCAATTAGATGATTAGAAATTGTTTATGATACTCATTCCTTGAAAATCGGTTAGGTTTATCTTTTGGTGTGATGTGGATTTGTGATGAGCCATTAATTTTTAAAGGCTATACATAAGAAATATTAGGTTGGTTTTAGGATAACTGGGAGTTGGTGTTGGTAATTATTATGTTTTGTTGGATTC
Organism: Viscum album; assembly: GCA_963277665.1. NCBI lineage: Eukaryota > Viridiplantae > Streptophyta > Magnoliopsida > Santalales > Viscaceae > Viscum > Viscum album. The sequence continues at coordinate 1,703,375,195 of OY728141.1, read as the reverse complement.
AATAGGAACTGATATTCTAGAAGTACAATACTGGGGTTCTCTCACCTATGCCAAGGCTAGACTATATAGTTATTGTTGAGTAATAGTTCCATTTTAGAATTCCCAATTATTTTCCATCATTCTATTGCTTGATCTATCTTGGTTATTTTTGTTTGAGATGATAACCATTTTGGGACTTTCAATCTAGTTTGATGTATAATATTTCTTGTGCATGGTGATTTGGAGGTTCCTTCAAATTATTAATAGTTTTTTTTCACTGATTAGGTAATTACAGAATTTCCATACAAATAATGAGGAAATCTAGTTAGTGATATCTCTTTTTGAGCCTTTTCTTTCTTTTTTGAGTTTCTATCCTTTCCGATTCATTTGAATAAAATAGTGATTTTAAGAAGAATTGATGTTTTAATTGAATTATAATTTTATGTAAAGTCTACCATATCCAAGACAACTTTTATTCACTTGGTGGAACAATTTTTACCCACTTGAGCACCCATATTGATGAGAGAGTCTTTGATTTTCCATCATAGCCTTAGTGGTTCTTCAAGATATAAAATGAGTTTGGTGGTTTATTCAAATTGATTCATGTCATGGAGTTCCTTGGTTTTAAATTTGAACTACGTTTAAATAATTTGATTCTCCTTTATTCCATTGATCACCTTAGTTTACCAAGGATTTCTGAGGGCATAAAGCGTTATGTTGGGGAGAACTATCACATTCCATCCCTTTTTTTATTTAAAATATTATTTATTAGTGGGTTTTATAATTTTTCATTTTCTTCTTATTTTTGGATATTCTAGATTGAAAATAAATGATAATAATGATGATTTTTTAACATTAAATGATATTAATTATAATAGTTTTATAATTAATTTTATTAAATAATAATTATGAGATGAAGGGGATCCAAAATTTTCCCCCTTCTTCTACGCATCACACACTAGCCCCAGGGTGTGCCTCACATGTGGGTTCCGTCCCCCTTACCTCTCATTTGGTTTTAACCTTCCCTATCCTATTCTACATGACACACAAAACCATAGTGAAGATTCCTTCATGATCAGACTCACCATCTTTCCCCCTAGTGTTGATTTACCCCTAGGATAACCCCCCTTCCTTTCATACATGCACCTCCTTATTCTGGCCTCCGTTTTTGGGAATTCATGTTATGTTCATAATAATTTAGGGAAGAATCTCTAAGATAAAGTATAAAATTTATCTTCTCTCTCTCTCTATATCTCTTCACATTTTTTCTTTCAAAATCATAGTTTGTATTTTTTCAAACCCTAAGAAGGATTTTGGATTTTTTTTTTGGTTCTTGATTCTAGGGCTTATGCAGGTCTATTATTACTTGAATTGGTGTTCTCTATCAGAGGTGATGAATTATTGACCATATATAGTTCATTATAGGTAGGTTTACCCAGCATCCTGACTTTTAGTTCAAGAACAATTGATTTTTTTGGATGTTAAATTGTTGTTTAATTTATTTAATAGTAGTATTAAATATGTTTATTGATTTTTAAAAAATAAAAATGGGTTTAATTTTGGTATTCATGGATAACAAAGGGGTTTTCCTTTTTTTCAAAGAATGGATTGAATCTAGTTTCAATTTTCTTGCCTGTCAAATTTCTTGATTGGCCATTTAAAATGGTATTTATGATTATAAATGATGATTTGGGTTTCCAATTTTATTTTTTAAAGATATTTACTATGAATTTCAAGTGAAACTTATAATCTCAAGTATTGATAAATTTATTAAAGGGTTTATTTGATTAAAATGATTGGATTATAAATGATTTTTCCTTGTCTAGGTCTTAAAATAAATTAAGATCCCTATTTTTGGATTTTAAGTCATTTTATGAAATTAGGAGAAATAAGTATATGGATATCAAGTAGGTGGATTCATAAAAAGGAATTTTTATGAACTATGCATGCCTGTTCATTTTAAATTGGTTTTCTAAATTATTTAATAGCATGATTTATAATTATTGAAATGTGGTGATTTTGGTTATCTTTTAGAAAATGGATTGTCTACCTTTTTTTAAATGAAAGTTTAGTTTCAAAGAACCCTTGTATTGTTACATAAATGATTTCAAAGCATGATTTGGTTTGAATTTTTAAATTAGAGTGACTCCCATTGTTGTTAATGAAAACCATGAACTGATTTGAAATAAAAATATAAAATAACCCAAGTGTGGGATGTTTCACATGGGAACTTTGGGTACTTATATGGGGGATGGAATTTGGACTAACATGATAGACATGGTTTGTTTTTATTATTATGGATACACAATTTCTACACTGTAAAATCAATGTTTGAGGTAGGGTGACACTTATAGGAGTGGGATCATACCCCCTAGGCTTGTTTTCCTAGGTTAATATGGACACTAGGTGGAATTTGATCCCTGATATTGTGTAAGGGTCCTAGCATAACCATACCTATTGTATCCTAGGATTTAGTTCCTATATATATGCTCTTTAGAATTTTTTTTATTCATGATTTGGATAATTAATATGTTTGAAATTCTATTTAATTATTTGAAATTAAAATGGTTTCATCAAATGTGATTTGAAAATTAATTTATTTGGAGAGGTTTTGTAAAATAATTAAAGGGGTAAATATTAATGTTTTGATATAAGTTGTGAACATGTATTTAAGGAATTTGATTTTGTTAAATGAGAATAATTTTTCTATTCATGCCTTCTTTATTAAATCCCTATGAAATGATTGATTTTTAATATTTTTTTTAAACTGTGTAACATGATATTCATGTCACATGTTTATTGAAATGAGAAAAGTTGGTTTATTTTAATAAATATGAATTATTAATGTTTTTCTATTATTTTTCATAGTAATAGTTAAAACCAAATTTTGAAGTACTTTATTTAAAAATTACATGAAAATGGATCTTTGATTAAAGTTTTTCCATGTGGAAAGGTTGGTGCTGTCCTAATGGTAAATTTTATGCTAAAAAATATTTTACATTTCAGTTTCAAGGTCTTAATTGAGCTCATGAACACTCTTGGAGTGTTTATTATATTAGGTATTTGAGGTCAATCAGTTATATTTATCACATTAAACCTATGGTTCATATTAATTGATTTTTTAGGAATTAACTTTAAATTTTATAGAATGAATAGAATTTGGAAATTTAGATGATTTATTTACTTATTTCAGTAATGATTATTGGTGTATTTCATTATTTATGTGGCGTCAGGATGATTCTAGATCTATAACATGTTGAGGGAGCTTATAGTGTGAGTGGAGTTATGATATTTATGTAACAGATTTTAGAGAATGTGTTGAGGGATTAGTTTATATATATTTATATCCAATGATTTCTTATATTTTTTGTACCTGTTATATTATTTCTAGTATGTATTTCCAACTTATTGATGTATCATAATGATTTTTGAGTAGAAATACATGGGTTGTTACCCATGTTTTATTGGAAAAAATCATTCCCAAAGGTGGTTCTATGATGTCCAGGCACTAGTTGCTAGTCTGTTGGGATCATGAACTCCCTTCGAGCCAATGGTGGATCTGTACAAGAACTAATTTCGGTAGAACCACAAGAGGATTTTTTTATGAAAAGTGTTGAAGTTGTTCAAAGAGTGAATATAGATGTTTTTTATAAGAATATAGTGATTAATATAGGGTTTAAAAGGAATTATATGCAAATTGGCCTAATAAATTTTAGTCATATATACTCATTATTATTGGGTATGTCAATATACTCTATATGATTGAGTATGATAATGAATAGGGGAGACTAAATATTTTCTATAAATATCATTATGGTTAAGGAATTCATATTGATTTTCATTGATGAAACTATTTTGAAAATGTGAATGGGTTCAAGAAAATTTTACTCAATTTTATAAAAGTTTTCAGGATATATGAACTGGGAATACAATTTCTAGGTTTTGGTGTTGTATAAATAGTACAAGTGGGTAAAAGTTCAAACCAGAATAAAAAAAGTCAGTTAGAGATTCCAACAATGTTTCTTATAGTATATATTTAATGTTATTAAAACCTGGTGAAATCATAAAGGAAAGAGTAATAATTCTAGAGGATGTAATTATTCAGAACACCTGAATAGGTTTATGAAACTCCATGGAATATCAGTGCCATTTATCAGTGTTATATAAATTTATTCTTCAATTTTTAAGGGTATATGACACAAACTATATGTTTTATAAGTGTTTTAAACACATAGGATTTTAAAATCAAAGTATGAATTGTTAGATCTTGTAGTTTACATTCAAGTGATGAAGAAAAGAGTTTCTAAATCAATGATTTGAATTTAAGGGAATATATCAAGAATAAATGGATCTAAATAGAGAATATGTATAATTATCTCATTTTTATTAATGATAAGTTGATTTTTTTATTAACAAAGATTTTTTATAAACAATATTAGATGATTGATTCAATACACATGGTTTATGATTTATTAGATTCTTTAATATGTTTTGAAAAGGAACCAAGGATAAAAGTGTTTTATCTAGGATAAAGTGTTTACCATTATATATGTTAAAATTTGAGAAAAGTTATTCCCACAACCTTTAGGTACATATTTAGAGGAATAAATTATTCTTTTTAGAAATAAAATACTCCAAATACTTTGATTACCATATATGATTTGAAAATAATAGTTTATTTGTTAAATATTCCTACTAAAAATAAATAAGTGATATTTCCTAATAAAAAAGAGTTTTTGTATCTTAACATGATATTATGAAGATAATATAGTGTCTGAGAGGCTATTGGGAGTATGTTTAAACTTTCAAAAGTTCATAGATATCAAAAAAAGGATTATACTAGTAAAAAAACTAAATAGAATATCACAATTTCATAAATTATAATTCCAAACAAAATAAAAATTGAAATTCACTTAATATCCTAAAATAATTTTTTGGGTATGATAATAAATATAAATGTAAAAAGTTATATTTAGTTACTGCAAAAAGAAAATCTCACTTTATCCTAAAGGATTTTTGGATTTGTTTTGTTAATTGATAATGTAAATTATTATATAATTTTCCAATAGATTTCAAGGGAAAATTTTGATGGAATGGGTTCCAAGAATGATGATGATTTACTTAGTAGACAACCAAAGTTGACATAATAACATTTTATGTTATAATGTTAAAGAGTTTGAATATGTTTGAGGAGATGAACATTAGGAATATAATTACTAAATATCACCATTATGAAAACATGATTTATTTACAGATGTTACTCACTAAAGAGTTTAGTAGGAGGGTTTTATTAGTTGTTCACATAATGACATGATAAGAATTATATATAGATGTAATAAGTTAATAAAACCCCATAAAGTGTAGAAAATATAAGGCTGATCTAGTTGTCTATCATATATAACATGTTAGACAAGATCTTATGTAGGGTTTTGTTAAGTAATCTTAAAAGGATTAAGAATATAAAATGCATCATATAAAATCAAATATCCACTTTATTATTCTTTCAGGTTGGTTGAATATATCCATATATTGATATAAATTTCATTAATTATAATAACAATTGACCTCTCACGGTATTAATTTGAGTTATCCCTAACTAATATTGGTCATGGAGTATTATAGTTTATGATTAAATGATAATATTAGCATGATTATGATTCTATTATAGAGATATAAAATATGATCATGAGGTACAAAATGGTTTTCTTACACTAGATGGCCCATGAATTATACTGCATGGAGTTTCATACACTATATAATTAGTACACTAGGGGTGAATGGATCATATTTTTAGTCCTCACACCCATTGTTAATGAGATACCTACTATGAGAACCATCATAATTTTATACCTTTTTTACACAATCCTTGAAGATTAAGCTAATAATAGGGTGGTTGAGTATATTTATGATTATATCATTAGTTAAAACTCAACCAAGATAAGATTTTTCATCTTTCATGATGAGTATGAAATATTTTTCTTTGACTGAAATAGTACGAGGAGTCTGCAAGCATAACTAGATAGTACATATGATTTCATTACCTATTCTGGTGAGGTACATGTGATGTGATCATCCATAAATTTGAATGACATGTGATATATTCATCCACATGATTAGTCTATACTTAGATAATCAATAATTTATGATTTGGCTATATGATATTGACGTAATCCATGTCCCATGTTCACTTTATTTCTTAGAAAAAGGTAATGTATGAGGATACATGCTATCATGTGATGTGGTTGGTAAAAATAGGTATAATGATACATGCATTTGATTCTAATCATGCTAGATGGGTATTCACAAGATATTTCATATAATATAATGCAATTTAAAGTTAATTATTGATTTATATAAGTTTTTATAAGATAATAAAAGGAGTTTTTGATATGATTTTAAAAATATCACATGTGATATGATATAAGCTGAAATTGCCAAAGTATTTTAGGATTTAGTGAAAGTGGGTGATTGAAGGAGATATTCCCTAAATCTTAGTAACATATTATTTATGGATATATCATATAATATGATAGAGGGATATCATAAATCATTACTTGTTCCAATAAGTCATAGTGTTTGACTAGCTATGTCATAATGTGTCACTACCCATGAAAATCATAGTGTACAATTGAAAATATAATAAATCATGATATAAATGACACTATCTTAGATTTTTTGGGTGTTTAAATAATAATATTTATCATTTCAGTGATCTTCCATGTTCGATGTCATTAATTAAGATTATTTTCATATGATGAAACGTTTGGGAGATGAATTCATTCAAGGGTTGCAAGAACTGGATGAGGAATTTACTCAAGCATTATAATGCAGGAATAAATTAAAGATCACATGAGGAGTTCTCTCAAGGTATATATAAAGATATTATTACCATTTTATGGTGTTTAAGTAAGCCTACCTAGGAATTAAATGACACTCCCCATCCCATAGCTCTCTTCTCCTACCTCCTTTACATCATGAGGCACTAGCATGACGAGGAAGGTGGAAGTATCCTACTTGAATGTTGAACAATTTATCTTATCCCATGGATACCTCATGTGGAGGGATTTCATTTAACTCCCTCTCATGTGATCTTTATCAACCATAGAGGATGAAGATTAATTGAACAACCATCTACAGTGCAAGTTACATTGGTTTCTTTATTTACCACTTATTCATGATTTCATTTATCTAGAATGGTTAATCGTGGTTTGAGTTTCTATATTTCTTTCACTATTCCTAACAAGTGTTGTTATATCCTTCTAAACCTAGTACATACCTTAAGGGAAACCCTGATAGGTAAACAAAACACATGACCACACTAAAATATATAATATACATGGAGAAGGAGATCCCATCAACTCATAAAAAAAAGACACCTGAGAAGAGACACCATATGTCACTATAAGCCGAGGAATATTGGAATGGGTATGTCAATGGAAAATTCTACTATTAGGTACCACTATGCATCACCAAGCATCTAATTTTGAAAAACATATAATGATCTATAGTCACCAATCCCATCTTCAAACTATTAAATATTTTCACAGACACAACACATGTGATAATAAGACTTGTGCATGGGTGAGTATAAATATACCCAGTAGGATGCCTCAAAATAATAATAGAAAGATAAAAAACATGTCAGCTCAAATACCTTGGTAATAAATAGAAATTTAAATGATGGGGAATAAGGAAGAAATATAAATATGCTTTATAGTAAAAAACACATGAACATTGGTAAGTGTCATGTCATAATAGCTTAACTCATCTCCTAGAATAGATTTCATCGTACTAATATCTAGGGCCACATAGATCATCAAAAGGATGGGTGTGTTTGAAGTCATAGTACTAGTTGCAATTCACACTACAATGGTGATCATAGTTAATATAGAGAATCCCCAAACCATTAGTAGTTTATCTCTTAATAATTTTAGGACTAAAGGAACCCAAGAGAATCATAGAACCCAAAACATCTAATAATAGATTGTTTCACTATGTTTAAAATTATTTATAAACATACCTACTATTGGGAGGGAATCTGGAGTACCTAGATCACTACAAAACTCAAATCACTCTCATGATCTCATAATTTTCACCACCATATCATCCCTGATAAGTAGAATTAACAGAGAACTTGTTCCTCACTATAATATACCTAATTTGAGAAAGTAATGACCCCTATGGGGGAACAATACCTTGATTCTTTTAGTGTGAATTTTATGTGAGGGCTACTGACTCCATGAGTGGAGGACCCATAATTTGTCCTAACTATATAGTCACCTACTCCACTATATACAAGGAGGACCTATAACCTGGAGATAGATATGATCCAAGAGGGTTACTGACCCTGTGGATGCACTAATCATCCACCCACCCACGTCATTATATCTATGATGTTATTAAACTCACTTTTATTATACACATTGAATGTGAACACTAGATGATAATGATAAACAGATTACTGTGTTCTACATGGAAAATCACTCAGAATAGACTACTTACACGTTTTATTATGACACTTGGGTGAGAAGATATAAAAATCAGTATATACTTCCATGTACACAACATGTACTACCTAAGTACCAGACATATAATCCTCGAATGATAGTTGAGCAAGTACTGCTGCTACCCATCTTGTGTAGTCAACATACATGAAATGTCCTAATAGGGTACATGATGTGTGGTAATAGAGTATTCACCAAGCTTGTATATCAAATGCACAGAGTCCTACCATATTGATAGATATGAAGTGTCATATAATAATACACAACATGTGTAATGTTTTGAGGGTTAGTCAATATATATTTTTGAAACCTGGGTCATGTTCTTGAAGTCATAACATTTTTATTAACTTTAATCCAAATTAATTTATATCTTAAGATAGAGTCCTCTATGATAATAATAATTAATTAGTATTTTTATTATTCCATATACATCTTTAAATAATATCATTATTTTTAAATAATAATTTTATACTTAATTATAATAATATTTATTTCATTATACAAAATTATGATTCATAAATAATATATTATACCATTATAAAAAAATAAGTTCATGATGCTTTAGAAAAAATAAATTTTCCACACATCCTTATGTGAATGAGAAATTATTATTCATTTAATAATATAAATTTTATTTATTATCATTTTTTATTAATCATAAACTTTATTAGCATAAATTTTTGACACCCACAATTATTCTTCTAGTCACAAAATATTTCACCACACATATATTAATTCATCCAAAATAAAAAATATATATAAAATAAATATAGTGATATTATTATTATATATTTTAACATTGATTTTAAATGTAAAATGATGATAAAAACATTTTAACTATTATAATAATAATTGAAAAGTTTTATAATAATAATAGGAATGATGTTCAAAATTTTAATTTTTTTAATATGTTTTGAAATTAAAGTGTTTCTTTTCCCCCACTTTTTTTGATGTGATCATTTAATAATATATATATTATTTATATGGGATTACAAACAACAAATACACACACTCAATCACCCTATTGAGTCAAGCCTCATTCCACCCCATGAAGAATTAAAAGCACCCACCATACCTATTTTATTACATATGATGGCCTAAAGTACCGTGATCCCTATTGTTGTTACATGGATCGAAGAAAAATGGCCAAAAAACCCATCATGCATCCCAAATGCCTAATGGATCTGCCTACATAATTCTGCGACACCATTCGAATGCTTGGTCTCCCCTTACAGTAGTTATCAAACAATGCCACTTGTCTGAATTCTGCATCACCCCTACCAACAAATGATGCATCATGATCTCCTTATATGTACCATGGTAGGGAAACCCTACAACCACAGTAGATGACCATGTAGGAAGAGGGGAGAATGATTGGTTCCAAAACACTCATATCTCTTTTGATTTTCCCACCCAATAATTCCATGTGTGACACCCAACTTCATCAACAATCTTTCATGCCACATAATTTGGTTGGTCTAACAACCTGATAGTCACATGATTGGGGACCTATCCTTATAAAATCGAATATAAATGGGGATGGGTGGTTAGTTAATACAGTCCATTGTGGAAATCCCTATATTAATTCCACCCATCTGATGGTTCCTGCATGTCCCAATGCTGCCCCACATTCCTATTGCATAAATTTATTTTTATGGTCCCACCATGCCACCCTCCATCCCCAAGTTCTATAATCAAAGTGGAATTTTTTATGAGAAAGTAAAAAAATTCAATGAACTAAAATCCACTTATAACAAAATGTGAGAATAAAATAATTATTCCATTTTACATAAAATCTCATTATCAAAAATAATTCAACATAAAATATTACTTGAAGAGAAATAATAAAATCTAATATGGAAGAATAATTCTCAATTAAATATAACCAAACATTATATTGAATTTTCAAATACCCTTTATATATTTGTATATTTTTATCACATTCAATTAAAATTTATTTATTCAAAATTAAATCCTCTAGGAACTATTTTTTATGTCAAAATATGTTGGGTTCTAGAAATTATCAAATATGAAAGAATAATTAAAGAACAAAATATATGATGCTATAAATAAAATAGAAGTCCTACCTCATACCACTTCAATAATTCTATTGTTGATCATTTTAATCATTAACACCATGTGATTCTAGATCCATCATCTCTATGAAATGTTTTCATTTTTTTTCCTACACTATGTAGAATTTGAATAACTTCATAAATATTTGTGAGAAATATGAAAAATTTCCTCTAAATGAAGATTCTTTTAATAGGATTAGAGGGAGATTTATTTAATATTTAATTATAAAATGATGAAAAAAATTATGGAGGAGGAGGAATGAATTATTTCCCTCCTTAACTCTCCTCACAACATAGAAATTAATTTCTCACATAAAACCAATAATTTAAATCATTCATCATGGAAAGTAAACTTTCCCAAAATAGTTATTCTATTAGAAAATATATAACTTTTAATTCCATCATCATATGAAATTCTATTTTTCATGTTACCAAGACATGTCACCACTACATCACCACACACTAAATAAATAAAAACATTAATTTATTTTTTATTTAGTTTTAAGCCATAAATACTCAGTATTTGGGGTTTGAAGGCCTACTAAAGAAATTATATAACTACTATGTAAAAATATTTATTCTAGACACAACCGTGGTGTCAAAATTTCCATCAAAGCAATCATTTTATAGATACTAATATTCGCACTCATGGATTATAAATTTATTTATTAATAAATATGAATTATTCCAAAAATTTAAAGTATCTTGGAAATTATCAAAATTCAACTTGATGGTAAACACTATTTTCTATGTCCAATAGAACAATTAGAAATTTTATTGAGATCATTTACTGTGGTGAAATTACTATTTTTTTCTTTTTAGGGACCTAAGTCTTTGAAACTAAAAAATGGGGTATGTCATTGTCAAGAAAAAATATGGGTCACTACATTAAATCTATTTTTAAATATTTTTATCCCTGAAAATAAAACTACTAGATATAATAACTAAGAATCTATTTAGACTACCTTATGAATAATACCAATAACCCTCTCATGTAGTTAGTCCACCTTTAGTGTTCTAGGTTCTATGTGAAATCAAATAGAACATTATAGGGAAAGTAAATATTATTTCATCAACCACACTAAAACTTACTTCACTAAGATAGAAATGCATCACAAGAGTCATGAACTCAATATTTTACTAAAACATTAACTTAACAAAACCATCAAATTTATTCTCATGAGACTCAATAAAACTCAAAAACCACTATATTTGTTTCTCATAAAGGTATTTTAACTATAAGGAAAGAAACAAAACCATAAACCATAAAAATCTACCATTAAACTATTCATATCTAAAGATAACTCCTTTGGGGGAATTATACTCTCCAACTTTAAGATCATCCAAAATATTTGTTATATGGAAATAGATTATCTGTGTCACATTCATATATCAAACATAAAAATGGAGCTTCTAAAATAACTCTATAATAACTATTGGGTAGCATTTTATATAAGGTATGCTTCAACTTTTTCTATTTTCTATCATTAAATCATACACACCAACATCCATAGATTAAGATAAAAGGTCAAAATGAACATTAAATCCATTACTCAAACATCATAGGGAATTTCACATCCACACCTTGAACTCCAAACATGATCAAATTCTACACTAAAAAAACCTGTTTCTCTTTTCTGAAATCAATAGAAAAGAACTTCAAGAAATGACACCAAGATCCTCAAGCTACCTAGTCACATTCCACTGCTCTTTAATGGTATATTCCTATATAATCCAAATATAATGACCATGAACATTCAAATAAACCTAATATATAAAATCCATATCCTAGGATATTTCTTTCTACACTCAATCTATAAAAACTATAACCATTGGAAAACATCCTTCACCGCATAACTAAATCACTACATATTAGGAATGACAAAACACTCTATAATGAACACTACTTCATGGATCATTATCTACTGAGGATATCCTCACCCAATAAATCCATTGATATATATATATGTTGGCCTCTAAATAAAAAAATACCACATGATTAGAAATGTTGGTGATTCCCTCCCCATCTTCAAGAATAAACATTTAGGTCCAATGCCTAGGAAAATATAGTCTCATAGGACAACTCAATAGGTACCAATACTAGGGTAGAAATAACCCCATATGTTCAACTACACAATATATTTCAATAATAACAATGAGTAATAAATCATTATTAATTATGATACCACTGAGTTTCATCATCGACATGATGTAACACTATAAAATATATCTTTCTCCATCAAGGTTAAACTCACTTTTTAAAAAGGGTGTGAGTGGAATAGAATTTCAATGAGTGGGGATTCTTTATCTATCTTGGTTCTATCTAGAATCTCCACTATAATATCGAACATCAAAACAACTAGTGTAGGATGAATGGATCACATCTATGTCGATAAGCATAAGGGTATATAGATAAAGGGAATAGATCATACCTCATACTAAACAAGACATCATTTTTTCATATCCATCTATAACATGTATTAACCCGTGACCCTTTTTTCCAGCACTTCATATACGATAAGAATTATATGTGGGTGGTATTGGAGAGAGCAGATCAAAACTTCATCCACTACTAACTACACTTGCACCACTATCCTCACAACCAAAACTGATTCTCCATGGTAGGTAACTAAGCCTACAATGAGAGGGTATCTAGAAACATTGTTATATAAAACATAAGGATATATCCATGAAATTTCTCTAGCTATCTCAATAGATATTCTATATTACTCCCAAATCTAGGGTGCAACACCACCAAGAAACTCTTAGCTACCAAAAATCACTCAAGGAATCCTTTGTAGGTATAGATTTATAGGTGAATACTTCCATCCTAAGTAATCTCTTAAAAATCTCTACTCAAACTAAAATGTTTTAATAAATTTGACATTAATTAGGTCTAGGGAGTACCTCATGAGGTCTCTGATTATTAACAAGTACTCAGACATAGTTTTCCTATCTCATAGAGAGGCTATCATTTTTTTTCTCAAATCATCATTAACATATCTATATGAAACCACATACTAACAAGGCATTCACCACTAAAGATGGTATATTAGTTCCATCATGAGTTTAATAAAATCATCATTCACTAATAACATGTTGTGTGTATGCGATTCATGTAAGAATCACTACATTGTTGGTAGGTTCCTAAACTATATGGGTTGTTAAAGTAATTGACTCCATCTACCACTTTTCCAGAGGGAGAGTATTGTCATATTAGTGAATAGTAATCCCCCACTAATATAATTTCCATAGAATACACTATATATGGGTACTCTTATATGACTGAGTGGTAAATATCTTATTCAATTTAAAATAGATCTATACTATAAAATATGGGTAGATAATCTTTCCCTGCATATGAGAGAGGAGGTATCTTAGCCAAGTCTCAAAATCATCACCTCATTGCTCTGGTAATCGATGATGAGAGGATCAAGAACTAACATGACTCTCAAAACCATGCATTGAAATAAGATATAGCTATGTGTGGGTGTAATTATTCTTTTTCTAGGATAAAACCACTTTGAATAAAGTATATTTGGGTGATATGACATGGGAAGGACTTGAAAAATCATAATTGAAAACTATATGATGCATGTACCTCCATGAATGTACCATACAACCAATGAATAAATTTTCAAGTTTATAAATAGATCATAAAATTCCCAATAAATAGATTTATTATTTGCCACACCAACATTGGATTCCATAGTATATTAATCAGAATAAAATCCCCTTAACAAATTTTCTTAATTTTCTAAACCAAACATTATAAGACTACTAAATACACACCATTTACCTTGGAATTGAATAACTCTGATTCCATTTTGACATAACCTAACCCACTAGGATCCCTCCTAGGTTGGTGATGATTCAAGTGTTCTACCCCAAGACTACCTCTAATAAACTATAGGTTGATGATTGGCAATAAGAAGGAATAAAAATACATAGTGGGAATTATCCTATATAATCCTATAATAGATATGCAATAAAATATGAAAAATATACCCAATGAATGGAATCAATATAATAGAAAAACTAAAATTTATAATAATGAATATATGAACAATATCTATACAATACCATACCTCATGGGAAACACTAAAAGATAACCAAAACACATGAAAACACTAAACTATGAAATATACGTATAGAACCAAAAACCATCACCTCATAGAAAGAACATCGGAGAATATATTTCATGTGCTATCATATTCCAGTGAGTCCTAGAAGGAATCTATCAATGATAACTATCACTATCAGGTACGACCATGAGTCATCAAGTATTTCATTTTCAAAAATAGTTCATGCTCAATGATCACCAATACCATATCTATACTCTGCAATGTATTCATAGACACAACATGTTTGGGAACAAGGACTATAAATGGGTTATATAAATATTTCTACTAGGGTTCCATAAAATAAAAATGAAAAGTAAAACAAGTAGTCAGTCAAAATCCCTAATTAATAGAGATTAATCAGAAAGGCATTGGATATGGAAGAAACCCATATATGATTTAGGGGTATGAAACATATCAAAATAAGAAAGTATCTATCACCATATCACAACTCATATCTTAGAATAGATCACACTATACTAGTATCTGAGGTCACTTAGGCCATTGAAAGGCCTAGTGTGTTCGAAGTCCGCAACCCAACTGCAAGTAACACCTTAGTGGTGATCCATGATAATATGGGAAATCCTCAAACCACTAGCATTTTTAATTCTTATAGATCAAGTGCTGAAGGGACCCAAGACCATTATATAAACTTGAACATTCATTAATCTAATGTCTCACCATTTTTGTAATTCAACACTACATATACACTACACCAGGAAGGAATCTGAAGTACCCTGAAAATAGAAAAACTACATCTATTTAAAAATATCACAACTATAAAATACACATCTTCGTTTAGTAGTAGTAGTAATTGATTACCCACACCTAACTATAAGACACTACATTCAAGAGATCACTGACCCATATAGAGGACTTATACCCTAACATGTGTAGTGTGTAACATTCATGATGGTAACTGACTCCATAAGTGGAAGACGCATAACATGTCCCTATAAGAGGGTTACTTTATCCACTAAATACATGGATCAACCATACCCTAGAGATATATATATGAATTAAGATGGTTCTCAACCTATTATCTATTCTAATTGTCCACCCACACATGTTTCCATCTCTACAAATATACAAAGATCAATCTACTCAAACACTTAGAATATGAACCCCATACGATGAAGATATATATCCCAACACATTATATATAGAAAATAACTTATAATGGACTACTAAAATGTATTATTCTGAAACCTGGGTGAGAGGATATAAAAATCACTATAGGTTGTCAAATACACATAATGTACATCCCATGTACACGACATGTAGGCCTCAGCAGATAGTCGGGCATGTACCACCATCACCCAACTTTTATAGTATACCAATATGGAATGTCTCATTAGGGAACATGACATGTGGGACCAGTGAATTCACCAGGTGTGTAACTCAAATACATGAAATCCTACCATTTTGAAAGACACAATGTGTCATCTAATGATACATGTCATGTGTACAACTTTATGGGTTAGTTGACATGTACTCCCAACACCTAGGAATTTTACTTGAAGTTATAAAATTCATCTAAACTTAATTCGCAATAATTTTCAATATTAGAAAATTAAGCATCAGTGACTACCAAAAGAGGCCATGGACGGGCCTTTCACATAGAGGGACACTGCAATACAACCGCTTTTTTCGATCACGGTATACAGGGTAAAAAATATCCCTATTGTGATATTTATAAGTAGATTAAATGAAGAAAAACATAATGATATATATATATATATATATAATATACATGTCGATGTTGGTGAAATGGTGGAAGTGATTAAGGTTATGCTCGGTGAGCGGCAATAAGAAGTAGGGAGGAGCACCAATGATAGAGTAGGAGGTTTTTGTGATGATGGTGACCCAATATAAAGTGGTGGATGAAACTATGAAACACAAGATATGTGGATGGTGTAGGGGTGGGTGATGTTCATGGTAGAAATGGAGGGCGATGTTCATTGAATTCAATGATGACAGGTGACTTAGAGTAGCAACGATAAGGGCATGCAGTCCGTGGAAACACTTCTACAGATTATGAAATACCAAGTGATATCCTTTATCAGTGCTAGCTAAAAGTACTAAGAAATGGGGTTCCTTTATTAGTGCTAGAAAAAATCACTGATAAAATACCCCCTTTATCAATGTTCTTTAACACTGATAAAAGTACTATTTATCATTGGTTTTTGCTAGTGTTGATAATGGGTGGTCATTATTAGTGCTAAAATAGTTGTGATAAAAATTACTTTTATAAACTCTAAAAAAGAATTGATAAAGGGTACTTTTATCAGTTCTAAAAAAGTTTCCATAAAGGGTCCCCTTTTTCAACATTTTTTTATCGTTGATAAAATTATCCCTTATCAGTGATTTTATCTAGCACTAATAAAGGGTATATTTTATAAAAAAATTATATATCATTAAAAAAAATATATCACTAAATAAATATATTGATATTGATATCAATATAATACATTTTATTAAATATTATTGATACAAGACTAAATATGAATTTACACTTAATATATAATATATTCAGTGAAAATGGATTATAAAATAATTACATATTTAATTAATATTTTCCTAATTATTATTGAGTAATAGTCATTTAAAAATAATTGGATGACATAACAATTCAATAAATTAATGAACGGTCTAAGATAAGTTAAAAACATGACTTTAACATAAAATAACCATAAATTTTAATCCAATTGTTCATTTGGGCTCTAACACATATCAAATTTAATCCTACAAAGAGATCCATTCCAAGGTGACTAGGGAGATCTTGGTCACTATATTTTCAAGGTTAAAAAGGCCTCTAAAATTGATTTTTAGTTGGGATATCCTAATTTTTTATTATTTTATGGGATTATGGCTTCTTTTAAGAGGGAATTATTATCTTTTTTTAGAGGAGACTAAATTTTTTCCCAAGTATTTTATTCATATATATATTATTGTTTTGAAATTTTACCATTTTCAAATTGTAGTTTTATTTATAATTAAAAATATGCATATTTACTTATATTTATATATAATAATTAAATTATATAAATAAATATTTAAACATATTTACATAAAATATTTATTTTTATATATATAAACTATATGAAAATAAATATTTACTATTTATTTTATTCAAAGTAAAAAATATTCATTCACTATTATAGTTTTAGGTTTTTATGATTGTTTATTAGTGATAGACTACTTCAAAAAAAAAAGATATTTGTGATGGGAGTCCATTTCTAATGAGAATTCATATGAAATGGTCTCATAGTTATGTTTTTTTGTGATGGCATGTCGTAAATAATTTTTATTCACAATGGTGAATTCATTATTCACAAAAAATACCCGCAAGTTTGTTAAATAATCAATTATGATGGGTTCTTCTGAAATAACCAATTTTTACAGATATATAAATATGTCACAATTACTAATATTTTCAAAAAAATAAAAAACTAAAAAAATAATTAAATTAACAAAATATAATTTTTTTAAAAAAATAAAAAAAATAAAAAAATTAAATATAATAAAAACAAAAATAACATTAATACATCATTTTACACATAATATTTTATCACACCAAATTATAAAAATGTTATAAAAATCAGAGATTATCAACTAGTATTAGTTGGAGGAGGATTACTTGAAGGATCAGGGGGAGGAAACTCCAAACCAACATCACACTCAAGATGTTATACATACTCCAACATCTGCTCATCTCTTTGACACTGCTGTAGAAGCTCCTCCTCATACTCTCTTAATCTGTTGTATCATATCATCCTGATCTCTCAACCTCTCCTCATACTATGTAGTATAATATGACAATGAATCTCCATGAGCTCCCTTTGAGATGACCTATGTCATTATATAAGTACCATAATAACACGTAGGGGTTAGTCATGAACCAATATCAATCACCTGAACTTTCTCGACACCAAGAAAAGTTTCCTATATCTAATAATCCTCATAAAAAACTGACTTACCAGTGGAATATACTTCAGTCTCAGCTTGACTCTCTCATAAAAAATAAGTTGCATAGTCATACATTTCCTTCAAATATAAATAAAAATTATAATGACAATAAAATTAATATTAGTATTTTTAAAAAAATAAAAACCAAAATATGGCACTATTGGTCTCCTATAAGTTTACCTATACAAGGATCAATGTACATCTTATTATAAACATTGAAATCCATAATATATTGGTCACTAGTGACCTGTATAATATAACAAAAAATTTACAGTTAATGTATATATATATTAATAAATAATATTACTTACAATATGCCATTGATGTATACCAAATGTATGACTCATGACCCTATGTGTGACCTACTTACTCCCCTATATCAAACATCAAGATTATCAAAAAGTCCTAAAAGTCTCCCCAAGACAGTATGAGCATAATCCATCCCATAGTTGAGTTGAGATATATTCAGGATGATGAGAGATGCAAGACTAGTTAAAAATAGTAGCAGAATATCTATCTATAGTTCTCTTTCTCGGGTTGTTTAAACATTCATGTATAGAAATCTCTCATTACTCTTGGATAGGATCTCATAGGATATCATTAATTAGATACAATAAATTATGCAAGAAAATTAAAAACAATATGTCAGTAATTAGATAAATTTTAATATATATATATATATATATATTTAATAACGTACAATCCTATGGTCAAACATCTAATAATAAACGACAATGGGAACTAGATCTAATGACACCCATGGATTAGGAAAATAATTTCATAGAATCACACAAACCTAATTAATAGATAAAAGTGAAAAACTATTAAAATAAAAAAAATAATATTATTTCCAAAATCAATATAAAAACTTAATATAAAATAAATATCTTAAACAATAAATCATACCTCCATAAACAAGGATCAAAATCAAGATGTTGAAATATCTTTGGAATAGGTTCCATAACCATTAATCAAACAAGACCACACACCATCCTAATAGGTGGAAAATCCTATGAATCGGATGAATTTGGATCATCATTAGGATGTCTGAAATCAATGAGAGAATAAAATAGAATGTCAGAAGCATATCCATCCATCTGAAACAAATAATCTTACTAGTAAGAAATTATTAATGCTGATATAAAATAAAAAAACTTATAAATTTTGGAATATAATAATTTTTACATGTATATAATTGTTAATACATATATCAAATAGAAAGAACTAATAAATAACAAAATATAATAATTACCTATAAATAAATACCATAACATAATAATCTTACCTGTGCATATTTTTCAATATAGATATAAAATATAAAAAACTAATAAATACCATGAAAAATATTATATTTTTATCTGTCAATGATTTTTAATATAGATATCAAATAAATAAAACTAATAATTATTGACATCAGTGAAGGAAAAAAATAGATCACCGGGTATATCCTTTTAAAACAAATAATATTACCTATAAATAATTGTTAATAAAAATATAAAATATAAAAAACTAATAAATACATTAATATAATACATAAATCATCTTGTTCTTACTCATGTTCATTGAGGTAAATGTCTTAATCCTCATCATCAACATCATCAACTTCCATATGGATTTCAATTTCATAATCCCTTATTACTTCATTTACATTATCAAAATAATTGGCCCTTAACTGGGGGGTTTCATCATCAATATTTATATATCATTGGGTAAGAGATATATTTGGGGACATTTCTTGAAAAATTTCAATATGTTTCATTTTCACAAAACCCTTTTCATTTTCAGTAAACTAATTATCATGATATTTCATTTTTATTACACTCCACTAGTCATTCAAATATATCAAAACGTCATAGTAATTTTCATAATAAACTTTATGTATTTGATGTTAGTAAATAAATGGTTCATTTTATGCAATAAGACTATTATATTTAATATCAATGACTCCATGTTGTGGATGCACTCATAACCCTTGATCAGTATCAAACCAATGGCATTTGAACTTTGTAACATAATTTGGTCCAAGATAACATAATTAAATTATTTCATATAGTATAACATAAAATTCAACTTCAATTTCATTATGATGATATCCTTTAAAGAAAACTCCACAAATAATTTATTTCTTTGATTCACCATATATGAATGTATGGAATCAAAATACATTAACCACATACCCATAATAATATTTTACCAATTCTTATAGAGGGTTTTTTAGCACACATAATCGACTATCAATTTTATTTTCATATTGTGTTTTCAGAAAAAAATAAAAATTATTAATAGTAGATATCATTACTAAATTTATTTAATGTTCCATTGATAGAAACTTAAATTACCAGTATTTGAAACCAATATAAATTTTTTTGTTGATGATGCTCCTTAAGAGAAGTTGATGTAATTTTTATAAATTGTTTTTTGATATGTTCATCATATAGTCTATAAAAATAATAATATAAATAATAGTATATATTATAAAAATTAAAAAAAAAGAAAAACTTACTTTACAAATTGTGTCATTTATTCACAATTCATCAGAAAATATGCATGATCTATGTGCATTTCTTTATCTGAAATACATACTTCATGATAACCACCAAAACAAAACATAGGATGATTAAAAACTAACAATGGATGGTCTATGATATCATCAATATTTTTCACATTGGGATGCATCCAGTTATGTTTTGATGGATATTATGATTGAAAATAATAAGAGTAGAAATTTGAAATTTCCTCCCCCAAGAACTCTTATGAAATTTACCCTTGATCTAATACTTAGTCACATACTTTATTCTTTAATTTTTGTATACATCTCTCAAATGGGTACATCCATAGAAATTGTACCGACCCTACACATTTATATTTATATAGGAAATGAAATATTAAATGTTCCATTGAGTCAAATGTTGAGCAATGTATTGTTTTCAAACAATTCAAAATAATGTTTTTTAAAGGGGGAGATTATTTTAAATAATACTCTGTCTCTTTATGATGGTTTTGATGCTCACAAATACCCTTAATTATTTACTAATTATTTCGTTGAGTATTTTGCAGGAATTTATTTTATTTATTTATTTCATATAACGAGATTTCATACTTCATTTTATTCCAAGATCAGTTTTAGCGCGAGATCAATTTTAGCGTGTTCTGGAATCACTGTAGCGCGAGATCAATTTTAGCGTGTTCTGGAATCACTGTAGCGCGAGATCAATTTTAGCGCGTTCTGGAATCACTGTAGTGCGAGATCAGTTTTAGCACGTACTGGAATCACTGTTCATACCCTACGTTGATGAACGTAACGTATGGATGAAAAGTTTTCTTTTTACGTTATTTTGAAACGTATGGTTAATGAACCTTACGTTGTTGAAAAGTATGGAAGAAGAACATTACGTTTGGAAGGAACCTTACGTTTTTTGTTGTTATACAAGTATGGAAGAGAAACCGTACGTTAGTTTTCAGTGTGGAGTTTGTTTCTCAAAAGTATGGATCATCAACCTTACTTTTATAATCAACCGTACGTTCTTTGGAGAGTTGAAGCAAGACAAAGTATGGATGATCAACCCTACGTTTGAATGCTGAAGAGAAAATATGTATGTTCAACCTTACGTTTGTGAACCTTACGTTTGTAAACCTTACGTTTGTGAACCCTACGTTTGGAGCCACGTCATCAACCCTACGTTTGGCGTCGGGATATTTTTGACAGACGATATTTCCTTTTTGCATTGGTCAAACAGGCGGATTATTAAGCGGATTTCGAGCCGATTCTTAAGTACGACTTTGACGGAATCAAAGACGATTTTCAACGGATTAATGATTGATTTAAAACGAAGCTTTTTGTGCCGATTCTTCAGGGAAGTTACAACGGCTCTGTTATTTAATATCACGAATCTAAAGGAGATTTTCATGGATCTATTTATGCGAAAGATTTTCTCAGATTTGAATATATGTTCTATCTTGGAAACTTCGGATATATATATACACAGGAAAGTGTATGAAATATATAGATTGATCTTTTAACGAGCAAGAAACAGAGACTGTGTGAAGGCGTTCTTTTCTGGTGATCGAGAAGAAGTGTAAAACCTTTATTATCGAAGGAAGATCTTGATAGCAGATTCACGTGTTCTACATCGACTATCTGTTGTGAATCTACTGCTGCTGAAGTTGTGAAGTTTCTTGTAATATCTATTGCAACTGGATCGACTCAGAACTGTTTTGATTACAGCTCTTTATTTTCTAAAGACGACGATCTATCTACTGTCAATTGCATTCTGTTGCAATTGTAAAGAACAACTGGAGAAGTGTTTTCTTTATCGAAACCCTTTTTATTTTTGAGTGATCAGCTTCTCGTTCTAAGCTGTGTGGGTTCGTGTTTGAACCAGGAAGGCTGTGTTTGCCTGAAACTTGTAAAGGTGTCAACTGCCTGTACTCAGTTGTGGACAGGTCTGTGGAAACGAGGACCAGATAGTGAAAATCGCCAAGCTCGTGGATTTGAGCGTTGGTGGAGTGGACTAGGGGCCTTCTGTTCCCCGAACCACTATACATCCGTGTGTTCATGCTTTTACTTTTTCCGCTGCATATTTAATCGTGCTAAAGCATAGTGGACAGAATTTGTCTAAATTGAAGAGATTGTAATAATTTTGAAAAGACACAATTCACCCCCCCCCTCTTGTGTGTAATTCGTAGATTCAGATCCAACAATTGGTATCAGAGGAGGAGCTTCTTATTTTTTATAGTCTTATCAAGCTAGAAGTATTTAAAGATTATACATAGTGTATCATGGCTGATACAAGAGAGGGAATGTCAATGTTCAGAGCACCTTAATTTAATGGAGATAATTATGGCTGCATTAGTTTTTACAAAAGGAGAAATCACCTTAAATGTGATACTTGGAAAAAATGTAATTAAAAAGGAAAGGTTTGGAATTGGAAGTAAAGGAGAAAAACCTAAGTTATACAAAAATTATTTTGTTCCTAGCACTAAACAGGTTATTTGTAACTTCTGTGGAACAAAAGGTCATATAGCTAAAAACTGTTTTCTAAGACAACCTCAAATATGTGGAATTAAGAAAGCTTATATTTCCAATGATCTATATGATTCAATCAATTTTAAGAAAACAAAGAAAATATGGATACCCAGATCACTGCTTGTTAACACTCCTGGACCCAACAAAATATGGGTACCAAAGCAATTTGTTTGAATGACTTTGCAAGTAACAGGTCATCAAAGAAAGAAAGAAATATGGTATATGGACAGTGGCTGCTCAAGAAACATGAGTGGAACTTCAGCTAATTTCTCTTCTCTTACTCGAAAGGAAGGAGGACTTGTCACCTTTGGTGACAATGCCAAAGGAATGATTATTGGTATTGGAACAGTTGGAGATCCAGAGACAGTCTCAATCAACAAAGTACTTTATGTACAAGGGTTAAAACACAATCTGATAAGTATCTCTCAACTCTGTGATGATGGATACACTGTTGATTTTACTAACAATAGTTGTACTGTTTCTAAAGATAAACTGTTTAAGTTTAGAGCACCCAGAACTGATAATGTTTATACTTTGGACTTGTATTCCTTGTGTAAACAACAAGTAAACTGCTTAACTGCTAATATAAGTGAATCCTGGATCTGGCATAGAAGACTTGGTCATTGCAATATATATGCTTTACATAAATTATCTAAGAAACATCTAGTTTCTGATTTGCCTAGTCTTAAATTTGAAAATGACAGATTCTGTGATTTATGTCAGCTTGGCAAGCAACACAAATCATCATTCAAATCTGTTAATAAAGTTGCTACAACTAAACCTCTAGAACTTATCCATGTGGATTTGTTTGGACCTTCAAGAGTAGCAAGTTTAGCTGGTAAATTATATGTTTATGTATTAGTTGATGATTATTCTAGATTTACTTGGATTTTCTTTTTGAAATTTAAAAGTGAAGCTTTTAGTTTATTTGAAGGTTTTTGTAAATCTATTCAAAATGAAAAAGGTTTTAATATAATCTCATTGAGAAGTGATCATGGTGGAGAATTTGAGAACCAGGAATTTAATTCCTTTTGCTCAAACATGGGTATTAAACACACCTTCTCTGCTCCAAGAACACCTCAACAGAATGGGATTGTAGAAAGAAGAAATAGAACTATTCAAGAAATGGCTAGAACTATGTTAAATGAATATAGCCTACCTATATATTTCTAGGCAGAAGCTGTTAATACAGCTTGTTATATAATGAATAGAATTTTAATAAGACCTATTTTGAAAAAGACACCCTATGAACTATGGAATAACAGAAAACCTAAAGTAAATTACTTTAAAGTTTTTGGATGCAAGGTTTACATCTTGAATACCAAAGATAATCTTGGTAAATTTGATCCAAAATCTGATAAAGGTATTTTCTTAGGATATTCTGTAACCTCCAAAGCTTATAGAGTCTATAATAAAAAGTCAAGGATTGTTGAAGAATCAGTTCATGTGAAATTTGATGAATCTGATCCTTTTGAGAAAAGGATAGAACAAATAGATGAACCTGATTCTAATGAAAACATGAGACTTGAGAATTTAAAGAATGATTTTGAAAATGATATAAAAGAAATTCAGTCCAGTTCAGAAGAACATGACACTGAAGAACCCTTGAATGTAATGCCTAGACAGTCTAGAACCTTAAAGAATCACCCTTTAGAATCTGTGATAGGTGACTTAGAGACTGGTATTCAAACTAGAAGAAACCTTGGAAACATAGTTGAATTCTCTGCTTTCCTATCCCAACAAGAACCTAAGACCATAGAAGAAGCCTTAGATGATGAGAGCTGGGTAATAGCAATGCAGGATGAATTGAACCAGTTCAAGAGAAATAAGGTTTGGGAATTAGTTGAAAGACCACATGATTATCCAGTAATAGGAACTAAATGGGTCTTTAGGAATAAACAGGATGATCAAGGGATAATAACTAGAAATAAAGCAAGATTAGTAGCTAAAGGATATAATCAAGAAGAAGGAATAGATTATGATGAGACCTTTGCACCTGTAGCCAGGTTAGAAGCCATTAGAATCCTTTTAGCCTATGCATCTTATATGAATTTTAAATTATTTCAGATGGATGTTAAATCTTCCTTTTTAAATGGTTATTTAATGGAGGAAGTTTATGTTGAGCAACCTCCTGGTTTTGAAAATTCTCAAAAACCAGATTCTGTTTTCAAACTTACTAAAGCTCTTTATGGCCTTAAACAAGCACATAGAGCTTGGTATGAAAGACTAAGTTCTTTTCTTTTGAAAAATGATTTTACTGTTGGACTGGCAGATCCAACACTCTTTAAGAAAACTGTGAAAAATAATGTTTTGTTGGTACAAATTTATGTTGATGATGTAATTTTTGGATCAACCAATAAAATTCTTTGTCATGAATTTTCAGAATTAATGCAAAAAGAATTTGAAATGAGTATGATGGGAGAATTAAATTTCTTTTTGGGTCTTCAAATATTTCAAAAAGATTTTGGAAATGTTTTAAATCAATGCAAATACATTACTGATTTACTTAAGAAATTTGGACTTGAAAACAGCAAGCCATTTACAACTCCTATGTGTACTAATATAAAACTTGATTTGGATGAAACTAGAAAATCAGTGGACAACAAGTTATATAGAGGTATGATTGGTAGTTTGTTATATCTTACTGCTAGTAGACCAGATATAATGTATTCAGTATGTCTTTGTGCTCGATTTCAATCAAATCCCAAAGAATCCCATTTAACTGCTGTTAAAAGAATTTTTAGATATTTAAAAGGTACTATTTATCAATCTCTGCTTTATCCAAAAACCTCTGATTTTAATTTAATTTCATATTCAGATGCTGACTTTGGAAGCTGTAGATTAGATAGGAGGAGTACTTCAGGAACATGTCACTTTTTAGGAAAGTCTTTAGTATCATGGTTTAGTAAGAAACAACACTAAGTTGCCCTGTCAACAGCCGAGGCAGAATATGTGTCTGCAGGTAGTTGCTGTGCACAGGTGTTGTGGATGAAAAACACTCTTATGGACTTTGGATTAAATTTCAATAATACACATATTTTATGTGATAATACTAGTGCAATTAAGATTTCAAAAAATCCTATTAGTCATTCTAGAACTAAGCACATTGATATAAGACATCACTTTTTAAGAGATCATGTATTTAAAAAGAATATATTTTTAGAATTTGTAAATACAGAAAATCAATTAGCAGATATTTTTACTAAACCACTTCCCACGGCAAGGTTTGAATTTATTAAGGGGGAGTTAGGTTTATTTAATTTTAAATAGTTTTTTTTAATCTTATTCTGTTTTCGAATTCTGCTTAATTTCTGTTTCCCGCTATAAGTAATTTTATTTTGTTTTAAATAAAAGTAATGATTAGTGATTACACGGGAATCAAGGCTGTCAGAACCGTTTCACCTTCTAAACTTCTTCACCTTTTTCGGAAACCCTTTCGAAAACCTAAAACCGCACATCTGCTCTAAAACCCTTTTCTGAATCTTCAAACCCTAAACTTACGAACCTTCAGAAATCGTTGTTGGAATGGCAAAGACTAAGCTTCCAGATGAAGCCGAGAGCAGTGCTGCAAAGAAACCTAAGGTAGTAGGTCGGAAAATACTGCAAGGTAAAGTCATAGATTTAGAGTGGCTGTTTGAAACTAATTTACTGTTGAAGAATGCGTTGTCGTTTCAAGGCCTTGAGCAAGCTTTTAATAGTGCAAATTCTGAGTTTCTATATGAGGAAGAAATGAGACATTTCTTTAGAACTGTTCAGTTTAGCCTTGGAGATACGGAGGATAGTTTATTGGCTCAAATAGAGGATAAGGACTTTTCAATATCATCTGTAGAGATAAGTCAAATTCTTAACTGCCCTCATGAAGGAGTTTTTCATTTCGATTTACGGAATATTGGAGATTCTGTACATAAGTCTGAAGACATTATGTCTTTTCTGTTTGGAACCAGAGTGATAAAGAAGATGTTTATTAAGGATTTGGAGCCCGATCAGAAAATTTTGGTAAAATTTGTTCAGACTGGTTTAGCACCAAGAATGGATGAGATGGAGAAAATCCTATACCCAGACATGTACATAATGTATCTTCTGATGTGTGATATTAAGTTTAATTTTCCTCGGTTTATGATAAGATATCTGAGTTACTGCTGTCAGAGTGAAGCAAGAATGACCTTTTTCCCTTATGGAAGGTTCATTTCTTTGTTTTTGTTTAAAAGAGGAATGATTAGATTGGTAGATACTGGGGTGAAATGTCACCACAGTAATGTTTTCAATGCTGGTACTTTAAGGAAAGTAGGATACTTCTGGAGCACAATTAAAGGAAAACTCTTACCTGTTGGAGCTGAGGAAAACTCGGAGAGTGCTCAGGCTCAACCGGCTAAGTCCAAGGAGGGACAAGCAGAATCAAGAGTTAGTACAGTGGCAAGGAGAATTCGTTTTGAGATGGAGGAAGTTGAGGAAGAGAGAAGTCAAGAAGGACTTCAATCTAGAAGGAAGAGGTCAATTGATGAAGAAGTTATCTCTCCTGCCTTGAAATCCTCTGAACCGGTAATTTCTTATTCATTTGTGAGAGAAACTGTTGTGGAGCAGACTGCACCGATAGAGGAACCAGTAGCTCAAACAGAAACTCAAGAAGAACCTCAATCTGCTGCTGTGGCTGTTGAAAAAGTAATTCAACAAGAACAACTTATGGAGGCAGTGCCTGGTGAAGAAGTGGTCGGACCTCAAGAATCAGTAGAAGTCAGAGAGACTACTGTTCGTGATGAACATACTTCTGAAGCTAATACAGAGGTACTTCAAGAAGATTTTTCAGTGGAAGAGTTACATGCTTCAAAAGATAGTTCAGTGGATCAACCTTGTCAGGACAAGGACATAGAACAGTCGGATGCAGATTCTTTACCACTTGCCCTGCTTCATCAACCTAATTCTGGACATGAGAATCGAGCACAGGATGCCCCTGATTCGAGAAAAGAAGAAGTTGTTGAGTTGTACAAGTGTATCTCTCAGTTAGAATCTGAGAATGTTAGTCTCAGAAATTCTCTGGACTTAGAGCAATTGAAGTTTCAGAAGCTGAAAGAATGTACTGTTTCAAGACAGGAAGTAGATTTGTTTAAGACTGATATGCTGCATGCTGTTGATCAGTTAAAATCAGAGATGGTAAAGAAAGATGATTTGTCTGAGTTGAAGATTTACATGGAGAATAAATTTGAGTTTATTGCAAACAGTGCTGTGAGTGGATCAGGCTCTTCACCTGATTTGATTCGGAGATTTCAAGCAATTAATGGAGCACTGAGCAATATGAGTGACAGATTACACGATCTTCAGTGTAATAGTTCCCCTTTGTCAGTTTTGCTAGATAATCAGAAATTTTTAGTGGATCAGTTGACATCTGGAGAGCAACCGATTAGGATTCTTTTGAATCAGTTATCAGAAAAACTGGCTCTTTTTGTTGAAAAAGAAGAAAGAATGCATGAGTTTTTCAGAGTTAATTTGATTGAAGATATTCATATGACTCAAGAGAACAGAGATCTTATCATCAAGTTAGGAGATGGGATGATGAAGAGGCTCAGGGAACAGTTTACAGAGATAAAGACCGCGTTTCAAAGGAAATAGACACCTTTTTCCCTGTCTTATCTATGAACCTTGATTCCTCTGTATATCACAATCGTTTATATATAACAGCTTGTGAATGAAAATTCTTTTCTTATTTATTTTGTTTTGTTTATTGATTTATGATTAAGTTAGCCAGTATAACAAATTCACTTATTCATACACAGTTAATTATAGCATTTACTTATAATTCAGTGCAATATTGAATGTGTTCAAATCCGTAATTTTTCATTATTTTTGATATCACAAAAAGGGGGAGAATTTGGATAAACACAACATTTAAATTCATTTGTTTCCTATGAAGAAATTTGGATATATGGGAGAATTTGGATATATACGATATTTATCTTTTATCTATTTTTAGATGAAAATTTATTTTTATGGGGGAGAAATTTTATTATAGTTAAATATTGTTTTAATCCTTTCAAAATTCTAAAATTTTATAAAACTAATTTTTCAATAAAGATTGCAATTAAATTAGTTCTATTATTTTTATGGGTTTTGTGATCATCAAAAAGGGGGAGATTGTTGAGCAATGTATTGTTTTCAAACAATTCAAAATAATGTTTTTTAAAGGGGGAGATTATTTTAAATAATACTCTGTCTCTTTATGATGGTTTTGATGCTCACAAATACCCTTAATTATTTACTAATTATTTCGTTGAGTATTTTGCAGGAATTTATTTTATTTATTTATTTCATATAACGAGATTTCATACTTCATTTTATTCCAAGATCATTTTTAGCGCGAGATCAATTTTAGCGTGTTCTGTAATCACTGTAGCGCGAGATCAATTTTAGCGTGTTCTGGAATCACTGTAGCGCGAGATCAATTTTAGCGCGTTCTGGAATCACTGTAGTGCGAGATCAGTTTTAGCGCGTACTGGAATCACTGTTCATACCCTACGTTGATGAACGTAACGTATGGATGAAAAGTTTTCTTTTTACGTTATTTTGAAACGTATGGTTAATGAACCTTACGTTGTTGAAAAGTATGGAAGAAGAACATTACGTTTGGAAGGAACCTTACGTTTTTTTTGTTAGGCAAGTATGGAAGAGAAACCGTACGTTAGTTTTCAGTGTTGAGTTTGTCTCTCAAAAGTATGGATCATCAACCTTACTTTTATAATCAACCGTACGTTCTTTGGAGAGTTGAAGCAAGACAAAGTATGGATGATCAACCCTACGTTTGAATGCTGAAGAGAAAATATGTATGTTCAACCTTACGTTTGTGAACCTTACGTTTGTAAACCTTACGTTTGTGAACCCTACGTTTGGAGCCACGTCATCAACCCTACGTTTGGCGTCGGGATATTTTTGACAGACGATATTTCCTTTTTGCATTGGTCAAACAGGCGGATTATTAAGCGGATTTCGAGCCGATTCTTAAGTATGACTTTGACGGAATCAAAGACGATTTTCAACGGATTAATGATTGATTTAAAACGAAGCTTTTTGTGCCGATTCTTCAGGGAAGTTACAACGGCTCTGTTATTTAATATCGCGAATCTAAAGTAGATTTTCATGGATCTATTTATGCGAAAGATTTTCTCAGATTTGAATATATGTTCTATCTTGGAAACTTCGGATATATATATACACAGGAAAGTGTATGAAATATATAGATTGATATTTTAACGAGCAAGAAACAGAGACTGTGTGAAGGCGTTATTTTCTGGTGATCGAGAAGAAGTGTAAAACCTTTATTATCGAAGGAAGATCTTGATAGCAGATTCACGTGTTCTACATCGACTATCTGTTGTGAATCTACTGCTGCTGAAGTTGTGAAGTTTCTTGTAATATCTATTGCAACTGTATCGACTCAGAACTGTTTTGATTACAGATCTTTATTTTCTGAAGACGACGATCTATCTACTGTCAATTGCATTCTGTTGCAATTGTAAAGAACAACTGGAGAAGTGTTTTCTTTATCGAAACCCTTTTTATTTTTGAGTGATCAGCTTCTCGTTCTAAGCTGTGTGGGTTCGTGTTTGAACCAGGAAGGCTGTGTTTGCCTGAAACTTGTAAAGGTGTCAACTGCCTGTACTCAGTTGTGGACAGGTCTGTGGAAACGAGGACCAGATAGTGAAAATCGCCAAGCTCGTGTATTTGAGCGTTGGTGGAGTGGACTAGGGGCCTTCTGTTCCCCGAACCACTATACATCCGTGTGTTCATGCTTTTACTTTTTCCGCTGCATATTTAATCGTGCTAAAGCATAGTGGACAGAATTTGTCTAAATTGAAGAGATTGTAATAATTTTGAAAAGACACAATTCACCCCCCTCTTGTGTGTAATCCGTAGATTCAGATCCAACATCAAATATATCCAATGGGAATTTTTTCTCCAATTTACATAAAATTAAAACAACTCATTTTGTTGCATACTCAATAAATCATAATTCAATGTTGCTGCAAAAATATTTCAGAAAAAATATTATATTTCAGTCAACATATCCCAGATTGAAGAATTCAATTTCCCTATAAGATCAATATATAGAAATATTTCTATTATGACATGGAAGTCATGAATTATTATCCCAATAATATGCACATTTATAATGCAATGAGACAAATTAGAAGAATAACCATATGGTAACCTCAAATATTGAATCAATTGACAGAGTAATAAATGAATATATTTAGAGGGTTCATAATTTATTTTTTTATTTCATTAAATTGTGTGATCTTTTATCTTCAATTTTTTTAGGTTTAGGACATCTACAAATTTTTTAATGATCTAAAAATGCCTTTACATTATCATTGATCTTACTAAGTGTGTCAAAAATGGTATAAAATATGTTCTCAGAAAACTTATTTTTGATATGCATTACATCTTACATGTGAAGTACCAAAAAATCAGACCAATATGGAAGGTCATAAAAAATAATCTGTTGTGTCCAATTATAATTTCTTCCAAAACCATTTTTTTATTCGTTTATGGTTGGTCTAAAAGTAATAGGAAGTAATGTAGATGTGATATATTTTACTTGAATATCCGAGAAAAATTCTGAAGGTTCACCTCTTTTAATTCTTCCTTTTGTAAAATATTTTTTGTTCCTTCAAAAAGGGTGATCTGTAGGAAGAAATATTCAATGAAAGTCAAAATAACTAGTCTTTTTCCCATTAATAACCATAAAAACTTTGTTCTTATCCATGAATTATGGACATGATTATAAATCATGTGTACTCCATCAACATAATATACCATACATCAGAAAGTCACTGATCATCCAGATTAATGTAACCTTCAGTGTCAAATTCTGATATGTGACTATATCAAATATAGTTAAACCGTTGTTCCATAATGAAATTAAATCCTTAATTAGTAGCTTCAAGCAAACATCGATATTATTCTTTGAATTTTTTGGAGTTAATATTGAAAAATATATATATATGTTTCCTTCATCAAAATCTATAGAGGTAAGTTTTATGAAGTAATGAAAATAGGCCAAGAAGAATATTGACTATCGTAAGAACCAAATAGACAAAAATAATACACAGAAAGACTAAATTTTATGTTATGAGGTTTTGAATAAAAATAAGGATGCATTTGATCAAAGTGTTTCCATGAATCATCATCAGATGGATGACTTAATACTTTATTGAAAAAATTATTTTATTTATGCTATTTCAGCAATGTAGTTGTGTTTCAAGACATAAATAAATTTTGTAAATGTGGTGTAATTGGAAATTACCTCAACTATTTCACAGGAAATCTTGACTTTTATTATTTTTTCTCTTTATACCTCAATTATCCAAATGTGGGACAATTTAAAAATGATTCATAATCACTATAATATAAGATGTATTCATTTGAACATGCATGGATATTCTGATAACTAAGACCTAAATTATGGAACAACCTCTTACTTTCCTAGAAACTTATAGGTAATGTATTTATTTCTGATAAAAAAGATATAACCAATTATAATATTTGATCAACTAAATTGTTTTACATTCCAAAATATGATTTAATAGACATAAATTTTGTAATAGTTTCATGTTTTATCATCCAACATCCCACATATAAGGCTCCCATAGAATATTTAAACTAATTGTAAAATTGAGAATGTTCAAATTTAGGATTTTGAATATCAATCTATGCTTTTTTTCCAGAATAGATGGTCATGTAGCCTCATGTTCTAAGTTATAAAATGATAGGTTCAGAACCATTTTTTAAATTTTCTACCGAATCTTGTTCACAATGTTGAAACCAAAAAATATAAACTTTCCCAAAATCATAACACAATAGATGAAGCCCAACATTTTTAAACATTTTAAATCTCCTAATATCACATTTATTAAATGAAAATTTAATTGTTCCTTCAGAGTTTTTTTGAATCTGATGATGCAATCGATATAAATGCTTCAATACCCTCAATGTAAATAGAATTTATATCCGATCCATTGGGATTTTATAATGGTTTATCCAATCATTATCACATAATAGAAACTTGTGTCTAATTACCGAGTCCATATTTATCTAAAAAAACAACAAAAAATGAGAATAATTATTACTCATTGAGACTAATTTCAAATTATAGTTTTATGTTAACACCTTATAATATTCTATGGAATATAGTTAGAGTGAGGTTCTAAGTTAGCACTGGATTCCAGGGCCTGTAGAGGCTCGGTGCAGATAAAATAAAAATATTATATATATTATATCACATGCATGATATTTTCTCAAAATAATGGAATATTTTCTAAAGAGTGTCTTATATTGTAAATATGAGACCACCATTATTTCTGGGATATGGGGTTTACCCTAGGCTCGACATAACATTTGTGCGCATCGGGTGTGTGGTTACATTGTACATGAGGGTAATTCATTTAATATTTTTATTATAATTTTTTTATAAAAATTTGAATTATCACCTGAACTGTGTATCATATTAGAAATCAAAGACCTCCATTAGGTCCAATATGCACGGTTTACCCTAGGCACGAAATAAAATTTGTGTGCATCAGGTGTTTGGTAACATCACATGAAAGAGTAAACTTTTTAATATTCTATTAACATTATATATATATATATATAATTATCATAATTTACCAATATTTACTAATTATTACTAATATTGATTAATTATTGATTAATTATTTAATATAATTTATTAATTAATACTAATTTTTTAATTATTACTACATTTTACGAATTATTGATAATTTTTAGAAATTTATGATATTTTTATATTTTATTTCAAGTAATTAAAAATTATTTATAGATTACTATATATTTATTATCTAATACTAATTATTTATTAATTATAAATATAATTTATAAATAGAATTTATTATTTATAATATTTTTGTTCAATTTATTTAAGTCCAACAAAGGTTATACATTAACAAAAAATGCTCAAAATATTTATGAACCTCCATAAATTTGTTTCAAGGACAAATATATCCTTTATTAACTAATAATAATTATAGCTAAATTTGTTTATTATATATCATTTTTTTCATTAAAACAATTTGGATATATTTTTTTATAAAAATTTATTTTAAAATAATTTTTTTGTTCATTTTTTAATTGATTTTCTCATCTTTTTTAAAAATCATTAACTTCCTATTGATTTCATATTTTATATATATATATATATGTCTGTGTGTGTGTGTGTATTACATGATTTCTTAATAACATATATATACATCAAATATATATTTTTAATGTTTTTAAATAAATATATATATCAAATCTACATATACATACTTCAATATATATGCATATATATATAATCCTACATGTTTTTTAAATGTTTAAATATGTATCTACACATGTTAATATATATATCCAAACCATTACAATACTATATTCACTTCTTTTAAATAAATGAAAATTAATCATAATATAATTATAAAATAGGTTTTAATTTCACAACTACAATCCAAGCATTATTATAATTCATAAAAAATTATATATATCTATATATGAGTATAAAAAATAATTCATCATTTATATATATATATATAAGTTTAAAAGGTTGTATTGTTTATATATATGCATATATAACTTGTAATATTTTTCAATTACACACACACACACACAGACACACACACACACACATATATATATATATATATATGCAGCATATGAGATGTTATCAGGCTCAAATGTGTGCATGCACATCGGGAGTCAACAGGGTGTCCGGATATTTTAAAATAAACAAGGATGAACATTTGAATAAAAACATATCTTAAATATAATGGTTAAATATTAGTAAAAATACCTCAAATCAATTATAATAAACTTTTTTAGAGCAATAACACATTGTATTCGATGGTGGACACCCATATAGAGAATAATAAACTTGCATTAATCTTAAATGCCAAATAAACAATAAAAATTAGGCAAATTTATTGACCTAGGGTTTGAACAAACCATTATTTTCATGTTTAAATGGTAATTCCCTAAAATAATGAAGGAGTATAGAATAGGAGTTTGTACCTTGGAGATTCAAACCTAAATATGCAAGATAACAGTTGTGATAGGCGACTTTTGCTTTAGTTTATCTCAGGGTTTTGTGGCTATCCAGGTTTTGTGGAGGAGAAGAAAATTTGGAGAGGAGGAGAATGTCACATGTTTTTTTATTTTTCTTACAATGGTCTAATCATGATAAAATTTAATCCATTGAAAAAAACCATGAAGGAGTATTAGCGATGAATAATAAAATTAATCACCAATACTCCTTTGTGGAGACTACTAGCAACAGATAGAATATTCCATTTCATATAAGCTTCCCATGGGATGGAGTGAAAGCACGCCATAGTTATTTTAAATGTAAAATGTTTTAATCTATAAATAATGTTAAACAAACACTTATTTTCAATAGAAATGCATTTTCATTGCAAATACGTCTTTCAATTGGGCTATTTACAACATAACCATTTTCAATGCAAATACATTATCGCAAATAATGATTTTTCTAGTACTGAGTTTATTTACCTTATAAAAATGAATTAATATATATATATACCTATACAAGTAATGTTTATAAATAAATATTTTTGTGTCAACAAACATATATATATTTATGTGTATATTCTAATATATGTAAATAAATACATATTTGTAAATATTTTTACGAGTATGTGTGAAATATAAATGTGTATGTATGTGTGTAAATATGTATGTATGTGTGTGTGTTAATATTATGTAAATACATCATATATAAATAAATATATATATATATATATTATTTTCACTAAATATAATTTATAAATGTATTTACTATAAATATTTATAAGTACATTATAAAAAATTTATATCTAAGTATACAATTATCTATAAATATGTATAAATATACATATGTAAATATATAGAAATAAAAATCTATATGTAATATATAAAATTTATATCTAAATATAAAATATATGGACATATTTTAAAAATATATTTGAAAATAATTATATAAATAATATGGAAATAATTATTTTCCATTTTTATTTAAAACAATATCTAACCATTTTTAACATTTTAAAAATATATGAATATATATATATATATATTTATACAAACATATATATATTTATATTTACATTCTAATATATGTAAATTGATATTACTATATAATATATTTAAATAAATATAAGAATATATATATATATATAAGAATATATATATATATATCGTACACTCACAAACATATATTTTATAAACGTATTTAAAAATAATTATATAAATATATATAAATATATGAATAAAAAATATATATGTAAATATATATATAAAAATAAAAATATCAAAAAATATAGAATAAAATAATATTAGGATAGTGATAAAGAGGTTCGAATTGCACAAGGGAGGTCAAGAGATCGAGTCCAGACATGTCTGATGGTGAATAGGTGGTTGGTCAGTGGAAAAGTTTTGACAACGGGGCATTGTGAGCATTAAAAAAGGGGGGTTCCTGAGAGTTGGAGCATTAACGGGGGATGGAGAGGTTGAAATATATATATATATATATATATATATATATATATATATATATTCAAATTTTATTAGTTCTAAAAAATGATTGATAAAGGGTACATTTATCAGTGTTAAAAAAACATTGATAAAGGTATCCTTTATCAGTGATTTTGTTTTAGTGATGATAAAAAACCCTTTATAAATATTTATTTTCGTACTAATAAAGGTCATGAATTTTAATAGTTCTTTTCATGTCAACACATTTTTATCACTAACAAAACCCATTTATAGCACTTTTAGAAGTGTGATTTGTAGTGGTGTAGTGATGGCGGGAAAAAGTGAATCGCCATTACAGTGGCAGAGGTAGGTGATACAACAATGATAGATGATGTTGGGGTGGAATGATAGTGATAATTTGGTAGTGTTTATGGGTTTTAAGGTGGAAATAATGATAGGAGGTGACACCAACGACAAGTGGCGAAGGAGGTGGAAATGATTATATAAGCAGGGATACATGCAGTTGTGGGTACGATCAGTGAAAGAAAAGGGTGGTGAATACAAATTTTGGGGACAGAGGAGTGTGAGGTAAAAAAGGAGGTGAGAAGTGTGGTTTGATGAATAACTAGTTTAGGTTCTGTGATCTTCATTGAGAGTCTCCAAAGCCACTATTAGTAACTGCTTATCATGGTCCCCTGTTTTTATCCTCCGTGAATACCCATTTCTCTAGTAGTGTTAGATCTTGAGTTAGAGTCCTCAATGATAACGATAATTAAATAATTATAATATTATCCACTATATATTAAAAAGTAATATAATTAATTTCTTAATAATAATGATATAATTAATTTTAATAATATCAATTTCATTCTATGATATTATTATTCATAAACAACTTATTACACCATTATAAACAATTAAACTTCATAATGTTTAAGCAGAAATAAACTTGTCACACATCACTTTGTAAAGAATAAATAATTATAAATTTAATAATAATAATAATTTATTTTATCAACATCTATAATTAATAATAAATTTAATTATCATAAATGT
Organism: Viscum album; assembly: GCA_963277665.1. Classification (NCBI taxonomy): domain Eukaryota; kingdom Viridiplantae; phylum Streptophyta; class Magnoliopsida; order Santalales; family Viscaceae; genus Viscum; species Viscum album. Next base: position 1,703,336,956 of record OY728141.1, on the reverse strand, counting down.
TGACACCCAAAATTATTCTTATAGTCATAAAATATTTTACCACATGTATTTTAATTCATGCATAATAATAATAATAATATATTTTAACTTTGATTTCAAATTTTAAATAATAATAAAGATATTTTAATAATTATAATAATAATTAAAATGTTTTATAATAATAATATCAATTAAGTTCAAAATTTTAACCATTTTTAATAATTTTTAAAATCTAAATGTTTCTTTTTTTAATGAATTATTTAATAATTAAAAGGGATAAATAGGAAAAACTCACATGCACATGTTCCATGGGAGACTCAAAACCAATATGTCTCCCACCACCACAGATAATAGGGGTGTAACAACTGAACTACACCTCATAAGTCTAACTTGATTATTTAACAATTCCTTGAATAGTAAAATGTTTTCTAAATTTATATATTTAATTTTTTTAAAATATATTGTCTTTTTTCTATTGTACACATGAAAACCACCTTCCCAATTCCTCTTAGATTCAATGTATAACATCTACTTTATTATTTTATTATTATATTATTTTTAATAAATTAATATGTAGTTCAAAATCTGATCAATATATATGATCACCAGAATGTAGAGATAGTTTTGATTTAACCATACCTACAATTTTCTATTATGTGATGATTTCAAAATCTTAACGGGTTAAATAATTATTTAATTTCAAAATAAATTATTTGTAATGAAATCTAAATAGGATTAATACATAACAAATGTTGAATAAAAATTATGGATGATAATCAATGGAAAACCTAACCACCCAATATGAATTCATGTCCAAACGTGTTAGTGAACATAGGTCTCGGAAGAAGGAAGAAGTTCAATGATTTAAGTGAAATAATTCATTGAGAAATTCAAAAAACTTTGACAAAATAAATGTCACATGTAATAAATGGTTAGAATAAGATAATTATTCCATTTTATATTAAATCTCATGCTCTTAAATGATTCAACATAAATTATTAATTTAATAGAAATAATAAAAATTCAACATGGAATAATAATTATCAATTAAATATAATAAAACATTATACTTAATTTTCAAATATTCATTCTAGGTTTATATATTGTCATCATATTCATTTACCATTTGTTTATTAAAGATTAAATTCTTCTTGAATTCTTTTCCATGTTATATCCTATTGGGTTCTAGAAATTCTCAAATATAGAAGAATTGAAGAACATATGTGACAAGGCCATAAACAATAAAAAATTCATACCTGATGATGTAGATTCCACTACTTCATTAATTTGATGGTCAATGATTTTTATCATTGAAACCATGAGATTCAAGTTTCATCATCACCCTAAAAATTATTCTTTTGTTGTTATCACCTCCACTATAAACAATGTGAAAAATGTGACAAAATTTTTTCACTGTTGTGTGAAGGAAGAATGTTTCTCTCTCAATAGTGCCTCTTACAATGGGAGAGAGTGAGAGAGATGAATTTACTCTCTAATTCTCCAATGATGAAAAAAATTAGATAGGTTGTTGAAATAATTACTTCTTTAAATCAAACTTATCAATGAATTCATTATATAAAACAATTAATTTAAATCCTTTATCATGAAAATTTAACTCTCTAAAAATAGTCATTCTCTCAAAAATGTTCTAAACACCATTTTTAATTTAATTGAGACATTCCACCTTATTATCGGGGACTGTAACATAAATAAAAACAATAATTTATTTTTATTTAGTGTTAAGCTGCAAATACTCTCGAGAGAGAGTTTAAAGACCTACATTAAAAATTATATCACTGTAGAAAAATAACCTCACTTAAAACACAATTATGGGGTCAAAATTTTCATATGAGATCCCATTTTGAAGATACAAATATCCACACTTACAAAATAAACATTATTATTTAATAAATATTAATTAATACATGACTTTCAAGTAGCTCAAAAAAATTCTAAAATTTTACCCAAGGGTAATAATCACATTATGATAATAACTAAATAATCTAAAAAAATTGAGATCATTTACTATAGTGAAATTACAATTTTACTCTTTTTAGTTATATGATACTTCAAAAAATCAAAAAATGAGCCAAGTATTTGTTAAATAAAAATCTGGGTCACTACATGTACAATATGTCACACTGAAATAAGAGATAACCAATTAATACACTATAATTTGGATAAGGTAGAGGCAAGATATCCTATAACATTACTTACAATGTACCCACATTTTACCATATTTTTTAAATAAATATACATTAAATTTATAAGGCTTGGGGGCGATGCATCATTTACTAAGAGGCTATGAGCATGAAAATGACATGTTCACTTGATATGATATAAGGTGAATACATCATTCTACTTTGGTATGTGTTCATACTATGGGAGAATTATCCCATTCTAGTGCTGACCTAAGTAGATAATCTTCTCACTTGTGTATTACTAATAATAGAGTGTAGGAGGGTTATTTAACTGTATGTTTTTCTATACATCACACTTTACATACACTGGTATACATGTTGATGTTATCTAGGGGAATCATTGTTGGTGACGTACTAAGTTTATAATCACACATTTCATGGGACCTCTAAGACACATATATACTTTTGAGTTCATGACACAGGAAAGGGAAATGTTTTTGTGATTAGTGCATAGCTGACTAATGATACAGAGGATTCAAAAGTGAAATGTTGATTTCTTTTTAGATTTTCCATGTTTGATAATGATTGGACTGTGGAAAATTTAATTTATAGTTGTATAAACTATATTAATTTATAGATATTAATTTGAATCAAGTGTAATATATTATACAACATTATCTTAATTTTTTATTAGAGTGAAAATCATTATTATTTCTTCTATTGCTGGTTATGAATATTAACATCAGAGGGTATAGTCTTCCAAATATCACCTCAAAACCATCACTACTAGTATATAACCTCTAACATGTGAGGAGGAATAAATGAGGTCTTTGGAACCTTATTTAGTCATAGGAAAGGTGAATCAAACCAGTAATTGTAGATTTTTATTCAGGTATAGAGCACAATGTTTCATTGTTTTATATTACACATGAAATGTATCCATCTAGTTATTATTTATCAAGATGTATATGTACCTTTAAGACGTACAAGGGGAAATTCTATTATATCCAGTATAAGGGAGGATGTTTTCTTTACAAATAATATTTTTATTTTTATCCAATATATTAATAATTCAATTCATATTTTTGATAATATTCTTGACATGTGTATTTTTTTTTATTTATGGAAAACTATTCCCCAATTATATATTTTACCATCAATGATAATTTTAAACCTTTGATGATTTGGGGTACTGTATATGATGTATTTTAGGGTTCTATATTAGGTATCAAAATGGATATCTAGATCCTAGCATTACATACCTACTTAATGAATTCAATATACCTATTTCCATTCATATTAGATTTTTTCCTACAAAGGTAAATGAACTAAATCAATAGAGGAAAGTGATTTAAATCAACAAAAAAAATCAAATGGAGAAACATTAATAATAGAGTGTTTGAATCTATTATATGAAAACTACACATTTTTATATGATCCTTCCAATTATTTAGATTCTTCTTGATGATCAATCCAAGGAGTAATGAAAATTTTTATTCACCACTTTGGCTTTCCCATTGATTTAAATATGACATGCAGAAAAAAAATATTTTTCCAATAAATTTCTAAAAAAAGTTTTTCAAAAGTAATCAAGGAATTTTGTGTATTCATAAGACACAGTTTTTCTTTAAATTTTGGGAAGATAGATAATTTTATGAAGGAATGGTGTGACATCATTAAAATAATCATAGATTTTATGATAATAAATAAAACGTGCCATTTTTTTAGACCATATCAACAATAATGAAGAAGTGTCCTCTCCCACTCATTGTGTTGGGTAACCCAACAACACAGTTAATAAAGATATCCTCTTTAGGGTACTAATGATAATAAAGAGAAGATACAAAATATTAGTTTCAAATTTATATTTCAATTTATATTTCATAATTAGGGTCCAACATTTTCATGTTCGTGCCACTGAGATAAAAGGTCACATGACCTCAAGTGTACTCCTCGATCACCAGAGGCTGGCGACTAGTGACGATGGTTTAAGGATATCTTTTAGGGAGAAATTTACCCTCTAGTGATCCATAACATCAAGAATAAAAAAATAGATGATATAATAATAATAAGTAGTAGAATCCAAAAATATCATAATCAATATTGTCAAAACATCATCCCATAAATACATGCATTTTTTATACATCCATACATGTATCTAAAGTAAAAATCAATTATCCATATATAAATATTACAATTATAAATAAAAATAAATCAAGGTGTGGAAAATCCACCCCATGACTCCAAATGATAATATGGACAACTCCAATATGTATTCTAATATCATCTCCCAACTACTAACACTTTTTTATTTACCTATAATATTGTGCATATGGTTTCTACTCACACAAGGTGTATTCATATAGATTGTGATAATAAATCCTCAGTAGAAACCATTATAATCTCAGGAAACCCATAGAGTTTAATGTTATCATATATAAACAATATAAATATTTTAAACGATTTATGAATAGAATTTTTAGAATGCATATAAAGTATTTGGTGTTAACTAATACACCTAAATAATCTCATATAATCTTTAACTAATTCCATTATAACATATTATATAAATTGTAAATAAAAATAGTAAAAAACATGGATCATGTCATATCGTATTCTATTTTTTATGGAAATTTTGTTTTTGTTGGGAAACATAACTGATGTGATTTCAGATCATTAAAAGTTTTTTGTGAATGTTGATGTGGACTTTCTTCCCAAAGGTAGGTGGTCATCATGATTTTTGGGACATGGATTCTTCATAATGAATGTTGGTCGATAGGATGGGAGTTCTAGGTTGTATCACCATTTTGGGGAGAATTAATTTCTACTCTAGGACTCTCTTAAATATTTAATACATATTTCAAGATTTCCTCCCAAATATACTTGTAGGATTGGTTACCCTCCCCTTTCTAACGACGGATCAGAGTCACACATTAATGTGAACATCTGCATGTATTTGAGGTTTTCCTTATTTAATTTTACTTTTTAGTGGTTCTTAGTTTGGGATGTTATGGTTTAAATACAACACAACTGGGAACTCAAGAGTATATCATCATCCATGGAGACGATTTTTTTGGCGTTGGGATTGGGCTCATGGAAACACTACTAGAGAAATGGGCTTTGAATCCCCCTGACATGGGAGACCACCTTTGGTGGTCACTAGGATTTAAAAAACGGCTTCGGTGCCACCCCCTCCCCCACCCTCTCCCCTCGCGAAACCCTACCCCGCATCCCCTCCCCTCGATCGCCGCCGCCTGTCCCTCGTCACCCTCCGCCCTCGCCACTCGTCCCCTCTCCACCCTACACCCCTCGCCACCCATCCCCTCACCGCCCTCTGCCCTTTTCCCTCTTCCCCCTCTGACCTCTACCCCATTAGCCCTCCACCCTCTGCCCTCCGGCCTTTTCCCTACACACTCTACCCTCCACCCTCTCCGGCCTCCGCCCCCTCCACCCCCTCGGCCCTCCGCCCCCTCGGCCCTCCGCCCCCTCAGCCCTCCGCCCTCCATCCTCTGCCCTCTGCCCTTCGCCCCCTCTTTGCATGTCCCCCCATCCCCTCCCTATTCGTCCCCTCCCTCGCCACATCATCACCACCCGTACCCTCCCTCATTGTCCCCTCATGTGTGGCACCGCCGCCACCCCGGTCCCCTCCCTCCCCGCACGACCGCTGCTCATCCCATCGCTACAGCCGCCTGTCCACTCCGACTCCCCATTGTCCTCTGTCCCCTCCCTCGTCATCCCACCCTCACTAAACCGTCTCCACCTCACCGCATCCTCTCCTCCGGCTCACTGCCACCACAACCACCCATCCCCTCCCTCGTTGCACCGTCTCTGGCCCCAGCTCCCCTCCACTGCCTCTCCTCTCCCCCACAGCAGTGCCTTTGGCTCCCCTATCTTCCAGGTTTGTAGCGCAATCAGGTATGACATGGGCTTTCACTTACATTCCATTATCTATTCTCTTTTTTATTATTCAAAGATATAATTTGATTATTTTATCAATGGTCCAAAATAAATTGGTTTGTATTTATTTTAAATATATTTGATATGAAAAATGCATGTAATAAGTCTTGTGTAAATGTTTGTTATATTGATATTATTATGGATAAGAGTTGGATTGATCTTCTAAGTCAAACATCTAGAGAATATTTCAATGGAATTATAATGTTTATTGACTTCACCAGAGGATTTGATAGTGACTATATTTGTTGTATATGTAGAAAATATGCTAACCGATATCAATTAAAACAAGATACTATGAGGGAGCACCTATTCTTTAACAGATTTAAGTAAAATTATAAGAGTTGGACTCGTCATGGAGAATAATTTATCCATTGTCAAAATACGGATGCAGTTCAGATGGATTTTGATGCAAGGATGAATGATCCAATGCATCAAATGCTTACTAAAAGGGTACGTGGGTTAGATCCTGAAGGCATTGAAATCCATAATCTTAAGACCGGTGAGATAAATCTTCGCTCTAGTGCAGATCGTGATTCAAGGAGGTTTTATGAAGAACTTGATGATGAAAAAATAGAATTATATCCTGGATGTACTTCTTACAATAAATTCAAATTTATCATGGATTTGTTTCATTTTAAGACTTTGAATCAGTGTTCAGACACATCATTCGACATGTTGTTGGTGTTATTGAAAAAGGTTCTTCCTGTGGATGCTAAGATTCCTGATTTATATTACCATGCTCGTAAGTTGATAGAGAACTTAGGTTTTACATCTGAGACCATAGATGTATGTGAAAACAACTGTATGTTGTTTAGAAATGAAACTGCCCATTTGGATATTTTTAGGGTTTGTGGCGCTTCCAGGTGGAAAAATAATAGGGGAAATCAGACTCATCAAAGTCAGATTGTAATACAGGGGAAATAGATTGTTGTAAAGATAATGCGTTAATTTCCCCTTAAATCGAGTTTGAAAAGATTTTTTATGTCATATAAAGTTTCTAATTTAATGAGATGGAATGCCGAAATAATTCATGAAAGTGATATGTTAACCCACCCGGAAGACTCTCATGCATGGAAGGATTTTGATAATAGACATCCTGACTTTGCTAAAGATGTGCGTACTGTCTGATTGGGGTTGGCAGCAGATGGTTTCAATCCATTAAAGTTTATGGTTGGTGCAACTCATAGCACATGGCCTGTGGTGTTGGTTCTGTATAATCTTCCTCTGTGGATTTTTATGAAGAAAATATTTATATTACTTTCCACTCTTATTGATGAACCTATAAGTATGAAAGATAAGATTGATTTTCACCTTCATCCATTGATTGACAAGTTGAATAAATTTTGGGGCGAGGGTGTGATGACTTATGACTGTGAAATAAATGAAATGTTCAAACTGCGTGCTGCTTTATTGTGGACAATCAATGACTTCTCGGCTTATGAAAATTTATCAGGCTGGAGTACAAAAGGTGAATTTACTGGCCCATGTTGCAATAAAAGTAAAAAAATTGTATGGCTTAAACATTTCAAAAAATGGGCATACATTGGTCACATATGTTTTCTCCCCCCTCATCACAGGTTTAGAAAGGACATAGTGGAATTTGATAGTTCTAGAGAGTTTATCCCAACACCAAAGATCATGAAAGGAGTTGAAATGTTATCATAGATTGAGGAAGAAAACCACTGCATGGTATATGAAATTCAGGATTTAGTGGCTCATCCGTTACATAATATTCATGCTGTGGGTAGGCAGCACAGTCACAATTGGAAAAAGAAATGTATTTTTTATAGTATTTCTTATTGGAAAACTAACATGCTAAGGCATAATTTGGATGGCATGCACGTTGATTTTTTTTGTGATAACATGTTGTGGACCATTTTAGGTGTCAGTGGAAAATCAAAGTACCATGTTAATGCACATCGTGATTCGGAAGAAATGGGTTTAAGGAAATAGTTTCATTTACAGTTAGCTGAGGGAAACAAGTAATATATGCCTACTAAACAGTATACAATGACTAAAAAGTATAAAAAGACATTTATTTCCATTTTGAAGATTCTTAAGGTTCCTAATGTTTACTCTTCAAATATTTCAAAGTGTGTGAATCTGATGATCCAGACATTGCAAGGGTTGAAAAGTCATGACAATCACATACTACTTCAATAGTTGATTCCAATCACAATTTTTGATAGTTTATCCCCTAATATTGTTCATCTGTTGATTGATATGAGTAATTTTTTAGACAAATTTGTTTAATAAATCAACAAATGAGTGATTTAAAAAGTTTGCAGGTCCAAATTGTACTTACTCTTTGTCACTTTGAGAAACTATTTCCCCCCACATTTTTCGATGTTATGGTCCACTTGATAGTGCACCTAACCGATAAATTAATGGATGCTAGTCCAGTGAAATTCATGTGGATGTATCCTATTGAGCGGTATTTTAGTACATTGAAATGATTTGTATGCTACAGAGGTCGTCCGGAGGCATCAATATCCAAGGGTTATTTGATGGATGAGTGTACTAATTTTTGTGCAGAATATTTTACGGATGTTGAAACAAAATTAGATAACCCCTCTGGGATTGATGATGGTCCAGTTGGAGAAGGAACCATATTTGATATGGACAACATCGAGTGGATACAAGCGCATCCATATATCTTGTTCAATACTCCATTAGTTGCACCATTAATGTAGTAAGTGTATTATCACTTTTATTGTTTAACTTTTACATGTTCTTTTTCATAAGTTTATCATTTAAACATCGCGTTATCATTTTCAAGAAACACATTAATGAGATGAAAGAAGATATGTATCATGCGACTGATTATCAAATTCAAAAATCTCATTATGCGTCATTTCATGATTGGTTCAAGGATTATGTATGTATAAATTGATTTCCATTATGAGTGAAGTATTATACTAATTTCTCTCTACATAAATCATTATTGAATTCTATGAATTATGTAGGTTCGTAAGATGAGGGAGTTAAGGGACCCCATGCTAATTGAAGAATTTATCCAATTGGCTGAGGGCCCATCTATAATGGCTCGTCATTATAATGCTATAGATGCTAATGGTTTTTGATTTCACATTAAAGATGTTAAAGACAAACAAGCAACAAGAAATAGTGGCATCAGTTATCCATTCGTCAATTCTGGTTATTACTATATTCAATTGATAGAAATCATTGAAGTTGTATACACACATGGGTTGAATTACATATTGTTAAAGTGTAATTGGGTTGATCTTGTGTGTGGATGTAAAGTCTGTCAATATCAGTTTTCATTGGTGAATTTTAACTATATGTTATATAAAAAATGAACAAGTTGATAATGAACCTTTAATTTTGACATCACAAGTGGAACAAGTATTCATCATTACTTTTCCTTTCAATCCAAGTTGGAAAGTTGTTGTGAAAATGCCCTGATGAGGAGTGTTTTTATTTGAACAAGATGAACCCAAGACTATTTTGTTTGTTTCCCAACAGCTTGATCAACATACCGCAGTTCAACGTGAAGAAGATATTTATTGGGTTAGAGTGGCCGTTGAAGGAGAAACGGTCGATTTTCATGCTTAATGAAAGATATAATTTTTTTCCTATTATTCATAATTGAATATCCTAGGATATCATAAATTATCTAACCATTTTATAAATCCTTGTATGTTTTAATCCTCACTTTTGAAATTTTATTCATTTATAAATATTTAGGGTGATTTATCTTTTGGTATCTTAATGTTATTTTCATTTTATCTTCCCATTGAGGTATTCTTCATTTGGTTTATGTGCTGCTTGAATTTTTATTAATTCAATCTGAAATTTGGCTATGTATTGATTGGTTTTGTACATAATGTGTATATCTGTTTTGTTAACTTTCTGATTTTATAAAATCCATTCACAACTAATTATTCAATCCCTTTTTTTGATTAAAAACTGTACAAGTTTTTTAAAACAAAACAATCCAATTTATCTTTTAGACACTTTGGGTAGTCCCCTTACTAATGTTTTCTATGACTTCAGGCATGTCAGGGGAAGCGGCAGCAGATCCACATCATCAATCTGAGCCATCTATGTCTCAGGGTCAAGGTTTGTTTGAATGTCATTGTGTCTATTTTTTATGTAATTGATAAACACACACACACACACACATAGATATATATATATAACATCTATCAAATTATATATAAAATTGTTTTCAATAGGATCAGACTCGACTGCTTCTTCCTCTCGCAAGAGAGGCCCAGGTCGTGACATTTTATCATGGAATTCCAACACGATGTTTGATGTTTCTTTTGATGAGCTATTTCATCCAGTGGGATTGAATGCCCCTGCATTTATTCGTCAGTTGGGTCATATCATACGTGAACTACATTGATTTCCATTGACCACATGCAACTAGGATTCTATCCCTCAAGACACATTAGATCATCTTTGGAGGGAGGTTCAGGTAAGAAGACCATTTTACTTTTTCCCTATGTATAAACAATACTAACATATGTTATTTTTTTCATTAATAGAAAAATTTGATTTTATTCCCTTATGAGTTTCGGCCCGTGTGTATGAGAAAATTCCGTAAGATGTGGAAATATTATAAAGGCAAAGTCAAGAGGGACCACTGGGTAAAAAATGTGGGTGCCCTAGACATTCTGGAAAAAGTCCTGAGAGGTGTCCTCCAAGCTCAATGGTGTGACTTAGTTGCATATTGTTCTAATAAGGGTGTTTTGGTTTGTATATTTATTTTGGTATATATATTTTCAAGAATGTGTGATTTGTTTGAAATTTTAATTAATTGAATATAGGAGGTGTCAGCATGCCATTCTGAGAATCAAGCGTTGTAGGGACCACCTCACAGGCTCAGGACTCGTCACATGTCTCAGATCCAACATGAGGTATTTATTATTCATTTTTTGATTTATTAATTAATATGGTTTTGTGTTTATATTCTATTCATATACAGTTATGGGAGAAAGGTGCACCGACTGATAAAATGTCGATGTGGATGAGGACTTGTGATCGAAATGATCCAGAGGCTGTAGAAATGATAGTAAGTGCTTGTACTCATTACTAATACTTACATAAATCTATTTATTAACATATATATGTATATATATTTAAATATTTCATAGGCTCAATTTGAAGCTGAGTTAGAACAGCTGCCAGAGGACCAGCGACAGCTTCCCATGCGAAGGGATGAGATCTTCCATCACATTATTGGTTGAGACGAGCATGGATATAGTTTGACCTATGGAATAGGGAATCCTTGTTCTGTAGTACCATGTAATATGGTTGTTGGTCCTACTGTTTCTCATATGACACAGTAGTTTTCATATTTTGAGGCACAGTTGCAAGCTTCTGAGGAGGTAAATGCAAAATTGATCGCTGAGGTTAGAGCACTGTTGGAATATGTGCGTCTAGGTGATGGTGCAGGGGATCATATGATGTAGGTTTATAGTGTATTTATTTTTTTAATTTCTATTATTTTTATTATGAAAACGTTCATTATTTTTATTTGTTGTAGGACCCTGGCCCACCATACGGAGGTAGCAGTCATGACCACGCATGACGCATCATATTCACGAGGTGTGTTTCTTTTTTTATTTATGGGGTTGTTATTGATGTTTAGTTTGGGTTCCTAGTGATATTTTTTTGATATTTGGAGGTATCATGTGTGTTTTGGCCTTATAAAATGTTTGTGTGCATGAATTGGGAAGTAACCATGAAACTAAGTAATGATTTGGATATTTTTAGTTCATTTAATTCTTTAATGTTTTCAATTTCATGTTCTGTGAATAGTTTTGAAAAAACCATGTGATTCCTAATAGAAACCATGGAACTTGTTTTTGGTCACTGAGATCATGTTCACTATTTGTTGGCCCCTGGCTCACCCCGGAGAGCTCCCCCCCCCCCCCCCCCCCCCCGCACCCCGCACCTCGGACAGCCCCCCCGCACCCCGGACAGCCCCCCGCACCCTATACAACCCCCCCACACTGGACAGACCCCCCTCCCCCCGCACCCCGGAATTCATTATAGAAATTGACCATTAGTTCATTAGGACAATTCTTCATTAGGATGTTAGGCCATTAGGGAAATTGGCCAGTTGGCCAATTGTCCAATTGGATGTAGGCCAAATGGCCATTAGGCCATTATATCATTATTCCAATTGTACATCTAGACAATACGCCATTATTCCAATTGTTTGTTAGACCACTATTCCATTAGGGCATTAGGGAATTAGGTGAATTGGTAAATGGGACAATTTGACATTGGGTCATTAGAAAAATTGACCTTTAGGCCATTAAATAATTTATTTTTACGTCATTAGGACAATTGGCCATTAGTCCAATTAGTCATTATGACCCCCACCAGCGGAAACCCCCCCACCCCCCCACCCCGGACAACCCCCACCCCTAAACAGCCCCCCCACCTCGGATAGCCCCACCACCACCGGACATCCCCCCTCCCCCCATGCACGCATTTCAAGCGTGGAAAACACCTAAAAATTCATATTCAGTCGTGTCGTGCAAACCGCACGGCTGAATGATGTTCCGTCTCCTTATACACATGAAGCATAATAATTAGTGTGTTTTCCTATGTTTTCAAGTCATGTTGATGTCGTTCGATATGCATTTGACATTTAAACGCATGTTTTGGCCATTTATGACACACGAAATGCACTTTTTGTCACTATGGTCACACGACACCTCTGATTGATGTGTCGTCTGCCTGACCATTTCATAATTCACCCAACCTTTGTTTTCATCCGATTTCATGGAATTCCGAGGTCGTTCAGCCGGTTTTGATCACCCCAAACACGCTTTTCAAATGTGCAAAAATGATGTGTAACAGTCAAATTCAGATCAAACATGCTCAGAATTACTTGAAATTACATGAAAATAATAGGAATATTATTCGTGACATGTAGGAGGAGACATCATGTCAATAGGACGTGCGTTGTGCGCGGTACGACCGAATATGTTATTTTGAACAGTTCGACGCACTATAAAAGGGATCGTTGGGTGGTCAAAACCAGCCTAACAACCTCGGAATTCCATGAAATCATATGAAAACAACTTTGGTGGGAATTGTGAAATGTTTGAGCAGACGACACATCAATTGGAGGTGTCATTTGACCGTAGTGACCGGAAACACATTTCCGGAGTCATAAAAAGACAAAACGACGTGTAACAGTTTAATTCAGAGAAAACATGCTTAAAATGACTTGAAATCACATGAAAACAATAAGAATACTATTCTTGACATGTAGGAGGAGAAGATATGTCAATAAGACGTGTATTGTGCGCGGTACGACCAAATATGTTGTTTTGAACAGTTCAGCGCACTCTAAAAGGGCTCGTTGGGTGGTCAAAACCTGCCGAATGACCTCAGAATTCCATGAAATCATATGAGAATAACTGTGGTGTTAATTGTAATTTTTTTTGGGTAGATGGCATGTCAATTAAAGGTTTCGTTTGACCGCGGTGACCAGAAATGCATTTCCGGAGTCATAAAATGCCAAAACGATGTGTAATGGTCGAACTCAGAGAAAATGTTCTCATAATGACTTGAAATCACAAAAAAATAATAAGAATATTATTTGTGACATGTAGGAGGAGAATACACATCAACTGGATGTGTGGTGTATGCAGTACGACCAAATATGTTGTTTTGAACACTTCTGTGCACTCTAAAATGGCTCGTTGGGTGGTCAAAACCAGTCGAACAACCTTGGAATTCCATGAAATCATACAACAAAAACCGTGATGTGAATTGTGAAATGTTTAGGTAGAGGGAACGTCAATTGGAGGTGTTGTTTGACCGTGGTGACCAGAAACGCATTTCTGGAGTCATAAAATGCCGAAACGACATGTAATGGTCAAATTCAGAGAAAACATGCTCAGAATGAAATTAAATCACACAAAAACAATAGGAATATTATTCATGATATGTAGGAAGAGACAAAACGTCCATCAGATGTGCAGTGTGCGTGGTATGACCAAATATGTTGTTTTGAATAGTTCAACACTCTAAAAGGGCGCATTGGGTGGTCAAACCAGTTGAAAGACCTCAGAATGCCATGAAATCATACGATAACAAATGTGGTGTGAATTGTGAAATGGTCAGGTAGACAGAACATAAATCCAAGGTTTCATTTGACCATGGTGACCAGAAACACATTTTTGGAGTCATAAAACACCAAAACAACATGTAACAGTTGAATTCAGAGGAAACATGCTTAGAATGACCTAAAATCACATTAAAATAATAGAATATTATTCATGACTTGTAGAAAGAGACGACACGTCAATCAGATGTGTAGTGTGTGTGGTATGAATGAATATATAATTTTGAATAGTTCAGTGAGCTCTAAAAGAGCTCGTTGGGTGGTCAAAACCAACCGAACGACCTCAGAATTCCATTAAATCATACGGCAACAACCGAGTGTGAATTTTGAAATGTTCTGGTAAACAACATGTCAATCGGAGTTTTTGTTCGACTATGGTGATCAGAAACACATTTCTAGAGTCACAAAACGTCAAAACGACTTGTAATGGTCGAATTCAGAGAAAACATGCTCAGAATGACTTGAAATCACACAAAAACAATAGGAATATTATTCGTGACATATAAGAGGATACGAAACATCAATCGGATGTACGGTGTGCGTGGTACGACTAAATATGTTGTTTTGAACAATTCAGCATGCTCTAAAAGGGATCTTTGGGTGGTCAAAACCAACTGAACGACCTCAGAATGCCATGAAATCATATGAAAACAACCGTGGTGTGAATTTTGAAATGGTCGGGTAGAAATCACGTCAATTAGAGGTGTCGTTTGACTGTGGTGACCAGAAACGTATTTATAGAGTCATAAAACACCAAAACAATGTGTAACGGTCGAATTCACAGCAAACAACCTCATAATTACTTGAAAATCGCATGAAAACAATAGGAATATTATTTGTGACATGTAGGAGGAGACGAAACATCAATAGGATGTGCGGTGTGCGTGGTACGACCAAATATTTTTTTAACAGTTCGATGCGCTCTAAAAGGGTGTGTTGGGTGGTCAAAACCATCCGAACAACCTCATAATTCCATGAAATCATATGACAATAACTGTGGTATGAATTTTGAAATGGTTGGGTAGATGAAACATTAATCGGAGGTGTCGTTTGACCGCAGTGACCGAAAACGCATTTCTGGAGTCATAAAACACCAAAACGACGTGTAACGGTCGAGTTCACAGCAAACTTATTCAGAGTGACCTTAAATCACATGAAAACAATATGAATATTATTCGTGACATGTAGGAGCATACGACATATCAATTGGACATGCGGTGTATGCGGTACAACTAAATATTTTTTTTAACAGTTTCACATGGTGTGTGCGGAGAGCATTTGTTTTTAAACCACAAAAGACTTCCAAAAGATAAACCAAAGACTCCAAAACAAGAAAAAAAAATTCTAAAATGATAAAATTTATTAAATTGGGGGGTTTAAATTATTATATAACCCATAATTTGATTTCAAATTTAATTTTATTATATATATATACTAACTGAATAAATATGTCTAATTTACGTTTGTTTTGCTTAGTTTTTTTTTGTATCTTATTGTAGGTTTATTGAAGTAGAAGATTGAAATGGATTGGACCTGTTTGGATCGTTGAATCATGTCTATTATTTATTGTTTATGATTATCTTGATGTTTATGTTGTTTAGAATTGTTTTCTTTTTTTTTTTATGATTTTTATCCAGTTTTTGTTGATTGGGAACAGTGAAATTTTTTTAAAATTTTTTTCTCCTGGATAGCGACTGCCAATGGTGTTCATTATAGGTCGCCTACTAAATAGGATAACGACCACCATTGGTAGTCTCTATAGCTCAGCCGAGCATCAGAACCGTGACTGCCACTGGCGGTTACTATTGCTCGACCGAGGATCAGGACAGCGACCGCCTGGCGGTCGCAGTAGGCTGGATTTTAGGCCTCCTTCAGGGACCTCCTTCGATGGTCTTTGTAGGCCTACGATGATGGGCCTAAAGTGACCGCCATTGGTGGTCACTACATGGTCACTAATGGCCGAATTTTTAGTAGTGAAAGGGATTCCTACAAATCCTTGTGAAGGGAATTAAAACTCATCTAGTTTAGTTCCACTTAATGGTACATTCCATACCTTATAAGGATTTGTTACAAGGACCAATTAAAATAAATTTAAAGTCATCTGGATTAAAATTTTATGGAAAATTTCCCTAGTATTGGTTTCTTTAGGGACTAAACATAATCAACCCACCTAGTTGTCCTCAAATTGTATATGTAACGATTAGTTTGTATTTTGTGTTTACCTAAATAAACTATGGACCTTTGAGAGGGTGGAATGATTTCATTGAGAATGTGGAATAATGAGATATTTGATTAAGATCATGAGAATATAGCCCACTAGGTAGGATATGGCCTTAATAGTAATATATTATCATAATAATGGTTCACCGAGGAAAGTGTACCTTATGACAGGGCATCAAAGCATTTGGGGAATATGAAATGGCGAGGGAGGATGTAAATGGATTTATGAGAAATATTCTCTAGTGAGGGAGAATGTAAATGGATTCATGAATAATATGTCCCCATAAGTATAGATATAGAATATGATGTTGGGTTTGAACATTAGGGAATCATCCTACGTATCCTGATTAATAAGAATCAAATCCCACATAGTTTAAGTGACATAGTTTTATGTTGTATGACCGAACCATACCATGCAGTTTAACATTTTGTAATAAGGATGTTGTCATGTAATAATGATGTTATGGGGTGCCTTAATCATTTCACTAAAACAATCAACCAGAACCTCTTGTCCCATGTGTATCATGCTTGTTGTGAGAAACAAAATACTATGGGAAGAACTATTGGAGTTGGTACCCTAGAACCAACTTCTATGTACTTTATAATAAATATGTATTCATTTTTTTAATATTAAAAAAATACTTATCAAATCATGATTTTTCTTCTTCATGACATAGTATGTGATAATGTTTAGAGAGTATTTGTCGCACTGAAAGGTAATAGTTCCCCACTATGATGAGAACCTAGAAGTTCTACGACACTATTCTCGAATATATGTTCTATAGTTAGATGATATCATTTGAGGAATATAAATGATATATGATGTTAGGGATGAAGATTTATAGGACTTTTATTCACCTTATTTTGGTGCACTCCCTTAGTAATATCCAGTAGGATATTATGATAATGGGGGGGGGGGGTAGTAGAAAATCCTCATTTATATGTGTTATTGGATGTTCCTATCTATGGGTGTGTTTATTGTTCTTTAGACTTTAAGATTATTATTAATGAATATTATGAGTCATGTAATTTGATGTATTGAAGAAAACGACGATGAAAGATGTTCTCAGTGAGGTGGGATATGTTGGGTGCATCTTGGGTAATATTTCTTTAATGAATAATGCGAGAAAGTATTTATCCCTTCTGTTATTTAACAAAACTTAATATCGCAGGACCATTTATGGAAATCATATAGCCTAAATAAATCCATGGACATGGTGTTATATAGGTGAAAACTATTTTTGGAATGTCAAATAAAGAGACATCGAGTACATAGGTTGATGTAATTGGCATGCAACCTGTTTGATTTGAGATATTGTGATAAGGGGATTATATTACACAGTAAGTGTTCGTATGAGCTGACATGTTTTTGTGGTATTAACTTATTTCTCTATGGGTTCCTTGGAACGTTTCTAGATTCTAACCGTGGACATTAGGATTCTTCACCTAATGCCACGGAGAAAAAGGCCTAGAGGGTCACACATTAAGTGTATCCAGATCCTTAGTCAAATAATATATTATTATTTATTATTTAATAGGCTGAATAAATATTATTCCCAAACATAGTTTAATAATTATTCATATATACTTGATCTCATATAAATATTTATTTACTATTTATTAAATATAATATCTATTTATTTATTGGTGAATAATGCAGGGATATTTATTTAATAACTAAATAGACATTATTATAGGTCCGATAAATTTTATGGAGGAATGACAGACCGAGATTTTAGGTTTGGTGAGAAATAATAAATAATAAATATTATTTGATTAAATAATATTTAATTATAATTTGAAAATTAAGAGCATGTCGAGAAATAATAATAATATTATTATTATTTGACACGGGGTTTCTCTATGATTAAATAAATAATTAAGATCTCTTTTGAAATTATTTTATTTTAACCCTAGCGATATATAAACCCAGTTATGTTATTTTATCAATAGACAAATCATTTTTTCGGGTTGTGTACCACAATATTAGATAATTAACTCAATCTTAGAGAGCTCCCTTCTCCAAAAATGTTGCTAAGAACGGAGATCAATCCTCCTACACGGGATCAAGGAGAATGTTGTGGAAGTGGTTCTCGAAGTAATCAAACGCAGATAATGAAATCATAGGATCTTCCATGGTAGCACCCATAGATACCTACGACAATGTTTGGAGATTCTTTAAACATGTTTGGATCGCCATTATAGGGAATCTGCACTTGATTCCTATAAAGTAACGACACAACAACACAAATATGTTTCCTAATTCATCAACGAGGATAGAATTCTAAAAAAGGTAATTATTTAATTAATTAAATTAATTATAAAAAATATTTGATGATCCTCCCTCTGGTTCTAGAATAATTTCTACTATCTGATTCTTTGATTTAATTACATTGATCATGATTTTCAACGTGTTAAATCTCAGATTAATCATTGATCATTGCAAAAATAAGAGTTGGGAACCACCCATCACATGCTTCCACAATGACCAAAACCTAAAAGATAAACCTTTATAAATGAAGATATAGAGAGTATATGTCCCATTGGAGTGGTTTTATTGAAGGGTAGGTCCCCATGTAGATGAGTTGAGGCTTACACATTGGGGCATCCCATTGATCAGTGGTCTTGGAAGATTGACATTTTTTAATGATTAAACCATCAATGGGAATAATATTGGGTCTTATACTTGAAATAAAAGACCATTATATGAATTTTTACCATCCACCCATTGATGGATGGTGATGTAAGATATGAATCATAAGGTATATAGACCCATGATGAAGATATTTTGTGGATTACACATGAGCGACCCATAAATGAATGGTCTCGGGTCAATGATATTTATTTATGATGAAATCACCAATGAGAAAAATATTGGGTATTATACCTAAAAAGGAACCCCATTTTATGAATTTATTCCTTCCATCCATTGATTTATTGTGAAGGGTGACAAGGATCATGAGGAATATGGTCCCATGATAAAGATATAACGGGGATCACACATTTTCTACCCATGATGTTGATCGGGAACCGAGAAAACACTAGGGGAGATTATGCATGAACAGGTGCTCCCTGCCAATACTTGAGTGCAACTAACATGGATATGTCCCAATTAACCCTCTATATCTCAAACCACCTTTATTATTTAGAGTGATTTAAATCATAAATTAAAACCATCTTGGATATTATAATTGAAAATAATCTCATTCCCATGTTATTGGAATCAAGAATTAGGATGGGAACAAAGAGTTAGAAGATTCTGCTACAACATCCTTTTGATAGGGACCATCTTTATCAAGGTAATCGATGAATATAACCCCCCAAGGGTTATAACTATCTGTAATTTCAATTCTCAAGACTAATTTTATTAAGGGAATACGTTATCTAAAGGGTGTAAATTGGTGTGCATGCCCTAGCCCTACATTTTTGGTGGTTTTAGAGGAGGCCTTGATAATTGGATGCATGAGTGGGATAATTGGGTGAAGGGATTCTCTATAATTGTGACTAGGGAATACATGATACCTAAGTGTGAGAGAAAGAGGGTATGATTCACCCTAGAGTAGGCTTAGGTGTGGCTTTACCCTAGTGATGGATTGGCAAGGGTGATTCACCCTTTATAGGGCCATGGGTAAAGGGTGTACCAAATGAAGTACCTTTGCTGAAGGGTCACCCAAGTGAAGTTCCTTGGGATAAGGTCTTCCTGAGTGGGGTACCTTGGATAAAGGTGTAGAGACCCCAAATCTTGACGTACATGGACTTTACATTACTTTTGTAGAATACTTAATACATAAAAAAACCAACACTCAAGGATCGTAATAGTTAAGTGTCTTCGGAAACTCGGAACATAATCTTTTAATCATAGTGAAAGATCTTCAACATCTCCCATTAAGATATTACACTTTTTTTCTTACCTAAAACCTTTTTTTATATCCTAGGGAAAGGAAAACATATAAAGGGTGAGCTCAAATGCTCAGTAAGGGTAAGTATGGAGAAAATAAAACGAACCATATACATTTGAACTTAAAAACATGACAATAATGTTTAAACATCAAAATCTTAAGCAATGACATAAAACATGGCAGTACGTAACAAATAGATCATAATAGAACATAAATCATGATAAAATAGCATGGGAATAAAACATTTAATTGTTGAAAAACATTATGCACGTGATATTATTTCCATGGTAGCCAAGGCATTTCCGCCAAGACCATCTTAGTGGACAAAGTCCCTTTCTGAATCGAGTTCAATCCTCATTCCAGTCTTATAACACTGAACTGGATTAACTTACCATTCCATCCATGTCTATCTCATGAGATATAAATCTTTACCCAATTCATTGGAGGGAGATATATGTCCCACCCATCTCATAATGAAATCATTCTTACTTGTGCCACAACATAAACATAAACCATTCATCATAACCCAAAGAATAAAAATGGGTTTCATAAACATCATGCCATAATAACATAATCCATATAAAACAAATGGATATAATTTCAGGATAAGATAAGTGAAACCATGTAAATCATAGAGAAATTAATCTTGAAACATACACATATGAAATAATGCCATCTTATATGGAAAATGGTTTTGATAAAACACTTGAAATGAATTATTGAGGAAAATATACTTTCTTCTTCAAAATCATTTTCTTTTCACAAAATGCCATGAAATTTTAAAAGAAAAGTTTTTTGTTGAAAAATAGTCATGAAATATTATAGAGTAAGATTCATGAAAATAAGGCGTTATGAAAACCGTAAAAATCCATTCATGTTCTCCTCGTACTTTTGTCGGAAAAGTCAAAAAGTTCATCCTATGGTAAACAAAAGAAAGATTATTTCCATAAAACTATGTAAAAGTCAAAGAGGGATGAACATGAATTTAAAAATACATGGAATAACACTTTATGAAAAACATTTTTATGGACATGGATGAAAAATATAACCCCAGTAAATACTTACGTATAACCAATCCCGGATAAAAATGAGATTGCAAAATTTTCGCTTACCTTAGGTCCGATATGCTTCGTACGTATCCAAAACTCCTGTATAATGATTGAAATAATGTCATTTACTTATTAAAGAATCATATTCATTGTTATTATATCATATATGGTTCACTTATGACTTTATATTACCCGTTCTTTTGAAAATTTAATGTTAAAGCCGCATTTTGGGTAAAATCGTTTTATTTATCGTACTTGTTTGGACTTGTTATTCTTGATATTATTATTACTTATATTATTATTTTATTACTTAAAGAATTTAAATAATGATTTATATATCATATATATTCATTATATATATATATAAATATAATAGATAGATAAATGAAATGAAATACATTGTTCATGGAGACTGTAGGTCGTACGTATGCATGAACGTTGTTTTTCGTTTCCTTGTTGAATTGAATGGAATTAAGTAGATGAAATACATATATATATACATAAATATATTAGAATTATTATTTAATATATTTTGTGATTACTTATTATATATACTTTATAATTATTCTTGAATTGTTAACATCGAAATTGAATCTCATCGTGTCGTGGAGACGGTAATTCGTACGTACACACGAGCGATGATATCATTCCCATATTTATTGAATGGAATTGAAATGGATTATATAATATCAAAGAATCATTATTATGTTATAATAATCATATATATTTATTCTTCACACCATTATACCCATCCATGTATGGTGGTGGTGGAAAAACAGATTACACCACGGCGTGGAGACGGTATTTCGTACGTACGCATGCGCGATGATTTTGTTTTACGTAGGATGGATAGAAGATGAAATAGGGTTGTTTCATATTTATAATAACATATAAGTATATAAGTAATACTTATGTTATTAATTTATAATTAAACAACTAAATAATAATAAGTTGAAGAAGAAAGAAACTTTAAAGAATCGGTAGAAGAGATTACCTCTTCCTCGACGCACCTCCTATAATATTCTTCTTAGGGCACTAGAGTTGATCTTTTTAGAAGACTAGAACCTCTATGATGTAACTATAGAGGTTGATAATAGGAATTGGTAGGGTTTGTCCTAGCTTCAAGGCTCAAAAGGGTGTGAAGAGAAGAGGGAAGGGGTGCCCTTTTTATAATGGAGGAGAGGGGCACCTTAGGAAAACATAAAATATTATTTTATAATAAAGTCATATTTGGTTTTTAATATCTCTAAATTGATTTATTTCTAAGTTAAGGTTGGGATGGGTCGAAATACTCTCAACCAATTGGTTTTAGACAAGTTTAGGTAACTATTTTATCCTTATTATTTAGATTTAACTCTAAGTTAAATAATTTAACTTTTACCGTGTCTTTTTTTTTCTTACACTATATGGTTAATAAACATAATATAACAAGACAAACGAACCCCAAGTGGTTCATTATTAATATATATATCGTTATCTAAGTCATTTGGACGAACCATAGATTTTTTAGAATAAAATAACAATTAATAATATAATATTTGTTTTAAAAACTATTTTATGTCAATTTTGACACTATTTGGTACTTGATTTTTGTGAAAATCATAACAGAATGATTAGTTCGAAAAAAGTTAATTAAATAAATATTAACATTTAATATTAACCTATAAAATTAATGGAATTCGTAAAAAGTCTAAAATTACATTTATTTGGGTATTTATAACATCAATTATGTCAATATTTCATTAATGAGGTAATTACTGCACCATCATTGTGTCATAAATAAATTAAATTATTTATAGTCTAAAAATTATAAATAAAATACCATTATATAGGAAATATTTTTATATTTCTAATGAATATTTATAGTCGAATTTATCTTATGTATAACCCTAAATTAAAAATGTTTGAGTTTTTAAAATTTGATTTTAACTATTTTAATTCTTCTTTAAATAAAATAATAATAAATGTCCTGATCTAATCCAAGTGGACCTAAAGGGTAATATTTTATTCCTAAGGTTGTTTTTGGTAGAATTACACTTATCCAATAGAATTAGGACATGTGTTAGAGTAATAATAGTATCATTTTTTCCCTTAATTACCCTATTTACTTTTAACTGTGGTAAATAAAAGTAAAAAGTTACAATTCACCAAAAATTATTTACATCTCATTGAACCACATTTTACTGACTGATATCAATCGTGTCTCTTAGATTTTTTAAATTCCACTCACAGAAGTGGTAAAATTATATTTTATGTACATTTGGAAATTCTCCTAGGAGGTGGGTAAAAGACGGTGAAAAGTTCAATAAA
This sequence comes from Viscum album, assembly GCA_963277665.1. Taxonomy (NCBI): domain Eukaryota; kingdom Viridiplantae; phylum Streptophyta; class Magnoliopsida; order Santalales; family Viscaceae; genus Viscum; species Viscum album. Next base: position 1,703,313,282 of record OY728141.1, on the reverse strand, counting down.
ATTTTTATATATCTAAAATTATTACAAAATTATTCCAATGAATTACATTGAACTTATTTAGGTATTATGTATCTATTTTGACCTAAAATAAATTTAAATAAAATAAATAATTATTTAAATAAAAATTCGGTTTTTAAATAGTAACTTAGTGTTTTCACTATTCATCAAAAAATGAAAGTGTTCAGAAAAATAAAAAAAAATTCACCCTAGGCTAATTTCGATATTCTGAATCCAAAAATGAAGTCCATTTTGAAAAATAAAATTTTAAAAAGTGGGTATTACTATTCATAACGGCTAGTTCATAACAATATTATAATAATATCTTGTTTAGTGAAACTCGATATTGCGTACTACACACGCTATCGAGGAAGGTCGTGATTGCGTGTAATGCAAGCCAAGTCAGTGCTACATGTAGTGCAATATCCCTTTGGTGTTGTGTATATTATAATCAAAACTAATTTCATTTATACATTAAACAAAATCTATACCTAATGTCGTGTAGAATAATTCCCACAAAATGAACTTGAAATTGTGTATAACACAAGCCAAGAATAGTGTTGTGTATACTGCAAGCTAATATGGTGTTGCGTATAGCACAAGCTAATTTTGGTGTAGCATACAACACAAGACATCAAACTAATTAAAATTAAAATTTCTCATAAAATCTCGGGTTGTTACATTTTACCCCCCATAAAATGAATTTCGCCCTCGAAATTCGTCGGGGTTATAAATGGTTTACTACTCTAAAGTTTCTTTAATAGAAACCCACATTGTAAAAAGGAATACCAAAACTTATCTTTAAAAACTAAAGTATGAAATGTAATGGTTACCCATATTAACTAATCACTGGGTTTCCACATAGGAGAACATAGGTGAAAATATAAATATGGAAGAAAAACATAACCATCAAGTTCTGATAGAGAGTGGTAGAGAACATGGCTATGAAAAATACAACAATCACAAATCCATAAATTTGTGATGATCTAAGGTACCATCTGATTCATTGGATATAAGGGCACTAGGACAACATTTTTGGTTTTCAAGATCATTTCCCTAAAGTTGTATAGTTTGAATTAGAAGAAATACTTTATTTTGGTATAATCACACCATTGTTCATGCCTTGACCAATTTCTACTTCATCTCTTACAGAAATGAAGTTGAATTTTTCATTTGTGAAGTGTTAGCAGATCATGTGATTGAATGATGGGTCATTCCATATGTCTCAAACAGAAGGTTAGAAAAAGTTTTCAAATATACATAAGTCCATATATGGCGATATTAAACGTATGTGGTTCCAAAAATGAACTTATAATTCATCTATCATACCGCTTAATAAAATAAAACTAGTTTCTACTAACCAGGGACTTCCTGTAGGCCAATGGTAGGCGATAAAGGCCTGTCGCACTTCAGTTGTGGGTTCGATTCCCACAGCCTTGTCTGACGTGACAGGTTTTTGCCCGTCCTGCAGGTTGTACTTTTTCTAAAACTACATTATAATATTGAAAAAAGTTCTATCCTTAATCAATACTGACTAATGTCCAACATAATTCATTCTAATCTTTAGGCTTATCCAAAATACTTCTATCAAAGATAATAGTATAAAGAAAACAATTACTAGAAATTTCCTCTACTGAGCATGTGATTACCATCATTTATCCCCCATATATCATATGATATATCTTATTGTGAATACCTTAATCATGCATTCTATGAAAAATGAATACCCATTGAACCTTAGTGAAAACATGAATACTGTCAAAAGTTAACTCTTTTTACATACCAAAATCCCAAATAAATTATATACTAAAACCATAATATCACTTAGTCCTTATATCAGTCATGAGATCATGAATACTATCAAACATCAAATTATCTTCTTATCCCTTCATTATGCGCATATCATCTACTTTCAAAAAATATCTGAATAACCTTTCATGGTTATCGGTACCATTCATCATATACTTTCAAAAACTCAAGGAAAGACAACAATGTAACAATCCTTATATTTTTCTTTATTACATAGTACTATACATTATTCTTGATAAACATACAATCATTCCACTACCTTATTAAACCACTGACTGAGCTTCATCATTTCTTTCATATCATATATCATTTGTAGTCTCTTCATCATTATCAACACAAATACTACCCATACGACCATGCTGATTCTCTTCATGAAATTTTCCCTTAGAGCATTGGTTTTCATAATGCCCGTACGTTCCACATTTAAAACATTTAATCATTGTTGATGTTGTAGAAATACCATTATCCTTGTCCATGGTGTTAACTGAACCTTTTATTTTGCACTTACTAGATTTTTGTCCTTCTTTTCCACACCCAAAGCATCTTCCAGTTCCTTTGAAACATTCTCCCTGATGCCTTTTCCCACATGATTTACATGAGGGAAATTTAACTTTCTTTACTCTATGATCATCATGAAAATCCATCTTTCTCTTATTAGCTGAGTCGGGAAACTTACCAAAGTTGAGATTATTGATCATATTATGATATTTCTGATTAGAAATAATAACGATGTTTGGACTTCCAAATCTAGTTTCATTTGGTTTCTCATGAAGAATTTCATTCCATTGTCCATCATATCCTCCATTATCGTGAATCCTCCTGTTTCCAGCCATTTTCTAAAACCCAAAAAAGAATAGTGTGAGAGGCCTAAATCATAATCAAGGGGGAGTAACTTCAATATCTAACAACTTAGGTTTAATTCTAATATCGTTACCATAATTCTAGGACTATAACCTATACTTATACGTAAACTTAGGGACATCCCTAGACATACCTTAGAAATATCTCTAGGGATCCCACTAAAGTTCTCACATCCTAGTTTCCAAAGTTTGACTAAACCTTTCCTCTGATACCAACTTTAGAGACCCCATAGCTTGATGTACATGGACATTGCATTACTTTTGCGGAATACTTAACACATAACAAAAACCAACACTCAAGGATTGTAATAGTTTAGTGTCTTTGGAAACTTAGAACATAATCTTCTAAACATGGTGAAAGATCTTCAACATCTCCCATTAAGATCTTCCCCTTTTGTTTTCTTACCTAAAACCTTTTTTTATATCCTGGGGAAAGGAAAACATATAAAGGGTGAGCTCAAATTCTCATTAAGTGTAAGCATGGAGAAAATAAAACAAGCCGTATACATCTGAACTTAAAAACATGACCATAATCTTTAAACATCAAAATCTTGAACAATGACATAAAACATGGCAGTATGTAAGGAATAGATAATAATGGGACATCAATCATGAAAAAATAGCATGGGAATAAAACATGTAATTGTGGAAAAACATTATGCATATGATATGATTTCCATGGTAGCCAAGGCATTGCTGCCAAGACCATCTTAGTGGACAAAGTCCCTTTCGGAATCGAGTTCACTCCTCATTCTAGTCCTGTAACACTGAACTGGATTAACTTAACATTCCATCCATGTCTATCTCATGAGATATAAATCTTTACCCAATGCATTGGAGGGAGATATAGGTTCCACCCATCTCATAATGAAATCATTCTTACTTGTGCCACAACATAAATATAAACCATTCATCATAACCCAAAGAATAAAAATGGGTTTCATAAACATTATCCCATCATAACATAATCCATATAAAAAAATGGATATCATTTCATCATAAGAAAAGTGAAACCATGTAAATCATAGAGAAATTATTCTTGAAACATACACATATGAAATAATTCCATCTTATATGGAAAATGGTTTTGATAAAACACTTGAAATGAATTCTTGAGTAAAATATCCTTTCTTCTTCAAAATCATTTTCTTTTCACAAAATGCCATGAAATTTTAAAAGAAAAGGATTTTGTTGAAAATAGTCATGAAATATTTTAGAGTAAGCTTCATTAACATAAGGCGTTATGAAAACCGTAAAAATTTGTTCATGTTCTCCTCGTACTTTTGTTAGAAAAGTCAAAAAGTTCATCGTATGGTAAACAAAAGAAAGATTCTTTCCATAACACTATGTAAAAGTCAAAGAGGGGTAAACATGAATTTAAATATACATGGAAGAACACTTTATAAAAAACATTTTTATGGATATGGATGAAAAATATAACCCCAGTAAATACTTATGTATAAGCAATCCCGAATAAAAATGAGATTGCAAAATTTTCCATTACCTTAGGTCTGTTATGCTTCGTACGTATCTGAAACTCATGTATAATGATTTAAATAATGTAATTTACTTATTACAGAATCATATTAATAGTTATTATATCATATATGGTTCACTTATGACTTTATATTACCCTTTCTTTTGTAAATTCCATGTTAAAGTAACATTTTGGGTAAAATCGTTTTATTTATCGTACTTGTTTGGACTTCTTGTTCTTGATATTATTATTACTTATATCATTATTTAATTACTTACAGAATTTAAATCATGATTAATATATCATATATATTCATTATATATATAATAGATAGATAAATGAAATGAAATACACCGTTCATGGAGATGATAGGCCATACGTACGCATGAACGATGTTTTTCGTTTCCTTATTGAATTGAATAGAATTAAGTAGATAAAGTAAATATATATATACATAAATCCATTAGAATTATTATGTAATATATTTCATGAATACTTATTATATATACTTTATAATCATTCTTGAATTTTTAACATGGAAATTGAATCTCATCGTGTCGTGGAGACGGTAATCCGTACGTACGCAGGAGCGATGATATCGTTCCCATATTTATTGAATGGAATTGGAATGGATGATATAATATCTTATAATCAGTATGATGTTTTAATAATAATATATAGTTATTTTTCACACCATTATACCCATCCAAGTAAGGTGGTGGTGGAAAAAAAGATTACACCATGGCGTGGAGACGGTATTCCGTACGTACGCACGCGCGGTGATTTTGTTTTCCGTAGGATGGACAGAAGGTGAAATAGGGTTGTTTCATATTTATAATAACATATAATTAAATAAGTAATACTGATGTTATTACTTTATAATGAAACAACTAAATAAGAAGAAGTTGAAGAAGAAAGAAACTTGAAAGAATCGGTAGAACAGATTACCTCTTCCTCGAAGCACCTCCTTTAATCTTATTCTTAGGGCACTAGAGTTGATATTTTGAGAAGACCATAACCTCTATTATGTAAATAGAGAGGTTTAGAAGAGTAATTGTAAGTGTTTGGCCGAGTTTAAAGGCTCAAAAGGGTGTGAAGAGAAGAGGGAAGGGGTGCCCTTTTTATAATGGAGGAGAGGGGCACCTTAGGAAAACATAAAATATTATTTTATAATAAAGTCATTTTCGGTTTCTAATAGCTCAAAATTGATTTATTTCTAAGATAAGGTGGGGATGTGTAGAAATCATCTCAACCAATAGGTTTTAGACAAGTTTAGGTTACTATTTTATCCTTATCATTTAGATTTAATTCTAAGTTAAATAATTTAACTTTTACCGTGTCTTTTTGTTTTCTTACACTATATGGTTAATAAACTTACTATAACATGAAAAAAGAATCCCAAGGGGTTCATTATTAATATATATATCCTTATATAAGTATTTTTTCCGAACCATAGATTTTTAGGAATAAAATAACAATTAATAATATAATATTTGTTTTAAAAACTATTTTATGTCAATTTTGACACTATTTGGTACTTGGTTTTTGTTAAAATCATAACAACATGATTAGTTCTAACAATGTAAATTAAATAAATACTAACATGTAATATTAAACTTTAAAATTAGTGTAAATCATAAAAAGTCTAAAATTACATTTATTTGGGTATTTATAACGTCAATTATGTTAATATTTCATTATTGAGGTAATTACTGCATCATCATTGTGTCATAAATAAATTAAATTATTTAAAGTCTAAAAATTATAAATAAAATACCATTATATAGGAAATCTCTTTTTCTTTCTAATTAATATTTTTAGTCGAATTTATCTTATGTATAACCCTATATTAAAAATGTTTTAGTTATTAAACTTTGTTTTTAACTATTTAAATTCTTCTTTAAATAAAAAAATAATAAATGTCCTGATCTAATCCAAGTAGACCTAAATGGTAATATTTTATTCCTAAGGTTGTTTTTGGTCGAATTACACTTATACAATAGAATTAGGACATGTGTTTGGGTAATAATAGTATCATTTTTACCCTTAATTACCCTATTTACTTTTAACTGTTGTAAATAAAAGTAAAAAGTTACTATTCAACAAAAATTATTTTCATCTCATTGAACCACATTTTACTTAGTAATATCAACTGTGTCTCTCGGATTTTTGAAATTCCACTCAAATAAGCGGTAAAATTAAGTTTTATGTAAATTTGCAAATTCTCCTAGGAGGTGGGTAAAAGACGGTGAAAAGATCAATAAAATTTTTATATATCTAAAATTATTATAAAATGACTCCAATGAATTACATTGAACTTATATATGTATTATGTATCTATTTTTACCTAAAATAAATTTGAATAAAATAAATAATTATTTAAATAAAAATTCGGTTTTTAAATAGTAACTCAGTGTTTTCACTATTCATCAAAAATTGAAAGTGTTCAGAAAAATGCCAAAAATTCACCCTAGGCTAATTTCGATATTCCAAATCAAAAAATGAAGTCCATTTTGAAAAATAAAATTTCAAAAAGTGGGTATTTCTATTCATAAGGGCTAGTTCATAATAATATTATAATAATATCTTGTTTAGTGAAACTCAGTATTGCGTACTACACACGCTATCGAGGAAGGTCGAGATTGCGTGTAATGCAAGCCATGTCAGGGATGCATGTAGTGAAATCTACCTTTGGTGTTGCGTATATCATAATAAAAACTTATTTCATTTAAACATTATACAAAATCTATACCTAATGTCGTGTAGAATAATTCCCACAAAACAAACTTGAAATTGTGTATAACACAAGCCAAGAATAGTGTTGCGTATACTATAAGCTAACACAGTGTTGCGTATAGCACAAGCTAATTTTGGTGTAGCATACAACACAAGACATCAAAGTAATTAAAATTAATATTTCTCATAAAATCTCGGGCTGTTATAAAAGGGTTACCTAAGTGGGGTGTTATGGGTGAAACCCGAATGGGGTGCCTTGGGTGATGGGTCACCCAAGTGGGATACCTGGTTATGGATTTATCCGGGTGATCTAGGGTTCTTATGGATATCCATGGGTGAATAAAAGTCTTTTATGGTAGATGAGTTGAGTCCTTCACCCTAATACAAGGATAATATGGTAAATTTTTTCTTTTTTGGAAGTTCTCTCTCTATAATGAATACCATTCCCTTAGGTTTTAAGTTATATAGGCCACTTAAAGGGAATTATGGAGACCTAGGTGAATGTAGATTTGAGTGTCTCTCTCTTACTTATAGGATGAGGTAATCTTGTGCCCAATTACATAAACTAGAGTCCAATTTATAGTAAAAAATGAGGACCCAATAAAATAAAGCATATGCACCAAAGTGGTGCGTGTAGGTGAATTGAGTGCACAAACCTTGTTTCAGTGGAATTTAGAGTAGTATTACATGGGTATTTCAGATTAGTAATGTGTATAGAGTCATGAGAAAAGGATATATGGGAGATTGTAAAATGAATTATTACCCTATCCATGTTTTTAACCCCATAACAAGGGTTTTATAAGGCAAAAAAGTTCCTAGATTACCTTAGAAAATGGGTTTTATGGTCCTGATACTCTTTGTACAAGTAATGTGTCAAATTTATGTCCTAATCCTAGTGGGAGGTTCTCAGCACCATTTCACTCAACTGGGAAATGTTTGTTTTAGGAATATTCATCCCTATGTGTGTGAATAATAATTTGGGACATGAATATTCAGTTCTCTTATTCTTTGGTAATGAAGATAAATTTATACTCAAACTCAGCTTATCTTGTTTGAGTGAGGATCATGATATAAATTCTATAGAAAAGTACATGGAATTAAATTTTCAGTGCCAAAAAATTTTCCCCTTAATGAGGTTCATTTGGAATTAAAATAATTTTATTCTAAGGTAAATATAGAACAATTTACCAAATTCTTGAATATCTGGTTGGATTATATAATAGACTCATCAATGATAGAATATTCACCAAGAGGAGGATCTCAACTCTAGGATTATATGTTTCCTATATGTTTCAATTCATGATAATCTAAAAAACTCATAAATATTTATATAAAGGATAATCATATCAACTTAAAATTTTAATTATAATGAAAATTGATGAATTATAGTTATCGAGTACATGAATCAGAGAGATTTTCTTATGGGCATGACTCACAGATAGGTAAGGGCATAACAGCATAACCATAACACTATACTTTTTCTATTTGGATGATTCCCTCTTATGAAATGCTAATAGATGGGTATAGTCATAACACTATCACCATACAATAGTGTTGATCTATTTATATATATTTTCTCTTAGATGTGGATCACTGATAGATATTGACATAGATAACATCACCGTACACGAGAGTTGGTCCATCTAGATGATTCCCTATTGGGTGTGGATCAATGATGGGCATAAGAAGAAATACTATATTCATAAAATATAGTTGTTTCATTAGGATTATTCCCTCCTAGGAATATATCATGGATGGTTATGGGTAGAAAAACTATCATTATACACTAGACCTAGTCAATTTTTATATTGAGTGATGACTCAATTTGAAGTGAATCATGACGAGAACTTGGGATGAGAATTACAATTTCCAAGAGTGTTTTATCACCCTAAAATTACACTTTAATGAGATCTATAGAAATATCCAAACCGATGTGTTACGAATTAAAGAGTTCTCTAACTTTTTCCTAAGCTAAGTGACTTTATGAGCATAAATTAGTTTTTCTAGGAACATATAGTGGAACCTATAAGCTCTGTGTATTTTTCTATATTTCTATAACTTTTTTCCAAGAATCATATTATGTATACTTAGTGGGTTGTAACTTATATTTTTCTTGTGTCACACTTTATGGGTTTTATACCTAATAAATATTTTTCCCTTTCTATTCAAATGCCTAATATTTTTCCTGGATCACACAAGATTCATGACCAGTGAGCAGTGACTCAAATTTTTTATAGACTACCATTTTTGGGTTTTCAAGATGATTAGTTTTATGCTTCTTTCCTTAGGTAGTTTAAGGTTATTCAATTTATACCAATAAAGATTTTGTTTAAGGTTATACATTATTGGTTGAATGTTTGAGTGATCTGTGTAGAAACATGAGTAAGGAAAATCCGACATGAATAAAGGACCAATTCCATCATAGATTTTGATAAGTTTAATTAGTTTAATGTCTTAGTGAATATACCAATTTGGATTATGTTTAAGGTTTAAAATCTTTGATTGAGAGGTGATGAGTTTAATTTTGTGAAACTTTCACTAAAAGGCATGAGATAGTCTAGCCAACAAGATCCAAGAAAAACCTGATGTGAATAAAAATATCATTTTCAACACCTACAATATTTGAGAGTATGTGAGGTGAACCGAGCATAAAATAAATAAATATTACATCATTTTATATGAATATTCAACATATCTCATAATTATACATGCCTAAGTATGATAAAGTATTGGTGTCTTTGGAGACTCTATATTGTCAAATTATTTCAATAAAATATCTTCAACATCTCCCACAAAGTTATTCTCTCATTATACCCTTATTAAATATTTATTAATTAATACCTTTGTTTATAAATTTGAGAAAATTGAAACATAAGAACGAGTGATTTTAGATGATCCATAAGGGTAAACATAAGGGATATCAATCAGTGATTATAAGTGATTATATGTATAAGGGTATGATAATATGATAATAACTTAAGAATGTCACATCCAATTAGTCAAATATACTTAATCATGAATCATGGAATAATATTTTTTCATAAAAAAACACATAAATAATAAGATCTAGGAATCATAAATAATTAATCATAGTCCATGATAACATATCTTAACCATAATACATAAGTTTTTGTCATCCAAATAAGTATATAAAATCATTCCATTAGTCAAGTCTTGCTACCATGAGTATCATTGAGGATTGAGTTCACTACTTATTCCAGCATTTCTCTATTCAAGGTTCACTCACATGTCTATAATATTGGTTAGAATCCCTTACTGAACTGATTTTACTCTCCATTATAGTCCTTATTATCTCATGAAATATCATTGTTTACCCAATACATTGAAGTTCTATATAATTCTTGGCCCACCTATCATATAATGAAAACTATACATTTGTGTGCAATAAAATTATAAAAATTTAATCATATCATTATAATATAACCCATATAAAATAAATGGGATGCTATATCATATCATCATCACATAATTATAAGCTATCCATAGAAAGTAAGTGGATGTTATCATAAGAGTATTCATTATCTCATCATATCTTAATTAAACCATGTGAAATATGTGAGTTTTGTGTAATTGTCCTAAGATAACCATTATCATAATTCATCCATAAAATTTAGTGGAATCATAAGAGAATATCCCTAGTGAAACATAATAATCCTTAATGTATTTTGACATAGATGAAAAATACCTTTATAAGAGCATTTGAACATTTCTTTGAAAACAAGAAAAATACCCTTTTCTTTCAGTATCTTTAAAAACTAAAAATTCCCAAAATATTGAGAAAATTATTTTCATTTAAAATAAAAATTGTAAATTGTAAATAAATCTTCAAATAAATTAGTTTTCATGATAGTGGAAAAATCTTTTCACATCATATATGTTAAAGAGAACATTTTTTCACACCCTTGTAAAAAGTCAAAAAGGATTTGTTCGATTTTTTTTTTAAAAAGATTCATTTGAAACCTTTGTATATAAAGTAAAAGGTAGTTAAATTTAAAATTTTAAAAAAAATTTATGTATAGGTAAAATATTAAATAAAAATATTTTGGTTTATAGATATGGAAGAAAAATTTTATCAACCAAAGAAGAAATACTATCAGATTTTCTTTAAAAAAAATTCTTGATCATTTAAGCACAAAAGAGAAGAAAAATATAATATCATTTAAATAATTTAGGAATAAATATATTATAAGAACATTTATAGGATTTAAAGGATAATATCCAAATAATTTACCTCAATAGAAATTTTTCATATACAATCCCGAAAATAAATGATATTGTATAATAAACCCATACCTCAAGTCACATCTTACTTCATACACATTAAAAACTACTTTATAATAAGTATATATTTACTATAAATATATTATAGAACCATATTAATACTTATAATACCAAACTTGATTTACCTATAACATTTTATCACTTTTTCATCAATAATATTTCATTATCATCATCATTTCGGGTGTTAATAGCTTCGTTTTTCATGTGTGTTTCAGTTCAATAGTTATAATACTTGTACTTTGATCATGTTTCTATAACCACAAGATAATTAATCATGTCATAATTATCATATTTAGTCACTAAATACACTTTTATAAACATTAATATAAAATATAGTGAAAAATTAATTACACAACTTCATGGAGATAATAATCCATACATACACATGAACGATGTTTCCACTTTTTGATAGATGAAAAAAAATAAAGGTAAATAATAATTCACCATTAAATAAGAATTATTATATCATAAATATCATATATATTCATTAAATATATCTGTATTACCATCTATTTAAATCTAAAATGAAAACTGAATCACATCATTTCGTGGAGGTGGTAATCCACATGTACACACGAGCGGTGTTATCATTTCCCAAAAGATGGGAAGGTAAGAAGGTAGATAATATATTATAATTATTTTATAAATATAATATATAAACATTAAATTCATCATAATAACTAACCTTTAAAAATGGTGATGGAAAATGAATCAAAACACTACGTGGATGCGGTAGTCCACATACACAGACGGGTGATAATTTCATTTCCAATTTTATGGAAAGGAGGTGGAAAATAGTTGTAAAATAATAATAATAACATATAATTAGGTTTATTATGATATATTAATTATTTACATGTGGATAAAATATATTTATAAAAATTATAAGAAGAAATAAACTTTGAAAGAGTCGGGTAAGGCGATTACCTTTTCTTGAGAGTCATCCTCTAGCTTACACCATACGCCTTCTTAGGATGATATTAGGGTAATAAAAGAAGATCATGAATTGTGGAAAGTAATATTTTAAGGTTTCTATATAGTTTTTGGATGATCTAGAGGGATCAAATTGTGTGAATAATGGTGGATAAGATGTTTCCTTTTATAAGTGAGGGGTGGGACACACATGGAATTATTAAAATATTTTAAATAATATAAAGTCAATTTCTTGTGAAATTGTCACAAAATTAACATGTTTTAAAAGAAAATATTATATAATTTATAAATATATTAAAAAAATAATATTTATACAAGTTTAAATGTAATTTTCATCCTTATATCTTAGTTTAACCCATGGTGAACCTGTTTTAACCCTAACCATTGTAACATATTTTTACTATTAATTATGAAAAAATGAAATTTTATTCATTAAAAAATTTGGATATTCTAATTAAAAACGTGGAATTAATTTTATCAAATTTAATTCTTATAAGTGGAAAAAATTCATTCTAAAATAAGTATAAAAAATACAATAAAAACCATTTTAAGGAAAAATGCTTTTCAACGAATAAAACTTGATTTATTCTTACTCCATGCCTAGTAAAAACCATTAAATTAATGTTAAAATGTTTTATTAAATATATAATATATAAAATTTAATAAAATTATTCATAAATAGTGACTAATTTAATTTATTAAGATAAAAAACACATTACATTTATAAAAGTTGTTTTTTAGAAAATCATCCAATTTTTACCTTCAAGTGCTATTATTTTCATTTATAACTAATTAATAACCAATGAGTTCATTTTATAAATGTGTAAAAATTAAATTTTTATAATTTTTTAATATTTTTTATTCCCTCAAATACAATAGATAGATGATAATTTTTATATTAAATAATACCATTTTAACAATATATCATATTTCATTTAAACTCGGTGATGCATGTAAAGAAAGATATCAAATAAATAAAATTTATTTAAAAATAAATCTATCATCAAATATTTAGTCATTTTATTATATACCCTTATAATAATTTCAACCTAAAATTATATCTCTACAATACAAACAACCATGGATATTTTTTCCTCATCAGATTCTTGGTTTCCCATGCAACTTCTTCAAATTTATAGTTTCACCCCAAAATTTTGACCAGGTGAGTGGTCTTGTTCCATGCAACTTTTTATCTTTGATCTATAACATTCATTGTCTATTACTCATAAAATAGATCATGTTATAATGTTATAACCTTTTATTGTATTAAATATGAAGGATCAGGTATGTACTTCCTCAGAAGAGATATATAGAACACATTGTAAACATGAGAGTGATCCAGTGCAAGCCCCAAGAGATAATAAGCCTTCCTCATATGATCAAGAATTTTTAAGAGACCTATTTGTCTAGGGAAAATATTTTCCATTTTTTTAAAATATCATAACCTTATTCTTAAGAGATATTTATAGGAATACCTTATCACCAACTTCAAAATCTAGATTTCACTAATGATTTCCAGCATAATATTTTTAATGACACTCAGATGACATGATGTGTTTCTAAATGGCTGTTGGGAAAAAACCTATGTTTGGTGTTAGATTTTTTTATCAATCATAGGGTCATATAGTATGACTAGAGTATTGGAATGGTAATCATAATTACAATAATATAGAAGATATTGAATACATATAAGTACTACCTAGTCTAGGGGAATTAATTGAAGAGAGATATTCCTAGAAGATATCAATTGCAAATCATGAAGTTATGATCATGAGTTATTCTTGAACAGGAGAATGTTTTGGTTTAATATCTACAATTTTTTTGAATAAAATGATATAAACTCATCTTACTATGAAGTTCATCAATCAATCTATAGTAAGTGATCATTTCTAGATGATGAAGGATGAATGAAACAAAATGATTCAAGTGTGGAATTATTCTTACATGGATGATGTTTTACATGGTTCAATGATTTATGGATGTCATGTAATTGACCCTAATCCCATGTATTTGGTATAATATTGTTTATTTGGAAGAAATAAGACCAAAAAGATTTAGTAAATTATAGAAAATTAATTCATAATCCTAGAAAAGGTAACAAAGGTTGTGAATATAAGGTGGTGACATTTTATAGTGTTTACCAAGTTTTTGGGATCCAAAATTTATAGGAAGAGGAAAAGTTATTTTTATAAAAGGAAATATTTTTTGAGAAAATGGAAAAGTTGGGTGAACGGGTGAATGAGTTCCATGACATTTCATGAAAGTGAAAATTTGAGGCCTTCTACTCAAAATACAACCAAGGAAAGTGATTCACTAAAAATTTTAGAGAATATTTAATGTTTCACAAACATGAACACTATTTCATGAAAATGGTGTTTTGAAGGTATCTTTTTCATATTTATCAAATTAAAGGATTTCATGAAACCGAATTTACGTGAACCCATAAAATATTGATGGGTGGTTTGTGATGGTAATGAGTTACATGATAAAAGTTACATCAAATCATTGATGTTCAGTTAAACTAGAAAGTTTCATGCAAGGTATCAGGTGAAATGAAGTTGTGTGAAGGGTTTTCCATGTCTATAAATAGGTAGCTACCCCCTCATTTGGATTGATCAAGAATTAACAATGATTTGTGGCCTTGATTCATGAAATATTTTTGCGAAGATATTTATTTCACCAAAAAATAAATATCACATATGTTTCATGAAATAATTTCTTAAAAAAATTAGTAATTCCCACATCAGTTTTACAAAGAAATTAACTTGAGTCTATTTATACCAAGTGAGATTCATGAAACTTTCAAGTTGTGTGAAAGATGGAGTTGTGCGAAAAATAAAAAGTTTCATGAAAATATAAGAAAACACTTAGTGATCACAAGTTTCATAAAGTTATAGTTGTGAAAAAGTTATAATTTCAAAAAAAGTGAAATCCTCATAAAGTTACAAGGACACACTTACACTAATGAAGGTTTCATGAAGCAAAAGTTTCATGAAGTGAAAGTTTCATGAAATCTTGGAGTTTCATGAAGGAAAAAAGTTACATGAATAGAACATGTTAAACAACTTTTTTCACATAAACATTGAATTTAAAGAGTATCAAATCCAAAAATTGATATAATAAGAGTCTCATGCTAATTAGGGACAAATAATTATGTTTATAATCATTTTAAAAAGGCTTATAAGTCCATAAAATATGGGATTATCGTCATCTATGAAGTGCGCTGAGCTGAGGAAGACACGATGTGCCTTGGGCAAGGAGTGTCGAAACCCTAAATCTTGTAAATGAAGTGCATCTATAAAAAAATGACAATTTTTGAATCATTTTTAATCCAATAAACTAGTGAATCTTAGTGGATTCTGTTATGACTGACACAATGTCAGTATATTCTATTTAGACTATCCTTTTGTGTGGAACCAAGTAAACATACCTATATCCCATGTATCATTTACTTTACTATATTTATTTATTTCTCCATGGGGTAAAGAGGAATGAGTAATCAAGTAATAGGTTGCACATGGTTTCTTCCAATGTAGGTACAAGATCATAAAATAAATTTAACCTAACCATAGAGAAAAGATTAAATTTATCTATCACCTTGACTGCCCTTAAAGTGTATCTAGTTCTAAAAAATTGTATTAGAGGGTAAATTTTTAAAATCTGATTTCAAACTCAGATGTAGTGTTTGGTTTTATGAACATGGATTCTATGATGAAGCCTCAATTTTTATGGAACTAGATTTTATGGAGGGAAGAAAGAAATGTTAATTTTCATTCAGGACTGTGGTGAATAGATTATGAATTAAATATAAATATATTCAAACTTGATAACACTCAGTGAATGAATAAAAAATGTATAGATAGAAAATATATTAAATAAATCATTTTTCTTATGATGTTTATAAGAAAACCACTCATTGTGCTACCTCTTTTGAAATGTGGAAGAATCAAAAAATTGTTCATAGAAAAATGATAGAGGCAAAGAAGGTTGTGAAGTACACCACAAAATAATATTGTAAAATATTAAAAGGATACTTCTTTATAAAAAATGAAAATAAATATAAAAAGACAAATAAGATGACCCTTGGGAGATCAGATGTGAAATATTAGGTGAATGCTTCTAATTCAATTATTTCATATGAATCTTTCTATGTTGTAGAAGTTTTTTATAAATCTATAAGTTCAGATTCCTCTCTTGAAAAGACATAACTTGTCACATAAATAACTTATTTTAAAGTGATTTTTAATTTAGTTTCCATTCATGCTTTGTTTTGGGGGTTTCCAAAGGTTTTATGAAAAATAGGTGAGTTTTCATGAATTGGGCCAAACCGTGGGCCCAATTCCAGATTTAAAAATAAATTTTGTTTCTTTTTTAACATTTTCATTTTTTAATATTTTTCAGTAATTCAAACTCCTAAATGTCCTCCCCTGATATATTAACACAACATTTAAATTTGGAGCCTTTATAAATCCATAATCATGGGAGATTTGGGTTTTTATTTGAGAATTGGGCCAACCCGAAAGCCCATTTTCCAGTTTTAAATTGTTTCTTTAATTTTTTAATATCTTATTCATTATAATTAATTTTTGGGTGATTCCACCTCCCCCTAGACCCTAAGAATCCCAAGCGCACTCTCATTCCTTTCCCCCCTCTTTGGAGCTCGTTTGCATCGCGATTGAGTGCTGAAAATCTTAGGGTTTCTAAAATCGGGAAGATTTGAGGAGGTAAGTGATTTCCATAATAACTCTCTCAATTATTACTTTTTCCCCCATTATAGTTCCTATATTATCTCATAATCCTTGTTCGAACATCCCTTGAATGGTTGGAGGTTTTAAAATTCAGATTC
Source organism: Viscum album (assembly GCA_963277665.1). NCBI lineage: Eukaryota > Viridiplantae > Streptophyta > Magnoliopsida > Santalales > Viscaceae > Viscum > Viscum album. The sequence continues at coordinate 1,703,296,322 of OY728141.1, read as the reverse complement.
TGGTGGATTTTGGGTCGTTTTATTCAAGATTGTTTTGAGTAAGTGTTTCTCTCTTCAATTTTTCATTCTCCTTAGGGTTTTCTCCCTCTTTCATTATGTTCTAAAATGTACAGAAGTTAGGGTTCGATCCTAAGGTCTGATTTGGAATCTTTTGGGTCAATTTTTGGTGGTCTATATCTGGATTTATATTCCTTGTGGTGTGGCGGTGGTGCGCTTAAGGTTTCGCATCAAGTTTTGAGGGTTTCGACTCAAAAGGTAGGTGATTCCATGTTTAACCATTTTATGATGAGTTATCTTGCTTGGTTTATTAATTTAGTATGTTTATAATCTATTTTGTGTGGTGTGAAAACTGTTTTTGATGAATTTGGTTAAACATTTAATTTTTAGTTGTATTTTAGCTTGAAATTGGGTACTTTTCATGTGTGACTCTTGGGGTAATGTTTGGGTTTAGTTTATAACTTGTGAAAGTGATTTATTAGTATTGAAAGGGGATACCAATTCTGTTTTGGTAATTCCTTATTATCATGTGGGCCTTGAAAAGTGATTTTTGATTGAGTTTAAGGTGTAAAACTGTGTTGTACTTCTTGAAGGTGATTTATGAAAACGTGTGTTTTTTATGTGTATCTTTGTGGTATTATTTGATGTATTTTTATAACACTTGGGGTGATTTAATAATTGATTTAGGGCTGAAAATTCTGTTTTGGATTGTTATTGGTATGATTTTGGTTTTGAATGAGGGGTTTGAAATGGGTTTAGTGTGCAAACAATGGTTATACCTCATGGGTTTGTTTTATAAAAATTAAAAATGATTTATTTGGTTAAAAAAAGTTGGGAAAGGGTGTATATGTACTGTTTGGATGAGTGTGTTCACATAATGTGGGTTTTTGAATGGTAAAGTGGTGATTTGAGATGTCAAACATTTCTAGAATGTTTTATAAATTGCCGAAATGTTTTACTAAATTGTGTTTTGTGTGCGAAACACGGGTGTGGGATGTTTCGTGTGAGTTTATTGATAAAATGAATTGTGAAGTTGAGAAGGGTATTATGTGACATGTGTGTGGGATGTTATTTGAGTTGAATATCTTGTAATGGTTTTATAAAATTGTTTAAAGGATTTGTGCAAGTGTTAATGAAATGTGAAAAGTGTTGTAGGCAATTTTGGTGTGAGTTTTATTTCAAAATGCATTTGAATGAAAAGTGGAATTTTTTACTTGTGTGATGTAAATGAGGATGTTTGGTAAATGTGTGATGTGGAAGTGATATTTCCATGTGAAAACTATACTTCTTGGATTGTTGAACTTGTTTGAGCACAAAGGGAAAACCCGGGTATCTAGGTGGGTGGACGTGTACTAGTATGCTAGTGAATCCGTGGGGGTTTGGCCTCAGTTTCACCTAGAAAAATTGACGCTTACAACTCTAAATAAACTATGATGATGATGATTGGGGACCACTAGGTTATGGGTATGATCCCTACTAGTGGCTCGTGCACGAGAACAAATATTTTTTTTGTGGTTACTCTCACCGAGATACGAGGTACCTGGGACCCACAGCTAGCTAGTGCCTAGGGGTTATTTCCTATTACTTGTGCTCATTAGATCCTTTGTACTTACCGTCAGTATACGGTATTTTTGGCTGGAAAATTAAGTAGCTTAGTTATTTATTTTATAATTTTTGTTCCTTTATAATTATCCCACATGAAAACTGTTTTCATTTATTATTGCATCCTTCAGAAAATTGTAACTAGCATTTCTTATTTACAAAACTTGCAATGCTTTTTGTCATGAAATGTTTATCACATGGAATATCATAGAGGTGGTATCCTACTGGGATTTCTCTTACACCCTACTTACACCTTTGGGTGTAAGTAGACTTGCTTATTTTATGTCATAGGTTTGGGTACAGGTTTTATGCCATTGTTTTAGGTTTTTAGTTGTCCATTGGGATGCAGTGTCGTGGAGATGGCTTGAGGGCGGTGCCTCTTTCCATGTGGAGGTTCTTGGGCTGTCCTTATTTGGTTTTTACCTTTGTAATGGTCTTTAAACATCGCTTTAACTTATGTTTTTCAGTTCTAAAATTTGGTAAAAGACGGTTTTAGTTAAAAAAATCCAGATTTGTTTTATTGAGTTTGTTTGCTGTTTAATGTTTATAAAATCGGGTAAATCATTCCCAATTATCATGATATGATACCCGGGCACTTGTGCCAGCCCGTGGGGATGGGGCCTTCGGGCCTTGGCACAGGCTGGGTTTGCTGGCATTTTGATGGCGACCAGATCCGGTTTGTGACAAAATGGTATCAGAGGAGGTTCTGGTTAACTCTTTGGGTCACATTATTTAGGGAACAGTCGGGATAGTATAAAGTTAGGATTTTTGGGACTTGGTACTTCAGTTATGGGTAGTGTTCCTGATCACCACACCTCATGACAGGATTCAAGTCACCAGGGGAAGTCAGGATTTATCTAATTCCTTTGGTTTTCTTGGTTTGATAATGATTAGGGGAAATAAAAAGAGAGTTGGGTTAATGGTCTCAGTGAGCTCGCAGGGCCTGGAGAGCCATGTGAAGCCAGGGATATTCCCTAGAAAACTCTCTGTGATAGTGAAGTGATTGGAATATGGCCGCCAACCATATTTCCAAGTCACCCACTGAAACTAGTTTCCTCTCGCATTGTTTTGTGCTTTAGTTTTGAAATCTTGGCACTTTGGTTTTAAGGTGACTTGGTTTTAAGAAGCGTAAAGTTTTTATGAAATAATTTTCAAATAAATAGGGAATGGTTTGGTTTATGAAATGGAGGAACTGAATTTTCAGAATTTCTTTGAAATGTAAAATGTTGTGCTTACACCTCTTTGAAAGCAGAAACTATATTGAAGTTGGTTTTGAAAAGTGTTTCCAATAGAGTTTTCTAAACAATCAGAGTGTGTTTTAATGGGATGAGATGTTTTGAAATTGATGTGAATATCTTTAAAGTGAGTTATTTTCTAAATGGTTGTGACTTTCTGAAAATTTTTCTAAGATGTGAGTTGGGATTTTGATCTCGTGGTTCGCGGTTTTGAGAAAAAAAGATGTGTTGGTTGACCGTTTTGGTTTTGAAAAGTGGGAAGAATTTTTGTTTTAACCTTTGGTATTTTCGTGAGCAACCACATGCATGGGGTTATATGGGAAGATGGATGGTTGATGAAATGACTGGATGAGTTTCAAGATAAATATGAGGAGGGTGCCCGGTGTGGCAAAGAAACATTCATGTGTAAGGCCCATGGGGTACCATTGGTGGTTGCGCTAACCGCTGAACCATTTGTTTTGAAAGAAATTTTTTTAAAGAGAAACATGAAGACATGATGAATTGTTTGGAATGGTTTATATTATGTGTTTTTGGAAAATGTTGATGTTGTGGGATGTTTTGAGTCCAAGAACCCCTCCTGTTTGAACTGTGTTTTGGGTTTGGGTTTGGTCAGTAAGTTGTGTTATTGGGACAGTTAGTGGACTCTTTTAAAAAAAAATTTGGGACGCCTTTATGATGGTTCCCTTCATGTGTTTGGATCTGGTTTGTGGTATATCTTGACTAATGGACCATCTTGGTTGGGTCCTTGGGTTCAACTGTTGGATAAGGTACACCCCCATTAAAGGTTAGTGCACATCTGAAGTGAAACCAGGATTGTTTCGCCGTTTGAAGACCCTCCAGTTGATCAATATAAGGAATATTTTTCTTGAGATTTTTAGATTGAGTCTAAACCCATTCCTTTCTTATGTTGGAAGGGTGAAAGATACCATAGTTTCTTATGTTTCCTGATTCGTTGAAGGTGGATGTGGTCTAGGGTTGTTAGTGTGGATGAGTGTCTCGATCGTGTCTAAGAGGGCCTTTGGGGTTCTTCAAAGTTTCTTTGAAGCATGAATTCATGTTAAACCACCAGTGTGGTAAATATGGTCACGATAGGATATTGTGGCTACTTTCTATAATTGTGTGTTGTTTGGGGATGTTGTATAAGGTCCCTCTCCATGCATTGTTTATATCAGTTGCAATGGCCATGTTCGATGATGCCTTATGATGTCATGTACTCGATTGACCATATAGGTGAAAGTCGTGAAATCCTTCGAGAGTCCCTGTTGTGTTGGGTGAATGTCTCCCTTGGAAAAACTTCAAAATCTTCCATTTTAGTGGAAGGTGAGTGTAGGTGTTCTTTACTTCTATTGTTTCTCACCTGAAGAAAAAAGGTGTGATATGTGTGCATCTTCTTAGAACTTGTTTCAGTGAAATATCGGGATAGGGTAAAGTGAGTATGGTATTTGTTATGTCTAGAAAACTTATCTTGGGTTGCGGTGTAGTTGTTGGTGGCACCGAAAGAATAATTCTCATTCAGTGGGTTTCCGACGACTAACTGCAAGGCCGAAGATGCTTCAATCATTTGAGCTCCAACCATAGGTCTCGGAGAGAAGCTGGCTCGTAGTCAGGGGAAATCATAGGGTCATTTAAACCCTTGTACAAAGTCCTATCCTAAATATGAAAGATAGGATGAGTTTAAACCTCTGGTATCATTATCTTTCTTCTTTTGTTCACGTTTGGTGGAAATAGATGGATGGACTTGTACCCATGACATTGCCCAATATCATTCCCTCCCCCTTTGGTTTCCATTGAGTCTTTGGAGAATGATTTGAAATTTGGATAGACATGCTGAGCACATGGTTTGTGAATTATTAAGAGAGATTGTGTGCCTGGAATCCATACAAGAAGATTGATCAGCACAGTTAGTTCACGATTTCACAAACTGTGCGGACTAACCGTGTGACCTTCCCAAATCTTGAAATTTTTGGGTATTTTTGTTCCGACCTATGATAGTATATTAAGATGGTTGGTTCTTATGGTGGGGAGAACCACTATGATTCTCATGTATGTTCCTTGGGAAATTTTTAATGGAAGTCTACCCTAGGTACAAGGGAGTCCGTTCAGGCCTCCCCTATTAGTGTTCTGATTCTGTCTCGAAAAAAAATATTGGTTGTCTCTTATAGTGGGGATCATATTTGTGTCCCCCTGTACTAGTAACATAGATTTATCTATGGTTTTGGATAGGTGTAGATAGTCTCATTCAGATATATCTAGCTACTAACATCTTCCTTGAGTAAACGTTGGGACTGGAGAGCGCCCAATGGTTTAGTTAAAGTAAGGTAAGTGTAACCTTGTTCAAAGTTGTTGTTCATTTGGGTTAATTGCTTGAGTCTTGTTTGGATAGTATTTGAAGAGTTTTATTTTGGGATAAAGTATGAATGTTATTGATCATTTCAGGAAAGTGGTGTAAGTTTTTTTTTGTGAGAGTAATCCTTCCTTAATTGATCACTAGAGGTGTTTTGGCCTTTGGTTGTGAAACCTCGCAAGGGAGTACCTATTGGTTTCTCAGTGGGGTTTGGTTGTTGCTTTAACCTTGCTGTGACTTTTCGGGGTGGAAAGTTTTCAAGGTGTGGAGAATTGTCACATACATAACTTATTTTAAAGTTATTTTTTATTTATTTTCCATTCATGCTTTGTTTTGGGGGTTTCCAAAGGTTTTATGGAGAATAGGTGAGTTTTCATGAATTGGGCGAAACCCTGAGCCCAATTCCAGATTTAAAAATAAATTGTGTTTCTTTTATAACTTTTTAATTTTTTAATATTTTTCAGTCATTCAAACTCATAAAAGTCCTCCCTGATATATTAACACAAAATATAAATTTAGAACCTTTATAAATCCATAATCATGGGGGATTTGGGTTTTTATTTGAGAATTGGGCCAACCCGAAAGCCCGTTTTCCAGTTTTAAATTGTTTCTTTAATTTTTTAATATCATATTAATTATAATTAATATTTTGGTGATTTTACTTCCCCCTCGACCCTAAGAAGCCCAGGCGCACTCCCATTTATTTCCCCCCTCTTTGGAGCTCGTTTGCATCGTGATTGAGTGCTGCAATTCTTAGGGTTTCTAAAATCGGGAAGATTTGAGGAGGTAAGTTATTTCCATCATAACATTCTCAATTCTTACTTTTTCCCCCATTCCAGTTCCTATATGATCTCATAATCCTTTTTCAAACATCCCTTGAATGGTTCGATGTTTTCAAATTCAGATTCTAGTGGATTTTGGGTCGTTTTATTCAATATTGTTTTGAGTAAGTGTTTCTCTTTTCAATTTTTCATTCTCCTTAGGGTTTCCTCCCTCTTTCATTATGTTCTAAAATGTCCAGAAGTTAGAGTTCGATCCTAAGGTCTGATTTGGAATCTTCTGGGTCAATTTTTGGTGGTCTAGGTCTGGATTTATATTCCTTGTGGTGCGGCGGTGGTGTGCTTAAGGTTTCACACCAAGTTTTGAGGGTTTCGACTCAAAAGGTAGGTGATTCCATGTGTAACCATTCTATGATGAGTTATCTTGATTGGTTTATTAATTTAGTATATTTATAATCTGTTTCGTGTGGTGTGAAAACTATTTTTGATGAATTTGGTTAAACATTTAATTTTTAGTTGTATTTTAGCTTGAAATTGGGTACTTTTCATGTGTCACTCTTGGGGTAATGTTTGGGTTTAGTTTATAACATATTAAAGTGATTTATTAGTATTTAAAGGGGCTAAAAATTCTGGTTTGGTAATTCCTTATTATCACGTGGGCCTTGAAAAGAGATTTTTGATTGCGTTTAAGGTGTAAAACTGTGTTGTACTTCTTGAAGGTGATTTATGAAAACATGTGTTTTTCATGTGTATCTTTGTGGTATTATTTGATGTGTTTTTATAACACTTGGGGGGTGCTTTAATAATTGTTTTAGGGCTGAAAATTATGTTTTGGATTGTTATTGGTATGATTTTGGTTTTGAATGAGGGGTTTGAAATGGGTTTAGTGTGCAAACAATGGTTATACCTCTTGGATTTGTTTTATAAAAATTGCAAATGTTTTATTTGGTTAAACAAAGTTGGGAAAGGGTGTATATGTACTTTTTGGGTGATTTTGTTCACCTAATGTGGGTTTTTTAATGGTAAAGTGGTGATTTGAGATGTCAAACATTTTTAGAATGTTTTATAAATTGCCAAAATGTTTTACTAAATTGTGTTTTGTGTGCGAAACATGAGTGTGGGATGTTTCGTGTGAGTTTATTGATAAAATGAATTGTGAAGTTGAGAATGGTATTATGTGACATGTGTGTGGGCTTTTATTTGAGTTTAATATCTTGTAATGGTTTTATAAAATCGTTTAAAGGATTGGTGGAAGTGTTAAAGAAATGTGAAAAGTGTTGTAGACAATTTTGGTGTGAGTTTTATTTCAAAATGCATTTGAATGGAAAGTGGAATTTTTGACTTGTGTGATGTACATGGGGATTTTTGGTTAATGTGTGATGTGGAAGTGATATTTTTATGTGAAATATATACTTCTTGGATTGTTGAACTTGTTTGAGCACAAAGGGAAAACCCGGGTATCTAGGTGGGTGGACGTGTACTAGTATGCTAGTGAATCCGTGGGGTTTGGCCTCAGTTTCACTTAGCAAGATTGACACTTAAAACTCTAACTAAACTATGATGATGATGATTGGGGACCACTAGGTTATGGGTATGATCCCTACTAGTGGCTCGTGCACGGGAACGAATATTTTTTTGTGGTTACTCTCACCGAGATATGAGGTACCTGGGACCCACAGCTAGCTAGTGCCTAGGGGTTATTTCCTATTACTTGTGCTCATTAGATCCTTTGTACTTACCGTAGGTATACGGTATTGTTGGATGGAAAATTCAGTATCATTGTTATTTATTTTATAATTTTTGGTCCTTTAAAAATATCCCACATGAAAACTGTTTTCATTTATTATTGCATCCTTTAGAAAATTGTAACTAGCATTTCTTATTTACAAAAGTTGTAATGCTTTTTGTCATGAAATGTTTATCACATGGAATATCTTAGAGGTGGTCTCCTATTGGGCTTTCTCTCACACACTAGTTACACCTTTGGGTTTAATTAGACTTTCTTATTTTATGTCACAGGTTTGGGTATAGGTTTTATGCCATTGGTTCAGGTTTTTAGCTATCCATTGGGATGCAGTGTCGTGGAGATGGCTTGAGGGAGGTGCCTCTTTCCATGTGGAGGTTCTTGGGATGTCCTTATTTGGTTTTGTACCTTTGTAATGGTATTTAAACATAGATTTAACTTATTCTATTCTGTTCTGAAATTTTGTAAAAGTCGGTTTTAGTTAAAAAATCCAGATTTGTTTTATTGAGTTTGTTTGTTGTTTAATGTTTTTAAAATCGGGTAAATCGTTCCCAATTATCATGATATGATACCCGGGCACTTGTTCCAGCCTGTGGGGATCGGGAACACCCTTCGGGCCTTGGCACAGGCTGGGTTTGGTGCCGGTTTAATGGAGACCAGATCCGGTTCGTGACATAACTAGAGGGTGTAGTTGACCTATATATAGAACTAGAAGGTTCTCTTAAAGAAATAGACATTCAAATTGAGAAAAATCAAACGGTTGATGGGATGTCAAAATAATCAACTAAATATGTTAATGATATTTAAGTAGTGATGAAATGGATTTTGAAATAATTAATTGATCAATCTATTAGTTAGGTGAACTATAAAGAAGTAGTGCATGTCAAGAAGAATACTAAAGTTAAAGAGAGAATGTGATTGAAATTTTTAAATATTATACTAAATAATAAGAGAAAAATATTAAGTCACGTGAGGATGAAGTCATTGAAATGAGAAAATTTATGGATCTATCTAAATATTTCAAGTTTAAGAATAAAAGTTTTAGAGGATTTAGTGATAAATATTAACCACTCTCATATGATTATAAATCTGAAAATGATGATGAGTTTGTGAAGTATGGTTATCAATTTATAAATAGGGTGTACCATGATTAATAGTAGATATCTTTCAAGGTAAGTTCGATTAGTAGGAGATCATATAGTGAGTAGAATATACAATCATCAAAAATCTATGCATAGAAAACAAGAGGTTAAAAATGGAAGTGGTGGACATAAAATTTGAAATACACAAGATGGGTACCAAGATCAAAGAATAAAGTGATACACTTAAATAATTTTCAAATGAGATAACATATAAATGGTCCTGAAAAATGGGTTGAAAGTGAGTGTCATCCCTCTTAAGATATTTCTTGAAGAGAAATGAAAATATCAAAATGAAGATAGTGCCATATTAATATAGTTATAATCATAGATTATGGAGAAAGACAAGAAGACCAGGGAGATAGAAAAAAAGAATAGTTTTTCTAAGTGAAAATATAATTTGAAGTTTTCCTCTAGGGATGTGTCTACGAGTGGAACATGCTAGGATCTGAATCATAGATATATAAATCAGAGGAATTTATCTATAAATTTTTAAATAAAAGTAAATTAATATAAGGTATCCATGATATTCTACTACTATAATTTCCTTTCCCTTTTACAAATATTATTACATTATTTTAAGCATAATTAACCATTAAATACAAACCAAGGAATGTAAAGTATAGTGTATTTAGAGAATTAGGTACATAAAATAGAAGACATGGAACAAAAATTAAAAAAAAAATTATTTAATCTACATAAAGAGATCCTAATATCCTTTTATCCATTAAATATTCATAGGATAATCTTAGAGAATACCTTAACAAAGGTATGAGTAAAAAATCCCAATAAGGGAATAAAAATAAGAATAAATCTTAGCACATGGGTTAGAAGGCATAACATGAATACATAAAAAGGAATATAACATGAATAACAATATATAATAATAACATATATAACATTGGATCATTCAATCATGGAATCATAGTAATGTGTTAGCAACATAAAACATGAAAAAACAATGAGTCAAGGATCATTGCACATAAAGGAGAATGATTCCAGGCTAACCACCAAGACTGTTGAACATGATGTCTCATGATACTAAATATTACCCAATTCAGTGGAGTGATATCTGGGTTCACCCATCATAAAATTTTCATGAATATGTTTTCCACACAAATAATGATACATAAGGAATCAAACATAAACATAAGGGTTACCCATGGAAGGAATTGGGCATCCTAATCAAGTAAAATAGAATACCAAAAGGGAATTTCATATTGGTGTTCATGAAAGAATGGACTAAAATAATACATGGACATTCATAAGAAAAAAATAGGCATATATCATGTTAAGATATGTCAAACTGAAGTGAAAACATGTAAAAATAGTGTTCAAGAAACTTTAGAAAAATAATTAGTGTAGTTTAAGTGAAAATTATCAAGATTATTTAAAATGAAAAAGGTATAATTGTCAGTATAAAACCAGAAATTAATCAAGATATTTTTTCACTTTAAAATGTGTTATTTTATAAAATTAAATTTGGATTAAAATAAATTATGTATTGCACTTGAATATGGGTAAGAAACCAATAAATTCCCTTTAATCGAGATTGATTATTAGGAAGAATTGAAAATGAAACCTCTTAAAAACATGAATATCCCTATCAAATAAGGGTGAACTGATCTGGATACATGATTTTGAAACATATGAAAAGAATTTATAAAAATTATGTAAAAATAAAGAATAGTTTTATTGGGGTAAATAGATAGTGAATGTAACCCAAAGGAAAAAAATGAAGGTTTAGAGAGAATCCCTTACCTTATGTCTGAAACGGTTCTACACATGATCTTAATGTCCAGTATAATAAAATAAAATCCATTAATTAATTAATTATGAGCGTTTTATACATTAATTTTATTTATTATAATTTAATTAAGTTCATTTATGTCCTTTTTATGAATTATAAGTTATAATTTCATCATTCGGGATTATTCATTTCCTTGGTTTTCATGGTCGGTTCACTTGAATAAATGTATGAAAGATCATTTGAAATGGGAATAGATAACCAAAATTGAAATTATATGTTATTAATGAACATAAATAATATTAAATGGTTATAAAATTCATTTTTTTAAATAGGGTGAGGTTGAATCATTAGATAAAACGTTTATGATAACCGTTTAAATTAATTTAGCGGTTTCTCGATCATCAGGACCTAGTTTTGTTATATAACCTAATATCATGTATATATAATGGTTCCAAAACATTAAGTAGGATGTAATAAATATATTATAATTTAACTTAACCATAAAAATGTTTTTAAGACCATTATTGAAGGTGATAAAGTAAATTGAAAACTCGTCATCCTTTAATGTTTTAAATTAACACATCATGGATGATGTTTCCATTTTTAGAACAAAAGGTGGAGGCAAAATAAATGATGATGTATTATTCTATAAAAATAATAAAATTATAGTATATTTGAGATAATGGGGTTACCATTCCACTTGGATAAAGTTATATGAGGATAGAATAAGAAAAGAAAATAAATTTGAATGAAATTAAAAGAAAAGGAAAGAGGTTTTTACCTCTTGAATTCTTCTCATTAAGATCCTCATTTAGGGACTTGAGTTTGGTATTTTATTAAGAAAAAAGGATCTTGGACATGGGGGAGATACTTGTAAATATTATTCGTCATAATTTGGATAAGGTTAAAATCTTGTAAGGTGTGAGGAGAAGAGGATGTGAGGGGTGATATTTATAGGGGAGGAGAGGGGTGTTTTCTCATTATTTTATTCATTAGTTTCTTATATTTCCTCAAGACTATGAATTTTTTGAGAATTGTCACTAAATATATTAAAATAATTAATTATGGTTCTATATTATGGTCTTAAATCAGTCATACATCATCTATGACTCAATAATTCACATATTTAGATTATACTGTAAATTACTGTATTTCACTATACACAAAAAATTCAACTATTTTAGAAAAATACAAAAAATTCACCATAATTTTATTGATGTGTAGAATTAAAAAATGGACTCTATTTTATGAATATAATTTTCTAAATATGATAAATTTAATTTTTAATTAAAATCATAATTTACTCAGTAAATGCCTATTTTAAAATTATAACTAATTTTATAACACTTTGAAAAATTATTTAAGTTCTTATAAAATCATTTTATAATCATAAGAAGAAAAAATATCAATTTATGAATATATTTTATGAAAATAATTTTTCTTTAAAATCATTATATAAATTATAAAATTGTAAATAAACATTTTTGTTTCCAAAAAATACCAATAATGAATGTATTACTTTCAAAATATTTATTTACTTATAATATGATATAATTATATTATATTTTCATTTAGAAGATGGATAAATTTTATTTATAATTTCATAGGTGAGGTTACTATTCTATTTGTCAGTTTTCTATTCTTAAGAGTCACATTACTATTCTATAGGTCATGTTAATATTCTATTGGTTTAGGATTCTTAATTTATATAAATAATTTTTATTTCATTAATTATTCATTTATAGAGTTTTCATTGTGTTCTATATGTGATTTTATATGATTAATAATGTATAGCATAATTATGAGAAGGGGATTTTCATTGATAAAATTTTGGGTCATTACATTCTTTCCCCCTTATGAAATTTCTCCCTCTAAATTTCATTTTACAAACTAAGGAGAAAAAAGGAGAGGGTACTTCTCCTTTATCATTTAATTTGGTTCCCATGTTGTCTCTTCATACTTATGCTTCCTCCATAGTACATTGACCAGGTGAGCGGTCTTGTTGCATATAACTTTATCTCTACGATCCAAGATCTTCATTGGATGCTCATCATAAGAGAGATCATTCTCCAACTATATCACCTTTGAATTTATTACTTGTGAGGGATATGGTATGTACTTTCTCAAGAGGGATAAATGGAATACATTGTGTAATTGAGACATGGCTGGTGGAAGTGCTAGTCGACATTCCAAAACTCCAACATGATGAAGAATCTCAAAGGGGCCAATGTACATGGGACTTAGCTTTCCTTTATTCCCAAATATCATGATCCTCTTCTAGGGAGATATGTATAGGAATAAAATGTCTCCAAACTTAAACTCCAGGTCTCATCGACTATTGTTTACATAACTCTTCTTTCAAATTTGGGCTGCCTAGATATGCTACTGAATGTTTTTCACCTTTTCTTCCATTTTATCAACCATTTCAGGTACTAGCAACTTACGTTCACCGAATCCATCCGATCATACCGATGTTCTACATATTTTTCCATAAAGGACTTCACATGGATCTATTTGGATGATCAAGTGGAAACTATTGTTGTAGAAGAACTCGACCAGAGGCAGATTTTAGTCCCATCTTCACTTGAATTCTATAAAATATGCTCTCAAAAAGTATTCTAGTGTATGAATATTCCACTGATATTGACCATAATTTTGAGGATGATAGGTCTTACTGAAGTTCAACTCATTATTTAGATCATGTTAGAGAATTTTCTAGAACATGGAGTTGCATATCAGATCTTGATAGGATACAATCGATAATGGTACTTCATACAACCTTAACACTTCTATGATGTGTATCCATGCAATTTGATCTAGGTATAAGTCCACTAAAATTTTGATAAAGTGATTTTTCATTGTAATACGATCCAAAACAACTGATATAGCATTGTTTCCTCTTGATGTCTTTGAATGTTTGGTGAAAAGTATATGGTGATGTTTTCCCATTTTCATGTTAGTATGGGTAATAGTTGCATCATCCCACTAGAATATTTTCTTTCATCCTTAAATTGTTGAAAAACCAATAAATTTCATGTATATTCAGCGATATCCTTATTCATATTTCCCTACCAATAATGGTCTTGGAGATCTTGATACATTTGTGCTCCTTGGATGAATCGAGAAAGTTGAGCTATGTGTGTCATTGAGAAACTATTTCTTTATATCTAGATTGGATGATACACATATTTGTGAATAAAATATTATGACTCCTTCCACATCAATTTGTAACTTTGAGGATTTCCCATTTTGAACAGATTCTAACTTTTTCTGAATTTCCACATCATTTATTTGAGCATCCTTTATTTTCTCCATAAGGGATGGTTGAATGATCATCTGAGAAAGGATTGATGATGTTCATTCCTTAAAAATTCCCATGTCCATACTTCGAATTTATAAGAATATTGGATCCTTCTCAATTATTATCATTGATAAAGATACAAGATCTTTTATACTTAGATCATCTTCTACCATATTTTCTTTATCATGATGGTAGTGGATTGAGAGGTCAGAATCCTTGATGAGCTCTAACCATCTTCTCTCTCACAAATTAGTATCCTTTTAATTGAATATATAATTGAGTATTTTATTATAAGTATATGTCTCACACTTCTCCCTATAGAGATAATTCATCCATATTTTCAATATAATGATTACAGCTGCAAGCTCCAGATCATGCATGGGACAGTTTTGATAATATGTTTTCAACTACCTTGTGGAATAGGCTATCATTTTATCAGTTTTCATCAGTACACATCATAATCCATCCTTTGAACCATCTTAGTACACCACAAATATTTACCCACTTGTTGGTAGTGTGATTAATGGTGTTGTGATAAGCCTCTTTTTCCACTCTTTAAATCAGTCTTCACATTCATTGGTCTAGTCAAACTTTTATCCCTTATAATTCTTCTTGGTTAGTGGGTTTTACAATCATGAGAAGTTTCTCACAAATTTTCGATAATAACCATCTAGACCAATGAAACTATAGATATGCATTCCAAATACTAGTCTGGACCACTCTTCAATTTCCTTTGTCTTGTATGGGTTCATAGATATCCCTTTAATGGTGATAACATGTCCCAATAATGATACTTCCTCCATTAAAAACTCATATTTACTATACTTTCCAAATATTTTCTCCTTTCACAAAGTATTTAGCATAGTATTAAAATTCTTCTCATGTTCCTCATTTATCTTGGAGTGTATCATGATATCATTAATAAAGACTACTAATTTTTTTGGAGGCAATATCTAAATACTCTATTCAATAAATCCATGAAAATGTATGGAGAATTAGTGAGTCTTAAGGGCATCACTATGAACTCAGTGTCTATACATAGTTTAAAAGGCAGTCTTGAGAATATATTATTTCTCCACCTTTAGTTGGAGATATCCCGACTGAAGGTCCACCTTATTAAAATACTTGGACCCACATAATTGATTAAACAAGTCATCTATCCTTGGAAGGGGATACTTGTTCATTATCGTGATTTTTTAGCTCACTATAATCAATACAGAAGCGCATTGATCTATCATTCTTCTTGATGAAGAGGACTAGAACACCCCATGGTGAAGCACTCAGGCATATAAAACCCTTATCCAAAATATCCTATAATAGATTATTCATTTATTCTAGATCAATGAGGTCCATTATATGAGGTGACTTTGATATTGTTAAATATCCATGCATAAGTTCAATTAATAACTCAACCTCTTGGTTAGGAGAAATACCAGACAATTCATCAGGGAATACATCAGCGTAGTCCATCACAATGGGAATGTCATCAAGCATGGTTCTATTTTCTTCACAATATTTTGATTTAGATATTATTAATCATAATGAAATAATATCTATAATTGAGATGATGATTCTGATGAACATTCATCCTCCTCCTTACAATTGTACAAAATTAGAGGATTCCTTGGGTTGTGAAGAGTGATCCCTATTTCCCGACAGCTGATGTTGGATTTGTATAATGATATCCAATCCATGACCAAAATAGCATCAAACTACACAAAAGGAAGTATGATAAGATTTACTGGGAGGTTCAGTCCATAAACATTAATTGAGGGGGAGTTATAAACATTGGATGCAGTAATTTCCCAATTTAATTTTCTCATAGATAAATCAAACTCCATATTCTGAGGTGATTTCTGATTAGTTATACTAAAATTGCATGATATATAAGAATTAATAGAACCAAAATCAAATAGTATATTCTCTATTCTTGAATAAATTACCAGTGTACCTATCATCGCATAATTTTTAGGATCTTCCTCAGAAGTTGTGATATCATATTCCCTCCATACTGCCTTGGAGGTTGTTTTTTTTGTGATTGACTCTAATAACCCTTGGATTTGGGAAATGGTTCACATAACTCCCATGTTCCTTGTAGTTGTAACACTACACTACAGGTTAAGTGTTGATATGAAACTTAACCTATTATTCCACATTAGTGAGACTCTTCATATCCATTTGGTAGTTATTATCCAGATGCTCCATTATTCCACATTTGAATCATTTTATGGTTCTATTTAGAAAATTCCCAGAAGGCTTATTCCCACAATTTTGACATGTGGGATATTGGGTCTTATTCCCATCATGATATTTGTCTATTTATCTACCCATATTAAACTCTATTTTCCTATTTTTTTCCATGATCCCACAAGTCTAATGAGAGTCTATGATCTCCATTTCAACATTAAAGGGCATAACAGAATATCTCCTCATAGTTTTAAAAGTCTTGAATCACTAACACTTTTCATAGAATCATATTTAGTCCACTAAAGAAGTGACCCACCTTAATTTTAGTGTTTTCCACAAACCATGCTTCATATTGTGGAATCATTGTGATGTTTTCTTCATACAACCTGATAGACTCGTATTCTCTTTGACTTAGTCCTAGGAACTCCCTTTTCATATTGAGATGAAGGTTTCAGGGGAAATATTTACTAAAAAACAGTTTCTTGAATTACTCAAAATCCATGGAATCAATTTCATCCTCGGATTCTGTGTTCTTGATCAGTGTCCACCATTGTTCAGCTTCCCCATCAAAATTATTGACTGTCATCACAAATTTATATTCTTTTGATCACTGGAGGATAGAGAATATATTATTAATGGATTTAATCCATTGTTCTATGAATAGGGGTTTAGAAGATCCACTAAACATAAGAGGCCATAGACACATGAATGATTCCACCATAACTTGATATCTCTTAGGAGATTGATGACATTCCACCCAATTCAAGTTACTATTCATAATTTTATCCAGTTGAGTGAGTGTTATCATGAATTCTTGAGCACCCTTTCCCATCATATTTGGCATATCATTAGGGAAATAATCACATTTTTTATAGCATTTACTATTGCCACAGGTTCTTATATTTCAATATATTAACTAAGAAAAATAAATTACAATTATGGGGGATCAAATACTTAGATAATAAGAATATAATAATGAAAATTTTAACATATAAGGATAAAATTGTAAAGGAAAAGTATATCCTAACTTGTGATTACCTACATTTTATTCTATGTTATCCATGGTCATAGAATTATCCCAAGGGTTTTTACTAATGTTATATAGTACTAATCTATAAAAATAACTAGACCTTATTCTAATACAACCTATAACAACCCTATCCTTTTACACATATTATTACATGATTTTAAGAATAATTAATCATTAAATACAAACCAAGGATTGTAGATTCTAGTCTCTTTGGAGGATTAGGTACAAAAAATTGAAAACATGGAACTAAAATAAGAACAACTTTTATTTAATCTCCATAAAGATATCATAACATCATTCGATACCTTAAATCTACATAGGATAACATAGGGGAATATGTTAACAATGGTATGATCTAAAATTCCTAGTAATGGAATACAAATAAGAATAATTCTTACCGCATGGGATAGAAGGCATAACATGACGACATAAAAAGGCATGGAACATGAATAATAATATGAAATAATTAAATATCGAACATGGGATAATGTAATAATGGAATTATAGTAATGTGGTGAAAACATAAATCATTACATAAGCATGTGTCAAGGATCATTTCACATGGAGGATCATGAGTCAAGGCTAACCACTAAGACCGTTGCACATGGAGCACGAGTCAAGGATAACCACCAAGACCATTTTACATGACGTCTCATGAGACTAAACATTACACAATGAATTGGAGATCTATCTGGATTCACCCATTATAACATGCTCATTAATATGTGTTCCACATAAATAATCATACATAATTAATAAAACATAAACATAAGGGTTACCCGTGGAAGGAATTGGGTATCGTAATCATGTCAAAAGGCACACTATAAGGAAATATCATATTGGTGTCCATGAAAGAAAGGATTGAAAACATACATGGACATTAATAAGGGTAAAATAGACATATATCAAGATAATTTATGTCAAATTAAAGTTAAAACATTTTAAAATAGTGTTTAAGAAACTTTAGAATTAAAAAATTTTAGTGTGGTTTCAGGGAAAATTATCAAGATTCTTTAAAATGGAAAAGACATAATTGTCTTTATAAAACCAGAAATGAGTCAATATAGGTTTTAATGTTAAAATTAGTGATTTTATAAAAATAATGGTGAATTAAAACATTTTATGGATTATACTTGAAAATGGGTAAGAAATCGATAAGTTCCCTTTAATCGGGCTTGATTATCAGGAAGAATTGAAAAGAGAAAATTTTTTATACATGTATATCCCCATCAAAGAGGGATGAAATAATTTGGATACATGAGTTTGGAAAATATAAATAGAATAAATAATAATTATAGATAAATAAATAATATCTACATTAGGGTAAAGAGAGAGTGAGAGTAACCCTAAGGAAAAAATGAATGATCAGAGAGAATCCCTTACCCTATGTCCGAAATAGTTCTTTAGTTGATCTTAATGTCATTGATAATAAAATTAAATCCATTAATTAATTAAATAAGAACCTTTTATATAATTATTTTATTTATTATAGTTTTATTATGTTCATTTATAGCTATTTTGGATGAATTATAAGATATAATTTCTTAATTTGAGAGTGTTCGTTTCCTTGGTTTCCATGCTTGGTTCCCTTAAATAAATTTATGAAAGATCATGTGAAATGGAATATATATAAATAGTTTAAGTTATATTTTATTAATTAAAATATATAATAATAAATGGTTATAAAATTCATTTGGATATTTCGGGTGATGGTGAATAACTAGATAAAACATTTATTATAGTTGTTAGCATTAATTTGGCGGTGTCTCAATCATCATGAACTATTTTTGAACAATTATTTAATATAATGTATATATAATGGTTCCAAAACATTAAATATGATTTAATACACCTATTATAGTATATTTTAACCATAATAATGGTTTTAGGACCAGTCATGAAGGTTGTAAAGGAAATTTGAAAACTCGTAATCCTTGAATGATTTAAATTAACACATCACGAATGATGTTTTCATTTTTAGAACAAAAAGGGGAGGTGAAAGAAATGATGATGGATTGTTCCATAAACATAATAAAATTATATTATATTTTAGATATTGGAATTAACATTCAACTTGGATTAGGGGAGGTGGGTATAGAATAATAAAATAATAGAAATTGGAAAGAAATTAAATGAAAAGGAAAGTGTTTTTTACCTCTTGAATTCTTCTATTGAGAACCTCATTTAGGGACTTTAGTTTTGTATTTAATTGATAATAAAGGCTCATGGACGTGTGGGAGAGATGTTGGAATAGTACTGGGTAGAATTTTTACAAGTCTCAAAGCTTATAAGGTGTGACGAGGAGATAAGGTGAGGGGTTGTATTTATAGTAGATGAGAGGGGTGTTTTCACATTATTTTATTCATTAGTTTATTATTTTACCTCAAGACTATGAATAGTTTGAGAATTATCACTAAATATATTTTAAAAAATAATTATGGTTTGATATTATGGGCTGAAATTATCCATACATCATCTATGACTCAGTAATTCAAGTATTTAGCTTATACCGTAAATTACCGTATTTCACTATTCATAAAAAATCAACTATTTTAAAAAAATCCCAAGAATTTACCATAAATTTTTTTTGATGTGTATAATTAAAAAATGGAATCAATTTTATGAAAATAATTTTATATATATGATAAATTTAATTTTTAATTAAAATCATCATGTACTAAAAAAATATTGATTTTAAAATTACAACTATTTTTATAACACTTTGAAAAATTAATTAAGGTCTCATAAAATTATTTTATAATCATAATAAAAAAATATCAATTTATGAATCTATTTTATGAAAATAAATTTCTTTAAAATCATTATATTAATTATAAATTTGTAAATAAACATTTGTGTTTTATAAAAATACCAATACTTAATTTATTATTTTCAGAAAATTTATTTACTTATACTATGATATAATTAAATAATTTTTTCATTTATAAGATGGATAAATTTTATTTATAAGTTCATATGTGAGGTTATTATTCTGTTGGTTGGGTTACTATACTTAAGGTCCACATTACTATTCCATAGGTCATATTACTATTCCATTGGTTTAGGTTCCTTAATTTCTATAAATACTTCTTATTTCATTAATTATTCATTTATAATGTTTTTATTGTGTTCTCTATATGATTTTATGTGATTTATAATATATAATAAAATTATGAGAAGGGAATTTTTATTGATAAATTTTTTTTTCATTACAACTACTATGGAAGAATGGGGAACGCTATGATTGTGTGTCAAGAAGACCAAATATTTGATGATGGAAGAAGAATGAATGCATTAACATATAAAATAAGACATGATGATAAATGGTAAGTGTTTAGTGGAAGCTATTTTATTTGTGATCACATTGGTCATATGGAAAGGAAATGTAGTTGGAAGAATGTGTGAAATAAAAAATATTCCATAAGGAGTTCCTATACTTCAGTGGCTTACAAGGAAAAAGATTATAATATAAAAATACATGTTAAGATGGTAAAATGGTACATTTTTCTAGAGGAAAAATATGAAGTTAAATGCCTAATGTACAAAGAAACTATCATGATAAACTTATAATATCCCTCTCAAATATAAATTAAACAAATATGAAAAAAATAAGGGTTTGTATGTTTCGGTTGTGAGTTGGAAGGTAGTGCACATAAAAAAAGACTCACCTAAAATGGAAAAGGGTGAGGTGTCTTACATATCTCTTAAAGAGAAAAAAAAATTTATTCATGGTAAAATTTCAAGAAATATCTCACGATGATAAATTAATTCTAGTATAAGGTATCTCTAATAGAGTAATAAACAAGAGCAGGATTTGAATGGTAAGATACTTTCTCTAAGGAGGAATTATGTAAAAATATGCATAAGGTGTGTCAAAGAAAGAAATTCATATGAGTATATTTGAATCCACAACTATAAAAAGCTTAAAGATGTCAATACCTTTATATCGATAGAAGACTGAGCATTTGGGTAAAGAATTTCTAATTATATGGCTAGAATAGTTATAGTTGTATTGGAAGTTTAAACAAACACGGGAGGAGTGGAATATTTTTCAAGAAAAAGTTCAAAGGTTTGGTCCATTGGTATAAAACAAAATCCTATTTTTTAGGATTCAAAAGGCACCCCTATCCCTATGAATTTAACAATTTCTAATATATGTTTGATGTGGTATAGGTTTAAGGGGGAGATATGATCCATGGGGTGTGTAGGTTTTTAATGGTAACAAGTGGATAATCTAAACAGAGATACATGCGGCAATAAGAATCAAAATGCTTGAAATTATCATATGGAATAAGATTCAACAAGTGTTGTTAAAATAATAATCAATTTTTTTACATCTGTATCTAAAATTATTGTGACATGGAAATGAAATATCATACAATGAAGAGCCTGATGTGAAACTGAATAGATGTTAAAGCTATATTTTAATGGTTCAGTGGTTCCAAGTCATGTTTAATAGTCAACCACTATTATTAGGCTTTGGTTAAAGTGGAATTTGAACACCCTAAGAGGAAATATTAGTAGATAAATAGTAAAATTCATGTATTTCATGTTTATCTATTTTTTTCAGACAATGTGGTATCATATGACTATTTTTAGGATATCGAGAAGCTGTTAAAAATTCAATAGAATTCCCAATAATTGGTATCCCTATTCTGAAGTGGAATTCATCATTTAGTTGTAGCTCAATGATTGGTATTAATAAGTTGTATCTATAAAAATATGGATATATTCAGGGATAGTTGGTGACAAGCACTCTATGATATTCTAACCTATCTAAAAAAGGATTTATGTGAGGATTTAAAGATCACTCATACCAAGTGGTACTATGAGGTTATCTATAATATGGTGTCAGTTGAATTAACATGGGGTATGTCTCACACAATTGTTTTTAATTTAATATTTATAGATTGTATGGTTTTTTCGTTATTGAGATCACATGATAATTTATAAAAGAAAGAAATATATTCTACTACAATATATGGAAGTATGTGAATGATATGAAAAAATTGGTGTTTGTTAGATTAAACTCTTATTTATTACAATATGTTCTAAATCAGTAGGATTAGATTATTTTTTGATGACTCAATACAAAGTTCTAATTTCACTCACTAAAAATCTATCAATAGCATGCATAAAAATGAAAAATAAGTGGCTATGAGATTGAAATGTGATAAAATAAGGAAATTTTCATCCATGAATTGATTAATAGAGCTAAATTTGATTGATGGATCCAAATGTTCAAAGTGGTGTGTTTTTAAATGATTTACATTTCCTTTATATTTAATCTATTGTATCACATGGGTTAAGAAGAAGTGTATAATAATGGGGGAGAATTATATCTCTATATTTCTATTTCAAGACTTGGAAGAGATTTACGTTCAGCCATAGGTTTATAGATCACAATGAAAATATATTGAATAGAGATTATTGATCAAGGATTATTAGTTCTTTTGATGAAGAAATCACCTATGGACTTTAAAATGATAGTTAAAGGAGACTTAAATGAAATTTGGATTCAATGCCTTCCTACCAGTCATGATTTCAAAGAGGGAGATTACATAAAAGGAATCTCCAAGGACCCAAAGTAGAAGAGAACCTAAATAATAAATTCGGTTTCATATGCGCCTTTTCATTCAGATTTCAAAATCGGAGATAAAATTAATCTATGAGGAAAATAAGGAATCATAAATCTATAGCCATAAAATTTATCGAGTATCTGATAGAGGATGGGTTTATGATAGTATTAAAAAAATAAAAAGGGGGAGAATATTGGACTCAAACCCATGTTTGGTGTTGTATTTATTTTCAATCATAATGTCATATAGTATGACTTGACTATTAGAATGGTAATGAGAATTGATATCATAGAGAATATATTGAATACATACAAATAATTTTTAGTCCATGAGAATGAAGCAAAGATAGAAATTCCTAGAATATATCAATTCTATATATAGAAGTTACAATCAAGAGTTATGATTTAACAAGAAAGAGTAGCTAGTTGAATATCTATAAAGTTTCTGAAGAGACTGAGTTGGTCTCACTTTGTTGTAAAGTTCATTACTCAATCTAAAATGAGTGGTAATTTCTATACATTGAAGAATGAATTCAACATAATGATTCCAGTTTAGAATTATTATCACTCAGAAGAAGTTTTATATGTTGATGTGATCTATGGATGAAATGGACTTAACCCTCATCTTGAGGAGTTTCCCTCATCTAGTTTTGTGGAATAATTAAGATAACATTGAATAATTAAACCACATATCATGAATTTAGAATCCTAGTATAGGTATATAAATTTTTTCATATAATGTGACATAATTTTATAGTGTTTGATAAATTTTGGGGGTCTAGAATTTAGAGGAAGAGGAATTTTTTTTGTGAAAGGAAAGAATTTGTGGAAATTAAAAGGTTGTGTAGAATGGTGAATGAGTTCTATGAAATTGTATGAAAGTGAGGATTCAGGTTTTCCTCATCAAAACACAACAAAGGAAAGTGATTTGGGAAGATTCACAAAAAGAGGTAAATTTTCATGAACATCCACAATATTTCACAAGAAAATGGTGTTTTGAAGGTGACTTGTTCATATTTTCAAAAGGAACGGTTTTTAATTTTTTCGAAGAGTTTAGAAAATTAGAGTGGTTCAAGTCCATGAAATATATATGGGTGTTTGAAAATGGTATTTAGTTTCATGATAATGGAGACATTAAATCATTTATTTTCATAGAACTTGTAAAGTTTCAAACAAGTTTGTTAGCCCACAAGTAAATTCTTTTAAGTTTCATACACATATATAAATAGGTGGATGACCCCTTAATTTAGAGTGACTGATACTTAATGAATATCAGAGGCTCTGATTTGTGAAATATTTTCATGAAGGTATTTCTTATCTGAATTAGTAATTCTCGCATCAGTTATGCAGAATAATTTATTACGTGAAGCAATAATTCTATCATCAGTTGTGCAAAGAGTGTATATTGAGACTATTCAGACCAAGTAAGATTCATGAATCTTTAAAGTTGTGTGAACGACATAGTTATATGACATAGTAAAATTTATGAAAAAATTCAAGGATGTGCTTACACAAATACAATTTTCATGAAGTGAAAATTATGAGAAAGTTAGTGTTTTGTGACATAGAAAAAGTTATGTGAAACTTTAAGGATAAATATACACCAGCATAATTTTCACTTGGTAATAGTTACATAGAAGTCAGGAGTTTCACAAATGAAACATTTATGCAAAAAAACATATTGAATATCCAATTAATGTGAATAGTTTATTTAAATATCATCAAATTAGGACTATGATGTAATTAGAGTCTCATGGTAATTAATAAAATTCCTTATATTTCCAATATTTTAATAAAGAACTAAAAGTATATAAACAATGGAAGTACCTTTATCAACATAGTATATAGAGGTGAGGAAGAGGCAGTGTTCCTTGGGTGAGGATTGTACAAACCCTTAATATAGTAAAGTGTTCTCAGCATGGAGTTACTATTTTTTAATCATTTTTAATCCATAAAACTAGTGAATATTATTGGGTTATGGTATAACTGAAACTATGTTGATATATTCACCTTGGACTAGCCCTTTCTGGAGAACCAGGTAAAATCCCATGTTCCCCATGGATTTTTTACTTTCCTATATATTTATTTATCATTCCCTGTGGTAGATAGGAATGATTAATCAAGTGGAAGGTTGAACATAGTTTGTTCCAATAAGGGAAAAAGATTCTAAAAGAAAGATAACTAAACTATAGAGTAAAATTTAAATTTATTTTTCACCCTAATTCAACCCCCTCTTAAGATTTATATGGTTCCAATAATATATAAAACATTTTATTACATTTTATTTTCTATATCAATTACTAAAATATTTTGTTCTCAAACTTTATCTTAACATGTCAGAGTTCTGCACTTTCTACCATAGAGGGATTCATAAGTACCTATATGAATTCTTAAGTGAAATATTTTTTTGTAAGAAAAATCAACTAGAGAATAATGTATATCCTTACCACCTTTGAAATCCATATAATAAGATCTCAATATTTCTTCTAGGGTTTTAATGATCCTCTTAGATTGACTATATATCTGAGGATGATATGTAGTTCTGAAGCTCAATACCAAATTCAATTCTTGCTGAAGACTTCTCTAGAACTTTGAGGTAAACCATAGATCCGGATCATATATAATACTTAAAAATATATATTTCTCATTTTCAAATCCGCTTTCAAGGGTTTAGTGTGAACCTTAATAGACAACCATAATCCCAAAAAAAATTAAACACCATATGACATAACCAAAATAATATATAATATTTTTAACCTATTAGAGTCATGCACCCTTTGAAATTTCCATTTTATAGAGAGTAGCATCTTTAAACCATATTTAACAAGATACTAGATGAAATAATCCATCTTTCACCAGGTCATAATGAACTATTCTAGGATAATATTACAATCATTACACCTATAAAATAAGGTGTGTTGTTGATTGTTTATCCAAATCATTTGTCTCTCATTATTACAAAACTATATAATTAATTCAGACATTTTTTCAACATTCTCTAGTGATTCAATGATCTTTCCCATATAAACCACTTATTCATCCATGGAGTACATTAATATATACAAAAACGAATATGAAGAAGTGTCATGGGGATCTGCTATAGTAGAAATATCCAAAATTCCTTCCATCCTTTCCTCTTTTGAGGCCTTAAGACAAATGTTATATACTTCTTAAAACATCAAGAAAACATCCAAAAGTTGATTAGTATCCATTAAATATTCCTTTAATCCCTCCTTAATGTCTATCTTTCCAGGCATGATATAAGAAGGTCCATGCTGAAGGGACTCCTAAAAAATCCTCCCAAATCCCCTCATTTTACATGTGAATCTTGGTTTCATGATCTTAGGTAAAAATAATAATATTTATTACTTTTATACATTTTTCCTTCATTAATGACTTTTTTCCTTACAATATGGTTGAGTTAATAACTACAGAATTGTTCTTCATATGAATATGATTTCTTGGAGTTACCATCACTCATGTCATCCTTAGAAGGAGGTACACAAACCTCTTCATGAGGCCTTGGCCGATCATGCTCAATCACCGAGCTTGCAGTGCTACTATTCTTTTTATTTTTTGTGTTTAAACTTATTACATATTCCCTTATCATCATCTAAACCAATCTACTCCATAACTTAAATACGATTCTTTAGATTTGAGCTAGGAGAAGAGATCATCATATGACTTGACCATCCTTGATGGGATGAGACGGGAGGCTCTGACTTACGTCTGGGTGACTCTCCCTTCAACCCTTATCCCACTTTAAAACAATATATAATAGAATGTGGTAGTCCATTAAACCTTACAAATTACTTAATGTATATCTATCCATTCTAATAAATATATAAATCCCCTCTCATTATAATGAAATGTCATTATTTTTTAGGTGATCGAATACAAACTAAATATAATTTTGGACATTAGATGTTTTGGGGAGTACAATGAAGAAATCCATAGTAATGTATTAAAATTTATATTCTAGTATGGTTAATAGTTGTAACATACCCTTATAGTTATGTCTCTAATCCTTATTTTTTTTAACACACTATATTTTGAGATTCGAACTTTGCAATATCCCATTTCATTTTATCCCACAAATAATAATCTTTTAGATCTCTGTACATATTCATACTTCCAGGATGGATGGAGAATGATGAACTATGAGATTCATCTAAAATATACTTATTCAATTCCATTATTAACAGTACATATACACTATTCATAAAAATTATCATTCCATTACAACCATGGTTTAACTAAGGAACATTCATCACCTTATTATAGAGTTAGACATATTAATTTTATTCCTCTTTAATCCTCTCAAATATGGATGGTTGAACATTAATCTAATAAAGATAATATATATCCCATTTCTTCACAATATTAAGATTTATCTTCTAAAAATCAATAATTATTGGATCTATTTCAATCCTCATCATGGATAAACTATCATGGTCTTTTTTATTCAATGTATCAACCACCTTATTTTCCTTACTAAGGTGGTAATGTATTGAGAAATAATCATCATTAATCAATTCCAACCATAGTCTTTGGTTCATATTAAACTCTTTATGTGTTAATATATAATTCAAGATTTTATTATTATTATATATATCACATATTTCACCATAAAGATAATACCCATATACTTTCAATGCAAAAACTATTACTACAAACTCCTAATAAAATCTTAGGTAATTTTTCACATGAATTTATAATTGGCACGAGGCATAATATATCACCATATCATTACTCATAAAGATGCATCCTATTCCTTTAAATTATGTATCACTATAGACCGAAAAACCATTTCCACTACAGGGTGGTGTGAGAACAAGTTTATTGAATTAGCTTTTATTTAGTTCCTATAAAATTTACTCCCATTCATCCGTATAATGGAACATGGATCCCTTCCAAGTAAACTTGGTTATTGGATTAGATATCCATGAGAAATATCTTATAATGTTTCAAAAAAATAAATCCAATCCAATAAAACTGCAAATCTCAGTCATAGGGGTTTTTCTAAGATAATGTTCAATGGATTAAATCTTATAAGTTATACTGATATAACCTCACTCATGATCATGTTTCCCAAGAATGATAATTTTTTAAACATAATTCAAAATTTTTGAATTTAGAAAAAAAATTCTCCATCCCCATGTCATGTGATCTTCATGATTTTCCTTTCTACTGGGGTATATAAGACCATTTTCTATAAACACTTCCAAAAATTGATCAAGTTAATATCTAATGACTCTATTAATTAAATACATGAAGATAAAAGGATAATTGGTAAGTTAAAATGGAATCAATAAAAATTAATAATTGATATACCTTGTACTGAAGTCTATCTTAGGTATCTCATCCTTATTGACCATCAATTAATGATATACCGAATGAAGGTCAATCTTGGAAAAGTTTTTAGCTCCACATAGTTGATCAAAAAATCCATCACTACTGGGTAGATGATACTTATTATTGATAATGACCATGTTATGTTCTCGATAATCAATGAAAATATGAATTGAACCATCTTTACTCTTTAAAATTAGAAAATTTTCACTACATGGTGATGCACTAGGGAATATGAATCTTTTATCAAGATTCTCCTAGACTTGATTATTTAATTCCTATAGCTCAATTATGGACATTCTATATGGATTCTTTGAAATTGGTGTAGAACCAAGCCTGAGATGTATTGAAAAATAAACATCTTGATTTGAAGGATGACTATGAAAGTCTTCAGAAAATATATAAGTATAATATTGAATAATATTCATATCTTCAATGTTGAGTCACTCCCCAATTATTTGAGATAAATACCCGACATGAATAGTTAGTAATAACCATACAAAGAAAGTAATTTCCATTGGAATTTAACATTAATACTCACACCAAAAGATGATCATAGGTTGATTCAAAATATCAAAAATTAATTCCCTTACATGATAATTTTTATGGGATCTATATTGAGATAGACAATCGATGCCCAAAATCACAACAAATTCAACTTGAAATAGAATCTCAATATTTACAGGAAGAACATTCCCACAAACTTATATCGGCGAGGATATATAGATTTGAGATGCAGTCATTGTACCATTAGAAGTTTTTACCACTAACGGAACATTTAATAATCTAGGATATTAATTAAAATTCCTTGAGACATTTCATGATATAAAGTAATTTATATTACTAATCTCAAATAAGATAATTCAATATTTGAGCATACTTATCACCACCTCAACTTCATCATATGATCTTCAATCCATTACTAAAACTAAAATGTTTTTCATAACCATAAAACATCATTAATCAGAGTGATTGATCATATAATAAAAAAACATTAATTGAATGTCTAAATCTTTACACGTTCATTTCAATCTATAACACTTTAAGTCTATCTCAAATCATGATTGATTACCATATGTTTTCATATTATATCATCTCATTCACCATATTGGTTTATAAAGAAAATTTGAATTAACCCAATAATATCCCTCAAGAGTGTCTATCTATGTGTTCAATCTTAGGCCCACTCATCTTGTGATGGTGATTATTATGTTAATACCCAATCTTCATGTAACGACCCAAATGTTCATTAATGAAAATTCCTCTTGATCTAATTAAATGTATCATTATGTAAAATATTTATATAAAATGTGAACTTATTTGATTTTATGTTTTTGGATTTTAAAATACCATTATGAATCATAACTATTTCTAATATATCCATTGAACAGTGATCACATGATTAGTATAAATATAAGGCTTTAATAAATCCAATTTACTCAGACAAAGGAAGTAATGAACTCATCTAGTAGACTTTCCCCATATGAAGCCCATTTGTTGGAGCTTGGAAAGGAGGTGGCATAATTGGGATTTTCCCTCGACCAATCCCCAGAGGATCTTCAACATGTTAAGCTCAAACAGAACTGCCTACAAGAGAAGTGGAATTTGATAGAGATTACCACCCGAGCAATGTTATCCGAGCCACCCCAAGAGTCTATCACCATCACAGACCATATCCTTAGGTGTTATGTGGGTGTTATAAGGGGTTATGTAACAAGACCTTATCACTCTGATTATGTGCTTTATTTTTGTATATAATAATCAATATACATACATTTTATTATTGATACTTTGTAAGTATTTTTTAAAGCTCAAATAGTATTTTTAGTTAATATTCAACTAAGAAATCTATTTTGATGAATTAATGGATATTTGAATTAAATAATATTTTAATAAAATATTGTTATTATTATATTAATTTTTAATAAATATAAATTATCATATAATTTGATGAATGCAATTGTAATTTTTTATTAAGGTTTGAAATCTATTTTTGTCAAAACCCATTAATTTTCGATAAATGACGGTTTTTATTTTAAAAGTAAAAAATTAACATATTTAGAAAATTATTTAGATAAAATGGATATTATTTTTGGAATCTGGAAGTAAAAATTATCCAATGGTGATTTTTTCATAATTTTCTGAGACCGTCGAATCTTTAGGTAAAAATTAAATACCATTTAAATGTATAATGTGTTTTATGAAATCATAATGACCCAATAGTGATGTAATTAAATACTATAAACATTATTTTCATCCAATATGTGTTTTAAAATTAAAATAATGTGATTTTAGGTTTTTTTGATTTATTTTACAAAACTTTAGTGGACCCTCCAAGAGTTATAAAACATTTTCACTTTTTAAATGAATTTCCTTGAGAGTGTGACTCACCTCCACATAAGCAACCCTATTATTTTATGAATTTATTCCATTGGCCTTATAAAATATTTTTTTCTACTCCCATTTGGAAAAAATCTTGGTCATAAACCTTGGGCAGGTTTGTGGTATTGATTAGTTTAATGTGTTGTGACCCAAACCTAAAAAATAAAGAATTCCCTCTCCTTTCCTATATAAACCCACCCAAGCTCCCACTTACTCTTCACTAAAAGCCTTTGGAGTTCGTCCGAACTCTACCCCCATATCTCTAGAATCCCCCCAAGGCACCCCAATCTCCCAAGAAGCCTCTCT
This sequence comes from Viscum album, assembly GCA_963277665.1. Classification (NCBI taxonomy): domain Eukaryota; kingdom Viridiplantae; phylum Streptophyta; class Magnoliopsida; order Santalales; family Viscaceae; genus Viscum; species Viscum album. The sequence goes on along the minus strand of OY728141.1, from coordinate 1,703,265,596 downwards.
CAAGACTCTCCCAAGCCTTTGGGATCACACTTCCTAGTAAGGATTTCCTTCCTTTCTCATTTTATTCATGTTTCTTAATATTGTTATTACCTTTTGTTTTAAATTACAAATGATGGGGTATGATTTCACAACTCCCCCATACTGCCCTATTTATGTTTTAAAGGATTATTGACCTCTTTATATCTCATTAATTCATTTCATGTACACCCATTACCATGCCGAAATTCCGTAAGGAAATTCTCTCTTCTCATTCACGTTCAAGAAATTGTTTTGTATTATGAATCTAATTTCCATTAAATTTTTTGGGACATGTATATATATTACCCACTTACTATCAATTTCATGTACATATAATTATACAACTATTTATATCTCATCAACCATTTTTATGAATTCTTATGTCACACCGTTATGCTGCCGAAACTGCACTGCGATTTTCCAAGCCAATGTCATTGTGTAGTGAATACCATGCCCATTTATCTATCAAGGGTATTAACCTTTATACACATTTACATATTTATTATAGTGTTTCATGTATGAATTCCACATTTCATTTATCATGTAATAAATTATGAGGTTTAATGAATCAATGTTATATGATCTATGTGACACGTTTATGCATGAAATTAATTGTTTAAGAAGGGTGCGCTCTGATAGAGCTCCAATGAATTGGGTAAAGATTAGTATAATGATATATCAAGTGCAATGAGGGTTTAATCATGAAAATTCAAGTGAAATGATGGTTTACTCATTCTAAATCAAGTGCAATTAGGGTTTACTCATGCTCCATGTGCAATGAGCCTTGGCTCATGCTAGAATCATGTTAAATGTTATTGCCACATTTCCATGTTATGTTAGTCATGTTTTATCATTCCTTTATGTTCATGTTTATATTATGCTACATTGATATTCCAATTGACTGACATGTATTGTATATTTAATGTTATGCCTTGTTCACTCCCTTACTAGGCTTTATAGATCACCCTTTTCTTATGCATGTCCTCAAGTTATCCCATGCAATGCTAAGTACGGGGGAATACAGTTGTCATGTAAAGAAAGTTTTCAGTAAGATGTTGTGTTCTATGTTTTAAGTTTTTATTTAATGTTACTATGCCCCAAAGACACTATAAATCTCTATATTATATGTTTTATCAAGTGAAGGTTTTATGTAATAAATTATGTTAAGTGTGTAATAAAAAGTAGGGTTGTTATAGTTGGTATCAGAGGATAGGTTTAGTTATTTTTGGGATTAGGATTAGAAAACCCTAGTAAAGCCTTAGAGATAAGATTACGTATTATAAAAACATCCGTAAGTTTTGGTGAGTATTGAGTAAGTGGTTTATCAAGAAAATAAATCCCTATCTGGATACGAGCAGGTAGAGGCGGCTCTGGCACAGATGTACCTAGGAGTGAAAACCCCAACAAGGAGTTTCAGGATTGACCCAGGGTATCTTGGTACACGAAAATAGGCCTTGCTGCACTCCTGGTTATGAAACTCTAGGGGGAAATGCTTTAGTAAATTTACAAGCTTAGTATGAACCATTTTTACGGGAATAAAAAAATCCCCTAAGAATATATGTTAGAAAGTAGATCATGAATAACATAGATTCAAACCTATAGATTCATAAGTTAAGGAATAAAAGTAATTTATAATTCATCCATTTTTGTCCTTGGATTACCCTTTATGTGTTACCCCTAACTTTAATTTTATTCCATCCAATGGCCGGTAATAGGAGGACTTGAGCTAACAACCGATGTGAAGATCAATGTGATGACTGTGCTAATGAGATGCCCAATCCGATGGAGTTGGAATCACAAACTTTGTCACATTTCTCTCTCAGTTAACTCATGTTTTGAAAAGAAGTGTGGGTCAAGAAGAATTTTCAACCCCCCCCCAAGAAAGAACAAGTCGTTATCGAGAGATTCATTAGATAAATGCCTCCTACTTTTAATGGATCATCTGATCCCTCAATCACCAAACAATGGATCAATTCCATTGAAAAGATCTTATCCATCCTTCAATAATCCGAACAAGAGAAGGTTCTTCTTGATGATTCTTGTATGGAGGGTGAATCTGATAAATGGTGGACATTGATCAAAAACACAAACCCTAATGAGGAGATTGAGGCATTGGAATGGAAGGACTTCTAGAAGATGTTTTTTGATAAAAAATTTCGGCAGACCCTCTGGCTTAAGATGGAAAGGGAATTTCTTACCCTAAAGGAAAAAAGATGACAAATCTATTAGAGCATATGAGGAAAAATTCACAAGGCTTGCATGATATGCATATGAATTTGTCATTACCCCCGAATGCAAGGTTGACCGCTTCTTTGGTGGGATGAAACCTAGACTACGGAAAGCCCTGGAGATCAGCGACTTCGACAGCTATGAGGAAATTGTTTGATGTGCCCTCAAAGTTGAAATGAAGATCAGGGAATCTCAAGGGTATATAGGGGATAAGAAGCATAAAGTGGACTTCAATTCTGGTGGCCTGATGGATAAATCCAACGGTACTAAGAAAACCCATCACCCCACTTGTAAAAGGTGTAGAAAGAAGCACTCCAGAAATTTCCTGAAGGGGATGAGGAAATGATTTAGGTGTGGAAGAGAAGGGAAACTGGCTATTAAATATCGGCAAGAAAAACTAGCAGCTGCGATAGAGGAGAGGAACGCTTCGTTCGACTCTCAACACATTTTTTCATTTCTTCAACTGCAAAGAACCAGGGATCTTTTCAAATAAGTTCCCTAAGACAAGGGTTTTAAGAGGCAACCAACAACCTCCAAGGCAGCAAGGGTGAGCTTTTTCCATTACTACCGCCAAAGTTAACCCCAAAAATGACGTGGTGATAGTTATGATAGTTATTCATTAAAGAATAGAGAATGAACTTTTTGATTATGGTTCTACTCATTCTTTTATATCCCGAAGGTTTAGTAGAATAATCCCAACACCACCAAAAGTCGTGGAAGTAAAGATGTCAGTGAGTATGACAAATGGGGCAATCATTTCATCCCATGAATATAACTCTTACCGTGTCATAATCTGTAGACTAAACTTCCTGGAGAACCTTTTCATAATCCCTTTGGTGGAATTTGATTCAATTCTCAGAATGCATTGGATTTCCATATATAGATCAAATATAAATTGTCGTGAGAGGTAAATCACTCTCCATATGGAGAATAAACCCCCTATTCTATACAAGTGCAAATAGGAAGATGTAAATTATTTAGAACCATCATCTCCAGAATGGATATTACTGCCCTATGAGAACGCATATTTGGCTCAGATGATTGATTCCAAAGAATAAACCATCCTTGAAGCCATGCCTATTGTGAGGGAATTCACTGAAGTGTTTCTTGAGGAATTGCCTGGTCTTCCTCATAGAATAGATGTTGAATTCTCAATTGATTTTATACCTGGGTTGTTACTAATATTCAACACTCTGTATATAATTGTTGTTGTGGAGCTTGAAGATCTGAAGAAAAAACTATAGGAGAATCTGGATAAAGGGTTTATACACCCAAGTGCTTCACCATGGGGTGCACCAGTCTACTTCGTCCAGAATAAGGATGGGTCAATGCGCCTTTGCATCGATTATCGCGAGCTTAAAAAAATCACGATAAATAACAAGTATCCTCTCCCATGAATTGATGACTTGTTCAATTAGTTGTGTAGATCACAATACTTCTCTAAGGTGGATTTTCAGTCGAAATATTATCAAGTAAGGCTGAAGAAGGAAGATATTCCCAAGACTACTTTTTGTACAAGATACAGGCACTATGAATTCATAGTAATGCCTTTTGGACTCACTAATGCTCCAAAAATCTTCACGGACTTGATGAATAGAGTCTTTAGAGATTACCTCTACAAATTTGTGGTAGTCTTTATAGATGATATTCTAATATACTACAAAACCAAGGAGGATAATGAGGAGAATTTAAGAACTGTACTAGAGACCTTACAGAAGGATAAGATCTATTAAAACTACAAAAAGTGTGAGATTTGGTTGAAGGGGTTATTATTCTTGGGTCATATCATCACAAGCAATGAGATATTTGTGGATCCCTCCAAGATAGATACAATAGAGGGATGACTGAGGCCAATATCAGCAACAAATATCTGTAGCTTCTTGGGGTTAGCTGGATATTATCGATGATTTGTGAGAAATTTCTCATGACTGTCAAACCCTCTTACCAAGATAAATCAGAAGGGAGTAAAGTTTTATTGGAGTGATGGATGCAAAGAAAGCATCAAGGAGTTTAAAAGGAGGCTTATCACTGTGCCCATGGTCACACTACCCATAAGTAGAGAACTTTTTGTGGTATTTAGTGATGCTTATAAGAAGTTTTTGGTTTGTGTGTTGATGCATAATGATAAATTGATAGCCTACGCCTTAAGGCAGCTGGAAATCCATGAGCAAAACTATTCCATGCATGATCTAGAGTTGGGGGATGTAATATTTTCATTGAAAATTTTGGTAGCATTATCTCTTTGTGGAGAAGTGTGAAGTATATATAGACCACAAAATCCTCATTTATATATTCACACAGAAATAGATGAACATAATCCAATGAAGATGGTTAGAGCTGATCAATGACTATGATTTATCAATCCATTACCACCCTGGAAAAGTGAATAAGGTGGTGTATGCTCTAAGTAGAAAGGATCCAATATTCTTAGATTTGATGAAGATGGACATGGGAATCATAAATAAGGGAACATAATAAATCCTTTCACAAATGATTTCTCCACTATATCTTTTGGAGAAAATAAAGGATGATCAAAGAAATGATGTGGAAGTTCTGAAAAGGGTGGAAGCTATCAGAAATGGGAAATCCTCAGAGTTCATGGTTGACAAGGATGGGATTTTGAGATTTGGGTCATGATTATGTGTACCATCCAATCCAGAGATAAAGAAGGATCTTCTGGATGACTCACATAGCTCAACCTTCTCTATTCACCTAGGGATCACAAAGATGTATCGAGATCTCTAAGAGAAATTTTGGTGGGACAATATGAAAAGGGAGATTTATGAATATACATCAAAGTGCCTGGTATGTCAGCAAGTGAAGGCTGAGATGAAAAATTGAAATGGGATGATGAAACCACTACCCATACCAACATGGAAGTGGGATAACATTACCATGGACTTTATCTCTGGAATTCCAAGAACACCCATAAAAAATAATGCTATATGGGTCATTGTCGAACATCTTATGAAGAAAACTCAATTTATCGCTATTTGAGAGGACTTTTAATTGGATCAACTTACACGGATTTACATCAAAGAAGTGGTAAGGCTACATTGAGTACTACTATCAATTATATCCGATCATGATCCAAGATTCACCTAGAAGTTCTGGAAAAGTCTCCAACATGCTCTAAGCACTGAACTGAACTTTAGTAAAACCTATCACCCTCAAACTGATGGCCAATCTAAGTGAACTATTCAGACATTAGAAGATATGCAAAGATCATGTTTTATGGACTTCAAAGGAGGATGGGACCAACATCTTCCACTAGTTGAATTATCCAACAATAACAGTTTCCACTCGAGCATTTGAATGGCACCATATGAAGCCCTTTATGGGAAAAGGTGCATAACACTAGCATGTTGGGATGAATTTGGTGAGTTTAAGTGGCTAATACCAAAAATGGTCGAAGAAATGTTGGAGAAGTTGAAAACTATTCAGCAGCATATCAAGGTAGCCCATAGTTGACAGAAGATTTATGAAGATAACCATCAGAGAGACCTTGAGTTCAAAGTTGGAGACATGATATTTCTATGCATATCTCTATGGAAGAAGGTCATGAGGTTTGGAAAGAAAGGGATGTTAAGTCCTAGGTACATTGGACCCTTTGAGATTCTTAATCATGTTGGGGTTGTGGCCTATCGACTAGAACTTCCACCTACCATGTCCAATGTACATGACGACTTTCATGTATCCCTCTTAAGGAAGTACATACCAGACCCTTCACATGTACTCACTTCATAGATAGTACAGTTAGATGATGATCTTTCTTACGAGGAGAAACCACTGAAGATCTTAGATTGTAGAGAAAAAGTTCTACGAAATAAGACAATACCCCTCGTCAAGGTGTTGTGGAGAAACCAAAAGTTTGAAGAAGCGACATGGGAATCAGTGGAAGTGATGAAGCAGAGTTACACCCATCTTTTTTAGTGTGGAAAAGGAAATTTAGAGGGAAATATTTCTTAAGGGGGAAGATTATAACTACCCAAACTTTCATTAATGAAAATTCCTCTTGATCTAATTAAATGTCTCATTAAGTACAATGTTTATATAAAATGTGAACTTATTTGGTTTTATGTTTTTGGATTTTAAAATACTCTTAATAATTCCAACCATTTTTAATATAACCATTGAACATTGATCACATGATTAGTATAAATATAGGACTTTAACAAATCCAATTTACTCAGACAAAGGAAGCGATGACCACATCCAGTAGACTTTCCCTGTATAAAGCCCATTGGTCGGAGCTCAGAAAGGAGGTGACGTCATTGGGATTTGTCCTTGAACAATCCCAATAAGAGATTCAACATGTTATTCATGAATAGAACTTCCTAAGAGAGAAGTGTAATTTGATAGAGATTACCACCCGAGCAATGTTATCTAAGCCAACCCAAGAGTCTGTCACCATCACACACCTTATACTTCAGTCTTATGCGAGTGTTATAAGGGGTTATGTAACAAGACCTTAGAACTATGATTATGTGCTTTATTTTTTATATAATAATGAATATACATATATTTTATTATTGTTAATTTGTAAGTAGTTTTTAAATCACAATTAGTATTTTTAGTTAATATTCTACTAAGAAATCTATTTTGATGAATTAATGGATATTCTAATTAAATAATATTTTCATAAAATATTATTATTATTAAATTACTTTTTATTAAATATAATTGATCGTATAATTTTATGAATGCAATTGTAATTTTTTATTAAAGTTTGAAAGTCGTGTTTGTCAAAACGCGTGAATTTTTTATAAGTGATGGTTTTTTTTAAAATAAAAAATTCACATATTTAGAAAATTATTTATATAAAATTAATATTATTTTTGGAATTAGGACAACTAAATTATACAATGGTAATTTTTTCATAATTTTCTGAGACAGTCAAATTTTTGGGTAAAAAATAAATACCATTTAAATATATAATGTGATTTATGACATCATAATGACCCAATAGTGACGTAATAAAATACTCTAAACATTATGTTCGGCCAATATATGTTTTATAATTCCAATAATGTGATTTTAGTTTTTTTTATTTATTTTAAAAAACATTAGTGGACCCTCAAAGAGTTATAAAACATTTTCACTTTTTAAATGAATTTCCTTAAGTGTGTGACTGACCTCCACATAAGAAACCCTATTATTTTAAGAAGTTCTTACATTTGAATTATAAAATATTTTTTCCAATAAACTTTGGAAAAAACTATGGGGATAAACTATGGGATGGTTTGTAGTATTGATTAGTTTAATGTGTGGGGACCCAAACCTAAATAATAAACAATTCCATCTCCTTTCCTATATAAACCCACCAAAGATCCCACTTCCTCTTCACTAAAATCCTATTGAGTTCATCAAACCTCTTCCCTCATCTCTCTAGAGTCCTCCCAAGGTGCCAAAATCTCTAAAGAAGCCTCTCTCAAGCCTCTACCTTTCCTTTGATATCATACTTCCAAGTAAGGGTTTCCTTCCTTTCTCATTTTATCCAAGTTTATTAATATTGTTATGCCCATTGTTTTCAATTAAAAATGTTTGGGTATGATTTATAAACTTCCCCATAATTCAATATTTATGTTTTAAATGATTAGAGACCTCTTTCTCTCTCTCATTAATGACTTCCATGTACACCTGTTACCATGCCGAAATTCCGTAAGGAAATTATCTCTTCTCATTCACGTTCAAGAAATTGTTTTGTATTATGAATATAATTTACATTACATTTGTTAGGACATGTTTCTATATGACCCCCTTACTTTAAATTTCATGTAAAAATGATAAGACACCCATTTATCTCTCAACAACCATTTTTATGAATTCTTATGTCACACCGTTATGTTGCCAAAATTGCACCACGATTTTCCAAGCCAATGTCATTGTGTAGTGAATACCATGCCCATTTCTCTATTAAGGTTATTAACCTTTATGAAAATTTACATATTTATTATAGTTTTTCATGTATGAATCCAAAATTTCCTTTATCATGGAATAAATGATGAGGTTTAATGAATCAATGTTATATGATCCATGTGGCACATTTATGCATGTAATGAAATGTTTAAGAAGGGTGCACCCTAATAGCACTCTAATGAATTGGGTAAAGATTAGTATCAAGATATGTAAAGTGCAATGAGGTTTTACTCATTCTAATTTAAGTGAAATTAGGGTTTTCTAATGATAAATCAATTGAAATTTGGGTTTACTCATGCTCCATGTGCAATGAGCCTTGGCTAATGCTAAAATCATTTTAAATGTTGTTGCCACATTTCCATGTTATGTTAATCATGTTTTATCATGCCTTTATGTTCATGTTTCTCTTATGCTCCATTGATATTACTATTTACTAACATGTATTTTATCTTTCATGTTATGCCCTGTTCAATCCCTTACTGGGATTTATAGCTCACCCTTTTCTTATGCATGTCCTCATTTTATCCCATGCAATGCTAAGTACGAGGGAATCTAGTGGTCATGTAAATGATGTTTTAAATAAGATGTTCCGTTCTATGTTTTAAGTTGTTATGTAATGTTCCTAATCCTTAAATAAACTATACCTATCGATCTTCTATGTTGTATCAAGTGAAGGTTTTATGTAATAAATTATGTTATGTGTGTAATAAAAAGCAGGGTTGTCATACTTCCCCTTTCAGTGTTATTACCCCTAGGTGCATCTATTCCACAAACACAACCACTTTATAGTATCCAGATAGGGATATAGTTTATAAGAAAACCATAATCCATCCTTTACCATAACTTATAATATTATATTATAACCAGTCTTATCCTAAGGGTTGTTACGAAAGTTTTTAAATCCAAATATCCAAAAATAACTAAACTTTTCTCTGATACCAACTGAGGAAACCCAATCATCACATTCAAAAACATTAAATTATTTTGTTGAATATTCAATACATCTCATAATAATACATGACTGGGGAAAATAATGGTTTATTGTATTTATATATAATAAAATTATTTCATAAAATATCTTTAATATATCTCATATATTTCTTCAATCATAGTACCCTTCTTAGAAATTTCATACTTAATACCTTGAATTATAACTTGTAAAAAATAGAAAATTAAGAAAGGGTGAGATTATATACTCACTAAGGGTAAACATATGAGATATAAATCAATTATTATAATTTATCATAAGAATGAGGGTATAATAACTTGATCATAACATAATAAATTCAAACCTAATTAGTCAAAGAAATGTAATCACAAATCATGACATAAGGTTTTTCCATAACAAAATACATAAGTCAAATGAGTGTGGAATCATAAATAATTAATCATTATTCATGAGAATATATCTTAAGCAAAATATATATGTTTCTGAAATATATATAAGTATATAAAATCAATTTCTTAGTCAAGGCAAACTTCTAAGATTATCATAGTGGATTGGGTTCACTCCTTATTCCATTATTTTCTTAGTCAAGGTTCACTCCCATGACCATAATACTAGATATAATCCCTTACTGATCTGATTTCACTCCCATTTCCAGTATTTATTATATCATGAGAAACAATTCTTTACTAAATGCATTATATATATAATTTTTTCCCACCAATCATATAATGAAATCTGTACACATATGTTCCACAATATTAAACATTAATTATGTCATCATAACATAACTTGTGGAAATTAAAAGGGTTTCATAAATATATCATCACCACATAATCATAACCCATCTAGATAAAAGAAATATATGGTATCATAATAGAATTCATTATTTCGTCATATCTTAATTTACATGTTGGAAAGAAATGGGTTTTATGTGATCATCCTAAGATCATCATCATTACAAGTTATCTAAAAAAAGGATGGAATCATAAAATAATATTCCCAATTAATCATAACAATACTTAAAGTATGTTGACATATATTAAAAAAACCTTTATAATGTCATTTCAATATTTCTTTGAAAATAGTGAAAATACCCATTCCTTTCAATATCTTTAAAAACTAAAAATTTCCCAGAATTTTAAGAAAAATATTTTTTTTTGAAAATAAATATTAATACTTTTAAATTATTATTTAATGAAAATAATCGTCATGATAGTGGGAAAATATATTTATAACGTATACATTAAAAGAAAACATTTGTTTACACCTTTGTAAAAAAGTCAAAAATGGATTGTTAATTTTTTTTAAATATTCCTTTTATTACATTTTAAATAAAGTAAAATGATGTAAAAGTGACCTTTTTAAAGAATATTAAGAATATGAAAAAACTTCCATATTTTTTTTAAGATCATGGATAAGGAATAAAAGGTTTATTTATTAAAGAGTAAATAAGGACACCTTTTATTTAAAAATATTTTCTTGAATATTATGTACCAAAGAGAGAAAATTACTATTTCTTGAGAATTCTAGGAAAAAACAAAGGATAAGAAAATATATAGGGTTTAAAGGATAATATCCATGTAATCTTTCTCAATTAAAATTTATCATATACAATCATGAAAAAAATGAGTTTGTAATCAGGTCCCGTATTACTTCATACATGTTCAAACCTACTATATAATAAGTATATATTTTGTAAAAATATATTATATATCCATATATATATACTTATAATACCAAAAATGGATTACTTATAACATCTTATCACCTTTTCGTCAACAACCATTCATTATCATCATCATTTCAGGTGTTTACTGTTTGTTCTTCATGTATGTTTTTGTTTGACAATTACGATTCTTGCAATTTTATGTTGGTTCAATAATCTCCAAAATCTTAAAATTTTTATAATTATCATATTTATTCATTATATACACTTTCATAAGGGTTCATCAAAAGTGGTAATGAAAAAGGAATTACATCACTTCGTGGAGATGATAGTCCATATGTACGCATGAGTGATGTTTCCACTTTTCGGTATATTGAATAAAATAAAGTTAAATAATAATTAAACTTATTAAAATAATAATTATATTTAAGAAACTATATATATTTGTTAAATATATATTTATTACCATCCATTTAAAGAGTAAATTAAAACTTAATCACATCATTTCGTGGAGGTGATAGTCTACATGTATGCATGAGAGACGTTATCATTTCCAAATTGATGAGAATGAGAAAAGATAAATAAGATATTAAAATTACATAAGTAAAATTATATAATTAATATCATAAATAAATATTAAATCGAGCATAATAACAAACTATGGAATACTATGTGGAGGCAGTAGTCCACACGTACACATGAGCAATACTTTCATTTATTATTTGATGGAAAGGAGGTGGAAATGGTTGTCCCATAGTCATAATAAAATATTAGTATATTTATGATACTATATTAATTATTTTAGTTTGTATACAACATATCATGAGTAATTATAATAATAAATACACACTAAAAGATTCAGGTAAGGTGATCACCTCTTCTATGAGAGGCCTCCTTTATCTTACACTTTAATCCTTCTTAGGATGGTCTTAGGGTAATACTAGAAGCTCAATAACGAAGGGAAAATTTTTAGGAAGGTTTTTGGGTAGGTATTGGATGATATATAGGGATAAAAATGTGTGAATAATGAAGTATAAAAGGGTTCCTTTTATTAGTGGGGGAGACACATAGAATTATTTAAGGATTTAAATAATATACCGTTATTTTCTTGTGAAAGTGGAACTAATGGTTAGGAATTAAAATGTGGTAAAGGATAAGGTCTAAATATATTTAAATAATAATATTTATATAAGTTTAAGTGGTATTTTTACTCTTATATATTAGTTTAACCCCCTAGTAAACCCGATTAAACCCCAAATATGGTAACAGATTTTTACTACTTTTATTATTTATTATGACCTAAAATGAAAGTGTCCTCATTAAAATTTTGGAAATTATTATTTAAAATATGTAATCCATTTTATCAAAATAAATTTATATAAGTGGTGAAAATTCATTTTAAAATAAGTGCAAAAAATTTAATGAAAATCGTTTTTAGGAAAAATGTATTTTAAAGCATAAAATTAGATTTATTCTTATTCTATGCCAATTTATAACCATTAGATGAATTTTAAAACACATGACTGAATATATAATATATAAATTTAATTAATATAATTCATCAATAGTGATTGATTTAATTTAATATGATAAAAATACATTGCGTGTATAAAAGATTTTTGTCAGAAAAAATATCCCTTTTTTTCTTTCCAATACCTGAGTTTTCATTTATAAATAATTTATAACCAATGAATTCATTTTATACATGCCAATGATCTTGTACCCTAGTGGTACAGGCTCCTACTTGGCATCCAAAAGACCCAGAATCAAATCCGATCATGGGTGAATTTCTGGGGGTACTGTAGCAGTCTATAGCAGTACTGTAGTAGTGGCAGCACTGTAGCGGTAGAGAGACTGTAGCAGGAACTGTAGTGGCGGTGGGTATTGTAGTAGGTTCTGTAGCAGCTCGGCTACTGTAGTAGTACTATTCACCATGGGGTCCTTTGGGCAAAAAAATGTGCTTTCAAGCCTTATATTCAGGCCACTTGGCCTTGGGCCTTCAGGCTATGTAATGGGTCTCCCTCTACCCAGTCTAAAGAGGTATTTTATTTAATAATAAATTGTGGCTTTGGCCCCAACCTTTTAAAAAAATCATTTTATACATGTGTAAAAAAATAATTTCCATAATGTATTTATTCATATTCATACCCACCAGTCCAATGACTAGGTGATAACTATTGCATTAAATAATAATTTCTTAATTATATATCATGGTTCATTTAAACTCACTATTGAATGTAAACCAAGCTATCAAAAAAATTATTTAATTAAAAATATATCAAAAAAAATATTGTGGTGTTTTGATATGTACACATTTTAATGTCTAGATACTTAGACTGATGTGTAATTTGTTTTATGGTCATGTGATGAGGATTATCAAAGGATTAAGAATGAGATGTCACATACTTGATTTAAAAATGTGTATGATGCATGAAGGAATAAAATTGAGGGTTTAAAATACACTTGAATAGTTGGATTATGGATTGTGTAATTCAAAACCCAAGAGTGTTTAAATTAGGGGTGATGAGATGATACACATACATTAGAGATGATCATTGACTATATTATAATGATAGGTTCTATTATAATATTTTTAGGTCTTACATAGATTATAGGACCTTGTCCATAAGATGAAAATATTCCAATGGTTATCAGTCTATATTGAGGGATGATATGTCGATCCATATGGGAATGTATTTATTGTCAAGTAGAGGTGTCCCTTAAATTCAAATACACTCATTACTGATATCTGTGGGAGATTTTTAGGGATTCAAACACTCAAAATATGAAGTAGGTTTTTTGGAAATAAGGATCTCAATAAGGGTTATGATACCCAAAAGATTATGTTGCTATGAATTGGTCACATTATTGGGGATAAAAGATATGATATATCATTGATCTATCTTTTTATAGACCAATGAGTCTAGTGAGTATAGATCAGCTTTTTCTAGGGCTCTATAGAGGGACCCAAAATCTTTGCACCTTTTCTTATTTACGCTTTAAATTATTTAATAATCCCCAAAAATGGATAGATTAGTGAGAATAACATGAAATTTTCTTAGGATTCCTTTTATTGTTTTTTAGCCTAAAAAGTTCTGTTTTTTTTCTAAAAATTTATGGTCTTTCGATTTGGAACATTGTAGTAATAGTTTAAAGTCATAAAACTTTGACTATAAGTTTTTATTTTAAGATCATAAAACTTTGAAAAAAAGTGAGGAGATATTTTTAGTAAGGGAAGACTAAATCCTAGTGTGAATAAAGGGTCCATTGGTAACATAAACTACCTCAATGGGCATACACAAAGTTTAAGGTCATGATACGTGGACCATTATATGAATGGGACATGGAAGACGATAACCTAAATGGGGATCAAAGGTCAAAAACTCTTTGATATCTTTTGAATAGGGAGATGTGTCAATGTAAATCACAACTTGTAGTTTTTGGATTAGGAGTGGTGACATGGGACAATCATACTAGGAATGACCACTGGCCATATTCAAATGGCATGTTTCGTTATAATGGTGTTAGGGTTTTTAGATATTATAGGACCTACTCCTTAAGAATAAAACATTCCATTTATTCTAAAGCAATATTCAGATCACATATACAGATCCATATGAGGGGAATGTATGCATAAACAAAAAGTGGTGACCCTAGTGCCAAATATGCTCATTATAAATATTCATGGAAGATTTGTGTTAATATGAGACACTCAAGAAGAAAAGTATAGTTCATAAAAAGGGTATGTCTACACAAATTGGTAGAGGAATTATAGTCTTTGACATACAATGTATAGGCTATTAATGTTCTTTATAAAGAAGTGAGAAATGATGATGGTCATAGGAAACAAAAACACTATGGTTTTCAAGCATAAAGAGGTATTTTACCCCTATGTAAGATCCTGTATGTCTTGTGTTCCCATATATATCTGTCTCTTTTATAAGATAATTAGGTTATCTGGAATGAGTTACCTTGAGTAGTTTATGGTCATGTAGGATGGATTATATATCATGTAATTTAATAACATGTGACAAGGACTCATATATCATTCAGTTTAACATCATTTGATAATTACTTAGATATTTTATAGTTTAACATCACATAACAAGTGATTATATATTGTGCAGTTTAACTTCAAATAAAAAGAACTTAGATTCTGTGTAGTTTAACTTCATGCGAGAATCACTTAGATGGAACCATATTAGTGTTTAAGCTATGAAGGGAAACCTTACATGAATGAAGGGTTCTAAAAAATGGGACAAATAAGTGAGTTTAAATGGCCCTCATGACATAATTGATTATGTGTGGGCATTTATTAGATTAAAATTTATATTTCCCAAATTATACTAGACTACAAAGGTGTAGTATAGTGGTAGTGTAGGGTAAAACCCATGGGGATGACTATAAGTCAGGAAACCTAGAGGTAATAACCTTGTGTTAGGAGTACTCGTGATCTATCTTTGGTTTGGTTTTACTAAAACTACATAGCTTTGGTTTGAATTCTAGTTAAAATAATGGATCAGGGTCAATTTAAGGGTTTAGGAAAAAGAGTAATCCTAAATATATCTTGTTATATTCCTATTTTATAGGATCTTAAGTGGTGAAAAGGTCACCAATTGGTCATATTCAAATCAATTGGATCTACCTAATTTGAAACTATTCTTTGGACTAGTGATAGTTAACAACCTAGGTACATTAATCTAGGATTAAAGGTAAAAAATATCACAATCTATTGGTCTGAGATTTCTCAACACCAACTAGGTTAGTGTCATTATATTACACCTCCCATGATCAAGTTTGTGAAAAATAATGGGATAAATAATTGTTTTTAACATAATTACTAGCCATAGTGTTACCAAGTTCTGATTTATAATTTCGTTATGTTTAAATCCACCCTTACTCTAGACCACTAATTTTAAATGGAATAGTCGCACATGAAGGTATTAAACAAAATAAGGGAAATTGAAAAAATACTCAACATAGTAAATAATCAATTCAAAATAAATTAACCCACAATTGAAACCACACAAAACCAATCAAATACTAAATTTAATGACTAAAAAATGAAGAATTCAAAAATGGATGAAGTTGAACAACAATAGAAATTGGATTCAAATTCCAAAACAATAATATGAAATGAAAGAGACTTATAATGGTAATAAGTATCAACAAAATGATTAAAATGGTAACATAAATCAATAGAAATAAACTGGGAAGAAAATAGATAATAAACAGATAAGAAACGTGAAAAAATTTGGGGGCGTCCTAGGCTCTCTTTAGTGTCGAGGGTGCTTGGATATATATAGGCCCAAGTGGTTCATGACATATAAATGATTCATGTTCCAAATTTTATTTAAGTGAATTATGTATCAACATTTACATGATGTATAATTGGTATTCACATTTCGTACTTCAGATCTGTAAAAATCTATGAAGATCTTAGATCTCGAGAATTTCATATCTTGTATCTTTAAAGGGATTTGGTTTTTGAACTTTCTATGCCATGTATGATGTTTACATATTATATCTTCATCACGTTCCATATTTGAGTCTTTCATGATGTGAAAATGGGATTCAAATTGTGTACATGGATCATGTATTATAAATTGTATTCACATACATGATTTCAATTCATAGGTTCTCTACTTGAGGAATACATGTTGTGTACTTCAGATTCATGATGTGTAATGTCTATTTTTTTCCAGCATGTCCTTTGAGTCTTGAGTTCATATTCCCTAAAAAACTTGAAACCCAGTTTATTATAAAAAAATAATGAATAACTATTAAATAAATATATCTAAATTATATATATGTATCCAAATTATAAAATTCCCCCAAACCTGAATAATTTATTGTCCTCAAGAAAAAAATTATCTCAATAGGGATTTCAAATCAAACATTTTTTAAACAAGAAACGTGCATTAAAACCAAGAAAATAAAACTAAGTGCTAGTGTAAAAATAATGTCCTCTAAAATCAATCATTTAAATAAAATGATTCATGCCTTATAGTCAAGTTCTTTATTTATATTATTTTTTCCTCTAATTACAATTTCTCAACTATTCCTCTGATGTTATACCCGTATTTCAATTTACCCCACAATGAATATTATCACATCACTCAAGGTAAAATATAATTACAGTTATACTCATACATTGAGTACATGTTATTAACTATAGTCTTTCATTAGTTCTAACATCTCCACTTCCCAGATATAAATACAAAATTAATCATGAGGGATATGAAAAAAAGGTTCAAATGAATCTGTGGCTAAGGGTAAGTATGTATATGATAAAAATAAATCTAAAAAAAATAGGTTATAATCTCAAATATAATACATGATCATAAAGAAAAATACAATGAAAAGTATCCTCCAAAAATATGAATCACCACACTCCCAAATGCTCAGGGAAGGTCAATGCATGTCTCATAAAATAAATGAAAGTATCGTGATTCTTTTTTTTGCAATACATGTCTAGTCCACATCTAACATCCATCACCTAACAACATATGATCCATTATAAGATTCATCAGTATGGTAAATGTTGATTTTTACCTTCATAATAAATTACCCACACACATACAAATATATATATATATATATTAACAGGATAATAATGAGTGGTACATCAAAAGAACCATGGACCACTTACTATAGATCATATGAAATAATCACCATACATCCTTTTGATAATAAACATTCCACATCCATTAGTAGTGATTGAATCTCCCACAATTATTAAAATTAAGAGCATGCAATTATATCAAGAGTTGTGTAGGAAGGGATAAAATAGGCCTGTAACAAGGTTCAATACTAACAATTTAATTCATGGATTCTATGGTCTTAATAATAAAAAATGTATTGGTGGGTTTTAGGATAAATGGATAAAAAAGATTACCTTAATAATTTTAATATTGTATTTATTTATTCATAGCCTCGATAACATTTCAATGCCAGTTCTGATAGGTTTACATGCCCCATGTATCTCTTAATAAATACGCTCAGATGAGCATATAAAATCATAGATCTAGAGTCCCTTTGGGAATGGGAGTATATAAAATAACTAAAAATCACCCAGGGAATAATATCTAGTACTAATTAAACGAAAGGAAATTACAAGAATCTAGAATTGGGATTAAATTACTCAACACATCAATCATGCTAAAATTAAAAACAGGAATAAATATGGATTTCAAAAATATCCAACCAAACATTGTCTTTTATTTAAATGGGTGCAATGATATTTCTTGTTAAATCATGATTTTAATGATAAATATCTCCTAGACTAATGAAAATAAGAAAAAAAATCCAGGTGCACGGACAATAAAGCTCAATAAAGACTCCACCACACTTAAAATAATAAAGTTTCCACACTGTTCTAGAAAGTGACATGGGAGAGGTAATAATAGAATCATAGATAGAAATGAAATGGAAATTTATGAATTTTAAATTATATAATTGAGATACCCCTATAATAAAATTCATTATATGAGGAAACTTGTTAGATGGTGATGAGAAATTGGGATACCTATAAAAATTATTAGAAACAAAATACTTACACTAGATAAAACATAGGTACACAAGGGTTAATCAATATATTAGAAAAAAAATGGGTAGGTTCACATAGTAATTAGTATGATAAAGTATCTCACATAAATGAATGTATCAACTATAATGAAGTTTTAGATGACCGATGAATAGAAAGTGCTAAAGAAATAAAAAAAAGGTCCTAATCAACTCAAGGAAAACATAGAAGATAAAAATATATGGGATGTCTCCCATAAAGAACTAACAATGATGTTGTTATCTATATGGATGGAAAGAATAATTACTTAGTGATTTCCATAAACTTATATGTCCTCTTCCTTTATAATAACTAGTGGTTGTATCGACAAGCTCATAAGGGATCTTGGTGGGGTTAACCACCTCAATAATGGGTTGTCCAAAACACTCATGTAGAAGCTATAAATTTTGTGCAATTCATAGAGGGAGAACCTATAAAATACTATAATAGAGCTCCTAAATATAAAATTTTATGTTAATAAGGACCTGATATATCTTATGTGGGAGGTTAGAGGGTCGTCTGATAGACTCATCAATGACCATAAGTGATTCAGCAGAGCTATACATGGCTAAATTAATGTAGAAGTAAAAAATGAAAATAAGTATTCCATGTGATATAAAACATTTCCCATACATATATATGATAAATGATACATTAAGGAATATGTAATACAAATAGTTTACAAAAATAGACACTTAGTTACACTGTACGACATGAGAGGGGTATACATGGACAACACTAAATTGTGTAGTCAATATCACTAATATCAGTATCAGGATTACCCTCCCAAATAGTGGGTGCCTCAATATACCACGCCATGTCTATCTCTGCTATGGAGGTGAGGGTAGGAGGATCTACTTCTTTATTGGGTTCCATGATGCTGGAAGCTTGCTCGTTCATCACAAGAGGTGATGAGGTTCCGATCCATATGAGGGATGAATGTTTGACAGCTAGATCAATGAATGGAACCTCAGAGGTAGATGTAAGGGTGGGTCCCTCTCCCCATCATTCCTACTCCACTATAAACCTTTGTTGGGTGGAAGGGTATGCCATCTCTGGTGATAGGCCAACCTGAGTGGGAGGTAGGATGAGAATGGAGGTATAGGCCAACATGTTTACCCTCTTATTTCGATCTAGGTATTCCCTCCCATGTACCCCCTTGTTTTGAGCTTGGTATGTTCTTCTGTTTACCATCTTGTTATGGGATTGGGATGTCCTCTCATTTTACCTATTTTTTAGGTTATGGATTCCTTCCTGTATACCATTGGAACTCATAAAACAATTATCATTACCCAATTCATTGGTGGTAGATATTGGTCTCACCCATATCATAATAAAATCATTCACACATGTGCCACAAGATAATAAAAAATTCATCATATAATGACCCATAAAAATATATAGGTTTTATAAACCACAAATTGTAACCCATGAAATGAAATGGGTATTTCATCACATCATAAACTTTGGAAAAGAGATAGATTTCATAACTATTTCCTCAAATCATAACCCATTAAAAGAAGTGGTATTCATAAACATATAACCTGTGATAGGGAAATGGGATTTATAAATAAAATTACATTAAGAATAACCCATTAATATAAACAAATAAACAGAAACATTAAATAATTTCCTAGAAGTTCATGAGAAACATCAACGGAGGTCATCTTAGATGGAAAATAATTTTGAAATATCTTTCAAAAACGTTTCTTAATGAAAATATCACTTCTTATTTGAAAAATTATTTTTAATACATAAGACTATTTTAAAATCATTTTCATAGAAAATACCTTGAGAAATTATAATGAAGCCTTGAAATCATTTTGAACCCTTTTTTTGAAAACTTATAAAATAATCTTCAAAACATTTAAAAATAATTCTTTGAAAATAATTTGAAAACATATAAAGAAATATTTAAAGTGTTTTGAAAATAATTTCTTTGAAAATACTTTGAAAACTTATAAACAAAGCATGATTTTTTTTTAAAATTATTTCTTTGAAAATACTTTGAAAACTTATAAATAGGGCTTATAAACATTTTGAAAACTATTTTCCTTGAAAAAATATAAAATAAGCTTGAAAAAATTTTAAAAACCATTTTTCTTGAAAATATATTTTAATTTTTTTTGAAAAATTAACCTTAAAATTTTAAAAGAAACCCTCCAAGGATTGACAGTAGATAAATCCATACATGTTGTATGAGGTAAAAAGAATATTCATTTTTCATGGTAGAAAGGTTGGAAAAATTCCTCGTTCATAAAGCAACAATAATATTTCTTTGAAAACATTGGTAAAAGACAAAAATGGTAAAATTTTATTTTAAAAATTATATTATAATGGTAAAATATTCTTGGAAACCCTTTTTGGAAAACATGATTTTAAAGGAACACAGATTTCTGACCGAAGATAGGGTAAAGTTTGGATTTTATAAAAAAAACTTTCTTAACTATATGATGTACCAAAGAGTGGAATAAATGGTACCAATATAAATAAAAATCATTAATAACAATATGATAATAAAATTCATGAATTTTCTTGAGATATGGATCATAATATTTCATTAAAGGAAGAATAAACATAATAATCATGAAAAGTGATGAGATTGTTCAATAAACCCTTATAACTTGGTAATGTTTGATCATATTCTCTATGTAAGAAAATTAAATTAAATAAATCTTAAAATATAATTAAATAAATTAAATTCATGAAATAACATGTAATATTTAAGTATATACACATTGAATAAGAGTTTAGGAGCATAATAAAACACATGTCTCAAATAAGGAAAATTGAGATCAATCATTTTTACTGATTTAGTAACTTTTAAAACTTAGAAACCATGAAAGAATGGTCATAAAATGTATATGTGAATACCCATAAACTTAATTATAAGAATAGCAGAATAAATTCATGGGAAGTACATACACCACATAAAAGGAAAGAGTGGTGAACATAGCATGTATCTCACAGAAATAAAAAGTGAGATGAAATCCCCTTGCCTTTTGTCTTGACTCTCATCGTACTTGTTCAAACCACCTGTATAATAAATATAAATTTATTATAGATTTGTAAAGAACCATATTATTTTATCCAATACCATACATGGTTTTATTATGACCTTATATTACACTCTTTTTACCCATCCAACATTAAGGATTCACTTTGAGTAATATTCTCTTTGTTTTTCATATGTGTCTTAATTTGTTATATATTTGGTACTTATATTTTATATCCGGATTTAAATAATTTGAAACATGAAATAAATATAATTTATATATAGTAAATTTTATTATAATAATCTATATAATATATAATTATGAAATAGATTACACCATTCATGGAGATGGTAGGCCGTACATACGTAAGAACACTATTTCCATTTAATTACCGCATTGAAAGAAAAAAGTAAAAGACATATATGTGTTTTTATATATAAAACATTATTAAATTAGTTTTATGATATCATATATATTATATATTTTCACTAATATCATCCTTAATAAAATCCATGTAGTGCGTGAACAAATCATATCACTTTGAGGGGACGGTAGTCCACACTTCCTCAAACGAAATCATCGTATTTACATAAGATAGAATGAATAAAGTTATGTTCTAAATAAAAATTATAGAAGAATAAAGAAATTATAAATATAATATATATAATATATAAATATGTTTTCTATCATAATGAGCACCATGATAGGTGGTAATGTAAAAATCAACAATCATTATTTCGTGAGGCACTAGTTCGCCATACATAGATACTGTATGTTCATTACACATTAGATGGAGGTGTGTCTAATTTTAGGTCAAAACATTTAAATAATAACATAATTGTATATTTAAGATATTTTTTTATATAAGTATTTAATAAATAGATTTTTAGGGGTTGTAGAAGGAAAATAAAGGAAATGACTTAAGAGAAGACATTTCCTCTTAACCAGGTAACTCTTATTCATTTGTGCCAAAAGGTTTCCTTTGATTGCATTGTGCCCAAGGTAAGGATTATAGGAGGAAGATAGGATTTATGGGAACTTCATTGGGTATATATTGGCCAAAATTAATATGTTTTAGATGTGTGAGGAAGTAGGAGAGGTGGTTGCCTATTATATGGAAGGAAAAGTGCTCACTTGGATTTTTTGAAAACATGTTAGGCGTGCACATGTTCTCACCTAAAGAAGTCATAGAAAAACAAAATAAATCAATAATAGAAGGTTTATGGACGAATAATGTCCATAAAATAGGGTTTTTACAAGTTTATAGGTCATTTACCCCCCCCTAAGATTAAGATTTAGTCCCTAATAAGCTTAATTTGACATTAATCGTTGTGATTAATTTTAATCACTTTTACTAATATTTTTTGTACAATATTAAGTTGATATTATTATAATATAAATATTTTAATGATTAAAATTTTATATTTCAGTTTTTAAATTCAATTTACATAAGAGTAAAAATTAATATTAATACTAATTCTGTAGATGAGATGAAATTATTAGTTTTTAAGGTGGAAAGAATCTCAAAAGTTTACTAAGTTTTTTATATTCAATATAAAAGTGAAATTGATTATAATGAAATAAATTTTATTAATAGATTTATAATTTATATAATTTTACCTTAAAAAAATTTTAAAATATAATTAAACATTAGTAATTATTTAAACGAAAAGTCAGTTTTTAACTTAAAAGCTGTATTTTTCACTATTTATCAAAAAATGAACTTTCTCAGAAAAATCCCAAAAATTCATTGTATGTTAATTTTAAAATTATAATTTTAAAAATAATGTTTATTTTATCAAATTAAATTTCTAAATGTGTCTATGATTAATTTTATTATTAAAAGTGGTTCATTCGAGAAAAAATATTTTTAAACATAAAAGAACATTACCAAAAATAAAATATTTCATTACCAATATGTTTTATCTATGTAAAAAAATTATAAATAATATTTTAAAATTAGTTATTAATATTAATATAACTATTTTTAATGGATATTTTATAATCATATCATTTAAATAATTTTAATAATAAAATGATGTTTCGTAGAAACATCTGTGTTGCCTATAATATATTCCAAGTCAGTGTTGCGTGTGGCACAAGCCCAGTCGGTATTGCATGTAGCACAAGACAAGTCAGTATTGAGTGGAAAGGAATTTTTGAGTTAGTTTTTTAATATATATATATATATAGAACTATTTCCCTTATCATGTGAAATAAAAAATATCAAAAATATTAATTCAAAAAAAAATTCACAAAAACTTGGCGTGTTACATTCCACTCCCCTAAAATTGAATTTCTCCCACAAAATTAATCTGTCTTATCAAAGGTTTAATACATGAAATTTTCATTCATATAAACCCACAATGTAAAAAATAATACTAAAACTTCCTTTAAAAGGGAAAGTTGGAACCATAATTGTTACCCAATGTAACATATAACTAGGTTTCAACATAGAATAACATAGGTTGGGAGTGAAGATTGGACATGGAGTAAAATCATAAATATTTATAGGGAGTTATTGGGTTCATAAATCATAAACAATTAAATGATAAAAGAAAATTTTAGGGCCTCAAATTCAAAAATATGTGATGATTTATAAGGCCATCAGTTTAAAAAAAATTAAGGTATTAAGATAAAAATTTTTATTTTAATCATTATCCTAACATTGAATAATTATTTTATTGACCATGAATATAGGGATGTTTATTTTATTGACATGTTTCTATAAAAAAATTCATTTTTAGTTTCACTTTTATCAATTTCTAATTCATCCATTACTTCATGTAACGAACATCCACAAATTAGTTTTTATGCCTGAAGTGCTAAAATACACTTTTAGCATATCTTAAGGCTCATAAAAGAATGAAATGTTTAAATATTTATCTATATCAATTCTTAAAAATGTATATGGTTAATACATTAATCTATAAATATAAAAAGTAACACTATTGTTTAAACATAAATAATTATTCATAAAAAATAATTATAAATTAACTTAGAAATTGCGTAGGCCAGTGGTAGGTGTGAAACCCTTATTGTCCTTTGGTCATGGGTTCAGGACCCGTGGCCTTACTAGACTTTATTATTTGTCACCCAAAATACATGGTGTCCTTTTATAAAACCATACTAATATAATTTCTAAAATATGATGTAAATCCTTAAAATATGGTTAATCACTAAATAAAATTTGAACCAAGGTTTTCAATATAATATTAATAGAAAAATACTTCCTCTGAATTTTAACTAAAAATATTCATAAATGGATAACCTTATAACCCTTATAAAGGATTAAAATACAAAACCATAGAAATAAAATCATGAAACTAGCTTAACATTGATCCCTATTATATCACAAAGTAGCTCTTGGTTGTCACATTCCAAACATGTGAATACCCTCATGGTAAATTGTCTTGGAACATGGTAATAACCTGAATTACAATAAGTAACTTCTGGAAAACATTAATTATTCCTTATTCCATATATTATTGGATATATTTAATTAATCCAATAAGTTTTTAACTTCAACCATGATGACATGAAATACTTTTCAACATGTCCTTAATTAGTTCTATGGAAATTAGTACCTTCCAATTTACTTATTCGTATCCCACATATCTGTATCCAAAAAAAATTATCATAAAATAAATAACATATTAAGGGTTATCTTTAACTTAATCATGTGTTTTATATGGACATTACCTTTCCATTATATTACTTTTCTATTCCATTAGAACTATTCAACATGTTCTTATAAATCCATATTGAGAAACATAAACTAAAAAATCCTCATATATTTCACCTTTCATATAACATTATTCTTGAATCCAAACACATAAAAATTTTATTATCCCACTTCATACTTATTCCAATAACAATGATACCTTGTATTATTATACAATACCTCTTTTATTTAACATTTCATCGGTAGTATTATCCTCATCAGCAATGTAACCACTAATCGCGCCACCTTGTTGGTTCCCTTTATGAGCTTTCATCTTGGGACATTCAGTTGAATAATGACCATTTAATCCAAACTTAAAACACTTAAACTTTAATTATTTCTTAGGTAATCCAACAATAACATCCGTTTTTTTAATCAAACTCTTCATTTTTCCCTTATAGTCACTTGATTTGTGTCCATATTTACCATAGTCAAAACATATTCTCATTCCTCTAAGACATTACCATAGGTTATTCTTTCCAAATTATTGAAATAGATAAATTTTAATATCATTTCCTCCATAGTATCCATTACCCAAAATCTTATTGAAATCCTTCTTTCTCTTCCTTGGTGAGTCCAACAGTTGGTAAAGTTATTCTCTATTAATCGTGTTCTATGAAAACTGACTAGGAATGATAAAAAATATCTCACTCTAATGATCATCACACTTGAATGATCATCAATAAATCATCCATCACATTCAAAATTAATATAGTTCCTTCTAGTTCCCACCATTAACTAAAACCATAAGTATAGTGTGAGCATTAATTATCATAGAAAAAAACCACATAGTCATTAAAATATTTACTTATAGGATGTCTAAATCACAACACGTTACTTAACTAAGACACCATAGGTTTATCCTAGTTTATTCACATCTAACTTATATTTAAATCCTTCATGATGGTTTGTGAAGATTTTGTGTATTCCCAAAGAATATCCCCTAAGAGTTTCAAACCAAATGTGTGAAAAGGCCCGTTGTCATGTACCAAATTACCCCAATTCAGGCCTGGAACATCTTGTCAGAGATGTTACCCCTAGGTACATGCATACCAGATCCACATCCACTTTTATTATCTATACAGGGATTTATTTCTAGGAAACCACTCGCTCTATCCTTTACCAAAATTCCAATACTTTTTCCTAAATTTTAACTCATCCTTATACTTATCCTTAGAGACATCCCTAGTCATATCCATAGAAATACACATAGGGGTATCACTAATGTTTTATCATCCTAGTTTCAAAAGGTTCTATAAAATATTCCTTTGATACCAGTTATCGAGACCTAGGCTTAACATACATGGATATTAAATCAATTTAAATTAATATTCAGTACTTTATAAAAGTACATGCTTAAGGACCATAATTGCTTAGTATATTTAGAAACATAGAAACAAAATCTTCTATCTTGGTAAATGATCTTCAACAACTCCCATAAATATCTTCACCATTATTACTTCTACCTAAAATTTTTTTTCATAACCTAGGGAAAGAAAACATAAGAAAGGGGTGAGCTTAAATGCCCATTAAGTATAAATAATGAAATTTATATGCATAACATGAACAAAATGTTATGGAAATTGAGCATAACATTTTAAGATAATACCAAGAATATTATAGATCACAATAAATATTTGAAGTTCCTAAGACATTAATAATAAGTAAATAAAGAACATACTCCAAGAAATCACAACATAAGAATAGAACATGGAATTGTGGAAGACACATATAAAAACCCTATATAAAGGTGGACTACCAAGGACTTTGTAACATGTTAGGATTGGGTTAATCACCCGTGTTCATTATTTAGAATTGGGATACCCTCCCGTGTACCGTCTTGTTTCTATATTGGGATGTCTTCCCGTGTACCCTCTTGTTTTGGGATTGGGATGTCCTCTCATGTACCCTTTTGTTTCAGTCTTGGGATGTCCTCCCGTTTAACCTCTTGTTTTGGGCTTGGGATGTCCTCCCTTTACCCTCTTGTTTCAGGCTTGGGATGTCCTCCCATGTACCCACCTGTTTTGGGCTTAGTATGTCCTCCCATTTACCCTCTTTTTAGGGGCTTGGGATTTCCGCTCGTGTATTCTCTTGTTTTGGGAATGGGATGTCCTCTAATTTACCCTCTTTTTTGGGGATTGGGATGTCCTCCTATGTACCCTCTTGTTTGAGGCTTGTTATTCCCTCTCATGTAACTTTTGATCTCATAAAACAATTATCATTACCCAATACATTAGAGGGAGATATAGGTCCCACCCATCTCATAATAAAATTATGCATACATGTGCACAAGATAATAAAAAAATCATCATATCAGGACCCATAAAATGACATAGGTTTTATAAACATCAAATCATAACCCATGAAATGAAATGGGTATTTCCTCATGACATAACCTTTCTAAAAGAGATAAGTTTCAAAACCATTTTATCAAAGCATAACCTTGGAAATGAAGAGGGTTTCATACACATATAACCCATGAAAGGAAACAATGTTCTTAAATACAATTTCCTTAATCATAACCCATTCATAGAAAAAATATGAATTGAACCTTTTGATCACTTCCTAGAATGGAATGTACAACATAAATGGATTTCATCATAGATGGAAAATAATTTTGAAATATCTTTCAAAAATTATTCTTGAGAAAAATATCCCTTCTTATTTAAAAAAAATTAATACATAAAACCATTTGAAAATCATTTTCATAGAAAATACCTTGAAAAATTATAAATAATACTTGAAATCATTTTGAAAACCCTTTCCCTTGAATACTTATAAAATAATCTTCAAAACATTTAAAAACCTTTTTCTTTGAAAAAACTTTTAAAACTTATAAAGAAATATTGAAAATGTCTTGAAAACTAATTCATTGAAAATACTTTTAAAACTTATAAATAAATAATGAATTTTTTTTGAAAACCATTTCTTTTTAAATACTTTGAAAACTTTTAAATATGGCTTGTAAACATTTTGAAAACCATTTTCCTTGAAAAAATAAATAATAATATTAAAAAAAATTGAAAACCATTTTCCTTAACAATAATGTTTTAAAAAAAATTCTTAAAAAATATCCTATAAACGTGAATATAAAGCCTCAAAGGATTGATTATGGATAAATTCATACACATCATATGAGGTAAAAGAATATTTATTTTTCATGTTAAAAGGTTTGAAAAATTCCTCGTTCAGTAAGAGGAAAGAAGATACTTGTGAAAACATTTGTAAAAGACAAAAATGATAAAACATTATTTAAAAAATTATAGGATAATGGTGCAATATTCTTGGAAACCTTTTTTGGGAAACATGATTTTAAGGGAACCCAATTTTCTAACGGAAATGAGGGTAAATTTGGGATTTCTTATAAATACATTATTAACTATATTATGTACCAAAGATTGCAATAAATGGTACCAATATATGTATAAATCATTAATAAATATAGGAGAATAAAATTCATGAATTTTCTTGAGTCATGGATCATAATAGTTCATCAAAGGATGCATAAACATAAACATTCTTGAAAAGTGATGAGATTGTTCAATAAACTCTTATAACTTGATAACTTTAGATAATATTATACATGTAAGAAAATTAAATAAAATAAAGATTAAAATATCATTAAATAAATTAAATTCATTATATAACATGTAAATTTTAAGTATATAAACATTTAAAAAGAGTTTAGGTTCATAACTAAACATGAGTCTTAAATAAGGCAAATTGAGACCAAACATTTTTACTGATTTGGTAACTTTTGAAACTTAGAACCCATGAATGAAAGGTCATATAATGGATACATGAATACCCATGAAAATAATTATAATAATAATATAATAAAATCATGGTAATTATATACATCTCATTAAATGAAAGAGTGGCGAACAAAGATTGTATCTCATGACAATAAAAAGTGAGATGAAAACCCCTTACCTTTTGTCTTAACTCTCGTCGTACTCGTTAAAACCACCTGTATAATAAATAAAATTTATTATAAATATTTTACAGAACAATATTTTTATATATAATACCATATGTGTTTTTATTATTACCTTATATTACCCTCTTTTTACCCATCCTATGTTAAGGTTTCACTTCGGGTAATATTTGATTTATTTTTTGTATGTGTTTTAATTTGTTATATCTTTGGAACTTATAATTTATATCATGATTTCAAGAATTTAAACCATGACAAAAATATAATTTATATAAATTATATGTGTATTATAATAATCTATATAATATATAAGTATGAAATGAAATACACCATTCATAGAGACGGTAGGTCGTACGTACGCATAAACGCTATTTCGGTTTAATGATCATGTTAATAGAAAAAAAGTAAAATACATATAAGTATATATATATAATTATTATATTATATCTATGATATCACATATATTATATATAATCACTAAAACCATCTGTAATATAGTCCATGCAGTGCATGAATGAATCATATTGCTTTGAGTGGGCAGTAGTCCACATTTCCTCGAACAAAATTATCGTATTTACATAAGATGGAAAGCATAGAGGTATGTCATAAATAAAAATTAAATAATAATAAAATACATTATTAATATAATATATATAATATATAAATATATTTTCCTTCATAATTTCCACCATGATAGTTCGTAATGGAAAAATGAACAATCGTCATTTCGTGAGGTAGTAGTTCTCCATACACAGAAATAATATGTTCGTTAACCATTAGATGGAGGTGTGTTTACGTTTAGGTAGAAATATTTACATAAAAAATGATAGTATATTTAGTATAATTATTTTTTATATAATCATGGAATAAGTAGATTTGTAGGGGGTTTATAATGAAAATAAAAGAAAGGACTTGAGAGAAGACTTTACCACTAATTCAGGTAACTTCATTTGGTTTGTACCAAAAGCAATCATTGGATTGTCTTATAACTAAGGGAAGGATTATAAAAGTATAATAGTTTTTTTAGAAGTGAATTGGGTATATCTTTTCTGAACTTAAGAGGTTTTATAGGTGTGAGGAAGTGGTAGAGTTGGTGATCTTTTATATGGAAGGAAAAGTACTCACTTGGAATTTTTGAAAATAAGTTCAGTGTACACATGTTATTACTTAAAAAAAGTCATAAAAAACAAAAATAAATCAATAATGGAAGGTTTATGGCCGAATAATTTCTATAAAATGGGTTTTGGACAATTTATAGGTCATTTGGTCCCCTAATATTAAGGCTTAGTTCATAATTATGCTTAACTTGACCTTAATTGTTGTGATTAATTTTAATCACTTTTACTAATATTTTTTGTCAAAAATTATGTTTAACTTATTAGAATCTAAATATTATACTGATTAAAATGTTTTATGTTGGTTTTTAAAAATTCAATTCATATAATCAGAAAGATTAAGATTAATGATAATCCCACAGACATGACGAAATTACTGGTTTTTAAGGTGGAAAGAAGTTCAAAATTTTACTAAGATTTTATATTCAATATCAAAGTGAAATTGATTATAATGAACTAAATTGTATTAATATATTTATAATTTATCTAATTTGTCCTTAAAAAATTTAAAATATAATTTAACATTGATATTTTTTAAACAAAAAGGCAGTTTTTGTCTAAAAGGTAGTATTTTCACTATTCTTCAAAAAATGATGTTTCTTAGAAAAATAAAAAAAATTGACCCTAAGATAATTTCGACATTATAAATTCATAAATAAAGTGTTTTTATATAATTAAATTTATAAATGTGTCTAAAATTAATTTTATTTTTAAAATCAATTCATTCGAGAAAACAATATTTTTAATCATAAAATAACTTTTCTAAAAATCTAATATTTCACTACCAATATGTTTTATCTATATAAAAAAATTATAAATAATATTTTAAAATTGGTTATTAATATTAATATAAATATATTTAACTTCTAGGTTATAATTATCTCATTTAAATAATAATAATAATAATAATAAAATGAGGTTTCTTAGAAACATCTATGTTGCGTGTAACATAGGCCGAGTCAGTGTTGCATGTAGTGCAAGCCATTTAGGTATTTCATGTAGTGTAATAAAAGTCATTATTTCATGAAAGGAATGTTTGAATTGGTGTTTTAATATATATATATATATATAACTATTTCCACTATCACGTGAAATGTAAAAGATCAAAAAGATTAATTTAAAAAATTCACAAAATATCGAGGTGTTACACAGGTGGTGGGGAAAGGATGGATAACAATGATGGATTAGTGAATAGGATGAAGAATTAGTGAAAAATATATCATTTAATATCCATAATACTTTGGAGAATATGCCAGATGTCAGATGGAAATGGTGGGATTGGTACAGTGGTGGTAGGTGGTGATGTTGGGGCTGTAGTGGAAGGTAGATTAGAGGTGGAAGCAGGTGCTGAGGATGGGTCAGTAGGGGTAGGGGCCTCATGAATGAAGCTTAGGGATTGGGATGGCTGAGCTAGAGCCTCGTCAGGATCCTCTAAGTACTCGATGGCCCACTGGTATCTCCCCTCAATCATCCTCAAGAGCCCCATATTGTGGAGAATGAGGATGTAAATTGTATTTATCTTTCCAAGAGAGGAAATAGGATAAGTGGCATCAAAGATGATGAGATGGAATTCTAGGTGGGTAATGAAGATACCACCCATCAAGGTACCATGAGTCTTCCACACCTGGGCCTTGTAGTAAAGCGCAAACTGGTGGTCCATGTTGATGGTAGGTCTACCCATCAAAGAAGCTAGGATGAGCACCTCAATCTGATTGATTCTCTCATAACCATCTCCTTTGGAAAACCATGAATGGGTGAGATCCTTTAGTAGAATATATAAAGATTCATCCCACAACTGGGTTCTCTTCACTGTACAAGGATCATGGAAGCTCTAGGGGTCCTAGGTGATCAGTTCCCACCTCTTCACCACATATATCTTGGTCGGGTTCATCAACATGGTAGTTTAAGAAAAGGAAACAATGAAATAATTGGTGTAGATACTGAGCCCAATGCCAAAGTATCCCACGGTGAGATCCTAAGGAATTCCACTGATTTGGAAGGTGACATACACCATGACAAGTTACAACATCTCCAAGAACTTTAAAAACAACTCTCGGTATGTCTCCTCACATACATTGCTGATGCTGGAGAGGTGCATACAACAAAAAAGATTAAGTATCTCCTAGTTCACATGGATATGATTGAGAAAAACCAGGTTTGGAGTCTTGTTGGACCACACCAGCTTGAAATGTAAGTGGACCAAGAATATATGATTCTTGGGGGAAGAAAAATAAAGGCGGGGGTGCAGGTATGGGTGTGGGGAAACACACCGGGATGGGATAGATGAGGACTATGACTCATTAGAGGCTTTGGGAGAATTACAACTAGATGTTTAAGATGATGGGGTCTGATATACGGGTGACGATGGTGGTGTGAGGGAAAGACATTTGGGATATTGGGAATCATCTTCCCATTGGACCTCATGCTTCATTTCTTTGGTTTATGCCATGGCATGGCGAGACAAAGTGCATGGAGAGGATAGTAATGGGGTGGTCAATCACTGGTATAGGGTAAAGGGGGAGTCAGATGTGATCCCTAAAAAATGGCTTAAAATCACATACCATGATTTTCAATACATGTAAATAATACATGACATGTAAAACACATGTTTTTTTATTTTTCAATGCCCAAACATTTTTATGTCATGTATTTTTTTACACGATGAGTATTTTTAGCAATTTAAATTTTTTTTAGTTTTTTTTAAAATTAGAAGTACAAACCTCTAAACTATATACAACTTATTTAACCTCCCTAAGCCCTATTAAGATCTATTAAAACTCTCATGTGTTTCCTCCCAGTCATCACTTAATTTATTATCGAGACCTAGACATGCTTCGATTCAGATGAGGTATCCCTTATCAGAGGTTTAGTGTAATTCCAATCATCCCAATCACTATATTCATCTTCATCAAGAAACATGGTATCTTTGTCATCATCCCTGATGATATAGTTATTTTTTTTTATCAATAATAAATATTTTTTGATAATCAAAAGACTCTCTAATTTTTTCTAGAGACCTTTACTAAGAAAAAAACATGTTATTCACCAACTCTGAATATCAAAATTCCTAGTTTCAAATTAATTAATGCTTTCCCAGTAGTGAGAAATGGTATCCCTATAATTATGGGGATATCTCTTTATTACTCTATGTCCAAGATAAACAAATTATTGATAACATGAATTTACCAATGTTGATTAAGACTTCATCAATAAGTCCTCAAGGGTACTTGACTAAGAGGCCAACCAGTTAAAGTGAAACTCTCCTTTGTTTCAATTCATTGAGTCCCATATTTTTAGAGATACTCATAGGTTTTATATTGATAATTGTGATGGGATTTCACAAGGATATTTTGAAATTACATGTCTTATAGTGTAGGGAATAGATAAAATTTCAGGGTCTCACATCTTGGGTGGGAAATTGTGCTGAAAAACTACAGATTAATATTCATTTAAGGAGATAACTCCTAGGTCGTACATTTTATCTTACATGATAGAAAATCCTAAAAAACATGGTATAGGAAGGAATCTAAGTAATCGATTTTTCAAAGGGCATGTTTATGTTTAATTTATTAAACTTCTTTATTTTTTTTACTATCCCTCTCTTTTTACTTGTCTCAAACTCTTTGGAAAGGGTAGAGGGGATCTGTAAAGTAGAGTTTCTACATAGAAATCAACCTTTTTGAGGTTACTCTTGAATATATGATTTTTTACTGGGTTCCGATTCCATATTTTTTTTCCCGTATGACTTTTTATGTGCTATCATTTGTATCCTTATTGATGATTGTGGCACGTTTTTCATCTTCTACAATAATTTTTTCATGTAGGAATGGATTCTATAAATATATAATTTTCCACTTATAAGGACTATATCCTTATCCTCCTTACTAGGATGTGTATCTATATTACCAAGAAATGTACCTAGTAATGGATCCAATAAAGTTTTAGAGATTTCACCCACTTAGGGCTCAAGGTTTTGTATGGTAGCCCTTTTATTTTTCATTTATGTTTCTTGGGTAGTCATCCTTTGATCTACTTTTTTCACAAAGATAGTGAGTAGGTTTTCAGTATTTGATTGTGGATGTGGGGATTATTGTTTCTAACATGAAGTAACTTAATGAAATTATTGTTTCTGAGCTCTTTCGGGAAAAGTTTATTACTGAAATTATTATTGTGGTCAAGGAGATAGAATCCACTTTGGGTAGCTAGGTGGTCCCTGATTTCATGGTAGTTCTTGACCACTACTATGTTGAAAATAAATTCGGTTTTCTTATTGCAACAACTGAGTCGGCCTCTATAGATAATACTACTATTGGTATTGTTGGGGGTTTAAAACTATTGATTTTTTTATTATAATTCATGTGATTAAAATTTAATATTTGAGGATCCTTTATTCCTTCTATATAGTCCTAATATAGCTGTTGGCCTATGAAAATTTCATATTCTTTTATTTCCATAATAGAGGTAGGAGGGGGTGATTTTGTAGAAGGAATTTGAAGAATTTCAAGCTTCATTATAAGGTATTCAACCCAGGATGCTAGATGGGTATTCTCTTCCACATTATGGATTTCACATTAGGGTGGTCCTCATTCACTCCACCACAGACTGAAATTATGTGTGATCTTGTATAACAATGCTATACCAACTTTAGGCATCGAGAGAATTATCCCTATATTAGTGGTAGCATCCAAAACTGTGCATAAATCTTGATGGGGTCCCTATTAGAATGTTTGGAGTTACATACACACATAAATTCCATGATGTGGGAACTTATGGGTTAGTTCCTTAAAATTATCGTAGACTTCCCAAGCCAACTCTTCATCTGCCTAGTTATAGTTTTGAATTTCATTCCTCATCTTTCATATTCATATTGTTGGAAAGTATTTATCTATGAATTTCTTTTCAAAATCATCCTATGTCATGGTGTACTTGGGATCTTATATTTTGTGCCAACCCTTGGATCTATCACACAAGGATAAGGGAAATGCACAAAGTATGACGACATAAGAGGATATTCCTTGGTTGTAAAAGGTGTCATAGACTTATAAGAAATTTGAGATGTGTTTATGGGGATCTTATCTTTAAATTATACTAAATTTCCCCATGTTATAGATCATGTGGATGAGTCTAGGTTTAATTTTAAAAGAATACAACTAAATAGTATGAAGCATAATGTTAGGAACAACACCACTAATGGACAAAAAAAACTACTCCATGATGGTTCACTCTAACAGTGATGGTTTCTATCCTTGATTTTTAGGTGGCACATATTGGAGGTTTTGGGGGTTAGGAAGAACATTTTTTTTCATTCAACCATGTTTTAATGGAAATGTTTAGATAAGTATATTTCAATATTGGGACCAAAATCAAGTGGTTATTGAGCATTAAGGCTCTTTGAGTGAGTTAGAGCCCCCCGATGCATGCACTAGGCCAAAGAAGAGAATACATAGGTTCTAGTCCATGATAAAAAGTTATAACAAGAAAGGGGTAAAAGGAAGGGGGTGAGGAAATCTTAGGTTCTTACTAAATTTCATCATTCATATGAATATATATCCCTAAAATAGTGCCAAAAATCTGACCATCTCACATGACATCATTGATTACAGATGGTCATTGTCTATGTTTGAATTATATTTCCCAAACTACACTCATCTAAAATGGTGTAGCACAATGGTATTGTGGCATCAAACCTACTAGGATAGTTGGAAGTAATGGAACCTATAGGTAAGAACCATATGGTAGGATTCCCCACAATTCCTCTTTGGTTTGGTTTTACTAAGACTAAATAAATTGGGTTTGAATTCAAATGTAAGGAAGGGATCAAGGTCAATTTTAGGGTTTAAGAAAAGGAGTAATCTTAAATGTATCTTGGTATATTCCTATGGTCTAGGATTCAAACTGGAGAAAAGGTCACCAATTGTTCATGGTCAAACCAGTAGGATCTTCCTAAGCTGCAACTATTCTTTATTACAGAGATTTTCA
This sequence comes from Viscum album, assembly GCA_963277665.1. Lineage (NCBI taxonomy): Eukaryota > Viridiplantae > Streptophyta > Magnoliopsida > Santalales > Viscaceae > Viscum > Viscum album. The sequence continues at coordinate 1,703,229,500 of OY728141.1, read as the reverse complement.
ACAACCTAGGTGTAGTAATTTTGGCTTCAAGAAATAAATTATCACAGCCTATATGTCTTATCTTGCTCAAATACAACTAGGACAGTGTCTTTATTATATATTTTCAAAATAATGAGGTAAAAAAATGTTTTAACCTAACTATTATCCACATAGTTACCAAGTTTTTATATAGAATTTCATTATGTTTAAACCCACCATTACTCTCGACACAAAACCCTAAGCGGATTAGCTGTGCATGATGGTATTAAATGAAATAAGTGAAATAGGAAACAAGCTAGACATAATAAATAAATTATTCAAAATAATTCAATCCATAATTGAAACCATGTAAAATAAAATAAATACTAACTTTAATGAATTAACAATGAAGAATACGACAATGGATGAAGTTGAACGGTAATTGGAATTGTATTAAAACATTAGAAATGTAATATGAAATGAAAGAGCCTTATAATGGTAAGTAGTATAAACAAAATTATTAAAATAGTAAAATAATGAAATATAAATAATTTGATAAGAAATAAAATAATAAATGAAGAAAAAATGAGAAAATGTTTGGAAAAATCCCAATCCATATAGAGCATTGAGGGTGCTCAAATATATATATGTATAAGAGGTTCCTGATTTGTAAATGATTCAGATCATTAATGATATTAAAGTAATTTTTTATAAAAATTTAAACAATGTGTAACTAGGATTCACATCGTGTAATTCAGATATGAAAATATCTCAAAAGATCATGGATCACACAAAATTCACATCTTATATATTTGGCGGAATTTAGGTTTCAAAATTTTCACATCTCTTATGATGTTCACATCAGGTATCTTTATTAGTTTCTAGATCTGAGTCTTTCATGATGTTTAAATGGGATTCACATCATGTACTTGTTTCACACCTTGTAAATTAGATTCATAGGATGGCCTTCAGCTCATAGGTTCTCTTTTTGAGGAATACATGTCTTGTAATTAAATTTCAAAATGTGTAATGTACAAATTTTTTATTTTCCCACATGTCCTCCATTGAGACTTGAGTTCCTATTCCCTAAAAAACAACCTAAAACCTAGTGTATTATCAAAATAAGAACGATTAAATATTAAATAAATGCATCCAAAAGATACATATGAATTCATATTATAATATTTTGATTTGGATTCACCACTGGTCGTAGGATAAGAGATCTAAGCATCACTATGTATCATATAAAAAATAAGAATAAATCCATATTAATTTCTTGAAGATAAGTTCCCCACATAAATATAGCTCATATATAGGGGAAGTAGATTTTTTCTATTTATGATTGGTTCTATGATATTAAATCAAGGATTAACTATGTATCTTATTATAATAGGAATCAAGATATACATAGTTATTGATATCAGAGTATAAGAGGTCATTGGGAAGGAACTAATGTGAATAGAGAGAGATTCGACACTCAGATGGGGTAATTTTTCTTTTTTTCAGTGAAAGTTCATGGAAGAAATTCAAAATTAAATATACTATATAGATCTAACCCATACGTAGGAGAGGAAGTCATTTTTGTTGATGGATCGTATGGTTGAGACTTGTATTGGAGATCGAGGTGTCACTACATATCCTGAAATAACTATAATAAAATCACACATAGTCATTAAAATGTGGATAGGATTTTGTTTGAATATATATTGAGGAATCAAAATCTATTATATGTTTCTAAGTCTCATGTATGAAAAATGTTCTTACCATCAGACCATCCTAAATGGTTTGAGAATCCATATATGTTGGTCCTTATATTGTGCAGTTTAACATCATGAAACCAAGATGTAACTCTTTATCCATTGAATATGGTACACATCAATTTTTCTGACTAGGATGATTCCCGAAGGCCTCTAAGATCACATGATTAATCCTTGGTATAAGAAATAAGATATTACTGGGAGATCAGTCACATTGTCTATGAGTTCAAGATGGAATAGAAATTATAATTATAGAGGCAATTACATTATCTATTTTTCATTTTCAAATATAAACACCTATATGGATCTAGATTCTATGTAGGAATGAATGGGTTATGGGTGATGTAAAATCATGAATGGGACAAAGATATAGGATCTAGTCATCACTATGTATCTTGATATAATAAGAATCAAGACAAACATAGTTCTTATCAGATTAAGGCATTTTCATCTTAACATAGGATAATGGGTGTTAGAATCCATACACTAAGAGTTGTTATATAGATCTAGCTCTCATATAAGGGATTCAAGACATATAAGGTAGGCTATTCTGAATGGTTTAATTTCTTACAAGGTGAACTAAATTCTATCTAGTTTTATATCTTAATTATAGGATGAATTTATATAGTTTAACATCATATAACAAGTATGAAATGCCTTGTGATCAAGACTGTGGTTACTTTAAAATGGATTTATTAGTGTGTTGGGTTACTTTTCACCATTTGGGGTTTCTATGATGTAGGATCATTTGAACCCTATAAAAAATAGAATGATTTTGGTGTCAGTAAAAGCCCATGTATTGGTCCAGGGTGATCCTAGACATCACTACATATCCTAACGGAACATGAATCAATCCATACGTAGATCATTAAATGTCCTAGAATAGATATGGATCATATACAGAGGAAAGGAAAATCATTTTTCTAGTCATGTGTCTATAAATAAATAATCCTACACCAAAGGTTCCTATATAGATCTATCTCATAAAAAGGAGAGGAATTTTCATTCTTTGTTATTGCACACCCAAATGGTTTAAGTCCATAAGGGGTTTCTCCCATATCAAAATGGTTTTGATAACAATGAAATTGTAGCTGGGCCCAAGGTAAGGATCTTGGAAATAAGTATATCCTTTAAGGGTAGGAATCAAGATACATATAATTATTGAGATATAAATGATAGTATTCCAATGAAAAGGGAGAAATATCCTCTTGAATGATGATGGTGGATGTATAGTTTAACATCATGTGGGATGGATGATGTACTATAATTTTACACCGTGTGACTAGAAAATCATTTTGTAATTTTATTTTTTGTGATAAGGATGTAATGATTTGTAGATTAATGTCTTATATCTAAGATCTTATGATATACAGTTTAAATAATTGAAACTTATACTTGAACTGTGTTGTTTATTGTCACATGACATGGATGTTAGTGAACTGATGTGAGATTATAGAGCATATTTTTTTAGTAACCTTAAATTGGTGGGAGGTGTGATTCACTCACCATCCATGGTGATTATGGAGAAATATCCATTGGAATATATATTATGTATGGTATAAGTCCATTCACACTTTGGTTTAAGTTTTAATGGATTCTTCCCTAGTATCATCATATTTATGAGGCTTAAAATTAACTCTCCCTGGAGGAATTAGTGAAGGTCAAAGTTCTTATTAAACACCCATATAATTTGATTCTAATAGATTTCTAGTTTGTACATCATGCTTAATATTTTCTCATCGATCTTCTTTAACTCCTCAAGTCACTTATGAGATTGGTCATATTTAGTGAGCTGACTACAGATAGCAATACAGGGCAAGGTAAATTGAACCTCAATAGGTAATACCATCACATTCCCATAAAGAATTAAATATTGGGTTTCTTATTTTTTTAGTATGAGTTGTGGCATGATAATCCCATAAGGCATGAATGATTTTTTATAATAAGTACTTCTTGTTCTAGTACACTATCTTTTACAGGATATTTTTCAGAGTCTTGTTAAAGGCCTCTGTTTATCTATTTTTCACTGCATGATAGCAAGATGTGTGGTCAAACTGGATATTATATTATTGATACAGACTTTTCAACTCATAAGAATATAAATTAGTGTCATTTTCTATAAATATTGTGTGTGTGAAACCAAATATATAAATGATATTGTAATTCAAGAAGATTATAATTTTATTTATTTTGAATTCCTTTAAAGGTATATCCTCATCCCATTTGGAAAATAAATCAGTGGTAGTAAGGATAAACTAAAACTTTTTAGCTGTAGCTAGGGGATATGGCCCCATTAAATCCATTCCACGTACAAAAAATAACTATGAATATCTAGAGGCATGTGATAACTTTGGTGGTTAATGGATGAAGTTGTCATGTATTTGAAATTCAAAAAACTTATTTTTGAATTTCACACAATCTCACATCATCATTGAACAAAATTACCCAATCCCCCTACTTTGATGGGAGATCCTAGTCCCTGATAGATGAGAACCACATGATCCTACATGAATATCCTATATAACTATAAGTATTTTCCATCCTTCAATGAATTTGAGGAGGATTCTATTAAAACCTCATTTATAAATGAATTTTATTCATTTGGGATGTCATAAAGGTCAAAGTTTGTTGTTCGACATCGAATTGGTTCCTTATTGTATCAATCTAATAGAGGGACACTATTTTATAGATAATCAATTGTAAAGGAAATTTATATAGTAGCTATATCATCTATGAGGATATTGGATTTTCCTAATTTATACTGACATTGACTTTACTTATTTACTCCATTTCACTACCAACAAGCTAAGATAACATCCTCATATGTGTGACAAAAGTGATTGTATCATCTTAATCATGATTAACCATGGTTGTGGCCACATTATCCAAGGAATAAACATAAGAATTATATAAGAGATGTATATGAATCAATGTTGGATTGAAGAGTAATTATATTTTCCACCCTCTTATATAATCAAGGATGGGATTCAACTGTTCTTAATGGAATATTTTTCCTTAATATACTTTTTCACCAACTCTGAGTCACCTTGTCATGAACCAACCTGGGTCAACCCTGAACCGGTCACCCAATTAGGCCTGCAATATGACTTGAGAGGTGTTCCCAATCCTCATGATCTAGTAACTAGTATCAGTCATAAAATATCAAATACTTGGGAAAAATTTACCCATTAATAAATGGTAAATAAAACAAGGTAGAGTACACAGTATAAACAAGAGGAATGAAATCTATAAATAAAAATAAATACATAAACAGATCTAGAAACAATAATAGTGGAACCAAAATAGAAAACTAAAACATAAATGAAACCAACCAAAACTGACAAGATCTCTATGTGACCCCTTTCCAAAACTATCCTTAAAACTAGACCCCTCATCAAGAAAACCTGAACAAAATTGAACCCAAAAAACAGATCAGGTCTACCGATGCTGAGTGTCATACACCAGGTGTGAGTATAAAACAACCCAGTAGGTAAGAACCATGAAACCCATACATTTACTTTCCCAAAATTTTCCATATACACTGGATTCAAATAAATTTAGGAAAAATAGGGGTTTAAACATTTAAAGAGTTATGTACATCATTCCATTTTGAAAACCAAAATGTCAAGTTGAAACTCAACCTAATAAAAACACAGGAGGAAAGAAACATAAAACTAGACAGAATATTAGGTTAAACAAATAGAACTAAAAATAAAGGGAAATTATACAAGTAAAATCATACAAATACCAAAGATCAAGTAACCAAAGTTTGTAAAAATAAAACAGGAATATACGCATATGTAATCATGGGATATTACTAAACATACCTAAAATAAATCCTTGGATGAACTCATATTAGACCCACCTATTAGAATATAGTGTACCAATATGGTAAATAGCCAACTTGGTTGCTCTAAACTAGCCTCACCAGTGGAAAATCACTCCTAGATTATCCTCTTTCTAGTGGGTTCTAATCTATAGAATCGGGACTAGAAATCAATCATTACTCAACCCTCTAGATGATGTTAAGGAATTCAGTGATAATATTATAAATGAGAATGTATAGGTAATCACATTATTGGAATTAAACATATCTCACATATGCCATTGTGAATTCCTCTCCAAATCCACAGAACCATCTATGTGAAGTCCCTCTCATTGAAAGGACAAGCATAGTGGATCCCATTATACATAATAAAATTAAAAGGTTCCAACCATTCCTACATTCCATACGAATTTTAAAACCAATTTATAAAACATAACAAAGTACTAACTGAGCCTTAACATTCAAAAATCCAAACCATTTCTAGTGAAAATACTTTTCTTCTCAAATTCAATACCAAAACCAAGGTAAAAACACTATTTATTTTTGGAATATTACAAATGGGCCTTTAAAGTTATGGTGTTACCAATCATGTTTCAAGGAACCAAATGTTCCAAGTTTTAGATAACACATTTTGAAACCACATATGAAGTTATTTGGAAACCAAGTATACATTTAGAAAACATTATGAGTTTTTAGGAAAACTATTTATGAGATGAAGTGGAAGATATAAATAAAAATAAAATAAGTGCATTTTGAAAACTGAGGTTCTAAGTGAACTTTTTTATGTAATAAAATGAATAGATATGTGCCTATGCACATGTGTACCTCATGCACATATGGATATTACCACACCCAATGGAATCTATATGTAAAACCATTAAACACCCAAGGCTCCAATTAGATAATCAAAATTACCATCACAAGTAATCACAATGACCCATAAAATATCACAAAACCATAAATAGGCATCACAACCACACACAAAGCTCTATTCACAAGAAAGCCAAATTTCCAAGACCCAAAAAAGTCCAAACACAATCCCAAAGTACTCACATTCAGTTTAAAAGCCTAATTGAAATTTTATCAAACACCATATATATACATATAAGAATATCTAATAAATTCCTTCGAAATCCCATTTCAATCAATTTTACAACATGGAAACACCATAAAAAATCAAACCATCACATAAAAAACATGAATAACTCATTTAGAAATTACTTAAGAAATATCAATCATCAAATGGCATGTTCTGGAAAAGAAATGGATAGAAATCATGAAGAATAATCAATGAAGGAAGAAGAACCAAGGGGGGAGGGTCTGGAACCCCATCATGCTCCTAGGTTGAGTAGGAGAGGAAAACCCTGAATTGGGGTTAAAAAATAAGAGGTGGGAAATAGGCACTACAAAAAAGTGCTTCTTATAGATGGGTGTTTAGTGTAAGTTCTAGTAACCATTCCAAATTAAATCCATCAAAAAAATTATAATATAGTGGTAGTATTATAAAACCACCATTATATTTTTATTATTATAATAGTTAGTTGTGGTTTTAATTAAACCACTATTAATTGTTTTATAAAACCCCAATTCCTCCCCATCCCATGCTCCCTCTATGAAACCCCAACACCTTTAAAACCCTCCCTCACCTGAACCCTCCTCTCCATTCCCTAATGGTGACCCTGACCTCGTGACCCTTGTCCCCCCCACCCCTCTGACCACCTCCTCTCGACTCCTTGGAAATGACCCCAACCCCGTGATCCTCGTAACCCCACCTCTCTAACCTTATCCTCTATATTCCCTGGCGGTGACCCTGACCCCATGACCCCTAATCCCTATATCCCTCTAACCTCCTCCTATCAGTTCCCTGACAGCAACCTCGAACTCACGGACTATGTTCCTCCCACCCCTCTGACCCCCTCCTCTCAGTTCCCCAGTGGAAACCCCTAACCCATTACACTCGTTCCCCCACCCCTATGACCTACCTCCTCCCTTCTCGGTGGAGACCCCAACCCCCAAGACACCCCCTTTGCCCCTGAACCCTTGACCCCCCCTCCAACCTCCCTCCCCCCGGATCGCCGTTCCCATACTCTTCAAAAATGTAGACCCCCTCCGACCTCCCTCGCCCTAACTCAGTTTCCCTCCTCAAAGACAACATAGACCCCCCACCCCCCAACCTCCATCTCTCCTGCTTGGATACCCTCCTCAGAGACAACACAAACCCCCCCCCCCCCTAATAGCTCATTTGGAGGCACTAATTTTGGAGGAAAAGAAACCATTCGGGGCGATTGAATTGATTTATGTCATTTAGAGAGTTTAGATTGAGGGAGAGAAATGTTTGGCATATAAATAGGGAGAAACTCATTTCTCTTTGACCCCTTATTTCGAATCATCCAAAAATTGGGATGATTCAGACATAAATTGTGCATCCGGTTGTGATATTTTTTAAATTCCCTAAATTATCCCTCTATATATTTATAAAAATCTTTCACTAATTGAAGTTGTAGTACCATTACCATTCAACCTGAACTAATCCAATTACTCTACCACTGAAGGAGTCCTCTTCTAGTATTACTTTAAGCTTCAACATCATTCCCCTTCATGATTTTTATCATAATAAGTTGATATTCCACTTCCATCATACCTTGAAATTAATTCATTCCACCATCCACACCCTATTTTTTGACATCCTTTTTTACATGGACCAGTTCATCTTCATACATCCCCATAATCTGTATTATGTATTGTTGTTGTAAGTAATTAATTTTCTTTAATTCTTATATTTTTCTAATGATATATTTATTTATAATTGCTTATTTTTTAGATTAATGATTTAAATTTACCAATTATTTTGGTTTATGAAATAAAAAAATACTATTTAAATTATGAATACATTAGTTTTTTATAGATTTAGGTCATTCACACACAAAAGTCATTTATATTGAAAAATAGTATAAGAAAAAAGAATACATTACAATGATCAACTTGTAATTATTTCTTAGTATACAGGTCATATTGATTTATATATTATTGAAAATTTCACAAGATCAAATTTTTATTAGTTATTGTTAATTATATTTCAATTTGTGTTATAGGTTTATAATAAATTTATTATTAGGTTATATTACCAAATTTATGATTTATAAAAAAAGTCAGATTATGAATTATATTAATGAATTATTTTATTAAATATTAATATTAGTATAATTTTTTGAATATGACCATCCATTTATATTATTATAATAAATTCATAAAATAAATATTATATTTTTATTAAATATATAATATTAATATTATAAAGATAATTTTGTAAATAATATTAAATAAAATGAAATATATTGTATGTGAGAAAGATAATTTTTGTACAAAATATCAGTTATTAATTTTCAGCTGGTTGAACTCCATTAATTTCTAAATTATCAATTATTTTTTGGATAAATAAATTATAGAAAATAAGTATTATATTGAAATTTTTATGAAATACATTGGTTAATATATTTGATTCATTACTTTTTTTAATTTTAAAATTTGTATTAATATGTGTTTATGGTTTAATGTTTACCAAATTTTGGTGATATGAAAGATAGTGATTGATTAAAATTAAAATTATTATCTTTTGATTTGTCATAAAAAAGGTAATAAAAATCATATTTTAAAAAGAGTTATTTGTGTAATTTATTATAAATTATTGATGTTGGGCAGACATGGTGGTAGGTGTGCTATCCATGGGCATATAATATAAGTATTCCCTTTAATCTTGTGTGTATGTGTTATTTTTTAACAAAGGTTATTTGTGTCGTTTTCAACAAAACAATATCTTTTCTTTTATTTTAAAAATAATCATCAAAAAAGGTGGAGAGAAATGATAATCATTTCTTTTCTTTTACTAAATTTCACATCCAAACAAATGAAAATAAATCAAAATAACTTATTTTCTTTTATTTTATTTTATGAATTATGAAATCATTTATTTTATTTTACTAATAAAAAACCAAACATAGTGTAAAGGTTGCATCCTCCTCCCCATAATCACCCTAAATATATAATTCCTTAAGGGGTTTATTTTCTAGTAATTTCTTTCTACAGTTTGGATTCGATGTATATATGGTATTAGATTACACTTTATTGGTTAGTGAATATGTAATTGTATTTATGTATTTTATAGTTTCTCCTAGAAAAATCCCTCATAGGAAGTTTATTTATATACAAAATAGAGTAGTTTACATCCTTTAAAGTGGTAGAAACACTATGTATAGATTGAACAAATGGTATTCTATTGGTTGCATCCTTTATAGGGGTAGAAGGGGGTGTGTTATCTCTTATATCCATGGTAGACATATAGAGTTGAATATTTTGGGTATTCTGGACATATTGTGAGCTCATATAGAGTTGAATATTTTTTTAATAGTAATTTTCCTATGAAAACTTATTTCATTATATATATAATTTTTTATTATAAATATTATTAATTTTAATTATATAAAATAAACATCATTTATTATTCTGACATGTAAATATTATCTTATGAATAATTTTTCATAATTTTTATAAATAATTGTTTTGTAGATAAATAGTGAAAAATATACAATTTTTATAAAACATTTACTTTCATTACATTAACATAATAAAAGAATTGATTATTTTTTTAAAGCATTTTGATATTATAATCACACACATATATATATAATAAATCAAAAAACATACTTTTTTGTATTTATAAAAAAATTTATATAAATTTTCAAACATATGTTATATTTTAATCAAAATTGTGATTTAGTCTATTAAATTAAAGAATTATTTTTCTTCATCTATTGAAATTATATCCATAAAATTTAAATTTTATTTTAGATCAATATTATCATATCATTTAATAATTTTCTAGGACCCGTCCCCTAGGGCCTATGTCGTGACTACCGCAAGCCCACCTTCCATAGGCCAGGTGATGGAGACTAGCACCAAATAGGAATATCCCCAAAATGGAATACATTTTCCTTTAAAAATTTACACATGCACAAAGCTCAAACAACATAAATTAAATGCAATGTAAACCAAAATTGTCATGGAGACAACTAAAGAGAGTACAGTAAAAACTGAAAGTACAAAGGGGCTAGAATACAATTCCAAAACCACAAAGGAAAGTACAACTGCCATAGTTTGTCCAATAGGGACCCTACCTAAAGTTTAGGTGAAGGGTAGCTGCCTATAGTCATAGTAGTACACTCGTCTGTCCCGTCTCACTGAGCACCACATGAACCTGGACCTCCAAGTTCTCTGTCGAAGCATTGATCACCTACGTGATACATGACATGTGTGGGAGAAACCCATGCAGGGGTGTGTAACAAAATACTCATCAGGGACCCCAAAGGAAAAAAGGAATGATCACAAATAAATACTACACATCATGACCACACAGCAAATACCACACAACAAAGGCATCTCACACAAGGTATAACTCAATGTATAGAAAGTAATATTATTAGTCGTAGATCAGAATCATCTCTTACCATTGATGGACTCATCCATGATGAGTCACCAGGTTTTGTTAAGATAATGAACCATTGAGGTCTTCTCGGCTTCTGGAGCTCTGAGGTCTACTCTCCTACTAGACCACTAAGGTCCCCTCGGCTGCTGGACCACTGAGGTCCGCTCGGCTGCTGGACCGCTAAGGTTCGTTCGTATACTAGACCACTGAGGTCTGCTTTCCTGCTCGACTATTGAGGTCCCCTCACCTGCTGGACCACTGTGGTCTGCTCACCTATTGGACCATAGAGGTTCGCTTTCCTTCTGGACCACTGAGGTTCGCTCACCTTCTCGACCACCGAGGTACGCTCACCTGCAATACCAGCAACTTCTGCTCTCCTGCTAGACGGCTGAGGTATGCTTGTCATTTGGACCACTAAGGTCCTCTCGCTTGTTGTACCACTGAGGTCCTATTTCCTGATGTACCACTAAGTTCTACTCATCTACTGGACCAATGAGGTCCACACCTCTACTAGACCACTGATTTTCACTCATCAAATCCTTCGTGTCACAACCAATCATAGTATTCTTACTCGTAGTGCACTTGATTCCAAGAGAATCTACTCCTCAATCCATCAGTCATATCTCAACTACCATGAAAACTCACTTAGAGTATATCCAAGGGATCGTCTCATCGCAAGGGTCCCAACACTGCAGGTGGAACATCAATCGGAAGCCCGATCTGAAAGATATTGGTGTTTTATTAAATAGGGGCCAGTTGCATCTGGGCCTGGTCTGACTTGGTTGGATCGACCTGACCAACCCGGCCCAGGGAGCCTACATGACCCAACCTGGTTCAGCCTACCCGACCTGACTTGGGTGGGTCTCACCTAACCCAGTCCATCTGGTCCCATTGGTCAGGCCCACTGGGTTGTGGGTCCAGCCTATTGGGCCATGGGTCCAGCCCGTCGGGCCACTCAGCGGCCCGGTCCGAACTGCCAGCCCAGATCGATGCTGGGTCTGACCTGCTGCCCCAGCCCAACCTGTTAGGGATAATGGTCCGAACACTCTAGCCAACCACTTAAGTGGTTGGCTCTTCTCCAACTATGAAGACGCGGTCTATGAAAGCATTGACTTGCATCCCGCAGCCAGCTACCATGGGGGTTCTCCTATTGGACGAATGTGGCTGGTCCACATGGCCAGAACTGACCTGCAGTGCTGCCATGGGTCACCTCTCCACCATGAGTTCATGCTACATCCCATCACCACAGTGGTGCGCTACCAGTGCATCGCCTCTCACATGTTGTTGGCCTTGGTTTCGGTAGCTCTTGCTGCCACCGCGGCCTGGGTGTCGCAACCTTGTGTCACTGTCGTGACCTTGTGTCACCACCGCAGCCTTGTGTCGTGGTATCCTACTGCTGCTGCGATCTCCTGCCGCTTACTCATCCTCTTACCTATGCCTCAAACTTCTTGTTCACGAACCTTCCTTCTTCATTCTACCATATCCCACAGCCTGCTTCCGTGGGCCATTGCGTCGATGTGCCACTACAGTGCTGTCTGGACCGCATATAATATCACCGCCAAATTAATTGTGCCACAAAAAACTGGAAGAACAGAAGAAGAGGAGAGGGGAAGGAGTCACACAAAACAATACCCAAATAATGATCTGGTTCTTTGTTCGTATAGACCCATATATGTTTTTATAAGCAGGATCACGAAGAACCAAAAAAAGGTGGAATAATCACTAAGATAGATATCCCCTTTATCCTGCATATTTAACCATCCCTTATGAACATTGAACCGTGGATCAACCTATTCGTAGGTTGGTCTGTGTTCTTATTTTAAAAGAAATAACGGGGAAAAGCAATTAACAAGTAAAAGCATCAAGCCCCTACCTAGGAAATAGATTAATCAAGGATGAACACTCTTCGTCATCCATCGATCTCTAGATTTGATCCCGATCTCCAAGGATGTAATTTCTGCTTTCTGATCCACCATCATTCATCGTTTGAGAGGGTTCCTTCACTATTCATTAGAGGAGTCCCAGTCTAGTTTTTTAACCCTGAATTCCTGTTTAATTAGGGAAGGAAGACATGTTTCATGTTGCAACGTCGCCACGCAGATTAATTGATTAAATTCATTAATGGGATTTAGTGTTTCCTCATCGCTAAACCATATAATTGACATGCATCTCCTTAATGATTAAGGAAAAAAATAAAATAACTTTTTAAGTGACATCATATTTTCTTTCTAAAATGTCTAAAAACAAAAAATTTCAGTCGACCCATGCCAGTCAATGTTATGATATTTCTAGGAGAATCCCGATGCTCTGAGTTCAACGGTGTCCTTATATTTTTTATCCAGGCATCAGTTTGAAATTTATAAGAACTTTCTCTCACATTTATTTAATGAACTTTAAAAATAGTTTGAAAATACATTCCGGCCACTAAAGGCCTTAGAATCATGTTTCATCTCAGAGCCTGGTATAGAAATAATCCCATTTAATTTTCAAAAAAAATTACATGAAATTATGAGGTATTACATTATTCCTTCCTTTAGAGATTTTTGTCTTCGTAATCCAAAATAAGGGCTAATCAAACAAATGGGGGTATTGAGCACAAATCTGAGCCTCCCTCTCCCATGTTCTCTCCTAGAGATTCCTGTGCTACCAAAAAACATGCACTAGATTAATTGACCATCCACAAAAGATCCTCTTCTATCGATCCTCTATCTCCTCTAGGTACTCCACAAATTTCTCCTTGTCTTCAATCTCTAGCTCACCATAGTTGATGATGTGAGAAGGGTTGTGCATGTATCTCCTTAATTGAGATATGTGGAAGACATTAGGAGCCATCCCAAACTGTGTTGGTAGAGCCAATCAGTATTCTACCTAGCCCACTCTATGTAGTATCAAGAAAGGTCTGATGAACCTCAGAGATAACTTGCCTCCCCGTCCAAATCTCTATCCCCCTCATTGAGGAGATATGCATAGGAATACAAAGCCTCCTTCTTTTAACTCCAATGGTCTCTGTCTCCTATCATCATAGGATTTCTGTAGGCTCTGTGCAATTTTCATCTGCTCTAAAATGACCTTCACCATATTATTGATAGCCTATACCATATCTGGACCCATTAGTGCTGACTCCCCTGGGTCTGTCTAGTATAACAGTGACCTGCATGGTCATCCATACGCTGCCTCGAATGATTCCATACCGATGGTGGAGTGGTAGTTGTTGTTTTATGCAAACTCCACTAGTGGTAGGTGGTCCTCCCAACTATGACCAAAATCAAGAACACAAGAAAAAATCATGTCTTCCAAGGTCTGTATGGTTCACTCCAACTGACCATCTATCTATGGGTGAAAGGATGTGCTCAAACGTAGTTGAGTCCCAAATTCCTCCTGCAATCCCTTCCACTATCGGGATGTAAAGTGTGTTTCATAATATGATACTATCATATATGGGACTCCATGGAGTCAAACTATATCCTCCACATAGAGGCATTCCAAGCTCTCTACTGAACCCTGTTCTCGAATGGGTAGGAAGTGGGCTGAAATAGATAGTCGGTCTATGAATACATTGATGGTATCGTATCCCCTAAACATACATTGTAAACCTATAATAAAGTTCATTGATATCCCATCCCACTTCCACTATGGTACCTCGAGGGGTTGTGTCAAACCTTCTAGAACATGGTGCTCGACCTTCACTTTCTGACAAGTGAGGCAACTGGAAACAAACTCTTCTACAACCATCTTTATCCTCAGCCACTAATACTGATGTCGGAGGTCCTAGTACATATTCTCCACACCTACATGGATAACCAAAGAGGATTTATATAACTACCTTAATACCTCCTCCTATAACCTCAGTGGTACAATGGTGATTCCTCTGAAAATAATGGTGTTCTCTCCACCTTTCTAATATCCATCTGGGGCATTCCCTATGGACATTTGGGAATGTGCAGTCTCATAACTGGAATCTCTGAGTTGAACCTCTCTGACTCACTGTAAGAGTGGAGGGTAAACTAACATAGATTGAAGAAAATTTGTCTCCTCTCTATCCATAAAGGATATCTAAAGTGATGCCAACTACTCTGAGGCCTCGTTTAGTAGTTGTTAACTCCATCTTCTGTTGATAGCATCTGCCACCATGTTCCCCTTCCCAGAAGTATAGACTATCTCAAAGCCATATTCTTGGAGGAACTCTATCTAATGTCGTTGTCTTAGATTTTGATCCCATCGATAAAAGTTATACTTTAGACTCTTATGGTTAGAGTACAAGATTAATCATCCGCCCATAAGGTAGTTTCACCACATCTTTAGTGAGAAGAATACCACTACCAACTCAAGGTCATGAGTATAAATTTTTTTATCATGTTTCCTTAATTATCATGATCCATAATCAATCACTTCTTCCCCTATATCAGGACACAACCAAGCCTGGTTCCTGATGCATCAGATAACACTACATAGTTGGTGCCCTCCTCTAGAAACCTCAAGATAGGATCGCTCGTCAAGCTATGCCTCAGCTTCTGAAAGATCTATTGGCATCCTTCTATCAACACAAAGGGTTTTACCTTCTTTTTCATTATTTTAATGGGTTTTTCAACTCTGGATAAGTTAGGTACAAACCTACAATAATACTCATCCAACCCAAATAAACTTTTCACCTTAGTAACGCTATTATGTGGCTCCCAAGCAAGCACCACCTCGATCTTCGCTGGATCCACCACAGCTCCATCCTCTGAGATGACACATCGTAGGAAGGGGACCTTTCATATCCATAACTCACACTTAAAGAGATTTTTATAAAGTCGGTGTTCATGGAGTGTGTCTAAACCCATGCTCAGGTGTTTCGAGTGCTCCTCCTTAGACGTTGAATACACTAAGATGTCATCAATGAAGACCACTAAAATCCAGTCTTTATATGGCTAGAAGATCCTATTCATGTGTCCCATGAACACTGATGGGGAATCCATCAATCCAAATAGCCTCACTAAGAACTCATAGTGGTTGTAATAACATCTAAAAGTCATCTTTGAGATGTCCTCATCTCGTACTTGAAGTTGTTGATAGCCTGATCTGAGGTCTATCTTCAAGAACCATCTCACTACCTTTAGCTGATCAAAGAGGTCATCAATGCATGATAGAGGATACTTGTTCTTCATGGTCACCTGGTTCAAGAACAAGAGGTCCATGCATAACCTCAAGGTTCTGTCTTCCTTCTTGGAAAACAATATTGAGGCTCCCCATGGGGAAACACTGGGCCTTATGAACCCTTCCTCTGTAAGTCCTCCAACTAGACCCTCAGATCCCGGAGCTCTGTGGGAACCATACGATATGAAGGTAAAGATAACATTGTCATATTAGGGTACTTATAAATGAGGAATTCTACCTCTCTACGATGAGGTAGTCCTAGAACATCCTATGGAAATACATCCTCATACTTTTCCACCTCTATAATAAACTGTGGACTCGTCTCATCCACTGCACTGAGGGTCATGGTATCCAACTGATGAGTGATTGTCTGCACCCTTCTATATGGGAGTCCATAACATGATGAAAGATCTCCCTTCTATCCGGTGAAGGAAAATTATGGTCCCATCTTTACAGAAACATCACACACTGTGCCTAAAATAGTCAATCTGAGCATGGATTGTGGATAACCCGTCCATACCTAGAATGATGTCGTAAGGCCTTGACACTGCTACTAAGATATTCAATCCAAATCTCTCACCTCTAAGAGTAATCTCACACTATCGACACTAGTGTGTGATCATCAAATATTATCCCGTAGAAGTCTTTAATCATGACAATTGAGTCAAAAGCTAGATCAGAATCTTTGAGCTCTGAACAAGGTACATGGAAAGGAAAGAGTGACTCACACCTGTTTCTATAAGAACATTGGATAAAATGGAGAAGAAAAATATCATACCTCGTATTATATCTAAGAAATTGAGACTATAGGCCTTGAATGCTTGAAGTTGAGCCCACCAATTTCCACCTACTCCCGGATCCCATGGCAGACAACCTAGGGGTGGTAGTGGTAGTATCTCTTACCTAATACCACCTCGTAACACTCATCCCACTCCTCTTACATGTCCTCTTCCTGGTGGACCAACCTATTCCGGTATTTACCGATTCCTCGGTAGTCCCTCGGCCATCTGCCAGTCCTCTGTTTGGCGAGTTGGGAAATCCCAAGCCATGTTCCCCTACCCGCCGCATGCGTAGCATACTCTTTCTTTATGATGATTCTCTTATATTTGGGAGCCACATACTACCAAACCTAAGTCATGGTTTCATCCTTCAATTGATTTGGTCTGTTTGAGCCTATGTGTCATCTATCGTCTACCCGCCATAGATGACTCGACCACCATTCGCCCAGTGGTAGCTCCCACCATTGGTGCCTGCTCAGTGAGGAAGATCTCTACTAGTAGATCTCTCTCCCACACCCCAACCTATATAGGGATACTAAGGGAAATAATTTATGCCCTGATCTCCCATAAGAGTCCCTACTCAAAGGTTTGGACACTAAATAAAGGGTCCTGCACCATATCTGTAGAGTAATGAGAGAGATCTGTGAACCTCACAAAGTACTCAGACACTATCATTTAACCCCACTGTAAGTGAAGAAACTCTTGTATGTGCACAAAGAGCAAGGCCACAGGGAATAAATCCTACCTGAAAAGTCTCTTGAATTAAAACCATGTGAGGTTCACCTCCTCATGAGTATGTATGGTCAAACTCCACCATCTCCCTAACAATCCCTATAGAAGGCTCACGACTAGAACCACCATCTGGTCAAGTGGAATCCTCACTAACTGGAAGACTCATGTCACCACCTAGATCCATTCCTTAGTAACTTGAGGATCTGTATCTCCCCTGAACCTAGGAGATCTCTATCTCTGGAACTCATGTAAGGAACTGAGCCTATGTATGTCTTCAACTGGTAGTGTCAGTAGTAACTTCTAACCAATAGGTGGTGGTGTCATTGGGACACTGCCCGAAGGTACTATCTCAGGCAATGGTCCCTGTACTGAAGCCTCATCACATTGTGGACCATCAATGTGGTCATGTACTGGAATCCTGGATTGCTGTCTGCGTGGAGGAATACTAAAAGAGATTAAGATTAACTATAGTTAATAGGTTATAACTAGTGAGCTAACTCTGACTCATAAATATCATGAGAAAACATTCAAAGATGAATTAAACTAGTGTTTTCATGTACCAAGTTAGAAATAATAATTCAATGTTCTAGTGTATGGATACGTCGGCCACAGCACCAACACTAGACTCCCTGTCCTAAAATCCAAACTTAAAACACTTAACAATATTTCCCCATAAAAAAATTTTAGAATCTTAGTTCTTATGATAGAACCAACCTCCTCTGATACCACATTGTCAGGATCCATCCCCTAGGGACCATGCAGTTACTACCCCAAGTCTAACTTCCATAAGCCATGGGATGGAAACTAGCACCGAATAGGAATATCCTAAAAAGGGAAGACATTTTACTTTAAACTTGTACACACGGACAAATATCAAACTGTGGAATGTAAACACAAAGTAAACAAAAACTATCACTAACACAACTATAGAGAGTACAATAAAAACTGAAAGTACAAAGGGTTCAAAATAAAATCCCAAAACCACAAAGGAAAGTACAACTTCCACGGTCCATCCAATTCGGCCCCTACCTGAAGGGTAGGTGAAGGGTAGTTGCCTGTGGTTATAGTTTTACTCTCGTCTATCCTATCTCACTGAGAACCACCTCTTCCCAAACCACCAAGGTCTCCGTTGAAGCATCAATCACTTGCATGAGACATGACACGCGTGAGAAAATCTCATGCAAGGGTGATGAACACAATACTCAGTAAGGACCCCAAAACACAAAGTAAATATCACACAACAATACCACACAACAAGACCATACAACAAAGACCACATAGAAAAGATAGCTCACACTAGGTATAACTCAAAATACAGAAAGTAAGATTATCATTCGTAGAGTTGAATCATCTTGTTTTTCTGATGGAATCATCCCTGATGAGTCACCAAGGTTTGTTTAACTACTAGACCATTGAGGTCCGCTCGGCTGCTAGACCACTGAGGTCTGCTCTAATGTTGGACCACTAAGGTCCGCTCGTCTATTGGACCACTGAGTTCTGCTCTTCTACTGGACCACTGAGGTCCGCTCGTATGCTGGACCACTGAGGTCTGCTCTTCTGCTGGACCACTCAGGTCCGCTCGTATGTTGGACCACTACGGTCCACTCGTCTACTGGACTACTGAGGTTCAGTCATCTACTAGATCACTGAGGTCCACTTTTCTGTTGGACCAATAAGTTCTGCTCGTCTGTTGGACCACTGTGGTCTGCTCGTCTGGTGGACCACTAAGGTTCGCTCGTCTGCTGGATCACTAAGGTCTGCTAATCTCTTGGACCACTGAGGCATGCTACTCTGCTGGACCACTGAGGTCTTCTCTTCTACTAGACCACTGATATCTTCTCCTCTACTGGACCACTAAGGTCTACTCCGCTCTTGGACCACTGAGGTCTACTCGTCATATTCTTTGTGTCACAACTATCTGTAGGATTCATTCTCATCACATGCTTGATTTTGGGATAATCTACTCCTCTAGCCATTAGTCATATATTGAATAACACAAAAACTCACTTAGAGTATACCCAAGGGACCGTCACGTCACAAGGGTCCCAACACTGTAGGTGGCACATCAATTGGACTCCCGGTATGAAATATATTGGCATTTTAGTAAATAAGGGCAGGTTGCTTCCGGGCCCGGTCCGACTTGGTCAGACTAACCCGACCTGGTTCGACACACTCGACCCAACCTGGTTCGGTCAACCCGACCCAACCCAGTCTGGACTAGCCCATTGGGCCTTTTTGGATGCAGTCCATCAGACTGCTCAACGGCCCGATCCGAATTGTCAGCCCAACCTAATGTCAGGTCCAACCTACCACTCTAGGCTGACCTGCTGGGTGGGACTGTCTGATCACTCTAGTCAGCTGCTTGAGTGTTCGACTCTTCTCCAATTGAGCAGATGCAGTTTATGACTGGGTCTCCCTTCCCAGTCAATGGGTCTTAAAGCCGTGTTGACCCACTCCCCAAAACCAAATTCCATGGGGGTTTTCCCATTGGATAAATGCAGCTATCCCACATGCCATATGACCAGTCCATGTGACCAGTACCGACCTGCGATGCTGTCGCAGGTCCCCCGTCCTCTGCAGCCCATTTCCGCTGTGGTGCGCTGCCAGCACACCACCTCGTGCCTGCTGCCGACCTTGGCATTAGCGGCTCCTACTTCCATTGTGTCCTGGGTGTCACAACCTTATGTCGCCACTGTGGCTTCATGCCACCTCCATGGCCTTGTGTCTCAACCTCTTTCTGATTCCGTGACACACCTGGTTTCCACCCTTCCTGCTCGATGCCTCTATCTCTCACAACCTCCTTCCACGGGCCAATGTGCCACAACTATCCCATTTGGATCATGGATACCATTAGTTCCAAATTCATTGCCCCCTGAAGAATGGGAAGAACACAACAAGAGAAGGGGCAAGGAGTCACACATAAGAACAACCCAAGAATGATCTAGGTCCTTGTTCATGTAGACCTAGATACATTCCTGTTAGTTGGATCATGAAGAATAAAAAATAAGGTGAAATAATCACTAAGATAGATATCCCCTTTATCCCGCATCTTTCAGCATCCCTCATGAATGATCGAACCACCGATCAAACTGTTCATGGGTTGGTCCTCATTCATTATTTAAAAGAAAGAACGAGGAATATCAATTCACATAGAAAAGCATCAAACCCCTACCTGGGAAAGGGATCAGTCGAGGATGAATGCTCATCATCATCCTTCGATCTCTGGATCTGACCGCGCTATTCAAGGATGTCGTTGCCTCTTTCCAATCTATAACACTCCAATCTTCCACATTATGCTTCTCTTTGAATAATACAGTAGCGTGTGTTGTACGCAACTTCGAGTTCAAACACACACCACAACCTACCAAACTAGCCGTTATGAATAGTAATACCCACTTTTTGAAATTTTAAAAATTTTATCTATCACAATGGACTTCATTTTTGGATTCATAATATATAAATTATCTTGGGGTGAATTTTTGGTATTTTTCTGAAAGCATTCAATTTTTGATGAATAGTGAAAAAAACACTAAGTTATAGTTTAAAACCGAATTTTTATTTAAATAATTATTTATTTTATTTAAATTTAATTAAGGTCAAAATGGATACATAATACCTATATAAGTTCAATGTAATTCATTGGAGTTGGTTTAGAATAATTTTAGATATATAAAAATTTTATTGAACTTTTCACCGTCTTTTACCCACCTTCTAGGAGAATTTAGAAATTCACATAAAACTTAATTTTACCACTTCTGTGAGTGGAATTTTGAAAATTCGAGACACACGATTAATATCAAGGAGTAAAATTTGGTTCAATGATATAAAAATATTTTTTTTTGAATAGTAACTTTTTACTTTTATTTACCATGGTTAAAAGTAAATAGGGTAATTAAGGGTAAAAATGATATTAATATTACCCTAACACAAGTCCTAATTCTATTGGAAAAGTTTATATCGACCAAAACCAACCTTAGGAATAAAATATTATCATTTAGGTCCACTTGGATTAGATTAGTACATTTATTATTATTTAATTCAAAGAAGAGTTAAAAGAGTTAAAATCAAAGTTTAATTACTAAAACATTTTTAATATAGGGTTACACATAATATATATTCGACTGTAAATATTAATTATAAAGCTAAAACAATTTCCTATATAATGGTATTTTATTTATAATTTTTAGACACTATATAATTTAATTTATTTACGACACAATGATGATGCAGCAATTACCTTAATAATGAAATATTAAAATAATTGATATTATAAATATCCAAATAAATGTAATTTGAGACTTTTTATGAATTACACTAATTTTATAGGTTAACATGACATGTTATTATTGATTTAATTATGTTTTTTAGAAGTAATAATGCTGTTATTATTTTCAAAAAAATCAAATACCAAATAGTGTCAAAATTGACATAAAAGAGTTTTTAAAAAATATATTATATTATTAATTGATATTCTATTCCTAAAAATCTAAGGTTCAAAAAAACGACTTATATAATAATATTTGTATCATTAATGGACCACTTGGGGGTATCTTGGAGGTATATAGTAAGTTTATTAACTATATAATATAAAAATACAAAGAGACATGGTAAATGTCAAACTATTTAATTAAGAGTTAAATATAAATGATACGGTTAATATAATGACACAAACCTGTCTAAAATATATTGGTTGAAAGTATTTAGACCCATACCCACCTTTAACTTTAAATAATCCACTTTATAGCCATTATAAACTGAATATGAATTTATTATAAAATAATATTTCTAGCTTTTCCTAAGGTGCCCCTCACCCCTCTTATAAAAGGGCACTCCCCCTTCTCTATAATTCACACCTTAAAAGCCTTTTGGATCGGCCAAAA
Organism: Viscum album; assembly: GCA_963277665.1. Lineage (NCBI taxonomy): Eukaryota > Viridiplantae > Streptophyta > Magnoliopsida > Santalales > Viscaceae > Viscum > Viscum album. The sequence goes on along the minus strand of OY728141.1, from coordinate 1,703,206,953 downwards.
CCTACCCAAATATCCTCTAAACTTCCCTAAATTCAACCAAGAGGCCTTATTTTGATCATAAAGCCAACATAAGGGGCCCTTTTGATCAAATCAAAAGGAATAATCCGAAGAAGAGGTAATATTTTCACCACCCTCTTTCAAGTTCCTTTCTTCTTCAAATTCTTGTTTCTTTGTTTTTACCATCCTAAAATAATAAATCCAGTATATTATATATACTATGATGTTATTATAAATATGGTACAACCATATTAATTATTCTATCCATCCTTTGAATGACATGTCACCATACGTGCGTACGTACGACTTACCGTCTCCACGTCGTGGTGTAATTGTTATTAAAAACATTATTATTTGGATGGGTATAATAATGTTGTATAATTCATTTAAATAAAAAATATAACATGATAATGATTCTTTATATATTATATAATATCCAATTATATATTATTTTAATATCAGAAGAGTGATATTGTCACTCGTGCGTACGTACGGACTACCGTCTCCATGAACGCGATGAGATTCATTCCCTATCATATCCATTCAAGTATAATTATCATTTTATGATTAGGAATAATTTTTAAGGACTTTATATCATTCTGTATATGAATAAGATACAACCTATTCATAACAAACACGGCTTATGTAACAAAACATATAAAAGAAAATGAGTAAGTTAACACCCGAAACAATGATAATACTAAGATATTATTAACAAAGCAATGTTAAAAGATCATATATGATATCATATTAACATATATTATTATTTTATAATTTAACAAAAATTATTTCACCATTATACAGGAGGTTAACCTACCCCCAACCAAGGAAAAGTACAAGGTAAGGGTTTATTTCACAATCTCTTCATTATCCAAGGTTGTTTATACGTAATTATCTACTGGGACCTTTTTATCATCCACGTCCATGTTTCTTAAAAATGTATTTCAAATCATTCTTACTATTTTATAGACTATGGGTTATAGTCATTTATACCCTTGTTGACTTTTTATAAGATTTTTATAAAGGAATCTTTCTGTCATTTTCCAAACAAGTTCCTTTTAACCTTTTCGATAGAATTAAGGTAAGAATGTCTTTTTTTAACTTATACGGTCGGTGTGGCTATTTTTCGTCGTTATAAAATCGTCGAAGCTTCCCTTACAAGATTATAAAAATATTTTCGAAGTAAATTTTTTCTTTTATAATTATGTGACTTTTAAATGATTTCAAAAATGAGAGATTTCTCTCAAATAGTTTTTATTTCATCTATGTCAACATCCTTTGATGGATTTTAAGCTTATTTGAAGTTGATTTATTATGATACAAAACTTACATATTATATTGAAGGTTTTGTGATATGTTTGACTGTGGATGTCTTATTTTTATACCATTCATGGTTTATGGAGAAAGTATTGACATTTCGTATGCTAGTTTTAATACAAATGTTTATGTTATGTTTAAACCTGTTCATATGAGGAATGCATTGGACTTAATAAGTGACGGGTGGATCCTGCTATAGATCCTCAATGCATCGGTAGGTATCATGAGACAAACTAGTGTCTTGGTGCAAGTCCTTGACAAAATCTTATTTGTAGTCTTGGCACAAGGCCTTGACTATGTGGTTTTGATAGTATAGCATTATGCATTCCATCATTATAAAAGAGGTTATTGATATTGTATGTTATTATTAGACTAGTAGAATATCCATGTGAATAAGTAAATGACATTATTTCATTTTATCTTTTCCATATTATGCTGAAGTTCAAGTTTATAAGGCTTTTGTTTTAGTTATACATTGACTTAAATGTTTAAGCTTATTTATAAAAGTTTCCGCTATATTTTTATCCTTAATGAGCATCTGATCTCACCCCTTTCAATGTTTTATTTTTCCCAGGATGTGAAGAAGTAATTTATGAATGACTTGAAGGGATAGTATGAGGGGATATGAAGACAAGATGTTGTTGTAGTTTTTTTACTTTATGATGTAATGTAAGACTTATGAATGTATCTAGTTATTCCAAGGATACTAAACTAATCAGTCTTTCGAGACGTGATCTTTTATGATCATGCTAATGTTATGTAATAATGCAGCGACTCTGGATAACTGGGGTCGGGGTGTTACAGTTGGTAACAGTGGAAGTTTTATACAAACCTTGGAAGCTAGATTTAGATAAACTCTAATTAGAGCACATATCCCTAAGATAGACTTTGAGGATTAGAATAGAAAAACATCCTAGAATTTTGGTATTGTAGAGATTTTGTGAGTTTTCTGAGAAAAAAATCCCTTCTTGGATACGAGTAGGTAGAGGTGGCTCTGTCACAGATGTACCTAGGGGTAAAACCCAAAAACACCGCTTTGAGCTAGACTCGAATGGGAACTTGTGCACGACAGCAGGCCTTGCTGCACTCTTGGTTATGACACTCCTGGGGGATATGATTAGGATAATTCTCATTTTCTTTACAAACCATTATGAAGGGTTTATGAGTATATACTTCATCAAAGAATACATTTTTTATGATTATAGATTATATACATAAATAGATCAATTTATGTTAAGTGTTTTACAAGTTTGGAATTATGTATTTTGATTCATATACTAATCTAGTTTATGCCATTGTTTAGAAATGGAGCCTAGTGGAAGGAATGGAAACCATATCAATGCACTCACTCCATGTAGGGATTTCCCTCCAGCTCAAGATAATTATAGTGGAGCTGGTGATGCAACTAGTGCTGATCAACTAATCACCATACTGGGACAACTCACTCAGGTTATGAATAATAACCTTACTCGTATAGAGCACACTGATTTGTAGTGTGGAGGATCTATGTTAGATCGATTCATGATGCAGCAACCACCAACATTCAATGGGAGTAAAAATCCATTAGTAGCTGAGAAATGGATAAGTTCTATAGAGAAAATATTTCAAGCTTTGGGGAGTAGTGAAAGGGAAAAAGTTATCATGGCAGTTTATTGCCTCACTGGAGATGCTAATCAATGGTGGTCATTAATTCAAAACACGAAGGAAGATGATGAAGTATAAAATATGGAATGGAGGGAGTTCAAAGATCTGTTTTTAGAAAAATACTTTCCTCGTGACCATCGACCAGATATGGAGAGGCAATTTCTATGTCTGAGACAAAAGGAGGATGAGAATGTTGCAAAGTATGAGGATAACTTTACAAGGTTAGAAAGGTTTTCTAGAGATTATATATATAACCCAAGAAGTAATATTGATCATTTCTTTGATGGGTTAAAACCATTTCTCCATTGAACATTGGTCTCACAATCCTTCTCATCATACGAAGATATTGTCTCGTGTGTTATCAAGACAGAAATAGAATTCTCTAAGTCTTATGACTTTAAAGTAAAGCAAGAGAAGAATAGATCTTCTGATTACTCTAGAAATTGAAATAAGGGGAATAAGGGAAAAGTTGAATATCCATACTGTAGTAAATGTGAAAAAAAACCTGGTACTTGCATGAAGGGAATGGGAGTCTGTTACAAGTGTGGTGAAAAAGGCCACCAAACTCGTGATTGCAAGGGGAAGAAATAAGGTACCGATATTCAATGCTACAACTGTAGGGAGATGGGACATTATGAAAATGAATTTCCTAAGCATCAGATGAAATTACCTCAGAAAAGGCCAAGGGATCAAGGCCAAGCTTATGCTATCACTACTGCTGAGGTAGAATCTCTGAAAGACGTAGTGGTAGGTAATTTAATGGTTTCCTCAAGTTTAGCAAATGCATTATTTGATTCTGTATCATCTCATTGTTTCATATCTTCCCAGTTTGCTAAGAAAATTATATATTTCCAATTTGATTTAACAAGGGAGTTGTCAGTGAAAACTTCAAAGGGAAGTATCATTGCAACAAAGTTTTGTGAATCATTCCCCATTAGAGCACATAAATGTTCTTTATTTTCATATCTCATCATCATACCTATTATTGAATTTGTTATAATCCTCTGTATGGATTGGATTTCAGATCATGATGAAAAAAAATTATAGTAAGAAAAAGGAGGTTACTATTTTTGATGATGATAATAAGGAACACCTTATCTTTAGAGCGGAATCATCACCACCTAATTCCTACCTAGATCCACCCCCAGTAGCTCAACTAAATTCAATTATTGGTGAGGAAGAGAATTAAATGACTGTGGGTGAGCAAAGGAATGTTCAAATAGAGGATGTACCAATTGTGAGAGAATATATTGATGTGTTTCTAGATGATTTACCTGGACATCCTCCAGAACGAGAAATTGAGTTTTCCATTGATTTAATTCTTGGTTCAAGGCCTATATCGAAGACCCCTTATAGAATGGCCACTGTGGAATTAGTTGAACTAAAGAAACAACTAGAGGAATTGAGTAATAAGGGATTTATTCTCCCTAGTGTTTCTCCATGGGGAGCCCCTGTCCTTTTTTTTAAGAAGAAAGATGGATCTATGAGGTTATGTATCGACTATAGGGAAATCACTGCTATAACAATAAAGAACAAGTATCCCCTACCTCGCATTGATGATTTATTTGACCATCTTCATGGAGATCAACACTTTTCAAAGATTGACCTTCGATCTGGATACTATTAGTTGTGTGTGAAGAAGGAAGACATTCTGAAGACAGCATTTCGAACCAGGTTTGGGCATTACGAGTTTACAGTAATGCCTTTTGGATTGACTAATGCACCCTCTATATTAATGGATATAATGAATAGAGTTTTCAAGGAATATCTCGATGATTTTTTGGTGGTATTTATTGATGATATCTTGGTATACTACAAAAGATATGAGAATCATGAAAATCACTTGTGCATTTTCCTGAAGACTCTGAGAAGATATGAATTATATGGGAAGTTTATCAAGTGCGAATTCTGGCTTCAGGAGATTTCTTTTCTTGGCCATATTGTCTCTAAATATGGAATCTCTATTGATCCTTCTAAGACTAAGGCAATCCAAGAATGGCTAGTGTCAACGAGTATAACTGAGGTACGCAGTTTTATTGGCTTAACAGGTTATTATCGGCGTTTTTTCCAGAACGTTTCCCAATTGGATAACCCATTAACAAAGCTCACACGTAAAGGGGTAAATTTTTTTTGGACAAAAGAGTGTGAAGAATTTTTTGAAGAAATGAAGAGAAGATTAGTCAATGCTCCTATTTTGACTCTACCATCGGGGAATGATGGGTTCGTTATTTATAGTGATGCATCAATGAAAGGACTTGGTTGTATCCTTATGCAGAATGATAGGGTTATTGCCTATGCATCACAACAGCTAAAAATTCATGAGAAAAACTATCCTACTCATGATCTTGATTTAGATGTTGTAATCTTTTCTTTGAAGATATGAAGACATTATCTCTATGGTGAAAAATGTGAGATTTATACTGATCACAAGAGTTTGAAGTACATTTTCTCACAGAAAGAACTCAACATGAGGCAAAGTAGATGGCTTGAACTACTCAAGGATTATGATTGAATGATACACTACCACCCAAGAAAGGAAAATAAGGTGGCAGATTCTTTGAGCAGAAAATATCATGGAGTTTTGAATATGATGAGAATAGAAAGGGATCCTATTTTCATGGATCTAGTGAAGATGGATATCAGAATTACCATGGAAGGTGAAACATTGATACTTTTTTCAAATGTTTGCCAAACCATCTCTACTAGAAAGGATAAAGAGTTCTCAGACCAGTGATGAAGAGTTTCAAAAGAAGATTAAATCTGTGAATGATGGAAGATTGAATGACTTTGGGTATGAAGATGGAATTTTGAAATTTGGGAAGAGACTTTGTGTTCCCAATATACCTGATATAAAAAGGGGAATTTTTGGACGATGCTCATAGTTCCAATTTCTTTATACACCCTGGGAGCACCAAAATGTATAGAGATTTGAAGGAATATTTTTTGTGGGAAAACATGAAGAGAGAGATTTCTGATTTTGTGTCAAGATGTATGGTTTTTCAACAAGTGAAAGTTGGAAGGCAACAGCCTGGAAGAGTTATGCAACCTATTCCCATACCTGAGTGTAAATGGGATAATATCACGATGGAATTTTTCATGGGACTACCATAGACTCCTAGAAGGAATGATGCTATATGGGTCATTATTGATTGTCTTACCATGTCAGCACATTTGCTTGATATAAGAGAAGATCTACCACTGTAACGTCTAGAAAGACTATATATTAATGAAGTTGTGAGACTTCATGGAGTACCTCTATCGATTGTTTCTGATCATGATCCCCGTTTTACATCAAGATTCTGGAAAAGTCATCAGAAAGCCTTGGATACTGAACTTTGTTTGAGCACTGCCTACCACCCTCAAATAGATGGACAATCAGAACGGACTATTCAAACCTTAGAAGACATGTTGAGATCTTGCTCACTTGACTTTCAGGGTATGTGGGATCAATATATACCTCTGGTAGAATTTTCCTATAACAATAGCTTCCATTCAAATATTCGGATGGCACCGTATGAAGCATTATACGGAAAGAGATGTCGCACACCAACCTGTTGGGATGACATTGGTGAAAGAAAACTCGTAGGCCCAAAACTGGTGGAGGAAACGATGGAAAAGGTGAAGGTAATCCAAAACCACATCAAAGCAGCTCAAATCAGGCAGAAGAGCTATGCCAACAACTAAAGGAAGGATTTGGAATTTCAGGTAGGAGATCATGTTTTCTTGAAGGTATCTCCATGGAAGAGAGTTATAAGTTTTGGTAATAAAGGTAAATTGAGTCCAAGGTACATCGGACCTTTTGAAATTATAGAACGAATTGGTGTTGTAGCTTACAGTTTGGCAATGCCGCCAAATCACTCCAAAGCTCACGATGTGTTCCACGTATCACTGTTGAGAAAATACATGCCTGACACAACGCATGTTCTCACCTATGAGGAATTAAAACTGGAACCTGGTCCATCTTATTGCGAAGATCCCGTCAGGATTCTTGATACAAGATAACAAGTGCTAAGAAACGAGACGACTCGTCTGGTAAAAGTTCTATGGAGAAACCATTAGATGGAAGAGGCAAAGTGGGAACCCGAGGAACTTTTGATGAAGAACCACCCAAGTCTTTTCATGCGGTATTATTCTAGAAATTTTGAGGATGAAATTATTTGAAGGAGGGGAGAATGTAACACCCCAAGCTTCCACGGTGCGCTTATCTTTGAATAATACAGTAGCATGTGTTGTACGCAACTTTGAGTTCTAACACACACCACAACCAATCAAACTAGCAGTTATGAATAGTAATACCCACATTTTGAAATTTTATAAATTTTATCTATCAAAATGGACTTCATTTTTGGATTTGGAATATCGAAATTAGCTTAGGGTGAATTTTTCCTATTTTTCTGAAAACATTCAATTTTTGATGAATAGTGAAAAAAACACTGAGTTATAATTTAAAACCGGATTTTTATTTAAATAATTATTTATTTTATTTAAATTTAATTAAGGTCAAAATGGATACATAATACCTATATAAGTTCAATGTAATTCATTGGTGTTGGTTTAGAATAATTTTAGATATATAAAAATTTTATTGAACTTTTCACCGTCTTTTACCCACCTCCTAGGAGAATTTGGAAATTCACATAAAACTTAATTTTACTGCTTCTGTGAGTGGAATTTTGAAAATTTTAGACACACGGTTAATATCAAGGAGTAAATTTTGGTTCAATAAGATAAATTTTTTTTGGTGAATAGTAACTTTTTACTTTTATTTACCACGGTTAAAAGTAAATAGGGTAATTAAGGGTAAAAATGATATTAATATTATCCTAACACAAGTCCTAATTATATTGGACAAGTTTATCACGACCAAAAACAACCTTAGGAATAAAATATTATCATTTAGGTCCACTTGGATTAGATTAGTACATTTATTATTATTTCATTCAAAGAAGAGTTAAAAGAGTTAAAATCAAAGTTTAATTACTAAAAGATTTTTAATATAGGGATATACATAAGATATATTAGATTTTAAATATTAATTATAAATATAAAATGATTTCCTACATAATGGTATTTTATTTATAATTTTTATACATTAAATAATTTAATTTATTTACGACATAATGATGATGCAGTAATTACCTTATTAATAAAATATTAAAATAATTGATATTATAAATATCCAAATAAATGTAATTTGAAACTTTTTATGAATTCCACTAATTTTATAGGTTAATATGACATGTTAGTATTAATTTAATTATGTTTTTTAGAAGTAATCATGCTGTTATGATTTTCAAAAAAATCAAATACCAAATAGTGTCAAAATTGACATAAAAGAGTTTTTTAAAACAAATATTATATTATTAATTGATATTCTATTAATAAAAATATAAGGTTCAGAAAAAGGACTTATATAATGATAGTTGTATCATTAATAACCCACTTTGGGGTCTCTTGAAGTTATATAGTATGTTTATTAACTATATAATATAAAAATACAAAGAGACATGGTAAATGTCAAACTATTTAACTAAGAGTTAAATATAAATGATAAGGTTAATATAATGACCCAAACCTATCTAAAATCTGTTGGTTGAAAGGATTTATACCCATACCTTCATTAAACTTTAAAAAATCCACTTTTTAGCCATTATAAACTGAATATGAATTTCTTATAAAATAATATTTCTAGCTTTTCCTAAGGTTCCCCTCACCCCTCTTATAAAAGGTCACTCCCCCTTCTCTCTAATTCACACCTTCAAAGCCTTTTTTCTCAGAAAAACCCTACCCAAATATCCTCTAAACTTCCCTCAATTCAAAATAGAGGCCTTATTTTGATCATAAATCCATCCTCAGGATCTCTTTTGATCAAATCAAAAGGAATAACCCGAAGAAGAGGTAATGTTTTCACCACCCTCTTTCAATTTCCTTTCTTCTTCAACTTCTTATTTATTTGTTTTTCCCATTTTAAAATAATAAATCCAGTATATTCTATATACTATGATGTTATTATAAATATGGTACAACTATATTCAATATTCTATACATCCTTTGGATGAGATGTCACCATACATGCGTACGTACGGCTTACCGTCTCCATGTCGTGGGGTAATTGTTATTCAAAACATTATTATTAGGATGGGTATAATAATGATGTGTAATTCATGTAAATAATAAATATAACAAGATAATTATTCTTTATATATTATATACTATTCAATTATATATTATTTTAATATCAAAAGAGTGATATTATCGCTCGTGCGTACGTACGGACTATCGTCTTCATGAACGTGATGAGATTCATTCCCCATCATATCCATTCAAGTCTAATTCTGATTTTATGATTAAAAATAATTTTTAAGGACTTGATATCGTTCTGGATATGAATAATATACAGCCTATTTATAACAAACATGGCTTATGTAACAAAACATATAAAATAAAACGATTAAGTTAACACCCGAAACGACGATAATACTAAGATATTATTAACAAAGCAATGTTAAAAGATCATATATGGTATCATATTAACGTATATGATTATTGTATAATTTAATAACAATTATTTCACCATTATATAGGAGGTTAACCTATCCCCAACCAAGGAAAAGTACAAGGTAAGGGTTTATTTCACAATCTCTTCCTTATCCGAGGTTGTTTATATGTAATTATCTACTGGGACCTTTTTATCATCCACATCCATGTTTCTTAAAAATGTATTTCAAATCATTTTAATATTTTTTATAATATGGTTTAAATTCATTTTTACCCTTTTTGACTTTTTATAAGATTTTTATAAAGGAATATTTCCATCATTTTCCAAATAATGTCATTTTTAACCTTTTCGACAGAATTAAGGTAAGAATGTCTTTTTTTAACTTATACAGCGGGTGCGGCTATTTTATGCCATTACATAATCATCTAATCTTTCCTTAAAATCTTATAAAAATATTTTCAAAGTAAATTTTTTCTTTTATAATTATGTGACTTTTAAATGATTTCAAAAAGGAGATATTTCTCTCAAATAGTTTTGATTTCATCTATGTCAACATCCTTTGATGGATTTTAAGCTTATTTGAAGTTGATTTATTATGATACAAAACTTCCATATTGTATTTAAGGTTTTGTGATATGTTTGACTATGGATGTGTTATTTTTATACCATTCATGGTTTATGGAGAAACTATTGACATTTCTTATGTTAGTTTTAATACGAATGTTTATGTTATGTTTAAACCTGTTCATATGAAGAATGCATTAGACCTAATAAGTGACGGATGGAGCATGCTATAGCTCCTTGATGCATCGATAGGTCTAATGAGACAAACTAGTATCTTGGCACAAGGCCTTGACAAAATATTATTTGTAGTCTTGGCAGAAGGCCTTGACTACGTGGTTATGATAGTCTGGCATTATGCATTCCATCATTATGAAAGTGGTTATTGATATTTCATGTGATTATTCGACTAGTATAATATCCATGTGAATAAGTAAATGGAATTATTTCATTTTATCTTTCCCATATTATGCTAAAGTTCAAGTTTAAAAGGATTTTGTTTTAGTTATACATTGCCTTAAATGTTTAAGCTTATTTATGGAAGTTCCTCCTATATTGTTATCCTTACTAAGCATTTGAGCTCACCTATTTCAATGTTTTATTTTTCCCAGGATGTGAAGAAGTAATTTATGAATGACCTAAAGGGATAGTGTGAGGGGATATGAATACAAGATGTTGTTGTAGATTTTTTACTTTATGATGTAATGTAAGACTTATGAATGTATCTAGTTATTCCAAGGCTATTAAACTAATCGGTCTTTCGAGACTTGATCTTTTGTGATCATGTCAATGTTATGTAATAATGCACTGACTCTGGGTAACTTGGGTTGGGGTGTTACACAATCCATCGGTGTTCGTCATTGGAGTGGGTTCCTTCGCCGTTTGTTAGAGGAATCCCTGGGTAGTTTGTCAACCCTAAATTCATGTTTAATTAGGGAAGGAAGACATGTTTCACGATGCAGCGTCACTATACTAATTCATTACTGAGATTTATTAATGATATTCAGATTCATTTTGTCACTGCACCACAGCGCTGATGTCCTGATGCTTAACAATAAAGAAAAAAAATAAAAACAATTTAAGTTATTTTATTTTTTTCTTCTAAAATGTCCGAAAACTAAATTTTTCAGTTGACCCGTGCTGGTTGATGTTAGGATCTTTCTAGGTGAATCTAGGTGCTCTGAGTTCAATAATGTCCTCATATTTTTGATCTAGGCACCGATTTGAAAGTTCAAAAAACCCACTCGTAAGTTTATTTAATGAACTTTAAAAATAGTTCAAAAATACATTCTGGCCACTCCATGCCTTGGAATCACGTGTCATCTCAAAGCCCGGTCTCGAAATAATACTATTTGATTTTCAAAAAAAATACATGGAATTATGGGGTATTACATAAGTATGGTGATTTTTTTTGGGAATTAATGTATAATTACTATGATTAATATTGATGTCCATGATAATGATAAAAATATTATTTTCATTGAATTGTTTTATTATTATTTTGTAACATTTAACTAGTAAATTTTCCTGATATGTTTAAAATAATTTCAATATAATGATGTTTACAAACATATATTATTATATTAAAAAACAATTTTATTGGTAATCAATGCATTATAATATTAAGAAAAAATAATAGTAAAATATCATTTTCTATAGAAAATAGTTTTCTAATATATAAAATTCTTTATTTTAAATTTTCATTTTTATCATGGTTATAAATTTCATTATATTAAATTTATAAAAGCAGAGGATGAACACATAAAAATTTATTTAGAGGGGTAAATTTATATGTTTAGTAAAACATAATTTATATAGGTAAAAACATTATATCACAATAAAAATAAAAATAAGTAAAAAGTAAATATATAAGAACAAATAGTTTTATCATTACTGAGAAAGACACTTTTTCTTCCAACTCTCAATTTAGAAAGACATATTTGATATATTTTATAATGTTCATGGGCTTCTATTGTGCTGAAATGCATTGTTTCATATTTATGTTTAGTTTAATTCTTTTTAGTATTACTAATATAATAATTGTTTTCTTATATAGGTGGATTCTTTTATTCAAGTTGGGGTGGTTTGTTCAAAGCTACTCATGCTCTTGAGATATTGGACTTCAAGCCTGCAACTGAGATAATTGTAGTAGGGAAATACATCAAGAATTCATACAACAACCATGAAAAGTTGAATTCTTACTACTTAATTAATTAATTTTTTCATCATTTTATCTACTACTTATAAGTTAATTTCCTTATCTTTTTTTATGCTTATTTAGTTTTTTTCATAGATATTTTCTGAATTCATATTTTTATTTCAACTATTTGTAATAAGGCACAAAAGATATAAAATGTTTCATTCAACCAATGTTTCCAAAATTTCTACTTTCATTGCCTCTCTTTTCCAAACTACCAAAAATGCATATTGATTCAATTTTATTAGCCAAAAAACCATTCTCATTATTGAAAGAAATAAGATTATCGGAATATCATGTTCCCATTATGGTGGATTCTCATGATATAATGGGAAAATGATATTCCTAAAATCTTTTGGCTTTCAACAACGAGAAAGGTTGTTTGACTAATAACATCGAGTCAATATGTATAGTAAGTATTTTGACAATGAAAGACAATGGAAATCATAGTAAAATTGATATTTATATTTTTTTGAGACTTTAGGATGTGTAGAAATTATCCACACATCAATATGACACATGGTGTGACCGGTATGACTCCAAATGATTCTTTTAATTTAAAATTAACATTAATTTTAGTAAAAAATATAACTAACATAATCAAAACTGAGAAAAAATATTCTAATTGTTTTAATACTTTAATATAACAATCTATAAGTCATTTTTGATGTATAGTAATTATTCTATCCTCAATCCGATACACCATGTGCCTGATATGACTCAAAGTGTCCATTATCAGTTTAAAAGCGATATTTTAGTTCAAAAAGTTTCAATCAATGAAAACCAAGAAAACAAGATAATATTTTCTTGATAATTTAGTACATTGATTCGTAAATAATTTTTGATGTGTAGGAATTGGTATTACATTAAACTGATACATAATGTGATCTTTATGATTAAAAGTGTGTGTTTCCAATTTAAAAAGAAAATTTAGTAAAAAAAGGAAAGTTATGTACTCAAATTTGGAAAATAAATTCATATTGTTTTTATACTTTAGGAAAATGATCCATAATTTAGTTTATACATGTGGAAATTAGCTTCACCTTAATATGATGTATATTGTGACCGGAATGACTCCAAGTGTGCCTTTTTATTTAAAATTATTATCAATTTTTGTAAAAAGATCAAATTTAATACTCAAAATCAAGAAAACAAATTTTTTTAATTTTTTAAAATGATTGCGAAGTCATTTATGATGTTTAGGAATCAACCACACCTTATTCTAATACCCAATTTTCCCAGTATGGATCAAAGTGCATGTTTTTATTTAAAATTGACATCCAGTTTACTAAAAAGGTAAACTAGCCTACTCAAAACTAATAAAACACATTCCGATTGTTTTGATAATTTAGTAAAAAAATCAATAAGTCATTTATGATGTGTAGGAATCATCCAGACCTCAATCTGATACATGATGTGCCTAGTATGACTTAATGTGTTCATTATCAGTTTAAAAATGACATTTTAGTTCCAAAAATGTCTCTCACTTAAAAATGATCAAACACACTCAACTTTTATTTATAATTTAGTACATAAATTAATAAGTCATTTGTGACATGTATTAATTGGTCTCATGTCAAACTGATACCTGATGTGATCAGTATAAGTCAAAGTGTGTGATTCAACTTTAAAATGATAATTTAGTTAAAAGATAAGTGATGTAATAAAAACTAAGAAAATACATCCATACTGTTTTTATACTTTAGGAAAATGATCCTTAAGTCATTTCAGATGTGTAGGAATTAACTGAACCTCAATCCAATGCATAGTGTGACCGGTATGACTCCAAGTGCATTATTTTATTTAAAATTGACATCTATTTTAGTTAAAAGGACAAATGAAATACTCAAAACTGAGAAGAATAATTTGGATTGTTTTGATAATTTAGTAAAATAATTGATAATTAATTTTTGACATAAGAATCAACTGTATCTCAATCCTATACACAATGTTCCCTATATGGCTCAAAGTGTGTCTTTTTATTTAAAATTGACATCCATTTTACTAAAAAGGACAACTAGCCAACTCAAAATTGAGAAAGATATTTTTATTATTTTTAAACATTATAAAAATTAACCATAAGTCATTTATAACATTTAAGAACCATTTTCACCTCAATCTAATACACGATGTGCCTAGTATGACTCAATGTGTCCGTTATTAGTATAAAATCAACATTTTAGTTAAAAAAGTGCAACTCACTGAAAATACAAAAAATGCACTTGTACTTTCTTGATAATTTAGGAAACCAATTCAGAAGTCATTTTTGATGTGTATGAATCAGTCTCACATCAAACCGATACATGATGTGATCAGTATGAGTCAAAGTGCATGTTTCTAGTTTAAAATGACAATTTAATAAAAGAGACATGTGATCTAATAAAAATTGAGAAAACACATTCATATTTTTTATACTTTAGGAAAATGATTTGTAAGTCATTTGAGACATGTAGGAGTTAGTTGAACCTAAATTTGACGCACAGTGTGGCCTATAGGACTCCAAATGCATCTTTTCATTTAAAATTAACATCAATTTTAGTAAAAAGGAAAAATGACCAACCCAAAACCAAGAAAGAACAATAATTTTGTTTTTATACTTTATTAAAACAATACATAAGACATTTTTTATGTGTAGGAATCAACCACACCTCAATCTAATACACAATGTTCCCAGTATGGCTCCAAGTGCATTTTTTATTTAAAATTAACATCCTTTTTAGTAAAATAGAAAAACCGACCTACTGAAAACTAAGAAAATTCATTTGGATTGTTTTTATAATTTAGAAAAATTATAAATAAGTCTTTTATGACATGTTGGAATCATCCATACATCATTTTGAATTATGTTTTCCCATGGATTATCATAAATGTGTTTTTAGTGTTTTAAAACACTAAAACGTGTGTGGAACAATCAAAACCATGTAATATACCTCATATTGATATAAAATCACTATTAAAAAATTTCTTAATTGTTTTCAACATGTATGCACATAAAAAACCTCAAATAGCTGTGTTGTGTGGTCAGAATTACTCAGTAAACACTTCTTAAAGTTACAAAAGTCTTTAAAAACAAGTGTTGAGTGGTTAAAACCTGGAAAACTATGTTGTATTTCCATAAAATCTGGGGACATATACCATGGATTTAATTGTAAAATGTAGGAATTGGAAACACATCATTCCAAATTATGGTCTTCCCAGGATGGCCATAAATGTTTTTTTAGTGTTTTAAAACACTAAAACATGTGTATAATGATAAAAAATATAGACAAAAAAACTCATATTGATGTTAAATAATGGGAAAACCATTGATGAGTTTTTTTATGTATAATAATAGAAAAAAAATATGACATGCAGTGTGGTCAAAATTACTTGTTAAACACTCCTTAAAGGTACAAAAGCCTTTAAAAACAAGTGTTGGGGGTCAAAACCAGGAAAATGACATCAGATTACCCTGAAATAATGGGAAAATTACTATAGATTTAATTGTGAAATGTAAGAATTGATGAAATTTCATTTCGAAATATGGTTTTCCCGTGATCATCGTAAACATGTTTTTAGTGTTTTAAAAAACTAAAATGTGCATGGAATGTTCAAAAACATAGAAAATGACCTCAGATTGATGTGAAATCATTAGAAAACCACCAACGAGTATTTTTTTTGAAATATAGGACAGGTTGTGATATCAATGTCTTTAAATTTTGTTTATTAAATCAAGTTCAAGAACACCGCATGTCACTTTAAAAATAAATTATAATATTTACTTAAACATTTTTAGTTTCAAGTGTTAAATATTTTCTTAAATAGGTATGTTTATGTTTTCATATTGTTTTTAAATATATATTATTTGTTTTATGTTAAAATTTATTCTATTTTATTAACAAAACAAAAAAATTATGTGAATTATTATGAATATATTCTGTTTCTTTTTTCATTCACATTTCTTTTCTTAAATGAATTTATTTTCATTGTACATGGCAGAATCCAGCAATAAGAATGATGTTGACCATTCTAATCCATGGCATTGTTATGGTTTTATACTGTAATTCTAATTTATTATATTGATTTTTAATTTTTTTTTTTCCTTTTTTTGTTATAGTTGATGAGATGACATGGTTGGTTTTAGTTAAAGAGATGATGTGGACATAGAAAAATGTGTTGTAGGTTGCGACGTGGACGTATATTGGGAATCCTTTATTGTTGGACATATTTTATATGTATATTTTGAAGATCGAGGTATTGGTCGAAAAATATAGAGGTTAACTGGGACTACGTTTATAATGACTATGGATATTTGTATATATGACTGTAGATGTATGAATTATATATGATCAGTTTTTTATTAAATAATTAAAAAATTGATTTAGTGGCGGTTTTTAGTAACTACTACTAAGTAGATTAAATAATTTTTTTAGTGGAAATTACAATTAACCAATGCTAAAATAAATTGATTCTAGTATGTTAAGTGGTAGTCTGTTTCATTTTATTTATATTTCCCTTGATTTTTTTAAAATAAATGAAGCACCACTAAATACACATCAAGACCACCACTAAATGTTCCAAAAACAACACATAAGAAAACCGCCATGAAATCAAAAAAAAATTGCTGCTAAATGACAAGTGACCATGTAATACACATATGTTTTGATAATATCTGCTATACTATTAGTTAGAAGTTTAAACTACTGATATTCTACAAGAAAACCACCACTAATGAACTTTTTTTTGAACTAATGAAACTCATTATTTTAAGATTATGGCAAGGTCACACAGTTTGGCCGCACAATGTTCCAAACAATGCACTAACCATACACACAATACTGGTAGGAGAGGACAACCAAAAAGGCTGGATGCATGGTTTGTGAAACCATGTACCAACTATGAAAATAGGTTCTTTCAAAATTATAGAGCCTCTCACATTCTTGTTGCACGGTTCCCTCTAACCATGTGAAATTAGTGTGCCAGGTCTCAGATACCACCAATCGGGTGCATGATTAATCCATTACTACACATAGTTTGGGCCCAACTGTGCGTAGAACATGAAGGATAAACCATGAAATAAAAAAAGTTACTAAAAATACCACTGCATCCACCGACCATAGGGGTTCTCCCCAAACTGTTCACACTAACCATTCACAGGGTAAAAAACAACCCAAAACCTCCAAAAATTAAAAACGTTCACTAGGAACTCAAACCGAACCAAAACCTAAAAGGTAAAACACTAAGAAATAAATAAAAATAAATGAAATAAAACAAAACTACGATTTGGGTTTGACAATTCTCTTAACCACAAAAACTTTTTCCCTCTAAAAATTCACCCAGCCAAATGAAGAGTAAGGATAGAACCCAAAACTAAACAAGGACAAATGAAATTGTGATTCTCAGTGTGACTTTTCAACTCAATAAGTCACACCTGACCAACTATAGAGGAAAACTCAATAAGTAGAACCATAGGGAAGGAAAATAAAGGGTTCATCCCCATAATTAAGAAACCAACTAGGACAACAACACTAAAAATAAAACCCCCAACAAAAGTAAAACCCAATAAAAGAAGTTCAAACCAACAATCGAGCCAAACCATGATTCATCGTTTTGAAAAGAGATGAACATATATAAAAATAGCACAACCCAAAACTAAAAACTGACCCACAATAAGGATAACCATTCAATGATTCACACCCATAAGGAAAAACTATAAAATTGTAAGAAATATAGGACCACTAAGAACCTTAAAACAAAAATTATTTTCAAAAACAAAGAAAACTACAATAAGAAGAACTTAAAACATACCCACTATGAAATTGGAGGGAAAATATGGTCCAACACCCTAACACTCCATAATTAATGAATATGTGAAGAATTTTACTCTGGGACCTATGGCCGGAGCCCTAGTATCTTGAAGTATCTAATTCCCCATAGTCAGAAGTTGGTATCCTCTAACCAAGACTTCCCCTTATGTAAATTCCTCTTGAAAAACTTCTCTAAGTGACCCAAACAACCACATCATCGGCACACCTTGATAGGATCATAGAATTGTGAATTCAAATACCTAAACTGACCACAATGGAAACACAAAATCAAATAGTCTGAAGGATAAGAGACAAGAACTAAAAAAGGAGTATCCTAAAAAATGGGTTCTTTTGGAACAAATCCTCTTTAGATGGTAAAACTTTAGAATAAAAAGAGAAACTAGATTTCCATCTACTACATACTGCACTGTGGGAACCAAATCAGATATAAATTCCTCATCCAAAATTTTTCCCAAAAATACTTCCTCGGATTATACAACTTGATCATTAATCTCTAAAAGAAGACCCCAGACAAAAAGAGGTGATTTCAACTGATCATTTGATGCTATCTCTAGATAAAAATAAACTATCTATTTGAAATTACCAACATAGGTCTTCACCATCTGTTATAATTATTGTACACCCAAGAGATTTGAAACATTATTCATATTCAACTCCTTTGGTATAATCTATTAGATGAATATTTTATTAAATAATTCCCAAGAAATCTCACCTTAAAATGATGATGGGACAATCACCTTCTACCGATCCAAACCTAGAACCTCATAAAAATTTAGAAAAGCTCACACACTCATGGCTTTAGGAGTTATCAAATACCTAAAAACACCTTCGACTTCTTTGATCCATCCTTCATCTTCTAATGGACCTTGATCACCATGGAAAACCAGTAAAAACCAAGAATATCCTGCCTCTGCCACCCCACTAGGAGTCTGGGTAGGGCCAAAAACTGGAAGAGACCCATTGAAATCCTTCTGGGTCTTTTTGGGTGGAATTCTCTAAATAACCTGAGAATAAAGAACCAAAAATCAACATCAAACCAAAACTCCTCAAAATCTCTATCAAATAACGTCTTCAAGGGAAATACTAAGATCATAAACCAAGAATCACAAATAAAATCAAAATCCCATTAAAAATTCACCATTTCCATTCCAAATTCCAAAACCATTATACTCCAAGTCTACTTTCCCAAAATACCAAAAATCGTTTTCAAATCCTGGTTAAACACCAAATCTGACATTTAAAATAAAAAATGTCTCTAAATCAGTTTCCTTTTGAGATATTTTCCATTAAAAAATTCATTTAAAATACACTCACACCGACTAAAATCAATCCAAAGAATAAATCACATATAAACTCTAAAAAGAGGGAATTAGTGGCCATTCCTGACTCAGACACATAGTTTAACAGACCATGCCTTGAGAAAGCACCAAACACTAGAAGTATCTTGAACCACTAATTAGGGATCTACATGGGTTACTACTCTATGTAAGCCCATCGTGTAACACTAGACCACCTCCATTTTCATTCCCCAGCCACATAAACTAAACACAATCCAATGACATAAACCCAAAATTCAAAATAAAAGAATCAAGTTTTGGACTACTCATGGTAACTCAAGGCTCAATAAGAGTATGATCTCATGATGCTATTCCCATACCTACCATCTGAGTCCCAACAATCCTAATGCCAAACTACCTGATGCCCAAAAAAACAAATGGATTTTTTGATACCATTTTGTCACAAACCAACCCAGGCCAACCCGAAACTGGTAACTTGAGCCGGTACATGGCAAGGCCCCAGAGGCATTCCTGATCCTCCTTGGATGGAAACTATTGATAGGTATAAAATATCATACACTTGAGAAGGATTTATCCCCTGAAGAACTAGTAAATATAACAAGACAGATTATGTAGCATATATAGGATGAAATAAATCTCTTAATAAAAATAAATACATAAACAAATCTGGATAAAATGAAAGTAGAACCAAAATAGAAAAATAAAAGAAATAGGATCCAATCAAAACTAATATGATCTCCATGTGACCCCTTGGTCATGACCATATATAAAACTAGTCTTCTCCACAGGCACACCTGAACAAACTAAACCTGAAAAATAGATTGGGTCTAATAATAGCTAGTGCCAGAAGTAAGGTGTGAGCATTAAACATCGCACTAGGTAAGCACCATAGAATCCATACATGTCCTTTATAGAAACATTCCATATATTCTAGTGTGAAATAAATTTAGGAAAATAGGGTTCTTAACATTTAAAGAAACAAACACATTCTTACTTTTTGAAAAATAATTTTGAAAAACAAAAAGGCAAGTGTAAACTCAACCTACAGAAAATACAAGAGGAAAGGAAAATCAAACTAGTCACAATAGTAGTGTAAAACAAATAAATCCAGAAATAAAGGGAAATAATAAAAGTGTATGAAGAAAAATACCAAATATCAAGTAACCAAAGTGATGAAAAATAAAATAGAATATACACATATTTAATAATGGGAATTTCTTAAACATCCATAGAATAAATCCTTAAAAGAACTCAGTTTTGACCCACTTGTCGGCATATAGCGTGCCTCCATAGTCAGTAACCAACATGGATGATCTAAAATTGCCTCACCAATGGTAAATCCTACCTAGAATATCTTCTTTCTATGGGGTTCTAATTTATCTAATCAATAATATAAATAAATCATCACTCGACCTTCTAGATGACATCGAGGAATCCTATGATAATAGTACAAAGGAGAATGAGTAGGACATCACACACATGGAATTAAACATAACTCATAGATTATACCATTTATTCCTTTCTGAATACCCAACACCATCTATGAGAATCCTCTATCATTGGATAGATGA
This sequence comes from Viscum album, assembly GCA_963277665.1. Classification (NCBI taxonomy): domain Eukaryota; kingdom Viridiplantae; phylum Streptophyta; class Magnoliopsida; order Santalales; family Viscaceae; genus Viscum; species Viscum album. Next base: position 1,703,186,062 of record OY728141.1, on the reverse strand, counting down.
CCATAGAGGTACCCATCATACATAAAACCTTTCAAAGGTACTAACCGAGCCAACACATCATACAAATTTAAAACTAACTTCAAAAAAATAAAAAAGTACTAACCAAGCCTTAATATTAATAAATGAAAACCATTTCTAGTGAAAATAACTTTCTTATCAAAGTAATTACAAAAACCAAGGTGAAACCACTATTTTTTCTAGAATATACCAAATGGGACTTTAAAGTCATGCGGTTACCAATCATGTTTCAATGTACTAAACAGAATAATTTTTAGATAAAAAATTTTGAAACAAAATTTGAAGTTATTTGGAAACCAAGTATCCATTTATAAAACATTAGAAGTTTTTAGAAAAACCATTTGGGAGATAGAGTGCAAGGGAGAATGAAAAATAGAAGAAGGGTGTTTTGAAAACCAGGTTTCAAAGTGGATATTTTTATGGAATACTAGGAATTGGCATGTGGCTATCCACATGTTCACCCCAGAAACATATGGATATAACAATATCTAATAGAATATATATGAAAAATTATTAAAACACCCAAGTTTCTAATTATACAATCAAAATTACAATTATAAGAAATCACATTGACCCACACAAGAGCACTAAACCATAAAGAGGAATCACAACCGCACACAAAGATCGATTCATAAGAAAACCAAATTACTAAGACCCAACTCTGGAAAAAAAATCCCAAAGTACTCAATTTCATTTAAAAATACTAATTGAAATTTTATCAAACACCTTGTATACATAGACACATAATAATAACTAATAAAGTCCTTATAAAACCCATTTTCATCAATTTTACAACATTGAAACACCATAGTAAATCAAACTAGAACATTAAAAACATGAATAACACATTTATAAATTATTTATTAAATCTCAAACATAAATTGAAATGGTCCAAAAAGGAAATAAATGAAAACACCTACCTCAATAGTGTGCAGATGCAATGAAACTCTAAGAGATGGAAGAACAAAGCCGAGGAAGCAAACCACACACTTTAACATCAAATAAATTAACCAAAAAATATAAACCACACCCTATGTTTTAGATAAGAGATTACACAACCAATAAAAACCATAAAACCAAGATAGGGAGGATAGGAGAGGGTAGAAACACCCAAAAATAAGAGAAACTCATGTACAATCCTTGAAGGAGAATAAATAGAGGAAGAAGAAACAATGGATGAGGGTTTGGGAGACCCTTCCATGAACCTAGGTTGAGAGGGAAAGGGTAACCCTAAATTGGGGTTAAAACATAAGAGGTGAAAATGAGAAAACTAAATATTTTATGATTCTAGGAAGATCTAACTATTTGGCTGCATGTTTTTCCAAACTATTCACCAACCATTTTCACCCTACTGGAAGGAGAGGACACCCAAATGATATGAATGCATGGTTTGGGAAACTGTGCCCTAAACATTAAAATTGGTTCTATCAAAATGAAATATCATCTCACAGGCTTTCCACATGGTTCCATTTAACCATGTGCAAGAAGTGTGCCAGGTCTCAAACACCACCAATAGGTTGTACAATTACTCCATTTCCTCGCACGGTTTGGGAAAAACTATGAAAAGACAATGTAATAAAAATTGTTCACGAGAAAATGAACTAAAATCACCCCTATATCCAGTATTTTCATGATTTTTTTCAGTCAATAAGGTTTTCCTTATGAATTTTCCATTCTTTCTTGTTTTGAAAATCACAAACACCTTATCTTTAAGGAAAATCGCTTTTATAAGGAAAATTTCTTTTATAAGGAAAATCACTTTTATATGGAAAATTGAATTTATAAGGAAAATTATCCTTATCATATCTTCATTATCTATATCCATATATTTATTAAGTATAAGTATTGGATTCATTTCTATATTCTCGGAATCGTTTAAAACTTTGATATGAAGCATTCTGTTTTAGGCTCTGAATTCTGGATGAGAACTGTAATGAAGTTCCACTCCGAATTCTGGATACAAACTATAATAAAGTTCCACTCTGAATTATGGATACGAAATCTCATGAAGTTCGACACCGAATTCTAATGATGAATTCAGATTATGAATTCCCATTACAAATTCTGTTGACGAATTCTCATTCTGAATTCTCATTCCGAATTCTCCTATTAAACAGAATCTGATCATCTTTGCTTTATACACTCCGAATTTATTTAGACTTTGAATCTTCACTCCGAACTCTTTAACTAATCTTGAAACGATGTCATACTTTCTTTTATACTTATTTTTTTATAAAATGATGTCGTCTATTCTGTTATAAACTAACCATTGGTTAAGCTACACGTGTACAGGTCCCTCTGATTTTTAAGGAAAATATGACAGTTGGAAAGGAGGCCGACCGAGCCTATAAATAGGAGCTCATTTGAAAGAGCTTGAGAGACAATGAAGTTGATCAATCTAGAGACCACATGCTGCTAAGGTGATTTCAAGAGAGAGAAATCTTTTCATGCTTTGTGCGTACTGAACCGCTTGTTCAGTTTTTTTGCTTCGTGCGACTCTGAATGTTGATGATTACATTCGAGGACTTCCGGGGATAGGAAGACAGAGGTGCCGACTACCTTAAAGTTTGAGGGCTTCCTTGTTGAGGAAGACAGAGGTTCCAAATACCTTGAAGTTGAGGGCTTGCGGGGATAGCAAGAAAGAGATTCCGATCTTCGTTTCGAGGGCTTACCCTGGTGTGGGTAAGACAGACTTGCTTGAAAGTATAAATCAAGGGACCTTTATCCAAGGTTGTTGGATACCCTTCTCTTTGGGTTAAAAGACTTATATCTTGTTACTTGTAGTTTTACTACTTGTTTGTTTCTGCTGCATTTTGTATTGTAAGTAAAGTATAACCTTCTTATATTTCATTACACTTGTACTATGTTTCATTTAGATTTTATATGCTTTAAGGTAGAATATCATATTATAATCTTTAGTTAAGTTTCAATTTCCGGATCCATATTTACAGAACCTTATTTCGAAATCTCTTTCCAGTTTTAAGAAAGTACATAGAACTTGAAGTTTATAACTTCATTCCTTATTCAAATTTTTCAATTGGTGTTAGAGGTGTTGTGAATTTTCTTAGTTTAACTTTGTTAAACTTAGAACTTTCCTTATCTAAGGAAAAAATAGTTATCCATAATCAATATTAAAGTTTCCAAAGGAATTTTTAAAGTATACAATTCACCCCCCCCCTCTTGTATATTGAGCATCTACATCATTATTTCGATCCTATAATTGGTATCAGAGGAGGTCTCTGAAATACTTCTACTCACATATAAGTTTTTATTGCTCATTTTCCTTTATACTTCATACTTACATAGAAAGTTCTTTGTCATTCCAAACTCTGTCATTCTGAACTTTTTCATTATGAATTGTCATTCCGAACTTTGTGATTATGAACTTTTTCTTCTACTAACAAGTTTGTGTGCCGAAGGTTATTTTAAGTATGGTAGGAATCAATCTTGGCTCTATTGATAATCTAAATCCTAAAAGACCACCAATCTATGATGGTAATGACTATGAGTACTGGAGAGATCGAATGAAGACTTTTTTTATCAATACTGGAGTGGATAACTTCGTTATGCTTACTGGAGATTATAAAATTCCTGATAAGGAAGTTAGAACTTTCACTAACCAGGAAAAGAAAGAGTATCAACTCAATTATAAGGTACACAATACCTTACTTTGTTCAATGATTATAAATATATATAGCCAAATTTCTTCTTGTGAAGCATCTAATTGTATCTGGAAGAAGTTAGAGGTTACACACTTTGGAATTTCTAAAGTGATTGAGACTAGGAGAGCTATGCTTAGAGCTGAATACCATGGATTCAATTTTCCTTATGGTGAACCAATTTGTAAAGTTCAACATAGATTTATGACTATAGTCAATAGTTTACAGTCTATGGGAGAAAAAGGTTTAGATCTTGATGATGCTGGGAAACTAGTAGATCAAACATCTTTTAGAGGTATGATAGGAAGTTTACTTTACTTAACAGCTAGTCGACCAGACTTAATGTTCTCAGTATGATTATGCGCAAGATATCAATCCAATCCTAAGGAATCTTACTTAAAGGCAGTAGAAAGGATTTTTCGATACCTTAAGGGAACCATGGATCTAGGATTATTTTATACTTTTTGGAAATGATTTTGTTCTAAAAAGTTTTTCGGATACTGACTTTGGTGGATACATAATGGATAGAAAAAGTACATCCGGAACTTGTCATTTCTTAGGAGATTCAATAGTTTCATGGTCTTGTAAGAAGCAACATTCTGTAGCACTTTCCACTACTGAAGCTGAATATGTAGCAGCTGGAAGTTGTTGTGCTCAAGTGTTGTGGATGCAACACACACTCACAGACTATGGCCAGAGTTTTACTAAGACTCAAATTTTGTTTGATAACACAAGTTCCATTTCCCTAAGTAAGAACCCTACACATCACTCTCATGCAAAACACATAGATATTAGGAATCACTTTCTTAGGGATCACACACTAAAAGAATATATCATTCTTCAGTTTATCGGAATGCAAGATCAACTTGCTGATATTTTCACAAAATCATTACCCTCCGACAGATTTGAATACATTAAATAGAAGTTAGGAATGATAACTATAAGGTAATAATTCTTTATTAACTTCTTGTTGAAAAATTCTCCTGACAGTAATAAATTCCTCTTCATAGGGTGAGTACATTTTTCGTACAGTAATAGATTTTTTGTTGTTGTTTTTACAAAAAAAATTCGTACTGAAATGTTCAGAATGAGACTTTCGTACTGACATTTTCATAGTAAGACTTTTGTATTGTGACATTCGTAATGAAATTCTCATACTAAAATTCTTGTAATGAAATTTTCATACTAAAATTCTTATAATGAATCTTCGATTTTTTATTATTCCTTTCGTACCGGGTTTTCCGTACTGAGTTTTCCGTACTGTGTTTTCCGATCTATGTCTTTTTGTAGTAAAAATTTTTCATAGTCAATTTTTCTTCAAGAAGGATGTTAACCATTATGAATAATCCTACTAAGACAATCCAAAAGGTATGATTTCCTTACTCATGTTTTCGTAATCATGCTTTACTAACTGGTATTTTCTTATATTTTGTTTTCGGATTATAGTTTTCTTAAATCTTTGTTTTAATAAAAAACTCAAAAGATCGGATTCAATTTTTCATGAGAATTGGTTTTCAACCGTCAAATATGATCTCAGTTTTTACAACTATTCGATCAACCGAGGAAGATGAACCATCGTATCATTGCCTATTTAAGGGGGACCCCAAATGGTTGTCCCACATCGGGTTTTCAAGCTCCAACATCCCGAAGCTCTGCCTCTCCATTTTAAAGTCGTTACGATCTTCAGCTATCTCCGTTCCAAACTTCTCATAAGTCTTCAGATCCGAATGTCTGAGGAAGTAGCTTCTCAAGACATGTCAACCTCTAAGCCGATTTCTCAGTGGTTAGTATATAGAGAAAGGTTGGTTCATCCATATTTCTTCAACAATTATGATTCCCTTATTTCCAAGAACATAAAGCTTAATGGATGGGAAGATGTTGTTGTGTATAAGCCCGGGAATCAAGATGAAGTATATTTGAAGTTTCTTTTAGAGTTATATGAGACGGTTTCCTTCTTTAAGGAAAATAATAGGGATATATTGTCGTTTCAGTCTTATGGTAAGACTTATAAGCTTTCTTATGCCAAGGCAGCTAGCTTGGTAGGGATGAACTATAAATGAGAAGCCGAGTTCATCACTCATGTTTTTTCAGATTCAAAGGGAAGATTCAACAAGTAAAAGGCATTGAAGACTCTCGGACTATCAGATGACAAGGATCTGAAGATTGCTAGTCTGTCTACGAATTTTTGGATTCTAGAATTATGGGTACAAGGATTTATCGTACCGAGAAAGGGTGACAAAGACAGTTTGAAAAAGAGCGAGATCTATATTCTAGATTTTCTAATAAATCTAAGGAAGTTTAATCTGATGGGACACATTCTTATTACCATTGAGAATGTTAAGAAAGGGAATCTGAGAGCTCAGATCGTAATGTATCCAGCAATAATCTTGAAGTTAATAGTTCAGTGCCTTGAATCTTTCAAGGAGGCTTGAAATTCTAATCCAAGAGCTTGAAAATTTATGTTGGTGAGTGATGATACCCTTAAAATAATGAACGCTGCTTTCAATAAGAAGAATGGTGAGTTTTTTGGTATGCCAGATTATGAAGAAGCGGTTCTGAAAGTTGTTGAACCTGAATCTTCTAAACCAGTGAAGAATAGAAAGTTGAAAGAAGTTGAAGTTGAAGTAGAGAATCTTAAATCTAAGGAAGTTCGTTCTGCACCTCCAAAACCGAAGAAGAATAAATCTTACCCTGATGAGGTAGTTGCTAAGTGGAGGGATGTCAAAGAGAAGAGAGTGCAAGGGGAGCCTCAGTTTGGATTGGACCCTGTGGAGGATAAGGCCTTGAAGGAAAAGACATCGGATGAACTAGAAAAACAAGTGAAACAAAATAAGCTTAAGAAGAAGATGTCTGAAGCTGAGGTGGTTCAGACTTTATTGAAGTTTAATGAGATGACCTCCGGAAACATTCCAGTCATGATATCTTTCTCTTTAGAATCTCTACCTGAGACTCCAGGAAGAAACTATGTCACTCTGGAGGAGGTAGTTTCTAAGCATGTTGAGGAAGGTGAGCAGTTTCAGAAAGTGGAAGAGGAAGAAGCAGTTGTTGAAGGTAGTGGTGAGACTGGAGATCTATTGAAGCAAGTAGAAGATTATAAGGAGACACCTTCGGAACGTTTTTCGCTCCGAACTTCAGAATTTGAGTCCTCTAAGATTGTCACTACAGGGAAGGATGAGGAGAAATGAGAACAAGAAGTATCTTATCATACAGAGGAAGAACTTATTCTACATGATATTGCTCAAATGGAGAACGTAGAGGATGCTGCTCAAAAAGTTATTGATGATGAAGAAAATGTTGTTCAAGTGTCTGATAGTGAAAAGAAAACTCCAGAACAAGAATCCATTCCGAAAGAGGACAAGGGAAAGCAACTTGTTGTCGATACCCCGAGCTCAGTGGCTGTAAAGAGAAGGGAAGTTGGTGGTTCTTCTAAGAAGAAGGATGAGAAAATTGAAGAAGAAAATTCTCCAAGAAAAGTCTTGGATTTGGAGTCATCTTCGTTGGGACATGACTTTGTTGTTCAGTCTTTAAAAAAGTTGGTGGGTTCTATTCTGACCTTCACAAGTATTGATTCAAGATGCCAGATGCTCTAACATACTTGAAATCGGAAAACAGACTCTGTATCCATGGTTATGGATAAATGTGTAGATATGGAGGCTCAGTTAAAATCTTTTATTGTCAGTTATGAATCCCACAAAAGGTCTTGTAAGAAAATGACTAGTTGGTCAAAGAAAACTGTAGATGAGATGAGGCTCTTGGATGAATTCCAAGATAATGTTAAAGATTCATTTGAGACAGAAGACAGGAAGCTAAATGATCTTACTTCTTCCTTTGAAGAAAAGTTGACAGCTGTGAAGAATTTCCAGATTCAAGAAGACAGAGATCTGAATAGGAAGCTGAATTATGTTGCTCAAAGCTGGAGGAATGAAAGGGAACGTCAGATTGAGATTGAAGAGAAGTTGTTAAAGCAATAACAAATTTTGAAAGATCAGGAAGAAAAGCTTGAAGCCTAAGAAGAAAAGATTGAAGCTCAAATTGCAAGAATATTTGTGTTAGAGAAGCAAGCTGAAGAAGACCATAAAGACTTGAAGAAGATAAAGACTATTCTTAAGGGTCTCATGAAAAAGGAAAAAGATCCAAAATAGACAAATCTTATCTTCTTGTTTTATCTAAGATTCTTTTTTTTGATCTTTCAAACTTAATGAAAATCTTGCTTGCTCGTCTCTTTTGTTGTTGTTACTAATTTTTTTCCAGTACTTTGTTATATTTTCCATTCCCTAGAATTCATTTTGAAAATTACAAAGGGGGAGAAGGAAAAAGAACCCTAACAAAGGGGGAAAGGAAAAAGAACCTTAACAAAGGGTGAGAAAGAAAAAGAAATCTAATAGAGTTTATCTAAGGGGGAGTTTTTCATTAAAAAATACATTCTTATTCTTAATGAAATACCATTCAAGAAATATAGAATATGATCCTTAGAGTTTCAAAGCCTAAGGGGGAGTTTGTCATATTCATCAACATCCATAAGCAAAGGGAGACAAGCCTTAATGTTTTCATTTTTTTTTGTCTTTCTTTTTCATAAGGATGTTTGTGCTTTCCAAAAAGGGTGAGATTGTTGAGTCAATAAGTTTTTCCTTATGACTTTTCCATTCCTTCTTGTTTTGAAAATCACAAACACCTTATCTTTCAGAAAAATTGCTTTTATAAGGAAAATTTCTTTTATAAAGAAAATCGCTTTTATAAGGAAAATTGAATTTATAAGGAAAATTATCCTTATCATATATTCATTATCTATATCCATATATTTTTTAAGTATAAGAATCGGATTCATTTCTATATTCTTGGAATCGTTTAAAACATTTATATGAAGCATTCTGTTTTAGGCTCTGAATTCTAGATGAGAACTGTAATGAAGTTCCACTCCGAATTCGGGATACAAACTCTAATAATGTTCCACTCCGAATTCTGGATATGAACTCTCATGAAGTTCGACACTGAATTCTAATGAAGAATTCTGATTACGAATTCCCATTACGAATTCTGATGAAGAATTATCATTCTGAATTCTCATTATGAATTCTCCTATTAAACAGAATCTGATCATCTTTTCTTTATACACTCCGAATTTATTTAGACTCTGAATCTTCACTTTGAACTCTTTAACTAATCTTGAAACGATGTCGTACTCTCTGTTATACTTATTTTGTTATAAAATGATGTCGTCTATTCTGTTATAAACTAACCGTTGGTTAAGCTACACGTGTACATGTCCCTCCGATTTTTAAGGAAAATATGACCGTTGGAAAGGAGGCCGACCGAGCCTATAAATAGGAGGTCATTTGAAAGAGCTCGAGAGACAATGAAGTTGATCAATCTAGAGACCACACACTGCTAAGGTTATTTCTAGAGAGAGAAATCTTTTCATGCTTTGTGCGTACTGAACCGCTTGTTCAGTTTTTTTTCTTCGTGCGACTCTGAATGTTAGTGATTACATTCGAGGACTTCCGGGGATAGGAAGACAGAGGTTCCGACTACCTTAAAGTTCGAGGGATTCCTTGTTGAGGAAGACATAGGTTCTAACTACCTTGAAGTTGAGGGCTTGCGGGGATAGCAAGACAGAGATTCCGATCTTCGTATCGAGGTCTTACCCTGGTGTGGGTAAGATAGACTTTCTTGAAAGTATAAATCAAGGGACCTTTATCCAAGGTTGTTGGATACCCTTCTCTTTAGGTTAAAATACTTATATCTTGTTACTTGTAGTTTTACTACTTGTTTGTTTCCACTGCATATTGTATTTTAAGGAAAGTATAACCTTCTTATATTTACTTACACTTGTACTCTATTTTATTTAGATTCTATATGCTTTAAGGTAGAATCTCATGTTGTAATCTTTAGTTAAGTTTCAATTTCTGGATCCATATTTCCGGAACCTTCTTTCGGAATCTCTTTCCAGTTTTAAGCAAGTACATAGAACTCGAAGTTTATAACTTCATTCCTTATTCAAAATTTTCAATTGGTGTTAGAGGTGTTGTGAATTTTCTTATTTTAACTTTGTTAAACTTAGATCTTTCCTTATCTAAGGAAAACATAGTTATCTGTGATCAACATTAAAGGTTCCAAAGGAATTTTTAAAGTATACAATTCACCCCCCCCCCTCTTGTATATTGAGTATCTACATCATTATTTCGATCCTACAGATTTCTCCCCATATAGTGGACACTAACCATGCGTAGGGTCAAAAATAACTCAAACCTCCAAAACATAAAAACTTTTTATCTGGAACTCAAACCAAACCTCAACCAAAAATATCAAACACCAAGAAATAAATAAAAATTAATGAAACAAAAGAAAACTATGGTCAGGGTATGACACAAATTAACATTCAAATGGACTACCTATAGTTGTAGGGTTAACATCAAGCCCTCAAAGAAATCATGGAACTCTACCTCATTATTGGCGTAATCTTCAGATATTAAGAAATAATAGGGTTGAACCACCTTAGATGGGGAGATGAATAAAATCCCTAGAAAAACACTTTTGATCTTTGGGTTTTCCATTATTTTCTCTATCAGGATTTGGGATGCACCACCAAAGTACATATTTCACACATGTATAGTGTCATGGAAAAATTAAACCCCTTTATCCAAAATCGTGGTGCACACTAGTTTAATTTCTGACGTAGGGTGTTTAATGAGAAAATCTATTAGTTACTACCTTTTAATGAATTTTTTTCATACTAACTCAATGTAAAACTATTGTAGGATAACCAATAATATATTCAAGAATTTGATCAACATCATATGACTAAGGATATATAAGGAATTTGTTTGTGATACCAAAAAACCCAACACTTGACCCAATCCTCCACAAGGGATGAAGGACGTTCCTAGTCCTCACATTCTAGAAAAAAGTGTCTGGGAATCATATTAATCCCATTTGGGAATTATTTTTCTCAAATCACATATAAAATAGATTGGAATAAATAAATAAAAGATACAACATGACTAAACATTCCAACAGTCATAACCAACCATAATGATCCAAACAATTTCCACATATATAAACAATATCCATAAACTAGAGGATACAATAAGGAAAAAAAATAAAAAACTAACAAAAAATAAAAAAACTAAAAACAAACTCAATCTGATCCCAAACCATATATTTCCAACCTCTGATTGATAACTACCCAAAAAGTCAACCCACATCATTCACAAAGATCAAAATAGAATCCAACTGGGAACCAAGAAACATAAATATATATGTGTGATATAAAAATCCTATTAGGTCACCATAACCCACTATAACTATGTAATTTGTTTCACAAGGAATTTAATCAATGCTAGTTTAAAAATAAATCATAAAAATAATATTTTCTCATATAAATTATGGAAAAAAATAATTCCATAATCACTTTTAAAAACATTTCACTTTATTTTATAAAACTAAAAATAATGATTTTTAAAAACCTAACCCATACTGACCCATTTCAAAATAAAACTACCATTAACATTTATAAAAAAACCCTCTTGTTTTAGTTAAATGAAAATGGTCACTTTATAAATGTTTAACTGGTCGAATCCATCTTTAAACCAAAACACCCTTTTTGAAATCCACTTTATAAACCCACACTAGAGGTTTTAAATTATAATAGGTTTTCTAAACATATTTGGAAACCCATTTTCCAAAGGAAACGTTCCAACACACTCACATGATTCAAGAACGAAAAAGCAGGCACCAAACATCACAAGGAATAAATGTAAATGAGAATTGGTAACATACCAATGAGAGTAAAGGATATGATAAAAATAGGCACCCCTCATTAAATAACTAATAATTCAATTAAATTTTTCATGGGATCTACCTCAGGATTCCTAATGTGTGAATCATCTAATCATATAAGAGTATACCAACCCATGTACCATATACCAATATGTACTAAAGTTCAATCCACAAGTCTTCCAAGTAGACCACATAAGCCTCATTATGATGATAATGCCCTCCTAGAACTTTTTTTCATTCATGATTAGAGGTCTACTAGCATTGTGTGAACTAACTAACATAACAAATTAGATCTTGCACTTTATACTTGGTTTCCCATGACCAATAAGGAATTGAGGTAAAAGAATAAGAAATACATGTATAACACACATTCCATAACCATAGATACTATCACTCCTAACAACCAATAATGAGAATCCCCATATAATAAATGTACCCAGGACATAAAAAAGAAAATTACCACACAAGGGAAGAAAGAATCATCTCATAGATATAAAAAACCCACACGAGGGGTAAACAAGTCAATGAGGAAATCAAGAGGTGTCATACACATAAACCATTTCAAAATAAAATTACCAATCGAGCCTTTAAAAAATATTTCTTGGGATTCCAAGCCCTTCAACATTTTATAAAACATCCCACCTTCAAAAATATTTTAAATCCACCCTTAAAACAAGAGTCTTTATCTTTGAAATATAAAATAGGGACAAATTAATTTTTTTTACATTATACCATTTTAAATAAGATATAAATGAATTCTCATAAGTAGAAACCACACAAACATATCTCAAATAACCATTTTAAATCTAATAAATCACCCCTTTATAAACTATTTTTCAGTCAACACCTTAATTTAAACAAAAAACTCTTTAAAAATTAGTTTTCACCCTTTAAAAACTAAAAATAGATTAAAATACTCCCACTAAATTTAAAACCATTAAAAAATAACATGGAATTTCACAAAAACCTTATCAAATATAAAAATTACACTTTAAACATTAAAACATGAAATTTATAAGAAAAACTATTTATGCCAAGAACAAAACATAATTAAATGGTTTTAAAACATAAAAAAGATATTACATATATTCACACTTAAAAAACAAATTTTAAAATCACAAGAAAATTTTTAATTCCAAAATGAAACAATTTCATAGAAACATCTACTTGGAAGAAGCGAAAACCAAGCTAAAACGATTCAAAATGTGTTGCTATCAATGAGGAACCCCCAAACAAGGACAAAGATGGAATTTAATAACCTTAGATAAGAGAAAATCCCAATATTATATCCACACAGAACCCTACAATCAACCACAAGAGATTTAGGGTTCATGGGGGAAACCAAATCCAATAGAAAAGCGAGATAGAAGGAAGGAAGAGGAAAATAGAGGATTAAATACCTCATATTCTCTTAGAAATCACCAAGGAGAGGCTAAAAATCAATAGAGTAGGTGGTTAGAGCTCTTAAAAGGGATCCCAGGGGTCGTTCAAAATGTTAGGGGGATAAGAGGGGTAAAATCCCTCTTAATTTTAGAGGGTATTTTGGGAAGTACCCAAAAAATTTAAAACCTAGATAGGCCACAATGTTTTCCAAACTATATTCCAACCATGTGTAGCCCACACCCTAGACACAGGGAACCCACATGTTTTGGACATATGTTTTTCTAAACCATGTTCTGAACATGAGTTAGCCTCTTCCTAATCCAAAGATGCTACATGGGTTCTTGGGGGCTCTATGTAATTTAAGAAACCTTACAGAATACATGAAAAATAGACCTGTCACCATGATAGGATCATCTGCATAGCACCACATGGTTAATCCTAAAAATCAAGGCTAACTGCACTTCGCCCAAAAAACATCCAAAAATTGAAATTCCAGCCCTCAAACTACTAGAACTCAAAACCACTCAAGATAATATTAAACAATATAAAAACAATAACACAATGACACAAGGGGTGTTACAGGATATAATTTAGTAGATCAATGTGAGAGGCCAGTCATGCCTCATGGTGATACAAGTAGTGAAATATCTTTTTCACTTTTTAAATTAGTGTCATGCATTTCCTTTTTATGTCATAATAGAAAGTCTTAGTATATATTATTGTTATATTGAGAAAGTAAATATTTTTTCCTTCCCTACATCATTTTTTTACGAGAAGAGAACAGAAAAATCTTTCAATGGTGTCCACATACAAAATGCATAGTTTCCCATCCACTAATGACATCAATAATAGAGGGTGCAATAATTATTACTTGATATTTTTGAAAACTTCCTAATAGTATTCATCCCATCAGTAGGAGAGTCCCTTTTTCACTAGTTGTCTAAAGGTAATGCACTTTCTGATAATATTAGCTATAAAACTATTAATGGGGGCAAGGAATCCCTAAATCACTCTTAATTCTTTGAGGTTCTTAGGTGGCATAATTTAAATGATATGTTTAGTATTCTCATGGTTTAATTCGATTCCATGGTGGCATATAATGAGGCTGATCAATTTTCTTGATGTTATCCTGAAACCACATTTTAGGGGGTTCATCTTCGAGCTATACTGCAACGGTTTTTTGAAAACTATATCAATATAAAATAGATGATTACAATATTATAGGAATTTAACACCAAATAATCGATATAATAGTTCATGATATTTCATATAAAGGTAATGAAGATGAGGTGTATGATGAATTTATTTGTGGTGCCTATATTTTTTTAATCCAAAGGGCATGACCTAATAACATAATAGCCCTTAGGGTGCTCTAAAAGAATTGAATTATTATTCCTTAAGATCTATTATGATATGGTTTTACCCTAAGTACCTTTCTATAAAGGAGGGGTCCTAGAATACTATATTATTATCCCTTAATATTTTTATAATTGGAACAAATAAAATTTCCTTCGGGAAATTCATGTTGAAATCCCTGAAATCAATGAAAACTTGAATATGAAAATTCATTCTCTTAAGGAGGATATTGTTAGTGCAATACTTTGTCTATTGAACTTACTAAATAAAGTTGGATTTAATGATCTTTTAAACTTTTAATTTTACCTTAGTATTGTGGGACAAATTCATCCTCTTAGATACTTTATTGAAATCATGATGAGAATCAGATATGCCCAGGTGGTGGGTGGCTACAACAAGATCCTGTCTAGGAATTTCTATATAATTTTAGAAAAATATATCATTATTTTATTTTATTAAATATATATTCATTTCATTGACTTCAATAGTTATGGCCATGAAACCCCTAGATTTTAAAAGAACACTATGGTCAATAGCTTACACAACACACAATACAGAGCTTAAATGAACCATTGAATATTATTATTTAAATATTACCATTATAACCTAGACATTTAATTAGAGGGTATGAATAGGTTCAAATACATTATCTAAAAAGTTATATATATTGTATTTATTAATAATAAATATGTACATAATTTTTAGTGAAATCATTTTATACTTCAAAATTTCAATTTCTCTAAAAATGGTTTTATTCTGTATTTTTGTGTGTGGGAATTATAATTAATTTATTTTAATTTTAGAAATTATATTTTATAAAAATAATATAATTTTTAAATTATCATATTAAAGTTAAATTAGGGTGAAATTTTGGGATTTTTCCAAAAAGATTGATTTCTCTGTGAATAGTAAAAATATCGATTTCTCAAATGTTGTCTTTTCTTTTCACTGAAAACATAATATTTTAAAGTTGATAATAAATTAATATAAGTTTAATTTATTTATTTATAATATAATTAATTACATACTAATATATATTATAATTTATTTTAGTATAAAAATACTATTAGACATAAATAGGTAGTTTTTAGAAAAATGTTCTTTTGATCACGTGTTGTGGGATAATTGTAAAATTAATTTATTCCAATTATAGAGATTGAATTATCTAAAAATTATTATATATTTTTAATCAACATAATTAATAATTATTAATAATATCAACTTAATTTTTGTTCATAATGAATAGTAAATATTGTAAAAATTTATCACTACTCTAAAAGGGTAAATAGAGTAATTAAGGGTAAAAATAATATGATAAGGACTAAAAAATGACCATAAAAATTGACTTTATCCTATTTTATATTTTTAATACAGCCATTTTCATCCAATTCTTGAACATATGGACATTTAGTTCCATATTTCTTTGATTTTGACATTTATAATAATAAAGTAAAAGATAAAGACAAAAATGTCACTTTCTTACTATTAATTACTATAATATTTTGCGATAGGGATAAAAACAAAATATGTTTTGTTATAAATATTAATTTTAAATATAAATTATTTTTTATCATGTCAATTTATTTATAATTTTTAATAACAAAATAATTACCTTAAATTCTTGTGCAATTCCGACATAATATTTATTCAATTAAAAAAATAAAATAATAATTTTAAATATATTAAAAGTAATATAATTTTATATAATTATTGTGTTCCATGAATTTTTTAGATAAATGTAACATTTTATAGAGTTTTTAATGAAATATACTCGAATTAATTTGTTGTCATGTTGTTTTCAGAGTCAAATTAGATGAATAGTTCTAAAAATGACATTAAAGTTATTTTTTTATAAATAATAATTTATTAAATGATTTATAATTCCTAAAAGTAAAATGTTCAGAAAATTTATTTGGATATTTTTTTTAATATAAAAAAACTTCTATTTATTGGATAATTTTTTATAATAACTATCTTGACCCATAAATAGTAAAAACTTTTTTTATCACGTGTTAAAAAAAGAGAGATAAGGGTTAAAACCTAATCTAAACATGTAAAATTTTTATTTTATGATAGTATTTTTCCCATACTCATAATATATTTTAATTATATTTTTTTTTATCTTATTTTACATGAAATTTAATTTATATTAAATTAATATTTTATGAAATTCTAAAAGTAACCCTCCACTTACTTATAAAAGGGTTCCTCCTCACCTCTTTTATTCACACTAATAAAGCCTTTTGGTTTGTACAATACCTACCCAAATCCCATACTTAGTTATATTTACACTTTATAGAGGCCATGGATTGATTATAAAACCCTCCTAAGAAGTATTTTGGTGTAAACCTAAAGCGGTTGTCCAAAGAAGAGGTATCATTCTTAACCGATCATTATTTTATTTCTTCTTCTACCTATACAAAATATTATTCAACCATGATGATATAATAACATTATCATAAGCCATATAGTTTCATTTTATTATGTTAACATAATAATCTACATCCATATCCTATTCCATCAAATGGGAAATTGAAACCATTATTCGTGTGTATGAGGAACGACCGTCTTGTAAACTAATGTAATTAATTTTCCATAATCAACTATCATGGATGTTTATGAGTATGGATTTAATGTACAAATATATATTATATTAGTGAAATATTTATCATTATTTAAAAGTAATATTTCATATATTTTATTTCCTTTCCATTCATTAAAAAATGATAACGTCGTTAGTGTGTACGTGTGGATTACCACTTCCACGAACCAATGTGATTCATTTTTCATTCCCAAATAACATGGATGATATATATAATTGTATATAAGGAAATAATATGATATTTATGATATAATAATCATTATATAAAGATAAAATAATACCTATATTCTTTCCATCATGATCATTAAAACATGGTAATGTTACTCATGCATACGTACGACCTACAATCTTCATGGTTGTAATGTATTTCATTTTTTGTAACAATAATTCATGTTTGGTTTTAAAATATAAATAATTTATAATAATTATAATTATTTCATGATTATTATTTTTATATTATGGAATAATTACCCATATTACCATATTCAACCTACCAAATTCATTTTGTACATATGAACTGAATATCATCAAAATGTCTAATGTGAATTTATTTTAGTAATTAAATAAATATAACATGGTTATAAATAAAAAAATTAAAAATAAACTTGAAAAAGTTTTTAAATAAATTAAATAATTAACATAATATTATTATTTACGAATATAAACAACATACATTATGAGTCATACCTAATGTAAGATATTTCATCTCAATTTCCTTTCATTGAAGAATATTTTAATGTAATGCACCTAATTTCATTTATATGGTGTATATGTTTCTCATTTTACATATTATATCATGAATAATCCATAATTATTGGTATTTTTATTTTCAATTCAAATTATTTCATTCAACATGATTTAAATTGAAATTTACCAAGTTTTAAGTATTTCATAACTCAATTATATTTCATTAGGATATATCACTTCTTCATTGATTATACTATTTCAAGATTTTGTGTGAAATGTAATTTTTTTATTCATGTTGTATTTCCACTTATTTTTTGTGGATTTAAATTTGTTACACATATTCATTTCATTTATTAATTCTTACATCAACGTTATGATCATTGTAATGGTTCTTCACCATAAATTATCTTCTTTGGGACATATGTTAGGTTTTAAACCTATATTCTTTTATGAGGTGCATCTAATACATATTTGATGTGATATAACACCATTAAATTTATATTAATGGTATTTAAATATTTATTTTATGTTATTTTTTTCATGGAGATTATGATTCAAAAGTTACCAAAGTGGTAATAGTTTATTTCACAATCTCATCATTATTTGAGATTGTGTATGTTTATTTATCCATTGGGTGATATTTATATCTTAAAAAATATATTTTTTCTAATATATTTATTTTTGTAAATTATATGGTTTCATTTCATTTTACTCTTTATGTGCTTAAAAGATCAATTTTTAAAGAAAAATAGACTTTATTTCCTCTTTAGTTGGGAATATTTTTCTTCCATGTCCATATTTTCAAAAAAAATATTTTCAAGAATGTTTTTAGTATTAAAATTTGATTATTTAAATTTATTTTTACCCATGATTTATTTTTTACAATTTTTTTAAGATTAATCATTTTATCAATTTCCAACATGGTAATTATTTACTTTTTACCAAAAATGTGAAACTAATATTTATTTTAATGTACTTGGAATGAATTATATTTCACACCACCATGACCACTCAATGATTTAATGTTTCCAATAAAAATTTCCATGGTTATTTTCAAATATTTTTCTCCCCTAACTTTATAGGAATTTTTAGTTTTTAAAAGTTAATTTAAAAGTGAAAAGGGTATTTTCCTCAAAAACAAATTACTGTAATTTTTATGGTATTTCTATTCCTTAATAAAAATAATCCTTTTATTCTCCAATATGAATATATTTTAATGTATCCAAACTTATTCTATCTCTTTATAGTTTATGATCATTTTGACTTGGGAATGTATTGTTAGTCTGTATTCTAGTTCTTCCTATACATATAGTTTTTGAATAATGTATATTGATTGAGTTGATTTATTTATTCAGAATACATTGGGCTAATTCAATGATGTGTTTAGTCTATAATTATATAGCTCATCAATGCATAGATAGGTTTTATGAGAAAAAAAAATTGGTTAGCCTCTTTAAATGGGGTTTTGGTGTATAACTTCCCATAGTATAAACTATCTTCGAACAAAGCCTTGAAAATAAGTTTTTGATGTCCCGCATTATGAGATCCATAATTATGAGATCATTTATAGATATCCATGTGATTATTTTAATATTTAGGATGTCCATGGACAATTTTCAAGCTCATGTGATTATTTATATAGCATCATTTTAACTTCATTTACTCCTACCATATTGTTTTTCATGATCATGTTATTGATTAAATGACATGTGTTTTAAGTTATTTACCATTCCATATTGATTATACCTTATTTATTCATGAAAAAATAATCTATATATAAACCTTAATAAGCATCCTACACCACCCTTATTTGGATTCCTTTTACCAAGACATAAAGGAGTATTTGAATGAGTTTAAGGATATATAATATTTAATTTCAAAAATTTTTTATTTTGTAATATAATGTGAGATTCAAGTATATATCTTGTTTTCCAAGACTATTTAACTATTCAGACCTTTAGGATGTGAATCCTTGTATCTCACACCAATTTAATAAAGTAACCACCAACTTTGGGAAATATGGTGGATAATCATTTCAAATATTAACTAGAGCATAGTAATTCAGACATGAAGGATGGATATCCAAAGGGACATTCCATTTTATGGGATTCCATTCCTAATGTTGTGTTAGAGACTATCAATTTGGATCTTGAGAGAATTCTATATGAGAAGGATATTTTAAATGTGATGTCCGCTCTTAATCGGGAGAGTTATCCTAGAATATATGGGTTTCCAAGATTCTTTTATGTGGCCTCTTAGGATCTTGTGAAAAAAGAACATATTGGTATTATTTAGGATTTTTTTCATGTGGGTTACCCCAGGTGGCTTGTGTAAATAAACTTGTACTTATTCCTAAGGTGTGTGACACTTCCTCAATTAAACACTATAGACCAATAAGTATGTGTGTTTTTTCATATAATATTCTTGCTATTGTGATAAATAGGATACTCTTAGACCACCGATAGAAGTGGGTTTTAGATGAACAACATGGATTTATAAAGGAATGGTCTACCCAAGATTCAATTTACATAGCTCAAGAGATGATTTGAGGCATAAATAGGAAGACTCTGGGATCCAACATTGTGATTAAAATTGGAAAGGAAAAAATATTTGGATATCATGAAATGGAAATTCATTCTGATGGTGTTATCTAGTATGGGGTTCTGTAGATTGGTGTCAAACTTAATTTTCAAGTGTTTCAAATCACCATGATTTTTGGTGAAGTTTAAGGGAATGATATTTGGTTTTTTAAAATAAGTTCACAGTCTAAGATAGATAGATCCTATTTCTCCAATTTTCTTTCTTATGGATCAATATTCCTTTAGAAAACATATGTATTGTTGAATTCAAAATCAAATTATTATCCATTTTGGGTGTATGAGTCTTTTTAATGGAATATATCAAATCCTTTTTGTTGATGGGATGATTCTCTTCAATAATGGAAATAGGATATGCCTTCAACGAATCATCAAGGTGTTGAAGGAACACTATAAATGGAGTGACCAAGATATTAGCTATGATAAGAGTAGTATTTACATTTCTAATTTTTTTTCTAAGTGATGGGCCAAAAATATTGAATAAATATTGATGGTTAATAGGAAATATTTTTCATATGAATTATCTTGGGGATCTAATTTATTTGGGATGCCTTCACATTCATCAATATGAGATTCTGGTGGCTAAAATAATTGGTCACATCATTAACTGGAAGATCCATTTCTTTTCCTTTTGCGGCTGCATCACATTGGATAACAATGTTCTTTCTTCCATACTAGTATATGTTCTCTTGGTTCTCAAATTCCTAAAAATGGTGGTAAGTAACATTGTAAAAATCATGGATTCCTTTATGTGGGATGATCATATGTATGGTCACCACTATTGGGTGTCTTGGGATAGAATGTCCAAGCCTATGGAATTAGAAGGTATTGGTTTTAAAAATTATGTTGACACCATGAACAACTTGTAATATAAGTTGGCATTGGAGGCCCTAAAAGGTATATATTTGTGGGGTAGATTTGTTACTAGGAAAGGTGGTGATGATTTAGTTTAGTCAAAAGGGAATGTCTCCAATATATAGAAGATGTTGTGTGGGAACTTAACAAAGATATCATTTGTCCCAATATATTGTTGGGTGTAGAGAAATTAGATTCTTGAAGGAAAAATAGGTGGGGTATATCCTTGTTTTTCTATGATTCCCTATCTCTGAAATTTCAATTTCTCAAGCCTACACTTTTCCTTTATTCATCCAGGCCACTCTCAACTCACACCAACATGATGTCTTTAACTGTATTCATATTTTGACTGAGCCAGATAATCTTATGTTCACTCGCACTTCTTCAAGATCCTTCTCATCCAAGTATTATCATCTATCCACCGAGGATAATCCTGAAATGGAAACAGACAAGCTTCTTGGGTGTAATTAAGTCCTGACTAAATTTAACTTCCTCATTTTTTATATTTGGTACCACATTGTTCTGACTGATGGCATGATCCGACACAAATGGGTTCATGTTGTGTCCAAGTGTTTTTGTTTTCAAAACCCGATAGAATAATAAGATTATCACTTTTTCTTTGAAATCCACTTGGAAAAGACTATGTGGAACAACTTCAAGAGTCTTACTAGCATGGAGTTCCTAGAGGTCAATGATGATGTATTTTCTCATTCATGGTTTCATGGGTTAGAGACAAATGTTTTGGAAATTAAGAAAAGGGATATATTTATTGAGTATTATTGCTAATATATCTATAATTCTAGGAATAAGGATAGGGTGGGATCTTCAAGTTCTTTTTTATCTATGAAAATTTGGTCCAGATGCTTAGAGATTATTTGGGTTTTCTTTTGATTCACTGGTAGAATTCCCACTACTTTAATATGGTCATGAATCATAGAAGAATTGTGCCCACTTCTCACACCATTACACCATTAGGTAAATGGGTTCGGTGAAAGACCCCTAATAATGGATTCAAACTCAATAGTTATGGTTACTAAAATCGTGGAATCATGATATGGCGTGGTGTTTTATATGAATTTAAAGGCCCAATGATTATAGATTTTAGTAGCTATTATAGGAAATGAGACTCTCTTATGGTGGAGGCTAAACATTTTCTTAAGTGTAAAGAAATTTGTCTAAAATCTAGCATTTATCTCACTAATATAAAACATGATTCAATATTCATCTCCATCACTTTTCAAGGGAGGAGAAATTTCCCTTGTACCATTTTCTATCTCATCTACAGATGCAAGGAACTCATTCGACAATCCATTATGAACCATAACTGGCATGAAGGAAACTATATTATGGAATTATTTATTAAAATGGTAACAAAATGGGGGTGCTCACATATATATATCTAAGTGATACGTGACATGAAAATGGGTTTCATGTAATGTAACTCCTTTAAGTGGCTTCTTCAATGATACTTTCATGACATGTAAGTGGATTTCATGTCATGTACTTTATATCTGCAAATTTCTTCAACGATCTTATATCTCCATATTTCACGTATTCTATCTTCAATGAAAATTAGGTTTTAAACTTTTCACATCATTTGGTTCACATTGTGTATCTCATAAGGTTTGAAATTAAAGTCTTTCATGACATGTAATCTATATTGAAATCATGTACTTGGTCCATGAATTATACTTTGGATTCACAAGATTGTCTTTATCTCACACAGATTCTCTTCTTAGGGAATACACATCGTGTACTTCGGATTCATGACGTGTAATGATAATTTTACTGCATTTTTACAGCATTCATCCATTGAGTATTGAATTAATAATTACTAAAAAATAAACCAAAACTGAGGGTATTATCCAGTAAATCATTATTAAACAGTAAATAAATGTATCCAAAAGATGTATATGAATTTATCTTATCAAATCCCCCACACTTGAAAAATTTCTTTCCCTCAAGAAAAAAACATCTCAACAGGGATCCCAAATGAAACATTTTTAAACAAGAAATTTTCATTACTGCCATGAAAATAAAACTAAGTTAATGTTTAAAAAGAAATTCCACCAGAATCAATCATTTAGAAAAAAAATTCCATGCCTCATAGTTACGTTTTTTATCCATATTCGGTTTTCTATGAATTACAATTTCATAACTATTCCTCAGAAGCTAAACCCATTTTTGTAATTTTCCTCACAATAAATTTTTTCTCTTATCAATCAAGGTAAAATGAAAAAATATTTATTCTCATAATCCGAATACATGTTCATAACCATAGTCTGGAATTGATTCTAACATATCCACATTATAATGACAAATAAAAAATTAATCACGCGAGATTAAGAAATAAGGTTCAAATGTCTCTAAGGATAAGGAAAGTTGGGTGAATGATAAAACAAAGATCAATATAGAGGGTAATATCCATAGTATAATGCATGATAATCATTATCAGTGTAATGAATTAAATCCCCCATAACAAAAATGATGTCTATGTGCTCTAAATACCTCAAATAGGGTCTTTGAATATGTCAAGAAAGCATAATGAATGTTTCTTATTCCCTTTTTTCCCTTTTAATTTTATTTATTTTTCAGAAGTCATGTCTAGTCTAAATGTAATATCCATAAACTACTCACAGATGATCCATCATAAGATTCATCAGTTCGATAATGGTTATTTTTGACCTCCTTAATACACAACCCATTTTTTTCAAAGGAATAGGGTAAGTGTTGAAAATTACAAAAGCAATCATCAACCATGTCAAATCAATCATGTGAAGATACCACCATATGTATTCTTATAAATTAACATACATTGTATGATAATGAAGAAAAATACTCTAGACTTGTTAAAAAGAAAATCATATACAGTATCAAGAGTTTAGTAGGAAGAGATAATTGACTTAAAATGGATCCATCATAACAAGGTTATTCAGTGATACTATAGGCTAAAGAAGGATATATATACAGGTGTATCGGGATAAATGGATCAAAAAATATTGCATCAATCATTTTAATAGTGTATTTTTTCAATCATAACCTCGATAAGATTCAAATTCAAGTTAAGATAGGTTTACATACACCAAGAATCTCTCAAAAAATATACTCAGAAAATAATATGTCAATTTAAGTCTAGAAATCCTCTTAAGAATAGTAGTATATAAAATATATATCAATCTTTTAGGGAATAATATCTAGAAAAATTCAATCAAAAGAAATTACAAGAATATAGAATTAGAATTAAATTAGTTAACTTAGCAATCATACTGAACATATAAATATGAATAAAAAATATTTCAAAAATATCTAACTAAAAATTGTCTTTTATTTAAATTGGTGCAATGATATTTCATGTTAAAGCATGATTTAAATAAAAAATGTCTCTTCGACTAATAAAAACTCAAAGAAATCCATGTGTATAGGAAATAAAGCTCAATAAAGACCCCCCCCCCCCCCCCACTTAAAGTTAAATAGTGTATTCATTATTCTATATAGAGACATGGGAGATATATCAGTAGAATCTTAGAAAAATATTAAATAAAAATTATGAATTAAAAATATGGAATCGATAGCTCCTTATAGTGAAAGAAATTCCATTGGGAAAATTTTTGGATGGTGATTGGAAATTTTTATACCTGAAAAAATTATTAGAAACAAAATACATGAACTAGATAAACCATTAGTACACATGGGTTAATCAATATTGAAGTATAAAAATAGACAGGTTCACACAGTCAATAATATGAGATAAAAGCTCATAAAATGAAATGATGGACTCTAATGAAGTTTTGGATGACTGATGAATCTAAAATTCTAGAAAAAAAATACAAAGGTCCTAAAGACACAAAAAAATAAAGAAAACAAAAAATATTGGTTGCCTACCATAAAGAACTAATAATGAAATCATTAGCTAGATGGATGGAAAAAATATAAATTGGTGTTGTCCATAAACTCAGATGTCCTCAGACTCATATAGTAATTTTTGGTGGTATCATCGAGCTCATGGGTGTGCTTAGTGGGGTCAACCACCTCAGAAATGGGCCAACCAAAATCCTTGTGTGGAAGTAGTGAATTACCTGAAAATCATGTAGGAGGTCCCTACTGAGTACAAAGATAGATATGGATATCCTTGAGTTTTCTCTTTATATAATCCAAATTATAATAGATATCATGTGGGAGGTGATATGGTGGCCTAATATACTCATCAATGACTATAGATGATGCAAAAGAGCTATAAATGGTTAAATTAATGCATGAATTAAAATAATAAAAAACAATTAAGTAATCAAATCAAAACATTATTCCATACATATATATGTGATTAATGATACATTATTAAATATATAATACAAATATAATATAAAAAATAGACCCAAGATAGAGTATAATAGGTTAGGGGACATGGAAAAACTAAATAGTATAGATAGTGTCATCGTTATCCACATCAGTAGTCATATCCCAAATAGTGAGGGTCTAGATAAAATCTTTCCTATATATACTAGAAATTTTGGTGGAGGTAGGGTTATCAACCACTGTAGTAGGTTGCATGGTGTTGGTAGTGTCACGACCTATCCTCGGGGCACGTGTCGTGACTACCCCAAGCCCACCTTCCATAGTCCAGGGGCTGGCGACTAGCACCAAAGGCGAATCCCCGATAAAAAGGGATGGCATTACCTTTAAACCTATAACACACACAGTCTGAACACAAGCAGTGGGAGAAACAAGTACTAATATAGAAAATAAAAGTGTGGTGAAAGTAAGTGGGCTAGAATACAAACCCAACTGAACAACAAGTACAAGTACAAGTAAAAATGGAAAACAGCTCCTGGATCATCCACCGGGGAATCCTACCTGAAGGGCAGGTATAGAACTCGAACAACTCGTCCCTAAAGTACGTCCTATCTAGTCCAGCTCCGAGAAGCCTCATGTCCGTCATCCTCATCCTTGATCACTACTGACCATCGTCTACACAGAACACAACAAGGTGTGGGCGAAGCCCGTGTAAGGGTGAGTATAAAAATACTCAGTAGGGGACCCCGAGACCCCCAAAGGTCTCCCGGAATCCAATAAGGATAAATCACAAAAGAAATATACAATAAAGAAGTCTCAAACAACCCTACTTAGGTGTATTCCCATACATATACCTAAGTTACCAGTCACAGCCGGCTCCAACTCTCGAGCCCAAGAACAACCCAGTCCACAAAGGAAGTAAAGTTGATCACCTCGGTGATAACGATTGAAAGTAAAGACTCAACTCACATAGGTATACAACACATGAATAGGGGTAGATATGATTAGATGTATCCTCTGAATTATCTCCTCTGTTGAACCCATGTAGGATTCTGGAACAATATCAGCGCTGCCGAACCCATGTAGGATCCCAGTACAAAAGTCATCACTGTAGAACCCACATAGGATCCCGGTACAGAAGTCACCACTGTCGAACCCATAGAGGATCCTGGTACAGTATAATCGCTATCGAACCCACGGAGGATCCTGGTACACTATCGTCGCTGTCGAACCCACAGAGGATCCTGTCATCTCAGTCATAGCCAGCTCTAGGCTTCCTGCAAACAACACGATCGATTATGGGAGGGTCCACTCCTTGAGCCAGATTTCAATACATCAAATACCATGAAGTCTCGAGTTGATGTATCCCGTAGTTTCGTCTCATCTTAAGGAACCCAATGCGATAGACGGCTCGTCAATCGGACGCTCGGTCTGTGAGTTATTTTCATTTCCGTTCTAGGGGCCCGATTGGTTTTAGTCTTAAACCAACCCAATATTACACCAAATGCATCTGAACCTAAAGTGGAGTATGCCAAAAGAATTGTCTCGCTCCAAGAATTTCATCTTCGTAGACGGTTCGTCGATCTGACACCCGTAGCCCAAGATGCGGGCTAAAAGGTGAAAATGGCCATAGCGGGTCCGGGTCTGGTCCGACCCAGTCGACCGACCCGGCTCGACCTGGTCCGAACCGAGTTCTGGCCCGGTTCGCAAATGCGGCCCGACTTGAGTGGTCGGCTCAGCCCGAGTGGGTGGCCCAAACCAAGGGAGCGGCCCAGCCCTAAGGGGTGGCCTAGCCTAAAGGCACGGCCCGGCCCGAAGGGGCGGCCCTGCCGTAGCGGCCCAGCCGAGGGGCAGCCCAGCCGTGGTGGCCCAGCCCGTGGCATCCCATCCAACCACGCATGGGTGGGGGTGCCCCCCCCCCACCCCGGTTTGTCGAACAGAACCGGCTCTTTGCATTGGTTTGAGAGTCGTGGGACCCGGGTGGTCCCACTTGTCCGACTCCACAGCGGCCGGCCCGGCCGACTACCTCCACACCTCCACCACAGCACGAGGGCACCGCGGTCCTACTGCCCTCCGTGCGGCGTGACAACGCCGCACCACCGCCTCCACAGCTCGACCTGGCCGTGGCACGACGGGGCCACGCATCTCCATCGACTGCGGCCCTCCCAGCCATGGTTCCTCTTCAGCGTGGTGCAATGGCACCACGCCCCTTCGGCATCGCCACGACCTGCCTGGCCATCGCTTGGTTCCTCTGCGCGGTATGGCGGTGTTGCACCCTTTTGGCGACCTGGAAGCCTTGCGCCACCATCTTCTTTTTTTGGTCTACCTCCGTCATCATCAAACAGAAACAAATAAAGGGGGGATGGTTGGACCATGTTTGTGCAGTTCGAAACCACCTCATCATACGATAACATTTGGCTTACCAAACCATAAATTTTTACGACAAAGAACATAGGTTTAATCTCATATTTAAAAAAATAATTCAAATCCCCCAACCTCGATTCGATGAATGTTGTCGATGGTGTGGGAGAAGAATTCGAATATGTCGTCATACGTTGCCCCTGTCACACGCTGCTGATCCCGAGCTCGAGTGTTGTCCTCGTTCTTCATCGAAGATAGTGCGTTCTTCGTTGGAGAGGATGTCATTCTCCATGAATTCTCCCAAATCTCTCCCAAAGTTCCACCACCAATGAAAGGATCACCAATGCCAAAATAAAATAATAGCTTCCCTATTATTTTATTATTGCCATGAAATCAAAAATAATTCAAAGAATTTAAATCACTTCAAATTAATTAATTGGCATTAATTAATTATTTGGTGTGTTGGCACCATAATGAGGGAAGGTGGAAAGTGAAGAGGCTCCAAAAATTTATGGGGGAAGTGAAGATTTCATCCTCCTTAATTGGGGGTTCAAGGGAGTTAGAGAGGTCACGTGGGCCCCACCTAATAATCCTCCAAGTGAGGTTATTTGGGGGTGGGCCCCACCACCATAACCTCTTATGAGAGGTTATGGTGTGGTGGACCCCCCCCCCCTCCAACCACACCTTGGTGGTTTTAACCACCACTAATAAAACAAAGTGAATACTTTATTTTATTCAAATTAA
Source organism: Viscum album (assembly GCA_963277665.1). Classification (NCBI taxonomy): domain Eukaryota; kingdom Viridiplantae; phylum Streptophyta; class Magnoliopsida; order Santalales; family Viscaceae; genus Viscum; species Viscum album. The sequence continues at coordinate 1,703,157,734 of OY728141.1, read as the reverse complement.
TTAAAAACCTCCAAAAAAATTACCTTCCACTCATGATAAAACGCAAATGTGGTAATGGTCTCCTTAAGATAATACCAGCACTGCAAGTTCAACGGTGTCCTCAGATTTCAATTCCGAGCACTAGTTAAAATGATATAAATCCCGTACATAATTTTACTAAACGTACCCGAAAAAAACTTCATAAATTGATTTTGGGAACACCAAGCCTTGGAATCAAGCGTCGTCAGAAACTGTGGACTAGTAAAATTCCCATGTATTAAAAAAAATCCACAGAAATTCTTGTTCCTTACATTCTCCCCACCTCAGGGTTTTACGTCCCCATAATCTACAACTGACACTAAGGAAACAAATGGGGGTACTGAGCATGCATATAAGCCTCCCGCTCTCATGTTCTCTCCTGGAGGTTCTCATGCTGCCAGCGAACACACACCAATGTTATCAACCGTCCACATAGGACCTGCTCCTATCAATCCTCAATCACTACAGGAACCCCCATGAATGTCGCCCTGTCATCGATGTCCATCTCCCTGTGGTTGATGATGTGGGACGGGTCGTGAACGTATCTCCTCAACTGAGATATGTGGAAGACGTCGTGCACCCAGTGCAACTGAGGTGGAAGAACCAATCGGTAAGCCACCTTGCCTACCATGTGAAGGACCTGGAAAGGTCCGATGAATCGCAGACACAACTTTCCACCTCGGCCAAATATTCGTAGACCTCGTCGAGGTGAGACCTGTAGAAAGATGTGGTCACCATCCTCGAACCACAGTGGTCTTTGTCTTTTATCAGTATAGGACTTCTGCTTGCTTTGTGCCGTCTTCATCCTCTCCTGTATGATATGCACCTTTTCCATCATAGCCTACACCATCTCTGGTCATACAAGTTCTGACTCCCCTGGGTTAGTCCAACACAGTTTTGATCTACAAGGTCGGTCGTATAGTGCCTCATAAGGTTCCATCTCAATGGTAGAGTGGTGGCTGTAATTATACGCAAATTCTACCAAGGGTAATTGACCCTCCCAACTGTGACCAAAGTTGAGGATGCATGCATGAAGCATATCCTCGAGAGTCTAAATGGTCCTCTTAGTCTAACCATCTATCTAAGGATGGAAGGCGGTGCTCAAGCGATGTTGCGTCCCAAAATCCTCATGTAACCCATTCCATAGCCGGGAAGTTAAACGAGCATCTTGATCAGAGATGATCGTCGATGGAACACCATAAAGCCATAAGATCTCTTGTACGTAGAGGTGTATCAAGCTCTCTACTGAGCCCTACTCTCAGATCGGTAGGAAGTGGGCTGACTTGGTGAGTCGGTCTACGATCACCCAGATAGAGTTGTGTCCTCTAGATGTACGTGGAAGTCCCATCACAAAATCCATGGATATCCCATCCCACTTCCACTTTGGGACCTCTAAGGGATGAACTAAGCCTGTTGGAACCTGGTGCTCCGCCTTCACTTGCTAACAAGTGAGGCATCGTGAGACAAACTCTACTACTGCCTTCTTCATACCTGGCCACCAGTGCTGTCGTCGGAGGTCATGATAAATCTTTTCCACTCTTGGATGTACCGCTAAAGGAGATGTGTTGAACTCCCTCAACACTTCCTCCTGAATTGAAACTGGTACCATGCTACGTCCTCTGAAGAGAATGATGTGATCCCCGCCTTAAGAAAATTCATCAGGTTCCTAACCTGTAGATATCCGAGCACGTCGCGTCTCACAGTCAACATCCCCATGCAAATCCTCCCTAACTCGCTGAAGAAGTGGATAAGTGACTGTGAGATACTGTAGAATGGCTGATCTGTCTCTATCCACAAAGGATATCTGCAACGCGGTCAGCTTCTTTCTCGCCTCTCCTAGCATCTGAATGCCTGATCTCGTGATTAGAGCATCTGCTACAATGTTCCCCTTACCAAGAGTATAGACTATCTCAAAGTCATAATCATGGAGGAACTTGAGCCATATTTTCTATCTTAGGTTCAGGTCCTTCTGCAAGAATATTTTCCTGAGACTCTGGTGATCAGAGTTGACTATAAAATGTTTTCCCATCAGATAGTGCCACCACATCTTCGTGAAGACCACTGCTGCTAACTCCAGGTCATGGGTAGCGTAGTTCGGCTCGTGTTTCCCCAACTACTGAGAACCATACGTGATCACTTCTCACTCCTAAATCAGGACACACCTGATTCTGGTCCCTAATTCATCATTGTAAACTATGTACCCAATGCCCTCCTCCGGTAGCCTCAAGATGGGTGCACTATTCAACCTCTGCCTTTGCTCGTGAAAGATCTGTTGGCATCTCTCTGAACACACAAAGGGTTTCCCTTTCTTCTTCAATGCTGAAAGAAGTGCTATAACTTTGGAGAAGTCTGGTACAAATCTCCAATAGTACCCAGCCAGTCCCAGAAAACTCCGTACCTCCATCACACTCCGAGGTGGATCCTAAGAAAGCACTGCCTCAATCTTCGCTGAATCCACTGCAACTCCAGCCTCCGAGATTACATGTCCCAAGAAGTGAACCACTCAAATCCAAAACTAACACTTCGAGAGCTTGCCATAAAATGGTGCTCTAGGAGTGTGTCCAATAATACCCACAAATGGTAGGTATGCTCCTCCTCAGTAGTCGAGTAGATCAGTATGTCATCGATGAAGACTAAAAAAATCAATCGAGGTAAGGATGGAAGATCTTGTTCATGAGACTCATGAAAGCTGCTGGAGCGTTGGTTACGCTGTAGGACATAACCAAGAACTCGTAGTGGCCATACCGACACTTGAAGGCCGTCTTCTGCACATCCCCATCTCGAACTCTGAGCTGATGATATCCTGACCTAAGTTCTATCTTTGAGAACCATCGTGCTCCCTTGAGCTGATCAAAGAGGTCTTCAATCCTCAGGAGTGGGTACTTGTTCTTCACGGTCACCTGGTTCAGTAGACGGTAGTAAACACAGAGCCGCAAGCTCCCATCTGCCTTCTTGGCGAACAAAATCGGGGATGCCCAGGGTGAAAAACTGGGTCGGATAAATCCTTTCCCCTTCAAGTCCTCCAATTGTACCTGCAGCTCACGAAGCTCAGCGGGATCCATCAGATATACTGGAGTAGATATCGGTGTCTTCCTAGGGTACAGGACAATGTAGAATTCCACCTCTCTGTTAGGAGGTAGTCCTGTAACATCGTCAGAAAAAACATCCACATACTAATCCACCACAATAGGAAAACTCGGACTCCGCACATCAACCACTCCGAGAATGAGGATCGCCAACTGATGTGTGATCTGTTTCCCCATAATTTGGGTAAGTCCATCCTGCACTGCAAAGGATCCCTTTTCTCCAGTGAAGGTAAAACTCATTCCATCCTCGAAGATACACCGCACTCTCCGCCTAATACAGTCAATCTGAGCCTGAAATGTAGATAACCAGTCCATACCCAAGATGGCGTCGTAAGGCCTCAACGCCGCTATGAGGAGATCCCAACTAAAGATCTCGCCTCCAAGAGTAAGCTCACACTGCCGAAACCAGTACGTAATTATCGAGTCTGCTCCTGTAGGAGTCTCTAGTCATAAACATCGATCCATTGGCTTCGTCAGAATCTCTGAGCTCCAAACAAGGGCAGTGACAATAAAATAATGACTCGCACCTGTGTCTATAAGTACTATATCAAGGGTGTAGTAGAGATATAGAGTACCTCGAATCATCTCAGGTGCGCCGTGGTCATAGGCCTCGACTGCCTGGAGCTGAGCCCACCTCTTCCTGCCATCTCCCTATGGTCGGGGTGGACCTCCTGGTGGTGGTGGTGGTAGGTCCTCGAAACGTCGTCCACCACATGTTGCTCGACCAGCTCCTCTAACACATCTACATGATCCCGGTGGACCACCACAGTCAACCCTCTACCTCTTCCTGGGAGTTCCCTATACTTTCTAATTCTCATCTGCATGGTGGTTCGGGCAGTCATGAGCCATGTGACCCTGCCAGCCGCATGCATAGCACTGCCTGCTCCTCGTATGGTTGGCTCTGCCTCATGTACCCCACACAACCGAACCTGTATCCTGGGGTCTCTTACCTGATTTCCTGGTCTGCTTGGACCTCTACGGCATCTGTCTACTGCAGGCTATAGAGGATTCCGCTATGTGTCTCCCTGTGGTGGGTCTCGTTGCTAGTGTCTACTCAGTAAGAAAACTCTCCACAAGAAGTGCTTGCTCTAGCACCCCTTCCTGCATCGGGATGTTAAGGGAGATCATCGAAGCCCTGATCTCATGCCCGAGTCCCTACTCGAAGATCCAGGCCCTGAAGAATGGGTCTCGTACCATATCCATGGGGTAGCATGAGAGATCGGTAAACCTCGCTAAGTACTAAGCTACTGTCATGTTTCCCTATTGCAGATGATGTAAATCCTGAATCTGCACCTTATGAAGGGTGGCTGGAACAAAATATGACCATAAGAGACTCTCAGAGTCTTCCCAGAGTAATAATGCCTCGTCATGCACCTGGAGCATCTAACTCCACCATCTGCCTACTGCTGCATGCATGAGACTCACGGAAAGGATCACCATGAGGTCGGATGGTGTCCCTACCAATCTGAAAACTCTCACAACATCCTCCAACCAATCCTCAGTTTCCTTTGGGTCTGTCTCTCCCTAGAACCTGGGCGGCCTCTAGTGTTGAAACTCGTGAAACACACTCAGACGGCATGCACTCTCTACTGCTGGAGCTGGTGGTATCAGTGGCCCAGCGGGTAGTGGTACCACTGGTACCTCCACTATGATGGGGCCATGCATCGAGGCCTCGTTGCTCAGTGGGCTACCATCTCGTATGAAACTCGGAACCCTAGCTGGCTGCCTTCGTGAGGCCATCTGGAAAAGAAATAGGTGTGCGACGGTTAAAACAGTATACCAAGTGAGAAGACATAAAGTAATCACGAAGAAAACATTTCAAAGAAAACACACACGCAATTAGTGTTTTCGTGCACTCAGTCGGAAATCAGAAGCCAGAGTCCTAGTGTATGGATATGTCAGCCGCCGCACCAACACTGATTTCCCTAAACTAATAACCACACCCAAAACACTTAACACTATTGCTGTTAAAAGAATCAGAGTCTAAGTTCTGCAGTAGAACTGACTCCTATGATACCAATATGTCACGACCTGTCCTCAGGGCCCGTGCTGTGACCACCCCAAGCCCGCCTTCCATAGGCCAGGGGATGGCGACTAGAAATAAAAGAGAATACCCAAAAAAAGGGAAGGCATTGCCTTTAAACCTGTAACACACACAATCTGAACACAAGCAGTGGGAGCAACAAGTACTAATATAGAAAAGAAAAGTGTGCAGAAAGTAAATGGGCCAGAATACAAACCCAACTAAACAACAAGTACAAGTATAAGTAAAAAAGGGAAAACAACTCCTAGATCATCCAACGGGGAATCCTACTTGAAAAGTAGGTACAGAACTCGAACAAATCATCCCTAAAGTACATCATGTCTAGTCCATCTCTGAGCAGCCTCCCATCCATCACCCTCATCCCTGATCACTGTTGACCGTCATCTGCATAGAACAAAACAAGGTGCGGGTGAAGCCCATGCAGGGGTGAGTATAACAATACTCAGTAGGGGACCCCAAAACCCCTGAAGGTCTCCCAGAATCGACTAAGGATAAACCACAGAAGAAAGATACAATCACGAAGTATAAACCAACCCTACTTAGGTATATTCCCATGCATATTCCTAAGTTACCAGTCACAGTCCGGCTCTAACTCTCGATCCCAAGCATAACCCAGTCTACAAAGGAAGTGAAGTTGATCACCTCGGTGATAATGACTGAAAGTAAAGACTCTACTCATATGGGTATACAACACATGAAGAGAGGTAGAGATGATTAGATGTAGCATCAGAATCATCTCCTCTGTCGAACCCACATAGGATCCTGGAACAAAATTAGCACTGTCGAACCCAAGTAGGATCCCGGTATAGAAGTCACAATTGTCGAACCCACACAGATACCAGTACAGAAGTCACCACTGTCGAAACCAGGGAGGATTCTAGTAGAGTATCATCACTGTCATACCCACGGAGGATCCTGGTACAGTATCATCACTATCGAACCCACAGAGGATCCTGTCATCTCAGTCACAGCCAACTCTAGGGTTCTCGCACACAGCACGCTTGATTCCGAGAGGGTTTGCTCCACGAGCAAAGTGTTGATACATAAAATAACATGAAGTCTTATTTTGATGTATCCCATAGTTCTGTATCATCATAAGGAACCAAATGCGATAGACGGAACGTCAATAGGATGCTTGGTCTGTGAGTTATTGGAATTTCCATTTGAGGGGCCTGGTTGGTTTTTAGGATCAAGTCAACCCGACCGTACCCCAACTGTATCCGAACCTCAAGTGGAGTATGCCAAAATAATCTTCTAGCTCCATGAATTCCATCTCTATAGATGGTTCATTGATCGGAAACTCGTTGCCCAAGATGCGGGCTAGAAGGTGTAAATGGCCATAGCGGGTTCGAGTCTGCTATGACCCAGTCGACTGACCCGGCCCGACCCGGTTCGAACCGGGGACTGGCCCGGTTCACGGATGCGGTACGACCTGAGTGGTCGGCCCAACCCAAGTGGGCAGCCCGAACCAAGGGATTTTCCTTACCCTAAGGGGCGGCCCAATCCGAAGGCGCGGCGCGGCCCGACCCAAAGTGGCAGCCCATCCGAGGGGCGCCCCTGCCGTGGAGGCCCGGCCGAGGGGGGGCCCAATTGTGGCATCCCATCTAGCCACGCGTGGGAGGGGGTTCCCCCCCTGGGTTTGTCGAATGGAACCGGCGCTTTGCACTGGTTCGGAAGGCGCGGGACCTGGGTGGTCCCGCTTGTCATGCTCCACGGCGGCCGGCCTGGCCAGCCGCCTCTGCACCTCCACCGCGGCGCGACGGCACCGCGGTCATGCTGTCCTCTACGCAGCGTGATGGTGCCACATCACCACCACCACAGCCCAACATGGACGTGGCCTTCGGCTCCACTATGTGGCACGACGACGCCATGCTTCTCCATCCATCATGGCCCTCCCAACTGCAGTTCCTCTCCGGTGTGGTCTGATGACATCGTTCCCCTTCAGAACCACCATGGCCCACCTGGCCGTAGCTTAGTTCCTCTGCGTGGCATGGCAGTTTTACACCCCTACGGAGACCCGGTGGCCTTGTGCCACCAGCTCCTTTTTACAGTCCACCTCTGTCATCATCAAACAGAAACAAACAAATGGGGGAGGGTCGGGCCGTGTTTGTGTGGTCCGAACCCTCCTCGTCATGCGATAACATTTGGCTTACTAAACCAGAAATTTGTACGATAAATAACAGAGTTTCAGTCTCATATTTAAAAAATAATAATTCAAATCCCCTGACCTCGATTCGATGAACATTGTAGATGGCAAGGGAAAAGAATTCGAAGACGTCGTCATACATTGCCCCCGTCACACGCCATCGATCTCGAGCTCGAGCGTCATCCTTATTCTTCATTGAAGATAGTGCATTCTTTGTTGGAGAGGATGTCGTTCTCCAAGAATTCCCCCAAAGAGCTCCCAAAGTTCCACCACCAATGAAAGGATCGCCAATGCCAAAATAAAATAATAGCTCCCCTATTATTTTATTATTGCCATTCAATCAAAAATAATTCAAAATAATTCAAATCACTTCAAATTAATTAATTGGAATTAATTAATTCTTTGGTGTGTTGGCACCATAATGAGGGAAGGTGGAAAGTGAAGAGGCTCCAAAAATTTGTGGGGGAAGTGAAGAGTTCATCCACTTTAATTGGGGGTTTAAGGGAGTTAGAGAGGTTGGGTGGGCCCCACCTAATAATCCTCCAAGGGAGGTTATGTGGGGGTGGGTCCCACCACCATAACCTCTCCTGATAGGTTATGGTGTGGTGGCCCCCAACTTCAACCACCACTAATAAAATAAAGTGAATACTTTATTTTATTCAAAATAATTAAAAACCTCCAAAAATTATCTTCCACTGGTGACAAAATGCAACTGTGGTAAAGGTCTCCTTAAGTGAATACCAGCGCTACGAGTTCAACAGTGTCCTCAGATTTCAATTCTGAGCACTGGTTCAAAAGATATAAATCTTGCACATGCGTTTACTAAACGTACCTGAAAAAAACTTCAGAAATTGATTCCGGGCACACCGAGCCTCGGAATCAAGCATCGTTAGAAACTGCGGACTCGTAAAATTCCCATGTATTAAAAAAATTACACGGAAATTCCAGGTCTTTATAGGTAGTGGGCTCAGTCATGACATGTTTTGGGGAGTTGTTGATCTGTAATGGGGTCGTACATCTTGAAAATGGATCGATAAGAGGAAATTTAGAGGAAGATGGGAGGGTGGGGTTCTTTCCCCATTGGTCATTTTATGCAAGATAATCCTAATAGGAAATTGGTTATATAAGCTACAATGGTATTCTAACCTGGGTGAGAGGTTGGGTAGGAAGAGAGGTAGATAAAGGGTCTACAAAGGAGGTGGGTGGATAGATGTAGAGGATGGTGGTGGGGCAAGGATGGGGATCTGGGATGGCTCGGTGAATGGAATGCATAGGTGGTGGAAAATATATGTACGGTTCTCTAGTAGACATTATATAACTATCCTGATATCTAATTCCATGGGTGGGGAAGGTGTGTGGGTGGTAGGGGGTGGTGTAGTTGTGCTAAGTCGAGATAAAGTGGTGGAAGCAGGGGAAGGTGCCGGGTCATGTAACAACCGAAAGTTTTTCAATGGAAATTCCATTATTGTATTTATGTCATAAAATAACATGAAAACACAAAATAACAAACTACTAAGTGATAAGTGACCTTTAAACATAAGTTTGTCACTTCTGTGTTCGGAATTTTAAAAATCTGACATATACGGTTGTTCTCAAGATGATTTTTGGAGTCTAATGAAACAAAAATAATTTTCAGTGAATAGTAACATACCCTTAGGAATAGTAACATACCCTTATGATTTGTAATATGACCCTTATGAATAGTAAATCATCAAACATAATAGTAACATTACCCATGAATAATTAAATAAAATTTAGACATCTTAGAAAGTGACAATTTGACCTTAGTAAACGTTTTGGAATTTTGTAAGTCATAAATAATTAATTATAATTAATTAATTAATTTAAAGGAAAATTTACTTTATTAAAATGTGTTCATTAATCATTGAATCAATTTCTTATAGTTTTTATATAATTTTATAAGGCCCTACGTAATTTGTAAAAGCACTATAAAATCAGTTTTAATCTTAAAAACTGTTTTTTTAAAGTAAAGTATGATTTTAATTAAATATTAAAATAATAATATTTAGATAATTATTTTTGAAAAATGGAATTCATTTTTGTAATCTAAACATCAAAAAATGGTTGGGGTAAATTTTTGGGATTTTTCTGAGATACTTGAATTTTTGATGAATAGTAGAATCTACTAATTCACAATAAATGCTAAATAATGGATTAATTGAGTCATCGATGATGTTATGCTGATGTAAGACCACTTGGTTCTGGATCACAAGATAAAATTACTATTCTTGTTCATCCAAGACTCACTATTCCTTGTATTAGGGGAAATTAATAAACTAATGAATTTTATATTAAGGAAACCCCTCTCCCCTCCACTATAAAAGCCACCCTTCACACCTGCATTTCCTCACACCTCTAAAGCTCCAAGACTTCTCTAAAATCTGGCCAAAAACCTTCCATATCCCCTATCCCACGTCCAAGGGCTTATGGTCTCATCAAAATACCAATCGTAGGCCCTTAAAGAGGTTCTCAAGAGAAGGATTCAAGAGGTAATTTCTCTCCCTCTTCTCCTTTAATTCCCTTTCAAGTTCAAGTTCATTTCTTGATCTCTCCCCACATCTATTCATCCAAATTGTATATTAACTCCATAATTATACATATACTTTAATTTTATTATTATTATTTGATATTATATCATCCCACCCCATTTCCCTCTTCCTTTTATTTTATTAAAGAGAACGTTGTTCGTGAGGTGTTAATTTATCACCTTCAAGAACAACATACTTTCTTCTTCCATTTCTACCGTTATATCTAGACATGAAACAATTTTTATGGTTGAACCATAATATTTTATATGTATTATGTTCTATTTAAAGTTCTGGAACTAACTTATGATCACATTTCTAAGTGATAAAATAAAACAAGTTCATTATGATCGAAAAACCGCCCAAATTAACCCAAATAATCATCATTGAATTCTCATCTAATGACTCATCCAAATGGATCTAATTTGATGCATTAAAAGATCACAAAAACTCCTAAAATATAATTAATAAAATCTAATATTATTTTTGGATTTTTACCCATGTTCTACCCAAACTTCAATTTAAGAATACAAGTGAACCACTCAAGAAAACCATAAAAACAAACATTCCCAAATAATGTTTTTAAACGCTATAACTCATCCAAAAGAACATAAATTCACTTAATGAAATCATAATGAATCATATTAATGTACACAAGTTTCTATATTTCTAATTAATTAATATAATTTCATTATTCAGGACATTAAATAGAAGGAAGCATTTGGGTATAAGGTAAGGGGAAATCTCGAACCCAATTTTCTTCCTTCGAGTTCTCCCTCTTTCACTTCATTTTTGATAAGTTTACTCCTTAAAGATAATTTTTTCATCATTTTTTTTCCTTTTATGGGATATACATGTTTGTCACTGGTTTTTATGTCAATCCAAATGTTTTCCAAAAGAACTCCTCTTTTAAGAACACCCCTTTTACTTCTCACTCAAAGTGGACGGTTCTTGTAACATGTATGTTATTCCCTCTTTCTTTTGGGAACCCAAAGCTTATGAATGTGTTATTATGAGATGAAACCCATTCCATTCCATGGGTTAGTTATGTACATTTTTTACATGTGTTCTATGTGGAAATAATGATGATGATAATGTTATGATGTGACGGGTGTGCCCGTAATTATATAGCGCAACATGAATGTTTAAATGTGACAGGTGTGCCTGGAATTATACAGCTCTCTAATGCATTGGGTAAAGTGATTAATCTCATGAGTAAATGTGAAATGATGTGTGAACAAGATTCTATCTTGGTTCACAAGTATGTGTGGTAGTTAATCACTAATACATGACGTTTCATTTTTATTCTTTTCCACATTTCAAGTCTTATATTTATGATTCCTCTCATGTTCATGATCTTTTTCCCATGTTATGATTATGCTCACCCCATGATATATTGTTCTTATCTATCCTCTTACTGGGCTTCTAGATCACCCCTTTTTATGTATATCCTCAGGTGGCTACATGTATTAAGGAGATGAAAAGTTCCAATAGGAAGCTAGAGAAGAAGAAATTAAATAAACGTTTATGCTTGGTGTTGTATTTGTTATGTATGGTCCTAGTTTACCCAAGACAATAAACCTTTGGATCCTCTATGTGTAATATTATTTTGTTGTTTATCTTTAAAATGATTTAATAGTAATGTAAAAAAGAGGTCGAGTCGCTATAGTTGGTATCAGAGGCAAGGTTTAGTTAATTTGGGAATTAGGATTAGTGAACCCTAGAGGAAACCTATAGCATGAGACTAAGTACAAATATACACACAAGAATATTTACCTAGGGATCCCATATGTTATTTTTTTGGTATAATTGTTTAAATGAATAAGTTATTCATGACTTGTTTAGTTAAGTTTTGTTATATCCTTTTCTATTTTATAAAATGGTGGGAACCAGGAGAAATCATGCCAACAACTCATGCGAGGGCCAATGAAAAAGTTTCCCAAACGACATCCCTAATGATTTGGGAGGTGGAGTACAAAACTTCATGGCGATGATTACCCAATTATATTAGGTTATTAATAATAACCATAATAATGGGGAATGCCCTCCTTCACAAAAGAGGGAGAAACTAGCTATTGAATGTTTTATGCGGCAACCACCACCGACGTTTTATGGATCTTCTGATCCACTAGTTGCATAACAGTGGGTCAAATCCATGGAGAAGATCTTTTCTGTGCTTCACTGTTCTAAGACGGAGAAGGTGACTCTATCTGTTTATCGTCTAGATGGAGAAGCCGATCAACGGTGGGCTTTGATTAAGAACACCAAGCTAAGGGAGGAAATTGAAGAGATGGAATGGGAAGACTTTAAGATAATGATTCTTAATAAGTATTTCCCACGAACTCTTTGCACGAAGATGGAGAGAGAATTCATAGAGCTCAAGAAAAAAGAAGAAGAATCTGTCACAATCTATGAAGAGAATTTCACAAGGCTTTCAAGGTATGATTCGGGTTTTTTTATCAATAATGATAGAAAAATTTATAGATTCTTTAGTGGATTAAAACCACACCTTCGAAAGGCTCTTGAAATTCGAGAATTTGGGAGTTATGAAGAAGTTGTACGGTGTGCTCTAAAAGTGGAGATGGATTTTGGAGAATGGTCCCATGGCTTTGGTGATAAGAAGAGAAAGATGGAGTTTCAAGTTGGTGGATCTAATGACAATGGTGGGAAGAAAAAATCAACGACCCACATGCCAAAAATGTGGGAAGTTGCACAATGGGAACTGCCTCAAAGGGATGGGGAAATGCTTCAAGTGTGGGAAATAAGGACATCATACTCAAGAGTGTAGAAATGAAATGAAAATGAAGGAGAATGTAGCCGATTAAAGGAGAGAACCACTCATGGTTCAATGCTATAACTATAGGGAGCTAGGGCACTATGAAAACCAGTGCACTAAACCTCAAGCTCTTGAGGGTAATCAGCACCAGTAGCCACCAAAGCCAAAGGAACAAGGGAATGCTTATTCCATCACTACTGTGGAGGTGGATCATGATAATGAAGTCATATAAGGTACAATTACTATTCACTAAAGAATGGAAAAAATCTTATTTGATTCGGGTTCTATGCATTCCTTTATATCTTGCAAGTTTGCTAGAACTATAGAATCGAAGCACCAAATCCTTGAAGTAGAGATATATGTAAAAACACCAAGTGGTGTAATCATTGCAACCCAAGTGTTTGACTCTTCTCCCGTTAGCGTATGTAGGAAGATTCTTCCGGAAAATATCATAATACTTCCTTTGGTGGAATTTGATGCTATAATGGAAATGTATTAGCTCTCATTATATAGAGCACATGTCAACTGTCAGGAAAAAAGAAATATCTTTTCATATTCCAAACCATCCCATTCTCCTCTACAAATTCAAGGAAGATCATGAATCTCCTTTAAAAAATCCTTCAATGGTGTGGGTGTTGATTCCCTATGAAGAAGAATACCTCGCCCAAATGGTTGAGTCGAAGGAAAGTTCCAACCTTGAGGAAATTTCCATCGTGAGGGAATATGGCGATGTATTTCCCGAAGAGTTACCCAGAATTCCCCTGGATCATGAGGTAGAGTTCTCAATTGAACTCATACCCAGAGCTACTCCTATCTCGAAGTGCCCCTATAGGATGGCTCCTATCGAAATGGAATAGTTAAAGAAGCAGCTGCAAGAGCATCTAGACAAAGGGTTCATACGCCCTAGTGCATCACCTTGGTATGCACCAGTGCTCTTTGTGAAGAAGAATGATGGAACAATGCGGCTGTGTATCAATTATCAGGAACTCAACAAGATCACCGTAAAGAAAAAGTATCCTCTCCTAAGGATTGATGACTTGTTCGATCAGTTAAGAGGTGCTCAATACTTCTCAAAGGTGGATCTTCACTCTGGATATCATCAGGTAAAGGTGAAGAAGAAAGATATTCATAAGACTGCCTTCCGAACAAGGTATGGGCACTATGAGTTTTTGGTGATGCCCTTTGGACTTACTAATGACCCTGCAATCTTCATGGATTTGATGAATAGACTCTTTATACATTACCTCGACAAATTTGTGTTAGTGTTTATTGATAATATTCTCATCTACTCTAATAGAAAGGAGGAACATGAAGAACATCTAAGACTTGTGTTGGCGACATTGAGAAAGGAGAAGTTGTATGCCAAGTTCAGAAAGTGTGACTTTTGGATGAAGCAAGTCACGTTCTTGGGACATGTGATAACAAGTGAGGGAATTTCTATGGATGCTTCAAAGAAAAAGGCGATTGAGTAATGGCTCAGGCCATCCAGTGTCATAGAAATCCATAGTTTTCTTGGATTAGCTGGGTACTACTGACGTTTTGTGAGAAACTTCTCACGATTGTCAGCCCACTAACTAAGTTAACAAGGAAAGGGGTAAAGTATGTCTGGACAGAAGAATGTGAGGGAAGCTTCAAAGAGCTAAAGAGAAGGCTGATCACTACACATGTACTCACACTACCGAAAATTGTAGAAAGTTTTGTGATATATAGTGATGCTTCAAAGAAAGGCTTGGGTTTTATACTCATGAAAAATGACAATGTAATAGCATACGCCTCATGGTAGTTGAATATCCATGAGCAGAACTCCCTGACGCATGATCTAGAGCTGGCAGCTGTGATTTTTGCCTTGAAAATATAGCGGTACTACCTTTATGGTGAGAAGTGTTAACTATACACTAACCACAAGAGCCTAAAGTATATATTCATACAAAAGGAGCTCAATATGCATCTAAGGAGATGGTTAGAGCTAATCAAGGATTATGATTGCTCTATTTACTATCATCCTGGAAAGGAAAACAAGGTAGATGATTATCTAAGAAGAAAAGAACATGTTACTCTTTCCATGTTGCAGATTGAGAAAGACCCTATCTTCTTAGATATGAAAAGGATGGATTTGGAAATCATAAGGGTAGGGGATACATCCTACCTTGCCCAAATGATTGTGCAACCATCCATCCAGGAGAAGATTAAGGAAGCACAAAGGGATGATGTGGAGATACAAAAGAGGGTGAATGCAGTAAAAGAAGGGAAGATGCAAGAGTTCCATATCGACGATGATGGTGTGATTCGGTTTGGAATGCAACTTTGTGTGCCTTCAACACCTGGGATAAATAAGGAGCTATTGGATAATGCATATAGCTCATCTTTCTCTATCCATCCTGGGAGTACCAAGATGTATCGTGATCTCCAAGAACACTTCTGGTGGGATAACATGAAGAAGAATATCACATAATATATATCAAGCTGCTTGGTATGTCCACAAGTTAAAGTTGAGTGAAAAAAGTCCAAAGGTATGATTCATCCATTACCTATACCCATGTGGAAATGGGAAAATGTTACTATGGACTTTGTCACAGGTCTCCTGAAGACGTCAAAGGGAAATAATGCGATATGGGTTGTGGTTGATCGACTCACCAAGACTGTCCGTTTTATCGCTATTCGAGAAGACCTCTTGCTAGAACAACTTGCAAAGATATATGTTAAGGAAGTGGTGAGACTGTACGGTGTTCCAATATCAATTGTGTCTGACCATGATCCAAGGTTCACATCTATGTTCTGGAGGAGCCTTCAACATGCTTTGAGTACTGAATTAAATTTCAGCACGAACTATCACCCTCAAACTGATGGCTAGTCTGAAAGAACAATTCAGACTCTTAAAGATATGCTAAGAGCCTTCTCTCTTGAATTCAAAGGTGGTTGGGATCAGCATCTCCCATTGGTTGAGTTCTCATACAACAATAGCTTCCACTCAAGTATTCAGATGGCTCCGTATGAAGTTCTTTATGGAAAGTGGTGTAGAACTCCAACCTATTGGGATGATGTTGGAGAAAGAAAGCTGCTTGGACCAGATCTTGTTCAAGAGATGATAGAGAAGGTTCAAGTCATCCAGAAACACATCAAAGCTGCTCAAAGTTGGAAAAAGAGCTATGTTGACAACCATCGAAGGGACTTGGAGTTCGACGTTAGAGATAATGTCTTCCTTCTAATATCTTCATGGAAGTGAGTCATGCGATTCGGGAAGAAAGGGAAGCTAAGCCCAAGGTATATTGGCCCCTTTGAGATCCTTGACCGCATAGGAGTCGTGGCCTATTATCTTGCACTTCCACCAAATATGGATCAAGTTCATGATGTGTTTCATGTATCACTACTGAGGAAGTACATACCAGACCCCTCACATGTACTAAACTCAGAGGTGGTGCATCTGGAAGATGATCTCTCATATCAGGAGCAGCCAGTAAAGATTCTGGACTGAAGTGATAAGGTTCTACGCAACAAGACAACCCATCTTGTCAAATTGTTGTGGAGGAACCATAAGTTTGAGGAAGCTACATGGGAACCAGAAGAGGAAATGAAGGAGAAGTATCCTCACCTGTTTGTGTAAAGTGAAATTTCGGGGGCGAAATTTCTTAAGGGTGGTAGAATGTAACGACCCAAAGTTTTTCAATGGAAATTACCTTATTATATTTATGTCATAAAATAACATGAAAATTGAACATAATGAACTACTAAGTGATAAGTGACCTTTAAACATAAGTTTTTCACTTCTGTGTTTGGAATTTTAAAAATCTGACATACACAGTTGTGCTCAAGATGATTTTTGGAGTCTAATAAAACAAAAACAATTTTCGGTGAATAGTAACATACCATTTGGAATAGTAACATACCCTTATGAATAGTAATATGATCCTTATGGATAGTAAATCATCCAGAATAAGAGTAACCTTACCCATGAATAATTAAATAAAATTTAGACATCTTAGAAAGTGACAATTTGACCTTATTAAACGTTTTGGAATTTTGTAAGTCATAAATAAGTAATTATAATTTAATTAATTAATTTAAAGGAAAATTAATTTTCTTAAAATGTGTTCATTAATTATTGAATAAATTTCTTATAGTTCTTATATAATTTTATAAGACCCTACGTAATTTTTGAAAGCACTATAAAATCAGTTTTAATCTTAAAAACTGTTTTTTTAAAGTAAATTATGATTTTAATTAAATATTAAATTAATAATATTTATAAAATTATTTTTGAAAAATTGACTTCAGTTTTGGATTATACACTTCAGAAAATGGTTGGGGTAAATTTTTGGGATTTTTCTGAGATACTTGAATTTTTGATGAATAGTAGAATCTGATAATTCCCAATAAATGCTAAATAATGAATTAATTGAGTAGTCGATGATGTTATGCTGATGTAAGACCACTTGGTTCGGGATCACATGATAAAATTAATATTATTGGTCATCCAAGACTCACTATTCCTTGTATTAGGGGAAAGTAATAAACTAATGAATTTTATATTAAGGAAACCCCTCTCCCCTCCACTATAAAAGCCACCCTTCACACCCTCATTTCCTCACACCTATCAAGATACAATCCTTCTATAAAATCTTCACAAAAACCTTCTCTATCCCATCCCCAACATCCAAGATCTTATGTTCTCATCAAAATACCAAGCTTAGACCCTTAAAGAGGTTCTCAAGAGAAGAATTCAAGAGGTAATTTCTCTCCCTCTTCTCCTCTAATTTCCTTTCAAGTTCAAGTTCATTTCTTGATCTCTACCCACCTATATTCATCAAAATTGTATTCTAACTCCATTATTATATATATACTGTAATTTTATGATTATAATGTGATATTATATCATCCCACCCCCTTTCCCTCTTCCTTTTATTTTATTAAAGAGAACGTTGTTCGTGAGGTGTTAATTTATCACCTTCAAGAACGAAATACTTTCTTCTTACATTTATACCTTCAGAATATTTTATATGTATTATGTTATATTTAAAGTTCTTGAACTAACTTATTATCACATTTCTATGTGATAAAATAAAACAAGTTCATTATGATCGAAAAACCGCCCAAATTAACCCAAATAATGATCATTTATTTCTCATCTAATGACTCAGCCACATGGATATAATTTGATTCATTATAAGATCATCCAAACTCCTGTAATATCATTAATAACATGTAATATCAGTTTTGGATGTTTACCCATGTTCTACCCAAACTTCAATTTAAGAATACAAGTGAACCACTCAAGAAAACCATAAAAACAAACATTCCCAAATAATGTTTTTAAATGCTATAACTCATCCAAAGGCACATAAATTCACTTAATGAAACCATAATGAACCATATTAATGTAAACAATGTTCTGGATTTCTAATTAATGAATATAATGTCATTATACATGACACTAAAGAGAAGGAAGCATTCGGGTACAAGGTAAGGGGAAATCTCGAACCCAATTTTCTTCTTTCGGGTTCTCCCTCTTTCACTTTATTTTTGATATGGTTACTCCTTAAAGATAATTTATTCATAATTATCTTTTATTTTCTGGGATATACATGTTTGTAACTGGTTTTTATTTCAAACCAAATGTTTTCCAAAATAACTCCTCTTTTAAGAACACCCCTTTTACTTCTCACTCAAAGTGGGCGGTTCTTGTAACATGTATGTCATTCCCTCTTTCTTTTGGGAACACAAATCTTATTAATGTGTTATTATGAGATGAAAACCATTCCATTAAATGGGTTAGTTATGTAAATTTTTGACATGTCTTCTATGTGGAAAGTATGATGATGATAATGTTATGATGTGACGGATGTGCCCGGAATTATAGAGCGCAACATGAATGTTTAAATGTGACAGGTGCACCCAGAATTATACAGCGCTCCAATGCATTGGGTAAAGTGATGAATCTCATGAGTAAATGTTAAATGATTTGTGAACAAGATGCTATCTTGGTTCACAATTATTTGTGGTAGTTAACCACTAAGACATGATGTTTCATTTTTATGCTTTTCCACATTTCAAGTCTTATATTTATGATCTTTTTCCCATGTTATGATTATGCTCACCCCATGCTATATTGTTCTTATCTATCCTATTACTAGGCTTCTAGATCACCCCTTTTGATGTATATCCTCAGGTGTCTACATGTATTAATGAGAGGAAAAATTCCAATAAGAAGCTAGAGAATAAGAAATTAAATAAATGTTTATGCTTGGTGTTGTATTTGTTATGTATGGTCCTTGTTTACCCAAGACACTAAACCTTTGGATCCTCTATGTGTAATACTATTATGTTTTTTATCTTTAAAATTATGTAATAGTAATTTAAAAATAGGTCAGGTCACTATAGGTCACCAAGTTAAGGGGGATGATGAGTTGGGGAAGATTGGGTTAGAGCCTTCGCAAGATCCTCCAAGTAATTAGGGTCCCGTTGGTAACTCCCATAAATCTTCCTTAAGATACCCATATTGTATAGCATGAGGAGGTTAATTGACCCCATCTTTATAATGGATGTTAGGGGATGAGAATCATTGAAGACATCAAGATAATGCACCAGATGTGTAATAAAATTATCCCTATGAGAGTACATCAGGCCCACCATACTAGGGTTTGGTAGTACAAAGTGAATATGTGGGCCATGTTGTTGGAAGGTCCGCCCATGGTTGAGGATAAGATAATGACCTCAATCGAACTAATTTTAATGTTTCCATATCATCTTTATAACTATACATGGTCCATATCCTAGTGGATAATCCATAGAGTGGAACCCTACAACTAGTTTATCTTCACCATACGATGGTCATGGATGTTTTGTAGATCACAGGAGATCAAATCCCAACTCCCCACAGAATCCCCCTTAATTAGTTCTAGTCTCATGGTAGTTTAAGTAGGGGAAGTGATGAAATCATTCGAGTAGATATTGAGACTAATTCCAAACTCTCCATGTATGAGATTCAAAGGCCTTATACTGATTTGAAAGGTGACATGTTTCACATAAATCTACAATGCAGCGAAGAACTTGAGGAATAGATCATGGTACATCTCCTCGCATATCTCAGTAATGACAGAGAGTTGAATCCATACCAAATGATCAAGAATATTCCTATTCATAATAATATTCTCAATCATGGTTAGGTATAATGTCTTGTTCATATACATCGTATTAGCCTATATGTGGAACAAGTGTAGTCGATCCTCGGGTGCAGAGAAATGCAGGCATGGGTGCAGAAGCAGGCATGAGGAAACACCATGATATTGGATGGATGAGGCTGTAGACTGGTTGGATTTTAAGGGGTGAAATAAGTGGATATGGATGGTGAATGGGTTAGATCTATGGATTTCAGTGATGGTGAAAGTTCTAGATTATTTTTTGGTGGAGGATCATTGACCTACTAGGTTTCATGATTGATAGTCTTTTCTTGGTCCATGATGGAGGGAAGTAGAGGATGGGGGATTGTGACCAACAAATATAGGAGAGTAGGAGAGGATGGTGTTTATAGGTGAGGGTTGATGAGTATATGGAGGTTGGGGAAGGAGTGCATTTTTCATGTGATTTATTGTGTTTACATGACGTGAAGGTGTATTTTTTTAAAAAAAATTAAGAATTTTTTAAGTACACCTATAAACCATCTCTAGCATTATAGAAGCTTCTGAATTTTTAGGATATCCACTCTAACTTATTCAATAAATCCATCATTTTTTCTTATTTATCTATTCATTTATTTTTATAATATATAAATTACCCCCTTTAGATGAATTTAAAAGTAAGTGCATGCCCCTCATTGAATGGTTTGTGATAACAAAGGGTATGAATGGTGGAACAACATCCCTTATCAGAGGTGTAGTTTAAATCACTCCATTGTGATCAATGAATCTATTTTCATCAAGATTTAGGGTTTTTTTCATCATTAATGGTCATATAATCATATTTATATTTAGTAAGAAACGTTTCTTGATAATCCAATGACTCACAGACTTGTTTTGGGGCTTTCACCATGTTAAAAAACAACTAGTTCATCACCAACTCTAAATATAAAACATCCCTAATTTACATTAATATGCACATTACCAGTGGTGAGAAAGGGTCACCATAGAATTATATGGAATTATCCTTCTTCCTCCATATATAGGAAAATAAAATTAGTGTTAAAGATGAATTTACTAACTTTTGCTAAGTCATCCTCATGAAGTTCATAGGGGTACTTTACTGAGTGCTCATCCAATTTAAGTGAAACTCACCTTGGTTTCAATTCTTTGAGCCTCATCTTTTTTAATACACTCATAAGAATGAGATTGATACTTGAACAAAAATTTATTAAGGCATTTTCAAAATTTCATGTCCCTATAGTGTAGGGAATAGAGAAACTTCAAGGGCATCAAATTTTTGGTGGGATATTATGCTAAAAAACTACTGATCATTCATAATTTAAGTATATGACTCTTAAGTACTCCATTTTATTTTTACTTAATTGAATTTATTTTAATAATATTTCATAATAAGGAATTTAATCAATCACTTATATAAAGGGGATGGTAATTTGTGATTATTTAAACATTTATAGAAACTTTTATTGTACCTATATATTTCGGTTTCTCATACTCTCTACAAAGGGGAGAGGGGTATTATAGGTTTGTAGGTCCATGTAATTATCTTATTTTTCAGACTACTATTGAACTTGATCTTTTATAGTAGGTTATTATTCCATATTTTCCTCCTAACTAGCTTTATGGGTTCTATGATCGCTATCCTTGCTGATGATTGTCACATATTTTTTTAGGTTCTTCATGCTTCTTTTGTTATACTAATCATGGATTCTAAAAGTCTATAATTATTCCACTTATAAGAACCAAGGTTTTTTCATCCTATCTTAAATGAGTCTCGATATTACTAGGAATAATACCCATTAATCAATCAAATAAATTTTTATAGATTTTATCAACTTAGTGCTCAAGGTTACACATGTTATCCATTTTGATTTTCATTTCAGTTTCTTGATTTTTCATCCTATGATATTATTTTTTCATGAAGAAGGTGATGATTCTTTCATGATTAGACTGAAGAAGTTGAGCTTGTTGTGGTGGTCTTAGTAGGGCTTACTAAAATTGATGTTTTTGAGAAGGTAAAAGCTACTAAGCACTAGAGAAAAAAATTTGTTGTTAAGATTATTTTTGTGATTGAGAAGATAGAATTTTAGGTGGGTACCTAGGTATTCAATAATTTCATTGTGGTTCTTTTCCAATACACTTTTAATAATAACCTTTTTTTGGTTACTATAGCTACTGAGCCATCCTCTAAAAATAATACTATTGTTGGTATAGATAGGGTTTATGAAACTATTGATTTTGATGATAATAATATACATAATTAATATATTGCATTTTAAGATCCTCTATTCCCTCCATGAAGTCTTCATATGCCCATGGGCTTCTTTACATTTTGAATGCTTGAATTTCCATGATAGGTAAAAGAGGTGGAGGTGGTGGTGCAGGAAGTTGGAAGGACTCAAGATTTTTCATGAGAGATTCAACATAGGATTCCAAGAGGGTATTGTCTTGTACATGATAGATTGCTCATTGGGTTTGTCCTCTCCCACTTTTCAACATACTATAATTGTGCTAAATCTCTTCCAAAAGTGCTCTTCTAACTTATGGTGTCTTGATCATGAGCCTTCCATCAGAAACATCATATAGAATAGTACATTAATCTGGTTGTATTACTTGTTAGAAAGTTATAAATTATAGCCAGACATCGAGTCTATCACATGGGAACTTATGGGTTAACTCCTTAAAATGATGATATAATTCCTAGGATGATTCTCTTTCTGCATGTTTGATGTTCTGGATCTTATTTTTGAGCTTCTAGGTTCATATTGATAGGAAATATTTATATAAAAATGTCTTTTTAGGTCAAAATAAGTCATTATGGACTCAAAATCTTGATTTTTAAGCCAATAATTGGCTATATCGCATAAGGATAAGGGAAATACTCATAGTTGTATTGTGTCCAATGGTACACCATAATTCCGAAAAGTTTCAAAAACTTCTATGAAATATAAAATGTGTTCATGGTGATCTTCACATTGTAATCCACTAAAATTCATCATGTTTTGGATCATGTGGATGAGTCCAGGTTTGATCTTGAATCAATGCACCTGAATAGAATGGTGCACAATGTTGTGTGAAATACCCCTAATGGGTAAGACATAGTCCATGATGGTACACTCTTATAGTGTTGGTCACCCTCCCTAATGTTCAAGTGGCACATATTGGAGGTTAGGTTGTGTAAGATTGTTGCATTCAGACATTTTTTATTTTTGGCATGCAGATATGTATCTTTTTTTCTTAGGATTGAAATCAATACGTTCTTGAGTTTCAATGCTCCTTGATCAAGTAATAGGGCCTTGAAGGATACACTAGGCTGAGAAAATAGAGGAATCGAGTTCTATTATGAGTGAAAAATTATAAAATGGAAAAGGGAAAATAAAAGTAGGGGTGAGGTAATACATGTTTCGCACTAAAGGTTGATGTTCCATGAAACAACTAGTCCCCAAAAACGGTTACAAAATTTGACTAGATGGAATGGAATCATTGATTACGTGTGGGCATTGATCATATTGAAATTAATATTTCCCAAACTACACTCAGCTAATAAGTCCTAACATAGTGGCTGTGTGGGGTCAATCCTTTGGGAAATATGGTATTTAGGTAACCTAGTAGTAGGAACCCTATGGTAGGAGTCCACAAAATCACTCTTCAATTTGGGATTTACTAAAATTATGTATTTTGGATTTTAATTCAGATGAAATGTAGGGATCATGGTCAATTTTAGGGTTTAGGAAAAAGATTAATACTAAAACTAGCATGGGATAGACCTATAGATTAGGCTATGAAGCCATGAAAAGGTCACCAATTTATCTTGATCCTACCAATTGGATCTCACAAATCTGGTAACTACTCCTTGTTCTAGAGATTGTAGATAACCTAAGTGATTGAAAATGGGATTCTTAGAAGAAATTATCCCAGGCTATTGGTCCCAGCCTGATCAATTCCAATTTGTTCAGGGTCCTTTTATTACATCTCTGATGGTCGGGGTATATGAAAAACAATGGGATTAGAAATTGTTTTTAAACTAATTACTATCTATAGGGTTACCATGTTTTGATTTATATATTCATTAGTTTCAAATCCATAGTTACTCTCAACCCCTAACCCTAAGAGGATTTTCTTCAAATGAGTGTATTAAAAAGAGTAAAAGAATAGATGGAACCATGCTTGAAATGATAAAAAAATAACTCAACATAAATAAATCCATAATTGAAACAATGAAGAATCAATTAAAAATTAACTTGAATAAAGAAGCAATAAAAAACTTAACAATGAATGAAGTTGAACAAAAAATAAAATTGGATTCAAGCGTTGGAATAGAAAAAAAAAAGAAAAATTATTTGAATAAAAAGAGGTAACAAAGGAATGAATATGACAATAAGTGAAATTAATAAAACATATTGGAATGAAAATAGGAACGAAATGAAAAAAACAGAGAAAATAGTCTGGGCATCCAAAGCTCTCCTATCTGTGGAGGGGGTTCCCACATATATATATATATATATAGTCGAGCGTTACATGAAATGTAAATGAATTTCACATCATGTAACTCTTTTAAGTGGATTCTTCACTGATAATTTCACAACATTTAACTGTCTTTAATGCCATGTACTTTAGATCTGAAACATTATCTGAAGATCTTGTATCTCTAGATTACACAACTTGTATATTTGGTGACAATTAGGTTTTGAACCTTTCATGTAGTTTAAGAGATTCACATCTTGCATCTTATCAGGTTTTAAATTTGAGTCTATCATGATGTTTAATATGAATTAACATCATTTAATTGGTTCAAAACATTAAATTTGGATCCATGGGTTAACTTTTAGCTCACATAGGTGCTCTACTCAAGGAATACATGTCATGTACTTTGGATTCATGATGTGTAATGTTGAATTTTTCTGTTTTTATAGCATTCCTCCTTTGAGTCATAAATTACTAATTGCTACAAAAAAACCAAAACATAGTGTATTATCATGTAAGGAAAGATTACAAATTTAATAAATGTATCCAAAATATGTATATGAATTTGTCTTATCACTTTCATATGGAGTACCCTTGTGATGAAGGTTTTAGGGAGGACCTCCAAAATTGCTGATTATAGTACATTATGGAAGACCTTCATGACTACAAATTCTTCCCATTCTTGATGATGATCTAATAGATTAAGTTCCCCTACATAAAGATATTTTAAAGCCCAAATAACATCATCATCAATTGGGTTAGTAATATGATCTTTTTTTATTAATGTGTTTCCCTTGATGAGTTATCCTTATGTATGTTCTCTATTGGGTATTTGAGGCTAATAATTTTTATAATGGCCTTTATAAGTAGTATCCTTATTAGGATAATAATTTTTTTCTATGGGAATATATCATCGAGTATCTTGGGGCTAGGTAGAGATATAATCTTTCCATTTTTAGTCATAAGAATATGTTTGTGAGTTTCCTCATAGTGGGAAGGAGTATAATCATACCTTTTGGATGCTACTATGATGTGTCACTAATTCTACTTAGATTGAAGGGGATAAAAAAACGAGCCTACTTCCTAGAAAGCACTAAAATATTCTAGTGATTTTTAGTAGTGTTCATAGGGATATGAGCCTTCCTTGAAGTGGTTACTATAATTTATTGACCAATACTAGTTGGAATGAGATTATGAGATCGATACTGATATTTTATCTTCATTGGAGTATACTAAAAATTCTCCAAAGTGGGAGTGAGAATATAATCTCACTCTTGGGTAACTCCTGGAATATATTTATGATCTTCTTTAATAATGATGGGAGTAATAATATAATCTTTTACCCTATTATCCACATAAATATGTAGTTCAATATTCCTATACTACTGTTGTTACCATAATCTATAGAAAAATCTATAATACATGGTTAGGAAGATTATCCTACCCCTATATTATCACTAGGATGTTATAATAGGATTTTTTGGCAAGAATACGTATATAAGACCATTCCTTTGTGGGAATGGGGATGTAATCCCACTCCAATATTTCAATCATCATTAGGATATGCTAAATGGATTCAAATGAGAGTGTGGTAATATGATACTTCTATAGTTGAATGCTCAAATATACTATCTTATTCATCTATATTCTATCAATGCATGCTTATAGATATTCTAATCATTATTATGGATATGAGACCGCTCTTTGGTTGTCATTATAGTGTGTTGGTGTACTTATTTTGTAGGTATGATATTATGATCAAATTATCTATCTTTGGTAGCTATCCTGTGATACATGATGATTAAATAGTATGTATTTATTTATCTTTTATATATTTTATCATTTTTATTTTGAGTTTTCTAAAGTTGGAGGTCAATAATATTGAATTTTTGAGACATAATATTTGGTGCACAAGTTGCACATGGGCAACACACAGATAGTACTAACCATATGGCTAACTGCAAGAGAGGGGTAGTTTGGGGACACTATGGTTTTTAAAAGTATATGTATAGTTTTTAGTCATACAAATGTTTCTAGGAAACTGTGTGGTATTATTTTTGGAAATGGTGGCTCCCTCATGGTTAGTGCATGGTTCACTAAACTATGTGACAAAACTATGTGGATTATCCAACTCCTTAATATTTTTGAAATTATTCCTTTTACCTTATCATTTTATTTTATTTTCACCTATTATTCCTCTCTATTCATGTGTCAGTCTCTATTATAGGTTTTCATCTTCTTTAAACTTCATTTATTTTTTAATATCCTTGGATAATGGGTGGTTTTTCTTAAGGTAATACTTTAATCCCTTTATTTTCTCCCTTCTTCACCATTATTATTCCTTATTATTATATTTTTATGGTTTTATAAAACACTAGAAGACCATTGGGGATGAAACTGGGGTTAGGGTTGGTGGATTCATGTTGTTTCTTATTGTATTCGATGGGTAAGGACCCACTACTAAAAATTCGGGCTATAGCGCCCACCATAGGCGATCGCTATAGGCCTCTAGAGACCACCATTGACGGTTGCTTTAGCCTCGTCACAATAGGCCAACAACGACCGCCAATGGAGGTCGCTCTAGGTGGCCGAAATTCCAGCCTACAACAACCGCCTGGGGGTCGCTATGCTATTTGATGGGTCAACATTAGCGATGGCCAACGGCGGTCACTATAGGTGACCGAAATTACAGCCTACAGCGACCGCCAATGGCAGTCGCTAATGTTGACCCAACAACCTATAGAGACCGCCTATGGAGGTCGCTAGTCTGGGAATTTTTTTTAAAAAAAAAATCACGGTTCATATAAATGAAATATTTTTAAGATTAAAAATTTGTTTTATTATAATAGAAAATAAATAAAATACATTTATTTAAGATTATTAGTGAAAGAAATATATATAAAATATTAAATAAAATATTTTTCTTATTCATCCAATAGTTTTGTTAAGCATATAGTAATAATAAATCAAATTTTATGCTTAAAATTTGTATTTCTCTAAAAAGATAATTTTACTACCTCTTAATGGAGAGCCTATTTTAAATATAAATTCTAGCACATTTATAAATTTTTTATTTCAATATAAACTTATATTTTTAAAAACATAACATAAAAATGTGTTAGGGTTAATTTGTGATATTTTTTGTTGTTTCTTATTTTTTTAATGAAATGTACAAATTGTGTTTTTTTAATTCACGGTGCAAAATCAGAGATAAAACAAGGTAAAAATCATAAAAAATGGAAAACAATTTCAAACAGCATAAACATCAAGATCGTCATAAACAATAAATGATAAACGTGCTTCAACAATCTGAGCAGGTCCATCCATTTCAATCGTCTGCTTCAATAAACCTACAATAAGACAAAAAAATAACTAAAAAAACATACATAAATTAGAAATATTTATTCAGTTATTACATACATATAATAAAATTAAATATGACATCAAATCATGGTGCTATAATAATTTTAAACCTCCAATTTAAGAAATGCAATCATTTCAGGATTTTTTTCTTATTTGGTTTAGTTTGTGAAATTGTTTTATTGTCAAAAAAAGAATGTTCTCCACGTGCACCGCATGTCTGATGGGAGTGTCGTCTCCTCCTACACGTCACAAATAATATTCCTATTGTTTTCATGTGGTTTCAGGTCATTAGGAGCATGTTTGCTCCGAATTCAACCCTCTCATGCCGTTTTGGTGTTTTATGACTATGGAAACGCGTTTTCAGTCACTACAGTAAAAAAACACCTCTAATTGATGTTCTCTCTGCCTGACCATTTAAAAAATCACACAACGGCTATTGCAGTATGATTTCATGGCATTCTGAGGTCGTTCGGGTGGTTTTAACCCCCCAACGCGCCCTTTTAGCGCGCGCTGAGGTGCTGAAAACGTCACAATCGGTCGTACCACATGCACCGAACTTCTGATGGGAGTGTTGACTCCTCCTATACATCAAGAATAATATTCCAATTATTTTTGTGTGGTTTCAGTTCATTCGGAGCACATTTTCTCCGAATTCGACCGTCTCACGCCGTTTTGTTGTTTTATGACTCCAAAAACATGTTTCCGATCACCGTGGTCAAACGACACATCCGATTGACATTCCGTCTACCCAACCATTTCATTATTCACACAACGGTTGTTTTCGTATGATTTAATGGCATTCCGAGGTGATTCGGGTGGTTTTGACCCCCCTACGTGCCCTTTTAGCGCACGCTGAGGTGCTGAAAATGACACAATCGGTTGTACCGTGCGCACCGCACGTCCGATGGGCATGTTGTCCCCTCTTAAACATAACGAATAATATTCCTATTTTTTTGTGTGGTTTCAGGTCATTCAGAGCACATTTGCTCTAAATTCGACCATCTCACGCCGTTTTGGTGTTTTATGACTCCAGAAACGCGTTTCCAGTCACCATGGTCAAACGACACCTCTGATTGACGTGTCATCTCTCCGACCATTTCGAAATTTACACAATGGATATTGTTGTATTATTTCATGGCATTATGAGGTCATTCGGGTGGTTTTGACCCCCCAACGTGCCCTTTTAGCGCGCGCTGAGGTGCTGAAAATGACACAATCGGTCGTACTGCGCGCACCGCACATCCGATGGGCATGTCGTCTCCTCCTACACATCACGAATAATATTCCTGTTTTTTTCCGTGTGGTTTCAGGTCATTCAGATCACGTTTTCTCCGAATTCAACCGCCTCACGCTGTTTTGGTGTTTTATGACTCCAGAAACGCGTTTCTGGTCACCGTGGTCAAACGACACCTCTGATTGACATGTTGTATGGTCTTCCATTTTAAAATTCACACAACGGCTGTTGTCGTATGATTTCATGGCATTCCGATGTCATTAGGGTGGTTTCGACCCCCCAACACGCCCTTTTAGCGCGCGTCGAGCTGCTGAAAACGAAACAATCGTTCATACCGCGCGCACCGCATGTCTAATGGGAGGCTCATCTCCTCCTACACATCACAAATAATATTCCTATTATTTTCGTGTGGTTTCAGGTCATTCGGAGCATGTTTTCTCCGAATTTGATTGTCTCACGCCGTTTTGGTGTTTTATGACTCCGGAAATGCATTTCCAGTCACTGCAATCAAACAACACCTCTGATTGACGTGTCTTCTACCCTACCATTTCACAATTCAATCAATGGCTATTGGCGTATGATTTCATGGAATTCCGAGGTCATTCAAGTGGTTTTGACCCCCCAACGTGCTCTTTTAGCGCGCGTCGGGCTGCTGAAAATGACAAAATCGATTGTACCATGCGCACCGCATGTCCGATGGGTATTTCATCTCCTCCTACACATCACGAATAATATTCCTATTGTTTTCGTGTGGTTTCAGGTCATTCGGGGCACGTTTGCTTTGAATTCAACCGTATCACGCCGTTTTGGAGTTTTATGACTCCGGAAACGCATTTCCGGTCACCGCGGTCAAACGGCACCTCCGATTGATGTGATGTCTGCCCAAAAATTTTACAATTCATACAAAAACTGTTATCGTATGATTTCATGGAATTATGAGGTCATTCTGGTGGTTTTGACCCCCCAACTCGCCCTTTTAGCGCGCGCCAAGGTGCTGAAAATGACACAATCGGTCGTACCACGCGCACTGCACATCCGATGGGCATGTTGTCTCCTCTTACACATCACGAATAATATTACTAATTTTTTCATGTGGTTTCAGGTCATTCAGAGCATGTTTTCTCTGAATTCGACCGTCTTAGGCCGTTTAGGTGTTTTTTGACTCCCGAAACGTGTTTTTGGTCACCGCGGTCAAATGACACCTCCGATTGATGTGTCGTCTGCCTGACCATTTTAAAATTCACACAAATATTGTTTTAGTATTATTTAATTTCATTCCAAGGTCGTTCGGGTGGTTTTGACCCCCCAACGCGCCCTTTTAGTGCGCGTTGAGGTGCTGAAAATGACACAATCGGTCGTACCATGCGCACCGCACGTCTGATGGGTGTTTCGTCTCCTCCTACACATCACGAATAATATTATTATTGTTTTCTTGTCGTTTTAGGTCATTCGGAGTACGTTTTCTCTGAATTCGACCATCTCACGCCGTTTTGGTGTTTTATGACTCCAGAAACACGTTTCCGGTCACCGTGGTCAAACGACACCTCCGATTGATGTGCCATCAACCTGACCATTTTACAATTCACACAACAGCTATTTTCGTATGATTTCATGGCATCTCAAGGTCGTTAGGGTGGTTTTGACCCCCCCAATGTGCCCTTTTAGCGCGCGCCAAGCTGCTAAAAATGACAAAATTGGTCGTACTGCGCGCACCATACGTCCGATGGGCCTGCCGTCTCCTCCTACATGTCAAAAATAATATTCATATTATTTTCATGTGTTTTTAGGTCATTTGTAGCAGTTTTCTCCGAATTCGATCGTCTCACGCCGTTTTGGTGTTTTATGACCCCGGAAAAGCGTTTTTGGTCATCGCGGTCAAACGACACCTCCGATTGACATATCGTCTGCCCGACCACTTCACAATTCACACAATGGATGTTGTAGTATGATTTCATGGCATTATGAGGTCATTCGGGTGGTTTTGACCCCGCAACGCGCCCTTTTAGCGCGCGCCAAGTTGCTGAAAACAACACAATCGGTCGTACCGCGCGCACTGCACATCTGATAGGCATGTCGTCTCCTCATACATGTCAAGAATAATATTATTATTATTTTCGTGTGGTTTTAGGTCATTCGGAGCACTTTTTCTCCGAATTCCACCGTCTCACACCGTTTTGGTGTTTTATAACGCCGAAAACACGTTTCCGGTCACCGCGGTCAAACAACACCTCCGATTGACGTGTTGTCTCTCCTACACGTCACAAATAATATTACTATTGTTTTCATGTGGTTTCAGGTCATTTGGATCACGTTTGCTCCGAATTCGACCGTCTCACGCCATTTTGGTGTTTTATGACTCCGGAAACGCGTTTCCGGTCACCGCGGTCAAACGACACCTCTGATTGACGTGTCGTCTGCCTGACCATTTCACAATTCACAGAACAGCTATTGTCGTACAGAGGGAGGGTTGTCCGGGGTGTGTGGGGGGGGGGGGGGGTTGTCCGTGGTGTTGGGGGGGTGCAGGGGGGCTGTCCGGGGTGATGGGGGGTTGTCCGAGGTTGGGGGGGGGGGGTTGTCCAGGGTTGGAGGGGGGATGTCTGGGGTGTGGGGAGGGTTGTCCGGAGTGTGGGGAGGCCTGTCCGGCGTGACGGGCGGGCTGTTTGGGGTGCGGTAGGGGCTGTTTGGAGTGCGGGGAGGCCTGTCCGGGGTCCGGGGGGGCTGTTCGGGGTGCGGGGAGGGATGTCCGGGGTGTGGGGGGGGGGGGGGGTTCCAGGGTGCAGGGGGGGTTGTTTGGGATGTGGGGAGGGCTGTCCGGAGTGTGGGGAGGCCTCTCTGGAGTGCAGGCAGGGCTGTCCGGGGTGTGGGGGGGGCTATCTGGGTTGTAGGGGGGGGGGCTATCCGGGGTGCTGGGGGCTATCCCGGGTGCAGGGAGGGGCTGTCTGGGGTGCGAGGAGGCTGTCCGGAGTGCGGGGGGGGGGGGGGCTATTCGGGGTGCGGGGGGGGGGGGGGGGCTGTCCGAGGTGCGGGGGGGCTGTCCGGGGTGTGGGGAGGGATGTCCGGGGTGCGGGGCGGGATGTCCGGGGTACGGGGGGGCTGTCTGGGGTGCGGGGGGGGGGGGGGGGGCTTTCCGGGGTGTGAAGATTTATCTCACTAGTCTCAAGATTCTGGAAGTCAATGCCTTTATGATCCAACTCATGTACCATTTCAGTAAGCATTTCATGCATTGGATCATTCATCCTTGCATCAACATCCATCTAAAATACATCCGTATTTTGACAACGAAAATATTCTTCTCCATGAAGAGTTCAACTCTAATAATTTTTCAGAAATCCATTAAAGAATAGGTTCTCCCTCACAGTATCTTGTGTGAATTGATTTCTGTTAGCACATTTTCTACATGGAAAACTAATATAGTCACTTTCAAATCCTCTGGTGAAGTCAATAAACTACATAATGCCATTGAAATATTCTCTAAAAATTCAATTTGGAAGATCAATCCAACTCTTATCCATAATAAGATCCCTCTAACAAACATTTACCCAAGACTTGTTACATTTTCATTTTTCATATCAAATATATTTAAAATAAATACAAATAAATTGTTTGTGAACCATTTATAAAATAATAATATAAGTGAAAGCCCATGTCATACCTGATTGCGCTACAAACCTGGAAGGGAGGGGAGCCGAAGGCGGTGTTGAGAGGGAGAGGAGAGGCAGCAGAGGGGAGTCGGAGCTGGAGGCGGTGCGGTGAGGGAGGGGACGGGCGGCAGGTGGCGACGGTGAGCCGGAGGAGAGGAGGCGATGAGGCGATGAGGTGGCGACGATGCAGCGAGGGAGGGACAACAGGGGAGGGGACCGAGGACAGGGGGAGCCGGAGTGGATGGTCGGCAGCGGAGAGGGGATGAGTAGCAGCTGTTTAGGGAGGGAGGGGACTGGGCGGCGGCGGTGCGGCAAGGGAGAGGACGGTGAGGGAGGGGACGAAGATGAAGGGGATGCAGGTTGGTAGGGTGCGGGGGGGGGGTGTCCAGGGTGTGGGGGGGAGGGCCGAGGGGGAAAAGGGCCAAGGGTGGGGGTAGAGGGTAGAGGGGTTGGAGGTTGGAGGGGCTGGAGGCCGGAGGCGGGTGGTGGGAGGCCAGAGGGCAGAGGGAGGCCGGAGGGCGGCCAGGGGGCGGCTGGAGGGCTGCCAGAGGGCTTCCGGAGGTGGGTGGTGGGAGGCCTGAGGGCAGAGGGAGGCTGGAGGGTGTTCGGAGCTAGAGGGTAGAGGTGCAGGAAGCCCAGAAAAGATGGAGGGCAGGGCAGAGGGTGGACGGAGGGGAGACGGTGGAGGGTGGAGGCTGACAAGGCAATGGGGGGCGATGGCGAGGGAGGGAGTGCGGTGATGGGGCAGGGCGCACGGCGACGGGTGAGGGCGGCGAGGGAGGGAGCGCGACAATGGGGGAGGGCACGCGGCGAGGCGAGGGAGGAGGAGGGTTTGGGGGGTGCTGAAGTGGCGAGGCGAGAGGAGGGAGAGGAGGGTTCATGGGGGGGGGGCGAAGCCCCCCTTTTTTTGGGAAAACCTAGCGACTGCCATTGGTGGTCTCTATTGGTTACCTATAGCAACCGCTAGTAGCGGTCACTATAGGTAAGGGGGCTCCAAAGATGATTTTTATAGTAGTGACCCCTATCTTCTGATTCTTGTGGTTTTCTTTAAAGTTGTTAAGTTTTTATTTAGTTTCTAGTTAGTTGTATCTACCTATGGGTGATTTTCCTTAGATTACCATTAATTAATTATTTTCTTTGTTTTTACCTTAAATTTACTTCAAAATGTGTTGTCGATGATTGTTTATCCATGTTTTATTTTATTCTAGGAATGTGTTAACAATTGGTAGTTTTAAATGGTTTTCCCAAAGGAATTGGATTTGATGCATGTATGGTGTATGTAAGAAGTCCTCAAATATGATTTTTTTATTTTAAATGGATTTTAAAGGGGTTTTGAAAAGGTTTTTCCTTGTGATTGATTCTTTATTTATTATAGTATTTTTTGGCTTATTGAATTGGTGTTTATTATCGTTTATGTGATTGCACATCTATGTAACATGAGAGACCTTGGTTGTGTGGGTGTATTAGACAATTAAGGCCATATTCTAGGTTGTTAACAAACTGGGGAATGTATCCCATGTGGATAGAGATAGCCCATGGGTGGAATGTTGGGTCTGGGGGAGATCAAGGGAGCTCCTGACCTTATTTATCTCACTTATTTAACTAGTGAAATATGTGTTAGACTAAGTAATTCTAGACCATTTGGTTACAGATCATGATGATAGTCACTTTTTCCTTGTTTTATTTATATTCCCTATGGTTATGTCCAAATTCCATTCTTTGGATATGTGGAAATGATTATGCTTATTCTTATTTTTATTATTACTCTTATTCTTATTCTTATGCTTATGATCATTGCATATTTGATTTGATATGATTATTATTCCCCTTGTTATTAGAGCCTTGTATGTTCCCATTTTATGAATATTAATGGTTTTGATAATAACTAAAAGGATTTATATAAAAGTATTATCCAAATAATTTTTTTTTAAATATGGGTTTTCAAACTAGAGATATTGGTTTTCATGGAGAGAGACCTTAAGTATATTCATGGTGGTATCTTAATGAGCTTTTTCTCGCACCCTGTATACAGTGTTGGGTATATATAGATTTGGGTTTTTAAGACATGGTTAAAGGTAAGGGTTTCATATGAATATGTGGATCCTCTCGAGTACTGATGTCCTTGGTTGGTTTGGGATAGAGGAAATTATGGCCTCATGGATTTTAGCTCATATAGAACATTTGGGTATTTTCGATCATTTGAGATGTTACACATTGACAACACTGGACTTAATACTATTTTTAAGATTTTATTTTGGGTTTTATATTGGATATTGTGAATGTCTTGTTTATAAATTGAATGATGTCGGTTATCATATCAATTATAGTTATTGTTATATATAATTTATTTGGGAATTTTAAAATTATTCAGACTATTTATTTGATTTTGGGCCTATCCAATTTATAGAGTATTCATTATAGATTTTGAGGATAAATACATGCACTAGTTATTTAGATTAGATGGGTGAAATAATTATCAATTGGATATATGTTGATACCATGGTGATTGTCACCAGCCTATGGTAATCAAGAATGCACTTATGGCCTTTTGTCCAGTTGGCTTGGGTGATAGGATGGGTTAACCCTAGATGGTTTATCAAAAAATGGTATTAAATCCCCTGGTTATTTGGGGGTTTATAGTGGATATGATAAAGTTCTGCTGGGGCTTGAGAGGTAGGTGAAGAAGAGTTTATAAACAACTCTCAGTCATACCATACCTTTTGTTACCATGGGTGGTTGAGTTTTGTGCCATGAAATTGAGATTAATTGTGATTCATTTTTCTTAGAATTGATGTATTTATCTATTGGTTATGAGTTTCAAGGTAATCCCATGAGTTATTTTGATAAATTTTAAACTTCAATGTAAATCAAGGAAGGAAACTAGAGGATTATGGTTTGGAATCCCATGTGGAGATTGTTTAGCATGTTCTTTGATCCCTCCAATAGCACTCTATATGGTTGTTGCATGGTTTTACAAACTATGTGGATAAACTGTTCATATTAAGGAAAAGTCAAAAAAATCACTTTCACCACTTCTTTATTTGGAATTTATTTTAATGTTAATGATTGTTATTTGAGAATTACTATAAGGTTTATTTGTGAATTAATTCATAATTATTGAGATTTAATTATGTATATAATGTGTTTTGTGCATTATGATTTATGGATAATGCCTCTCAGAAGGACCTCCTCAAATTAAATAGAGGGAACTATAGAGCATGATCTATAGGAAAACCCTACAGTTGAATCTGCTTTGGTGGAATCAGTTATCCTAACTATCAAATCCTTAGGCCAAGAGGGTGTAAGGGATCAATAATAAACAATGGACCATGATAATTTGTTCAATAAGAAAAATATAATGGGATTTTTTGGTTATAAAGGAACTCAAGTGTGTAAGGTGTGGATTGAAAATATCAAGTTTATCTTCTATTTATTGAAGAACCCTAGGACCTTTAAAGTTGAATTTTCTACTTATATGTTATAAGGACCATGTAAGAATTGGTGGGAATCTGTAGTGAATGAAAAGTTGTATGAGGATCTCACCTGAACTACCTTCGATAAATATTTTAATCAGTAGTTTTATCTTGGGAAATTTTGGGTGGAAAAGGCCCATAAATTCTTGAATATGAATCAAGGAGACCATTCTA
Source organism: Viscum album (assembly GCA_963277665.1). NCBI lineage: Eukaryota > Viridiplantae > Streptophyta > Magnoliopsida > Santalales > Viscaceae > Viscum > Viscum album. The sequence goes on along the minus strand of OY728141.1, from coordinate 1,703,121,639 downwards.
TGATGGAATACACAACTTAGTTTTCTAATTTGGTTTACTTGTCATCCGAGTTCACTAAAAATGAATATATCAAGGCCCAATATTTTGAAATGGGTTTGAATCCTAAGATCAGATCGATGTTTATTCTCCTTTTCCTATTGACTTATACTGAAGTGGTTGATAAAATGGATATGGATGAAGTAGACTTAGTTGGGAGTATGAGTCTCAGTGGGGTTTCTTCAGTAGTAGGGGTAGTTAGAGCTCTTCATCTCTCTAGAAGAAAAAGGAGATGAGGCTCACTTAGGTAGTGGCATAGGTGATCAGTAATCAACAGGTCCAACACCATTTCAATCATCAGAGCATAATCCTATGACCTATTTTGGGTCTAGGAAGTATATCCACACTATAATTGACTACCCAAAGGTTTTGAGGATGTGACACTAGTGTGGGTATCAAAGTCATATTCAATGCATATGTAACAATCCCCTACAAGGAAGTGTAGTTGGTTATTCATTCTCTATGTGTAATATCATGATATTTTAAAATAATACTATGTTCGATAAGGTATACAAAAGGTAACAAAAAGTTTAAACAAATAAAACAATATTATTATTTAAATATGAATATAATAAATAAGATATTGAAATTAAGGTAATTACTAGGAGTAACAAATTCATTAATTATATATAAAATGGTCCTACTAAATACAAATTTATTTATTAATTCTTAGTAAATAAGCACTCAATTTTCAGTAAATTCATTAATGCTTCAAAAATAACTTTTCTTCAAAAATGGTTTTAATTTATTTTTTTGAGTGAATATTATAATTAATTTATAAAATTTTATAAATTTTATTTTAATAAATTAATATTATTTCTGAAATTAGAATTTCAAAATTATATTAGGATGAAATTTATATGAAAAAGATTGATTTTTCCTTGAATAATGATAAATTCTAAATTTTGTTAAAATACCATTTATTTATACTAAAAATTCCTATTATGATTTGGATTTAATATTTAATGAGCATATTTTTTATTTATTTAGATATAATTTAATTACTATATTTTAATTGAAATTATACTTTACTTTGGTATAAGTTCAATTTTTGGATAAAAGCTCATTTTTTTAAAATAGTTTTTCATTGCGTTTTATACATTTATATTAAAATTTATTTCTTACACTTATATAAATTGAATATTTAAAAATGTATTCCATATTTATAATCATGAGTTTCCAATTTGGTAAAAGGATCCCTTTTATTTTTTTCATTATGAATTGTAACTGTAGTAAATAGTTGTCACCTCAGTAAGGGTAAAACAGGTAAAACAAAATTAAAACTATAGGATAATAATTTAAAATCACCCAAGAACTTGAAATTATTTCATATTATGAGTTTTCTTCAACCATTAACATCAAATATTAGAAAATGTGTCAATTTCATTCCACTTTTCCTTGATTATAACATTTATATTATTTTAAGGAAACAATAAAGTCAAAAATATCACTCTCTTGCTTTTAATATCTATAATATTTTGTGAAAAGGATAAAAACCATAAATTTAGTTATAATTTTTTACTTAAAATATGAATTATTTTTTATCATTTTAATTTTTTTTAAATTTTTTGATAAAATAATTACCTGAAATGCTTATGTAACGCCAACACAATGATTATGCATACAGTAAGAAGGTCAATAAAATGATTTTAAAAACTATAGAAGTAATATTTTTTGGGATATTTATTATTTCACATAAATTTATTAGATAAATATAACATATTATTTATGTTTTAAAAGTTTTTATTTTAATTAAATTACTATATTTGGTCCATTAAAGTGAAACTATGTGAAAAGTCTTGAAAATATCTATAATGATATATTATCTTAAATAATATTTTATTAAATGATTTAAAATTAATTAAAAATATTATCATTGGAAAATTGAATGGGATATGGTTAATAATATCATCCATGGTCCACATATTTTACAATTATCCTTTATAGTAACTTTCTTTAACCCTAAAGAGTAAAAAACTTTTTTGTCACTGTAATCTTATAAAGGGTTAACAGAGTGTTAAAAAATTTATAAAGGTGAAAAAATCACATAAACTTATCCAAATTTTATTATATTATATTATTTATATTAATTATAATATTATATTTTATATATATCAATTTTGTTCCACTTTTCCATGAAAATTAATTTATATTAATTTAATACTTAATGTAATTCCAAGAGTGCCCCACCCCACTTATAAAAGGAAAACTCCTAGCCTCTCTTCCTTACACCCTTGATAACTATAGTTCAATAATTACTTTAAAAAGGTGTATTTAAAACATTTCATTCCACTACCTATAGTCTCTAGTCACATAAAAACACCAACTTCGAAGTATTAAGGTGGAATCCAAAGCTGGTTTTTTAAAGAATAGGTATAACTCTTAGTTGTGTGTTTTCATTTTACTTATTATTTAGTCTCCTTGAAATCTTATTAAACCATACTGATATAATAAAATAAGTATCTAATATATACTGAGATTTTATTATGACTATGTTAAAACCCTCTTATTACTCATTTTTTATCAAATGGGGATTACAACTATCATTCTTGCGTACATATGGACTATTATCCCCACGAAGCGATGTGTTGTGTTTTCCATCACCACCTCAAATTGATTCTTATAATTATGTATTTATTGTATACATATGATATTCATTAAATAATTATTATTCTATAAATATAATATGTCATCAAATTTATTACCTTTTCATTCATTAAAAAATGACAACGTTGCTCGTGTGTACGTGCGGAATACTACCTCCATGAAGCGATGTGATTTATTTTTCATATCTTCCTTTCAAAGATGATTCTAAATTTTTATTTAATGTATTAAAATTATAATTATTTAATGATTAATATTTTTGATATGATTTAAAAATTACCTCTTTTAATATGTTTAGTTTACCAAATTCATTTTACAACTATGAACCGAACATGCTCAAAACACACGATGTGGATTTAACTAATTAAGTAACTAAATAGGTCATTGAAAGAATTGAATTAGATGGTTTAATGATAAGGTAATAAACATGTATTTTTTTAAAATAATTAAATATTTGATATAATTTCATTATATAGGAGTTAAAGGACATACATGGAAATTATGGACTCGAGGTATGAGATTTCGTCTCAATTTCCCTTCATTGAGGCATGTTTTAATGGTATGAACATAATTTATTCTATATGGTGCATATACTTCAATATTAAATTTTATATCATTAATCCTTCATAATATATTTTTTTAAGTTAAAATTAAAATTATTTCATCTGATTTTATTTCACTTGAATGTTACCAAGTGTTATGGGGCTTCTGAACTCAATTTTCATTCATTAAGTTATACTTATACTTCATTGACTATGTCATTCTACAATTATGTGTGAAATGACCTCCAATTGTACTATATTATAATTACAATTGTTTTTTGTGGTTTTAAAATTTTTACAAATAATCACTTCATTGATTAATTTTATCATCAATGATACAATCTTTGTAAGGATTATTCATCTGAATATTATTTTGGTAAGCCATGTCAGGTATTATGCGCCTAATTTATTTTATAAGGTATATATGCTTCAAATTGAGATATTATATCATGAATTAATATTTTATCATGATATTTAGTTTTCATTTTATGTTCTCACTTTAATGATATGTTTATTAATATTTTATAAAAGTACAAGGTTTTCATGGTCTCAATTTCAAATATTCACAAAATTATTCATGTTATGAACCATGATTTATTTTATATGGTGAACTTACTTAACCATGAATGTTTTTTAACATATTATTTCATAAAAATTAATAGTTTTACAGAATTATGTTATGTTCTCTCATTCAATGGTTTTTGATTCAAGAATTACCCAAGTTTCAAGGGTTTCTCATCTCAAACTTCCTTCTTTGAGACATGTTTTGATTGATGTAATTGAATTCATTCATATGGTGAATATACTAACTCTTGAAATATAATATCATGAATATTTTTATAATCATTTTATTTTATGTTCCATATTATGTATTTCATATCCTCAGGTTATGAAGAATTATGTTAAATGTATTACATATCGAAAGATTTCATGTGTGAATAATTTTATAAGAGACGTTGAAGAATTTTTGTGAAATAAGAAAAATGGGTATAGTTGGAAAAGTTATCATAGTAAGAAATAAGTATTATTCTGTAACATTTTTTTAAAAAAACTATAAAACTCTAAACCTAAAAGGTCCTTGTGTATGTTTGTGATGCAATATTTCTCTTTGATGTCATATGTTTTTGATGGCTAAAATTGGGTCTTGTTTATCGGTATGAAATCTAGAAATGTAACAATTATATTGTTAGCACTAGATCTAGGAATGTGGGTTTAGAGATATTATACTACGGGTTAAGAGGAATTTTATGATACTTACATATAATCCTCATACTAAATGGTATTATTATCTATATAATAAGACTTTGGGTGGCCCTGAGTCTGGGCATCTTTATATAGTGTAGAAAACACCTAAGAACTCTAAATATGAGACAACCACCATGAGAGGTACTGTGTTTATTATATACTCAGTGGATTTGAATTTTTTTTGATATGAGTGATTTTTATTCCTTTATCTCGTTAAAGTTACTTGATGATTTATGTATTTTAGTGGAGTTAATACCATTTATTAAAGATCTATATACCTCGTTGTGAAGGAAGAAGTAGCAAGGTTTTAAGTGCCTCAATTGTCATGTTTTAACTGATAGTGTAGATATTGATTGGTCATTTTTAGTTTTTACTTGGATGTTTTCAATATCATCATATTATTGGATTTAATAATAGTATTTAAAGCTCAAAATTACTATTATATTCATAGGTTATAGTTTCTAACTCTTGACGAGATCACTCACATATTCTAGAGTGATTGGGACCTAAGGTCCGGGAATAGAGGAACCATTTTTTATGATTTATTATTGATCCCTTTCTAGTTATCTAGGTTTTTCATTGATTATATGGAATAAGGGTTGGATTTTCATATTCTATTGGTAGTGTAATGGTTCCAAAATGTATATCTGTATGATTTATTTGGGTTTACACACTTGTGGGAGGTCAAGTTCACTATCAACTTATTCCTCAAGACAAGCCTAATTTCCTTGTATTCATACTAGATAGCTTCTTCTAAGTTAAAAAAGTTAAATATTAAATTTTTTTATATTTAAATTAAGGTATTTATTCTTATGAGTATTTCACTATGGTAATATTAAATTGTTTTTTTCAAAGAATACATATGAGATCCTCCACATTTTTATAGATTATCACAAGATTAATCAAGTGAATATTAAGAATAAATACCCTTTACCTTAGATTAATGATCTTATTGAGTATCTTGGGGAGACTGATAGTTTTCAAAAATTAAAATTATGTTATGGTATCATTAGTTGAGGTTCCATGAAGAAAATATTCCTAATATCACCTTAAAGATACATTATAGAAGTTTTTGAGTATCTATTCATGCCTTTTGTTCATAAAAATTATCCTATGATATTTATATATTTGATGAACTAAATCTTCCACTGCTATGTGTAATCCTTTATGGTCATGTTTGTGTATGATATCTTGGTGTATTCCAATATGTAAGAGGACCATGGAGAATATATAAATATTTTTTGGGGAATTTTAAATTAATATCACTTTAATGTTAAGTTACCTAAATGTCAGTTCTGAATCAAGTAAGTGAAGTTCTTGGGTCATTTGATTTATGAGAGTGGGGTTTTATTATATTCTAATAAGATCCAAGTAGTTAAGACAAGGTAGATAACTAATAATAAGTTTTAAATTTGTATATTTTTAGTCTTAACCGAGTTCTATAGGTATTTAGTTTAGGGATTCTCTAGGATCAATTATCACTAGACCACATTTACTTGAAAAGGGGTGATGATTGAGTGGGGTGACAAGTTCCATAGGTATTTTTAAAAGTTATAAATTTTTTTACATCATCTCTAGTTTTAATTATTCCATATACTGGTAGGGGTTATACAATGTATTATGATGTGTCTAGTATAGGGTTGGGGTGCATGATTATATAATATTATTAGGTGGTGTCCAATGACTCTCATAAACTATTACCACATGATAAGAACTACCCCACCCATAACCTGGAGCTGGAAGTAGTGATGTATGCATTAAATACATGGAACCATAACCTCTTCAGGTATAAATTTTTAGTTTATTTAGATCATAAGATCCTAAAGTACATCTTAACCCATAGGTACTTGAACCTCAGGTAGAGACTTTGGGTGGAATATATCATACATTTTATTTCAATATAGTATATACCCCCGAGAAGGGTAATGTGGTCCCCAATTCATGGAGAAGGAAATTTATAATCCATGAAGTGAAAAAATCTATACAAGAGTGAATTTTGATGAGTTTTTTTGTTGATATGAGTTTAAAGGTGGATGATAAAGGAGGGAAGTTGTATTTGATTAGTGTTTAGGTCAAGAACCTTTATGTATGAGAGATCGTTTAGATTTATGGAGTACCCTTGACCATAGTTTCTGTCCAAGATACCCATTTTACTTATTGGTTTTTGAATTTTCTCTAAGGAGACTTATAAACCTATCTAAAGTTGAGAATTTAATATCACCCATAGATATATGGTGAGATTGAGTAGCCCATACTGATTCTTGAGGATATGCTTCAAGCTTGTGTGTTTTACTTTGAGGGTTTATGGGAGGGGCATCTATCATTGATTGAGTTTTTATACCAAAAAATTATCATTCCTAAATAAATACTCCATCATTGTATATGTTTCCATGATGATCTCCATTTTGTTGGGAAGAGTTTGATAATTCTTTGTTGGGATCGAGACTCATCCAAGAGACAACAAAAAAGGTATAATTTATTCCGAAAAGGTTAGCGATTGTTCAGAATCACATGAAATCTAATGTTTATCATCACTGTCACTATTAATTTTTGAGGTTTGTGATCAATTTTTTCTTCAAGTATTTATTTTATTGGGTCATTATCTCTTGGGAAAGTTGAGGAAATTGGCATCATGTTATTTCTATATGTTTTGGACTGTAGAGTATTTTTCCTATCGATTTTACTGTAGGTAATATTAATTTCATATGTTTTCCAAGTGTCCCAATTAAATTATTACTATATGGACCCATATAATATGATAGGGTGGGATGATTTGGAGTTGGAACCCTACACCACCATTTTTGAGCATGTTATTCATATGTTGGATTATTTAAACAAGTGATCCATGGAAAATCATTCCCATTGGTATGTTTGATTTGGAAACATGGTGGAAATATAATTGATACATAGGAGCATGAAATATGGGTAAAATTATGACACTCACTATTTCAATAGTATTTATTTATTTTATTTAATCATTTTTTTAGATTTCAATGGAGTTTTAGGTCAAAAATCTTGAATTTTGGAGACACAATCTTGGAAACATGGGTACCATACAGTTAATATTATTGATTCATCTAACCATTAGAGAGGGGTGTTTGGGGGAAATGCAGTTTTTCATGGTTTCCACATGGTTTATCTACCTATGTGGGTGTTTCCAGTAAACTGAACTATATCATTTTTATGAGAAAATGGATCTTGCATGGTTGGCATAAGAATTACTAAACTGTGTGACCAAGTCGAGTTCATTTTCCATCTTATTAAAATGTTGGAATTTTATCTTTTCCACTTGTTTCATTTACCCATTTCACCCATTTTTCCTCCCCATTCATGTGACAATGTTCCTCCTCATCATGAAGCTTCTTCTCTCTTCATCTATATTATTAATCCATTTTCATAGAGTTTTGAAATCCTAGAAGTCAATGGGTGATAAGACTAGGGTTAGGGATATAAGATTTATGATGCTTCTTATTGGTTTAGGTGTGTTAGGACCCCTCTCTTCTGATTCTAGTGATTTTTATCTAATTTAATGAATTTAGATTTATTTTCAAGGTAGGTGTCTCTACATAAGGGTGATTTTCGTGGATTACCTTGAATTCTTACTTTTCTTTGGTTTTTGTTCATTGAATTGACTTCAAAATGTATTTATGATTACGGTTTCTCCATGTTTGATTTTATTCCTTAAATGTTTTGGAAATTTGATTGTTTTAAATGGATTTTATAAAGGAATTGGATTTTGTGAATGCAAGGTGTTTGGAAAAGTGTCATAAAATAGGATTTATGGGTTCAAATGAATTTTTAATTGGGGTTTTGAGAAGGTTTTGGCTTATGATTAATTCTTGATTTATTATGGGAATGTGTGGTTTATATAATTAGTGTTTATTATGGTTTATGTAATTTAAAATCTATGGAAAATGAGATACCTTGGGTGTGTGGGTGGATTAAAAATTTAGGCCCTAGCCTAGGTTGTTTAATAAATTTGAAATGTTTCCCATGTGGGCTAAGAGAGCCCATTAAAGGAATGTAGAGATCAGAGGAGATCGAGGGATCTCCTGAACTTTTTGATCTCATTTAGATAGCTAGTAAACCATGTGTTAGATTAAATAATTTTTGTCTATTTGGTTAGATCCCATGATGTTAGTTTCTTGTGCCTTGTTTTCTTAAGATACCATATGGTTATTCCCAAATTTCGTTATATGTATATGTGATAATGGTTATGATTATTCCTAGGATTATGATTATTAATATTCTTATTCTTATACTTATGGTTATTCTTATGCTTATTCTATGTTTGGGTGAGTTTATTTTGTTATTCCATGTTGGTTTAACTCTTGTTATTAGATCCTTTCATATTCTAATTTTTAAAACATGCATGGTTTTGATAAAAACCAAAGGTATTTTTAAATAAGTGTTCTAAAAGTGAAATTATTTTAAATATAGTTTTTCAAACTAGTTCTATTTGTTTTCATAGAGAAATACCTTAAATATATTCATGATTATACCCAACAAGGATTTTCCACATATATTGAATATATCATTGGGTGTATGAAAACATTGTTTTTTTTGGGACATAGGTAATGATAAGGGATCCATTCAATTTAGTGGATCATCCTAATTATTTTTTCCCTTATTTGTTTTGGTATAGAGGAGACTATAGTATCATGTAGTTCATCTTGTGTGAATAATTTTGGGATTTTGGATTATTTGAGATGTTACTCATCAGCCTTATTGGTGTTAATCATTTTTTTGAGATATTTTTTAGTCCACTCATAGATATTTTATATGTATTGTTTATAAATTTAATTATTCTTATTATGATATATGTTTTGTCTATTTTTATGTATACTATGTTTGAGTATTTTAAAATTATTGAGACTGTTTATTTTATGGGATGTATATCTAATTTATATGTAGATCATACTATATTTTGGGGAGGAATTCATGCTTTGGTTATTTTGATTCCAATGGTGAAATCATTCTAAATTATATTTATATTGATAATAAAGTGATTTTATCCTACTTATGGTGATTGGGAAATCACTTTAAGCCTTGTGAAAATTTGGGTCAGGTTGACCTTGACTGGTTCATCACATCTCCATCCCCAGTGAGATCTGCTGGGTTCTTGGTCTTGGGTGACTAGATCCAAGACCCCTTGGTATCACTCTTAGTGGGTTTCTAATGAGTTTGGACTACATGGAATTTGAAATAGTTAACATGATCCCTCCTAGATAACTCATGAGTTGGTGTGATATCATGATCAACCTCCTCTTCCATATCCATATGATAAGGGAGATTCCTATTCTCATTATTTAGGGAGAGTATCTCAAAGTAGTTCATAGTGGACATAGGATCCAATGGATTCATTTTATTCTTCTTATATTTTGTAGTTGACCTATGAGGCTTGAAAGTTTGAAGGATATCTCATGCAGCCTCCAAGTCGGGTAAGAACTGTATAGGTGGCACTACATCATGAGTGCATTCATAACTTGTTGGTGTATATGTTACATAGGAGAGAGAATCATCTTGGCTATGAATGCCACTATTTAGGAATAATTCATGTCATTATCTTATCACTTGGAAAGTTACATTGATTTAGATTGAAGGTGGATCTTTTATAAAGAGGCCTAAAAAGAACAAAAAACATAAATAAGAAAACCCACTAGTGTGTCATCATAAGTATGATCACATTCAATCGATCATTCTCATATGATAAGGATAACTAAATTATTTTGTTTATTAAAATATACATGTAAGGTCACCATTATGTTTCTGATGTAAAGTTTGTTTCTAAGGGTAAATTTACCCAACATGTTTCTCGATCCACTATGGTTTGATGTCAACATCGATGCAAAAATTATTTCCAAAGGTAAGTGGTCACTAAGGTTTCTAGAAAGTAATAATTAAGAATGTGAATTGGTCCAGAGGATGTGTGGTTAGGATCATATCATCATTTTTGGGGGAATTATTTCCTACTACAAGATACTTGTATAGAACTAAGGTGTATTTCATAAATACTTCCAAAATCCAAGTGTGGGTCTGGTTACCATCCCCATGTTAATGATGGTTTATAGTAATGCATTAATGTTAACATCTATATTTAATAGAAGTTATTCAGGTTTAATTTAATTATTTTTGGTTCTTAGTTTTAGTTGTTATGATTTAAATCCAACACAGTGGGGTTCCCTAGATTTTATCACCTTCCATAGATTTGGTGGTTGTGGTGGATTTAGGATTGGTCCCATAGAGATGAATTCCTATATATATCTATAAAGAGAATTTGAACCCACATATTTTAGTTCCACTCAATGTGGAATATCGTAGCATTTATGGTTGTGTGACAAGGACCAATTCTAAGTGGATTAAAGTCATACATAGTGGGATTTTAGTTTATAGGTTCCTAACAATAGTTGGTGTTGGGATTATGCCTAATAATTCCTTTCTAGTTAACCTCAAAGTCTACGTGTTCTTATGAGGATGGGTTTGGTGTTTACTCAAAGGGAATATAGACCTTCAGATAGGGTTATGATTTCATCAAGACTTCTAGAATTTTAACCTATAACCATGGTTTAAAATCATCCATATATCCTAGAAAACTATGTGTATAGTATATACCCATGGTTCTATGAACCGTGGGTGATTAAGCCACCAAGATAGGCCTATACCCATTATTTATATATAAAATGTGAGTATAGGCAATTTGAATTTTTTAATACCCACGGTTCACTCTAAACCATGGGTGTAGCCTATACCAATGGTTTCATGAACCAAATGTATAGGTGGTTGTCTATAAATCATGTATGCCCATGATTTTATGAACTTCGGGTATAGATATATATCCCCATAAGAAAACTACACCACTATCCAACACCTCTCACATAACCTGCAAATGACATTGATTAGTATAATACTATATTATTTCATAATATAAAAGTAATAAACCTATAATTAATTAATTTTTATTTGTTAAAAAATACATAAAATAAAGAATCATCTAAATATAAATTTAGTTAAAAATTTAATATTAGTGGCATAAAATAAACAATACATACTAATTATCATGCTAAACATTGGTATGCTATATATTCCTCTTTTATGTTAATTTTGGTCCAATTCTATTCGCGTTATGTTATTTGGTTATTTGGTCACTTTGTAATTTTGATCATTTGGTTATTAGGTTCATTTTTTGGTTAGGATGTTTGGAAATTTAGTCATTTGTAAAATTGAACAAATGGCCATTTGGACATTTGGAAATTTAGAAATTTTCCAATTTATCCACTTCTCCATTTATCTGTTTGTCCATTAGGACATTTTTTCATTAGGATATTAAATCATTAGGCCATTAGGACATTATTCCATTAGGCCATTAGCCATTATTCCATTAGGCCATTATGATATTAGGCCATTAACCCATTAGTCCTTTAGGCCATCAATCCATTAATCCATTTGACATTTTATCCAATAGTCTGACACTCCATTAAGCCGATTTTTTCAATAGGCTAGATGACCAGTAGGCCAATAGGTTAGTATTTCAATAGGCCAGTAGGCCAATAGGCCAATAAGATGATTATCTATTATTCCATTAGGCCATTAGTCCATTATAACATTAGGAAATTAGGCCATTATTCCATTTGTCAATTTGTTCATTTAGCCATTTGGCCATTAGGCCATTAAGACATTATGACATTAGACCATTAGGACAACATGCCATTAGGACATTAGGACAATTATCCAATTGTCCAATTTTCCATTAGGATATTATTCAATTAGGCCTCTAGGAGATTAGGCCATTAGGTCATTAGGTCACAAGTCCATTAGTCCTTTAGGCCATTTGGCCAATGGGCCATTTGGAAATTAGGCCAATTTCCCAATTTCCCATTAGGTCAATTGGCCATTTTTTCATTAGGCCATTAGTCCATTAGTAAATTAGGTCATTAGTACATTAGTCTATTATTCCATTTTTCCTTTTGGTCAATAGGTAAATTTTCCCAAATAGGCCAATTAAGTTAATTAGGACAATTAAGTCAATTAGTCCAATTGGGTCATTAGGCCATTATGCTATGGACATTTGGCCATTTTTCCTTTAGGACATTGGGAATTTAGTATATTAGGACATTAGTTCATTAGGCCATTTTTTTCATTTGGCCATTAGGACATTAGGACATTAAACCATTAAGACATTAGTCCATTTGGACATTAGGACACTAAGTCTTTTGGGAATTTTTACATTATTCCAATTTTCCATTAGACTATTAGGCAATTAGGCCATAAGTCCATTAGGGAATTAGGCCATTTGTACATTAGTCCATTACTAAATTAGGCTATTATTACATTAGGCCATTAAGAAATTAATACATTAGTCCATTAGGATATTAGGAAATTAGGCCATTATGTCATTATTCCATTGGCCCATTGGTACATTTTTCCATTATTCAATTAGGCCATTTTCCCATTTTCCCATTTATCCATTTTTCCATTATTATATTAGTGCATTAGGCCATTAGGCCATTAATACATTAGTCTATTTAAATATTAGGAAATTAGTAAATTAATACATTATTCCATTAGTCTAATAATCCATTAGGCCATTAGGCTATTTGGCCACCAGTCCATTTGGCCATTAGGCCATGAGGCCTTTTGACCATTTGGACATTTGGCCATTAGGACATTAGGAAATTATCCAATTATACCATTATTCCATTAGTCTATTAGGACATTAGTACAATAGGACATTATTACATTATTCCATTTGGATATTTTTCTATTAGGTCGTTAATACATTAGTCTATTAGTTCATTAAGCCACTAGGACATTAGTCTATTTGGCCATAAATCCATTTGGACATTAGGCCTTTTGACCATTTGGCCATTAGGCCATTAGGAAATTAAGCTATTAATACATTAGTCCATTAGGACATTAGGCTATTATTCCATTAGACCATTAGGCTATTAGTTCATTAGGCTATTATGCCATTACGCCATTTGGCCATTAGGCCATTAGGCCATTTAGCCATTTGGACATTAGTCCATTAGGCCATTATTCCATAAAAACATTAGTCCATTAGGAAATTAGTCCATTAAGAAATTATTCCATTAGTCCATTAGGCCATTAGTATATTATGATAATTTCCCATTAGGACATTAGGCCATTTTTTCATCTAGCCATTTGGTCATTTGGCCAATACAATACACTTTTCTTTATGATGGAAATCATTTACTCAATAATAAAATCAATGTTTCACCCAAAATAGCAACAAAATAAACATTGTGTAATATTATAGTGGAGGGAAAGTGGAAATTTTGTAGAGTGAGAGCATCTTGATTCAATCCCATATAGAGTCAGTGTATCCGAATATTAATCCCTTATTTCAAAACCTATTAGTCAATATCTATAATACCATGTAAGGGGATCTATGAAAGAAATATAACACCTTTTATATGCTTAATAATAGGGAAATAAACATGAAAATGTCTACTATATTGACTATAATTATATAATGATATCCAAATTCAAAGAAAAATTAAAAGTATAGTGTAAATGAAATTAAATAACACTAGTAGGAAATAAAATTGAATAAAATACATGATACAAGTGACCATTATATAATAATAATATCAATCCGAACAAAGAAAAAGGAATATCATAAGATAAAAGCAAGGCATACTCATAAAAATCCAAAAAATAATCATGTATTGGAATAAATAACAACCAAGGAATACAAGAAGAAAAATGTGTATTTCTTATCCAGTGATCATAAAAAAATTAAAAACAAAAAACAAAATTTTACAAAAAAATTAAAATTCAATTACTAAATACCATAACTCAAGGATAATAAAAACAAACATTAACCCCTATAGTGTACTTTAATAAGATTACTAACATTAAAAATATCTAAATCTCTAAAATATTCCACTAAAAGAATCTCAAATTTAAGTTAAATTCATAATAATCCTTATGAGAGTTTTCAAAATGAAGAAATTATAATTAAAATAGTATGTATTGGAATTTAATAGACTATATTTGACCTCTATTAGACTATAAATTTAAATTAATTATAATTAGAAGTGAAACCAACATGTTTCATTAGAATCACATATGTAGGTAAAAATGAAAATAATAGTCAGTAGTGGAGAATAAGGATTAAAGACTCAATAATATGATTTCAAAGAATATGGGACTCAAACAATCCTTGAATTAGGGGAGGTGAACACTATAGGAGAAGAGGATTGAACCAATCAATCGGTTGAGGGGGAGGCTAGGTCATGTGAATGAGGAGGGGAGGGGGAGGGGAGGATTATTTTAAGCCTCTATACCCATATTTTTTAAAAAAACCATTGGAATAGCTCAATAAATACCAATGGATTTTTATGAATAGGGGGTATAACATTTTTTAGAAACTGTATACCCATATTTTAGTAAAACTGTGGGTATAGAAGCATGGGGATACCCCAATTTTCAATAGTGAATATGGCCCAACAATATGGTTGATTGTGATCACAGGAATTTGGTCCACTGAGTAGGATATGTCCTCGCAATGAAAATAGTACCCTGAGGATGGTTCACCAGAGAATATGACCCCAGTGATAAGAAGTATTAGTGCACATGGAATATGGACCGATGAGGGAGGACATAAATGGATTCATGAGGAATATGGACCCATGATAATGGATATGGAAGATGATGTTGGATTTGAACCCCAATGAGGAATCTTATGTATCTTGATTAATAGGAATCAAATACCACATAGTTAGAGTGACATAGTTTAAGGTTTTCTGATATGAACATACTATGAAGTATAACATCTTGTGGTAATGATTTTTTCATGAAATTTAATTCTGTGTGATTAGGGAATTGTGGGTGCCTTAATCATTCTACTGAAATGATCAATTCGAACCTATAAGATCACGTGATTAATTATCAGTTTGAGAAATAATATATTATAGGGATATCGACCATTATTTATGAATAAATAGTGGGTATATGGCCCTTTTAATAGATTTCCATGGAGGTTAGGTCCCCATAAAGATGAGTTGGGGATTACGCAATGGGGCTACCCATCAATGAGTGGTCCTAGACCATTGGAATTTCTTGACGATGAAATCATCAATGTGAACCATATTGAGTATTATACCTAAAAAAGGAATCACATTACATACATTTTGACCTTCCACCCATTGATGGATGGTGATATAGCCCCATGATGGAGATATGTTGGGGCTTATAGAAGATCTACCCATCGATGAGTGGTCATATCCCATTGACATTTCTTGATAATGAATCATCAATGGGAACCATATTGGGTGTTATAATAGAAAAATAATCCCATTATATAAATATCAAACTTCCACCCACTGATGTATGGTGAAGGGACACTGGACTCATAATGGATATGGAACCATGATGAACATATATGAGGGATTATGAATGAGATTACCATGGTGTTGGTCAAGAACAAGGGGAACATGAGAGAGGATTTTTCATGATTGAGTGACACCTTACTAGTGCCTATGCACAACTAGAACATATATGTCCTAATTACCATTATCTCATTGGTTCCATTGATTATTAATAGTTATTAAATCATTAAAAATAAACATATTGGGTATTATACAAAAAAATCAATTCCACAACCAGATGAATCATTGATTGGAATCAAGAATAAGGATGGGAACTTGAGCCCATAGAGACCACTCCAACCTCTTTCTAATAGGGACCATTGTTATCAAGGGAATCAAAAATTGTGATCCCTTATAGGGTTTTACCTACATAGGATTTAAATTATTGATCCTCATTTTATCATGGGAATATAAGATTGAAGGGGTTTAAATAGTGAAAATGGAATAACCCTATGTATCTGGTGGATTTGGATGAGGCCTTGATATTTTTTTACCCGAGTAGGAGACTTGGGTGAAGGGGTGATCTATTATTAAGGTTTGATAGTACATGATACCCTTGTGTGAGAACGAGATGGGTTGGTTCTCTTAAATATAGAATTATGTGTGGATTTTACTTAGTTAGGGGTGTTAGTTCCACTTAAATGTACAACAGATAACCTAAGGATCTTAATAAATGGTTTAATAGCTGGTTTCTTGTCTTTAGGGTGTTAAGGAATAGATGGTGAGGTTTCTCTATAGTAACTATACCTCAAGTCCCACATTAGGCATAAAGGGATATTGGTCATGAAATATTTGTACCGTGAGACATCTTCCCCATCATAATACATTTTCAATGTTTTGTGGGAAATGATCCCTACTGAGAAATAAAAATATGAGGTAGTGAGCCAAAGTGGAAAATTTTGTGGTGGAGGGGTGTTCTTGAAAGGGAACCTACATTTTATATCAAAGGACAAGTTTCTTTTATTTTATTTTTTGCTCTAAATTTTTTCATCTAGTTATTGAAGTTGAGGTTACTCTTTTCACTTTTATTTTTTGGTTCTATGGAAAAATTCAGAACATCCAAAGAGAAGAAGATGTCTGGTGGAATCCCTCGGTGTGGAAATATCTATGGAAAAAGGTTGATTCGGTTTAAGAGACCAAAAAATTAAAAATGGAAGGTATGAATAATCCATATTATTCATCTCTTTATAATGAAACAATAAGAATGAATTAAGAACTAGATATTCCAAGTGATGTTGGAACTACTGATGATTGGGAAATCCTAAGGAGGGAAAAGGTTGTATCTATCAACTTATTAGTGGTTATGGGTCCAAAATTATGAGAAGATAATATCAAGATGTATGATTAGAACAAATCTCAAGACATGTAAATTCTAGTGGTGATAATTGAAGTTGATAAATTAAAAATCCTAAACACAAGCCTTATTTAAGCTTCTACTAACCTAATGTAAAAGGATAAATTTCAATATGAAGAGATGGAGAAGATGTCAAAAAAGGTAAAAAAAAATAAAATCCAATTTCAAGGGGAACATTTTAAACTCAAAAGAGGCTCAAAAATTGAAATCCAAGAATAAAAATCTTGCTACACACTTTTAATAACTAGTTGAGGAGAATAAAATACTAAAAGTATATAAGGAATTCCATAGATATTCTATTACTTAAATGAATTTTAAAATGAAAGAGAAAAGTGACATTGTGGATATGATCTTTTGGGAATTATAATATGATACAACTTATGGGAGTAATCTCAAGAATTAACTTAATACTAACATTAAATAAAGTAACATGAAGATTCAATAATTAGGATAAGAGATAAAATCATTCAAGGAAGAAGTAGACAAATATAGTCCCATAAGTAAGCTAAATTAAATGATGCCCTATATTTATTATTTTACCATTAAATAGGTGGTGAAGTAAAGAAGGAAAATTATTCCATATCTATGGAAACTCATGAAAAATTATTTTGTTTAAATGGCAATTCAATATGGGAAAATCTATTATGGGATATAATGAACCCTCTCTCATTCATAGGAAAAAAATATATGGATATTCCTAATAAAAGGAAAAATAATGAATGTAATAGAAACTTATGTACAATAATATTAAAAAGAGAAAATCAAGGTGACACTTCTCAGTAAGAGATCAATAACATTAGGGTAGTAAGAGTTAATAGGAAAAGTAATGAAATTTTAATAATTTCACATACCATGATTCACTCCCCCCTATTAAGGTGTATCTTAACCAAGTCCCTTGAGGGAATAAAAAGGTCTTACCAAGGGAGGTTCACCCTTGTATTTGTAATTAGGTTAAGTTAATCCCAAGTGATGTGTATTGGGTAAGGTTTTTCCCAAGTGAAGTTCCTTTGGTGAAGCGCTCCCAAGTGGGGCGCCATGGGTGATTGGTCGCCCAAGTGGAGTGCCTTGGGTGATAGGTCACCCAAGTGGGATACCTAGGAATATATTATCCTTGATAGTTAAAGGTTATTATGGATTACCTTGGGTGAATCATTCTCTATTATGGTTTATTAGTTGGTTCCTTCACCCCAATAAAATAAGAATAGGGAAAATTTGGTCTTTTGAAAAGGTTTTATCCTTAAAATGACTTAATTATCCTTCACTTATGTAAATTTAATTTGGTTTTAAGTGTCTTAAGATACTTGAATGGGATTATAGAGACCTAGGAAAAGGGATATTTGATCATATATCTCTATTATAGGTGGTGAGAATCTCATTTTATAGTGGATATACATAGGGTCTATTTTTAGATAAAAAACCAGGACATGGGTGCATAGATTCAACATAACAAAGTGGTTTGTGCAGGTTACTAAAGTGTGTGGACTTGGGTGTAGTGGAAATTCATGTAGGATTATATGGGCATAGAATATTGGGTACATGTAGTGAACCCTAGGTGGAGATCTAGGAAGAGGAGTTAGGCAAAGGACTCTTGGGTGTTCAACCCTAAGCTTGAACTCAACTTTCCTCTACCTAAAAAATTCATAACTTCAAACAACCATCTATAGGTCTATTTTACCTCCATGAACAGTGAAATATAAGCCTATAAAATTAGATACACCCTTAATTATGTTTTTAACTATATATAATGGGTTTACTAAAGAAAAAAGTGCTAATAAGACCTTTAAAAATGGGTTTTAAGGTCTAACCCCCCCCCCCTTTTGTTAGCAATGAGTGAAATCTATGGCCTACTCGGAGTGGGATGTTATCAACCTCATGTTACCAGATTGGGTAATGTTTTTATAATAATATCAATTCCTCATTGTGTGAAAAATAATTTGGAATATAGAGATTTATTTTTCCTCTTCTTCGAGTACGGAGATACATTTCTACTCAAATAGAACATGTCTTGTCTGAGTGAGGAATATGCTATAGATTCTTAAGAAAACTGTGTGGCATGAATTTCTTGATGAAAACATCAATACACATGGAAACTTATGCAACACTTGACCTAAATCAAGTATTATCCAAATACAAGGTTTATATTTTTTTCTCATTTCTTATCCAAGACAAAGGATCCTAGAAAGTGTTTATCTTTTACAAATTTTCATTAAAAAAGTGTTAGAATAAAATATCCCAAACACCATTTTATTTTCATCCTAATATATCATATTTTTTTTCAAATTATCCCATATAATAAAATAATCTATCTTGAAATACCAAATGTAATCACCATTTAATCCAATCATACTTTTTTACTTTAAAGGTTTAATTCTAACAACATAATTCACATTAAAATTCCCATTTTAAACCACTTAAATAAAATTAACCCTAAATATAACATTAAAAAACCATTTATCCTTTTTATTATCACCTTATAACATTATAAGTGTAATTTATAGAAATGAAAAACCACCTAAAATTCCTATACTCTCTTTAAATAATCATTAAGACACAAATTTAACACGTTTTGTTCATTGGAGGTGTTTATCCCTATTTTTTCCAAAATTTTCACACTATTATAATTTTTTTTCAAAAAAAACCCAAATTATAACATTAATAACATAAATTAATCATTAAAAACAACTCAATATAATTTCATATAACTATAAAATGAATTTATTTAGTAGTAAATGAAACATTATTACATCAAATTAGAATCAAAAAAATCAATTTTTGACTCTATTTTTTTCATGAAATCCACCATTAATGAGTATATCAAATTAAAATTTTTATCAATATTATTAATCATTTAATCATCATTTTACACATATAATTCCATAATTTCAACATGAAAAAACTTTTATTAAATATGCACTGTACATAAACAATCATGAAAACATATTCTAAATCATTATAAATAATGTATCATGTGACTTAATTCACTTGAATTATATAATCAGAATAGAAGTTCAAAAATTATATTAAATCACTCATTAAATAACCAAAGAGTGAAAATTGACACTTACCGCACACTATGTGTACAATCCAAGTAAGTAACTAAGTATTAATTCATTCTAGAACATTATAAATTAAAAAATATATCTAAATTAGAAGTGAAGGAAAATAACTAGAACTTGAAAAATGATCAAATATTGATGAATTTTAACAAAAATATATTTTTATTTTAGGTATTATTGAAATAAATAAAACACATTTTTGGATCACATTTCTAACTTGAAAAATAGTAAAAATTATCACTTGAAGTTAAAGGAAGGAAGGGAGAGTTATAGTGAGATAAATTTATAGAAATAACCCATGGGAAGATGAAAAGGGAAGTCTTATTCTAATTAATTTGATAAAACATTTACCATTATGCACCCATTTTTAAAAATCCTTGTATAAGTATACCAGTTACCTTATGGATATCCCTAACACATCCTGTTCTACCTCCTTCCTGAGTACCTGATACCATACACCGACCACCCAATGGCACCTACTAGAGAAATACTAGAAATTTCTATCAACTTTCCTTATCAATTATTCATATATCACTAAAAACACTAAAAAAATAACTTTAAATAAATAAAAAATAAATTTAAATACATCAAAGATCAAATTTGAGATATTCTATATAGAAATTTTGGTAATTATACACTCAGATGTTCAAAAACCAAAATACTAATGCTACCATATTCCATGTACAAGTGGAATGAATTTTTCCTAAAATATATTTTTATAGAGATTAGTGATATAAAAGAGCCTTTCTAAAAGAGATGTATTTGGATCCAACTCCATATCATCATAATAAATAACATGAGATGGATTCAGTTTGTAGTCACTTAGTTGAAACACATGAAATACATCATGCATAAAACACACTTTTTATGTACTTACAAGTAATAATAATCATCAACAATCCTACCTAAAATCTCAAATGGTTTGACAAACCACATAGCTAACTTTCCTTGCTTATTAATTATCTGATGTCCCAGCCAAGGTGAGACATGAGGAAAAGAACAATTCCCAATATAAACATGAAAGGGTAATTTCTATGTTAATAAAATTATTCATTCTTACTTTGATCCACATATAATCACAATATAACCATTTATATGTAGCCAAAAGTCTCTTATACCAATTTGGACTTAAATAAAGACAACTTACTAGATTCCATTGAATATAAGCTAACACAACCTTCCTTATAAATATTATAATGGATCCATCTAAATAGATTCATGATAGTTTTTGATATAGATAAATCTAAGAAGTTAATTTTATTCTTCCACACACATAAAAAATCAAGAATAATTTCATAAAGAATATTTTTAAGAATTGGAATAGTATGTTATTATTAGACGACTATCTGTGGAAGATAAGTTGTGCTCAACTTCACTTGAGAACTCAATTCTTTATAAAATCATTTCTATAATTGAGATTTGAATCTCATAGCACGATAAAGTATAATATTATTAGAGATACCATTAAGTTTCAAAATATCCATGATATAAATATTTATATTATCTTCTACTTTCTAACTTCCCCTAATTAGAATAAAATAAGAATCTTTAGTCAATCCATAAACAAGGACCCAAAACACATCCTTCCCCTTCCATGATCATAGAAAACCCATTATGAAATTAATAATAACATGATACCATTTACATTATAGAATGGTTAATTAATTATGATTACCAACTAATAATTTATATTTAGTTTTCACCTATTGACAGGTGAAATATATTGATGCAAAACCAGTCATGTCCTTCTTCATAGATGGCCACCAAAAATGATACTGAACACAATGGTATATCTATCTAAAACTAGGATGAACTACCCATCTAGAAACATAAAAATATCTCATTACTTCCTCCCAATTATCAATAAGGAAATAAATATAACTATATAAATACAAGACATAATCTTCACTAAGAAACCACTCAAGAATTTACTCCCCACCATACAATATTTCTTTATAAACCTAACATTTAGGATGTGAAATTTTTTATTCTTTCAATCACTCCATAAAGGATTAAGTGATAGTAGAAGTAACTAAAAAAACTTATTATTTAGATACATCTAGATGAAATTATAAGAATAAAAATATAATATACCCCTACTTTGATTTATGAACTACATCCAACTGAGGATTCCTTCTTAAAGCATTTGTATCATAATTTTCCTTCCTAGGAGTTTATAGCATCTCAAAATAAAATTAATGATGATATTTAACCCATTACCTCTATCATAGATTTAAACTCCCCAGAAAAATATATAATCCAAGATTTTATGGTTAATGAACACCGTGATCTTCACCCAAAATAAATAATTCCACTAACTTTTGATTACATTCACAAATGGGACTAATTTAAGATCAAGAGTAGGGTTATTTTTCTCGTGTAGACTAAAATTTTGAGAACCACATGACACTAATTTCCCCTATTACATCATCATACATCGCAAAACCACACCATAAGTGTTATAATATACCTCATAATATTTCATTAAGTCTAATAAAATGAGAACAGGTCTTGCTTTCAACATATTATCTAGATCTTTAAATGGGACCTTGAATTGATCTTCCCATTGAACCTTAATTCCTAGTCAATTTATTTATCATTAAAACTAGATGATATAAGTCTAAAAAATTTACATTAATAACCTATAAGTTCTAATAAACTTTGGATATCAAATAAATTCTTGTGAATTTACCAATACATCACTATCGCCACTTTCTCAAGATCCATTGATTTCCCAAATTCTGAGACAACATGCCCAATAAGAATTACATCGTAGATCCTATACTAAAATTTAAACATCTTGTAAAACAACCATTACTACCACAATGTGTTCTAAATAATGGATAAATTCTCACTATACTTCTCATTAGAGTGTGAGTATATCAATATATCATTAATAAAAATAATAAAAAGGATCTATTATGGAAAACATGATCTATGAAGACCATAAACATAGTTATTTCATTTTTTACTTTTAATGAAATTTCAAAAAAAAAGGTTATACCATTTAAAAAAATGTACATGGAATGTCTTCATCCCACACCCTAAAATGAGGATAAACTTATAGGATATCAATTATTGATAACCATTGGGACCTTATCTACTGATCAAAAAAATTATAAATTTAGGACCTATGATAAAGATTTTTTATTCATGTACTTTTTTATTATATGATAATTAATATAAAATCTCAAGCTCTGATATACCTTATTGAAAAAAATAATAGGAGAAAAAAACTACATGATGAATCATTTGGATTCAAGTTACTATAACATAGTATTTAACTCTCTGATCTTAGATGGATATATATGATACAAACCTATAGATATTGGCTCAGCACATGGTGCCAATTAAATTACAAAATCAACCTCCCTCTCTCATGGAAAATCAAAAAAATATTTTGGAAACACATCCAAATATTAATAAACCTCTAGAGGAAGAAAACACCAAAGACACCATCAGTGAATATAAGAATCACCCCTTACATCTTAGGTGTAATATACTTTATATTCCCTAAATAATAAACAATTATACTATCATTATTGTCACATTATTCCATAAAAACATTTTATTCATATTAATATGTAAATAATGTCATCCATATTCAGTAGCAATCAATATGCACCCAAAAATGTGACAACCAATACATTCAAATAATTATATTAAATAATTTTATTTATATATTATAGAAATAACAAA
Organism: Viscum album; assembly: GCA_963277665.1. NCBI lineage: Eukaryota > Viridiplantae > Streptophyta > Magnoliopsida > Santalales > Viscaceae > Viscum > Viscum album. The sequence goes on along the minus strand of OY728141.1, from coordinate 1,703,097,710 downwards.
TTTTTCCTTATTAATATATATTAATGGTGTATGTTAGACCTATCTTGATAGGACCCTCCTTTATCCCAATAGAATATTCATATAAAACACTTTAGGTAAAGAATCAATAGCTAAACATAGGTTAATCACTAAACAAGAAAAAAAGGAATGAGAAACACCATAATCAAATAATATGATCATAAAGGTATAGATAACTAGAAACACACCTCTAACCATTGAAGAAACTTCAAAAATATCCACTAGCACTTTCTCAATTGAAAACATGTGACTAGTATTTATATCTCAACGTGACTCATGTGTTTCTTGGTTTTGAGACATAAAATCACCACATTGAACCTATCCTTGAGAACATCTTCTTCCTATAATAATAGACCTCCTAGAATAGATATGGACGATACTCTATTGTGGTGTACTATCCCTTGAACTATATGTCTGCATGGAAGTTTAATAATGTCCTTTACCCCTTTTGGGAAACATTCTAATAAAATTTTTGATGATATGCAGTTTAACCATAGTTGCGACACTCTTTCAAACAACCAGAACAAATAGACCAAGTATAGACTCTTTGAGTGAATTGATAAGACTCATATGGTTCTCTGAATTTGGATAATGGTAAATAAATATTCCAATGAACTCCTACCCACTTATTACCCCTAAAACATTTATCTCTCATCCTCTTCTTTCCATTACCAGATCTACCTGGTCCCACTAAATCGTTTATTAACTGACCACCTTGATCTATGAAATTGGGAATTTTACCACATGTTTCTCCAGTAGTACCTTGGTTTCCTTCCTAGGAAACCATAGGATATTACCTACTGAGGTCACTTATCAAACTAATGACTTTCCCCCCAGTCCAATAAATGTTCTTTCAGTTTTATTTTTCCTCAATCACAAACATCATGAGAAACTTCCTAGTAAGTCATCCATCATAACACAACTCTAGTCCAACACTATCTTAACTATAGATTTATAATCAAGTAGGCTACTAAAAATAAAGGTACACCTCGTAAACATGATTAGTAACATTTAGTATATTAAGTCTCACTTTTCCATGGGTTTTTCACTCTCCACACCATTAAACAACAACACCCTCATTGTGGATCCCCCACCTTAAACTCATTCATTTTCATTGCACTTATGGATAGGTATTGAATCTAATACCATTTTTCATGACCCGACCACCTTGATCTATAAACATGGTCATCTAAACCTATGGTTCTCTTATAATACCTTGGTTTACTTCCTTATAAACTATAGGTTATTAGCTACTAGGGTCACCTATGTGAGTAATGATTGTCTGCATATACCAACACATGTTATTTCAATGTTATTTTCCCTCACTAATACACACCATAAGAAACATCCTAGGATTTCACCCATCCTAACACTACTCCAGAACAAACCTTACTTAAATGTGGAGTTCTAATTAGGAAGGTTCTTCAAAAAGGTAATCCCTATTAACATTAGTAATATCATTTAGTCTATTATGTATCACTTTTCTAGGGATATTACAGAATCCATATTCTCATAATCAATATCTTTGTATTCCATGAGATATTTATTCATCACTTTGATGAAATTGGGTAAATAAAAGAGAAAAAACGTTGATCAGATCTCTAATTTTAACTCATACTTGAATCGATTAACCTTAAGAAACATTATCACCATACAAGGTCAAAATAAAATGGATTGATTCTAAAAATTTAAAATCATGGTAAAAAATGACATATTCCCTTACATAAGCTCTATGAACTTGTGACCTTTATCTATTCTTAGTGTTCGTGAAAATAACTACTCAATAAAAAGATCCTAAAAAGCTTCACATGACAACCCCTTGGTCTTATTTTCTTATAATAAGATATCTCACCAACATAGATTTGGATCCTCAGGTATAAGTACAAAAATAATCATTTTCATAATTTATAGAGCATTGATATGCTCAAAGATCATATCCATCCCCTCCAACAACTATTCTGAACCTCATGTCCCATCATTACCTCTAAAGAAAAGATGATGTCTCACTAACAAATATAAACCACATTAGACATCATTTCAACCTCTTTAGGTTCTATCCCTTCCATATTACAAATCACTTTAAGAATACTATCAATGATCATATTATCCTTAGGAGTACGAGGCTCACCAACTAAAATAACATTCTTATCTTCCCCTCCTATATTCCCTTCATAAAAACACTCATACTAAATTTTATTCTCATGATTCTTATTAAATAAATTATTAGGTGTTATTATTCTATAAAAACACAATAAAATGATTATAAATTTTCATCAAAATTTTCAATAAAAAAACATCATTAATTAATTCATACACATAATCAAAAAATTAATTGGACAAGCCAATTAATTACATCCTCATATAAAATTGATTTAATAAATTTTAGCTAATTAATCCATTACTAATAACCTATTTAAGAAATACATAAATTAGATGATTAATAAATCAATTTTTAATTGAAATCTAAGCTACTAATCCATCAAAAAATAGATTTTATCAAACATATTTCATAACCCTATATGCTAAAATTATGCATGATTAATCCACCAACAATCCTCAACTAGGTGAGAATTATATACCAGAATATCATTTATAGACTAAAAAAAGTCCCATACTCTCAAGGTAACATGTAATTTTACTATGATTTTTCATGAAATGTGAACATATAGAACTTCTATACCAAGTCCTATATTCTAAAATAAAATCTACCAAATCCCAGTTATCAAGATATTAGAAAAGAAACTTTTTCGATATCATTCTATAACATCCCACCCTAAAATGACTATTCCATGTGGGAAAAATATAACATGGAATCATGTGTGATCCCTAGTCACCAAAGGATAGAAATTATAACCAAGGGTTTTAAGGAAATGATTTACCCTCAAAAAGTCCTTGTAATATCCTATTACCCACTATTAGGTATTTATTCTCTCTCTTTTTTCCCCTCTTGGTTTAGGTGTAGTTTGGGAATCCTGAGGATGGATAGAGTTTCTTGGGAAAATTAAGTAAAGTTCATGGATGTATATTTTTTAAAATTAATGGATTCCAGGTGTAAATGCATTAAAGGATTTGAGGGGTTCTCCCCAAGTTATTTCTTTAGAGTTTGAAATTTTCACTAACTATAACAAATTTTTTACATCGTGAAAGGTAACACATATTGTATTTTTCTCTAAGAATATGACATGAATTAGGTCAAATAATGAATTCTTTATACACCATTAATCAAGTTAGTGTCATGAAATGTTTGAAGTCGGGATTTTTAATTCGAGGTGATGCATTTTTTAGCATATTTTGTTAAATTGAGAAATTCACATCATGAAATGGTTTCATGTAATGATTATTTTAGGATTAGTGATTTTTAGGGTGTGGTACATGAGATCAATTTTTCATTCAATGTGCATCTTCTCTCTCTAGACCTATTAGATCTCTGATGAAATTTTGGGTATCCTAATACTTTGGATCATTTCATTCAGTGATTGATCTTCATTGTGGTTGTGTTGAATCTCTCCAGGTAAGATATCCTTGAACTTATTAATTTAAATTTATCATGATAAAACCATCATGAAACCTTTATGGATTCATTTTTCTATTATGATAATATTTTTGGTCCTTTATAAATCCATTGTGTGATCTTCTTCTAGATGTTTCATTTCATGTTGGTTGTGGTGCGACATGATCATTCTTTGAGGTATGTTTTGATCCATCCCCTCCACTGAAAAATTTAATTTTTAAAATTATTATGAGATATAAGGATTTATTATAGGGATTCTATTTTTGTATTTACATTTTTTTCTTACTGGTGGATATCATTCCTGTCATGTATGACCCATGTTTGAGGTAGTTTTCTCCATATCAAGCCTATATTGGATGAACTCTATAGATTTGGTTTTATAATTTTTTTTATAAATAAGTTGGAATGATTTAATTATTTGTGTGGAAATGAGTTTTGAGAATATATGTTTTCCCCTTTTTTTTATAAAGGAAAAGTTATTTTCAAATCATTATGAAATATAATTATGAAATGGTTTTCAAAGAATGATTTTGATGAAATGATTTGGAAAATGTAGCACATGGGAAGCATTGGGTACTTAGGTGGAAGGTGCAGTATTAGGACTCATATGTTGATAATATCAATGGGGGTCACTAATGGGGTGTTCTTATACTCCCTAGGACATTTTTTCTAGGTACTTTATAGACTTATTTAGAGGATCACTTATTAGGGTGTTCCTATACTCTCTAGATTCAATTCATATATCTAGAGACTTGATTCATGAGATTTTCCATATTAGGGTTTAAGTGACCTTTCTGACTTGACCTATTGTGATCCTTGGTGTGATATTACCTATTATTTTGGGCTTGTATTAGTTGATATTACATGTGATTAATTCCTTGATTTGGCTTCTTTGATGTATATAAAATGCTTGGAAACTATTTTACCTGGATTATTTAGAACTGTGGGAAAAGTGGGAAATGATTTCTTATGATTTTGATAAGAAAAAATATTTATCTAATTATCATTACTATTTTTATTTAATGGTTATCATGTTCATATTGTTTTAAATAGACTTTTTATGGAACACCTAGGTGGGATTCTACTAATCCTATTTAGCTCACCCCCATATGCACCCCTTAAGATGTACATAGACCTTGTTATATCTTTTGATGTGTGGAAAGTAAAGGCAGCATAATGAGGTGATGAGGTTTCGATCGGTTTTGTATTGGTAGCTGGTGGTGATATGGTGTGAGTTTTCCCATGCCATCACATGGAGTACCGATTTCGGTTTTAGTTTTAATTTATTGTTGGAATTGTACCTTAGAGATTGTTTTTTTAATTTTGAGTTGAACCACTTATACTATTTACTTTTTGATATGACATGTATTTTTTTATTATTCCTCCACTATTTATTTACATCAGGTATATAAATGTAATTTTTTCTTCTTCAAGTTGGGATAAATCGTTCCCTCTGGTTATAGTTGATACTCGAGTTTTATTCTACAGCCCGTTGGGATGGGGAATGCACTTTGGTTATGTGGTGGTTTCGGTTGGTTACTAGTTTGAGAGGGTAACCGGATTGGTTTTTTCATAGTTTGGTATTAGAGTTTGGTAGACTGGAGATATGATTGTTGGGGATTAAGAGGTTGGTGGCGGTGAGTGCTAGGGAAAGTCTGATTATGAAAAGACTCAAGTTATAATGAGATGTTGGGATGTGTGTTTGATATTCTAAATCCTTGATCTTCATCTCTTTTTTTATCTTATGGTATACTTGTTTTAATTAATTTTATAATGTTGTCTAATCATTTCTTCTATTTCAGTGTGCAACAATATGCCTTAGAGATTCCTTCTATGTGTTCCTTAGAAGAGTGTAATAGATTCTGCTCAAGGTAATCTATATCTAGATAAGAATATTATCAACGATATGATTCGATAAGATTGTGTTGTAGAAACAAATGTACTTCAAGTAAAGACCCTAGTTATTTAGGTACATCTAGGAGATGGAAGGGACAGGGATCAATCATAGGAATTCCTATAAGAGAATCCACCATCCTTTAGATGTATGAATGAACCTCAATATGTAGAGTACTGGTAGGAAAATATCAATTAAATATTCAACTTCCTAGATACCCTTGAGAATATCAAGTTAAAGTATGTGGTGTTTGTTTATAAGGTTCCCAGTAAGTGATGGTGGGATTCCATGGTGTTGTAAGATATACATGTGGGCTTAGAGTGAAAGGGTTTCAAGACTCCCTTCTTATAGAAGTTATATCTTGAGTTTTGATGACGGTTAAGTCTCTGGAGCTACCCTCCTTATAACATGGAGAGTATTAAGTGTCACTATACACCAATAAATTTAGGAAGGTGGTTCATTTTTCATTATAGGTTGTAATGAATGACCACCAGATGGATCATAAGTATTTACAATGTTTGTGATTGGATATCAAATCATAGATATTTATGATTAATATTTAAAGTTATGATTAAACTGGGAAATGATGGAAGATATGGATGTGTCAAGAATGTTTAATGGTTATTCCCCTTCTCTTCCACCCAATTTCATCTTCAATGGTGAACATGGGAGGAAAATGAAGTAGAATGATCATCAAAGGAGTGGTGGGGGTGGTTATTAATAGTGGGCCTCCTCTACACCTTCATTTATATCCAATAGTTCATCTATGAACTTATATCAGTGTGGAAAGGTTGGTCACAAACGATGCTCTTGTTATACACCTGAAAATATATGTAATAATTGTGGACTCTATAGTAATATGTATCATTTCTATTAGTCTATGTCTATACCCCATTATGTTCAAGGATTTTGGATCCAAAGTCTACTACTCCATAATTAGATGCTTCAATGACTATAGGGATCTATTCACATGCCTCATGAGTGAATTACCTTTATGAAATGGAAGATTTTCTAGTGGAGGTAGATACATTTCTGGAAATAATGAGAGGTACCATACTAATTGCATCTTCTATAGTAATTTCTGTATTTGATACAGGTGATACCCACTCATTTATATCTAGTCATTTTGTGGATATGATTAAACTTCAAATGGAACTCATGTTCTATTTCATGGAGTTAGAGACACCTCTTAGAAAGAGGAAACATCAAGTGTTTTAGTGTCCTTGTTTTTAGTCGATAATTGATGTTGATTTACCCTGGGATTTCCTCATTCTCAATTTGAATCAATTTGATGTCATCATCAGGTTATATTGGCTTATATCTCATCATTCTAAAGTGTTTTTTTATTATTGGTGCACCTCATTTGTTCTGGATGATGGGAGCTCTCAGGTGTTTTAGGGATAGTGGGATCCAAGGGAAGGTCATAAAGGACCTTCCATCCCTACGATCATGAGTTTTTTTCTACTATAGTAGTTGAACCCCATGAAATTTCTTCCATTGTTGATCTTCCCATTATTGATTAGTAATTTCCTTATATTTTCATAGATGATTTATATAGTCTTAATATATAGAGGGATGTAGAGTTTATGATTTATCTAGTTACATGCACACAACTGATTTTAATACCTTATTATCATAGGTAACTAGAAGAGTTGAAATAGAATAAGATTTAGTTGGATGATCTAATGGAGAAAGGTTTTGTTCAGCCTATTTTTTCACTTTGGTCAGACCCTATTCTCTTTTTCAAGAAGGAATATAGTTTAATATGATTGTGTGTGGACTATATTAAGTTGAACTAGGAGATGGTTAAGAATAAGTATCCTTTTACCCATGTGGATGATTTTTTGACCTGTTAAAGTGTGGAAATTGGTTTTTAGAGATCGATATTAGGTCAGTTTATCATCAGCTAAGAGCTCAAGAGTTTGATATAATGATGAAGAATTTCAAGAGTAGGTATGTCCATTAAAAATATATTGTGATTCCATTTAGTCTGGGTAAAAATTAGGTTGTTTTTATGGATTTTATGGATCAGATATTCGATGAGTATATTGAAACTTTTGTGTTAGCGTTTGTGTGTGATATTTTGATTTATTTGAGATCCAAGTACAATCACAAGCACCATTTGAGTTTGATTCTAGAAATCATGAGTAGTCACTATTTGTATGAAATGATTTATAAATTCATCTTATGAATCCCAGAAATGAAGTTCTTGTCCTATGTGATTTAGGAGAATGGGTTATCAGTTGATCCTAAGAAGGTGGTGGATTTATTGTCATGGGAAGAGGAAAAAATGCCTTTGAGATTCAGAGATTCCTTAGTCTTACTGGATACTACTTATGGTTTATCAAGTATTTCTCAAAGTTGAAATCAACTTTGACTATTATTACTATGAAATTAGTGAAATTAATATGGGATGCAATGTGTCAGCCTTATTTTAATGAGATTAAATGATTCTTGAAATCATATCCTATTCTGATCTTACCTATTCCCGATTAGGGGTTTGTGATTTTCTATGATGATTCTAATGTTGGTATGGGATGCATACTTATATAGGAAAATCATGTGGTGGATTGAGGATCTCTCTAGCTTCAACCATATGAGAAGAGTTAACCTTCTCATGATTCAGATATTTTTATATTTATGCATGCGCTTTAATGTTGGAAACACTACCTTTTTTGGGGAGAGTTTCACTATCTTTTATGACCATAAGAGTTTGAGTTATATCATTTCTTATAAAGACTTGAATATTATATAGTGGTGGTGTGTGGAACACCTTTAAACATTTTACATAGATGTCACTTATACCACATGAAAGGGGAAGGTCATTGAAAACACTCTCGACAGGAAAGTAAAATCATAGGATGTTCTGGAATAAATGGAGGAGTGGACCCTTATGGGGTTGTTCTCATAGTTTGACTTGGATTCTTAGGAGGATGTTTCAGGTATTATTATGTCTATTTTTTACTTATCATCATATATCCTTGATTCTATTCTATAGGATCAACATTATTATTATGAGTTTAGGGGAATTTTAGAAACCCTATATGGTGGGGAGACTATTTTTTATTGGTCTCTCTCTTCAAATGGTATTCCAAATTTTGGGGATTTTTTTATCGTCCATATATCTTTGAGGAGTTCAATTTTTTTGACATTAATAGTTCTTCATGATCTATTCATCCATGGAATATGAAGATGTATTATGACATGATATGGAGATTATGGTGGTTGAGAATGAATTGTGACATTGTAGATTTTGTGTCTCGCTACTACACCTTCCAACATATAAAGGGAGAGCATATGAAACCTCTTAGGTTCCTCTAACCTCTTATTATTACAGTTTTTAAATGGGATAAGGTGTCTATGTACTTTTTATTTGGATTATAATGAACTACCAAAGGGAGGAATTCTATCTGGGTGCTGATTGATCAATTTACAATATTGGCTCACTTCATTCTGATTAGGGACACCACTAAAGCTAAAGACCTAGGTGATATATGTATATATAATATTTTGAGGTTTCATGGAGTTCCATATACCATTATTTCGAATAGGGATCTTAAGATTACATCAAAACACTGTAAGAGTCTCCCTCTTCAATTTAGGGACCAAGATACTAATTTTTTAGTTTTTTCCTAGTTTAGTCTATGATTGTTAATATACAATCACAAACTTCTATCTCCCATCTTGGAAAAAACATAGGAGGAAACCATATAGAAACTAACCTGATGAATCTTTTGAATTCATTATATTATAAAATATTATTCAAATCTATGAGATTATATAGATCCATATGTTACAATAATATAGATATAAGAATAGTATATAGTACCATTTCAATTAAAAACTCAACCCCATTCTCTAGTAGAGAACCAATAAAATCTTTAGGAAACACATCCCAATATTGATTAACAAATAGAGGTAAAAACAACACTAATGAAACCATCAATGAATATAATAATTATCCCTATAAAATTAGGTGAAATATCCCTTAGCTACCCTAAATAATAACCAATCATTCTTGAATGATAGTAAAATTCTTCCATTAAAACATATGATTCCTCACAATATGGAAATAATGTCACCCATCTTCAATAGCAATCAACATGAACTAAAAAATGTGATAACCAATACATTAAAATAATAATATCAATAATTCTCATTACTTGAATATAGAAATATTAAATATTTACTTATTAATATATATTAATAGTGTATTTTAGACATATTCTAATAGGATCCTCCTTTATCCCATAGAATATTAATAGAAAATTATTTAGCTAAAGAATAAATATCCAAACATAGTTTAGTAACTAAACAAGAAAATAAAAAATAATGAGAAACACCATAATAAAATCATATGTTTACCAAGGTATATGTAACTAGAAACATTCTTCTTAGTATTCAAGAAACCCTGCCAATATCCACTAGCACTTTATCAGTAGAAAAAAAATGATTAGTCATTGTATCGCAACCCGATACTGGGTTTATTGGCTCCCATACATAAAATACCTTCATTGAAGCTATCCTTGAGAAACTCTAATGTGTAAAAAAATAGAACTCCCAAATGAAATATGTCCAAAACACTATTATTGTGCACTATCCCATTCACTATATGTCCGCATAGAAGATAAATCATATACTTCACCCATATGAGAAACCTTCAAATAATTTTTTTAAGATATCCAATTTGACCACAATAGTGACACTCTTTCACCCCACTTGAACAAATAGACCAACTACATTGATCCATGAATTTGTTCATTTGACCCCATGGATTTACTTCAATAACATGGTTTCCTTCATAGGAAACCATATGTTATTACCTAATGGGGTCACCTATTAGTATAATGACTATCCCCAAAGTTCAACACATGTTCTTTTAGTGTGCATTTTACTCACTTACAAACACCCTGAGAAACTTCCTAGGAGGTCACCCATCCTAACACTACTCCAATTCAAGCATCTATTAACTATAGAGTTCTAATCAATTAGGATCATAAAAAAAATAAAGGAACACCTTATTGACATGGGTATTAACATTAGTCAATTAAGTCTCAATTTTACATTCATTTTACATTATAGAACCCATTGAAGAACAACACCATCATTGTAGAACCTACACCTTAAACATAGACAGTTACACTATAATTTTAGATAGGTATTGGATTTGATACCATTTTTCATGACTCAAACACCTTGATCCCTAAACTTGGTCATATGAACCAATGGATATCTTATAATAACTTGGTTTCCTTCCCTCCAAACCATAGGTTCTTACATACTAGGGTCACTTATCAGACTAATGACTGTCCCCATAGGCTATCACATTCTCTTTCAATGTGATTTTTCCTCGCTCAAAAACACCTATAAACTTTCTAATAGGTGACTCATCATGACACTACTCCAAGATAATCCATACTTTAATGTGTAGTTTTTTGGGGGGATATCTTGGCCAAGAGTCCAAGATAAATTTATTGAAACTAAGAATGATTTCATGAGTCTAAAAGAGTGGATTTTATTTAAATATTTTTCATAAATGTGGATCAGTTCAGAAAGAATTTCATTAAACCAAGTGAGATACCTATTGATGCCTTTGTTGGTAAGCCCATCCAACATGGAATTAGATTCACAATACACATGAGTGATGATGTAATTGCAATTAAAAATGGAGGAAAGATAGTTCATCCATTTGGTATTGAGTTTCCAAGATATATGAATCACACCATTTTGAATATCTTGGACCACTGTGGTGGAGTCACTTTCAAACCAGAGGTTCTCCATTCCTTGAAGGTGATAAAAGTGAACTTCATGGATAAGGATGATCATTTCATCCTCAAGAGAGGAGGAGATACCACATGTGTCGTAAAAACAACCCATGACTTTACTAGTTTGATATCTAAAAAAATTACCACAACCTGTAGGTCCCAGTTTACCTTTTGAAGCCCTATCGACATTGATTTTAATCCAGTTTTGGATAGGGACATACCAGAACACTTCAAATAAACCTTATTGTTCTTTGAATTTTCTAGGCACTACATGTTTCTGAAGGATCATGAAGTCATGCACTGTGTTATAGCAGTGACTTGGGTGTATCTTGTTGGCCTCTTTGGATAATGTGATGAGGTGAGATAGAGAATATTGAATTAGAAAGTGAGGTTTCCCATGCATATTTCCATTATGGATAGCCCAAAAACAAGTAAACAAGTTCAGCAGTAGTGGATAGAAGAAGTTGTTTTAGTTGAGGCACAAGTTAGATTGTGGTATAGTACTGAATCCTAACTACTATATTGAGGATTTTAGGAAGGTGAACTTAAAAAATTCCCTTCATCAAAAGCCATAAAACCAAGGTAGTATCACATGGAAGCAACATATGCATGATATAATCGCTATGCTGGATTCATAACCTAAACTTAGAACATAAAACAATGACACAATATTGTAAGCAATAATTAGTAGGTAATTTATGATGGCAAAGACTCCAAATCAGGGTCATTCTAGAGGTCTTGGTCCAAGTCTTGTGATAAAAATTGAGTGAAGATAACTCATCCTTAGAATCAAAGTTGGAGCGGTAATAGGCTTTATAATAGAGAATTCCATTCTAAGAAGACTCCCATAATAGAATATCTTTTGCATGAGTGAAGATATAATTGATGAGAATGTTGTTGTGATTCTCAGACAGAACTATGGTGGTAAGAGTCAAAAAATCATGGATAGATACATATTTATCCCTAGGGATATAATGAGTATCTACTGAATCAAGAAGAGGGGATCCTATCTAATTCTCAAGCAACAAATTTAAGGAAGAATCCCTACAATAAATCCATATTGAATGGTACATAATGTTAGAATAAGAAGATTTAATGAATGGAAAAATAGAGGAGGACATATAAGTGTTGTATCCTCTTTTAAATTTATCAATGAATTTGCCTTTGAGAAATTTGAGAGCCTCTGAGTCACTGCTAATAAGTATCCAAGTGAACGTGGCATGAAGGGACTCATTTAACAATTTGATGTTTTTAATCCCTAGGGCCCCCTTGTTGATGGGTTTGAATCATTTACTCCAAGAAATGATGATGAATTTCCTTTCAAGAATGTTGTAATTCCATAAAAAATTCTTGTGGTAGGTTTTGAGATGAGTGAGCAAAGAAGCAGGGAATTTATAAATCATAAAGGAATGAACCTGTTTTGAAACAATGGTGTTCTTAACTAGAAAAATTATTCCAGCTATGAAGAGAGATTTTCCTTTCCATGAATAGAGTTTATTTTTTATATGATCAACAATATTGAAGAAGTGTATGGATTTAGGGAAACCCCAAAAGATAATGACTCCAAGGTATTGAAAAAGTATGGATCCCTCTCTAATTACAAAGTCTATAAAGAGTTGAGATGTCCTATCTGAAGAGATGATTTTCTCGAAATAAATGAAGAATTTTATAGTTAATAACTTGCCCTAAAACCTCTTCATAATGGGTAAGAGACTTCTTTAAGTGTTTCGTGTTTATTTTAGTGCCTTGAAAAAAAAACTATCATGTCATTAGTATACAAAAGATGAGTAGGATCTGCCAAGTGTCTTGAAGCCTATATAGATTTGATCATTCCATGATCCATCATATGAGTAAGAATTCTACTCAAATAGTATTTAAAAATTTAGAAAATAATGGTAGATAGTCGGTCACCTTGTATGACACCCTTTGAGAATGAGAAATAACCTTTCAGAAATCTATTAATGAGCACAAAAATGTGAGAGGACTCAAAGAGAGCCTTAACGAAATTCACAAAAAATGTCATTGAATCCAAAACTATGAGTACCTTAAAAATGAATTCCCAATACATGGTGCCAAAATATTTTCTGATATCCAGCTTAAGTGCAACGCATCCACCCCTTCAATAATTTTTAATAAGGTTGACACATTATGAAGCCATGCTTATAAATTTTTGGATGTTTCTTCCTTTAAAAAAACCAAACTTGTTCCAAGAGATAATTTTTCTAGCAACGGTGGTGATTCTATTGGAAAGGAGTTTGGTAATAATTTTATAACTAGTGTTGATGAGGAAAATGGGTATGAAGAGATGAATCATAGACGCAATTTAAACAATGGGAATGGGGGTGAAGAATTGAGCATTAATTCCATGAGGTAAAGTACCTATAGTGATGAAGGATTTAAACAGACTAAAAAAATACAACTGAATAACATCCCAATAAGTTTAAAAGAAGGAATTAGTGAAAACATCCAGTCCTGGGTCACTATCTAATTTAAGGCTGAATACCGCTTCATGAATCTCAAAATCTAGAGGAGGATTAGTGAGTCTGGTGTTATCTTCATCACTGACCAGTCAAGGAATAATACCCTCATGAAGTTCATTAATGAGGGTAGGACCATTGAAAAGATGCTCAAAGTAAGTGACAATATGACCAGCTAGGGACTCCTCTTTATCTATAATTCTATTTCTATCTATTAAGAGAGTGATAGGTCTGCAAGATTTATGGGATATTTGGAGGGAATTGTATAATTTCATGTTTCTATCCCCATACCTTATCTATTTAATTCTAAAGGTTTCCGTTTTAATCTTATCTTTAATGGAGAGAAACAAATTCATCTTGGTGATAAGGTCAATTTCTTGCTGGGTATGCACCTCAAATTTTGAGAAAGTAGCTTCACTTTGGATCTAGTTGAGTTGAGTCTCAATGGAAGAAATATCACTCTCTATCTTATTATAGTTGTCCATGTACCAATTTTTATGAATATACTTTAAATGATTCAACCTCATGATGCAATAATTAGAATCATTTCCCCATGATCTGAAGACCCGAAAGTAGACACTAGCTTTCGAAAATCAAGGTGGGAAGACAATTAATTATTGAAATAGAAAGGAAATCATGGCTTGGAAGTCCTATTTATAAGGCTGACCAAAATGGGATGATGTCCAGAGTTAATATTAGGAATATTGGTTCTTGATAGAGTATCCCAATTCTCAAGGGATTTTTCATTAGTGAAGCCACGATCATGTTTTCTAGAAACAATATGAGTGTTATGCCTTCTATACCAGGTGTATTTCTCACTAACCAGATTAATCTCAATCAGGTTAAAAATTTCCATGCAAGCCTTAAATACTTTAGAGGAGAGGGTGGGGTGGAGAACTCCCAATCTTTCCCATCAACCCCTCTAAAAAAAGGATGTTGTACTAAAAAATCATAAACCACATCAGACATCATCTCAACCTCTTTAGGTTCACTCCCTTATATATTACATATCACTTTAAAAAAATATCAGTGATCTTTCTCTCCATAGGATTCTGATGCTCACTAACTAAAGGAACATTCTTAGCTTCCCCTTTTAGATACCCTTCATCAAAACTATCCTCATAAACTTTTTTATCACGAGTCTTATCAACTAAATTATTACATGTCATAGTTTTATAATAAAATCAATACACTGATTAAAAATCAACATCAAAATCTTCAATAATAAAAAATAAACATCATTCATTAATTCTTACACATAATCAAAAAATTAATTGGACAAAACAACTAATTACATAATCAAATAATATTAATTTAAAAAATTATATCTAATTAGTCAATTACTAATAACCTATTCAAGAAATACATCTATTAGTTAATTAATAAATCAAATTTTAATTTAAATTTAAGTTACTAATCCATGAAAAACACATGTTATAACACATATTTCATAACCCTATATGCTAAAACAATGCATGGATAATCCAATACCCATGCTCAACTAAGTGAGCATTATATCACAAAATTTCATTTATAGAATGAACAAAAACAATCTCATACTCCCCAAGTAACATTTACTTATACTATGGTTTTACTTGCAAATTTCACGCATATCTTCTATACCAAGTCCTATATTATAATATACAACCTACAAACTCCCAACTACCAATATCATAGATAAAACTTCTCCCGGTCACCAAAGTCTTGTGACTAGAACCAAGGGTTTTAAGGATATCATTTGGGGAGTGATTTATCATCTAATAGTCCACTACATCAAGAATACCAAAATAGATGATACAATAACAATAACTAGAAAAAAAATATAATACTCAATAATATTAAAACATCATCCCATAAATTCCCATATGAGTAATACATCCAAAATGGGATGTAAAAAAACCCAAGTACCAATGTATGGACACTAAAACTAAAAAGATAAATAATGAATAATGTGATTTACCCATCTATATGACACTAATTTAAAACTAAAATAGATATAAGATGTCTCAAGAAATCATATCCTAACTACCGAGGTCTCTTTCCTTTACTTGCAACATCATGTAAATAATATGTTTGCACAAAAGGTGTATACATAAAGGGATTGAGAATAAATCCTCAATAAAAACCACTCTAATCACAAGAAAACCATGTAGTTTTACATGATTATATCCAAATATTGAAAATCATTTAAATTATTTAATAATTTCAATTTCATAATGTAGATAAACTATTAAGTGTTAACTAAGGAATATAAAAATTAATATACCTACTTTGGTTAGTGACAGTATAACCTCTAAAAATTAATATACCTACTTTTCATATGGATTATATAATCTCATATTAAAAAAACTAGCATATCATGTTTAATCAATCTAACTCAATTATTAGAAAAATGCATGTATCACATTCAAATTTTTTCATTTATTAGCTTAGTTAAAGGCTTCTTATAATTTTACAACTTTATGAAACTTTTCACAATAAAAGTACCAATAAAAAATCCCATAAGCCACTTTATTTTCATCACAACAAATTATAATTTCAGACCCTAATTATCAAACATAATTAATTGATTTAGTTTTTAATAACAAAAACAAGAACCCTTTATTTTAATAAAAAAAATTACTTTAATATATCAATTTAATCAATATAATTCAAATTAAAATACCCATTTTAATTGAAAATAAAAATTTCATTGAATCTAACATTATGAAATAATTTCCCCCTTTTCACCTTAAATCACTAAAAATTAAATTTAAAAAAATGAATTATCACCTTATATTCCAAGACACTCTTTACATAATAATTAAGTACATATTTAATAAATATTGATCATTTGATGTGTTTATCCCCTTTTCTACATGAAGTTTTACACTAATACAATTATTTTAGTAGAGAACTAAATTGATAATAATCATAACATCAATGAATCATTACCAATAATTCAGTAACATTTTATATAGTCATAATATTAATATATATATATATAAGAAAATAACACTTTATTAAATAAATTTAGCCTCAAAACATCAATTTTACCTCTTACATTTTTATCCTTAAATCTATGTTTTTTACTACATAAAATTCATTATTTGAACAATATTATTCTTCATTGAATGATCACTTTATACATCAAATTCCATAATTTCCATCTTAGAACACATTTATTTAATATTAGAAACATATAAAAGTAAAGAAGAATTATTATACATCAATAGAACAAATTTTTTAATTCAATTAATTCACTGGAATTATTAAATACAAATAGTTGTGAAAAAATTATATAAAAACACTCATTTAAACTCTAAAAGAGTGTAAGAGATTATCTACCTCATATTGGGTGTGTAATCCATATAAGTAATGACGGAATAAAACCATATAGAAAAAAAGAATAGTAAAAATATACAAACTAGAATAAAATGAGAAAAATTGTAACTTAATAATAATTAAAACTTGTTGCCTTATCATAAAAATATAGGGTTATTTTATCTCATACTAAAATGAAGCGAACCACATTAATGGATCAAAATTATAACATGAAACGATGTAGAAATCATCACATGAATTTAGGGTAGTAAAGGGATAGTTTAAAGTGATAGTAATTCATATAAATAACCCCTTTAATGAAGAAAAATAAAGAATTAATATAATTCACATGATAACACATTTATTATTGGGTTCTAATTTAGAAAAACCACCCATAAACCTACCTAGAACATAGCCACCATGTATCCGGTGTCCAACCTTGAGAATTCCTCCTCTACCTCCTTAATTGGGTACCCTATGCCCTACACTTAGTACCCAATGTCACATGTTTGAGAAATTATAGAAATTTATACCCCTACATTATCATTAATTCACATAAAACTCTTAAAAAAACTTAAAATAATTCAAAATAAATTTTGATACATCGATGATCAAAATAAAAACATTCCTCACAAACTTGGGGTCATTGTAATTTTTAACATCCCTGTATATATTTGGGAATTTAATGTGTTCACTTAAACCAATTAAACCTTTAGTGACATTAAAACATCTAGTTAATCTATTAAATTTTTTAATTTTTAGAAAAATAAAATAATAGATCAATTGAGGATACAAATTTTATCAACATAGAATAAAAATCCATAATTTAATTAAAACTTTTACCAACCAAGTTCTTGTTTACAATGATTAAAATTTTCATAAGAATAACGTCAAATGGAATATGATTCATTAATAAACACAACCCCAAGAAACTTAAAATCCAATAGAGATAATTGAACATATATTTATGAAATTGATTCATTAATAATGATTTCCTTGTATTTTTTATTCTTAATTAAATATTGAAATAACTCCATAAATTCTAATTACATAATATGTATTCTATTCAACTTATGATGGATCTAAATTTTCTAAAGAGCCTCATGATTAGAATGGATAAAAATTATTTTTTATAAAGGTATTTTATCCATGTTTTTAATACCCTAAATAA
Organism: Viscum album; assembly: GCA_963277665.1. NCBI lineage: Eukaryota > Viridiplantae > Streptophyta > Magnoliopsida > Santalales > Viscaceae > Viscum > Viscum album. The sequence goes on along the minus strand of OY728141.1, from coordinate 1,703,079,571 downwards.
TGTATGAAACTATTTTTGATATTTAGAATGATTTAGAGATGGGATATTTAAAATTTTCACAAAAATTGTAACGCCCCAACCCAACTTACCCAGAGTCGGTGCATTATTACATAACATTGGCATGATCACAAAAGATCAAGTCTTGAAAGACCGATTATTTTAGTAGCCTTGGAAACACTAGATACATTCATAAATGTTACATTACATCATAAAGTGAAAAATCACAATAACATAGTCTCCATAGTCCACACTCATATCCTCTTCATACTATCCATGCAGGTCAGTCATAAAATATTTCTTCACATCCTGGGAAAATAAAACATAGAAACAGGTGAGCTCATATACTCAGTAAGGATAACAATATAGTGGAAACTTTCATAAATAAACATAAACATTTAAGGCAATGTATAACTAAAACAAAAGCCTTTTAAACTTGAACTTCAGCATAATATGGCAAAAATAAAATGAAGTAATTACATTTACTTATTCACATGGATATTCTACTAGTTGAATAATCGCATGGAATATCAATAACCACTTCCATAATGATGGAATGCATAATTCCAGACTATCATAACCACATATCCAAGGCCTCGTGCCAAGACTACAAATAAGATTTTGTCAAGGTCTCGTGCCAAGACACTAGTTTGTCTCATGAGACCTACCGATGCATCGAGGAGCTATAGCGGGCTCCACTCACCATTTATTAAGTCCAATGCATTCCATATATGAAATGTTTTAAACATATCATAAACCATAACATAATTGTATCACATAAAACATACATAAAGGAAACATAACATTTCCAGATTTTAATCACAAGATATCAATATAATACATTGATATAATAAAAACATTATCAAAACCATTTTCAATACCAAAATAAAAGAAAATTAAAACGTGGTATTTATTTTTTATTTAAAAGAAGTTATGGCTTGTAGAGGAATCTGAAACTCAAATAATGGTCATGGCAGCGGAGAAGTCATTGTCACCGCATACGTACGACAAAAAACATTCCCTTTTGTCTTTTAGTAAAATGATTCGTATAAAAAATATTCCTTTTTAATAAACATAAAATTCAAAGGGGTTTATACACCATATAAAAGAAAGTCTTGTATTAAAACAAAATATGTTTTAATGAAAGAAGATTGAGACGAAGTCCCTTACCTCGTGTCCGACTTGACTCGATCGTTCTTTAATCTCTTGAATAATAAACTAGAGTTAATTTATAATTTCTTAAGAACATTTTTCAAGTTCATTATTCCTTTTATATCACTTATTACCATGTTATTAACATTATGTAATTATTTATGTTAATAACAATTATTTGGTCAATCTTTGGTATTTGAGTCAAAAATAAACTTCTTATAATTACAAGTTGTTCATGTGGTAAAATTTCCATTATATACAGAATTATATTCATGATTTAGATATCATATATATCATATATATCCAATATATACATGAATTTATAATGTTACATAACATTTATAGGTAAGAAATGAAATGCACCGTTCATGGAGACGGTAAGTCGTACGTACGCATGAACGCTACTTTCATTTCTATTTTGTATTTAATGGAATGAAATCATAATGATATAAGGGTATATTATAATTAAAGTTTAATATCATATATAATATCATTTAATCCATCCTTTATACGTCCCACATTTGGAATTAATGATTCAAATCACTTTGAGGGGGTGATAGTCCGCACTTCCTAAAATGAAATTATCGCGTTTACCCATAATGGAAATCATAAAGGTATGACATAAATGAAAAATACAAAAGCATAATGAAAACATAAAAATAATATATATCATATATAAATATATTTACATCTTAATGGCCACCATGAGAGGTGTTAAAAGAATATTGAACAATCATCATTTCATGAGGCAGTAATTCGCCACCCACAGAAACAGTATGTTCTTTAACCATTAGAAGAAGTTGTGTGTAAGTGTAAATAAAATACTTCTCATAAAAACATCCTAGTATATTGAATATAATGGTTTTGTTACAAAATAAAGTAATAAAAATAGTTTAAGGGTTTGGAGAAGAAAAATAAAACAAAACAACATAAGAGAAGACATTATCTTTAAATTGGGTAACTCCCCTCGGTTTGAACCAAAATGGTTTCTTGAAGAGCATTATGCCTAAGGTAAGGATTCTATGATGAAGAGAGGGATGTGGAGAGATAAAATGAGTAGAGTTTGTCTGAGATAATGGCTTGAGATGTGTGGGTAATGTGGTAGAGGTGGGGGCTTTTATAAGAGGAGAGGAGGGGCACTCTTGGAAAGTCATGAAATGTTACATTATTATGAAATGATTTTCGGATTTTAAAGGTCCCACAATGATATATTTAGAGGATAAGGTGATAAGGGTTCAAAATCCACCCATATAGTAGGATTTAGACAAGTTTAAGTCTTATATTTTACCTTATCTTTTCATTTTATTTAAATCATTCATTAATGAGGTAATCGCTGCATCATCATGGTGTGATAAATAAAGTTATTTATTTAATGCCTAAAAATTAAAAAAAATACCATGATGTAGGAAATATTTTTAGCTTTAAAATAAATATTTATAGTATATAAGATCATTTATGTAGACAAAATTAAATTTTTTTTACTTGGGTGATATATACTTTTGTTATATTTTCCTTTCTTTAAAAATAAAAAGATAAAATGTCACTATCACACAAAAGTGATTCCATGGGGTCCCAAAGTTTGGCCAAGGAATCCCATGGTCGGCCATGAAACAACCAGTAGAATTATGACACATTTTGGGGTAATTTTATATTATTATGATATTATTTTATTACCCTTAACTACCCTATTACTAATTAATCATGATAATTAAAGATAATTGTTGTCGTTACTATTCATAATGTCCAAAAACAAAAGAGTATTAATTAAATAATTTGGACCTTATGATTCAAAATATGGAATCCATTTTACCAAATTCTAAACACAGAAATTGTATTAATTAATTTAAAAATTATTCCCGCTGTCAAAACAAATAGAGTGTTTTTAAGAAACAATGTCTATCAAAAGATTGACAATTGTTTACGTCCAATTTCAAAGTGAAATTTATTCTAATGACCACCATTGGATAAATTGGTAAAATTATATTCTAATTATAATTTAAAACCACTGTATAGTATAACTTATCACTATAATGTATTTTTATTAAAAAAGTTGTTTTTAAGTATTTTTCACTATTCATCGAAAATTGGAAGTTCTCAGAAAATTACCAAAAATTCAACATAGGCTAATTTAGATATTCCAAATCCAAAAATGAAGTCCATTTTGAAATATAAAATCTATATAATTTCAAAAAGTGGGTATTACTATTCATAACGGCTACTTTGATTGGTCGCGGTGTGTTAGAACTCAAGGTTGCGTACAACACACGCTGCTCTATTATTCAAAGAGAAGCGTAACATGGAAGCTTGGGGTGTTACATTCTCACCTCCTTCAATAAATTTCAGCCTCTCAATTTTAAAATGTTCTTTGAAAATAAAAGGTTGAAAATAAAAAATACCGTTGTGGAAAACCCACATCGTAAATAAGGTTAATAAAATTATAACTTTACAAGAAAGAAAGAGAAGTATAAAGGCCACCCGAGATAGCCCATACTAGGATTCTATGAAAACATGGATATGGAGGAGAAACAAACCATCAAGGTCTGATAGAGATTTGTAGAAAACAGGATTAGGAGAAAGTTAACTACAATAAAATCACAAACTTGTGATTGGTTAAACGGTCATTCATTCCCCAGTAGGAAAAGTTAACCAACAATATTTTTGTTTTAATTTACCTTTCATAAAGTTGAGGAATTTATTTATGAGATTTACTAAGAACTTAAGGAAATATACTTACTTATCATGTAGACTTTCATTCTTTAATAAATTTTTACCACAAACCCATCTTTCACTCCAAAAGGTAATAGAACTCAAAAATATTATATTTATCCTAATCGTACAAGGTTCCAAATATTAACACATACCATTTAGATTAGGAAAACTATTTTGTAATAACCATGGACTTCTTGTAGGCTAGTGGTAGGTAATAAAGGCTTGTTGCACTATGGTTGTGGGTTTGCTTCCTGCAGCTTTGTCCAACACGATGGGTTATCCCCCGACCTGCAGGTTGTCCTTTTCCTAAAACTATAGTATTATAATATTCTAAAAATAATCATCAGAAATTTTTTAACCTTAAACAATACTATCTGAAGTTCAAATTAATCTATTCCAACCTTTATAGTTATCTAAAATACCTATGTCCAGACTCCCTCTAAAAGGTCTCTAAATTCCAAAATCAATTGTGACATCAGATTCCCCAGACAAAGTAAAGATTCTCTTATTGTCACATACTAAAAATATGATTACCTTAGTCATATTAAAACCTTATTGTGAACAACAAGTATTGTAGTACAACCCTTATATATATCACATTATTCTTATAACCAGAATATACTTCTTGAGTCCAAAAGCCCCAATACATTAATTATTCCACTTCAATTGTAGTAACAACATAATATTTTCCTTGATCCCTTGGCCTTTTATGAGGTAAGTTTCCTTGGTTCTTAGGGAATTCATTTGCATAATTCCCCATTTCTCTACAATTGTAGCATTCAACATTGACATCCTCTTTATTTTCCTCGCAATCACGAGCCTGGTGAAATTTTTCACCACATTTATAACAAACTCCCATTCCTTTTAGGCAAGTACCGGGGTGATTCTTCCCACAATTATCACATATTGGAAAATACTTCTTTCCCTTTTTCCGTTTATCTATCTCTTGTTCCACCGTCCTCTTCTTATCTTGGTTTACTTTATTCTCATAAGATTTAGAGAATTCCTTTTCTGTCTTGATAGCACACGAGACTAGATCTTCGTATGTTGAGAAAGACTGTGATACTAATGGTCGATGGAGAAACAGTTTTAACCCATCAAAGAAATGATAAATCTTACTTCTTGGGTTACGTATATAATCTACAGCATGCCTCGCTAACCTTGTAAAGTTAGACTCATACTTTGCAACATTCTCATCCTCCTTTTTCCTCAGACTCAGAAATTGTCTTTCCATATCCACTCGATGGTCATGAGGAAAGTATTTTTCTAAGAAAATTTCTTTAAACTCTCTCCATTCCATAATTGATACTTCTTCATCTTCCTTTGTATTTTGAATCAATGACCACCATTGATCAGCATCTCCAGTGAGGCGGTAAACTACCATGACAACCTTTTCCTTTTCACTACTCCCCAAGGCATGGAATATTTTCACTAAGGAATTTATCCATTGCTTAGCTACTAAGGGATTTGTACTCACATTGAATGTTGGTGTTTGTTTCCTCATGAAGAGATCTAACATTGATCCTCCACATTGCGAATCAGGGTGCACCATATGAGTAAGGTTATTATTCATAACCTGAGTGAGTTGTCCTAGTACGGTGATAAGTTGATCATCACCAGTTGTATCACCAGCTCCATTATAATTATCTTGAGCAGGATTAAAATCCCTACATGGATTTCGTGCATTGATATAATTTCCATTACTTCCACTAGGAGCCATTTCTAAACAATGTCATAAACTAGATTAGTTTATGAATCAAAATACATAATTCCATACTTGTAAAACACATAACATAAATTGAACAGTTTATGGATATAATCCATAATCATAAAAATGTTTTCTTTGAGGAATTATATACTGATAAACCCTTAATAATGGTTTGTAAAGAAAATGAGAATTATCCTAAGCATATCCCCCAGGAGTTTCGTAACCAAGAGTGCAGTAAGGCTCGTTGTCGTGCACCAGTTCCCATTCGAGTCTAGCTCAAAGAGGTGCCTTCGGGTTTTACCCCTAGGTACATATGTGCCAGAGCCGCCTCTACCTGCTCATATCCAGACAGGGATGTATTTCTCGGAAAATACACAAAATATATACTTTACAAAAATTCTAGGATGTTATTCTATACTAATCCTTAAAGTTTATCTTAGGTCTATATGCTCTAATCAGAGTTTATCTAAATCTAGCTTCCAAGGTTAGTATTAAACTGCCTCTGATAACAACTATAATGCCCCGACCCCAGTTACCCGGAGTCGGTGCATTATTACGTAACATTTTCATGATCACAAAATATCAAGTCTTGAAATACTGATTAGTTTAGTAGCCTTAGAAACACTAGATACATTAATAAATGTTACATTACATCATAAAGTGAAAAATCACAATAACATAGTCTCCATAGTCCACACTCATATCCCATTCAGACTATCCCTTCAGGTCAGTCATAAAATATTTCTTCACATCCTGGGAAAATAAAACATAGAAAGGGGTCAGCTCGGATGATTAGTAAGGATAACAATATAGCAGAAACTTTCATAAATAAAAATAAACATTTAAGGAAATGTATAAATAAAACAAAAGCCTTTTAAACTTGAACTTCAGCATAATATGGAAAAAATAAAATTAAGTAATTCCATTTAGTTATTCACATGGGTATTCTACTAGTCGTATAATCACATGAAATATCAATAACCACTTTTATAATGATGGAATGCATAATGTCGGACTATCATAACCACATAGCCAAGGCCCCGTGCCAAGACTACAAATAATATTTTATCAAGGCCTCGTGCCAAGACACTAGTTTGTCTCATGAGACCTACCGATGCATTGAGGAGTTGTAGCAGGCTCCACCCATCACTTATTAAGTCTAATTAATTCCTTATATGAAAACCTTTAAACATATCATAAACCATAACATAATCTTATCACATAAAACATGCATAAAGGAAACATAACATTTCCACATTTCAATCACAAGATATCAATACAACACATTGATATAATAAAAACATTTTCAAAACCATTTTCAATACCAAAATAAAAGAAATGAAAAGAATGGTATTTATTTTTTATTTAAAAAAAAGTTATGGCTTGTAGAGGAATCCGAAACTCAAATAATGGTCATGGTGGCAAAGAAGTCGTTGTCGCCGCATACGTAGAATAAAAAACATTCCCTTTTGTCTTTTAGTAAAATGCTTCATATAAAAAAATTTCTTTTGAATAAACATAAAAGTAAAAGGGGTTTATACACCGTATAAAAGAAATTCTTGTATTAAAACAAAATATGCCTTAATGAAAGAAGATTGAGATGAAGTCCCTTACCTCTTTTCAAACTTGACTCGATCGTTCTTTAATCTCTTGAATAATAAACTAGAGTTAATTTATACTTACTTAAGAACCTTTTTAAAATTCATTATTCCTTTTATATCACTTATTACATTGGTATGAACATTATGTAATTATTTATGTTAATAACGGTCATTTTGTCGATCTTTGGTACTTGAGTCAAAAATAAACTTCTTATAATTACAAGTAGTTCATGTGGTAAAATATCCATTATATCCAGAATTATATTCATGATTTAGATATCATATATATAATATATATCAAGTATATACATGCATTTATAATATTGCATAACATTTAGAGGTAAGAAATGAAATGCACCGTTCATGGAGACGGTAAGCCGTACGTACGCATGAACGCTACTTTCATTTCTATTTCGTATTTAATGGAATGAAATCATAATTATATAAGGGTATATTATAATTCCAGTATAATATCATATATAATATAATTTAATAATCCTTTATATGTCCCACATTTGGACATACAGGCTTTAGATTTTCTTGCACTGGTTGACTATGGCATTATGTGCCTTGAAAAGTGATGCAATCGGCAGTGGAGCACGGTTGAAAGTTGTGCATTGTTGAAGTGATTATGGTGTTATTTCCAGTGATGGGTCTCACCTAAGGCCTGATTTGGTGATGAAGCATGATGTCAGTGAGCTGGGATCAAGGAGGTGTTGCATAGGTGTGAGCGCTTGCTCTTGTTGAATTTGAACTGGTTTGAGTCTGACAATGCGGTTGAAATTGTTGTGTGGTTTTTGGCTGTTAATCTTGTTTTGTGGTTTTTTAATGGTGAAAGCATGATGTTTGGAAGTGGTTAAGTGGAAGTGGTAAAGTCATGTATTGGGTACCGGCAACCATTAAACCGACCTTTAGAAAATGAAAAAAAATTGATTTGTAGTCAGATTCAAGTCACTTTGAGGGGGCGGTAGTCCGCACTTCCTAAAATAAAATTATCGCGTTTACCCCTAATGAAAATCATAAAGGTATGACATAAATGAAAAATAAAGAAGAATAAGGAAAACATAAACATAATATATATCATATATAAATATAGTTACATCTTAATGGTCACCATGAGAGGTGTTAAAAGAAGATTGAACGATCTTTGTTTCATGAGGCAGTAATTCACCACCCACAGAAACAGTATGTTCTTTAACCATTAGACGAAGGTGTGTGTAAGTGTAAATAAAATCCTTATCATAACAAAATACTAGTATATTTAAGATACTATTTTTGTTACAAAATAAAGGAATAAAAAGAGTTTAAGGGGTTGGAGAAGCAAAATAAAACAAAACGACATAAGAGAAGACATTACCTTTAAATTGGGTAACTCCCCTCAGTTTGAACCAAAATGGTTACTTGAAGAGATTTATACATAAGGTAAGGATTCTATGATAAAGAGAGTTATGTGGATAGATAAAATGAGCAGAGTTTGGCTGAGCCAATGGCTTGAGAGGTGTTGGTAAGGTGGTAGAGGTGGGAGCCTTTTATAAGAGGAGAGGAGGGTCACTCTTGGGAAGTCATGAAATGTTACATTATTATGAAATGATTTTTGGATTTAAAAGGTCCCAAAATGATATATTTAGAGGATAAGGTGATAAGGGTTCTAAATACACCCATAAAATAGGATTTATACAAGTGTAATTCTTATATTATACCTTATCTTTTCATTTTATTTAAATCGTTTATTAATGAGGTAACCGCTGCATCATCATGGGGTGGTAAATAAATTTTTATATTTAATGCCTAAAAATTAAGAAAAATACCATGATGTAGGAAATATTTTTAGCTTTCCAATGACTATTTATAGTCTATATGATCATTTATGTAGAAAAAATTAAAATTGTTTTACTTGGGTGATATATACTTTTGTTATATTTTCCTTTCCTTAAAAATAAAAAGATAAAATGTCACTATCACACAAAAGTGATTCCATGGGGTCGAAAAGTTTGGAAAAAGGCATCAAATGGTCAGCCATGACACAACCAATATCATTAAAACACATGTTGGGATCATTGTATATTATTATAATATTATTTTATTACCCTTAACTACCCGATTACTAATTAATCATGATAATTGAAGATAATTGTCGTCGTTACTATTCATAATTTTCAAAAACAAAGGAGTCTTAATTAAATAATTTGGAGCTTATGATTCCAAATATGGAATCAATTTTACCAAATTATAAACACATAAATTACAGTAATTAATTTAAAAATTATTCCCGCTGTCAAAACAAATACCGTGTTTTTAAGAAACAATATCTATCAAAAGATTGACAATTGTTTATATCCAATCTCAAAGTGAAATTCATTATAATGACCACCATTGGATAAAATAGTAAAGTTATATTCTAATTATACTTTAAAACCACTCAATAGTATAATTTATCACTTTAAATTATTTTTATTAAAAAATTTGTTTTTAGGTATTTTTCACTATTCATCAAAAATTGGAAGTTCTTAGAAAAATACCAAAAATTCAACATAGGCTAATTTTGATATTCTGAATCCAAAAATGAAGTAAATTTTGAAATATAAAATTTATATAATTTCAAAAAGTGGGTATTACTATTCATAACGGCTACTTTGATTGGTCACGGTGTGTTAGAACTCGAGGTTGCGTACAACACACGCTGCTCTATTATTCAAAGATAAGTTACCATGGAAGCTTTGGGTGTTACAAAAATAATCAATATTATTACCTTCTTGTATATGTGACACACCTATGGAATTTTTCTTATATCGTAATAAATTTTCAAATTCTTTCCAAACTATAGAATTTAAAGTAGTTAAACATGAGTGAATATCTCCTTAAAAACTTGAAAAATTTTATGATGAAATGTTATCAATTTTAAGGGATTATTATTACCTATAAAATCATTCAATTATGTTTCCAATTTGCTAAAATATATTAAAAATATCCTATGAAAACTAGAAACCCCATTAAAAATTCTTACCTGATTGACAGAGGTTGGGGTCAACCATTATTGTATAAATTTTGTTTTCTAATTATTGGAAATAATTCAAAAGTAAAAAATTTTCTCCATAAAAAAATTACATTTTCTTATTTTTTTGAAAAATATTTTTATTTCGTAAAATCTTTAAAACATTTCTTAAGTGGTCCAAATGTTTTTTAAATCTATTACTGTAAATTAAAATGTCACTAAAATAGAAAACCTTAAATTTTACTATGTATTAGAATAAGACATGATTTATTACTATAATGAATGTTTAGGTTAATTAGTGAGACTAAAATACATAACCAACCATTAATAATGGCATTTTTTAAAAAAAAATCATTTTCTACTCACATCATTCATTCATTCTAATTTTGTGATAAAAACTTCTTAAATAATTTTTTTAGAATTTTTTTAACTCATTTAATTCAATAAAATATATAATTTAAACTAGGGATACTATGTAGATACCTCACTATGATGTTGTTCATAGATATTTAATTTATGAATATTATTTGTGTACCATCCTTAATTATTACTAGTATAATTGGTGCAAAACAATAGTTGAGGCTCTATGAGATATATCTCATATCCAATAACTCTTTCATTGTCTTTAAATTTCTTCTGTATTCTTCATGTTGGTGAAAAATATAGGTTGATTTTAAAGGGATTCATTGGGTATAATATTAATGTTATACTTAGTACCTTTAATTAGTTATAAACTAGTTGGAAACTCATCTTAAAAGAACTCATTATACTCTTATAGTATAGACTCAAAATTAATTCATAAATGGTATGTTATGTATCTAGTATTTAGAATCAACCCTTTGTATATAAATACTAATTTTTTTCTTAGAAATCAAACCTTATACTGATTCAATATTTTATTTCCATCATCCCATTATAACGGTCAATTGGTTCTTTTTTCCCTCTTGATTTTTCTTTAAGATAAATCTTTCTACTTTTAAAATTATCCCTTTTTTATTATCCTTTCATTTATTTTTATATTTTTAATCTTATTTTTTTATGACAAATTATTTTTTTAAAAGGAAAAGGAAAATGAATTTTTATTAAATGCTAAAGAAAATACATAGAGAAAATGGACTGGGTCATAGACACACTTATGCCCTCATGTCATGAAAAAACTAGTGAATTTTAGAAAAACATCATGAGTAAAACACTAATATCACTTATATGGTAAAAATAGAAGAATCACCCTTATCCTTACAACATCACACAATACCTTATCATTGTACTTATCAATGGTGAAAATAATTTTCACCTATTTTTTAATATTCAAAACACTATAATCATTCAACCAGTTTGAATGATTGTGATTCCAATTTAGAACATTCAAATTCTCCACAAAATATATTCTCACTACATTTTTTACCACTTTATTCATTGATAATAAAATTAGAAAAATTTACATGGATTTGAAAACATGTATTAAAAATTTCCTCCCATTACACATTTTGTTTTTCCATAATTTTTACACTAAGAAAACTTATAGTGTTAAATATCTCACCATCTCCACTAAATTAAAAATTACATATGTATGGGGAATAATCTTATTCTTCCTCAAATATCTCTTTATCATCCTCTATTATCTAAATTTTTTTACGACTATTATCAATCATTTTGAGCACTTACTAGTGATGTATCCACTTCCTTGACATTTTGAATAATGAATATCCTGGTTTCTCATTAGATTAAAAAAAATAGTTTTATTAAGTTAAAATACTACCTTGTAAATATTTTGGATAATATTTCACTATATTCTTCTCCATCAAATTTCTCTAATTGCTGAATGGAATAATAAGTTTCCTTGTATTTGTTATTATTTTAATTTTTTTTCTCAATCATTTTATCTTGGTGGACCATGTTGTGTATGTATACATAATGATACATCTCCACCTAATCAACAATATCCTTATTGATACCATGTAATAATTATTACATGGGTGCCTTAGGTTCCTCTTAAAAATTGGCTCAAATCAATACAATATCCATTTTCTTATATAATTCTTCAACAATTTTACACCCTTGTATAATATTTTTAATATTATTGTGACAATACTTATGAAATTATGAGGGAACAAACCACTTATTGATTTCCAAGTTTATCTCTTAAAAATTCTAGGCTAGGAATCCTCCACATAAATATCTCTCCTTTTGTACCTTATTGTATAAGATAAGTGAATAATCAAAAAAATTAAAGGAAATAAGTTTTATCTTTTTCCCCTTAAAATATTCATGGAATGAGAAGACCTGATAAATGTTTATTTCCCACTATAAGTATTATTCAAGATTTCTATTTATTTGAAATAAATGGATATTTACCTTGATCATACTAAGAAAATTATTGTCTTTCTATCTCATTTTTACTCCTATATGTTATTGAAACAAACTTCATTGTAAAGGTTAATCCTTATAATCAAATTTTAAAAAAAATTATGTTTTCCTACAATGTTGTATCAAAGCCTATCACAAGGTACCATTGATTATACCATATTTTGGTTGAGTTTTTGTGTGGTTTATTAGATCTTGATTATGTTCTAACAACTTATCAATAAGTTTCTCAAGATTCCTTTCCAAGGATTTTATTTAGATTTTTATAGATTTTGGTGTCATAGATCTACTCTAACTTTATTTATCACTTTCATGAGTAATTATCTTCTCATGATCTTTTATCAGGATAAGTCACCCAAATAGGCACTCTAAGGAAACAAATATAATGATTCACAGACACATAAACACCAAAATAACCACACACACACTCACACAAAAACACACAAAGTTTATCACATACATTCAAGGATACACACTCACACACATGAAGATACTCTCTTACACACATGTTGACAAACTATTATACACATGAATACACACACACAAACACAAATATTTTCATCATTTTTCTCACCACTATTATCTCTCAAGTCATTTCTCATGATATTATAGAGTCTAATACCTTATTTTAGGATAACATAGTACTAAATATTACATGAATAAGAAGATATTGATAAATGAATGAACATGAATCATTTTGGAATAAAGGGTTAAAATATGGATAAAAGGTTAAAAATTTTAGATTAATATGAAAAATTGGATTTTCCATCCATTTTTTCAAGATATATATCTAATGAAAATTAATATGATCTAATTAGAGATAATATGGATATGAAAGGTAAGTAAAATAAAAGTGAATAAAGTGGAAATTTTATGGGCTAATAATATTGAATAAAAAAACTTTATGTATAAAACGTAGACATTTTTTTGGATTCTCTCAAAAAATGGATTTTCTTATTTTTATAAATCATAAAATTATATACTTGAAAAATTATTTTTTACTATTAAATTTTTACTTTTTTCAAGGAAAAAATATCTTCACTAAAAGATTATTTTGAAATAATGTAATACTAATTGGATCAATAATAGAATATTTCACAGAAATGATTAATTATTAGGTCTTTAAATAAATTGATTTTTTTTAAAATTAATGGACAAGAAAAGTCAATATTGAAGGATAATGAATAAAATATTAGTAAGTAAATCATAGTTTCCCTACCATGTAGATTAAATCTCCAATACCAACTAACTTGAGATGGATGAGGTGACTTGGTTTTTAGGCTAAAGGATTTTGGGTGAAGGATAATGTCCATGGATATGTGAAATAAAGTACTTCATTGAAACTATATTATTAGTGTGACATAGTACTTAAAACAACCCACTCGTTAATTAATGAGTTAACCAATCTACAAAATATCATGATTTAGATAGGAAAAATTAGGGGCTTTATGATATAAGATAACCAATATTTATTTTATATCAAGATGATAAAATTGAAGAATAATAAAACAAGTGAAAATGATTTTTTACATAATATATTATAATTAAATTTTTATATATTTACTAACATAATAATTAATTAAATACATACATCATGAAAATATATTTTTATATCCAAGGATTATATAAAAGGTAAATGGTCTAATCCCATAAAATCATAGAGTCTAAACTTACTTTCCCCCTTAAAGACAAATGTGTAAATCTAAATATGTATTTATGAAAAGTAAATATATGGTTCTAGATAAAAAAATATTAAAATTAAAAGGGTTTATAAATTTTTTTCCACATGTGTGTCTTGACTTTCATATTATATTTTACCAAAATATAATTTTATACCTCTGACTATGACACCCTAATCCCACACTCCAAAATATTGTTCTAAAAACATATTCTTTTCATACTGGTTTGATATCACTAAAGTGACTCAAACCTAACCCTCCTTAATTACATTCTCAATAAAAAATATTGATTCACTTATACACCCAATACCTTTTAGGTTTATATTTTTAGGGAGTTAATAAAAACCATTAAATAACAAAACCCATATCTTTCCCATCAAATGGGAAATTTTTCAACTTTACTGAGGACTTCTTATTTAATAATAATTCTTCAACATTTCCCATAAAATTATTCATACATCACACCCATATAAACATTTCATAGGTAATAATCTTCTTCATGACTCAGGTAAATGGAATCATAAGAAAGGTGAGATTAAATTTCCAGTAATGGTAGCATACAAGAGAAGCTATCATAGAATAACCAGGGCATGAATAATATGGTATAAATAATAATTATAATAATAATAATAACCATATAACTAAAAATATGAGCATGTGATATATCCATGGATAGAATAATAATGTAAATAATAACAGCGACAACAATAACCAATTTTATAGTGATGGAATATATAATACCATGAATCATAAGCATCCATAAAGGCTTTGTACCCAGACATAATACATAAATGGGTAAGGATTACCCCAAATACTAAATATAGTTTGTATTATGAGACCTAACAATTCTTCAAGAGGATATATAATTATGAGGCCCATCCATCACTAATTAATTCCAATGAATTCCTCATATGAAGGAATGAATTAATAATACAATACATAACCGACATTCCTTGGTAATCAATAAACATATGTATTGAAATAACAAGTATACGAAGTATCAATATTTACCCAACCAATGTATGGAATTACTTTTGTAGTAATCACTCTTCAAATTGACACCATATATAGTATTTGATAAATTGTTAAGTTAATACTTAAAAACACAATATAGAAATAGTGTATGTGATATAGAATGTATCCATGATATTAAATAATATAGACATGAAGGAGAAAAATAAGGTCAAGAGAGAGATAGAGTGGTAAATAACATAATTATAAAGAACAAGGTGAGGTTTGAACTATAAATTCATAATACAATTTAGAGGTAAATACATGAAAAATAAATCCAAAATAGATATTTTCTTGATTTTGAGAAGTAAATTGAAAGGATATTATAAAAAAATCATAAAACTTTTGTAATATGGTAGTAAAAACAAACTCCTAAGTCACTTTCAAAATTCCATTTAAAGGGGTAAAAAAGTGGGAATTGAAAACCTTGATTTAAAAATAATTACTAATATTAAAAAATTGAGAATAAATAAAGTTAAAAATATGAAATATAGAGTGGCAGATAAAAGTATACACAAGTAGAATGACATACCTTTATTTATTCTTCAATACATTAACCTTTATCTTTAAAAGAAAAAATTCATAAAATATTAGGAATAAAATTTTCTCTAAAAACCATGTAATCATGAGTAGGAAGATTTAATAATAAAAATATTTATAAAAGTAGAAATGGTGATCTCACATTAAATGTTAAAAATGATATTCTTTTCATAATTTTGTATTAAAAGTAAAAAATTACCCGTGCGTAAATGGTTAAAATGATTATTTTTAAAAATTGGTAAAAAATAAAATGAAGTATAAAATTTCATTAATAATTAATTTAAGTAGATATATAATCATTATTATAATAATATAAAGAATAAGGATATGGATGAAAAATATTCTCATCCGTAAAGAATAGATAAGGTGGATTCCAAATACAAGAAAACATTTGGTTGAATTATGAACCAAAGGTAGGTTAAATGTCACTAATATTTTTAAAACCCCTAAAATAAATATATAATATAATATAATAACATCATAGTTTGGATGAATCCAAACTTATAATGATGAAGTTCAAGAAGAAAGGTTAAAACTTAATATAAGTAAATTAAGTTAAAAATAACCCTTACAACTTAGGTAATTAAGAGAAGGAAAAGGAATAGAAAAAGGTTAAATTAAAGTGAAAATATTAATAATGGAAATTTAATTAAGATATAATAAGGTAATAGGGTATTATTTACACCATATAAAATTATTTTAGTGTATAATAAGAAACATGTCTCAATGAATTGAAATTAAGACAAAATTAATATAAAAAAGAGAAGTCATATTCTAGGAAATTAGTTCCAAAATTAATAATTATAGATGAAAATATAATTTAAGGTCAATAAATAACTCATACTACAATTTATAGATTATTTTTTTGGATATTTTGAGAATATCTATTGATTTTAAACTATTATCCCATTTTAACATTTATAGTGGTGAATAATTTTTATCTTGGTAACTTATTTTTATAGAATAAAATTAAATTAAAATTATTAACTAATATTTATTCTTATGATTCAAAATGATAAATAAACTTTAATCAATTTAATTTCTAAAAGTGATAAAAATAATTTTAATTGAAGTACTAAAAACAATATTTTAACAATTTTATAAAATTAAATTTTTTTAGAAAAATATAAAAAATCAACATAAGATAATATTGAAATGATGTATCCAAAAATTAATTTAATTTTATCATATTATAAAATTTAGTTATTAAACTTTTAAATGGAAAAATATAATATAATGAAAAACTATTTTTATATGAAAATGACCTTTTAAACTTTTAGTGTTCTTAATCTTATTCCATTTAAATTTCCAATTAAATGAATATTAATATATGTTATATACATTGAAACATTTTATTGAAATAATAAATTGCAATTTTTTATTTAATTTATTAATATAAAATTACAAATTATATAGAATAATATAATTCTTTGAAAAATAGGCCCTTTTATCAGAAATTGATTTTAATCACATCCTATTAATTATTTATCTTTTAACCACAAAACCTATTAAATTAACTAGTATTAGAACACATAAAATTATTATTTAAAACAATAATAATAATATATAAAATAAATCACCTTGAAAATCTTTTTATTTACTTATGGTTTTACAGTTATTGTAATTTTATTAATGAAATATCACATTTTATTCTCATAATGTATTAGTGTTTATCTTTTATTGTAAAATATATCATGGTTCATTTTAGTTGTGTTGTATATAATATAATATATTAAACATATTATTTATTTAAAGGGAAATTTATACTAAAATCACATGGTGTCACACTAACCATTAATTTAGAGATTGTCCATTTTGATTGGACATCAAAAAAATCCAATAACTTTCCATAGAATTAATACATCATATATGGGTTTGAATAAAAGATCTATAAATTTTTTTCCTATTCTATACATGTACAATGGGTTTGAGTTTTAATGTAGTGGTATGTGATCTTATTTTATCATGCGATCTCATTAATATCTTTCACAACATCGAGCATAAAAAATCCAAGTCATATTTATAAGAAATTGACTTTGTGCCTTCGACTCTATTCTCATAAATTTTATGTGTAATGTCCAAAATATTTTATAGGTGTTAATAAATTAAAAACTAGTTGATATTGATTATATTTGATGTTATAAATAATATCTATATGTGGACTATCATGATTTAACTTCAATATTATATCATTCTAGTGAATGGTTACATGAAGGGTGATTGTATTGTGACTTGATTTTCCATGAACCCCACCCTGGCTAAGTGAAAAAACCAATAGAGAAAATGAAAACCCACCTTAAATAATCTAGGGGCTAAAAACTAGTACCACTGGTACAACCTTTAAAAATTAGATATATTACCCTTAAAAGAAACTTCATAATAAACATCAATTAAAAAATCCATGACATGATCAATAGAAATATCCTCAAGCAATGATAATAATATATATTAATAATATGTATGTATATTACATAGCATCTACAAACATGAATCAAACCATTAGCAGTAGTCCAACCATAATATATAAACTCCAATATACCTCAAATAATTTAAAATATGAAATAACCCCAACTTCAACTAACATGAAGTGCCAGTTTTATCACATTCTGATACCTCCTCCAACATGATCCAGTAAATATATAATAATATATATATTGCAGTTGAATATAAAATACTCTGAATGTTTCTCTTATGAAATTTTGAGTTCAAAAGTGATTAAATAATATTAATATATCCATGGAGTGAAATATCTAAATCAATATAAACAAAAAAACCATAAAGGAATACATAATTATAATTTCTACCCCATATCCCACCTTAAACAAACTAATAAAAGTAACTTATAATAGATATATAAAACAAATGTTGAATGATACAATAGAATAGGGAGTAAAGGTCCCTATGAAAGAGACTTTGCTAGATAGAGTTCATTGTCCTTATATATTTGTACTATATACTCTTTTGGGTGAGTGAATCTAGTGTACTTCTCAATTGGTCATCTAATAACAATCTATATGACTAGATATTTGGTAGCACTCAACCTCACATATCAAGTGGTTCTTATACAATTATTGATGAGTATAAACCATCATTTAAGTAATATAACCATACAATATATTCTTTTGTAATCAATCATTATTCAAAATATCCATCCACCATCATCCCCAATCAATCACTATTCACCACCACCTTCTATCAAATAGTTTGTGATACTCTTTTCATTTTTTCAAAATTCAATGATACTATCATATTAAAAAAAACAATTAATATTAGATAAATTGAGAAAATATTCATTGATACTATAATGTAGAGTAAGATTATAATTTTTGTTAATCTCAAAGTGAAGGGGAATAATTGAAAACACACGTAAAGAAAAACATAATCAATACATATCATTTATAGGGAACCTGGTAAAATTACACATAAAAAATCTATATTTGTTTTTAATATTATTGAATTCTTTTACCTATAAAAACACATCAATACCCAATTCAAGGATTTAATAGGATATTAAGTGCACTCCTTGATCACCAAAGGCTGAAATCTATCATTGATAGATAAAATATATAATGTTGGTGAAAGATTTTACGTAATAATAAAACTCAACAAGGTTAGAGGAAATGAATATTTTATTAAGAACTAATTCATCTTTAAAACCACTTGAATATGAAATCAAAAATGAATCATAAATAAGTCATGCCATTTATTTAGAAATACCGAATAAAAATTAAATATAATTGAGACTAACACCTATATGTGAATTTATATATAGGAACATAAAAGGGTAATATGACCGTTATATAACTATTAGAAACATAACCATCAGATATATATTTTTTGGGTATATAAATTAACATTATATTGCTATTTAGATAACCATTATATGATAACTAAAATAAGAGGTAAAATAGCCATTATATGATAAATTAGGTGGATATTATATTATCCATTATATACTAATTATTAATTAAAAAAATATTTTTAACTTAATATGAGAAAATATTTTTTATTTAACGGTTAAATATAATTATTTATAATTATTTATAATCTTGATTTATTTAATCAATTTATTAAATTATTTTATATGTTATAAATGGAGATTTAAATTAATTTTATAGATTTATATTATTTTTATTATTTTTAAATAATTATAGAATGGTATGAAAAAAAGAATGTGGTTTTTCATTAGAAAAGAAATATCTCTTTTTCTAAAAAAATATTGTTTTAACATATTTTGAATTTTTATTTAAAACTTTATTTCTAATTATTGGATACTATTTTAATAAATTTTATATTTTTAATCATCATTCTAAATTTTGGTGTAAAATACATGGCTAAAAAACTCTAAATAACAAGGTATGATAGTAAATAGTAAAATTAATGCCAAATCCATATTTTTAATTTTTTAAATAAATACAATTTTAGAGGAAAGTGGAAACCATTACATATATAATTGCAACAAACATAATAAAATACCACTATATTAAACCCACATAACTAAGAAAAATCATAGAATTAAAAATTAAAAATTTGAATATCGAAAAAATGATTCCCTGTGAGGTCTCAAGGATGGAAGATCCCACATTAGGCATCAATACCTCTACCCTCTTGCTCTGCATAAGGCCACACAACGCCCAAAGTACACCTCATATCCATCAACCAGAAATCATCATTACAAAACGATCATATTTTTTTCATATATGTTTTTTGAAAAAAAAATTATATAAAACTATATTTACAACATTTTTAAAAATAATTAATAAAGGAGACATTGGTCTAAATTCCTTTCTGTTTAAGACAAAGGTGTTGAGGCTGATGTCCAATTTTCCTTTCATAAACCTAGATCAATGACATGGAAATCAATGTGAAAGGTGTTAATACACTAAATTCATTTCATAATAAATTTAGAGAAAAGAATTTTTTACTTTAATGTGTTTCGCCTAAATTAAGGTCAAAGATGTTTCCATTGATAATGTATCTTCCCCAACCCCATATACAAATTCACCCACCCCTCCCTATTCTCCTCACTCACTTAATCATCTCCCTATCTATAATTACAATCCCTCTCTCTGCATGATTTTCCCAATGTTTCCTCTTTTGTGTGTGGTGTGTTTTATGGACTAAAAGAAGTGAAATTTTGAAAATTAAAAATTTTGTGAGTCAAAATTTAGTGGTAATTTTTCTTATTTATTTTAAATTTAATTATATTTTATTTGTTTAGTGTTTTTTTAGTTTTAAATATATTATTTACTTAGTTTTTTAGTTAGTTATATATAGATTATAAATAATTGTTAATATTCATAAGTAAAAAATTAGTATTTAATAATTAATTTTGAGTAATTAATATATAATTTTTCTTAGTAATAGGTTTATAATAATTAGAATATTATTATTTGGTATAAATAAGGAGTTTTAAATATTAGTGACAAAATTAAGAATTAATATTCACTAGATGATGAATAAATATTTGTGAAATAATGATTCACTAATAATTAACTATTAAATAATCAATGATTAATTAATTATAAGGTAATGATTAAGTATTTATTATCTAATTAATAACAAAGAATAACCTCATATTAATGAATGATTAGATAATGAATATCTTAGGATTAACTTAGGACTAACTTATGGTAAAATAATGATTAACTAATTATTAAATAATAAATAAATAATGATGAACCATTAATTAACAAATAACTAACTATAATGTAATCATTTAATAACTATTAATTATGTAATGATTAATGAGTGATTAAAAATGAGTAAGGAAAAATTAACTTAGGATTAACTAATGTTTAAGCAATTATTAACTAATGATTAAAGAATGATTAATCAATAATTACTTAATGATTGACTATTAATTATCTACTAATAAAATATAAAGTAACTAATTAATATATATTAATTAAGTAATGATTAATGAGTGATTAAAGAATTATTAATGAATTCTTAATTTATTATTAAGTAATTATTAATGAATGATTACATAATAATAAAATAATGATTATTGAATGACTAAAAAATGATGAAATAATTATTAATTCATTCTTAATTTTGAATGTGGATTTAGAACATATGTATCTAGGGGTAACAACTATGAAAACACCATATTGAGTCAAAACCAATCTTCTTTAGATGATTCACATTTTATTAATAAACTAATAAACATAACATTAAAATTGTTAAAAATTATACTATGAAACATTAGTGACATATTTTAAGATATAAGAAGAAATTATAAAATTTTCAAAAAATTAAAGATTATGTGGTTATCTAAGAAGTGAAATACCTTTCTGGATAATATAAGTGTATGTGTATATGGAACATATGTACCTAGGGGTAAAACCCCTGAAAACACCGTATTGAGAAAAAAGTGTTGATTAGGATGAAGCTATAGAAGTTTAGCAGTAATATTATAGAAATGTAGTAGTTGTACAATAGCATTGACACATAATAAATCATCTATTACTCTTATTATATTGTTCAGAAGTAATTTCACATTTTCCTAAATTTTACTAGAATGTTATCACACATGCAACTGAGTTTCCTTGAGTTGTATGGGATGGATTTAGTGAGCTGGATAAAACTTTATATATTGGAAGAGATTTTCCAAGAAAAGATTCAAGAAAAACATAAGAAAAATATTACATTTTGAGAGACATTATAAATATTTAGTTTAGGATTCAAGATTTAAAAACATACATCATAAAATGTGAAAAATATAGGGATTATTACAGATTTTACCTTAGGGAGATTCCTAAAATTTCATTTTAAGGTTGCATAATCTCTAAGATTAAGGCAATTCATACTTCTATTTAGTTAGGCCTCACACAAGATCATAAAACATTGGATGATGAATTTATATCATCTATTATTATTGATATGATTAGGACTTCCCAAGATTTTCTTATATCCCTTGTGAAGGAGAGGATACAATAAATTTTTGGTTATAATATTACCCATACAAAGGTATATATGGTGAAACGGAGATTACTTGTCAAGGTATATGTTGTTTGGGATGACTCATATTGGGTGTTTCTATAATTAATATCTATAATAAGACACAACAACCATGTTTTCTTCCATCTTAATATGAAAAAACATGTGTCTCAAGATAACCTACTTGATACATCTCATATTAAGTTTCATTAGTTGTTTTGTTAATTCCTTCCATGTATTTCCATGTTACATTTATGAAAACAGTTCGTAAAAATTGATTAGAAGTTTTTATATGGAAAATACACGGGCGTGTTGTTTATTATGGAAACCCAAGATAGAAACAATTCACCTATGATGCTTTCATTTTACATTATGTTTCAGGAAAATTATAAACCAATTAGAATGTATCATCAACCATTTAACCCACAATCAAGGTGTTTGTTTGATATGTGCTCATCATCAAGAAATCAATGAGGAAATCAATGAAGATCCTATTACCTAGAGACCCCATAATGCACATTATTGATACCATATTAGACAAATTTCAAGAAATGTGTGAAAAAAATTCCATGATGAACTTATGAATAAAGAAACCATGAGGCTTGGTATACAATATCTTTCTTGTTTTTTACTATTTCAACATAACGATAAAATTAATTTATATGAAATATGATCACTTTTTTGTAGAATACGATCCAAATCAATTAAGGTTTGAATAATGATTATAATAAATCCACAAGTTTGATCAATGAGGGTATAATTATATGATGTAGATTCCAAAATAAAAATGAACATTGGCATATGATGGGGGGAAGTGGTATGGACACATGACCATGAAATTTTGGAGTGCATTAATGGAATCTTCAAGGGAATTCACAAGTTACCTATGACTGTCTTAGTTCAGGACACATATTATCATTGTTTCATGTACTTCATTGATAGAGGAAAATAGACTTTGGATGGGATCTAGTAGGGTCTATGGTATGGATGAAAATTTCAATGAGAGACTAAAAACAAAATTTAATATGTTTTTTCTTATCGAGTGAACATTTTTAACCAATAAGATTGTCTATTTGAAGTTAAAATGTTTCTAAACACCATCACAAGTAGCAGGGGTCAAGTCCTGGTGGTATTTCTAGATACAAGTTTTTTTAATGTGGAAATTTTTAGGTGTTGTTGTTTCCATGTGCACAAGCCATTACAAAATGTACCTCTATAAACATATCATGGGAGGCATATTTTAATATAGTGCACCATTTTGACACCATTTATAACTGATATGTTGTGACATAGATACCTATTATGGAGTTTTGACATTTCCCAATGCCCAAAGACTAGTCAACATTGATAATTGACATAAATAGGTTGAGATGGAGAGGGAGATCATAGTCCAATAGGATATGAAATGAGATATACTAGCCTCAAGAAAAATGGAAATGTTTGAGATGAATAATATGTCATTGATAAGGTCATAATAGGAAATAATGACCTTAACATTGTTATACCATGTTCACACTCTCATACACAATGATGTATTTCCTCAAATGTGAACTTTTCATATTATCAATTATACGGTGTTAAAATAAAATACCTTATTTTTTATAATTATGTGAAATTTATGAATACTTTTACAATAAAATAATAAATAGTTAATAAATTATACAAAATTTTACATAAATCGCACACAAGCTAAGTATTCATAAATATTACATAATTTCAATAAATTAAAACTTCTTCTACATAATTCCTTCCCTTTACAAAGATTTTTCATATGATAAAACACTTTTTTAATTCATACTTTGGTTTTCATTATAATCCTTTCATATTTATATTATAATTAATATGAAAAATAAATGTGAGATTACATGAAATCATAATCAAACAATCCATGGTTACAATATAAATAAATCATGTGAGAAAATAACTATGAAATATACCATCATGTGAGAAATCATACATAAATGAAAAAGAAAACCATTTGGTATATAACCTATTGGTATACATGCTAGAAATGACATAAATACTCAATTATTAAGGTGGATATAACTGATATAAACTTTGTGTGCACAATTTTTTTAATGTAAAATCCTTTTAAAAACATGACACTATTCTAAAAAGAATGGAGAAAAAACTAGTCACCTTCAAAAATGGAGATCAGGTAAGATGAAAATCAATAAAGGATTTTGAAACAGATGAAAAATAATTTCCTAAAATAATTATAGATATGATTTTAGAAATATGAATACACTCTCTTTTCTTTTGGTAAGAAACATTTCATAAAATAATGGGAATATGCTTTTAATATATTATAATCTACCATTAATAAAATTATATAGACCATAACTTTATATTTATATTTTACACTTACATAAGATTTATTTCATTTTTATATGTAGATAAAAAGGATACTACTCTATTAACTTAGCATAATAGTCATGTTTCAAGTGACGTGATAGTAGGCGATGAAGTTCAACAAATTAGGGTGAATAGAGCCCACCATTATCATCAAATTTTGCCTCCTTCTACCATTATACCATACCTATTCCATGATGGATTCTACAGAATTGTTATATATGATTATAAATTCATTGATCATATCCTACATGATGTCCTTACTTAGAGATGGAGTCATGAGACTCAAACATTCCACTTGCTCGAGGGAGAGATGATCATCACCCTAGAGGATGTAGTAGTTCTACCCTATATTCTTATCCAGGGGGATACAGTTATAGGACCCACCCATAGAGACTATCATGATCTTGTAAAATTATTTCTATAATAAAACCCCATAATTTTATGGATTGTCTCATTTTAAATTTAATCTCTTTGATAGCTTACATCACATAGAACATCGAGATTAAACAAATGATTAAATACTATTATTTAATTATGATAGTTATCACCCAGCCATTAGAATGAAAAGAATTAATATGATTAACTAAATTTTGGAAATATAGCTTATATATGTTTATAAAACTAATTCATTAATTACCAATTAATTAGAAATGAAAATAAAAACCAATTGAACATAAAGGAAATGTTTTTATGAAAAACTATTTTTATACCCATAATGGGATTTTATATTAGTAAATTAAATTAATAAATATTAGTTATATATATTAATAAAATATATATTTTATATATTCAGTAAAAAAATTAAATTCATTCAATGTTTTTTATAGGCTTAACATAAGAATAAATCCAATTTTAAGCACAAAAATTTATATTTTTCTAAAATGAAAATTTTCTACCTTTTAATGGAGTACCTATTTTAAATATAAATTTTGACACTTTTAAAAATTATATTTGAAAAAATAATCTACATTTTAAAAATCAGGATATCAAATTTTTTTAGGGTGAATTATGGGTATTTTTCTGAGAAGTTTCATTTTATGATAAATAGTTAAAAATACTGAATTTTAATTGAGATTTTTTTATCATATAATTTATTTATAAGGATAAACTATAATTTTATTGGTTTTAAAGTTTAAATAGATAAAAATTTACTTTTATTTATCCAATTTATCTCATTATAATCAATTTCACCTTGATATTGGATATAAAAAAATTCCAAACTTTTGAATTTTTCACTTTAAAAACCCACTCCTTCTTTGTGTATAAAAAATTAATTTTAATTATAATTTTTCAAAATATGTGAATTGAATTTGATAAAATGAATCCCATATTTGAAATAATAAGGTAAAATTTATGTTTTAAGTTCATTTTAATTTTTTATACATAAAAATTTTACCATGTTAAAAAAATTATTTACTGCGTTATAGTTGTAAAATGAAACGAGTTATAGTTAAAAGGGTAAAGGATTAAAATACCTAAAAACTACAACATTTAATAACTTTTGGAGGTATTTCATAACCATAACCAACCTATAAAATATTAATTTACATCCTAATTCATGGAAATTAATTCCAACTAAATGTGTTTGGCTTAAAATATAAAATAATCTTTATTTTAATCACTTAACCCCACCTCTCCTCAAGTATTAATACCACACCTCGCCACCCCATTTTGACTGAAAAAATACTGTATCTAATAAAATTCCTACCCAAACCTCTCTTATTCACTCTCCCAATGTCCAAGAGCTTATTTTGTCACCGAAATACCAAATACAAGGTCCTTGTGGGTCTCTCAAGGAGGTGATATTCAAGAGGTAATTTTCTCCAAATACCTCTATTAATTTCTTTTCTTTTTCTACTTTCTCATTGCCTCATTCATCCATCAAGGCATAATAATTACATAATCATGAAAATAATGTAATTTTTTCTAATGGAATATGTTATTTAAATCCCTTTTATTACCTCCTCTTATTCAAAGAAATGAAACTATTCTCCAAGTTATGCTGGTTAATCACCTTTATGAATAATGTTTTTGTTCCATTTAAATAAATGTATTTATGGATTGTAATGAAACTATTTTTATAGTTAAATAAATTTTAATATTTATATAATAAAATATTTCACATTCTAGAACTACTATATACTAATAATAGTAAATAAAATGAAACTATTTCATGTTATTCAAAAAAACCAACAAAATAAATTAAACATTTATCATTAATTTTTTATCAATTTAATCGTCCCTATGTAAGAAAAAAATGATATATGGGACCAATAATACTTATGTAAGTTCATTGATACTATTTTGTTCCAATTCCGGATTTTTAATACTATTTTACAAGAACATTCATAATTTTACACAAATAAACTGATCATGAATCCATAAAATGAACACACCCAAAACCATAAAAATAATCAAATGTTATTAATTAATGGGTAAAAAGATGTTATAAAATCATCATGTAAGATATTTTAAATATGAATATATTTCTGTAATGAGTTAATAATATTCTGTAAACCATTATACGGGAGGTTAAAGTATGCACAAAAGGGAAGTGTGAGGTAAGAATTTTCTCGTCTTACTTTTACTTCTATGAGATATATGAATTTTTCACCAATTATTTCTTTTATGTGGTGTATGTGTAATAAAAATTGATATATCATATCATTACTCTCATTTTCTTTATGGTATTAAAATATTTCAAAGTGGTATGGGATAAATTTATTTAAAATATTTTTTTAATCGATTATTTGATATGTAAAGAATGCTTTGGACTAGAATGACACGGGTTGGTGACCATTTAATGTAAGACCCTCTATGCATCAGTGTTATCATGAGATAAATTAGTTTCCTATATAATATGGGTTTCAACCTGATATTTTAAACTGTCTTATTATGTGTCTTGATAGTAAAGGTACCATATACCTAAGAAACATGGCCTCCAATAATTAAGCATTTCCTTTATTGAGAATTCAATTATTATTGTTATTATCAATGAGATTTTTTAATTGAAATTAATATGGATACATTTCATTATTAGTTTATTAATTAAATGGATTTTTTTTCATTTATCTACCTTTCCAGTTTAATTTTTCTCATTAATTAATTATTTATTCCACTGTATATAACCATTACAAATCATTTGATCCCACCCTTTATTTTTGTTTCCTTTTCCAAGTCTATGAAGATGAATCCTTTGAATGGGTTTCAAGGATTATGAGTTTTTATTTAAATTATTCTTTATTTTTTTTCAATGTAATATGGGTATCATTTATGTAATATGGATTTTAAAACTACAAAATTATTTTGTCCTTTGAGATGATATTCCTTGTAGTCATTTTAATATAATAAAGTGAGGCACTAGCTATGGGATTCTAGGTTCGGGGCATCATAGTTAGTATCAAAGAAAGTTTAGTACTAAACTTGGGAAATAAAATTAAAAAAAATATAGATTAGGGAAAATAACCCAATGACTGACTTTGAGGACAATTCCAGGTATTGGATAATATCATATAGATTTGGTAATGACCATGTATAACCTAGGATAAACCTAAAGACACATATATTGAGAAGAAAATTTCATTATTTATACATACTTTTTATAATATTAGCTAACTATGATTAGTTTAGTTTAACGATTACACGTTTATTTTTTGTTTTAGTTAGTGGTGGTAACCATAATGAACTAGGTTAACATTGAATATCATAGATAATTTATGGTTGAGAAACCAAATGAGATGATGACTAGACTAAATAATATCATGTTTATTCATTGTTATTTATCACTATATATGATTAAGAACATACACCTTCACCAACTCTTGGACTGACCTAATAATAGAAGAATAGAGTTCCTTAGAATCTCTGGTGGTGGAGATCATGGAGAAAAGAAGAGTTAGTTTTATATATGTTGAGAATGTGAGAAGAAAAACCCAAGTGAATGTGTTATATGAACAGGAAGATGTTTTTGGAGTGGGATAAAGGAAACAAAGAAAGTAATTTATGGGGAAAAATTAAAAGTTTGGAATAATAATCTCCCTAAGGTATCATTTATGGTTAAAAGTTTTAAATTTGGAAAGTATGGTAATTATGAAAATCTACATCCTAGGGGGTAAACTCATATTGATAACCGGTAAGTTTATATGTGTAATAGTTATACTACTAATGTTGAAGAGACTACAAATGACATATTAATGGAATGAAGAATTGGATGATGAAGCGTAGTTAAATATTTAAGAATAAAGTTTAATTATTAAGTTATTGTGTATTTTGATTCAAGAATTATGTTTTAAATTTATCAACAATATTCTAGTTTTAACAATCAATAGATATATAAGTATTTTACTATAGGAATTATTCTTTAAGTATTTTGAAACATGTTATGAATATTACCAAAAGAAATTATTATGTTTCAGGTTGATCATTTGGAAATCACATGATTCGAGGAAGAAAACATTAATATGTGTTTTATGTTGAGATAATAATGATAAAGATATTATTATGTGATAGTATTGGTGACTATTAAAGTGGTTAGTGATTTGATGGTTTATGTTATCTTTAATAGGTATACTACATGTTTGGATTTAAAGAACATATTCAACAACCTGATATCTTATTTTTGGAACCATACTTGTTTTTAATAATGTTTTATGGTGATAAAGGTATTCATATATTTGGTATGTGTCATTAGGAGTTATATTATGTTATTTGGGGATTATAATTTTGATTTTGGAAATCTTGCAACCTTTTATCTAAATTTTTGGACTGTGAATTTTTATTGATTTATTTTTTATGAGTTTATGGTTAACTACTTGTGTAAAGGATTAATTAAAAGCTTGGATATTATTGTTTGAGGTTAAATTATGATTTATCATATTGGATAACATATACTAATTAACCATTTTTATTTTAGTAAATATTTAAAGGGTGAGGGAAGGAATTATGAATTTTTTATAAAGTACTTCAGTAATCTAAATTAATATTTAATAACCATATTTTGGTTTAATAAATGAAGTGTAGATAGATCCGAGTAAAAAAAATGATAATATTATGATTATTATATGTAAATAAATAAAGTAAGTTTAATTTCTGAAGTTTTTATATAGATAGTAAAATAATCCCACAACTCTAGGAAGGAAATTTGGAATGAGAACACTATTTGTTTAATTTTTATACTAATAAATCAATGTCCTATTTAACCCATCAAATATTTATGGTTTTGTGAAGGTATATGTAATGTCCTAGACCCAGATTCCATTGAAAGGTACCTAGATCCTGGTTGGCCACATAGAACCAATTGAATTTTCCTAAAACACTAGAGGCTACCGAATAGTAGTGAGCGCCTAGGTGTGTCCATAGAGAGACAATTCCCTCATCACCATACTAAAACATTGTTTAAATACCATAATATACAAGTAGAAAAAGTAGTAATGAAAACCAGAAAATAGATAAATAGTAAGAATAGATAACGATGTCAAAAGGAAGCTAAGATACGATGGTGATGATACATGACATCTTTCTAATAAAGAATACAAATTGGTATACAATAGTATAATGAAATACATGTATCAAAAGTATAAGAAGGAAAAAATATATCCTTCTAGAATTATGATCCTTGGCTCAGTCCCATTAAACCCTTGATCCTAAGAAATAATCAAGAAATTATAGCTTGTCACATACCCTTATCTAACTACAATCATATACTCTATTCGAGTACCCAATGTATCCTAAAGTGGGTGTGATATATAATCCTATTAGGAAAGCAACCAAGGTCTATTGTCATCCATTCAGTAAATATATAATGATAACAGTGTGTAAGAAATAATAAAATAGGAAATTGATTCATTGGATATAAACATCCTATAAAATTCGAGTTCTCATTTAATAACAAATTATTTTCATCAATTTCATTTAGAAAGTATGTCTCTAAATTAATAGTTAGGCCTATGTAATTTATAATCAAGCTCATTTAATTACTAAATTTCATTTAATTAATGTGTATTGGGACCTATCACGTAGACCAACATCCCTCATAGTGATATGCTTGAAGGATTCCTAAACAGGCCATCCATAAAGTGTGAGACAAATACTTAATCCAAGGTTGTGCTTTGGCTTAGAAGATGTGTCATATAAATAATTCCATTCCCTATTAAATTTATAACCTAATATCATCCTAGGAATTTATTATTTGGAATCTAGGTATCTCTCTAGGTATAATATAAACCAACACCCTACAAGCTTGTCCATGGCTATCCTCACAAAAACCTAGGTATCACTCTAGGTGGGTATAACATCATAGTCAGTTGAGTCCATCCTTAGAATTCCACTAAGGGATCCCAGGTATCACCCATAGAATATATGTTCAAATTACCTTTGATTCTATCCTTTTCAGTCCATGAAGATTCCACATATCAATTGGGCATATAATAGTTATCCCTCATGAATCCATCCTTGGAATTACATATAAGGATTCTGAGTATCACTTAGGTATAAGAAGGGTATAATCCAAATGAGTCCATCCATGGAATTTGTATATGAACCCATGTGTCACCCAGATCATATATTCATTCATTCAATATAATTTAGTTATATCAAGTTCATCACCTTATTCATTTGTATTCAATCTCACCATAAAAGGTTGATCAAGGAAGGAGATGATCTTAGAAGTATTAGCCTATAATTAACTCATGTGGGGAAACTATTATAACTAGAATCTCATTCTTAATCAAAAAATATATGGAAAGTGTCTAGGGATATGGATTCTATTCCATTTTCTTTCTCAATTCAATTCACAATTGAAATTATAATTCAACTTACATATCAATTCAGAATTCAAGTTACAATTGACAATTCAATATTAAAAATCCCATGGAAAGGGGTAAAGGGAACACCTCAATGGTATCCAATTTCAATATCCACCCATGGTTATCCAATTAACTAAAAAAATATCCTAAAGGGGTGGTTCCAATTTAAGGTTCTCAACCATTTCACATTTATAAATGGTCCTCATTAATTTCATAGGCTATACCTATCAATTAAATTTATGGATTAAATTCTATTTCAAGGTAATTTCTCTAAGAATTTGTCTCATGGAACAATAAATTATATATAAATGATATTAAAGTAAAATTATGGGATCACCTTCTATTGGTTCATAGTGGACACCTCTTCCTGTATCACCGCATGATTTAACTCAGATAAATAGAAAATTAAAGAACAAATGAAGAAACTATAAATGGGGTATATTAGCTTGCACCTAAATAGCATAACCAATATCAAGATGAATGAATAATGACACAAAATGAATTAAGATCTTAACAATGCAGATATAATTAGAAATATGGTTCTTGATTCTGAGGATGGATGATCAGAGAAAAATCCTAGAATAGTTTCCAAGGATAAGCTCTCAAGAGGGAGAATCTATCCAATGAATGAAATGGAAGAATTATGATTTAAATAATAATTAATTAAGGGAAATTTTTTAGTTTTACAATAATTCCTAGGTCACACATTTTGGTTTCATGGTTGACCAAACTGTGCACCAACCATGTGCACTTTGCTATAGGAATGGGGCACTTCACATGGTTTTCTCGCACAGTTTGACTGACCGTTCACAAACTATATCTCATTACTCTATCAAAATTAAAGACATTTCCACAAAATCATGTGACTCACATCACATTTTATTTAACCTTGCAACATGTAGGACTCTGTTTTCTAGCCTCGTATGATTTTATATAACTATGCGGTCTTCCCTACAAAAGTTCTATTAACCGTGCATTGGGCCTATTTCACCGAAAAAGTTTGGTTCTAAGATCCAAACCATCCTCGTACACCCCCGTCACCTCTATGACCTCAATAGAAATTCACATTTGGATATATTTAAAATTTTAAACTGAAAATTGATGCAAATAAAATGATATGTACATCAAGAAATAATTAGGTTCTTACAAACTTCCCCCTTAAATAAATTCATCCCTAAATTTCTCTTCCAATGGTGGTGAAGCATGATATGATATTAACTCCTACCACTATGATCATACATCAGCCTCTCACTCTTAGGTGTCATCATGTAATCGGTCATTCTATTATATC
This sequence comes from Viscum album, assembly GCA_963277665.1. Classification (NCBI taxonomy): domain Eukaryota; kingdom Viridiplantae; phylum Streptophyta; class Magnoliopsida; order Santalales; family Viscaceae; genus Viscum; species Viscum album. Next base: position 1,703,046,427 of record OY728141.1, on the reverse strand, counting down.
ATCCATAGTAAATGAATTTATCGGTCTCAAAAAACCATCGTGCTACGATCCATAATACGAATAGGATTCTCTTTAAAGGATGAATCTACCTATAACTAAACCTGCTTGGGGATAAAATCATGAGATGTGTATGAATGAAAATGATATAGTTGAGATACATGGAGGATGTTGTGGATAGACCAATACAGCTGAGGTAACTACAACCGAGAGTCTATAAGCCTGACTCTCTCCAGAATCTCAAATGGCTTGACTTATCTCAGCGAAATCATACCATTTCTCCTGATCCTTATATTTCCTAGCTTCTATGAGACATGTAAAAATATATGATCCCCAAACTTGAACCCTATATTCCATATACGGTGAATTACATAAGATTTCTAATGAGACTATGCAGTATCCAACTGCTTCTGAACCAACTACACCTTCTTTGTGGTCTCCTAAATAGAATGAGGTCCAATAATAAATGCCTCTCCGACCTCTAACCAGAAAAATGGGTGATCAAAATAGCCTATCATACAAATAATTATAAGGTTACATCTAAATAGTATCTTGGAAGGTATTATTAGATGAAAATTAAACCAGGGATGTATACCTCTCCCAAGATCCCCCAAAAACCCAGACACAAGCTCGTAGTATATCCTTAAGTACCTATATAGTGCACTCTAACTGGACATCACTCTAAGGGTGGTATTTTATGCTTAGAATCACTTGTGTTCCCAGTTACCTATGAAAAATCATCCAAAAATAAGACAAATCAGGTGTCCCTATCTGAAACGATAGTGCATGGGACCCTGTGAAGTTGTACTATCTCATGGATTTACAACCTCCAAATATCATCAACTGAAAAGGTCTCCTTTATATATAGGAAATGTGAGACATTTTTTATCCCATCAACAAAAACACATATGACATAATTACCTCAAGGATACCTTACTAAAACTATATCAAAACCCATCATGATGTCTTCCCATTTCCACTCAAGATTGGGAAGCTACTGGAAAAGTTTGACTGGTCACTGTTGTTCTTCCTTCATCTAATGATAGGTGGAAAACATCATGAAAAAACTAGCTATATCTCTTTTTATACCTGGCCACCAGTATTGGAAATGTGAATCCCAATACATCTTGGTGACACCAGGATGAACTTCCCAAGATCAAGCATGATATTTTTACATTTTATCCTCATTCATGTCTACTGAAACCCATACACGACCATGTATATGTAGGATATCATCCTCACCTACACTCCAACTAAGAGAATGTTCCTCACCTACCACACTCTCCCATAATACTAGGACCTTAGAATTATATAGTTGCCTTATCCTCACTATATATAGTATGGTAGGGGTCACAACTAAGGATGATAGAAAAGTTTATCCCTAACTTCCCTCCTAAAAGTGAAACTTAGAGAACAAAGACATGAGATTCCACTCTCTACTAGCCTATTGAACTGCATGTATCTGGGTCCTCCTAATCAGTGAATCGATCACTAAATTTCCTTTAACAATCTTATAAGATAGCTCAAAATAAAAAGATTCTAGGTATTCAACCCACCTCTTCTACCTCAGATTCAAATCACACAGTGAAAATATGTGCTTGAGACTTTTGTGGTCTGTATACACCACAAAATGTTCTCCAATTAAGTAATATCCCCAATAATTCAATGCATGAACAATTATATCTAACTAGATATCATGCATGATAAATTCTTCTCATGTGTCCAAAATTGTCAAGACAAGTACGCCTTGATGCTACCCCCTCCAAAAGAACTGATCCAAGCCCAATACATTATGAATTTTAGTAAACATCATAACTCCTACCTAGATCTAGAAAAATATGTATCGGCATTGAATTCAATCTACCCTTTAGATTCTGAAGGGTACACTGACCATGTATAAATATTTACTAAGATCTACTAAAAAAATTATTTTCCGTCCCTCCTAGTGTTGAAATATCCAAAACCTAAGAAATGAAATTAGAGTCTCTAGTGTGCTGACCTCAATAGCCAAAGTACCCTCTACAAAATAATCACTGATTCCCCACCCACTATGCATATTAGGGGATGGGGTGGGTAGAGAGAATTTTATTTCACCTCACTCCCAAGTCAACATAACTCATTGGGGAATGATTCATGAAGCATGATCTACTCAATCCAGATTTTAGAACCATAAAGTGCATATTCCATCTATTTAGTTCAACAAAATCTTGTTATTCCCTAAACCCAAAAGTTTCATAATCAATGAGAGAAATCCATCGGTAGAATAATATATCAACCTAATAAGAAGGTTAAACGAGATTCACACCTAAGGAAAGTAAGACCCTTAGAAATAGAAAAACCCTCGATAATGAGAAAGTAATGCTTAGAATGTGCATTGAATCCTATTAATACTTGCATGAAATCATTAAACGTCATAAGGGAATCAACAGAAGAAGTCAAAAAAGAAATCTAGGAGTAGTCATGAGCTACAAGGATGGGGGAATTTTAATTATTTTTACCACTAATACCTTTTATGTGATCATTAAATCCATAGATATGTGAGGATTTGATGGTGGAATAATCAATTCAACATTATCCCATAAAGATATGAGAATTGTTACAACTTCTACTCCAAGGAAGTCAATATTATCAAGATTTGGATTAAGTACACAAGGGGTACCCTCCTAGTTTCTACTAAGGAAGTCAATATTATCAAGATTTGGATTAAGTACACAAGGGTTACCCTCCTAGTTTCTACTAATACATGATCCTACATCACCATTGGGTCACATTTGGTAAATATTATTGAATATTACCTTTAAATAATTGTATAAAAACCATTTTCCTAATATAATCTATGAGGAAATATGAAATCAAAAAAGGGTCTTAAGCCAAAGTGTATTACTAAGAAAAAGAATATAAAAGAGGAATCTTAGTCATCCATCAATTGGTACCTAGAGGGAAGAGAAACCCCTTATGACTTAGAGGTGGGTGATGATATAATCTCTTCTACTCAATATTATTTGATAAATTTCATCACTATAAATTCAACATATGACATGGGTCAAGAATATAACATTGAAGAACATGATAAAGAAGTTTTGACCTAAAATGAATCATGTGTAGAGGTGTGTGTAGAGGGTGTGTTCACTAGGCGTCAAAGGAAAATTCTGAATTAGAAAACTCTAAATTTCAAGTTACTATCTAAATGATGATATTCAACTAAAGATAAAGGGGGAAACATGGATACATCCCACATATCGCCTGAAGAAACTAAACCATTGAATGTGGAGGAAAGATTTTCCCATTATGAGTGTGAGTTAAAAAACTGAGATGTATTAACACTAAATTACTCAAAGGTAATGTTCCTATTGAGTATAATTCTCAATATAAGGTGACTATTCCCCAGTTAAGGAATCCTATATAGTAGGAAGAAATGGTTCTACCTATAATGGTGAAATAAACCACCTCACTAGCCCTCCTCCCAAACTACCAAACTATATAAATCTGGTAACTAAATAAGAATGAGAGTTTCCTTCACTACCAAATTATTTTCCTTTATTTTGAAAAATACATCTAGGATTGACTTAAGTATAATATCAATATCCAATGTATACAATCTATCCTTGCTATGATTCACCTGTATAGGATTTATCTCAATGTAAAGTCCTCCCGGATTTAATTGATTGCATTAAATATCTTGTCACTCAAATAAAACTAATAGAAGGGTGATGTACACCAGTATGACAAGATAGGAATCCTTATGCTGATTTTGTGGATTTGAACCCTCCGTTATCTAATTTTGGGAATCCCACCTTCCTAATATTTAATATCACTGGGTAACCTGAGCATTATTTAATGTATTTCATATTCTTTTGTGGACCTATGATGGGAACACTAGAGAAACATGACGATTCCCATCTTGGATGTTTTTTTTCAAATATAAAAGGTCCATCTTATGTATAGTAGAAAAACATTCTATACAAATATCTAGAAAACTGGGAAAACTTGTCTCATAAATTTCTTTATCAATTTAGCCCCATGCTATAGAAAAAAACATTCCTTTACCTCTTAAACTATAATAATCATAAGAATGAAAGGGTATTGGATTTCATTATGAAATGGAAAGGTCACACCTACTCTCTATTCATACATCTCCCATGATATCATCTATAAGATATATGCATAAAAAACTACTAGGATGAGTTGCAAACATTTATCATCCCACAAAAATATCCCAGTGAGTTTAGGGATTTAAAAGTTGTGTCCTAGTGTTTAGAGTATTTCATTTAAATCACTAAGGTTAAAAATTTTCGAATGTTGTAAACTCAAGGAAAATTGACTAGAATAGAAAAAATAGAAATTGCCATGCTCAAGTCGACTTTGATAGAGGTTCTAGTTTCCAAGACTACTTAGTATTATGTAGAGTCCTCTCTTAATTGTTCATAGAAATAACACAGTCCTCTTTAAGGAGAAAGTAAGAAAAAAAATATTCTTAAGTTTCAAGGACTGAAAGAATAAAACATAATATTTTAGTAAAGATAAATTTATAGGGTTTTTTATTACTATAATAGAGAATAACCTTCTCAGACTTACAGAATTTATAATTCATAGGTAAATTGGCCTCAATGATCACCCAGATTAATGTCCCTATTATCTAATTTTGAGACATAATTTCTAGGATAGTTTCATCTTCTAGAGATTCTTTCAAAATATAGTCAATTCTAAGGAGATTAACTAGGGAAATTCCACTGAAAAGGTGACATATATATCCACTATTTTTCAAATGAAAAAGGAAAATGGTAGTAGGTCCCTTCCATGCACAAAAAAAATTAACTCGATGAATAGTAAACCTAAAAATGGCTGACTGAGCATATTCCATATTCAATTCTAAACTGAATCAAATAGTTATGAATCTAAATCCCACTTACGCAACTAAACCATCTACTAAAGATAACCTTAAACAACATATGAATATTAAGGAATGAGAATATAAATCTCATCTAATTTCTAAGTTAGTTAATACTCATTAATATTTTTTTCCCTCTAACATTATAAGGATGGACACCACTTCAACAAACAAAACCCTTATCCAATAAAGATCCATTATATGACTCAATCCAAATCATCCACTTGGTAGTCCCATTATCTAATGATAAACTTGTGTGTAAACCTAAATTCCAAATCCAAAATTGGGGATGTTGAGAAATAGTTCATAAGGGTCATTCTGGTAGGGTGATATGTATTGATTACTAATCTTAATGTTTAGATTATGTCCCCGTTGAATCCATATATGGAAAAAACTCATAGGAAGGTAGTTTAGGGAGATTAATGAGACAAATAGACTACTCTTGAATATTTCAAGGATCATTTATATCTTATCATCTTGTCAGGTATATTACTAAAAATAAAGATATCTATAAAACATCATCTTATGGGTAGGAAGTACCAATAAAACCTATAAGATGAAAAAAATCACACCAACTCTACTCATTGGTAGAATTTATCTACACAGATGACCTTGAAATCAAAGTTTCAAGATAAGGAATAACCCCAAGTCAATAATTTTAGGTTCTTAGTACAAAAGTATGATAATCTCAAACAATTATCTATTTTTTCAAACAAACTCTTGTTTTTATATGTTCTTCATATCTAAAATGAACTCAGAGGAGTTATGATTGATTCCCTTTAAAGTAATAAAAAAATTTAGGTAGAGGTTTCACAGTTGAAATTTACCATGTATAAATCCATCACACTGAATACCATACAGTCATATCACTCACTAAAAAATACTAAGAGGTTACAATATAGGGTCATATTAGACCTCTATAAATCTCTGGAAATCTTAAAAATGATGTGGTTCATCGGATGTCATCTTAAAATAGTTATAGGTTCAATATTATTCTGGTCTAAACATTATGATTCCTGGGATATAGCAAAGCTAATCAGTCCCCCTATAAGATGACCATCTAGGGATATGATAAAAGTGAGAAGTGACTTATTGGGAGGATTAAATTAAAATCCCAATATAGATATCTTATTTCTAACTTTGAGTTTATGATAGTCTAAAAAGACAAAACAATGAATTTTTTTTAATGAAGGCCTTATATCCATATAAATGTGGTTGCACCATCATTCTATCAGTAATATCTTAGGTATGTTGTCAATGGGAAGGTTAAGGTATTGTATAGAAATGTATCTTCTTTAAATATTTGTAAATAAATTTTTATAGAGGCATAATTCCTTATAATATAAAGCAAATATCCAGTGATAGGTGATTCTACTTAGATCATAATCCTATATGGTTTGAAATCCACTCCCACTAATCCATGGAGTTTACTCAATGAGGACTTTCTGTTTCTCGTTACCTATATTAGCATGATAACTCCAGATCTAGGAGACCATCAAGTTGTGAAATTCCCAAAAGACTCATGTTCATTGGACCCTATTCTCATGATATCAATTTCATCATCCACCTCATCTATAATTTTTCGGTAAAAATAAGGATGTGAATTTTTGGTAGGTGATATCACCCCTAATAACAATACCTCAATATTATCACTTGAATAATAGAGGCCCAAAACATTTTCTAATAATCAATGTGGAACTCCTACTCACAATTCCCCCCATAACATTTGAAAATTATTAGAGTAACAATTTTTCTTTTTCATGGATACTAACAATGTTCCCAATTTTTATACTTCTATACATTTTTTAAAATATCTACCCACTGATGGATCTTGTACTTCAAATGAAAATTACTGTCATATATATCTAAAGATCCAAAATTCATATTCTTACTCTATTTATAAATAAATATTACCCCAATCATAATAACCTCATTCAATCTTTTACCTATAATAATTTTGAAGTGGGGAAGAGGAGGAGGATTCTAGAGAGAAAGAATACCATAGAGATGATCGGCCAGTATTTGAGAAGGTGTCACAAACTACCACGGATGACCTCTAATAAGTGAACCTAAAAATAGAAGATTGCCTACAACTAACATTGATCAGTGTTGACATGTTATCTAAAGAATATAAATAATATATTTATTTTTTAATAAATCTCCAATATGTGTTTACATGTAATTACATAGAAATTTTTAGGCTATAACCTAATGTATCCAACCACCACTGAGGAATATTGGAAAACCAAAAAGGTTATAAACAATTGGTAAGAAGAATTCATCTGAACCTTACTTCTAATTTGTAAAATGATGTTGATAAAACTCATCAAATCCAACTTCATCCATGAATTCTAGTAACAAAAGTGTCTTACCAACATCGTCCTCATCAAGAAAAAGAATAGGAAAATCAAGGTTTGTATAAACTTCATAGATCTAAACCAATATTTTCTAAAATATTATTTTTTTATATTCCAATTATGGAACTATTAATTGATGTAACCATATTCTTACAAGACCTATCCTTTATGGATGAATACTTGGGGTATAACCAGATAAAAATGACCCCCGAGGATGAACAATCCACTAATTTCAGAGCACACAAAGGGGTATTTGACTATAAATTCATTCCATTTGGTTTGATAAATATAGGAACCGCATATCAATATGGAATGAACTATATATTCAATTTCCTTCTGAGGAAGATCATGAAATATTACATAGGTAATGTGGTGGTTAAATTCAAACAACTTTGTGATTATATTGCTGATCATGAGGAATTTATCAACAAATTATAGTTGTTTGGATTAAATATGAACCCACTAAAATGTTATTTTTGGGGTACGTTGATAAAATTACTCAACTTCATGGTATTCTATCAGTGTATCAAATTAAACCCATAAAAAACCAAGGTAATCCTTGAAATAAAGACTCCATAAAACCTAAAAATAATGATAGGGATTTAGGGATGTCTTGCCTATATTCAATGATTTACTTTCAACCTATATGGAAAAATTTTACCCTTCACAAGATTAATAAATAATAGGATATCATATATATATATGGGATTATAATTTTCATAAATGTTTTTATTAACTCAATTAGTACATCCAACACCCACTAGTTTTGATATCACCAATCAAATTAAATAAATTCATTCTATATGTGGTGGCATTGGGTCAATCACTTAGTGCTCTCCATGCAGATAAAAATGTTATTGTATAAGAAATTAGTCTCTATTATATTTGAAGAAACATGTTGAATATAGAAACTCAATACTTAGATTTTGAAAATAATTTCCTCACATTGATCTCTATAATACAATTGTTGAGACATTATTTACAACATCATTAAGTCTATATGATATCTTTTAAGGACCCTCTCAATTATATTCTCAGTCATCAAATATTTATCTAGAATCTATAATGATGTGAAGTAATTCTATAGTAGTTTGATATCCATTTTGTGTCATGTGAATCAATGAAAGGGAAGTCTCTGGAATATTTCATGGTATCACACCCTGCTCCCAACACTGTATTAGTGAACATGTATCTCCTTGATGAGGGAGTTTTCTCTATTCACAACACTCCCTAGATATGGTAGATTTATTTTTTTGGTTCCTCTCGAATAACTACGAAGATAAAAATGAAGAACCTAAAGATTAATAGGGTTTTCTTGGGAATCATTCTCTTGTCCATAGTGAAGGTGGTTTTTCCTTATTCCTTATTATTATTAGAGGACTACACTAATAATTAGGAGGAATAATAGTCCCTTATTACATGCATAGATTTATCTCTACATATATTATTTTCCAATTTGAATATCAATGGTGATTCAAAACTGGTAATCAAGAAAACAAATGGTGAACATTCCCTTAAAAAGAGTAATTGATCCCTTTTATTGATTATGTATGGGGTTTGATGGATTAATTCCCCTCAAATCCAATATTTCTCCACATTTCATATTCAAAAAAATTCTCACATCAATACATTGGATCATATAGCTATAGCTCTAACTGATCCAAACTAGGATGAGACAATCATCTATATAAAGCATCGTTGGGTGGTATCTTCATTCATTAGATATGATATGAGTGAGATCAATGGAATTAGTACTACCCTAGAAAAAAGAGATCTCATATCCTTACCAATAAATTCCATAACTAGATGGATGTATCCCATATAATTCTATCTCTAGAATGGAATTATTCCTCTTAATTGAGCTAAGAAGAAGAAAAATCAGTTATGAACAATAAATTTTATCCTTTATAAAGAACCAAATTTATATAAATACTTATATAAATGATAATTTAATGGAATTATCCTCAGATTCATTGAAGGGGGAGAATCATTTCCTATTATATTGGAATTACATGTAGGTGCTTGTGATTCCCATCATCCAGGAACTAATATTTCCCAACAAGTCAAGATGCTTGAGAACTATTGATCTTTAATGATGCAGTACTATATAAATTTTACCAAAAAGTATCATGTATTCTATATACATGACAGATTCATTCATCAACCCCCATATATTTTTAATACCACCAAATATTATTGGTTGTTCACCATCTGGGGAATGGATTTTATGGGTTCATATCCCCTAGCTACAACCAAGTAGGTCATGTACATCCTTACTACCATCAAATTATTCTCCAAATAGTTGAGGATATAATCCTTAAGAAAATTAGGATAAATCTCATTATCATCATGATGAATTTTAATATCATCACTAGATTTGGTGTCCCTCACCCAAAATTGACAGACAACATCACTAATTTTTTCTCTTCTGAGTTGAAAATTTATATTGTGAATACAATATCTAGTCTAGACACTCATCCTGATATTATATAGCATAAAATGAGAAAATAATAGCTTTCAACAAGAATTTTTCAAATATCCTTCAAAACATGGTTGTTAGGAACAAAAGTTTCAAGGCATATAAAATTTTGTATGATTTATGGGACAATCACACTACAACCCATACTGTTACACAATCTATTCCATATTCTCCTAGTTATGGGATAGAGTCAGTATTACTCTTTGAAATATAGTTACCTTTACTTAGGGTATCCATCTGCATTGATTTGTCTGAAGATGATAAGCCCCAAAATAATCTTCATGAGTTGGAGAAACTTGATGTAAAAAGGTTTCACATAATTCACAACCTAGAATTCTGAGGGAATCAAGTTGCAAGATATTTCAATAAGAGAGTTTTTATCTACTAGTTGATTCATGGAGAGTTTGTTCTCTCACTTAGAAATCATATTATCCCAAGTAAGAAGCCTCTAAAATTCAAACCAAAATTGGAGGGACATTTTTTCATACACAAGTTATACTCCAATAGAGTTTATTCCTTGTTCACCATGGATGGTAAGTGCATCACCCCTCCCACCAAATAAAGGTTTATTAAAAATAATTTTTATGGTTTTCACATCAATTTAAAAATTTCAAGATATAATAATTTAAACTATATAGAAAAAATCCATTCTATAGGACTTTAAACTATTCATAGTTGGTCCTTATTGCATAACATTAAACAACAGGATGTTGTGTCCACCCTGCATGAAATTAAACTTCTCAAAATGCCTCACCTTTATGAAATATCCAATCATGAGATCCAAATACATGTGGGAGACTTGATATATGTTTTATCCCTATCTATCAACCAAGGTCAAAGAAAAAGGTCCATCCTTTCATATTATCCACATGATGTTAAACAACATGACATATGATCCAATATTACATGGCCTTAAACTACTTATAGAAACCTGCCTCATATGGGTTTATTCTCATATATGATATCCAGATATATGTAAAGATCCATAGTGTATAGATTCCATCTCCACCAACCTACACTAAGGTAAAAATTCCCCCATATATATAAGAACTATGTGTGGCTTGATTCCTCCTATTGTAAGATACATAGTGATTCCTGGATATTCTATCATAGGCTTAGATAGTAATTTTTATCACTATTAACCTCTTCTCCCAACATGGTAGTCAAACAAATGTAGAGATTTATTACTTGAATCAGGATGAAAGTTCCCCCATATGTTATCTAGCATTCACTCTCATGTGATTCATAAAATCTCCCATTTATCTATTATTTCTCAAATCGAGCAAGAATCATGTGAGATAAGAGGTCCTAGTGAATCACTCTAATTATCTGAACTGAGTTACAACATATTCAAAGGCGTAAAATCCAACCCCATCCCCATAATGTGAAATTTCATGACATAAAATCCACCATACATGAATTCTCTAATCATTTGAGGTTGTTCTATAGTGATATCCCTTTACCTTACATAAGATTAGGGTCTATTTAATAGATTTTGGTGCATTGATACACCTTGATATAAAATTTAACCAAACAAGAACTGCATGTGTCTTGGTTATTGTTTTTTAATGATATGTAGTGACACCTGGATCTCTGATCCTAGGATTATCCAAGAATTTTAACAACCAAAATTCCCCACTCTTATATCAATGTAAGATCCTTCATCATAGAATACCTCATCTATGGGATTTTAGTGAAAATATCCATATTCAAGAACTATATATGGATTTATTACTATTATCACAAGATATGTAGTGATTCCTAGATCATTTATCTTAAGCCCAACTAAAAACCCCCATTAATCTTTTTCCTGGAGATTAAGTCTCTCCTCATTGATATCAGTTACTTCTAATAATATGATGCTTGAGTAAGACCACCCAAACTCATCTCCTTTGCGCATGATCCCTATCTATTTATTGGACTTATAAGAATTATGGGTGGATTGATTCTTATTTTTTCAAGATACATAGTTAAATATATATTATATATTATAGACCTATCCATAGACCATCACCCACACTCTTTTCAAGAAGACTGTAATATCCTAAACAAAGTAAGTTTCCATAAATCACACTTTTCTTCTTGATTGTATTTGATTTACATAACCACTAATTATTATCAGTAATGAGTGTATTCAACTTTAATATACTCCTATATTTTTTTATATATACGTGAATTTATTTGGATCTGCAAATGTGCCTTGATATGGTCGACCAACTGGAAGCATATTCTATCTGAAGGAGAAGTTCATCTAATCTATGTATGCCTTTACAGCGTTACTATAGAACCCATCATTCAAACATGGTAAGTGGTAATCCCTTGAATACATATCTTATTCCATCACTCCTAATCCAAAAACTTTGAGATGTTATTTACAACCCCAATATTCCCTATTCAGAAGGTGTTGGGGTGTTATCATCTTTTAGGAACCATTCATATTGTTATTTTTTCCACCACTTCACCCATGGTCCAAGAATTATGAAATTAAATTGAATACACCCCCTATTTATACAATTTATAGAATAATGTATTTTCATTCATGGCGGGTCTTACTTCTCTCTTACTACATACACTATCTCATTTTTTTCAAAACTCTATGATGTTGAACTCAAGTTGATGTAAGTCAAATTCAACCAACCCTAAACCCAACACCTATTGGTCAAAGATTCACAACCTTAAACTATATCCCATAAGCGTAAAAGTTGCAATACCTTAAAATATAAACCAAAAGACATAAAAAAAATGTGTAGACTAAAAACTCATAAATGGAATCCTTCTAAAAAGTCAAGTCTATTCTTGATAAGATTCCCACTTTAAGGGATTAAAAATAGAGCATAAATAGAAAAGTTAAAAAGATTGTGGGTCCCACCATATTTTCCTAGAAAAAAGTTGAGTTATCCTCACTAGACCCACTAATTTAGGGAAAAATTTTGATCATTGTTATGCATTTTCATTTTTTGTTATAATGTGTTTAATACATAGTGGTGTAACATTTAGGGTGCTTGAACCCTTATTGGATATTTACTTTTTCCATAAATCACCTTCATTTATAAAATGTGTAATCCCCAAAATCCTTTCATGAATATCATTAATAACTGTATTCAAATACAACTGATAGGTTTATTTTTTTTATGAATGCATTCCTCGATTTTACTCTTCATATGCACCTCAATACGACTTTCCAACTAGAGGAATGTTTTGTCTTAAGAACAAGGTCTTATATTCTTCTTATTCCCTTACAACATCGTAGTGTAACCCACTATTCTAATATGATTATTGGTTAAATCTAGTTTATCCCATATCATATTCCTTGATTAAAAATTCTTGAGTTATGATTACACAATCCATGCTCCAATTATTCATGTGGATTTGATATGCTCAATGTTATGCCTTCGTGTATCATACCCATTTTTTGAGAAAAGATGTGGCATACCATTCTCAAACCTTTTTTCATCCATGCACTAATACCCTTATAATGGCCCAAGAATTTAATACATAAATATTAAATAATTTTAGATGAATAATCAATGTATAAAATTATGATCCACTTCAGTACCATAAAGGTTTAGTGTCTTTTGAGACTATATACATAAATATCTTATTTTGGTTCATTCTTCATCATCTCTCATTATGTTATTTCCACGTTTTACCCTTCTTGAAATAACCTATTTAAACATTTCTTTATAACCTAGGTAAAGGAAACATAAGAAAGGGTGAGATCAAATTCTTAGTAAGGGTAAACATGGGATATATTAATCAGTGATCATATGAAAGCATAAGATAATCATAAGGGCATGAGATCACAAACATGAGTTAAAAATTTCATACCCATCTTTCATATATCATAAACATGATTCATGGAAAAAAACATTTTCATTTGAAAATACATGATTCATAAGAGTGAGAAAACATCGTAATCAATCATGAACCATAATTTCATATCAAAGTCATTTCATAAAAGTGTTTCACCATCATAGGAATAGAAATCATTTCATATTTCAAGGTTAACTACTAAGAACACCAAATCATAGTGGATCAATCATCAACACTTTTTTCCATATGATAATCTATCAGGAATCATCACCTATTCCCAATAGTGGATCAAGCAAATTGACTTGTTTCCTATAGTGTATCAAGCACATAAACTTGTTTCCCATAATTATATCATGAGATATTAAACTTTACCTAATTAATTATAGGTATGTATAATTTTGGGTCCACCCATCACATAATAAAAGCCATACATATGTGTTCCACAAGACCATAAAATATAAATCATATCATTATAACATAACCAATAGATATAAAATGGGTTTCATAAACATTTCACCATTTCATAATAGTATAACCCATGGAAAATAAATAGGTTTCATAAAAATTTTATCATCATAAGAATAAAACAACCATAGAAATAATAAGGATGGTTTCATTGAATCATATCCTTATTAAATTATAATTAAAATCAAGGATGATATCATAGATTAAAATTCCTTTAAAATATCACTAGAATATATCTTAAGGAAAGTGCCCTAATCATTTTAAAATCACTTCTTTAAAATCTAAAAATTTCCAAAATTTTATGGAAAAAAAATTATTTTAAAATAACATTGGAAAGTTTTAAAGGAATATTCAAAGAATATTCTAGTCATAATGGTAATAAATTTCATTCATGTCATATATGTTAAGACAAATATTCCTTTCACATTTTTGGTAAAAATTCAACAATACCTCATTCAGAAAACGATAAGAAGGTTCATTTTTAAACCATTTTATAAAAAAAATGGGGGAAATTAATTTAAAAAATCATTAGATAATAGTAAAAATAATATTTATAACATTTTTAGAAAACATTTATATGGAAGAAAAATTATTTTCAATTAAAGTGATAAATAAAGTAAAATTTTCTTAAAAATATTCTTTTGATAACTTGAGTAATTAAAGAGTGGAAAATGAAAGGAAAAACTTTATTCTAAAAAATAAATATAGAATAATAAAAATTAATTTTATTTATCAGATAAGGATCATATAATTTTTTAAATGAAAATTCATGCATAAACAATCCTGAATAAAATTGGATTAAGATATAAATCTCTTACATCAAGTCTTGTATTTCTTTGTATGTGTTCAAACTATATAAAAAATATATATTTATTATACAAGAATTATAGAACCAAGATCATATATATTATAACATATATTATTTACTTATAACATATTATCACATATTATTAATAATTTATTATTATAACCGTTTTCTAGGTGATAAATGCTTCATTTCTCATGCATATTTTGGTTTGGCGGTCTTGATCCTTGTATTTTGATCATGGTTCCATCATATATATAATTTTAATAATTATTTAAATATAAAATATATTAATTATATATATATATATATATATCAATTCATATATAAAAGGTTGAGATAGTATAATGAATAATATTGTTCCTGGAGATGATAGGTCGTACATACGCATGAATGATATTTTCAATTTTCGACAGATGGGATAAAAGAAAGGTAAATAACAATTCACATTAATAGAATCAATATTATATCATATATATTAATTAATTATATACTTATTTCCATACATGTAAAAAAAGTTGAAAAAATAATCACATCGCTTCATGGAGGTGGTAGTCCACACATATGCACGAGCGACGTTATGAATTTCCAACAGATGGGAAGAAGGTGGATAATGGTTGTTCCATCATCATAATATAAATTAATTATATTTAATAAACTAAATTGAATTTTTTATAATGGATACCATATATTTAGATGAGTTATAATAAATAATAAATCTAAAAATTCTTGGTTAGGAGTTATACCTCTTCATTGAGAAACCTTCCTTGGCTTACACCTTAGGCCTTAAAAGTATGGTATTTTCACAAGAAAGGACGATATAGGATGTGGTGAAGGAATATATGAGCTTATTAAGGTTGGGATTTTATAATATATAATTCTCAAAAGTTGGGGTTAATAGAGGAGAATAGGTGAACTTTTATAAGAGAGGGGAGGGAAACTCTCAGAAATAATTAAATTATTAAATTAATATAAATTAATTTTTATAACCAAGTCATTCCAAATTTATATATTTCAAATAAAGGATGAGGATAAGTCAAAATACTCTCATCAAATAAAATTTAGACAAGTTTAAGTTATTTTTTAACACTTGTCTCTTAGTTTTAACCTCCTGTTAACTTTTTTGACAATTACCACATTATCAATGTTTTTTTACCCTTTAAGGGTTAAGAATGTTATCATAAAAGTACAAGTGACTCGTAATTGGATTGAATGAATAAATTTTCATAAATGTTTAAGAATTTAAGGTAGTAATTAAATTAATAAAAATTAAAATTAATTTACCATGATAAAAACGATTAATTTAACTTTTAAATAAAAATTTAGTAATGAAATTATCCTATTTTTATTGTTTTATAAAAAAATTAGATTTATTAAAGTCAAGAGAGTGAAATTTTGTATTTATTATTTTCTTAAATTAACATAAAGGTCATAATCAAAGAACAATGGCACCAATTTGCCATATATTAGAGACATGGATTAAATTAGATGAACTACACTCATCCAATAGAATAAAATAAAGTTTTAGATAAATTTTAAATTCTTATCCCATAGTTTTAACCCTCTCTTTCCCATTTTACACTTATCAAGGTGACAAATATTTACCAAGGTTATTATTAAAAATGAGAAAAAATAAAAGTGACCAATTTAACAAATTTTTATGTATTTATTATAAATATGGAATCTATTTTTGAATATTCATTTCAGAGAAGTGGAATAAATTAATTTAAGATAAATCTTCAAAACAAAATGAAAACATAGTTTTTTAGAAAAATTCCTTTTTTAGTATAAGAATATTTTTATAATAAATTCAACCATAAAATTGATTCCAAAAAACATTAATGGATATTTAATAATATAATATAACTAATTTTACTTTTAACTCATTTTAAAACAAAATTAAACTTTGTAAATTCTTGAAAACAAAGTACATTTTTCAGTAAAAATCAGTATTTTTCACTATTCATGGGAAAATAAATATTTTTATAAAAATTTAAAAAATTCACCTGAAGATAATTTTTATATGATGATTACAAAAATTATATCCTTTTTATCAAAAAATATTTCTAAAATTTCCAGAAATTAATTAAATTATTCACTCACAAAAAGCTATAAAAACCATTTTCAAGGGAAAATGTACTTTTATATCATATAATGACTTTAGTAAATATACTTTATTTATATAAAACCTTTATACATATTTTTTCAAAATTTGTTTATTAATATTAATTTCGCTAATTTAATAGATTGGTTATAATGGTATACTATATGATAGTTCATTTTGACTCGAGGTTTTTTATATCCCAAGTTGTCAAAGAAATCCAATTTATTAATATATCATAAAACCTTGGGGTGTTAAATTATACCCACTTAAAATAATTTCACTATAAAAATTAAATAAATATAATATAAACAACTAAGTATATTTTTACCTAATCACATCCTTAGGTTCTCACATATCTTCCTTTAATTTATAGTTTTACCACAAAACTTTGACCAAGTGAGTGGTCATGTTTCTTAGCACTTTCTCTCTACAATTCAAAATCTCCACTGATTATTCCAATTAGAGAGATATTGTTCTAAAGGTATGACATCTAAGTTTAGTACATGTGAAGGATTATGTATTTACTTCCTCAAGATAAAGATATAGAACACATCGTGAACTTGAGAGATATTTGGTGGAAGTGTTAAATGAAAAGCTATTTTCCTAATAAGGTTAAGAATTTGAAAGGGACCGATATATATAGGGAGAATATTTCCCTTATTTCCAAATATCATAACCTTATTCCAAGGTGATATCTATTGTAATACCTTTTCATAAATTTTTAAATCCATTTCTCATAAATGATTGTCCGTATAAATATTCTTTCAACTTTGATCTACTCTTATACGTTACTGAATGGATCTAACCTTCTCTTAAATTTATTCAGCTATATCCAGTCCTTATAGGTTTATTTCTCCAACTTCATTCTAGAATTTAGGAGTTATAGACTTCCTACCACATAGGGATTCATAAGGAGAGATATGAATTCTTGAGTAAAAGCTAAAATTGTAAGAAACTTATACCAAAGGAAGGTGTTGATCTCATCCCCCTTTAAAATATATATATAAAGATCTCGAATTTCCTGAAATAGTTTTAATGGTCCACTCAGATTAACCATATATCTAAGGATGATATGCAGTATTGAAATTAGACTCTATTTCTGGTGTTTGATAAATATTTCTCCATAACTTTGAGGTGAACCTCGGATCCCAGTCAAATATAATAAAATGTGGTACTCCATGAAATATCACCACTTACTTAATATATAACCAAGAAATCATATCAAGAGAGAAATATTCTCTAATTGAAATTAACTTTGTTGACTTCATAATTTATTTAACAAAAACTAAAATAGCATTGTGCACTTTATATTTTATGGGGAGTTTGATGATAAAATTCATGGTAAGGTTTTCCTATTTCCATTTAGGTATAGATAATGGTTATAATATCCCCATTAGACTTCTATCTCTCAAACATAAATTTCTAACATACCAGGCATTGATAATCATACTTGGTAATATCCCTATTCATTTTATCCCACTAAAAAATTAATTCAGATATATATATATATATATATCTTTTTACTTCTAGGATAAATAGATAATGATAATCTACGAGCTTTATCAAACAGATCCTTCAAATATAGTATTTATTGAACACATATTTGGTTCCTAACCATTTAATTCCATCACAATAATCGTTGAACTTAGGAACACTTCTCACTTTCTTCTATAATTCTACATCTTCCTTCTATTACTCTTTAATATTCACATGGATGGATGGTTTAACATTCAACTAATAAAGATAGGATCAAACCCATTTCTTCAAGATTTCAAGTTACATATTATAAAAATCGATAAGTATTGAATCTATTTCAATCCTTATCATGGAAAAACTAGCATGGTCTTCCTGACTCAAGTCATTATCCACCTTGTTCACCTTCTGAGGGTGGTAATGTATTGAACAGTCACCATCTTTAATAAATTACAACCATCTTTTATAGTGCATATTCAACTATTTATTTGTGAAGATATACTTTAAACTTTTATAATCCATATATATGACACACCTTTCACTATAAATATCATTAATTTGTATATTAAATGAAACCAAATACCATATCTAAATCAAAATAATTAGTTAAGTAATTTTTCTCATGTATTTTCAATTATCATGAAGAATATGTTATCAGCATGTCATTATTAATGAGGAAACATCCCAATCCTTTATTTGATACATAATTATAGATCATAAAACCTTCTATGATATAGGTTAGTGTGAACACATTTTCACTAACCAAATTTCTCTTTAGTTCCTTGAAATTCTATTCCTGTATATATGTACATAAGAACTTAACCATCTTCTAAGTCAAATTGGTTATTGGATTAGATATTCAAGAAAAATCTATCACAAAGCATTGATAATATCCAGACAACCCAAGAAAATTATATATTTTGGTTACCATGGTTTTTCTAGGTCATTTCTTAATAACTTTTTTATTTAAAGGACCCGCCAATATACCCTCGCTTGAGATTATATGACCCAATAATTAAACTTTATTAATAAAAAATTCACACTTAGTAAATTTTTGCATACAAATTATTTTCCCTCAAGGTATCTAGTACAATTATCCAATGATCTTCATGATATTACTTTCTATTTGAGTATATAAGAATATCATCTAGAAATACTACCACAAACATATCAAGTTAATCTATAAAGACTCTATTCATTTAATTTTCGAAGATAGTAGGGACATTAGTATGTTCAAATTCCATCACTATAAATTTATAATGCCCATACCTCATATAAAAGGTTTTCTTGGGTATATCCTCCTTCTTAAACCTCAATTGATGATATCTATAATGAATTTAAATCTTATAAAATGTTGATCTCCTTGTAATTGATCAAAAAAAATCATTGATATGGGGTAGATGATACTTATTCTTCATAATAATCTTGTTAAGTTCCTAACAATCAATGAAAATATGCATTGGGTCATATTTCTTCTTAATAAAAAGAATAGGTGAACCCCATGTTAATTTAATTGGTAATATTAATCCCTTATCAGTATTCTAAGGGAGTTGATTATTCAATTATAGAAACACAAATGGGACCATTCTAGATGGATTCTTTGAATTAGATATAGCACCAGGTATGAGTTCTATTGAAAACTCAACTTCATGATTCGAAATAAGGGTAGTTCTTCTATAAATACATCAAAATAATCCTATTAAATAGGCACATCCTCTATATTGAGTTTCACTACAACCATATGAAATAGATACCCTTCATGGATAGAAATTAAAACCCATGAATAGAAGTAATTTCCATTGGGAGTTCATATTCATCCTCACAGTGATAAACGATCATAGGTTCATATAAAATATGAAATGTGACCTCACTACCTCATAAATTGATATGGGATTCATATAAATAAAGTCAATACATTCATAGAATCACATCAAATTTAACTAAAGTAGGAATCGTAATATTTTCATGAAGCCATTTCCCAAAAACATTAATCAGAGGGGAACTATATAATTAATATGTTACCATCGTACCCTTAGGAGTGTTCAATACTAACTCAAAATCTAATTGTTGAGGTAGTAATTTGATTCCCTTAATAAATTCCTCATATATAAAAGAGTGGGTAGAAACAAAATCAAATAATATATTAGTTTTTCTACATTGGATGATAAGTGTACCTTTCATGAAATCATTATTGTAACCCAATTAGAATTCATGATCACATGATATTTTCGTTTTTATTTGGGATTAAGAGGTTTTTTATGCTGATTATCATAAAAAACCTTTGGATTTGTGCACTGGTTAGAATAATACTCATACTCCTTGTATTTGAATCATTGAAGAATGGGTGGTGTGTTAGTCAGAATCTTTATTTCCTCCATTGTATCAAATGTCCTCTTAATCTCCTTTCAACTCATGGTCTTTATGACTTACCTTTTCACATGTAATGCACCTCCTAGTTCCATTTATTCAATTCCCTTGATGTTTCTTCTAAAATTTATGGCATGTATATAGCTATAATATCTTTCTCCCATGTGATGTATTTGAGTTATCATGAGACTATATTTCTTTCATTTCTAAACCATAGTAATGGTAGGAATATCCAATTTTCATTTCTACCTTAAGAGCACATCGAAATATTTATTCATAGATACTAAAGTATCATATGGGTAATTCCTTTTAGATACTTGATTTTAAGCCACCAAAGAATCGATCAATTTTTCATTTAATTGTGATGATTAAATTAGAGGCATACCTTGTATGTCTTGTAAAATTTTCCTCATAAGTACCAATGTATTCATCATCCTTCTCCTTAATCTCAATAAATTATTTCTCCATTTTTGTACATAGGATATGAGGGAAGTACTTAATCAAAAATATCTACTTAAACTCATCACAGTCCATGGATTAAATTTCTTCCACTTGACTTATATTCTTAACAATATTCCACCATTGATCTATTTCATCTTACAAATGATAAGCAGTTGGGATAACTTTTTCATGTTACAAGCACTAGAGAGTAGAAAATATTTTCTAAATGGTTATGATCCATCACTCATGCACTAGTGGATTAGAATACCCACTAAAATTAGGTGGATGTTTCCTCATAAAAAATCAATAGTATATTGTTCCCTCCTTTGATTGTTTGTATTATCGAAATGATTCATGGACAAAGAAAGTTTGATGAACATAGCAATAAGATTCTTTATTCTATCTCCCATAGAATTTGGTATCTCAAGTGGGAAATCATTTAATTTTCCATCACATTCGTTGTTATCATGATGTCTTCTGGTTCCAGTCATTCACTAAAACCATAAATAGAAGTGTAAGAATCAAGATATAATAATTAGAGTGATATATCATATAATCATGAAATATCATTCAAAGGTTGTATAAATAATGAAACCTTCTTATTGATCTATAGAACCTTAAGTTTAACCTAGGTTATCCATGGTCATTACCAAAACTTTTGGATGGTATCCTATACATAGACTTATCCCCAAGATTTTAAGAAAAATTTTCTAACCATAATATCTAAAGATTAATTAAACCCCAATATGATACCAACTAGAACAATACAATTATTTTATACATAAATATTACATTATTTTAGATGAATATTCAATATATAACATTAAAATTCATTCCAAAACCATAAATATTTAGTGTCTTTGGAGACTAGATACATAAAAATTTTATTTAGGTACCTTCTTCATTATTTATCATAATGTTCTTCCCACTTTTTTCCCTTATTTACATACCCTATTTAAAACCATTCTTCATAACTTAGGGAAAGGAAATAAAATAAAGGGTGATCTCAGATTCTTAGTAAGGATAAACATGTGATATATCAATATATGATCATATTAAATCATAATATAAGAATAATGTTATTAGATCATGAACATAACTTAAAATTTTCATACCCCATATTTCATAGATCATAAACCTGAGTCATGGCATAAAACATTGTTGTTTCAAAAGACATGATTTATAAGAGTTATAAAAACATCATATTCAATAATAAACCATACGTTCATATAAACAAACATGTCATAAAAGTATGGAACCATAATATACATAGAAACAATTTCATATGAAAAGTTTAACTAGTGATACCATTAAATAATAGGGTATCAATCATCAATAAATATTTCTAATATCATAAAGGATCAGGCATCATCACCTGTTTCCCATAGTGGATCAAGTACATCGAATTTTTCCCATAATTATCTCATGAGTTATAAAACTTTACCCAATGAATTTGAGGGATACAAAATTCTAGGCCCACCCATAACATAATTAAAATCATATATATTTTTTCGACAAGATCATGAAATATTCATCATATCATTATAACATAACCCATGGAAAGAAAATGGGTTTCAAAAACATTTCATCATTTTATTACAGCATAACCTGTAGAAAATAAATGAGTTTTGTAATAATATCATCACCATAATCATAAAATACCCAGTGAAAGAATAAGTATAGTATCATTGGATAATATACCTATTAAATTATTATTAATATAAAGGACTATATCATAGTTGAAAATTCCTTTAAAAGTTTAATGGAATATTTCTTGAAGAAAATAACCTATTCATTTTGAAATCACTTATTTAAAACCTAAAAATTTACACAATATTATGGAAAAAAATTTCTTTTAAAAGAAACTTAGAAACCGGTAAATGGAGCTTCAAATCATCAATTAGTCATGACAGTGGGAAATTATGTTCATGTCCTATATGTAAAAACAATTATTCCTTACACATTTTTGATAAAAAGTCAAAAGTACCTCGTCCATAAAAAGACAAGAAAATTGATTTTTAAAACACTTTTTAAAAAGTAAAAACTGGATTAAAATGAATTTAAGAATAATTTAATAATATCAAAAACATTATTGAAAGGATTTTTAGAAAACATATATGTGGAATAAAAAGGATTTTCAACCAAAGAGAGTAATAAAGTTAGATTTACTTAAAAATATTCTTTTTGTATCTTGAGTACTTAAAGAGAGGAAAATGAAAGGAAAATACATATTACATATAAATAAAAATATTAGAATAAAAATTAAATGTATTTATCAGATAATGATCATATAATTTCTTCAATTTAAATTTAGGCATAAATAATCCCAAATAAAATGGGATTGATATGTAAATCCCTTACCTCAAGTCTTGTCTTTGTTTTTACACATTTGAACTGAATTTATAATAAATAAAGACTTATTATAAATTTATTATAGAACTATTATCATAAATATAATATCATATATGATTTACTTATAACATATTATCACCTATTTATTAACAATTTTTTATGGAAACAACTGTTCCATGTGATAGTTGCTTCATTTCATCTGCATATTTTGGTTTCATAGTCCTGATCCTTGAACTATGATCATGGTTAAATCATATATAGAGTTTAAATAATGATAAAAATATCATATTTATTCATTATATATATATATAATCAAATATAAAATGTATAGATAGAAAAATGAATTGCATCATTCACGGAGACGGTAGGTCATACATACGTATGAACATTGTTTTCACTTTTCAGCAGATTGAAGAAAAGAAAGTTATATAATAATTCACCTTTAAATAATAATTACTATATCATATATATCATATATATATATATATATATATATTAACTAATTATATCCTTATTATGATCCATGTAAAATAGAAGAGAAAAATGAATCACATCACTTCATGGAGGTGGTAGTCCACACGTACTCACGGGCAGCATTATCATTTTCCAACGGATGGGAAGAAGGTGGATAATTGTTGTTACATAATCATAATAAAAATTAAGTGTAATAAAGAAAGCTAATTAGTTATTTTATAATATTAACCATATATTTATAGGAGTTATAACAAGGAATAAAATTGAAAATAATCGATTAAGTGTTATACCTCTTCGTTGAGGAACCTTCTTTGGCTTACACCTTAAGCCTTGAAAGGATTGTATTGTCCTAGGAAATGAAGCTATATGATGTGGTTAAGGAAACTAGGAACGTATTTTGGTAGTTATTTTATGAGGTATAAGTCTCAAAAGGTGTGATGAATAGAGGAGAAAAGGTTCTCTTTTATAAGTGATGGGAGGGACACTCTTGGAATTACATAAAGTATTAAATTGAGATGAATTAATTTTCATAATCAAGTTACTAAAAATTGATATATTTTGAATATAGGATGCATATATAAATCTAAATAATCTCATATAATAATATTTAGATAATTTTAAGTGGTTTTTTAACCCTTATCTCTTAGTTTCAACCCCTCATTAACCCTTTTGACAATTACCATGTTATCAAAGTTTTCTACTCTTTAAGGGATACAATGTTACCACAAAAGACAAAGTGGATCATAATTGGACCATGGTTGATATTTTCAACAATATATCATTAAATTTACCAAATATAGGTTTTTTATAAATTATAAATCATTTAATAAAACATTATTTATTATAAAAATCATTATTTTCATTTTTAGAACTATTCATTTAATTTGACTTTGACAATAAAATGATAGAAAAGTAATTAAAAAATTAAAAATTAAAAAATTTCTAATATGTTATGTTTATCTATAAAATTCATGGAACACAATAATCATCCAAATTTTATTATTTCAAATCATTTATTTTATTTTTCTATTAATTGAATAAATATTGTGTCAGTGTTGCATAAGCATTTAAGGTAATTATTCAATCAAAAAAATTAAAATAAATTTCCATGATAAAAAATAATTATTTAATATTTAAAATAAACATTTAAAATTAAAATTTTCCTCATTTTATCCTTATGTAGAAAATTTAGATATATTAAAGTCAATAGATTTACAGTTTGTATTTATTCTTTTCTTAAATTAATATAAAGATCTTAATAAAAGAAAAATGAAAACAAGTGGGCATATATTTGAGACTTGGATAAACATATAATAACTACACTCATAAAATAGGATAAATTTAAGTTTTATAGAAATTTTAAATCCTTATTCCAAAGTTTTAACCATATTCTACCCATTTTACCCTTACTGAGGTGGAAACTATTTACCAAGGTTACTATTCAAAAGACCAAAAATAAAAGGGTACTATTTACCAAATTTTAACACCATAATTAAAAATATAGAATTAATTTTTAAATATTCAATTCACATAACTGTAAAAATTAATTTAATTGAAAACTATAAAATGCAATTAAAAAAACAGTTTTTTTAGAAAAATGTTTTTTTAAGAATAAAAATGTTTTCATACAAAATTAAATTATAAAATTTATTAAAATGATAATAATTTGGTTATTAACAATATAATAGAACTAATTTTACTTTTAAACTAATTTTAAATAATTTTTAACTTTGTAAATTCTTGAAACAAAAGTACATTTTTTAGTAAAAATCAGTATTTTTCATTATTCACTGGAAAATCAAACCTTTTAGAAAAATCCCAAAAAATAACCCTAATATAATATTGATATGATGATTTGAAAAATTATATAATTTTTATAAAACACCATTCCTAAAATTTCCATAAATTAATTATAATATTAGTTCACAAATAGAAATAAAACCAATTTTTGAGGAAAATATATTTTAAAAAATATAATAACTTTACTAAAATGAATTTTTTTATCTAACACCTTTATAAATATTTTTTAAAAATGTGGTTATTACTATTAATTCCTAAAATTTAACATCTATTATATAATGGTATACTATATTATGGTTTATTTTAACTCGGGGTTGCGTATATCACAAGCTATCGACTAAATTAAATTTATTAATATATTATAAAATCTTGTGGTTTTATAACCCTAAACTATGTCCACATATCCAGATCTATGATGTAACTGGTCCCCCATTCAAATCATTTTTCCTTTCTCATGTTTCTATACAAATCACTCCACCATTTAGTTAAAAATGTTTAACCTGAAATATTAGTATCCCACAGTCCAGGCACTCTAACCTTAAACTGTGTTCATCAGTCCTCAAGTTTGTCTTAATCTATGACAATTCGCATTATTATTGTCTCTACCATGTTTCTATAAATACTACCTAAGATTTTTTTTGGACCAAATTCATCTGAATATAAACATTGTACAAATTTTTCTACCTTTCACAACCAAAAACTACATGAGGAAAGAGATTTGGCACTCTTCATGTTGAAACCCCACAAGGTTAATCTTTGGAAAAAGGTGAATCACTACTCACTAGGCATGAATCTTTCATGAACTGAAAAAATAAATGACCATTTGAAAAAAAAAGACATAAAACATGAAAGGCCAAAAACCTATAAAGGATAGACTAGGTAAAATTAAATTTCATTCACACTAGGCTTCCCCCATGTGGAGTTTTGGAAAAAGTTAGGGTGATAATAAAATAAAATACATAAATATTATGGGGTCCACTGTATGATCCCAGAAAAAATATCTATGCTCACTAGGTCCCTTTACCTAGAAAATGTTAGAGTATTCCTTCATCCCTAGCACATCAATATATATAATCCACTTGAAATTCATAGAGACACAACCGTAGGGTGTTAGTTCCCTCTTGAGCATTAGAATCCTCACCCCAAGTTTCCCCCTTTGTGATATTCATCAAATTGAGTCATCTTCCTCCATATCCAAATGGATAAAATATAGTGCATGGTTACTGTTCATATATCTATATATGTCTATGATCTATGCACAATATGAAATCTTCCATATCTGAAAAGACCAACTCTAGTGCACAATGATGACATCTATGTTTATACTAGTCTGTGAGATACACCTAGGAGGAAACTATTTTTATTCAAGTGTTTGTAAATAATGATTTACTTTTTCCATTTTAAACTCATTGTTAAAATGGTTTTATTTTATCCTATTATTTCTATCTTATGTTTCTCAGGTTATTACAGAATGGTGATTAAAATAGAGTAAGCGACAGGAAAATGATAACAGTAAAGTTTTTTTCATTAATTTTCAACAAAATGGGAGAATTATCCACGTTTTAGAGTCTCCAATTCATAAGATACTATATAATGAATTATATATCATATAAATTGATCATTGATACCCCTCAATGTGACCTTGGATTTTAGCTAGCTCTATGGTTTTAATTTCTTACAGAGGTATCATCTCTTCTACCATATAATTGATGAATATTCCTTACTTTTCTTCATCCTACACTAGATTTAAATTATCATTAATAGCCTTCTCAATAGAGAAAATTTATTTATGGAGATAGTCTAAAACCTGGAAAATTTGATCTACTGAAACTCATCCTTTCATGATGTTGTGCTTCCACGTCATCATTGTTTCCACATGTTGATGAGGTTCTTAGAGTGTGGAAACTCTAAGGCTTGTAACATGTGTTGATGACTCTACCACAGAAATAATAAACATTGATTCTAACTTAATATTCCCATGTTTGGATAGTTTATTTCACTATAGTATGGATATATTGATAGTCACATTCATCATTCCCTAATGTTATGAATATGTAATGGATTATGGGTAGTTTCACTGTTAGTTTATCCAAATAAGTTCAGGAAATAAACTTCTATATACTCTTCTATATATACTCATAGGTGATTTTAAAAACATTAAGAGAATATTTATTTGAATTGGAGTCACTCTTTGATAGTGGGGTATACTCTATCACAAAATCAACCAAATAAGGTCTAACTTCAATGCTCCTTGGATATACTAGCACTGTGTCAGTCTATGTTTCCACCATCACAATTTATTTATTAATTGATATAACTAAATACAAGTCCTCTTAAACTTAGATCAAAACATTCCAAAATAATATTTAAGGAATTATAGTCAAATAAGTAAATAATTCATCATTATTGATAAATTTAAATCCTAACTATTTAATTAGGGGTTTCTATCCCCATTAACAACTATCACTTCATTGGAAATGATAGTTAGAATGTTTTATAGAAAAAAACATCATTATATAGATCCAGCAATCCAAATGGAACTCATTGTATTTGTGAATAATTAATGTCGCCAATCAGGTCTAGTAGGTGAATGTCAGTTAACATGATCCAAATAATAGTTTCCATTCTTTGTGTAACATACCTTCTATAAATAATGTGACAAATTTAGTAAGTTGCACTCCAACATAAACTATTTGAACATAAATATCCTTTAGTTCACCCACTAGTCTTGTAATTATAGGGAAAATAACCAATGTGTTCGAATTGATATTCAGTTCGGAAGACTCTTAAGATTCACCTCCTTCTCTCTCATAGGCACCACTTCCACAAGGATCCCCAATAGAGGAGTAGGGATTGTATTATCTTAAGGAATTGGTACCTATAGGTCTAGAATTCCTATGGTATTGTGTGACACTTCAAGTTTCACATTTATGAGTGGGTATTTTTTAGATGGATTGGGACCTCAATTTCAAGGAAATTTGGGCTAGAAACGGTGAAATTTGGGGACTTTTTCCAGGTTGCATGGTTTAGGCGTATGGTTAAACTAACCATGTCACCTAAGTGTAAAGCTTAAATAGATCTTAATATTGGTTATCTATATGGTTATCACATGATTTATTTAACTGTGTGGGAGATCTGTGAAACCCACTCAAAGAGTGGAATTTTATTTCTTTTGGGTCATTTTTAATTGTGTCTTCCACCCCAAGCCTCCCTCATTTGAACCCCATGACTCAAACACCTCCCTTGGAGCTCTATCCCTACCCAAAGCTCCTCCAGGGTGATTTCAAGGTGGGTTTTAGTGATTTACCATCTAGTTCAAGAGGTATGAGTCTCCCTTATCACTTCCTTTTGGTTTCCCTATTTATCTCAAATATCGTATAACCCTAGTGGCCATGCATGGATGATTTTCTTAGTTAGGATTGTTAGGAATTTGAGCTTTTAGTTTGTAATGGTTGTGAGAAATCCTTGGAGTTCTTTTCTACTGGATTTCATTTAAGGTGACATGATTCCACCACATGTGGTAGGTGTTTGAATTTAATTGCCTTTTATTAAATATTTCATTGAATTATTGATGCTTTAAAAGTTTTTTCTAATAAAATTGAAGATGTTTATGATATCTAGTCTATATTTTTCAATGGTTTTCCATTCTTGGGTGTGTTTTCTTTTAGAAAAAATGGTTAAATTGCTTAGTTATAAGGATCTTGGTTTTTAAATGATATTTTATGCATTCTATATATTTGATACAATTTTAAATATGGTTTTAATTTATAAAAACACTTTTTCATTGGGTTTTAATCTAAATGGGGTTTTCAAATTGGTTTTCTCTTTTTGTGTTTAAAGGGTATCCTAGTTTCAAAGGGTGGTGTAGTCTTATTAATTGAAATGGATTTTCCCTTGGGTGTATTGATTTTGAATGTGGTTTATTATGATTTATTTGGAGTTTTTTTTGGATTCTAATTAGTTTCAAAAAGTTTTTTCCAAAATTATATTCTATATGGAATAATCAAATTCCTAGTTGGAACTTTGTGAAGTCATGTCAATTGTTCCCTTTTTGTGATCCATTGTATTGTTGATGATGGTTATGCTTATCCATGTGGTGGGTGTTGTGATGTAATTCATGTTTTGATTATGGATTGGGGATATTTATAAGTGTAGTGTGTGATGTGGGAAGGACGTGATTGTGGTGTTATCCCTTTGGGATTTTATATTTTCATGTGATGAAATTTTTTTCTCAGAGCCCACCTCATTTATTATTCTATGGGGAGACCAAGGATACTAAGTGGGAATTATTAGGATGGTGTTAGGATAGTTGAGATTTAAACACTGTCTATCCACTCCTATTTGTATATAACACCTATCTAGTGGGAGTGTCACTGAGGAGATTAGGGTAATAGTTATTTGATTGATAGATGTGTGACCATTAACCATCCTTCATTAGGACCACCTTTATATGTCATGTGTTATCCCATTAGTCCCCATGGTGTTGCCTTATACTATGTATCATATTTTATGCCTTTCATTATTTATTATCATGTGATATGATTATTTCTTGGATGGACGGGTTTAATAT
Organism: Viscum album; assembly: GCA_963277665.1. NCBI lineage: Eukaryota > Viridiplantae > Streptophyta > Magnoliopsida > Santalales > Viscaceae > Viscum > Viscum album. The sequence goes on along the minus strand of OY728141.1, from coordinate 1,703,016,042 downwards.
ATTTATCTTCTTATGGTTTAGTCTTGATATTGAATACTTTTGTTCCATACATTTATTGTCATTATTTTTTACCATCTATGTTAGAGTTTTATTATTGTTTCCCTTTTTTTATTTCTTGAATTTGTGTTGGGTGTGTAAAATATTTTTAAATAAATGGGAGGAAATGTTTTTCAAGTGATGTTCTTAGTTTACATGCCTTTGAAATTTTTTAAACCATGTGCGGGTTTATTTTCAAAAGTTTGGTGTTTTAAAGATAAATTATTGACACTTTAAATTGTCATGGTTTTTAGTAAAACCTCTTTATGGAATGTTTTAAAAATGGTTTTCTTTGATAAAGTGCATGATCTATGTTTTTTTACACTTAAATCATGTAAAATAAAGGAAACCCTATTTGATACATTATTTTAAAACTAACAGTTTTGGTTTTTTTATAAAATGAATGAATTTGATTCATAGTGGTATCCTATAGGATTCGGATCACACCATACATACTCATGTTTGTGGGTATGTAGTATTCATGTCTTATGTAGGTTCCTTCAAGTTAGGATTTCATGTTTGGTCCAGTTTCATATTTCTCAAGAAGTGGTTGTTTTTTTGGATCATGGTGGTGACTTGTGAGTCACATAGAACTAGTTGGATTGAGTTTTTTTTGACCTATTTGGTCATCTATATTATTTTCTTTTGGATTTTGTGTAGATTTTTAAATCTATATTAAATGGTTATTTTATTTAGTTGACTTTTTGGAATTTTCCCTTTCCTCTTTATAATCATGTCATGTTTGGATGTTTATGTTTGGAAGGGTAAAACTATCCCCAATGGTTATGTTTAATAACCTTTATGATTTTTATCAGCTCAGGGGAATTAGATATACTCCTAGGGTATGTGGCAGGAAAATTTAGGCACTAGTTCAAATGGAATCATTGGTTTGTTTGGTACAAAATGGTATTTTAAGAACGCCATATTGTTATTTGGGGTGTGTCTGGGTAGTCTGGAGATTAGGATTTTCATCTGGACTTGGGTAGACTATGTGGGTAAGAGCCTATCCACCTCTTCACCATATTAAATATCAAGTTTTTAGGAGTGTATTAGGATTGATTCTTAAAGTTGATTTTGTATTTATTTGTTTTGATTGATTTTAAATGTGTTTATAAGATTATTTTGATCTTAATTGAATGTATACATGATTTCAGGTTTTGATTTGAATTTCGAATGAAAAAAATGGTGAAAAAAACAAGGTTACATGGTTTGAATGCCCAGTCAGGTAAATCATGTATTTTTTGTGAGGCAAGGCCTTACAACCATGACAATTCATATTGTATGGTTGGCACACTATTTACCAGTCTATGTGGCCAAATCATCTACAATGCAATTTCTCCTTCGTAATTTTTTTCCATCGTATTCCATTGGAGTATTTCATTATCATGTTATCATATAAGGTAGTTTTAACTAATTTTTTAATGCAAGTGATTTGGTTGGATTTGGGTTGATTTGAGATGTGTAATGGTGTTCTTAGTTTTATCCCTTGGGGACTTTTCTTTATGAAAAGTAAAAGTGGTTTTTAGAATGTAAGAGAGGTGTATTATTTTTTAAAATTATTTTTTTGTGGTTTTAAAAGACATTTGGTTTGGTAATAAGTGTGTTTTATTTTAAAACGGAGATAAGTTAAACATTTTGAGTGAAAAATAGTTTTAGTTCAAAAGGATGAATTTTGTGTAACATTTTACGTCTTAAAGTGCATGTTTTAGAAAATTTATTTATGGATTTTATTTCCTTGATATGGTTTATTTCAAAGAGGAGTTTTGAAAAAAAATGGAATGGGGTGTAATATTTCCATTTTATGAAAATTTGTGTGGTGATTTTTTTAAAAAAAAGCAATTGACCTTTAGTTTAAATGATTTTTGAGACCAGTGGGTCTTGGTAATGGGTTTAGGTTTTGATAAAATAGTGGTGTAAATAAGTTGAGATTTAAAATTATGTTTTCAAAGTGTTTTAAATTTTTTTTAAAGGATGTCATGAAATGGTGTTTTGTTTGGTTCCCTTGGTTAAGGGACTGCTTGTTTTGTTTGAGAATCATAGAAAATTGGGATCATTCCTTATGTTGCTTTCTAAATGCCTCCCATAAAACAATTTATAAAATAGAGAGTGTTGTTCCTAGTGGTTCTCCTTTTATGGGTTCATTCCCTTATTAAGGATTTACCCATCTCTATTCTTGATGTCACCCAAACTCCAGGTGTATTTGGAGGATCCCTTGAGGATTATTGGGGAATTATTTGTGTTAGGTTATGAACTCCAACCCGGGTTATCATTAAATGAAAGATGGGTGTGATTTTATGCCTCGAGTGCTTATTAGTTTTAAAATTACCTTGTGTTAAATTTTAACCCTATCATATTGGTTTTAATTTAAAAAAATGTGTTCAAGGTTAATTTATTTTTATTGAAATTTGGTTTTCCCTTGGAATTTCAAGTGAGACCTAAAATTACAAGTAGTGTTATGTTTTAAAATTGGATGTGTCACTTTAAGTGGGTTATTTATTTGTTTGGGTCATGAATGGAAATTATAGTATTGGTTTTCAAATTCCAAAGGTTTCTATTTGGGATATAAGTGGTGATTTAAGGTTCCAAGTTCTTTATAAATTGTTGGGAAATCATTTTAAAGAGTGTGATATTTTAAAATTTTTCAACCCTAACTGGGTTACATAGTGAATTTTTATGGAAGGGAGGGGTTAATCTCATTAAGGGTTTAAAGAAAAATTATTTTATTTCTTAAATTTCTCTTATTTGGGTTTTTTTAAGCATGTTTGGAAGATATTTTTCAAGATGGATTTCAAGAGCTTGGTTATGAAATAATGGTATTAAGTGGGATTTCAACCATTGTAAAGAGGTAAGTTTAGTGTTTTAATAAATAGAATGGGTGAGGGATGTTTTAATTAAATTTCATATTATATTTTTTAAATTATTTCGAATGTGGTTTTGGAAAAGAAAGGTGTTGTTCTTGGACTTGGTTTTGGGAAAATGTTTTGAAAGAGGCCAAAATGAGTTTTTGTTGGTTATGCATTTTTCTTGGAAACAGACCTCTTTCAGTGTTTTATAAAAGTGGATAAGGCTCATAAAGGTTATTTTAAATTGGTTTTTTATTTAATACAAATATAATCATTTTTTTAAATGCTCATGTGTGTTTTTTATTTTGAATTATTGCGGTTTGTGTACTTACCTTTTTACTTATGAGATGACATGGGTTTTCAACTTGAGTGTATTACTTATTGTTCAATTATCTTCTTTTGAGGTCTCTGGTGTTTTATTATGTTGTGACCTATTTTGAGGTCATTTTCTTGATGATTTTGGTGTAAGTTACCTTTGGGTCAGTACATGGGTAATTAGGATGGATATTTTCTTCAAGACTTTAATCACTTGATAGTGCTAGTTTTGAGGGGTTCACTATGGTATGGTGTTTCAAGTTTAGGTCCTAGTTTACTTCTAGTGTACAGTGACCTATTTCAGGATACCATATCATTTCTCATTACGGAATGACATGAAATTTATCCCTTAAAGTGGTGAGTGTTAAGATTTTTGGTGGCTTTACCATTTGGGTGTTGAGTTTATTGAGGTTGATTTTCCTTTGAGGAAGTGAGAATTGGTTATTAGGTGTTATTTGGAACATTTTAGAGATTTTTCCTATATTTTAGGTCTATATTTGAGTTGTTATCCTTGTTACATGATTTAATATATTTTTAAATAGTTGGGAGACTTATGACTAGTCTAAATTTCATTTTGGGTTTTGTATTAGTGAGAATGGTTGTGTTTTTCTTGGATACATTTAGTGGAATTGTTTATTTATGGGTTTAATTTAGATAAATTATCATCTATGAGGATTTTCTTCCTAGTTACCTCTCTAGTGGTTCATAATATAACTAACCCCATTTTATGGAGGGTAGGATGTGTCTTTTTCTTTTTTAATTCCATATTTACTTGGGAATTTATGGGGGTATAAAGTGGAATGGTGGGGAGTTTGTGAGACACCAAGTGTCACTTTTATGTGTGGGTATTTGTTAGATGGATTAGTCTGTTGATTTTAAGGCATTTTTGGTGGAAAGGGTGAAATTTAGGGACTTTTTCCAGGTCGCAAGGTTAAGAAACATGGTTAAACTAACCATACAGCCTCAGTGAGTATCCCATGTAGATCTTAATAGTATTGATCTATATAGTTACCACATTTTTTGTTTAACCATGTGGGTATACCATGAAACCCACTTGAATAGGGTTTTTCCCCTTTTGGTTTCTTTTTATTTGGGGCCTCCACCCCTATCCTTCTTCATTTGAAACCCATGGCCCAAACACCTCCCTTGGAGCTATATTCCTCACCCAAACTCCTCCAAGGTGATCTAAAGGTTGTTTCTTGGTGATTATTCACCTGATTCAAGAGGTATGAGTCTCTATTCTCTCTTAATTTTGGTCTCCCTCTTTCCCTTTAATCTCTTCTTACCCTAGTTTCCCTATATGATTTACTTTCATGGTTAGGGTTGTTAAGAATTGGGGATTCTAGTTTGTAATGGTTGTGATCCATACTAGGAGTTCCTTTCTGATGGATTTCATCAAAGGAAACATGATTCTTCTACTTGAGGTAGGATTTTTCATTTCATTTTCTTTTATTAAAGAGTTACTTGTATACTTTATGCTTTAAAAGTTTTTTTACATTAAATTGAATATGTATATGATATCTAATTTGGATTTGTCAAAGGTTTTCCATTCATGGGTAGTTTTTTCCTCTGTAAAAAATAGGTGAATTTATTAGTGCTATGTAACTTGGTTTTCAAATGTTATTTTATGAATTCTACAAGTTTCATACAATTAAAAATATATTTTTCATTGAGAAAAACGCTTTTTCATTGGGTTTTAATCCAAATTAGGTTTTCAAAGTGAGATTCCCTTTTTTTAAGGGTTTCCTGTTTCAAAGGGTGGAGTGGTTTTATAAAGTGAAATATAGTTTCTATTTGTCTGTTTGATTGTTATTGGGGTTTATTATAATTTCTTTGGAGTTTTATTTGGATTCCAAGTTGTTTACAAAATAGATTTCTAAAAGTATATGATATATGTAATAAGTGAGGTCATGGTTGGAACTTTGTGACATGATGTTGAATGTTCCCTTGTTAATACCCCTTGTACTTTTTATGGTTGTTATAAGATCTATGTGATGGATGTTGTGATGTGATTCATGTCATGTTTCTAGAGTGGGTCTCTTTATAAAGGTAGTATATGAGGTGGGAAATATGTGATTGTGGTGTTATCCTTTGGGGATTTGTTATTGTCATGAAGTGATATTGTTTTCTTAGGGGCCACATACTTTATTATTCCCTGGGGATACTACGAATACTTAGTGGGAAGTGGTGGAACAACATTAGTCTAGTTGATATTTATACCTTGATTAGTCATCCCTAGTTGTATGTAACACCTGGCTAGTGGGAGTGTCACCGATGAGACTAGGGTAAGAGTGATTCGGTTAATGGATGTGTGATCATTAACATTTTGTAAGTAGGTCCATATTTATGTGTCTTGTGTTGTTCATTTTTTCCCTATAGTGTTTCCTCGTGATATATATCATATGTTATGTCTTTCATTATTTATTGGCATGTGAGATGATTATTTCTTGGATGTAAGTTTTTGATATGTTGATATTCTTATGGTTTATTATTAATGTAGACTAATTTTGTTACATCCATTTATTGGAATTATTTATGACCATCTATGTTGGTGTTTTATTATAGATTCCCTTATTTCCTTGATTAGATTTTTGTTGGGTGTGTAAAATATTTTGAATAAAAAAGGGGAAATGGCTTCCAAGTGATGTTCTTGGTTTAAATGCTTTTGAATGTTTTAAACTATGTGTGGGTTTATTTTCAAAAGTGCAGTGTTTTAAATAGAAATCATTAGAACTTGAAATTGGAATGGTTTTTGGTAGAACCCCTTTTATGGAATGTTTTACAAATTGTGTGCTTTGAGAAGGTGAAAGATCGATGTTTTGTTTACATTTATATCATGTTAAAGAAATGAAAACATATTTAACTAAATTATTTTCAAACTATGAGTTTTGGTTTATTTTATAAAAGGAATGGTTTGTAATCATAGTGGTATCCTATAGGCTTTATCTCACACCATACATACCCATGTTGGTGGGTATGAAGTCATTATGTATTGTACAGGTTCCTTCAACTTTAGATTTCAAGTTTAATCTAGTGTCAGCTTCCTCAAGAAGTCTACGGTTGTTGGGATTGTTTTGGTGACTTGTGACTCACATGGATATAGTGATTATACCTTTTTTTCATAGAACCAATTGTATTTAGTTTTGTTTCAACCAATTTGGTCATCCATTTTCTTTTCTTTAAGATCGCGTGTAGCTTTACAACTATGTATTAAATAGTTTTTTTATTGAGTTTTATTTTGTGGATTTATCAATTTATATTTATAATTATTCCATGTTTGGATGTTTATGTTTGGTTTCTTGAGGGTGAAACCATCCCCAACAATTATGTTTGATACCCTTGATGCATTTCATCAGCCCAGGGGATTAGGAGTGCTCTATAGTATATGGCAGGCTAGTTTAGATCTAGTTTGGATGTTAGCCTTGGTTTTTTAATTAGATATTATTCTCTAGTATTAGATATATAGTAATAATAAATGATTATTTTTTAAGTAATCCCATCATCCATGAGTCTACAGAAGCATCAATTAATGTGTTTGAGTGGGAGGTTAACTCTTATTACTTTTGTTCCCTAATGATCATCGTACATTTATAAGTCCCTCTCAGGATTATATAGGTGACACGCTATGGTTAATATGATGTTTTCACACCCCTATGACTTTTTTGAATCTCTATAAATGTTAATAAGTTTTCATAGAGATATAAATTTGACTTAAGAAATGAGTGGATAGATATTCTCACTCATCCACCTTGAATGAATATTGGTCACCAGTATACTCACCTATTTCTATTTTCTGATGTCATCTGAGGATATTTTTATGAGTGGGATCTCTAAATATGGGAATGAAGGTTCCCTTTGGAAATTGGAGTCTAATGCCTCAATTTTCTCTATTAGGTTAGGAGAACCTCCCTCCTCAACCCTAGCATCTAGATCAGCACTAATATCCATTACTATCCCTCTAACCAAGTATTTTGGAAAAGGAATAAGTGATTGATCCTCTTTAGTAGCCTAAAATGTTCATGAAAATATTTAATGAAAATAATAACAAACATAATGTAAATAAAAAACTATGATATTACCTACTTATTTTAAAGGAGTGCTTTGGATGGTTTCTCCTTCTTTGATCAAGCCCACTTATAGTCTCAGCATCTCAACCTCTTACTTTAAATAGCGGACACTTCCTTTGGTATAGTGTATTATGGTCTTGATATACCAAAGATAAATATTCAATTTATCATAAAAATACTCCTAGGATATGTTTATGGGTGCAGATAAAAACTTTATCCTCATGAGATTTCTCTCTCCCTCTTATAAAGTGAATCCCATGCATCCCTAGAAAATAACCTACCTCTCCAGGAGTCTCATTCCCTCTAGTCCACCAAGAATATAATTTCATCTAGAAAAAATGGAATGGAATTTTTCCATGTTTGGGGAATTTACTTTCTTGTTGAGAGGATAGATGGAAGAAACCTATCCCATTTACTAGGCATATAGGTAGTAAGAGTTTTTCCTATAGATACTCTTTATCTAGGTCTCTTTACTACCAATGGTTCTTCCCTTTCTTTATCAGCATCAGTCATAGATGGTCCTTTTTGATGATCCATTAGATTATATATTTTCCCATTGGGATACAACTATAACCAAGTTGGAGTATATTTGGTCACAAGCTTGATGTTAGCATCGGTGAGTTACAGGACATCCCAAATTCCTGACTCCTTACTTATGGTCATAAATTGAAATTGATGGAAAATTATGAGATTATTTTAATATTACACATTATAGGGATGATCAAGACATATATTTTGAATTTATTGAGATTTTCATCCAAATATTTAGGTAATATACTTCACAAAAAACTCCCCTATAAACTTTAACATCCAGCACACCATCCCTCAAAGATATCAAATATTCTCTTTCCTCATGGGTGTCAATTGAATTTTATATATTATTACTGACAAGTTTCGAATATGTTGTGAATATGAACTTTTAATTTTATTTAAAAATGACATTAATATCCCATTCCTTTAGCTCATAGGGGCTGACCCCACCGAAGAAAAAGAGATAAGGTCTAAATCGAGAATTTGGGATCACCTAGTCATTGATAAATTGGTAGCCTCTCATATGTGCCCCAATTTAGCCCCAAATAATTAAAAAGGGGCCTATGATCCTGAAATAGGATTCCCCCCTATGAAAATGTCCAAAAATATAATATAACTTTGTGAATATTGGTATTTTAAAATTAATTAACCCTCATGTGACCAACTAAACTATCATTATGAACATTCCAACTCTGATATGAACATGATAATCCCTAACTGAGAGATGATATACACTCATGAACATTGTGATAATTTTTTCATATAGTTGGGTCAATTAATCCATGAAATAATTTCAAATCCCCATTTTTTATAATTCTATTCTTCCAGGATTGGCTAATATTCACCTAGAGAACTGTGATATTTACTAAATAAATAGTTCCTTGGCCTTTTCACCTTAGGATCCTGACCAATGGAATTAATGTATTTTTCAACCTAGACACAAAAAATGGATGTAAATATTTGGAATAATCTCTTCCTCTATAATTCCTCATTCCATTTTTAACAACTACCTTACAAGTAGAGGGGTCCTTTCCATTTTTTCCTATAAAAAGACAAGATAGAAGAATTCATAAAACATATATCCTAGGATGTGTTCACCACTGATTATTTTCAAATCCTATAGGATTATACAAACCTCTCCATATATTATATGGAATGTGTTTTTGTTTGGAATCCATTGAATAAATAGATCTATAATGATATGATGGTTACAGTGGAATAGGGACTATGGAATCCAAATAGAATCATATAACCTGATAGTTTTGAGTTCCTTTCTAAATTCCACATAGCTAAAACATAACAAGAATTTCTAACCCCTATCCATGAAAAATGTTTTTTCAAACCAAAAATCCTAGTTGGGTGACCAAACCAACTTATGATCAGTTGTTGACCTCTTTATTATCAACCCATAACTATGAGTTTTCTCCTCTAGTGTGTGTCTCTCCCCTTTCAAGTATATGGGAGATTACCCCAAAACATATCTATTGGTACAAAATAGGTACATCACTTATTAACCAAAACCCATATATGGGTATCCTCTATAACACCTAGTATGATTGAAATCCCACACCAATTAAATATGATAGGAGGTTATGCCATGGAATAAAAATTTGACACCTAGAGGAATAAATATTATCAATTATCTTAGGTCTTCTTTCTTTGATAGTCTAGGTAACATATTCTAAAGTCATATTCTATATAAAAAATGTTTTTAATGGATTAAAGTTCCTAAAAATAAGTGAATTTAATGAATTTATCCTTTTATATAAAGACTCAAAAGTAGAAAAGGAAATTTCCCTTGAAGTCGCCACACAACCCGCATGGGTGACCACATGAATGGAATGGAATCATATAAATCATGTGACAACCATGAAAATGTTAGGTCTCCAAGTGAACCATGAGATGACTATATGATGAGATACTTCATATAGATGAACTCCCTAATTTCATGAAGTACTTGAGTTTGTTCATGAGGTAGAGTTCTATTCATGATATACTTTCACAAGGTAACACCAATAAAAATATAAAAATTAAGGGGGAGTAATTCCCTGAATTATACCTCAAAGAAACACATGGAAACTACATAGGATTTGATACTATATAATAATCAGTTACTTTTCATTAAAAACATAACCAATTCCAAGGGGAGGATTTTTTTAGAACCAAAAAATCTAAAATAAGAATTAAAGTTGAAATAGAGAATAGAAACACATTGAAGTTGTTCATAGATCATAATCTAACCCTATAAAAGCACATGTGATGCACTGATAAGTCTCCAAAATTAATAAGTAATGGAATTGTGGGGTACCCCTTTGAAGACTCCATCCTCATGAAGCAAATTGAATCATAAGTTCTCCAACTTCATGAAGCACATAGCACCATGAAATCGCCAATGTTGTGATAATATGGTGTCTCAAATCTCTAAACTCGTGTGGCGAATCCTTTATAAAGAAGCACTGTGAAGTTCCATCATATCATCAAAGCATAATTTTTTAGGGATCTTCATGGTGACTTTTGTGTGAGACAATATTTCACCTCATTTCACAACCTCGTCTCACAGAGTCCCCTTGTGATATTAGAGAATTAATTTTCACAACCTCACACGGTACCTGAGTATACTCCCTTCATGGCCATGTATCATCTCCACTTGTCCTTCCATTTGAGTAATAAATTCAAAAACATTTACCTATAAATAACAAGGTCTTGTTTCAATAAATAATTAAACTCAAACACATAAAAACTAAGAGAGAGATTCTAGGAATCATTCTCTCTCAAAAATACTATACGGGTAACTAAAAAAATGAAACTATCACAGAGAAGAAAAAAATAGGAGTCACCTCATGAGGGAGAGTGTTTAAGGTCAACTAAAAAGGGAGAGCCTATGAGTCCATATCATGAGGGAGAGTCCACCTCATGAGGGTGATCCCATGAGTCCATCTCATGAGAGGGATCCCATGATGACACTTTATGAATGCGAGCTCATGAGTCCACCTCACAGGAGTGAGCCCATGAGGCCACCTCACGATAGTGAACCCATGATGTTATCTTGAGGATGTGATCCTGTGAGTCCATATCATGAGGAAAAATCATGAACATGTTCCCACATTGGCACCTTGTGAATCCCACACCCTAGGGCTATTCCAAAAAGGCCACCTCACAAGGGATAGTTCATGACCCTCCCCCCCCCCCCCCCCTGGGAAGGGTCTCTCATTTAGGCATCCAGCCTCACTTGCATGGTTTCTATTCAAAATTGGAATTTTTTAGGGAATAAAATACCTACCCATATTACTAGGATGCAATCAAAGGGTTAGAATGTAAGGTCCTGGTTCTGGGTGCTACCCAAAGGTGCCCTGTACCCAGTTGGTCACATGGCCTCAAGCACATTTTTATGAATGCCAGAGGTTACTGACTAGAAGCGGGCACCTTGGGTGTATTGGTGGGGAAACTATGCCCTCTTTGGAAGAGTATGCATAGCGTAATAATAAATAATAAATAGTAGTAGAAGCAGCAATACCATATGACAAGTAAACAAAATTATACTGAAAGTAAATAAATAACTGGAGCACATATATAAATGATTCATGTTATATATGTTTAGGAAATCAACCAAACAAGTCATAGTGCTAGAAATATAGTACTAAACCAAGGTACAAAAGAAAAAAAATAAACTCTAGTAGCATCGCAAGCCCCGGCTTGGTCCCATGTTCTCTAGCTCCATATCAACCAAGTACCTAAAGAAGAAGGATGCTTTCCCTTATCTACACCTGACACCATGTAATCTATTTGGGTCCAAAAACATAACCCAAACAGGGTGTGAGACGAATCCGAGTAGGCAACCACCACAAGATTTGTGTCTAATTGTCAGTGAGTATGTATAAAAGGTAATAATGGAAATGTAGAAAATAAATAGGAGTACACAAAAGTAAACCATCCTACAGTTTCCGTTTACATTCATTAGAATTTAATGTTCATCATGTAATCAAGTAAGTATCACAACCAGGTATCTCAGAAGACTACTTAACATTACCAAATCCAAGCTTGTTCTTTGTCTTGGAAGATGCATCACAAACATTCAATATTTACATTAACCCTCTGGGTAACTCACACAGTCTAATCCCTATGGCCAAGTGATACAAACAAAGGAAAAGACACTTTGAGGAAGAACTCACCATTAATTCCCCCTATGGTATTTCCACAACAACTACAGACTCTCTGGGGAATCACTCAACATCAATTCCCCCTGTGGTCTCGTAACATAACTATATACACTCTGAGTAAGCACTCACCATTAATTCCCCCTGTGGTCTCATATAGTGAAATATAAAATATGCTCTGAGGAAGCACTTACCATTAATTCCCCCCATGGTCTAACTACATGAGGTTCTCACATCCCTATGCAATTAAATTGTGCATAAATGATATCAAGAGAACTAAAGTAATCTCCACTACTACAAGGATAATCAATTCCAATGCATATCATAATCATTTAACAAGCATAAAAAGACAATCAGTTCCATCCTATCAAGCAAGGAAAGGAAACATGGTTTGCAACATAGGCAACCTGGACCAAATGGCCATAAGCATTCAAATAAGGAAAATCACCCAAGGGGTGTTCCGTAAACATGAAATCTCAAATAATACCACAAAAAAACCCTTAATCCAATAATCAATCTAAGGTAGATAAAACATGGCCTAATTTCCTTAACCCGAAATACCCAAAACATGGGTAATCGGCACTTTGGCATATACAAATAAAAGAAAAACAACGAAAGGAAACAAACCACCTACCTCAATTCTTTATGATCAATATACTCTAGCGTCGGCTATTGAATTGGCCTATAAAGACATAGATCTAAAACAACGTCAAAAGAATTCAACCTTGAATAACTCTCGAATGAGGAAGAATCAATAAAAAGGTCTCCATAAGAAGGGAGATCTCACCAAGGTGATTCCAACTCAACCAGTGGTGTTTAACTCAAAGAACAGATAAGATATCAGTGGCTTGGAGAATAATTGGTGATTCTGTATGCTCTTTCATGGGGAATGTCTTGAAGAAGATGAATATGAGGGTCAGACACGACCCCAGTTCAATATGTCAAATAAAAAAATTACACTGACTGTACTGTTAATGAACACACCGTGTATTTGCCTCAATCGGCCCCCAATATTAGTGGTCTGCTACGTCACCCCACACGACCATGTCTCAGCCATTACACGCCCAATACATGGCTGTACATGGTAACTGGGTACATGGCGTTTACTCAGAAGTACACGGCGTGTACTTAGAAAATTTCCAAATCTTACCTTTTTCCTCAAAAAAACTCGAAAATAGATCCATGCTTGAAATAAAGATCTGGTATCATACAAACTTTCCCTCTTAAATAAATTCATCCCTGAATTTCCCTAACATGGTGGAGAGAATAATCCTCAAACAAATTCGGCCACTACAATCACGCATCGGTCTCCCTCTTCCAAGTCTCATCATGCAATCGGTCGTGCTTCCACAAAACCCGTACTAGAGGAATAGACTGACTATAGATAACTTTCATGTTGCAATCAATAGTCCACAGAGAATGCTCCTCGAACGATGCTTCCACCTCCAACTCAACCTCCTCAGGTTGAAAAACATTATACGGGTTCGAAAAGTAACACTGTAGCAGATAAACATGGAAGACATCGTGGATATCCCAGTACCTATGATATAACTTCAATCGATAAGAAATCGGCCCGAATCTCTCCAAAACCTCAAATGTCCCAACATATCTCGGTGAAATATTTCCCTATATCCTAATCCTACTATGTCCTAACCTCAGTGTGACACATAATAAAACCTGATCTCCGACCTCAAACTCCATCAGCTATCTTCGTTGATCAGTATAAGACTTCTAGAGAGACTGTGCAGTAGCCATCCTCTTCCAAACCAACTCCACCTGCTCAGTGGTCTCCTGGAAAAGATGAGGTCCCAGCATAGCTGCCTCTCCTTCCACCAGCCAACATAGGGGTGATCGACATAGCCTACCATACAAGGCCTCATAAGGTTCTATCTGAATCATCGCCTGAAAAATGTCATTATAGTAAAAATCCACTAAGGTTATGTGTCTCCCCCAAGAACCTATGAAATTCAGAACGCATTCTCAAAGCATGTCCTCCAAAACTTGAATTGCGTACTCAGACTTGCCATCTATATGAGGATGGTAAGTTGTACTCAGAAGTACCTATGTACCCAAATCCCATTGTAGTCCCTGCCAGACATGAGAAGTAAAATGGGAATCTCTGTCTGAAATGATAGATCACAGAACCCCATGAAATCGTACAATATCTAGGATGTAAAACCTTCCAATCTCATCAACACTAAAGGTTTTCTTGATCATAAGGAAGTGTGAAACATTCATGAGTTTGTCAAAAACAACCCAAACTGCATCATTCCCTTAGGGAGACCTTGGTAAACCTATCATGAAATCTATCATGATGTCATTCCACTTCCACTCAGGAATGGGTAAATACTATAAAAGCTCTGCCACCCGCTGATGCTCCGCCTTATCCTGCTAACAAGTGGAACATATCATAACAAAACCTACAACAACTCTATTCATAACTGGACACCAATAATGACATTATAGATCTCGATACATCTTGGTAACACCAGGATGAACTTCCCAAACTAAGGAATAAAAATCCCAAATCAAATCCTCACATATGTCTTCTGACACCAATATGCATCTATGAAAGGGAAAGACCTCATATTCACCTACGTTCCACCCAGGAGTAGGGTCCTCTCCTAAAACACTCTCCCATAAGACTAGGACCTCAAAATCTGATAGTTACCTCATTCACACTTGATCTAGTAGAGTAGAGGTAATAGCTATAGAAGAAAGAAAATTCTTCCCCTCTATATTGTGAACCTTCAAATAAATCTCAGAGAATAGATCCATAAGTTGCCACTCACTATTGGCCTCCTAAACTTATTGTATCTGAGTCCTCTTTCTCAATTCATTATCCACTGTGTTGCCTTTCCCAGGCGTGTAGGAAATCTCAAAGTCAAAATATTGAAGGTACTCAACCCACCTTTGTTGTCTCAAATTCATGTCACGCTGAGTAAAGATATACTTGAGATTTTGTGGTTAGTGTACACCAAAAAATTCTCTCCCAAAATATAATGTCTCCAATAGTGTAAATCATGAACAAAAGCAGCTAACTCGAGATCGTACGTTAGGTAATTCCTCTCAGGTGGCCTCAACTATCAAGACCCATACACGACGACTCCTTATCCCTGCATAAGAACTGCTCCCTAGCTGATACATGACGCATCATAATAAATAGTATAACTCTTTCCCGGATCTAGAAAAACTAGTATCAATACTGAAGTAAATCACCACTTCAGCTCTTGAAAGGATAAATTGTAGGAATATTACCACAAGTACTTTTTGCCCTTATTACTCAGGATCGTCAGTGGTGCTTCTAAGTGTGAAAAATCTTGTATAAAGCATCTGTAGTAACCATCCAGCCCCAAAAATCTTCATACCTCAAAGATTTTTTTCAACTACTCCCAGGAAACTACTGCTCTCACTTTCTCTAGGTCTACTAACACTCCTGTCTCTGAGATAACATGACCCATGAAGTGAATATGGTCCATCCAAAAGTGGCATTTTGAGATCTTAGCATATAACAGATGTTCTCTCAGTGTACTCGAAATAGTCTCAAGATGGGTGGAATGGTTGTGTCGACTGTTATAGTACATCAAGATATCATCCACGAAGACTACCACAAAGGTATCCAAGTAAGGATGGAACACTCAGTTCATTAGTTCCATGAAAATTATAGGCACGCTCATGAGACCAAACTACATAAACACATACTCTTATTGACCATACCTTCTTAGAAAGGCTGTAAGAGGTATATATGATAGTATAACACGCAAATGATGATAACTGGATCTCAAATAAATATTCAAGAACACCTGGGCTCCTCAAATTTGATCAAAGGAATCATCAATCCTCGGTAAGAGATATTAGTTCTTGACAGTCAACTGGTTCAGCTTTTGATAATCTACACAATGTCTGAGAGTACCATCTTCCTTCTTTGTAAATAGGATAGAAGAACCCCAAGGATAAGTACTGGGTCAGATGAAACCCTTTTCCTGTAACTCCTCTAATTGATTCTTGACCTATAACTCTGGTGTATCCATCCTATAAGAATGAATGGACATTGGTGCCTCTCCTGGAACAAGATCAATAGAGAAATCTACCTCTCTCTCTAAAGTTAAACCTAAAAATTCATCTGGAAATACATCTCTGAAATAATCCACCATGGGAGGAAAGTCTATCTTTAAAGTCCCCTAGTCATCTAGATATAGACTAGAAATTTGGGCTGTAATTCATCCTAAACCATGATGCTTGGGTCCATCTCTACTCGCATGTACATCCCATTCTCCCTTTTGTAGAAACAATTATCCTTCTGGTGAAATGAAACTCACCCTATGATGATAGAAATCAACAACATCTAGGAAGGGAACTAACTAGTCCATTCCAAGAATGACGTCATAGATCGTCATCTCTAAGACATAAAGTTCCACCAATAAGTGACACCCACTAACCTCGAGAGGGAACTCCTTGCTTTAACGTACACTAGCTATTCTAATCCCCAACAGAGTGTCCAGCGTCATGATATTAGTATAAGTAAAGATAAAAAGCCCAAGGCTCTCCACAATAGGCACATATATGAAACTATGGGAATCCCCTATATCAAAAATATCATAAGCTAAAATTGAGGCAACTATAATTGTACCTCTAACCGTAGAGGTTCCGAGATCCTACTCTTGCAGGGTTTGCTCCACTAAAAATGTCTGAACTGCATTGCGGCCCTGTGACCCTGCCTGACTTTCCTGAGCTGATCTACCCTCTTGTTTCTAAAATCCTGTCGACTGGCTACCATAGCTACATCCTCCTCCTCAGCCTAAACATTTGGATGAACTTCAGTTCCTAGACTGGTGAGAAACTAGTGGTCCTTCTTCTGAATGTGGAATCATAGCATAACTCCTATCACTAGCTACTGGTGAGAAAAACTGGAAAAAATGCTGAAGATGGCCCATATTTCAGCAAGATTGGCACTCGAATGAGTCTCTTGGGCATTGAGGTCACATATTCCCATTCTTCCCACAATAGTAGCATACCACCTAGCTACCTAAAGAAGTATCTCATTTACTTGGATCTCCATGCGTAGACTCCCTGGGGTACTTCCTACATTTAGTCGAAGGAGTACCAACTCTAGATGCCAAACCAACCTAGATCACAGCTCCAGACTCCCATTTATTACACTCAGTGATCGTCGCCTGGTTCACTATAGAAGATATGGAAGTCAACCTAAATATGTTCACTTGGGATCGAATTTCATTTCTGAGACCATCCTCAAACTTCCTGACCATAAAAAACTCATCACCCCCTAAAATGGGTGTGAAGCATTGTAGCTCTATGAAGAGAGAATAATACTCCATGACTGAAATAGTACCTTGTTCCAGACTCATGAACTCTCAGGCTCAGTTGGCCCTCAAGTTCTCCAGGTATAAGTAGTAATAGAATGTCCGTTGGAACTCATCCCAAGCCATAAATTTTTGCTTTCATGCCTGTGATATCACATCCCACCATCTCTTGGAGGAATATCAAAGCATGTAGGTTGTGAGATTCAGCCTCCTATCAAGAGGTGTCTCAAGATTCTCAAAGATAGACAACATGGATTCCAACCGTTACTCTATTTCCTGAGGTCCTCTGTCCCCCTGAGAAAGTGTGAGGATACTACTACTGAAAAAACTGCATCAACTCTTCAATAGATGGGGAAAGATGCGGTTCTCCCTAGTAGGTCTACATAATACTCAAAAGCATTATCAGAGCTGTACATTAGCACTTGTGTCTAGTAGAATAGATGGTGCCAAGATGGGCACTATGGGAGGATCTATTGGTAGTCCCTGATCTACCATTTCTAGTGTTTGATCATTTCCATGTATTTGGTGTACAACCAGAGGACGTCTCAGTGGCATGACTCTGCAAGTTCAAGCACACACATTAGTTCATGATTATCAAGGACTAAAACTTATAAGTTCAATATGGAATAAGATAATAAAAGTAATGAAGTTTTTACAAAACAGGGGTACACGGCATGTACAAACCTGACACGGCATGTTCTTTTAAGCTTTTAACATAGTGGGTACCTCTACCAAACCAGGTCGTGTAACACCCATACACACGGCGTGTTCATCTATAGACATGGTGTGTACTTGAATTTTTTCCTCCTACCCAAGTTATTCTACATGGATAAACCACACGGTTCTCTCCTGGGTAATACTACATGGAGGGTTCACCCTACACACGGCCTGTACCACTTAAGTTATAACCACCTGTTTTGTTAGTCACAAAGTTGGTGGAACGTTCGACTCTACACAGCATGCAAGAATGGAACACGGTGTGTACAACCTATGTTTCATCCACTTGTTTCGATAGTCACATGGACGGATACATGGTCATTACAACACGACAGGTACTCCTAGTACACGGCGTGTTCTACCAAAGTTTCCCAACCCCATATCTCTTCTCACACTATCAATCAAATAGTTAAATACTACATTGCATGTACATATAGTACACAGTGTGTAATTAAGAAATATTGTTTCTTCTAGACCATAAGAACACATGGCATGTGTTCATAATAACACACACCGTGTTGTCTGAGTTTCCCGATAGTAAACCTCATAAACTCATCCAAAACCCCTAAAAACACAAAATTTTGTCCAAAGAAAGACAAATTCAGACCCAGGAGAGACTATACCCCCACGAATCAAAGTTTAGCATCCTTATTCATATCATAACTTGAAAAAATTCAATTAAAGTTAAAACATGATCCACCAAATTCTGATCCAAGAGGGACCATAACATTTCAATAACCAAAGTTTGGCATCCATCCAAACAAAACTTTACATATTCTAATACCCTACCAAAATAGTAGGTATTCTATCACAACATCTATCACAACAAAATGCATATCTAGCACAAAATCTATCACAATAGCATGCAATCAGTAATTCACCCTAAATGGAATGATAAGAATACATGATATGTGATCTCTAGAAAGTGACTATATGATGCATCAAATGGAATACCCTCATCTCATCGGGTTTCAACACAAATAAAACCTCAATAATATCAATGATAACAACACAAAACATGTGAACCACCCAATGGTGAAATCAAATCAACTATAATAATTGAAAAACTATAAAAACTGCAATATTTGAGGTATATTGGCTTTTCCCTGTACATGGGTTAGCTACTCCTTGGAATAGCTTATTACCAACTACATATTCCTTCCTATCCCTATCTATAGACTCCAAATAGTAAGACAAAAAAGAAAAGAAAATCCTTTGATACCACTTTGTAACGTCCTGGTTTTGGGTTCCACCCAAAGGTGCCCCATACTCAGTTGTTCACATGGCCTCAAGCGCATTTTCCCGAATGCCAGAGGCTGCCGACTAGCAGTGAGGGACTTGGTTGTGTTAGTGGGGAAAATATTCCCTCTTTGGCAGAGTATGCATAACGTAATAACAAATAATAAATAGTAGCAGAAGCAGCAATACCATATGATAAGTAAATAGCAGAAGACTGAAAGTAAATAAACAACTAGAGAACATATATAAATTATGCATGTCATATATGTCTAGGAAATCGTCCAAACAAGTCACACTACTGGAGATATAGTACTAAACCAAAGGTACAAAATAAAACAAATAAACTTCAGTAGCATCGCAAGCCTTATCTTGGTCTCATGCTCTCCAGATCCACAATAATCAAGTACCTGAATAAGAAGGGTGATTTCCCTTATCTACACTTTCAACAATGTAATTAGTTTGGGTCCAAAAACATGACCCAAACAAGGTGTGAGATGAATCCCAGTAGGCAACCACCATAATATTTGTGCTTAACTATCAGTGAGTATGTATACCAGGTAATAATGTAAATGAAGAAAATAACTAGTAGTATACAAAAGTAAACCATCCTATAGTTTCCATTTACATTCATTAGCATTTAATGTTCATCATTTAATCAAGTAAGTATCACAATCAGGTATCTCAGAAGACTACCTAACAAGACCAAATCCAAGCTTTTGATTTGTCTTGGAAGACGCATCACAAACATTCAATATTTACATTAACCCTCTAGGTATCTCACACAGTCTAACCCCTCTAGACAAGTGATGCAAACAAAGGCAAAAACACTTTGAGGAAGCACTCACCATCAATTCCTCCTATGGTCTTTCCACAAAAACTAAAGACTCTATAGGGAAGCACTCAATATTAATTCCCCTTGTGGTCTCATAAAATAACTATAGACACATTGAGGAAGCACTCACTATCAATTCCCCATGTGGTCTTGTAGTGTGAAATATAACAGACACTCTGTGGAAGTACTCACTATCCATTCCCCTTGTGGTATAACTACACCAGGTTCTCAGAGCCCTGTGAAATTCAATTGTGCATAAACGATTTCAAGCAGCCCAAATTAATCTCAACTGCTAAAAGGAAAAACAATTACAATGCATATCACAATCATTTAACAAGCAGTAAAAGATAATCAGTTTTATCCTATCAAGCAAGGAAAGGAAACATGGTCTGCCTTATAGGCGACCTAGACCAAAAATCCCTAAGCATTAAAACAACAAAATGCACCCATGGGGTGTTTCTTAAACATTCAATATCACATAATAACACAAAAACAAACCCTTATTCCAATAATCAATCTAAGGCAGATAAAACAGTGTCAAATTTCCTTAACTCAAAATACCCAAAACATGGGTAATCAGCACTTTAGCATATACAACTAAAATAAAAACAATGAAAGGCAACAAACCACCTACCTCGACGTTGTATGATCGATATACTCCGGCGTCGGGCCTTGAATAGGCTAGAATGACATAGATATATAACAACGTCAAAAGCGCTCAACCTATAATAACTCTCGAACGAGGAAGAATTAGGAAAAAGGGCTCAAGAAGAAGGAAGAACTCACCGAGGTGATTCCAATGCAACCGACGGTGTTTGATTCATAGATCAGATGACAGATCGGTAACTCGGAGAAGAATCAATGATTTTGTATGCTCCTTCACAAGGCACAACCAGAAGAAGACGAATATAAGGGTTAAATGCAACCCCAATCTCATATGTCAAATAAAAAAGAAAAGTACATGACATGTACTGTTAATGAACACGCCGTGTATTTTCCTCAACCAGCCCCCGACATTAGCGGTCTGCCACGTCACCCCACACGGACATGTCTCAGCCGTTACACGCCCAAGACGTGGTTTTATGTGGTAACTGGGTACAAAACGTGTACTCCGAAGTACATGGCGTGAACTTAGAAAATTTCCAAATCTTCCCTTTTTCCTCAAAACAACCCGAAAATAAATCCAAACCTGAAATGACGATCTAAGTTCTTACATAGAAAACAAGAATTATTCACATCCATCCTTTTTATTGTCTTTTCTCTTTAGGTCATTCTAATCCAAAAATACCATTATTATTCCATTACGCCAAGGTCAAATCCCTAAAAAGGCCAAGTCTAGAGCCCTTCCAAAACCAACTGATTCATATGATCAGGGCATGCAAACCAATATGCACCCCTTCAATCGTGTATTCCATTGATAAAAGGAGGATTGGGATTTATCCTACTATATAGGTATAACCCTCAAGGGGATAAAAATAATGGATTCCCTTAATAATGAGGATCCCTTTTAGGAGGATGATGGAGTGGTCTATCTTGGCTCAACATGATCATGTGTACATGGGATTCCTTTTCAATTATAAGATCCAAGATGGTTTCTATTGATGATTTTATTACCCAAAGACATCATTGATCCAAGAACACTCATACTAGGGTAGAAAAATCAATGTGTAATCCCCACTCATGATCTTTAAATTCCTGAGCATCATCATGGGTATCCCCAATACATAACCCCAACACATCTTCCTCATAGGTCTATATTACCCATGAGTCCAATTATCCTTCACCATCCACTATCGAAAGGTAGGTTGACCTATATATTAATGGGCCTCCATCCTGGGTGCATGAACCAATTACTATGCCAAATTTTGTATTTAGCGGTGGTTTAAACCGCCGCTAAATCATTTTGCGGTGGTTTTGGAAAACTGCCGCTAAATCGTGTGTCAAGAAATAATTAGCGGCGGTTTTTTAAAACCATCGTAGAATGATTTAGCGGCAATTTTTTTGTGGTGGTTGAAACTGTCACTAAATCATTTTTATTTAATTTTTAATTTTTTTAATTTTTTAATTTTTTTTAATTTTTTTAATTTTTTAAATTTATTATTTCTTAATTTTTATTATATTACTAATTTATTTATTTATTTATTTATTTATTTATTTATTTATATTTTTTTAATTTAATTATTTATTTAGTTATTTATTTATTTATTTATTATTTTTTTCTTAATTTATTTATTTATTTATTTTCGTAATTTATTTATTTATTTATTTATTTATTTATTATTATTATTATTATCATAATTTATTTATTTATTATTTTTATTTTCGTAATTTATTTATTTATTTAGTATTTCCACGCACATGCTCATCTCCATGCATAAGTCTATGTTGATGCACAAGTCCCTGTCCATGCACATGCCCATGCCATATATAGAAATTCTGTGTTGGGTAAGATTTGAATCTCGTACCTCTTGCTTATTCTCTAAAGACTTTACCACTCCAGCAGGCTCTTCATGTATTCAATAAATCGAATTTAATATACTTATACATATATATATTAATTGAAAAAACGAGTAATACATAACAAATAGATACACACTAAATAATTATTAATCAATAATTATTAGTCAATAACAATTAATCAATAATCAATAATCAATAATCAATAATATATAATATATAATATATAACATATAATATATAAGCTAGAAAATATAATACATAATATATAATACATAATATATAATACATAATATATAATACATAATATATAATCTATAATCTATAATCTATAATCTATAATCTATAATATATAATATATAATATATAATATATAATATATAACATATAATATATAAGTAATGTATAAATAATAAATTAATTAAAAAATAATTTAATATATGATAAATAAATGGCAAATTAATAATAAATTAAAAAATAATAGTTAAATAAATAATAACTAATAAATAATAAATAATTAATGATTAATGATTAATGATTAATAATTAATAATTAATAATTAATAATTAATAATAACTAATAATTAATAATTGATCAATAATAATTAATATTTAATATTTAAAAATTTAAAAAATATTGATAAATTATTAATAAATAATTTATAAATAATGAATATTGAATAAATAAATAAATAAATAACGGAATAATAAACTAATAATAAATTAATATTTAGTAATATAAAAATAAATTAATAAATAATAAATAATAAATAAAAAATAATAAATAATAAATAAATACATACATACATAAATAGATAAATAAATAAATAAGGAATTAATAATTAATAATTAATAATAACTAATAAATAATAATTGATAATTTTAAAATTAATCATTCTTAATTAATAATTAATATTCAAATTTTAATATTTAATATGCAATATTCAATATTTAATATTTAATAAATAATTGATATCTAATTAATATTTAATTAATAAATAATCAATAAATAAATAAATAAATAATAAATAAATAACAAATGAATAATAAACTAATAATAAATTAGTATTTAGTAAATTAAAAATAAATTAATAAATAATAAATAATAAATAATAAATAATAAATAATAAATAATAAATAATAAATAATAATTAGTGAATAGTGAATAATAAATAAATAAATACATAAATAAATAAATAAATAAATAGATAAATAATTAATAATTAATTAGTAATTAATAATAACTAATAACTAATAATTTATAATTTATAATTAATAATTAATTAATTAATTAATTAATAATTAATAATTAATTAATAAATAATGAATAATAAATAAATATATATATAAATAAATAGATAAAAATGAATAATAAACTAATAATTAATAATTAATAATTAATAATTAATAAATTAAAAATAAATTAATAATCAATGTGTACATAATAACTAAATAATAAATAAATAAATAAATAATAAATAATAGATAAATAAATAATAATTAATAAATTAATAAATATTAAATAAATAAATAAACAATAAATAATTAATTAAATAAATCATAAAACGTTAATAACCTCTAAAAATCCAAAAAAACACTAAAATGGCCATAAAATATGATCTAAGACTCCTTTTTTAGTGCCAAAACCAGTCAAATCGAAGATCATGAAAGGAACTTCGATGTGATATGTGGTACAAGCCAAACAGACACCTCGATCGAAATTTATAACCATTTGAATTTTAAGAAATCGGTGTCTGTAACTAAAATCTCTATTTCGGAGGCCTTCTGGGCCTTTCTAGCAGAATAAAAAGGGATACAATACTCAAAGAGTTGGTACCATACCTAATAGGTGTACATAATCCTAGTTGCATTGATATAAAACTAAATGATAATGTTCTTACCACATGATTTTAAATTTCATGGTATGATCATATTTAAATGTGTGATTCAAACTACTTGGGATTTGATTCTCATTTCAACAGAATATGTAATATGCCTCTCTGAGATTCAAACCCAACATTTAAAACTCCTATATTCTTATTCGGATATATTATCGATGGAATAATTCCACCAACCAAAGGTCCATACTCCCTTTGAGATCAATTAAAAAGGTTATTTTATATATAATCCCCATATCAGTAATTTCTAAGATTCTTTCTCCAAGAATTCCACTCTACATGACTTTAAATAGCTTGGAAATTTTTATTATCACACGACCTTAAAAGGTATGATGTGTCCTCTTAAGTGGAATTTAATTACGTGGGTTATGATTCCCTTCATGAGGATGTGTGGAAAGCCCCTATTATAGGACCAATCCCAACATCACAACACTCGCCTCCTCCCCATATGGTGATAAAATCTAGAGTGCCTAGTTGTATGGCTTTAAACCATAGTACCATAAACTAAGATTCAATAGTTAGTGAATTAAAAATAGATAAAATTTAATATATAACAGATGTTCACATTAGTGCATGTTTTCGATCAAATTTTTGTCATGAGGTAACTAGTCCTATACTGGGATTTATGAAGGATTCACAAACATGAATTAAATATTTAAGAAAGTCCCAAGGTAATAAAAAATTCTCCTCAAAAGGGTTTGTATACACCTAACCTCCCATCCTCTTGACCAATGTGAATTCCTAAGTGCCACTAGTAAAGTTACAATGACCATCTACCTTTGGAAATCATGTATTTACTAACTCAAAATGATGCTTTCTATAATCATGTTTGGAATTTCTATATAATTCCATAGACAATAGCCACAATTAATCTCTTTTTATTTTCCTTTTAATTCTCATAAGTATCATGTTTTTGAAACAATATCATCTTACATAAGAAATAAATATCTTATGTACTACAAAAACCTACAATAATTTTCTAGATTTAAAATTTAATAATCTTACATATCACCATGAATCATATTATATATTCATTAATGCCTTTGCCTCATTTTAGCTTGATCCTCACTTCACATATTTTTTATACACTAAGTATCTTACATATTCTCAAAATGCATTACATAATAACTCATATATCTTATGTATTATGTGGATCCAATCCTTTTCTAAATTTACTTAGAAAAAAATATTACATATCAATAAAATATGTTATATATGACTATAATATATTATTTATGATCTAAAAGTTCTTACGTGTCAACCATAATATCTTAAGTATCACATTGAGTTCTACTACTTGGATAAATTTAACTTCTCTATGAGATATTACATGTCATGAGTATCTTATGTAACATATGAAATATGTTACATATCATGATGTATACTCTAAATAACTTTACCAATTATCCAATCAGTAACTCTAAGTGACTCTAACATATCACTATGGCTCAATCCTTTTCTATTTTTTGGAGACTAGATTATGTTACATATGAATTCCAGAGTGAATCTTACGTATGTACTGGAAAGATTTATCTTTCTCACACCTTATATTCTAGGAAGATATTAAGTATCTTAGTTGTAATTCTATATCACTTTTCCAATTTCTTCAAAATATCTTGCACATCATCCTTGGAGTATTACACATCATATTGGGCTTCAACACTTAGCCAATTTTTTAATTATAGGGAATATCTTACATATAACTTCAACATATATTATGTATCACTAGAATAATCTCAAACTTATGACATTATAAAAATTCTAATTCTTTCTCAAAATTCCATAACTTCTTCAGATCACCTAAAAACTTATTAAAACTTTCTTAGGGCATCTTGAGCCACTCAAAATCCTTCCAAATCACATTAGGACACCATAAAATCTTATTTAGTTATATAAATTTTGTTCCAAAGTTAATTCACCATATAATAACTCTTTAAAGCACTTAAATAGTATTCCTCTACCTCCCTAGATATATCTAACCTCATTAACATGTATTGAAAAAAATACATGATCATCCTCAAATGGGTTTAACAATATACCATTAGCATATTTCAAATTTTATATTTATATTTTTATTATAAGTGAATAAAAAAATGTAATATCATGTATTTTCTTATTAGGTATGGATCATTTAAATTTTGGGTTAAATTTTATTTTATCCTTGAGGAATCTTTTAAGAGTTTAAGGGAGTCTTCAACAGAGTATGGGGCTCGTTTGGAGCCCGAAGCTCTGAGATTTGGAGGAAACAGACCTAGAACACTATTTTTTAAAATCATGCACTTGAGGATACATGGTTTGGGTAAATCATGTGGGGTGATGAAGAGGGTTTGTAGAGGGGCACACAGGTTGTTCATGGTTTTTCTAAACCATGTGCCTTGCTAGCACACTTACTTTCACTTATGCAATGGGTGTGCACGGTTGGTGCATGATTTGGCCAAACCATTCATCCAAACCATGAACCCTTTAAAAATGGGTGAATTTATAATTTTTCCCTAAATAATTTATAAATTTTAACCCTATTTTCCTCCTCCTTCATTCATAGTATCTCTCCTTCTATTTGGAGCTCTCCATTGGCATCCAAGGTAGGGTTTGAGATACCTTCTCTATTCGGACTCTGAATTGCTCATCGTTAGTTACATTGGATAGCTAATGGTAATACCTTAGATACTATTGATTATTTTACTCATTTCTATTGACCTCATGAATATTATTTCCATGATAGATAATATTCCCTATTTTTTGGTCATTTTTTTATTTCTTCAATTTCTTTCATCCTATATAGAGTTAAAGTCTAATAATGGATGAGGATAGAACTAACCATCTAAGGTAAGTGGTATCATTATTTTCCATTAAATTTTATTTGTTTATATATATATATATATTGTGTCATTGTTCTTCTTGTCAAAATTACTAAGCATAGGCTCTTAAATGGAGTTTTCCTTAAATTAAATGCATGGGTCTATGTTATGTGACATGTAATCATTGATGAGGGTCGAGAACCCCAAGTAGAACCACCCATTTGGGTGTGTTACTAAACTAGATTAAATTGCCATGATTCTATCATAATTTCCTTCACCTTTATAGGTGTGTTCTTACCCCTTGTAATTGGGGGATTCTAATTAATTAAAGGAAATAACTTAATTAAATATTATGGATGGATTGATTCCTTGATAGGCCTTATAATCCTATGACATGTATTTCAACAAATTTTGAGGTGAGTTTTTTACCTTTAAATGAAATAAAAATTATGAAAATAAATGTAATGTTGAATGGTATGGTTAGAATATGATCCCATGGCAATTCATTGTGTTATGTTGGGGATGATGCATGGTTTTCTACTCAAAATTTTCTAGATAGACTCATTGATATTGTTGAATTTTAAATGAATTAATAATTATACTATATTACACCATGGGTGATACATGGTTTATCATATGAACATCATGGATGGTCACACCTGGTGGGTGGATTTATATTATTCAATGAGTAACACTTGGGTTCGTGTCATGGAATTTCAAGGATGATCTTAGAGGGAAGTTTATTATATCATGCCATGAGTAACACTTGGGTTTCCTCCTTGGAATTCCAAGGATAGACTCAAAGGGAAATCGATTTATACTGCACCTAGATAGATACTTAGATTCATATAAGGGATGTCATGGACAATATTATAGGGTGATGGGTTCACAATACACCTATAGAAATACATAGGTTACTCATACAAAACACCTTTTATGGGATTAAGTTCCAAAAAATTAATCATTTAATTAATTTAAGTGATGCATATTCCAAGTCAAATAACATACTTTGATTTGATCAGATATTTACCTACATGGAATCATTATATTATTATTTTCTCAAGATTTAAATACTATGGGATGTGTTCATGCATTATACTGATATGATCTATGGGGGACTCCTTGGCTATGATCTAGGTACTAAGCTTTTCTTATAAACTAAAATCGTAATTGGTAATCATTCAGAGACATTCCTACTTAGGCTAAAGTGGGTGGTAACAGATGGGTGTATTGTTTAAAACCCATTCAGACATATAATTTATGTATTCCATTCTCAATTGATATTATTACTTGCACATTGATTATTTATATATATTCACAAATTGGATAGCATTAGAAACCTTTTTTGGTGTACTATTGAGTATATCTCACACCATGTTCATGCTATCGATTGGTAAATGGAAAGAAATCATGGATGCGAGTAGGAATAAGGGAAAGTGGCATGTTATGTATGCTTGATTTATCTATACTGGGATAGAGTATGGGAGCATATGACTGATCATATTCCCATTATTCTATTTGAGATATATTTTTATTTTTTTCATTTTTCATAGAATTTTGTATATTAATGCACCTCTATATTTAATGTATTCCATTTTTTATAGCATACAGACATGAAATAATTTTTTAACATGATATTGGATTTGGATATGTTTATTGTTTTTTCTATTACTGATAGCTTTGGTTATTTATTCTTCTTTGTATGTTTGTTTCATTGTTACTCATTATTATATTGATCAGATTCTTGTTATATAATTTCATACCATTGTATTCCACTATGTACAGTAGGGTATAATCTCTCCACCACATAATTATAGACCCTAACTATTAGTCGAAAGACTCTAGCATATGGAGAGGCAGGCTTGGGGCCATGTGGCTGACATAGTTTGGTAACTTATGAGTGAACTAGGTCCAGGACATCAAAAAACTCATTGATTATATTAATATTTATACAATAACTTGATTAGAACATGTTAATTTAGTTGATAAACATAAAATGAAAAATTTAGTCATTATAAGAGTGCATATATATAGAGAATTCATGAGATTCAATATTCATGAAATGTACATATAAAGTATATTTTCAGATTTGTGAAATTTTCCCTCAAAATTTGAAAGTATAAGAAGCATTTTAAATAAAAAAATATGTTAAGACCTTGTTTATTATAACAACCAATACTTTACATACATTGTTATTACTTTATAATTTAAGTGCAATTATTACAACATATAACAAAACCATGAAAGGACCGTATAGGTATAGTGTCTTTAGAAACTGGGAAACATAAACAACTAGTTCATAAAGAATCTACATTGTCTCCCATTTATTTAATCATATCTAGAATCCATTTTTGGCATATACTACTTAATACCCTTCTTCCTAACCTGGGGAAAAGAAAACATACAAAAGGGTGAGCTCAAATGCTTAGTAAGGGTAAACAAAAGAAATATCAATCACATCATATTCATAAGAATATAACATTTTGGAAATCTTAACCTGCAAAAGAGATCATAATTTCATAACATGGGATAAATCATAGTAGTGAAATGTAATACCCATAATCATAACATAAAACATTAAACTTTTTGCCATACACACATAATCATAGAAAATAATTTCTTAATAGTCAAGACTCATTTCCAAGACTATCTTAGCAGACAAAGTCCATTTCTGAATGGAGTTCACTCCTCGTTTCAGTCCTGCATCACTGAACCGGATTAACCTGTCGTTCCATCCATGTTTATCTCATGAGATATAAATCTTTACCCAATGAATTAGAGGTATATATAGGTCTCACCCATCTCATAATGAAACCATTCTTATGTGTTCCACAAGATCATAAATCATACATCATGGCATAACCCATGTAATAAAAATGGGATTCTTAAACAGCATGCCATCATAACATAATCCATATAAGATAAAAGGACATCATAAAAATAATTCCATCATAACATAATCAAATAAATGTAAAATATAGATATAAATAGAGCCCTATATTATCTTAGATGGAAAATAATTTTTATAAAACACTTGAACTTCATTCTTGAGGAAAATATCCTTTCTACTTCAAAAATATTTTTTTTCCTTTCTTAACATGTCATACAATTTTAAACTAAAATAATTTGATTAAAAATAAACTTGAAAACTTGTAAAGTAAGATTCATGGAAATAATGTTCTAAAAATACATTCATGCCATATAAGTTAAAGAAAAACATTCTTCTCGTACTTTGGCCGGAAAAGTAAAAAAAAGTACCTCGTACTAAAAATGACAAAAGATTCCTTTCATATCTTTTACTAAAAACTCACCGAAGGGTAAAATTGGATTTAAAAAATTGTATGAGGATAGAAATAATATTACATATTGAGTAAATATGGATGTGGATGATAAATATTCCCCAGTAAATTCTGAAGTATAAACAATCTCGGATAAAAATGAGATTGAGAGATTTTCCCTCACCTTAGGTCCAATTTGCTTCGTACGTGTCCGAACCTCCTATATAATGATTTACATAATGTCATTGACTTATTTAAGAATCATAATTATTATTATGATATCATATATGGTCATATTATTATCTTCTTATTAGTAATATTTCATTGTTGCTTGTTATTCGGGTGTTTATTGCTTTTTGTTCTTATGTGTGTTTTGTCGAATAAATTTTTATTCTTATTTTTAGGTTATAGATACATAATTTACAGAATTTTATTAGTGTAATATATATAATATTTATTCATTCAATTCATTTATATAATCATTATGCATTGAATATCATGTAGAACGAGTCGCATCACAACGTGGAGACGGTAGGTCGTACGTACGCATGAGCAATGATATCGTTCCCATGATCGTGGAATTATATTGAAGTGTATGTATACTATTTTAGAATCAATATCACTTTAAAATAATCAAATATAGTTATTATTTACACCATTTTACCCATACAAGTAATGTGGTGGTGGAAAACAGATTACACCACGGCATGGAGACGGTATTTCATACGTACGCACGTGCGGTGATTTCGTTTTCCATAGGATGGATAGAAGGTGAAATATGGTTGTTTTATATTTATAATAACATATAAGTATATGAGTGATACTTATGTTATTACTTCATAATTAAACAACTAAAGAAGAATAATTAGAAGAAGAAATAAAGTTGAAAGAATCAGTAACGGACATTACCTCTTCTTTGAAGCGCCTCTTCTTAACCTCCTCTTAGGGCACTAAAGATGGTCTTTTAAGAAGACCAGGACTTCTATGATGTTTTAGGTAAGTGTAGAAGAGAAATTGGTAGGGTTTTTTTGAGCTTGAAGGCTCAAATTGGTGTGAGGAGGAGAGGGAGGAGGTTCCCTTTTATAAGGGAGGAGAGAAGCACTTTAGGAAAAACTTAAAATATTATTTTATAATAAAGTCATATTCAGTTTTTAATAGCTTAAAATTGATTTATTTCGAAGCTGAGGTGGGGATGGGTCTAAATACTCTCAACCTATAGATTTTAGAAAAGTTTAGGTTACTATTTTAACCTTATCATTTAGATTTAACTCTAAGTTAAATAATTTATCTTTTACCGTGTCTTCTTGTTTTCTTACACTATAAGGTTAATAAACATACTATAACAAGAAAAACGAACCCCAAGTGGTTCATTGTTAATATATATAACCTTATATAAGTCATTTTTCCAAACCTTATATTTTTAGTAATAAAATAACAATTAATAATATAATATTTGTTTTAAAAACTATTTTATGTCAATTTTGACACTATTTGGTAATTTATTTTTGTGAAAATCATAACAGCATGATTAGTTCGATAAAAGTTAATTAAATCAATAATAATATGTCATATTAACCTATAAAATTAGTTTAATTCATAAAAAGTCTCAAATTACATTTATTTGGGTATTTATAATATCAATTATGTTAATATTTCCTTAATAAGGTAATTACTGCATCATCATTGTGTCATAAATAAATTAAACTATTTAAATTCTAAAAATTATAAATAAAATACCATTATGTATGAAATATTTTTATATTTCTAATGAATATTTACAGTCTAATTTATCTTATTTATAACCCTATATTAAAAAACAATTAGTTACTAAACTTTGATTTTAACTATTTTAACTCTTCTTTAAATAAAATAATATTAAATGTCCTAATCTAATCCAAGTGGACCTAAATGGTCATATTTTATTCATAAGGTTGTTTTCGATCGAATTAAACTTATCCAATAGAATTAGTACATGTGTTAGGGTAATAATAATATCATTTTTACCCTTAATTACCCTATTTACTTTTAACCGTGGTAAATAAAAGTTAAAAGTTATTATTCACCAAAAATTATTTTCATCTCATTGAACCAC
Source organism: Viscum album (assembly GCA_963277665.1). Taxonomy (NCBI): domain Eukaryota; kingdom Viridiplantae; phylum Streptophyta; class Magnoliopsida; order Santalales; family Viscaceae; genus Viscum; species Viscum album. The sequence goes on along the minus strand of OY728141.1, from coordinate 1,702,983,465 downwards.
ATTTTACTTACTAATATCAACCGTGTCTCTAGAATTTTTGAAATTCCACTCACAGAAGTGGTAAAATTAAGTTTTATGTAAATTTTCAAACTCTCCTAGGAGGTGGGTAAAAGACGGTGAAAAGTTCAATAAAATTTTTATATATCTAAAATTATTATAAAATGACTCCAATGAATTAATTTTAACTTATATAGGTATTATGTATCAATTATTACCTAAAATAAATTTAAATAAAATAAATAATTATTTAAATAAAAATTCGGTTTTTAAATAGCAACCTAGTGTTCTCACTATTCGTCAAAAATTGAAAGTTTTCAGAAAAATACCAAAAATTCACCCTAGGCTAATTTCGATATTCCAAATCCAAAAATGAAGTCCATTTTGAAAGATAAAATTTATAAAATTTAAAAAACTGGGTATTACTATTCATAATGGCTAGTTTTAATAATATTTTAATAGCATATCGTTGTTTAGTGAAACTCGGTATTGCGTACAACGCAAGCTATCGAGGAAGGTTGGGATTGCGTGCAAAGCAATCCAAGATAGTGTTGTGTGTAGTGAAAGATTCCTTTGATGATTTATATAACATAAAAAATATATTTCTCATAAAAATCTCAGGTGTTACATTCTACCCCCCTTAAAATGAATTTCATCCTTGAAATTCATCACTTTGTAAAAAACATATGAGGATACCTCTCCCTCATCGTATCCTCAATCTCCCATGTAGCTTTTTCTAATTGGTGGTTCCTCCATAAAACTTTAACCAAGAGAGTGGTCTTGTTCCATAGGACTTTTTCGCTACGATCCAGAATCTCTATCGGTTGTTCTTCATAAGAAAGATCTTGCTCCAGCGATACAACTTATGAGCTGAGTACATGTGAAGGATCGGGTACGTACTTTCTCAGGAGAGATACATGAAACACATCATGAACTTGAGAGAGATTTGGTGGAAGTGACAATCGGTAAGCTACCTTCCCAACACAATCCAGTATTTCAAAAGGACCGATATACCTAGGGCTCAGCTTTCCCTTCTTTCCAAATCTCATTACTCTCTTCCAAGGAGATATTCGTAAGAACACTTTTTCACCCACTTCAAACTCTAGGTCTTTTCTTCAGTTATCGACATAAATTTTTTGTTGGCTCTGAGCTGCTCTTATGTGTTATTGAATAGATCCTACCTTTTCTTCCATCTCATCAACAAGATCAGGTCCTAATATCTTTCTTTCCCCAACTTCATCCCATCAAGTTGGAGTCCCGCATTTCTTTCCATAGAGAGCTTCATAAGGAGCCATCTGAATATTGGAGTGAAAGCTATTATTATAAAAAAATTCCACCAAAGGTAGGTGTTGATCCCAACCACCTTTTAAATCCATAGAGCAGGCTCTTAACATATCTTCTAGAGTTTGAATTGTTCTCTCAGACTGACCATCTGTCTGAGGATGATAAGCAGTGCTGAAACTCAACTCTATATCTAGAGTATACTGAAGAATTCACTAAAACATTTAGGTAAACCTCGGATCCATATCAGATATAATAGAAATTGGTACTCCATGCAATCCTACCACTTCCTTTACATATATCATGGCAATATGACCAAGAGAGAAATCCTCTCTAATAGCAATGAATTGTGCTGACTTTGTAAGACGATCAACTATGACCCAGATAACATTTTTACCTTTGGATGTTTTAGGAAGTCTAGTGACAAAGTCTATAGTGATGTTTTCCCATTTCCATTCGAGTAAGGGTAATGGTTGTAACATCCCCTTAGACTTTTGTCTCTCAGCTTTAACTTACTAACAAACCAAGCATCGAGAGATGTATTCAGCAACATCTCTTTTCATGCCATCCCACCTGAAGTACTCTTTCAAGTCCCTATACATCTTTGTACTTCCAGGATGAATAGAGAATGAAGAACTATGAGCCTCATCCAGAAGCTCCTTCTTTAATTATGGGATGGGAGGAACACAAACCTGATTCCTGAACCTTATTATCCCATCACAATCAAGGTTTAATTCAAGAACATTTCTCACCTTCTTTTGTAACTCTACATCTTATTTTTGTGCCTCTTTAATATTTACATGTATAGATGGTTGAAAATTCATTTGAGAAAGATAATATTTCTCCCCTTCCATTATAATTCCAAGATTCATCCTTTGTAAATCCATAAATATTGGATCTTTTGTGATCCTCATCATGGATAAGCTAGCATGGTCTTGTCAATTTAATGCATATGCCACCTTGTTTTCTTTCCTAGGGTGATAATGAATTGAGCAGTTGTAATCCTTAATCATCTCCAACCATCTTCTTTGGCGCATATTCAGCTCCTTTTGTGTGAAAATATACTTTAAACTTTTATGATCAGTATAAATATCACACCTTTCACCATAAAGATAATGCCTCCATATTTTTAATGCAATGATTACCACAGCTAACTCCAAATCATGATTTGGGTAATTTTGCTCATGGATTTTCAACTGTCATGAGGCATAAGCTATCATCATATTGTTTTGCAGGAGAACACACCCCAATACCTTCTTGTATGCATCACTATAGATCACAAACCTTTCTCCACTACAAGGTAGTGTGAGCACAGGTTCACTGGATAACCTTCTTTTTAAATCCTTGAAATTCTCTTCACACTCCTCTGTCAAATAAAACTTAACTCCTTTTCGAGTCAACCTAGTGAGTGGATTAGATAATCATGAAAAATCTTTCACAAAATGTCGATAATATCCAGCCAAACCAAGAAAACTTTGGATCTCAGTTACTATTGTTGGTCTCGAACATCTTTCAATAACCTCTGTTTTTGCTGGATCCATAGATATCCCCTCTTTTGAGATTATGTGACCCAAAAATGCAACTTTTTGGAGCCAAAATTCACACTTGGTAAATTTGTCATAAAGATTCTCCTTTCTCAGGGTCTTTAATACAATTCTCAAGTGTTCTTCACATTCTTCCTTGATCTTTGAATAGACAAGAATATCGTCTATAAAGACTACCACAAACTGATCAATATAGTCTCTAAAGACTCTATTCATTAGATCCATGAAGATAGCAGGGGCATTAGTAAGACCAAATGGCATCACTATAAATTCATAGTGTCCATACCTTGTACGGAAAGTCGTCTTTGGTATATCCTCCCTTTTGACCCTTAATTGATGATACCCTGAACGAAGATCAATCTTGGAAAAGTATTGAGCTCTGCGTAGTTGGTCAAATAAGTAATCAATGCATGGGAGAGGATATTTGTTCTTGATAGTGATCTTGTTAAGTTCTCTATAATCAATGCAGAGTCTCATTGATCCATCTTTCTTCTTAACAAACAGAATAGGTGCACCCCAAGGTGATGCACTAGGGTGTATGAATCCCTTATCAAGATTTTCTTGGAGTTGATTCTTCAATTCCTGTAACTCAATTGGGGCCATTCTATAAGGTGTCTTTGAAATAGGTAAAGAACCCGGTATGAGTTCTATTGAAAACTCAACTTCACAATTTGGTAGAATACCAGGAAATTCCTCTGGAAAGACATTATTAAACTCCCGTACAATGGGAATATTCTTAATCATTAGTTTCTCTCCAACTATTTGAGATAAATAACCTTCATTTAGTGGAATCAAGACCCATAAGATGGAAGAAATTTCCACTTGAAGGTTATGTTCATCCTTGCATCGATAGATGATCATAGATTGATCTGGAATATGAAATGTGACTTCCCTTATTTGTAAATTGATATGAGATATATATAAAGAAATCCAATCCATGCCAAGAATCACATCAAATTACACAATAGGAAGGATCACAAGATTTGAAGGAAGCACTTTCCCACAAACTTTAATCAGAGAATAATTGTCAATTTTTGATGTGACTGTTGTGCCATTAGGGGTTGTCACAGCTAACTCAATTTCTAACTGCTGAGGTAATATAATGATACCCTTAGAAAATTCTTCAGAAATAAAAGAGTGGGTGAATCCAGAATCAAATAAAACATTTTCTACTTTAGAGTGGATGGTAAGTATACCTTTCACCACTTCGTTATCGTACTCCACATCGCTGATAGAAATTGCATGTGACATTCCTTTGTCTTTGGCCTTAAGAGTTTGTTGACGTCGATCATCATAAAAAACCCTTGGATTAGGGCATTGATTGGAATAATGCCCCATTTCCTTTCACTTGTAACATTGAAGTGTAGGAGGTGCACTCTGTGTAGACTTTTCTTTGTTCGTATCATTAGACGTCTTCTTCTCATCATTGCGGAATTCAAATTCCCAATGTCCTTCTTTTCCAAATTTGAAACATTTACTTGTCCCTTTAAGACAACTCCCTCCATGTTTCTTTACACACATTGAGAATAAGGGAAAACTCATCTTCTTTTCAGTGTGCTCTTTAGATTTCCCTTTGAATTCCATTTTCCTCTTCTTATCAACCCCATATGACTGATGGGTTACTCTAATCTCCATCTCAACCTTGAGAGCACATCGAATGATTTCCTCATAGCTATTGAAGTCCCTTATGGCTAACACCCTTCGAAGACTTGGTTTTAATCCACTAAAGAATCGATCGATCTTACTCTCAAGTTGGATAATAATCCCAGAAGCATACCTTGCAAGTCTTGTAAAATTTGCTTTGTAGGTACCAACAGATTCATCATCCTTTTGATTTAGTTGAAGAAACTCCTTCTCCATCATTGTTCGAAGAATACGAGGGAAGTACTTATTGAAAAATATGTTATTGAACTCATCCCATTCAATGGATTCAATTTCATCCCTTTGCCTCGTATTCTTGATAAGATTCCACCATTGATCAGCTTCACCTTCCAAACAATATACTGCTAAGATGACTTTATCATGTTTAAAACATTGAAGAACTGAAAATATCTTTTTAATAGTGTTGATCCATTGTTCAGCAACTAATGGATCAGTAGACCTGCTGAATGAGGTTGGACGCTACCTCATGAATGATTAAACATAATGTTTCTCCTTCCTTTTCTTGTTTGGAAGTCCTGCATGATTCATTGCTTGTGAAAGTTGTGTGAGCATGGCTACAAGATTTTGTATTCCATCTCCCATAACGTTTGGTTGCTCAGGGGGACAATCATTGCATTGCCCATCGCATTCAGCATTAACACGGTTCCTTCGGGTTCCAACCATTGACTAAAACCAAGAAGAATAGTGTGAGCAACCCTAATCATAATAGGAAAACCACATAATCAAGAATAAAATTTCACACATAAGGACTTATCATAGGTTGTTCATGGCCATTTCTAAAACACTAATATTGTTTTCTATGCATAGATATATCCCTAGGGTTCTTACTAAGGCTTTCATATCCTAGCTTCCAAAGGTTGACTATACCTTTCCTCTGATACCAACTATAACAACCCATACTTTACATACATTGTTATTACTTCAGAATTGAAGTGAAATTATTACAAAATATGACAAAACCATGAAAGAACCATATAGGTATAGTGTCTTTAGAAACTGGGAAACATAAACAACTGGTTCATAAATAATCTACATTGTATCCCATTTATTTCATCATATCTAGAATCCATTTTTGGAATATCCTACTTAATACCCTTCTTTCTGGCCTGGGGAAAAGAAAACATACAAAAGGGTGAGCTCAAATGATCAGTAAGGGTAAACAAAAGAAATATCAATCACATCATATTCATAAGAATATAACATTTTGGAAATATTAACCTGCAAAAGAGATCATAATTTCATAACATGGCATAAATCATAGTAGTGAAATGTAATCCCAATAATCATAACATAAAACATGAAACTTTGTGTCATACACACATAATCATATAGAATCATTTCTTAGTAGTCAAGACTAATTTCCAAGACTATCTTAGCAGACAAAGTCCATTTCTGAACTGATTTCACTCCTCATTTTAGTCCTGTATCACTGAACCAAATTAACCTACCATTCTAGCCATATATATCTCATGAGATATAAATATTTACTCAATGCATTGGAGGGAGATATAGGTCCCACCCATCTCATAAGGAACCCATTCTTATGTGTTCCACAAGATCATAAATCATACATCATGGCATAACCCATGTAATAAAAAATGGGATTCTTAAACGTCATGCCATCATAACATAATCTATATAAGATAAAAGGACATCATAAAAATAATTTCATCATAACATAATCAAATCAATGTAAAATAGTGATAGAAACAGAACCTTATATTATCTTATATGGAAAATAATTTTGATAAAACACTTGAACTTCAGTCTTGGGGAAAATATCCTTTCTACTTCAAAAAAAAAAATTCCTTTCTTAGCATGTCATACAATTTTAAACTAAAAGAATTTGATTAAAAATAAACTTGAAAACTTTTAAAGGATGCTTCATGGAAATAATGTTCTAAAAATCCATTCATGTCGTATAAGTTAAAGAAAAACATTCTTCTCGTACTTTGGCCAGAAAAGTCAAAAAAGTACCTCGTACTAAAAATGACAAAAGATTCCTTTCATATCTTTTAATAAAAACTCACTGAAGGGTAAAATTAGATTTAAAAAATTGTATGAGGATAGAAATAATATTACATATAGAGGAAATATGGATGTGGATGATAAATATTCCCCAGTAAATTCTGAAGTAAAAACAATCTCGGATAAAAATGAGATTGTGATATTTTCCCTCACCTTAGGTCCGATTTGCTTCGTACGTGTCCAAACCTCCTGTATAATGATTTAAATAATGTTATTGACTTATTCTAGAATCATAATTATTGTTATGATCTCATATATGGTCATATTTTTAGCTTCTTATTAGTAATATTTCATTGTTAGTTGTTATTCGGGTGTTTATTGCTTTTTGTTCTTATGCGTGTTTTGTCGAATAAATTCTTATTATTCTTTTTAGGTTATAGATGCCTCATTTCCAGATTGGTATTAGTGTAATATATATCATATTTATTCATTCAATTCATTTATATAATCATTATTCATTTAATATCATGTAGAATGAGTCGCATCACATCGTGGAGACGGTAGGTCGTACGTACGCACGAGCGATGATATCGTTCCCATGATCATGGAATTGTATTGAAGTGTATGTATACTATTTAAGAATCAATATCAATTTAAAATAATAATATATAGTTATTATTTACACCATTATACCCATACAAGTAAGGTGGTGGTGGAAAACAGATTACACCACGGCGTGGAGACGGTATTCTGTACGTACGCACGCGCGGTGATTTCGTTTTCCGTAGGATGGATAGAAGGTGAAATAGGGTTGTTTCATATTTATAATAACATATCAGTATATGAGTGATACTGATGTTATTAATTAATAATGAAACAACTAAATAAGAAGAATTAGAAGAAGAAATAAAGTTGAAAGAATCGGTAACGGACATTACCTCTTCTTTGAAGCGCCTCTTCTTAACCTCCTCTTAGGGAACTAAATATGGTCTTTGAAGAATACCATTACCACTAGGATGTTTCTATGGAATTGGAGAAGATAAATTGGCAGGTTTTTTCCAATATTGAAGGTTCAAAGTGGTGTGAGGAGGAGAGGGAGGGGTGCCCTTTTATAAGGGAGGAGAGGGGCACTTTAGGAAAAAACTTAAAATATTATTTTATAATAAAGTCATATTCGGTTTTTAATAGCTCCAAATTGATTTATTTAGAAGATAAGGTGGGGATAAATCGAAATACTCTCAATAAATAGATTTTAGACAAGTTTAGGTTACTATTTTAACCTTATCATTTAGATTTAACTCTAAGTTAAATAATTTAACTTTTACCGCGTCTTCTTGTTTTCTTACACTATAAGGTTAATAAACTTACTATAACAAGACAAAGGAACCCCAAGTGGTTCATTATTAATATATATAACTTTATCTAAGTAATTTTGCCGAACCTTATATTTTTAGGAATAAAATAACAATTAATAATATAATATTTGTTTTAAAAACTATTTTTTGTCAATTTTGACACTATTTGGTAATTGATTTTTGTGAAAATCATAAAAGAATTATTATTTAGAAAAAAGTTAATTAAATAAATAATAATATGTCATATTAACCTATAAAATTAGTTTAATTCATAAAAAGTCTCAAATTACATTTATTTGGGTATTTATAATATTAATTATGTTAATATTTCCTTAATAAGGTAATTACTGCATCATCATTGTGTCACAAATAAATTAAATTATTTAAAGTATAAAAATTATAAATAAAATAAAATTATTTATGAAATCTTTTTATCTTTCTAATGAATATTTATAGTCAAATTTATCGTATTTATAACCCTATATTTAAAATGTTTTAGTTATTAAACTTTGATTTTAACTATTTTAACTCTTCTTTAAATAAAATAATATTAAATGTCCTAATCTAATCCAAGTGGACCTAAATGGTCATATTTTATTACTAAGGTTGTTTTTCGTTGAATTAAACTTATCCAATAGAATTAGGACATGTGTTAGGTTAATAATAATATCATTTTTACCTTTAATTACCCAATTTACTTTTAACTGTGGTAAATAAAAGTAAAAAGTTACTATTCAACAAAAATTATTTTCATCTCATTGAACCACATTTTACTTACTAATATCAACTGTTTCTCTCAAATATTTGAAATTCCACTCACAGAAGCGGTAAAATTAAGTTTTATGTGAATTTTCAAACTCTCCTAGGAGGTGGGTAAAAGACGGTGAAAAGTTCAATAAAATTTTTATATATCTAAAATTATTATAAAATCACTCCAATGAATTAATTTTAACTTATATAGGTATTATGTATCAATTTTTACCTAAAATAAATTTAAATAAAATAAATAATTATTTAAATAAAAAGTCGGTTTTTAAATAGTAACCCAGTGTTTTCACTATTCATCAAAAATTGAATGTTTTTAGAAAAATACCAAAAATTTACCCTAGGCTAATTTTGATATTCCAAATCCAAAAATAAAGTCCATTTTGAAAGATAAAATTTATAAAATTTCAAAAAGTGGGTATTACTATTCATAACGGCTAGTTTTAATAATATTTTAATAGCATATCGTTGTTTAGTGAAACTCGATATTGCGTACAACACAAGCTATCGAGGAAGGTCGCGATTGCGTGCAAAGCAAGCCAAGATAGTTTTGTGTGTAGTTAAATATTCCTTTGATGATTTATATAACATAAAAAATATATTTCTCATAAAAATCTTGGGTGTTACATTTATTTAGTATGGGTGACCCTAATAAGATTATATTCCCATGGATTATCTTATGTAAATCATACCAGATATGGATAACCTTAAAGGTTAGAAAACTATATCTTACTATATGATTTGGGGTATAAGTTGTATAGATAACCCTAAAATTTAGGCGATAGGATAAATGAAGTTAAGGTAATGAATTAGATTAATTCGGTCAATTTATTATTCTCTCAGCTATTCAAGATTTATATATGATATAATTAATATAAATTTCTATCTAAATAACTAAATTTTTGTAGGAACACTAAAGTGGACTAAATACTTAGGTAAATATGGATCATGATCCATTAAAATATATGAGTTAAGTGGTTATCATTTTAGTGGGAGTATATTAAATTAAATTCCTTATTGGATAATATTTTAAAACAAGATACTCATTTGAAAAATAATTCTATTTTAGATTAAAATGGTAATAAATATAATGTCAAATATGAATTTGAGATCGGTATTGAAATGAGAAAAAAATTGTAGACTCATATCGAGACTTGTAACTTGTTTTCAAGTAAAAAAAGAAATATTTCATGTACTAAAGAAACCTATTTTAGAAAATTCACTTTCTAATATAGCTAAATAAGAGGGAAAATATTATTATAATAATAACTAGATGGATTCTCTTGATATCTCAATGTTTATTCTTATATCCATGTAACCAAAGTTATATAGAATCATGGATGTGTATAGGATGATAGATAATTATAAAAGGCTTTATTAGGAATAAGTAATGCCTAAAAGATATAAGAAATGTTTTTAGACTTATACTGGACTACACATCTTGATCAATTAGATTTTATTCCATCTACATTTTGGTCTAGTCCAAGGGTTAACGCTATTTTTTATCTTGGGTCGTGTTGAGTCTCTGTAAACTGGTACCCTTGGCATATCAATTTAGCTAGTTCCATTTTTAAGAAAAGAAGTAATGGTAGGTGTTTCTTTATTTGGAAGTCATGGATTGCGGGATTTGATTTAAGGGGAAATTATGTGGCATAAGTTTCAATTATTTTTTAAAATTTATTATTTTTATTTCATAGGATAATGGATTTAATTTTATGAGTAAATATAATCTGAGGTTCATTTATATATATATATATATAATAAAATATATTATAATTAATTAAAAATATTATAAATAATATTATGACATTAAAAAATATATAAAATCTTGTTTGACCACCTAGTAAAATTAGATTGACTAATCCAACCATGAACCGCTCCTCTCTCTTGTTCAATGGGTAGTCTAGTTCTAATAACATTGGATACGGGGTTTTAAAGATTATTTTTTGGTGTAATATAGTAGGGGAACTTCATTTTTTTACACATGCTCAATATGATTGGATATATAAATAATTTAGAAAGGTTGGGTTTACATTTAATATTGGATATGGATGTGGACTTGATATTTGGATTATTTATTGAGATATTTCATTAATTCATGATTAATTATAACATGAATAATTTTTATAAATCATTACTTGATTTCCTCAAAATGTTGAGGGTTTTTTAGCTAGAATTTCTATCTCAAGACCCATTATTGTGGTAAAATGGATACTGTTAAATGTTTTAGCTAGAGGTAAAGGATGAAATTATATGAATAATATATAAATACATATAAATATGTCATAAATGATGGGAAATGTTTCCATTATAGAAATACTGGTTATTGGAAATATAATTTATTAAATACCTAAAATAGTTGAGGAAACATATTGAATAATCCACTTTAGGTATTTATAATATATAAATAAAATAATCTATTTATGTCTTATGGTTATATGATTCATATTATAAATTGAACTATTGTGCATATGTAAAGATAATCATAAGTAAATAGGAACTGATAAATGTATTTGGAGGTCTATGTTTGAGAGAGAGAAAATGAGTTTTCATTTTGGAGGAATTAGTGCATTTTTGTGTATGTGAAAAATTTTGATATGTTATTTTGTTTCATTATGTTTGATAAGAGAAAATACTTGTGATTTCGGTTAGAAAATAATCTTTGTTTCTTTAATGAAATGAATTTGGTTTCAAACACATGGTTTGGGATCAAATAATCCAATCTATAGCACAATAAGAAAAATAAGATAAGGATAAAACTATTAAGATTTAGATAAATTTGAAATTAAAATATTTTATATTAGAATTTATTGAAATATGAAAATATATATATATATTTAATCGATGGTATCATATTTTCATAATCAAATAATTCTCTAGATACAGTTATGAAAATAATTCATATCAGATATGGTCTTGAATTTATTTTTTGAAAATTTTAAGAAAATTACATGTGTTATTTTCATTCGTACACAAAAATTTTGTGTATTTAGAATAATAAATTTAAGAAATATATTTTCTAAGAGACCAATGGGATTAGAATTGAACTTACTAAATTTTAATCCCAAATAAATAAAAGTGAAATAAATATTGAATTCCAATATAAAGTCACTAAGTAATTTCAATGTTTATCCCAAGTACTTGAGAATAATTTAGGATAGTTGGAAAAAGGAATCCCTTAATAAAAATAATGTTAGTATTTTTTACAAAGATGTTTGATCTCAAATAATAATTGTATTTCAAATTTCAAAGAATGAAACTAAAAAATCTATTATTTATTGTTTCAAATGGCATAATATAAGTACAAAGTTAACATTAGATGTTATCGAGAAATGTTTTTGGATAGCTATTTTAAATTTTATCACCATTATCCAAACATATTCATTGAAATATACCACTTAATTAAATAGTTCAGTGGTAAGGATTATATTTTTTTTCGAATGGATTCATGTTGATGTTTCAAGAATTACATGTTGGTGTAACATGTTTTGATAAGACCGCCAAAAGAAGTAAAACATATAGTCATTTAAGGTTCTTATAAATTAGGTTGTGGAAGGATTAACTATTATGTATATTTATATATATATATATTCTTAATTTTTTAATATGATTAAAGAATTTTAATATACAAATGTATCATGTTATTTCATTTAGATAAATTTTCATATTATCATTCATTCATGTACGCTTCATTTTTAACCTAAGAGTTGGATAGTAATTAACCCCTCATAGGTAAACCTATGAATTACCATTAATAAATTATTTTAATTTAAATATATTTATTTTGATAATATTAGTGTGATTAGGGGCTCATATACATGGTTTACTCGTGAAACAAAAATGTGACTTATTTTTGGATTGAATTGATTGAGTATACCACATGGAATGTCATGAATAATATCATTGGTTTACTTTGGGTGAATGTTTAATATTAATACTCATTTCTTGAGGTTAAAAATTTACCCTATATATTAAATTTTATACTTAAATTCATTTCTTATGCTAGTATTGAGACTGAAATAGTCATTGGTTTTTTGGGTATATTGTTAATCATGATGTGAGTTTTTCTTAACCAAGATAGGATCTATCATCTTTTATGATGGGTATAACATTAATTCCCTCTATAGATTAGGACCAAGAAAGTGTATATTCATGCATAGTTTTGTTACATGAAATGTACTCATATACTGAATGAATGGCATGTGATATATTTATTCATATTAGTCAAAATTTACTAGAATATTTTAAAATGTATGAGTTTGACTATATGGGATTGATATCCTTCATGTATCATGGTTGTACTCAATTTCTTATATAAAGGGAATGTATTATTATACATGATGTATGGAGATATATGTGGTAGATGTTTGTATAAACATATATGAGTTTGATGAGGATAATGTCAGATTCCTTTAGGGTCGGCTCACGAGTAAGCCCAATAATCCCTTAGGCTTGGGAAACGCCCCACAATTAGGGAAAAAATGCACCCCACCCTCTTATAGCACCCATTCATAACTCTGTAAATTTATCTTTAACACCACACCCTAAACTCTTTTAGGATATCAAGTGTAATTCACTTTTTCGTTTTGTTTGGTAAAATCCTTTAGGAAATAATGACTTTTTCATGATAATTAAATGTAACTCCTTACATTTTTCCTTATCATCACGTATCCTAAACTATTTTAGGAAATTGATTGAAAAACACTTTATCTTAAACTAGTATAATAGTGATATCCACTTTCTAAATGGTAACTAAATATAACACTTTAAATTTTTCTTTATCATCAAATATCTTAATCATTTTAGGATATTAATTGGAAATCACTTAAACTTAAGATTGGTTTTATCATTTATTTTTAATTTTGAACTTCTCCAAGTCCAAACAAACTTCCACTAGCCTCTTAGACACTATATTCTTTTCAGAATATCTTTTTAAGATACACAAATCATTTTGTGTTCAGAATAAAATTTATTTCCTTTTTTCAAAATATTTAACAAATAAATTATTTTTTTTATATCATATATGTTATTCTATGTGTTATTAATATTATTATTTAAAAATAATATTTTATTAAAATATACCACTAATGGGTTTCAATAACACATTCCCATATATTTTAAAAAATAGTCGAACAAACATCTTTATCCTAAATAAAACACTTTTTAACCAAATTTTAATCTCAAAACATGTTTTAGAAATCGATGAATCATAAACCATGTGTATGCAATTAATCATCTCATACTTGTTCACAATAACTCTTTGTAACTAAAAAAATTCACTTATCACATAAGGGAAATGAGATGTAGATACACATATTTTACCTAGATTCATTTAATCTTAATAAAATATTTTACATTCAAATCCTTGATGTAGTAACTATTTACTTCATCTCATGAATATAAACTACAAGATCAATCAATTCTTCCTTTTATTTTAAACTCCTATATATTTATAACATTTTGTAAAATATAGAATTCGGTATCAGATACCTTTAAAAATGATAGAATTAATTTCTATAAAATACATAATTGACATGGACATTCCATGGAGTTTCACAAACTCTTTTAGGTATATCTTGGATAATATAATAATATTTAATTATTACTATTCCTACCCAAAAACCCTAGGTTTCAATGTCCTTGATTTTCTTCTTGAAGAAACATTATTGAACTTGTCAACCAACTATTATTCTTTCAGTTTGAACTTTTACCTACTTGTATTGTCCATACAATACTATAATCCAGAAATCATATGCTCAATTCATTCATTCTCAACACTTTGAGAATATTAAGTAAAATTTTATTGAATTTAATCATATTGTCATAGAATTTCCAAATATGACAATAGGATAAATTCTCTAACCCAAACAAGACATTTTTACTCTCCCCTTAAATCATGTAATAGAATTAAAAAAATCATAACTATGTGTATAAAAAACACATCATCTCATTTTATTAAACACATTTTTTTATGTTCTTCCCAAGAGAAAAATGAGATAATAAACTTCTTATTAAATGTTCAACCAAACTTGAAGTGTCCAAGTTATCAATGCATCAACTCCTTTTCTCCCTTACTTGAAAGAGATCTACAATCTCTAATCTTTAATTCTTTTCTCTTTATGATCTTTTTTATATTTAAAATACTCATAAATTATATAGTTTATATCTTATATCTATCATGATAATTAAATTTATTTCTATAACCATTAATGAATCAAGGAATCCTTTAGTCTCACTAGGTCATTTAATATATTCAATAATATTAAATATCATTTTATATTCCCAATCACATCGAGTACATGAGTGGAGACTAATATTACTTTGGTTATTATGAATATAATCCCATTAAAAGCTTAAATAAATCACTTTATCCTTCCATAAGCATCCAGATTCACTTTTTTTAACAACTTCAGCACTTGGTTACTAAGGAAGGAACTATTTTGACATATATAATTTTTCCTTGATAACTTTTTCTTAAATCACCAATATTTCTTAAGAAAATTTTTAAAGTTACTAGTATTATGAGTAACTTATATTAAGATTATTTTTTCAGGGATAGAATATGAAGTTTCGTTTTATGATGATGATGATGTTGATATTATCTATAATTAAATATTTTATTATATGAGTATCATGTTTTATTAACCATTTAATAAGTAATTTTATTAAATTAGATCCCACTAAAATGAGGACCTCTTTAGTACATTGTATATATTAGTAGAGAAATATTCATATTTCACCAAGTAATGAGTCCACTTGGGAATTCCTCTCATCACTTAATTATTTAGGTAGGGAATCATCCCAGTCATTTCATATATGATTCTTAGATATTTGAGTAGATAACTCTTTTTCCAATCCATCATATGGATAATCTTAACTCTATTCCTCTTGTATCTTCCCCAAGGGTTTCCCAATTTTGTGTAATCCAATAAAAGTGACAATAATAGACTAAAAAAAGGAAATCCAAGGGTACCTTGATTTGGAAGAACCTACCCAAGGATTATCCAGTGTTATCTATCACTTTATGTCCTTATAAAAGATAATTTAGGGGCACCCTATGAAGGAAGAACCTACCGGATTAAATGACCAAGGTATTAATAAGAACCATTTTGGAAGGAATAACACACTTAGTATTTTAAGGAGATTTTATTCTCACCATTTAATATCATGTTATTCCCTTTATGTATGCAGGATCCTAGTAATTTAGTTTTGAATCATATTCAATCTACCAAATCAATATGTTCAAGCCATATTGATGTGTAACTCTTTACATAACTCAT
This sequence comes from Viscum album, assembly GCA_963277665.1. Classification (NCBI taxonomy): domain Eukaryota; kingdom Viridiplantae; phylum Streptophyta; class Magnoliopsida; order Santalales; family Viscaceae; genus Viscum; species Viscum album. The sequence continues at coordinate 1,702,967,613 of OY728141.1, read as the reverse complement.
AATATTTTGTTACTCATCCAAAATTATGATTCAAGTATATTCATACATATTTGAATAAATCATATACATAAGGTACATAAAAACTTCCTTTAAATTTATATACTTATATGAGATTGAAAATATCTACATAATTAATTCCAAACTGATAGATAACCAACCTCATTCACCATCCTAGACAAGGCATAAGACTCCAAGTGGGTTGATAGTTTGACCCTAATCCCCTTTACCCAAGGATACTTTACTTAAGAGAGAATCTAATTCATCATAACTCTAAAACCTAATATATAAAAAACTATATTCAACAACTAAATTCAAGATAATAACATAAATTAAAAACTAATTTCAAGCTAGATGAAAAACTAAATTCATTATGGAGTCAATTCTATCAGGTAATGAAATGAACTATTTAGAAGTAGTTTGATAATTAAACTAAATCATACACAATATTTAAATTTTATAAACAATTTAATAAACATGAATATAGTAGGTAATAACCTTTTAAATAAAAGAACAATTTAAATATTTAAATATGAGATAAATATTTATTAAAAATTCATAAATAAAATTTAATTATAAACCCTTTTTAAATTTCAACTTTCAACATTATGGATATTCCATAATTTTGAATATAAACATTTTATATTCATTACAATACGAACTCTTTCATATTTATCATTATATGACATTTCCAATTTAAATATATGATATTTTTATGAATTATAAAAAATTTATAATCCAATTTCTATAATGTAAGCATTTTACGTAATCTAAATATCATATAAATTAATCATAATTTAAACCTTGATCATATCGATCATTAAAACACGTTTTTATGAGACTTAAATAATATTCAAATAATTACCCTTTAATTTGAAAAATTAAAATGAATTAATTATGAAAAAATCCTAGTTTAAATATAAATATTTTATATTTTTTCCTTATTTTTTAATTTAAAACCCTTTATTTATTAATTTATTATGATTTATAAATAAACACTTTTGTTTTTATAACATAAGTCATGCCATATATTTTTTTAAAAGTAATTTTAAATATTATCTTTTAATATTTGGTAATAAAATGTTTCATAAACATTAAATTAATTATAAAAATTTTATAATTAATTAATTTATAAACCTTTTATAAATTAAAATATCTCAAAATACCTTTTATAATGATTTATAAACATTTTATAAATGATTAAAACTATTTAATAATTCAAAAACTTTTTTTAAAAAATGTTTCTATTTACCCTTACTCAAAACCCATATTCTATGTAAGGGTAAATTCCTTCTACCCTTAAGTAGAAACTTTTTATAAGGTTAAAACAATTCTAGATCCCTTTCATAAGGGTATACATACTCTACCCTTATACGGAAACTCTATGTAATGGTAAGAACCCTATGTGAATTCTTTACATAAGGAAAATTTATTATATTCCTTCATGTGACCTTCTAAAACCACTATGTAAGATTAATACCTTTACAAACCATTTGTGTAAAGGTAAAAATGAGTTTACCTTTATGAAGACCCTTTATGTAAGGGTATCATGTGAGGGTAAGTAGTTGGTTACCTTTACGCAGCTTTAGGAAAACCCAATTACCCTTACGTACCAGCGTATCGTGTAAGGGTAAACAATATCATACCCTTACGTAACCCTTTACTTGTAAGGGTAAGATCATGCAACCCTTATATAGAAGGGTTTATATAAGGGTAAGTCGAGATGACCCTTATATAGACCAATCTATGTAAGGGTCAAGCATTGGTTGTCCTTATGCATTTCATCTGTGTAAGGGTAGGGATTTAGTTACCTTTACGTGGCCCATCTATGTAAGGGTAAACCCTTTTGTGAAGTTGGATTTCTAGAAACATGAAATTTCTCTTCTTTTCAATTTCTTCTTCATTTCTAGGCATGATTTCATAAATCTAAACTTGGATCCCTCTTATTCTACTGAATGGTTTTAAATAAGTCTAATAAAAATTATCTTAGGGAGTGAAAGTGATTAAAACCCTTTTCAAATGATCTACATGCAAGATAATATTAAACCTATATAAAAAATGAAATGAATAACATGTTGTAAATATGTGTACCTTGTAATAAATAAACCACTATGTCATCGTCAAATTCTATCACATGATTTTGATAAATAACATTTAGTGGTAAACATAATCAACCCACCTCTATAGTACATCCATAGGCTAATCTAAATCACATGTTGTACATGCATGATTCTCCTTTCTCCCATGATGTGTTAGCATCTCAGTATAAAAAATAAGAATAAGAATAGAGTTACGTGTTTAGAGTTCATACAAGAATAATGGAATTCACCATCCACTTCCATCACATGATGGAAGTTAAAGAGGCAATTTTTGGGAAAAATTCCCTCTTGGTAACTTCGTAGTGTTTTTGGATTGATTGTGTTTGTTGAAGAAGAAGGTTGACAAGGTAAGTTGTGTAGTTATAGTGTGATTTCTGACTAGGTAAGTTTACAAAGCTTCAAGATAGAGATATGAAATCTATAGAAGTGGTAGAGAAAATTACACATACAAGGTGCCGCCATTTCCAATTTTTTTCCAAATTCTTGGGGTCCAAATTTGGAGTAAGGGACAAGTTTTAGGAAAGATGGGTTTCTAATAATACCTCACTAAAATATGTAAAAGGCATGGAATTTGTGAAATTTTATTGTCACAAAGGTTTGGAGATTCATGAAATAATATTTTTGTGAAAGATGGATTATGTGAAAAGTAAATATGGTAAGTTATGCGGCTATGAAAAGCTTCACGAATGGAAAATTTTCCTAAAGTTTGGTGAAGAAAGGTAGTTTCACATCCATGAATGAAGAGTTTTGCAAAAATGTATTGATAACCTTGAAAGATTCAAAAATGGGAGGCAATGTCTACAAATAGATGGATACCCCCATCAATAAAGGTGAGGAATCCTTAATGAAAATCCAAAGGCTCTAAATTCATAAAGGAATTTCACAAAATATTTCCTTTAATGAAGGATTCATTAGAACATTATTTTCATAAAGGAATTAATTTTCCCAAAATCTTATAAATTTTCATGAATGGTTGTGATTTTTATAAAAGGAAAATTTTCATGAAGTTTTGAAAAATTTTGTTAATAATTAGGTAATTTCATGAAAGTTGAGATTGAGTTTTGTAAAATTTATTTTAAGCAAACCAAAAGGATTTTCCTAGAAATTTGGTGGTAAATAGGTATTTATCATGTGTATGAAAGTGGAACTTAATTATGCACCAAATGAGGTGTAAAAAATATTGATTTAAGTAATCAACAAAATATTCTTCTGAAGGAATAATGATCACACTTCAGTTGAGAGAGTATTGAGCATTCAAATTATGAATATTAATGAACAATTAGGGATAGTGATTTCACTCCAAAATTTTTAATAGTAGTTTTGTAACACCCTATTATCTTCCTACCAGTATTCCTTGTCTTTAGTTTTTGGTTTCCATTTTTGTTTGTGTGCTTCATGGGATTCTCAGGAATGGAGATCATTTATTAGATAAAATGTCATAAATTTTGGGGATGTATGTTTGTTTTAATGTAATGTATTCTGGTTTTAAGCATGAAAAAGTCATTTTGAGGTTCTCCCTGAGTTTAGAGAACATTGGAGGTGGTTTTGGGGATTCTGAGAAGAACTAAGGTGAAACACTATCTACTGGACATTTACATGTTTTGTAATGGGATTACACACCTTATATTGTTCGTTGGGAATATGTCATGAATATTGTACAGGGAATTAAATATTTACATGATGTGAATTTTTTTCACATCATGTAATGGTTAAGGTCTGTATTTTTATCTGAGGTGATGTGTTTTTTTTGAATCTTTTTAATTTGTGGGATTATATGTTATGTAATCATCACACCTAGTAGTTTTAAGTGTGATTCATTCCTTATTTGTGTTTCATTCAGTCCACATCCCTTCCTCCCAAACCCCTAGGTTAATTTAGTCAATTTTGGGGGTCTCCACTCCTTTCAAAACATTCTTTAGTGATTGATCATCATTGCAGTGGTAGTTCATATCTCTAGGTAAGAAATAATTTTTTTCCTTATTTGCCTTTGGTTGTAGATAAGGAGTTGGCTATGGTTGTGGTTCGAATCCTTTATTTATTTATGTTTTCTATTGTTCTTTATAGTTTCTTATTGGGACTTGTCTCTTGAAGTTCAATCTGTGGTTTATTGATCTCTATTGTCGAAGGCGGATTGGGATTCATCATTCTATAGGTATATGAATATATTAAAGGGTTTTTAATTCATGATTTTCTATATGTTATTGATGAAATAGATTATATTTTGTGGAAAGGGGCTTAAATTAAATGTGATAATGGTTTTGGAAATGGTTTTTGAACTAGCTTGGTACATAAGGAACCTTGGGTGCGTTGGGAAATAGACGTAGGTGACCTTAGTGTGTATGGCACCACTGGGGGTTTATTTGTGATATAGATAGACTATTTAAAGACTCAATATTTTCATTGTTTAGGCTTATTTTATTTCTAGTACATATTCCTCTAGTTCATGGCCCAAATGGTGTGCATTGTCTTTTATACATGGTTTATCGCCTGATGGTATATTTCATGGATATTTGATAAAAAGTTTGATTTACCTATTTTTCTTTTATACATGTTATATTTATGTTTGGTGAATATGGTATGCATTTATGGAAAGAAAATTAAATGTTTAAAAGTGGTTTTATAAATTTTTTTATAAATTGGATTACTATTTTAAAACTAGAACTTGTGAATTCTTGATATCAGAACTTGTATAGATTATTTAGTCATATCCAACTGGGCTTTGTGCTCACACCCTACTTTTTCCTTTGTAAATTTTTAGATCTTTTTTTATAGGACACAAGGTAAGGTAAGGGAATCTTGTAGCATGCCGAATTTTCTTTCTCAACATTTCCTTCGTTTTGGGATAGTTTGGAGGTGACAGTCGGTCACATGGAGACTCATTGGTCTAGTCTTTTATATACTTTTCTGTTTTATCCTGTTGAATTGGATTGTATAGATATTTTTGTATTTATTTATTCTACATTATACACTAGTTTTATGTATTGTTTTTTTGTATATGAGACTCATTTATATTTTCCTATTATACCACATCATGTGATAGGCCAACATGGGTGTCTTGTCTAGTTGACCTGGGTTGGTTCATTACAAGTTGGTATAAGAGGGATGCTCATCCTGAAGTGTGTTAACATTTTTTTATTTTGGTTCTATGTCTTGAGTAGATAGAACTTAAGACCAATATAATTTGGGTAGTAAGTGTGGGAGGGTTCCTGACCAGTAACTTTCATGTCTAAATACGATTTACCATGGGTAGTTGGAAAATTTTTACCATGTTTGATACTTGGTGTTTGAGGTCATTTTAATATAATGTATGATATGTTTATTTAAATGGAATTATTATTTTCCTAAGATTTAATCCTAGTTTAAATAATTCATGATTTTTTTAAATTATTAATGATTTAAAGATTTGGTATCAATACCTTAAGTTGGTCCTATGATTTTGGAATCCACTGGAAACTGATTGGTTTTTTTCTTGTGATTGTTAGACAATAACTCCTAGAAGAGCTCTTCAAAATCAAATAGATAAATATTTGAGATAGGTTTTACAGGAAAACCCTTTTGTGGACCCTTATTTGGTATAATTAGTATTCTGCACTATTTATACTCTAGGTCAAGCAGGTGTCGAGAACTTTAGATGAGTAATGGATCACAGATCGAAATTTACCAAGAAGCATCCCCATGTCTTCCATGGTGACAAGGGGCCACAGGAATATGAAGATTTCCTTTAGAATATTGAGAGGATATTCAAATTCTTAAAGACTCCTAAGGAATCTAAGGTGGTTTTTTTCACGTATATGTTTGAAGGGCCAGGAAGGAGATGGTGAGACTCTATTGAGAAAACTATATTGCATTAGGATCATACCTGGACTTCTTTCAATAATATCTTCAAAAGTATATTTTATCCTAAGATATTACATGTAGTGAAGAATATAGAGTTTTTTAAATTAGATTAGGGAGATCATACCATTCTGGAATATTCCACCCATTTTGCAGATTTGGTGCACTTGGCACTAGAGCTTATCACTAACAAGTACCTGAAGGCTCAGAGGTTTGAGTTGGGATTGGGGTGGTATATTTATTAGATGTTGATTATCATGGGCCTTCCAACCTTTGTAGAGGTTGAAAAATCATCTTTGGATGAGGAAGACATAGCTGGGAAGATAGGTTTGGGTGGAGATTCATTTGGTGTAGTTGTTATCCAGGGTGTATCTTCTAGCCATAAAATGAAGCACAAAGGTAGCCAGTTTTCTTCAGGACCAGTTTTGGGGGATTTATCTAGACAATAGTAGATTTTTTTCTATCAGTTGTTGAGTCAATAAGGTTTCCTTATAACTTTTCCATTCCTCTATGTTTTGAAAATCACAAACACTCTTTCTTAAGGAAAATTATGTTTTCCCTAAGAATTATATTAATAAGGAAAATTTTCCTTCTCTAAGGAAATTTTATCCTTACCTATGTTTTCATTGTTCTTTTTATAGACTCTCTAAATCTAATTCATTTCATTTCTAAGTCTAAAATTTGGTTTCACATTCTAAAACCTCAGAATTTTATAGATACTTAGATATAGATTATTCTATTTTTAGGTTCCAAATTGAGGTTCTAAATTGTCTGAAATTTAGGTTCCGAATTCTCTGAAATTCAGACTCCAAATTCTCTAAAATTCAAACTATGAATTCTCTAAAATTTAGACTCTAAATTATTTGAAATTCATATTCTTAATTCTCTAAAATTCAGACTCTGAATTCATCAAAATTCAGACTCCAGATTCCTCAGAATTCAGACTCCAAATTCCTCAGAATTCAGACTCTGAATTCCTCAAAAGTTAGACTCTGAATTCCTCAAAATTCATACTCCGAATTCCTCAGAATTTAGACTCTGAATTCCTCATAATTCAGACTTCAAATTTCTAATAATCCAGATTCTGAATCCATTAAAATTCAGACTCTGAAAACCATGGAATTCAGAATCCAAATTCTTTATAAAACAGAATCCAAATATCCATGTGTTATAGACACTGAATGTTGATTTTCTTAGATTCCAAATTTTATTTTTCCTTAGACTCCAAAAAATAGTTTTTTTTAAGCAACCTTATTTTTCCCACACTTACACTTGTTTTGAAATAATTTCGTACAATTTTTTTCTAACTAACTGTTGGTTGAGTGACATGTGTATAGGTCCATCCAAAATTCAAGGAAAAATATGACTATTGGAGGAGGGACCTAACCATTGGGGAAGTGCCTATAAATAGGAGATCATTTGAACGAGCTCAATATAGTTCCAGAAATCTAGAGACCACATGCTATTAAAGATATTTCAAGAGAGAGATACTCTCATTCCTTGTGCATACTGAACACCTTGTTTAGATTTCTTTGTGAGAATCTGATTTTTGTTGTGTACAATCGTGGGATTTTAGGGATAGGAAGACAGAGGTGTCGACTACCTTAAATCTCGAGGACTTCTAGGGATAGAAAGACAGAGGTGTCGACTACCTTAAAGTTTGAGGGCTTGTGGGGAGACAGATTCTGATATTCCTATTGAGGGCTTACCCTAGTGTGAGTAAGACAAACATTCTTAAAATTATAAATCAAGGGACCTTTATCCAAGGTTGTTGGATACCCTACTCTTTGGGTTAAAATATTTTATACTTGTTACTTGTTTTGTTTCAAGTTTATTTACACTATATTTTGATAAAGGAATAAAGTATAACCTTATTATACTTTCTTATTCTTTTATATACTTTGATATTATAGATTCTATACGCTTTAAGGTAGAATATTTTCCTTGTAAACTTTCCTTAAGTTTCTTTTCTAGAATCACTTTTCCAGAACCTAGCAATTTTATAGAACTAAAAGTGGTCTTGTGAATTTACCTTGTTTAACTTTGTTAAACATATATTTCCTTAAGGTTAAATACGAAAGTTTTTTAAACATACAATTCACCCCCCCTCTTGTATTTGAGAATCTTCATCATTATTTTGATCCTAAAATTGGTATCAAATTAGGTCTCTGAAATACTTATATTCACATATAAGTATTTCTTTCTCAAGTTTCCATTATTCTAAATATTTTCCTTGATTAGGAATTTTTATCCTTGTTCATAAACATTTTCTATTAACAAGTTTTCGTGGAAAGAAATTTTCTTATAGAATGGCAAGAGTGAATTTCAGTTCGATTAACAATCTAAATCCTACTAGACCACCTATATTTTATGGGAATGATTATGAGTACTGAAGAGATTGTATGAATACTTTTTTTATTAATATGAGAGTGGACAACTTTCTCATGCTCACTAGAGACTACAATATTCCTGACAAGGAAGTCAGAACCTTTACCAATCAAGAAAAATCATAATATAAACTAAATTACAAGGTACGTAATAATTTGTTGTGTTCCATGACCAATAATATATATAGTCATATTTTTTCTTGTGAAGCTGAAAATTGTATCTAGAATAAATTGAAAGTTACTAATTTTGGTACATCAAAAGTTATAGAAACTAGAAGAGTTGTGCTTAAAGCAAAGTATCATGGATTTTTATTTCCTTATCGAGAACCATTATGCAAGGTATAACAAAGTTTTATGACAATTATTAACAGTTTACAATCTATGGGTGAGAAAGGTCTTGATGATGAAACTCGTGTGGACAAGATTATAGATATCATGCCTAATGAGCGGGAATCTAAGAGAACAACTATTGATGAGAATAGGAAAGTATCTTAAATCACTCTTGATGAGGTTTTTGGAACTCTTCTTAAACATGAGACAAGAATGAAGAGACATGTTGATATGAATAAGAAGAATAATGGAAATAGAAGTGTATCCTTTACTACTAATAAATCCAAGACTCCTGAAAGGATTATAAGATCCAATTCTAAGAAAGTTACTGTTTTATCTGAATCTAGTGAAAGTGAACATTATGATAATGAGCTATCTAATCTTACTCTATGTATTAACAAGATAGTTGGAAAGAAATACTTTCAGTGTAGATTAAAGAATAAAGAAAGAAAATACAAGAAAGACTTGGAAGTCACTTGCTATGAATGCAAAAGTGTAGGGCATATAAGACCATATTGTACTATTCTTAAGAAAAAGGATAGAAAGGAAAAGAATTATGAGATGAATAGAAAGAAGTACTATAAGACTAAAGGGAAGAAATTCTTGAAAGCTAATGACATCTGGAGTGCCAGTGGTGGTGACTCATATAATGAATCCTCGGAGTATGAATCTTCTAGTCAGAATAATATTGGTCTACTAGCTAAGCTGCCCATTGAAAATCATTTTCTAATGGCCAAGGTACACAATGCCAAATCTATTACCAATGTTTCCTGAATGTAAATTATATTAATGATAAATATTATGAATATTCAGATGATGAGTCTTCCTCATCAGAAGATAATACTTTACCTTTTTATGAAGAAGTGTCTAGGTTTGATAAACTTCTTGAGAATGAAAACTTTAAATTCAAGAAAAAAACTTGATAAGGAAAATTATAGAATTTCAATTTTAACTAAATAAGTATCATATATTTCTAAATATCTTGATAAGAAAACTTTTTATTTTGAAATTATTTCAAAAAAAACTTTAGGAAGTTAATTACAAAAAGGATAAACTTTCTAAGGATATTGAAAATGTAATTTCTAAGAAAAATATTTTAGAGAATAACTCTATTTCTAAAACTAATGTTTTTGAGGATAAAAACTTGGTTATAAAACTAAAGCTGAAATATTTTCCTTGAGGAAGTGTCTGTAAAACTTTACCTTTGGTAAGGAAAACTTTGACAAGATGTATTCCCAAATTTGGCCTATAAGGAATCGTTCTGGATTTGGTTTTACCCAATCTAAACTAGTTTTCAGTAATAAATATTTTGTTCCTCAAAGTGCTCCATTATGCACTAAATGTTATTGGTGTGGACATTGGTAAAAAAGTTGTTCCTTAAAAAAACTCAATCTTTAGGTTTTCATAAATAGTATTTTTCTAAGAAAATGTGGATACCTAAAATCTTGCTTTCTGAAATTTCCAGATCCAAGCAAGTTTGGATTCTAAAATTATAACTCTATTATTTTTAAGAAAATAAGGAAAGTACCATTAGAAATACATAGTACATGGATAGTGGATATTCTCGGCATATGACTGGTAACAAAAAAATTTTTGAAAAGATTATCAAGACAAAAGGAGGAAAAGTAACTTTCGGAGATAATTATCAAGGAGAAATTTTTAGTATATGTAACATCATTCTTCTTGGAAAAATTTTGATTTCAAATGTTTTATTTGTTAAGGGTCTTAAGCACAACCTCATCAGCATAAGTAAATTATTTGATGAAGGATACCTTGTGAATTTTTGGAATGACAAGTGCTTGGTACACAATTCCAAGGAAGAGTTTAGTCTTTCTGCCCATACGTAAGAGAACGTATACACACTAAACTTATAAGACCTTAGGATAGAAGATCTACCTTTCCTTAGTGAAATAGAAGATCAATATTGGTTATGGCATAGAAGGTTGGGACATTGTAACCTTAGGAACCTACGCAAACTCTCAAGAAAATACTTGTTAAGGATCTACTGAATCTTAGATTTGATTCTTCAAATTTTTTTGATCCTTATCAATGTAGAAAGCAACATAAATCAAGTTTTAAATCAATCTATGAAGTCTCAACTACTAATTCATTACAGTTAGTTCATATGGATCTTTTTGGAACAACACAAACTGGAATCATTGGAGGAAAATATTATGTATTTCTCTTAGTTGATGATTATACTAGACTCACATGGGCCTACTTTCTAGTAAAGAAATCTGAAGATTTTTCTTATTTCAAAAGCATTAGAGCCCAAGTTAAAAATGAGAAAAACCTTCCATTGATAACTATTCATATTGATCATGGAGGATAATTTCAAAATTCAGATTTTGAATCTTTTTTATAGTAGAAAAGGTATTACTCATAACTTTTCAGCTCAAAGAACTCCTCAATAGAATGGTGTTGTTGAAATAAGAAATCAAATTCTTCAAGAGATAACTAGAACCATTTTGAGTGAATATTCTATATCTAAACACTTTTGGGCTGAAGCTGTAAGTACTACTTGTTATATTATAAATCGAGTTTTAATTAGACTTTTTCTTAAAAAAACCCTTACGAATTGTGGAATGGTAGAAAACCTAGACTTTCCTACTTCAAAGTATTTGGTTGAAAAGTATTTATTTTTAATACTAAAGATAATTTACATAAATTCACACCCAAATCTAATGAAGAAATTTTCTTAGGCTACTCCATAACTTCTAAAGATTATAGAGTTTTTAATAAAAATACTTGTACTCTTGAAGAAATAGTGCATATAAAATTTGATGAAACGGATCCCTTTGTTTTTAAAAAACCTCAAATTACATATTTGGATGTGTTTTCAAAAACTGATTATCAACCCTTGATAGAAAATCCTTCTGATAAGGAAAATTTTCAAGAAAGTATTTTTGAAACATTTAACCTAGAAGATTTCTTACCATATATTGATGAATAGGTTTTACAAAACCCAAATCAGTTGTTTTTGAAGAATCATCCCAGTGATAGTATCATTGGTGATGTAAATTAACCTGTGAGGACTAGAAGTTCCTTAAGAAATGAAGTAGAACATCTATAATTCCTTTCCCAATTAGAACCAAAAAGAACTGATGAAACTTTAGGTGATTATGATTGGATTAAATCCATGCAAGATGAGATAAATGAATTTTAAAGGAATAATGTTTGGACCTTGGTTGAAAGACCTAAGTAAATCTCTATTATTGGAGAAAAATGGGTCTTTAGAAATAAGTGTGATGAAAATGGAATCATTTTGAGAAATAAATCTAGATTAGTTGCTAAAGGATATAATCAAAATTAAGGAATAGACTATGAAGAAACCTATTCTTCAGTAGCTAGACTTGAATCTATTCATATTCTACTTTCCTTTCCATCATTTTTTATTTTCAAATTTTTTTAAATGGATGTAAAATGTGATTTCCTTAATAGATATGTTCAAAAAGAAGTTTTTTTAACAAATTCCTAGATTTGAATATGCAAAATATCCCGAACATGTTTTCAAACTTACCAAAGCTTTACATAGACTTAAAAAATCTCCTAGATCTTGGTATGATAGACCTACAATATTTTTGCTTCAAAACAACTATGTTGAGGGAAATGTTGATCCAACTCTTTTTATAAATAAAAATAAGAAAAAAAATTATTGTTCAAATTTATGTTGATGACATTATATTTGGTTCAACTCAGTAATATTTAACTGATTCTTTTGCAAATCTAATGAAATTTGAGTTTGAAATGAGTATGATGGGTGAGTTAATATTTTTCCTAGGTTTTCAAATATCTCAAAAACCAGAAGGAATTTACATATCTCAACATAAGTATATTAAATATCTTCTTAATAAGTATGGATATAAAAACACCACGAGTATAAGTACTCCCATTGGTACCTAAAATTCTCTTGATCTTGATGAAGTTGGGAAACCAGTAGATCAAACTTCATTTAGAGGTATGATAGTAAGTTTACTATACTTGATAGCTAGTCATCCAGACTTAATGTTATCAGTATTCGTATGTGCAAGATATAAATACAATCTTAAGGAATCTCATTTAAAGTCAGTGAAGATAAATTTTTTTCTATTTAAAGGGAACTATGGATTTAGGACTCTTTTATACTTCTAGAAATGATTTTGTGTTAAAAAAAATTCAGATAATGACTTTGGTGGGTGTAGAATGGATAGGAAAATTACATCCTGAACTTTTCATTTCTTATGAGATTCATTTGTTTCTTTTTCATGCAAAAAAGCAACACTCAGAAGCACTTTCCACTACTAAAGTTGAATATGTAGCTACTGGAAGTTGTTGTGCTCAAGTATTATGGATTCAACACACACTCATATATTATGGCATGAGTTTTACCAAAACATAGATATTGTGTGATAACACTAGTGTCATTTCCCTAAGAAAAAACCCTGCACATCATTCCCATGAAAAGCACATAGATATTAGGCATCACTTTCTTAGGGATCACACATTTAAAGGATATATCATTCTTCAATTTATCAGAACACAAGACCAACTTGCTGATATTTTTACAAAATATTTACCCTCTGATAGATTTGAATACATTAAACAGAAGTGAGGAATGATAATCGTAAGGTAATATTCTATATTAACTTTTTTTGAAACTAATTTCCTTACATTAAGAAACTCTTTTTCATAGGTGGAGTATATTTTCTTTGCTAATAAAATTTTTCATAATCAATTTTTTTTTGTAGTGAAATGTTTTCTTGTAATCAAAATTTTTCTTAGTGAAAATTTTTCATAATCAAAATTTTTTATAGTTAAAATTTTTCGTAGTCTAAAAATTTATAAATTTCAAAAAATTTCTTTACATAAGAAAGATTTTTGGAATCTAAAAGTTCTTTAAAGAGAATTTACCTCATTACTGATAATTTTTCTAGCAATCCAGAAGGTATGTTACCTTACTTAAATTTTCATAATCAGATTTTACTTTCTGGTATCTTTCATTTTGTATTAAATTTTTCAGATTTACTTTACTTAAATATGAATGTTTTACCTTAAAAACCTAAAAATATCAAAACCTAAAAAATACCTTCTTCGGATATCATCTCAACCATCAGATCTAACCAAGAGTGTTTCCACCGTTGGATTCTTTTGGGAAGTTGAACTATCGCCTCAAACGCCTATATAAATGCCCCTATGATGGTTGTCCCACATAAATTTTCAAGCCTTGGCGTGCTGAATCTATGCTCCTCTTCTTAAGGCTTGTTCCGAATCTTTGGATTTTCCTTAATACCAAATGTCTACGGATGCTTCTCCTCAGAATCAAATGTCTTCAGTAAAATAAATATCTGAATGGAAAATATATAGAGAAAGGTTAGTTGATCTAAATTTCTTTTCCAAGTATGATTCTATTATTTCAAAGAATATCAAGTTGAATGGTTTGGAGAGCTTATGTGTATCTAAACTGAAGGCACAAGATCCGGTTTATCCGGAGTTGTTGGTTGAATTCTATGAATCCAAAAGTTTCTTCAATGAAGGAGGGAGAGACAAGTTTTAGTTTAAGAGCTATGGAAAGACCTACTCCCTTTCCTATCGTAAGTCTTCCAACCTGATTGGAATTCCATATGAAGGTGAAGCATAATTTTTTACCCATAAGATACTATATATATCAGGATCATTCAATAAGGAAAAGTATTTAGAGTGCCTTATCTTGAAATAAGTGAAGACTCTGAAGATTTTTCATCTCTCTACAAATTTCTAGATTCTTCATCTATAGGTTCAGGTATTTCTCATTTCAAGAAAAGGTGATAAGGATACCCTAAATAAGAGTGATATTTATGATTTGGACTTTTTGGTGAATCTCAGAAAGATTAACTTGGTGAATTATGTCTTACTTACAATCGAGAATATCAATAATGGGTCTCTCAAATTGAAAATTATCATGTATTTGGTTATTATCTCCAATATTATTGTCCTTTGTCTAGAATCGTTTAAAATCCCTTGCAGTTATAAGCCACGTAATTTCAAAGTCATGTTTCTTATTGATGACACCCTCATAAGAATGAAGGTTGGTTTTTCCAGTGAATCTGGAGAATTTTATGATTTTTCTAAATCTGAAATAGAAGCTTTATTGAAGAAAATGGAAGTGGATGAGACTTCCAAGAAAGGAGGTAAGAAGAGGAAAGTGAAGGAACTATAATAGAAAGAAAAATCTTCTTTTGTTAAGGAAACTCAATCAGTACCACATAATCTAAAGAAGAAAAAGACTTATCCGGATGAAGTGGTTGCTAAGTGGAGAGAAGACAAGAAGAATAAGAATGAAGGGGAGCCTATTTTTGGATTGGATATTGTTGAGGAAAAATTATTAAAGTTGAAGGTTGCTGAGGATCTTGAGAATCAAGAGAAATAAAAGAAGAAAAAGAAGAAAATATCTAAATTTGATATTATTCAATCTCTTCTCAAGGATGTTGAGAAAGCCTCTAAACAAATCCAAGTACCAGAATCGTTTTTGCAAGAATAACTCCTAGAGACTCTAGGAAAGAAGATGGTGATTTCAGAACTAGAAAAATAAGAAGAAATAGCTCAGGTTGATGAAGTGGAAGTAGAAGAAGAATAAGAAAAGGAATAAGGGTATGACACTGATGATGTCATTAGACAAGTCAAAGAATATCATGATAAGGAAAGTCCCTCTAAAAAATTGTCAATCAGAGCTTCTCAAGATGAATCTTCAAAACTTTCTACCCTATTAAAAGAAGAAAAGGGTCAGGAAGAAGTGAATAAGCCATCCAATGATGAAAGCAGCAATCAGGAATTCATTCGGCCAAATGATCTTGTGACTGATGCTGAGAAATAAAATATTGAGGAAGATAAAATAGTTAAACTATCAGATAGTGAACATGAGTCATGAAAAGCATCTGAAATCATTCCGAGAGCCGATAAGGGAAAGAAGGTGTTGGTTTATACACCTTGGAAATCTGTTGTGTCAAAGAAAATTGTTGGTGGTCCATCAATGATAAAAGCTAAAGAAATAGAAAAAGAATCATCACCAACCAAACAATATGATTCTGAATCATCCTCTCTTGGACATGACTTTGTATTATAATCTTTTAAGAAGCTTGTTGATACCATTCCCTTGTTTCTCAGTATAGAATCAAGGTTCTAGATGCTTTAGCACTTGTTTAACTAGAAAACAGATTCAGTTACCATGCTTATGGATAAGTTTTTCAAGATTGAGTCCAATTTCAAAACCTTTTACATTGGATATGAAGCTCAAAAAAGATCATGAAATTAAATCACAAAGTTTTCAAGGAAAACAATTGGAGATATGAGAATCCTTGATGATTTTCAGGAAAGTTTGAAGGATTATTTTGACACAGAAGATGGAAAGTTCAATGATCTCACCAAAAGTTTTGAGGAAAATCTAAGTCTCGAACAAACAACCTAGAATCAGGAAGTCAAATACTTGAATGAGAAGATTAATTTATTGGATATTAATTGGAAAAGGGAAAGGGATCTCAAAATTGAGTTCGAAGAAAATCTCATCAAGCAAGAAGATCTTTTGAAAGCTCAGGTAGAAATTCTTAAGGCTCAGGAAGAAATGATCAAAGCCTTGGAGAAGAAAAATGAAGATCAAGATTAGCTGCTCAAGCGTGTTGAAGAGGATCACAAGGAGCTTAAGAAGCTTAAAACAATTGTAAATAAGTTGATGTATAAGGAGAAAGAATGATAATTTTTTCTCAATCTGATCTTTTGTTTTATTTTCTTCCCTGTAAAAATTTTTCCTATCATAATGAAATTTTGGTTTTTCTTCATATGTTCTTTTCTATAGTACTAATATTTAAAGTACCATTCATTTTTTTCCATTCTATTTATTAATTTTTGAAAATCACAAAGGGGGAGAAAGTAATGATATAAAAATAATACTAAGTAAAGAAGAAAATTCCCTAAGTAAGGGGGAGTATATCTAAAGGGGAGTTTACTCAAAGAATATTTACTTATGCAAGTAAAAGCATAATATCATTAAGGAAGTTGAGAATATGATACTTATGGATTTCAAAACCTAAGGGGGAGTTAGTCGTATTCACTATGATCCATATGTAAAGGGATATAAGTTTTTATTTTAATCTCATAAAGGAAAAGTTCTAAGTCTTTATATTCTTTTTTATAAGGATGTTTTTTCTTTCCAAAAAGGAGGAGATTGTTGATTCAATAAGGTTTCCTTATGAATTTTTCATTACTCTATGTTTTGAAAATCACAAACACTCTTTCTTAAGGAAAATTATGTTTTCCCTAATAATTATCTTAATAAGGAAAATTTTCCTTCTCTAAGTAAATTTTATCCTTACATATAATTTTCATTTTTCTTTTTTATAGTCTCTCTAAATATAACTCATTTCATTTCTAAGTATAAAATTTGGTTTCACATTCTAAAACATCGTAATTATATATATACTTAGATATAGAGTATTCTGTTTTTAGGTTCCAAATTTAGGTTCTGAATTCTCTGAAATTTAGGTTCCGAATTCTCTAAAATTCAGACTCCAAATTCTCTGAAATTCAAACTCCAAATTCTCTGAGATTTAGACTCTGAATTCTCTGAAATTCAGACTCTGAATTCTCTAAAATTCATATTTTAAATTCTCTCAAATTCAGACTCTGGATTAATTAAAATTCATACTTTGAATTTCTTAGAATTCATACTTCTAATTCCTCATAATTTAGACTCTGAATTCCTCAAAATTCAGACTCTAAATTCCTTAGAATCCAGATTTTGAATCCATTGGAATTAAGACTCTGAAAACCATGGAATTTAGATTACAAATTCTTTGAAAAATATAATCCTAATATCCATGTATTATAGACCCCAAATTTTGATTTTCTTATATTCCAAATTTTATTTTTTCTTAGACTCTGAAAAATAGTTTTGGCTAAGAAACCTTATTTCTCCTAAACTTACAGTTGTTTTGAAACGATGTCGTAAAATATGTTTCTAACTAACCATTGGTTGAGTGACACGTGTAAAGGTACCTCAAAAATTCAAGGAAAACTATGACTATTGGAGGAGGGATATGACCTTTGTGGAAGTTCCTATAAATAGGATCTCATTTGAATGAGCTCAATACAGTTCCAGAAATCTAGAGACCACATGTTGTTGAAGTGATTTCTAGAGAGAGAGACTCTCATGCCTTGTTCATACTGAACACCTTGTTCATATTGCTTCATGTGACTCTGATTTTTACTGTGTACAATCAAGGGCTTCTGGGGACAGGAAGATAGATGTGATGATTACCTTAAAGATCAAGGACTTCTAGGGATAGGAAGACAGAGGTGTCGACTACCTTAAAGTTCTAGGGCTTGTAGGGATAGAAAGATAGATTTTGGTATTCCTATCGAGGTCTTACCCTGGTGTGGGTAAGACAGACTTTCTTGAAAGTATAAATCAAGGTACCTTTATCCAAGGTTGTTGGATACCCTACTCTTTGGGTTAAAATATTTCATACTTATTACTTGTTTTGTTTCAAGTTTATTTACACTATATTTTGATAAATTAAGAAAGTATAACCTTCTTATACTTTCTTATTATTTTATAGAATCTGATATTATATATTTTATACACTTTAAGGTAGAATCTTTTACTTGTAAAATTTCATTAAGTTTCTTTTCCAGAATCACTTTTCCAAAACCTATCAATTTTTTGGAACTAAAAGAGGTCTTGTAAATTTACCTTGTTTAACTTTTTTAAACATAGATTTACTTAATGTTAAATATGATGTTTTTTTAAACATACAATTCACCCCCCTCCCACCCCTCTTGTATTTGAGAATATTTATCATTATTTTGACCCTACGTTAGTGAGGTAAGATTATTCATACCAATAAAAATTGTGAAGAGGCTCCCAATACTAGTCACCATTGTTTACAAACTAATCATTTGAAATGTTTTTGTGATAGGTTGTCCAAAGTAGTAAAGTTGGATCCACATTCACCAAGTTCTTGAAGGTTTTTTATAATTCTCCAAAGGGTGTTTTTCCTTATCCTCAGGCTCATGGGGATGTTCATGTGGCTAATAAAACTTATTGGGGATATGAAACTAAATGTATTTATGTAGCAAAGTATGCACTAGAGGAATTTGAAGCAAGGTCGGCTACCATTAGAGTTATGGTGTTTATTTCATCTTCTATGGAACTAGATTCATTTGATACATGTGATACTCATTATTTTATATCATTAAAGTTAGTTTACATGTTTGGTTTTGGTCACACCCAAATTTACCCAAGTTATAAGGGTTAATCGGTCACTTGCAGTGTGGCTTGGGTTGTCGAATCCTTAGAGATCTAATAAGATCCTATATAAAAAAAATATAATAGATGGATTTTTAGCTATTAAGTGTCCAAATTTGTGTTGATTTTAAATAGGTTTAAGTGAAAACTAATATACTTAAGTGAATTCAATTTAAAAGAAGGAGTTGATCCTAGTTTATCACTTGGGTGGATTGGATGCATTCCTTTTTCAACTATTTCAATTTCTTATATTTGAGATGGGTTCATTTAAGAAGATCAAACAACATCATCACTTACTGGTTTAATACCTACACACCCTAATACTAATCAACTATACACTTAGAGGATCAAAGTTTTGATCACTCCAAGGTAAAGGTTCATATTATCACTTAAAGTGTGTGGCCTTAAATTCAATAAGGATGAAGGAGTTTAAGGATCATCAACAAAACTATCAATTAAAATAAGTGATTATACATTAATGGGGTGAGAATAAAATCCAATACAGTCCCTTTATACTCCCTTAGATCAACCCATAAGTGGTTTATCCCTCTATTGATGTTATGGTTTCAATGAAAGTGGGTAGTAGAATCATGATGGTGGAATTAAAGAAGGAATAAACAAAATTGAAATAACGATCACTCCACCATTGTATGGAGAATTTCACAGGTTTTGGTGTGAATAAGTTCAAACCATGAGACAACGATATAAACGGGACATGAAAAATACTATAAAATGAGAAGAAGAATAAGTTTTATAAATAAACTAAGGTGAATTAGAAAAACTTACATATGAAAGCACAAAAATGACAATACAAAATGACAGCATAACATTACACTTGGAAATAAAACAAGGCATCCTCTACTCCTTCACCACCACTACCTTAAATAGGCATTTTTGAAGCCTTGGGTAGAACTCCCAATAGTAAAAAGCATCCCACTTGAGTATGGTAGGCCTAGGGTGGTGGAAAGTAAGGGAGAGTGGACTTCTTCACCCTTGACCCGAAGTGGCATCCAACTTGCATCCACCGAACAGAGGCACCAAAATGACCTTCTAGATGGCTGAATTGAAGTCATCCATAGAAGAATAAAATGAATCCCCAGATTTATCCTTACATACTATAAAATTTTATCCCAAATAATTTTTTTTTGTGATATATGATTGAAATGGTGGGATGTTTTTCTGGACTGCAGAATCTAGCCCAGAATTTCATCTTCAACTTGGGCCATCTATAAATCCATTAAAACGTCTAAATTATCTCTTATAAGTATTTTATGAAATGTTCCCATTGATTTAATATATATTTAGTTCAATTTTAATAATTATTTTTCTTGGATCTTGGCCGCTATAGTAGTTTTATTTGGATTCTGCCCAGTTTACTTCACCCAGAATGTTGTTAGTTCAAATCTCACTTTGGTGGTCTTCTAATGTGAATATTAAAGTACTATAAAAGTATTAATTGTTCCCAATGACACCAAAAACCTAGAAATTAAATATGAAAATAAAATCAAGATCATTGGGTATTTTATATGGTGTTCAAAAATGTACCATGTAATAGTGCATTTTAAGAAGGACTTACAATCATAATGTGAAATGATGTTTAAAGTGTAAAATGAACTAAAATGGTGTTTATGAATAATTAATCATGTGAATATTAATATATTAACAATGAAAATTAGCCTCATTCAATGTCTAATCAAACCCACCAACTTGAGTTTTTCTAGTTCTCAGCAAAATATATCTCAACAAAATGAAATTCAAATTCCCTTTTCCAAAAACATTTTAATACACAATGCTCGCCAAAAAAACCTCATACCAAACAATTATAAAACCCATAAAAATCATTTAAAACAATCTAGGTCCAAAATCATATCCCAATCCCAAGATCATTCCTTTGTTAAAATTCATTTCCACATTTCATCTAATTTCAATTAAGCATGATGA
This sequence comes from Viscum album, assembly GCA_963277665.1. NCBI lineage: Eukaryota > Viridiplantae > Streptophyta > Magnoliopsida > Santalales > Viscaceae > Viscum > Viscum album. Next base: position 1,702,946,770 of record OY728141.1, on the reverse strand, counting down.
AGTGTTGTGCGTCACAATAGACATAGGGATTCAACTTTATTAAAGGTAGAAAAGATGGAAGCGTTACATGGAATATAATTTTAATATTAATATGAGTATTCATTTTTTCTATTTTTTTAATTTTTTTTATGTTTTTGTTGTTGTAATTTTTCCATGATAATTGAAATTGAACTCAATTGAGTCAACCCATGTAGCAAGATTTTACCGATGACTCTGAGGCTCAAAGACCTTAGGGAACCAAGTGAAGCTCACATACTCGGGCATCATCTTGAGTTTACTCAATCAAAAAAAATTTAAATTACCACAAATAGAGGTAAAATTTCCAACTCTAGGCCATAAAAATATGGAGTTATGCTCCCCAAGTGCTGAAATCCACACATTAGGTCAATCCATTGCTCTACGCGCAATTGATTTTTTTTTGTCCTGATTTTTTTGAATACTCGTGTTAAAATTAAAATGATCACCAAACTTATACCATTTATTATGGGACCCCAAGAACTCAAACTAATACCCCACAATCTAGAGGATGTACGTTGTGTTTTTTTATAAAATGGATGAACATATAAATGGTGAAAAATCACATCGGATAACCACACTTTCTAAAATCTATGCATGTGAATTTAAACTTTCATTAAAATCAAAATCAATGCATGAAAAATTATTTGATATTCATTTTCAAAGTGTGGAATGTGTATTATCATATTCAAGGGTAAAGGAAATTTTCCTTCCACACATTTTTTATACACACCAAAGAAATTTTTTTCTTTCTTTTCACCCCCCCCCCCAACTTAGAATAACAATATCCCTAGTGTTTAAAGAAAAGAAAACTTAGAATGGGGTAGAGGAGTGGAGTTCAAAGAGGATATTGAAAATGAAAATAATGTAATGAAGTCACCTGGTAGTTGAAGTTTATGTTCATGATTCTCCAATTTAATCCTTTGATATCCATGTCACTCACAGAGTTCCATAGTGGAACAAGAAAAAACAAACAAACAAACAAAAACAAAACAATATATATATATATATAATAAAAAAGTAAAATATAAGTATATATACAAAAATTATAGAATAATGAATCATTTGTAGAATCGAAATAATGATGTAGATGCTCAATATACAAGAGGGGGGTGAATTGTATACTTTAAAAATTATTTTGGAACCTTTAAAGTTGGTTACAGATAACTATGTTTTCCTTATACAAGGAAGATCTAAGTTTAACAAGGTTAAACTAAGAAGATTCACAACACCTCTAACATAAATTGTAGAATTGGAACTAGGGTTTACAATATGATATTCTACCTTAAAGCGTATAGAATCTAAACTATTCAGAGTACAAGTGTAAGGAAATATAATAAGGTTATACTTTCCTTATAATACAAAATTGCAGTATAAAAACAAGTAGTAAAACTACTAGTAACAAGATATAAGTCTTTTGACCCAAATAGAAGGGTATCCAACAACCTTGGATAAAGGTCCCTTGACTTATACTTTCAAGCAAGTCTGTCTTACCCACACTAGGGTAAGCCCTCGATACGAAGATCGGAATCTCTGTCTTGCTATCCCCGCAAGCCCTCAACTTCAAGGTAGTTGGAACCTCTGTCTTCCTCAGCAAGGAAGCCCTCGAACTTCAAGGTACTCAGCACCTCTATCTTCCTATCCCCGGAAGTCCTCGAATGTAATCACCAACATTCGGAGTCGTACGAAGCAATCTGAATGAGCAGTTTAGTACGCACAAGGCATGAAAAAGATTCTCTCTCTAGAAATCACCTTAACAGCGTATGGTTTCTAGATCAATCAACTTATTTCATATATCACACATATGTTGTGAGATATTTCAAATGAGCTCCTATTTATAGTCAAATTTCCAACGGTCGGCTCCCACCTCCAACGGTTATATTTTCCACAAAATTCGGAGGGACCTGTACACATGTAACTCATCCAACGGTTAATTAGAAACAGAATAGACGACATCATTTTATAAAAAACCATGTATAACTGAATGCACGACATCATTTTGAAGCATATGTAAGTTAAAGATTATTAATATTTCAGAGTCTAACCAAAAATGAAATTCGGAGTCTAAGATAAGAAATTTTCAGAATTTGTTTTATAGGGATTCGGAGTCTAGTTTTACCAGAGATTGGAATCTGTCCTTGCTGAGTTCAGATTCGAACCAGTAAGTAGTTCGGAGTCGAACTTCTTAATATTTTGGATTCGAACTACTTAAGAATTCGAAGTCGAACTACTTAAGAGTTCGGAATCGAACTTCTTAAGAGTTCGATGTCGAACTACTTAAGAGTTCGGAATCAAACTACTTAAGAGTTCAGAGTCGAACTACTTAAGAGTTCAGAGTCAAACTACTTAAGATTTCGAAGTCGAACTACTTAAGAATTCGAAGTCGAACTACTTAAGAGTTCGTAATAGAACTTCTTAAGAGTTCGGTGTCGAACTACTTAAGAGTTCGGAATCGAACTACTTAAGAGTTCGGAGTCAAACTACTTAAGAGTTCGGAGTCCAGAATTCAGATCCTTAAAACAGAATACTCCAAAACTTATCATTATATGATTCCAGGATTTTGGTTAACAATCCGGGTTTTTCAATTAAGAAAAATATTGCTAAGTATAAGAAACTCTGGGTTAGGATAAAATTTCCTTATAGAGGTAAAACATACATTTTCTTAAGTATAAGGTGTTTGTGATTTTCAAAACAAGAAGGAATGGAAAAGTCATAAGGAAAACCTTATTGACTCAACATCATTATAAGCCATAGGTTAGTGGAAAGCGGGTTCCTATGTTTACCTTTAGTCTCAGGATCGAGTCCCCGCGGCTTCGTCGGTTGTGACGGTGTTTACCCCATGACCTAAGACATTTCCTTTTAATTTTTTTAATTATTATTATTTTTATTATTTTTCTTTTAACCTAAAAACACATAAAATAAAATAAAATAAACTGATGATACATTTTCTTCTTTTTAAATCTCTATGTAATGTATTACTCAGGGATCACACCACGTGACACAAATGAATACAACGCTCCCCTTTCATACCCATCCGTACTCATAATAGAAGAACATATCAACAGTATAAGGTAATATCATATTTAGAGTTGATTGATTAATTAATTTTTATAAATATCAAAGTGATTCATTAATCCTATTTAAAAATTAAGGAGGATTCACAATGATTGGAAACATAAAAACCACAGGTTGCCTCCCATGCAGTGCTTTTGTTTAACGTCGCTAGCTCAACTTAGACCATTAATTATTTAATTATTTTCCTCATATAATGTTGGTTCACACAATTATTTATCAACTTCATGTTTTTTTAATGGTTCAATGAATGGTTTGACTCTATGACCATTAACTTTAAAATTTTGACCATTGGTGGGATCTTGAATTTATATAGCCCCATGGGGGTACACCTTATGCACTATATATGGACCTGAACATCTAGACCTCAACTTTCCTAGGTGTAAATTAAGTTTATAAATATACAAAAGAATTGGTTTACCCATTACAATGTGTTTGTTTTTAATATTTCGAGATTGGTAGTATTTTACTTTAGCTTTATTAATCCTTGAATTTTCATAAGCCTACATCCTAAGTTCCTCAAGTTCATTGAGATATAATTTCCATTTTGTTTCATCTAGTGAGAGGTTATAGTTAATTTTCTTAACTACCCAAAAGTCCTTATGTTCAATCTCCACTATAAAATGGCATGATTTACCATAAACCAAACTATATGGGGACATTTCTAAAATGGTTTTAAATGCAGTTTGATAGGACCAAAGAGAATCTAAGATTTTTCTCAACCAATATTTCCTAGATGTATTAACAGTTTTCTCAATAATTTTTTTGATTTCTTGATTGGATAACTTAGCTTGACCATTGTTTTGTGGGTGGTAAGAAGTGGAAACTTTGTGATAAATTCCATACTTTTCCATGAGTTCTGAGAATTAATGATTTCAAAAACGAGTTCCATGATCACTAATGATAACCCTAGGAATTCCAAATATATAGAGGATGTTTTCCTTGAGAGATATAATCACAATTTGATGATAATTAGATTTTGTAGGAATGGACTCAAACCATTTTGAGACATAATCAATAGCTAAAATAATGCACAGATATTCCCTAGAGTTTGGGAAGGGACCCATGAAATTAATTCCCCAGTAGTCAAAGATTTCAATAACTAAGATGGGAGTTAGTAGAATTTAATTCCTGTTTGTGATGGACCCTACTTATTGAAACCTGGGAAAACTTTGAAAAATGTGTAGGAGTCCCTTAAGAGGGTGGTCTAGAAGAGACCACACTGAAGAACCTTAGAAGAAGTTTTCTTATAGGAAAATTGGCTTCCACATGACTCACTATGACAGAATATAAGGATGGAATCTTGTTTAGATTCTAGGACACACCTCCTAATGACTTGGTCATGGAAGAACTTATAAAGTTATGGATCATCAAACAAATATTTCTTGACATCAGAAAGGAATTTCCTTCTAGCTTGAGTCCCTAAGAATTTTGGAATGACTCATGTAACTAAGAAGTTGGCTATGTTGAAATACCAAGGGTAGTCACTCACATAGTATAGGTGTTCATCAGGAAATGAATCAGACACATAAAGGTGAGATAATTCATTAAATTCTATCCTAGAGAGAGATTATCATCTATAAAATTTTCAACACCCTTTTTTCCTTGATTTTGGGGTCAAATTCTTGTAAGAGAAGGACCCACATAATCAGTCTAGCCTTAGAATCTTGTTTCTGGAAGAGGTATTTCAGTGAAGAATGGTCAGTGAACACAGTGATGGGGGATCCTAAGAGGTAGGACCTAAACTTTTCTAAGGAAAAAAACATAAAGTAACTCCTTCTTAGTGGTGGTGTAGTTGATTTTGACTTCATTTAAGTATTTTCTTGTATAATCAATCATATAAGGAGTTTTATCACAACATTTTCCTAACACATATCTTAAAGAAAAGTCACTAGTATCACACATGAGTTTGAAATTAAGGTTACAATTTGTGGATTTCATGATGGAATGAGATGAGATATGATTTTAGGTTTGATAATGAACCCTCAAAAATTTCTGTCCAAATAAATGGATCATCCTATAATAGAATACCACAAATGGGATGAGAGATTGAACTAAAGTTCCTAATGAATATTCTATAAAAACTAGAATTTCCTAATAAAGACCTCTCTTCCTTGATAGTTTTGGGTGATAGAAGGTGAAGGATGATGTCAACCTTGGTTTATCGACTTCAATCCCTCTACTTGAGATTATATGGACAAGGACTAGTCCCTCTTTAACCATGAAATGGCATTTTTCCCAGTTTAGGACCAGATTATTTTCTTCACATATTGAAAAAACTCTCTCCAAATTCCTCAGACATCCCTCAAATGTATCACCAAACATAGATAAGTCATCCATGAAGACCTCTAGAAAATCCCCTACCATGTCTGATAAGATTCCCATCATGCACCACTAGAAGGTTCTAGGGTCATTTCATAACTCTAATGGCATGTATTTGAAGGCAAAGGTGTTGAATGGATAAGTGAATGTAGTCTTCCCTTAATCCTCTAGAGAGGCCTCAATCTGATTGTACCTCGAGTAACCATCTAAGAAATAGTAGAAGGCATGACCTTCTACTCTCTCAAGGACTTGGTCAATGAATGGTAAGGTTAAATGGTCCTTCTTGGTAAAATGATTTTAGCTTCCTATAGTCGATGCAAACTCTCCAGCCACTACTCACCCTAGTTGGAAGAATCTCATCATCCTTATTAGCTATAACTATGATTCCGAACTTCTTTGGAACCACATGGATTGGGCTGACCCACTCACACTCAGTTATGGGATAGATGATACTAGCTTTTAATAATTTTAGAAGTTCTTTTCTCACTACTTCCATGATATTATGATTGAGTCACCATTGAGGTTGACGACATGGATTTGAATCAGATTCTAGAACAATCCTATGAGTCCCAATAAGTGGGATAATCCCAAGAATATCAGACAGGGTCCATCCAATGGCTTTCTTGTGTCTCCTAAAGACATCTAGAAGCATCATCTCATGATTTGATTGAAGAGAAGAAGAAATGGCAATATTATGTGTTCCATTTTCTCCTAGGAAGGCATACTTAAGTGCAGTAGGAAGTTCTTTCAATTCAAGATCATGTTGGTTAAAAAATTTAATAAAATATTAGGACATTGGTTCAAGATCAATATCTTTTTTTAGAGTTTTAGATAGGATTGATTCTCTATGTGTAGAAGTTTCAGCTACTGGATTTTTTTTTATCAGTGTTAGGGAAGGGAGTTGGAGTGGTCTCTATGAGTGTGGTTTCCTGAAAGATTTCACTAATTGTTGGTCTTAATATTTTATTATAGGAGAAATCTGAAAGTGATTCTATCTAAGGAGATAAACTTCTTTCATGTGAACAAAGGAAATTAATCTCATCCTAACTTAAACATTCATCAAATATTACTTTATGTTCTATGGATTCATTATCAACACTTCCTATCATGTTTACTTCATGAATATCCTCAACATCCCCTATTTGTGAGCTTTAATTATAGATGTTCAAGTCTAGAATCATGTTTCCAAAGGTGATGGTCATGTTTCCATTTCAGAATCAGATAACAGAGTTGATTGTTGCAAGGAAGGGGTGGCCAAGGATGATTGGGGTTTGTTCCTTATTGCCTAAGTTTGGATTATTTTCAAGGACAACGAAGTTATTAGGGTATATGAAGTTTTCTACTTTTACCATAACATCCTTTAAAATCCCCTTTGGAACCCTAATGCTACGATCAGTAAGTTGAAGTGTGACAGATGTGGGTTGGAGATCTTACAGTCCTAACTGAAAGTACATAGCATAGGGTATGGGATTTACACCAACACCTAGGTCACATAAGGCTTTGAAAAATTTGTTCTCTCATATTTTAACATTGATGTAAGGGAATTTTGGGTCTTTCATCTTTGGTGGACGGTTTCCTTGGATTGTTGTAATAACATTTTCTACAAGAAGGAATTGGTTATTATGTGAGAATTTACTTTTAAATATGCAGAGGTCCTTTAGGTATTTTGAGTATGCATTAATGGTTTGAATAGAATCAAGGAGTGGAATGTTCAACTTGACTTGTGAGAATATTTCCCTCAATGTTTCACTCAATTTAGTATTGGTTTTCCCCCTCATTCATTGATGAAATGGTGGATGTTGTGGGATTGTTTATTAAAGAGTTGTTTCTTTCACATTGTTGTCATTTTTTTTAGTTTGATCATGTGGTTTATTTAAATTTTAATTAGAGTTTTAAGCTTCAAATGGTTTCTAAATTATTTTTTCAGGTTTCTCAATTGATTTCCCACTTCTTAAAACTGTCATAGACTTTATTTTTTCATGATTTTTTTTATTAAAACTTAAATATCCCCTTGATGTTTGTTGTGGAATTTCCTGTGTATGTATGGGTTCCTTTCCATTTTTGATGGTTTGAAGTTCTTATTTAAAGGAAGATACTTTTGAGTTCATTTTCTCCATTTTTTTACACAAATGTTCAAGGATTGGGAGAGGGAAAGATTGGGAGAGGGCTTGTGTTGGTGGGTTTATCCCAATAGGATACTTTGGTTGTTGGATGGGTTGTTGGTATTGTATAAGAGGATGTTGGTATTGGACTGTTTATGGTTGGAATTGGTTATGTTTTTTAAAATTTTATGTGTAGTAGGGGTTTGGTCCTTGTGGTTCGATAGTTTGTTGGTTATCTTTCTAGTGGAAGCCTGGGTGGTCATTATACCTTGGGTTGAATGTGTTTTGGTATTGTGGATTTTAGAATTTTAGGGCATTGACTTCAGTAGGTGTTCCTCCTAGAAGAACATCCTTGATGGATAGAATGGTTGGGAAGTTGTCTGTTTTTTGGTTATGTTTGTCACAAATTGTGTAAACAGGGTCTACAGTTGGGATTTCATAGATTTTCCTATTGTCTATCTCTTCAACCTTCCTAGTGAGTGATGCGAGTTTAGCCCTAAGGATTTCCTCTTCCCTAATTATATGCATTCCAGTAGTTATTTTTTTATTTTAAGAATATGGTGATGTTTCCCATGTTTATTTTTGTTCAGCAAGGCTTTCTAGATACTCTTAAGCATCATTTGGGGCTTTTTTTAAAGGTCCCATTACGCATCGTATCAATGAATTGTTTGTTCCCCAGGAACAAACCTTCATAAAAAATTATCACTTGTTCAGTAATAGAAAAAACATGGTGTGGAACCATGTTTAGGGTGTCTTTGAACATCTCCCATGTTTCATAGAATGACTCTCCCTATTTTTCGAAAAAAAATTGTATTCTCTTTTTAAGTGAAATTGTTTTGTGCTGGGGAAAGTATTTTTTGTAGAATTATCTTTGTAATTGGTCACAAGAGTTGATGGATGATGCTCTCAAATTTTTTATCCAATTTTTATGTTGATCCTTTAAATACAAATTAAATATCTTCATCTTAGCTGATTATCAGTTGATATGGGGGACACATGGTTTCTATAATGTCATTGAACTCCTTAATATGAAGGTAAGGAATCTCGGACTCCATTCCATGGAATGTGGGAATATGGTTTAGGACATGGGGTTTAAATATGTAGTTGGAATATCCTAGGGAATTGTGTCTAATGCATGAGGGTTCATTGGTCCAGGCAGGTTTGAGGTAGTCATTCATGGTTTGATCGACTACATTCCCTAAGTTTGGGGCAGCCTCATTTGGATTTCCATTTTGGTTCCAACCCGGGTTTATGAGTTGATTTATATGAATACCCTCCATTTTAATGGGATTAATTTTTTACTCTGAAGTATTTCGGATATTAGGATCTAATGTAAAGAGTTTATTTGGTGTACTTGACTCCCCAACCATAGGACTTTCTACCCTAACTAATCTATTTGAGTTATCGCGGGTGTAGGCGGACATGCGCCAAAAGAAAAAAAGAAATAAAGGGGAAAGATAATAGAATTTGGGTGAGAATAGAAGAATGGGGATGATTAAAGAAGTTTTTTGGTATAAGAAACTTACTTGGTCCCCAAAAATGGTGCCAAAATTTGGTCTCACCCAAATTTACCCAAGTTCTAAGGGTTAAGCGGTCGCTTGTAGTGTAGCTTGAGTTGTTGAATCCTTAAAGACCTAAAAAGAACCTATATACACACAATCTAAGAGTTGTATTTTTGGCTATGAATTGGCCAACTTTGGGTTTATTTTATATAGGTTTAAGTTAACACTAAGATACATAAGTGAATTCAATTTAAAATAATGAGTTAATCCTAGGTTATTACTTGGGGTGGATTGGATTCATTCCTTTTTCAACTATTTCAATTTCTTATATTTGAGATGGTTTCATTTAAAAAAATCAAACAACATCATCACTTAATGGTTTAATACCTAAAAATCCTAATACCAATCACCTATACACTTGGAGGATCAAGGTTTTGATCACTCTAAGGTAAAGGTTCATATTAGCACTTGAAGTGTGTGGCCTTAAATTTAATAAGGACGAAGGAGTTTAAAGATCATCAAAAAAATTCTCAATTAAAAGAAGTGATTATTCATTAATGTAGTGATAAATAACATACAATAAAACCCCTTTCTACTCCTTTGGATCAACCCATAAGTATTTTATCCCTCCATTGATGCTATGGTTTCAATAGAAGTGGGTAGTAGACTCATGAGGGCGGAATTGAAGAAGGAATAAACAAAAGTGAAATAACAATCACTCCACTATTGTGTGAATAATTATACAGGTTTTGGTGTGAATAAGTTCACACCATGAGACAAAGGTATCAACATGAAATTAAAAATACCAGAAAATGAGAAGAAGAAGAATTTTTATAAAGAAACTAAGGTGAATTAGAACAACTTACATGTGAAAGCACAAACATGACAATACAAAATGGCAGCATAAAATTACACTTGGAAATAAAACAAGGCCTCCTCTACTCATTCACCACCACTACCTTAAATATTAATTTTTTAAGCCTTTGGTTAAACTCCCAATAGTAAAAAGTATCCCACTTAAGTATGGTAGGCCTAGGGTGTTGGAAAGTAAGGGAGAGTGGACTTCTTCACCCTTGACCTAAAGTGGCAGTCATCTTGCATCCACCAAACAAAGGCACCGAAATGACATTCTAGATGGAAAAATTGGAGTGGTACATAGAATAATAAAATGAATCCCTGTATTTCTCCTAACATACTATAAAATTTCATCCCAAATTAATTTTTTTTCGAAAAATGATCAAAATGGTGGGATGTTTTTCTGGGCTGCAGAATCTAGCCTAGAATTTCATCATCAACTTGGGCCACCTAGAACTCCATTAAAACATCCGAATTAACTCTTGTCACTATTTTATGAAATGTTTTCCTTGATTTCTTCTATCTTCAGTTTAATTTTCAAAATTATTGGGCTTCAATCTTATCTGATACAGTAGTTTTATTGGGATTTTTTCCAGTTCACTTCGCCCAGAATGTTGTTAGTACAAGGCCTACTTTGGTAGTCTTACAATGTGAATATTCAAGTACTCTAAAAGTATGAATTGATCCCAATGTAATAGAAACCTGAAAATTAAATATGAAAATAAAATAAAGATCATTTGGTATTTTATATGGTGTTCAAAAATGTACCATGTAATAGTGCATTTTAAGGACTTACAATCATAATGTGAAATGATGTTTAAAGTGTAAAATGAACTAAAATGGTGTTTATGAATAATGAAGCACATGAATATTAAATATATTAATAAGAAAAATTATCTTGATTCAGTGTCTAACTAGTTTTTCATTCAAAACTTATGATATTATTATTGTATTTTTCAATACCTTTGGAAAATATGTACGAACAAGGTTTCATGTTTCCTCGTGTGTCGGGTAAGGATATCAGACTATGAGGTGATATGGGACCTTTCAGTTCTTGATATTGAAATATTTGACCTAATAATTTTCCATTATTTTATGATCATTGTTAAGTCCTCTATAGACTATTATCACTAGTTTCATTTTATATATTCTGATGGGGTCACTCGTGCTTTTTAGGGCGAGTGGGACTCTAGATCAGGAAGGGTGGGGCCTATTGTTACTTATGATGGGGTAATCTGATGCCAGATTTTAGAGATGTTTCTTGATGTATTTGAACCTTTTTTGGATGGTCAACTTCTTGTATTAGTGTTTTTGAACCCTAAGGTCTTTCCAAATGATTTTTCTAGTTTTCCACCACAGATAGAGTTCATGTTTACTATTGAACTTATCTATGGCATGAATCCCATTTCTATGCCATCTTACCATATGGAGACTACTGAGTTAGTATAACTTAAGTTAGAACTTTTGGATCTCAAGGTGAAGGGATTTATTCATCCTAGCATGTCAACATGGGCTTCACCTGCCATCTTTTCTAGAAATGCATACATGAGTCTCATACTTTGTGTAGATTATCAAAATTTGAATCAGGTGATTATTAAGAAAAAATATCCTCTACCTAGGATTGATGATCTTTTTTACCATATTAGAGGGGAATATTGTTTTTCAAAGATTGGCCTTTGGTCATGGTACCACCAGCTGAGTATAACGACCCATACTTTACATACATTTTTAATACTTCAAAATTGAAGTACACTTATTACAACATATAACAAAACCATGAAAGGACCGTATAGGTATAGTGTCTTTAGAAACTGGGAAACATAAACAACTGGTTCATAAAGCGTCTATATTGTCTCCCATTTATTTCATCATATCTATAGTCCCTTTTGGCATATCTTACTTAATAACCTTCTTCCTGGCCTGGGGAAAGAAAACATACAAAAGGGTGAGCTCAAATTCTCAGTAAGGGTAAACAAAAGAAATATCAATCACATCATATTCATAAGAACATAACATTTTGGAAATCTTACCCTGCAAAAGAGATCAAAATTTCATAACATGGGATAAATCATGGTAGTGAAATGTAATCACAATAATCATAACTTAAAACATGAAGCTTTATGGCATACACACATAATCATAGAGAATCATTTCTTATTAGTCAAGACTCATTGCCCAGACTATCTTAACGTACCAATTCTATTTCTGAACCGAGTTCATTCCTCGTTTCAGTCTTGTTTCACTAAATCAGTTTAACTTGCCGTTCCAGCCATGTCTATCTCATGAGATATAAAATCTTTACTCAATGCATTGGAGGGAGATATAGGTCCCACCCATCTCATAATGATACCATTCTTATGTGTGCCACAAAATCATAAACCATACATCATAGCATAACCCATGTAATAAAAATGGGATTCTTAAACATCGTGACATCATAAAACAATTCATATAAGATAAAGGAATTCATAAAAATAATTCCATCACAACATAATCAAATCAATTTAATAATAGGGATATAAACATAACCCTTTATTATCTTATATGGAAAATAATTTTGATAAAACACTTGAACTCCATTCTTGAGGAAAATATCCTTTCTACTTCAAAAACACATTTCCTTTCTTAACATGTCATACAATTCTAAACTAAAAGAAGTTGATTAAAAATAAACTTGAAAACTTGTAAAGTAATCTTCTTGGAAATAATGTTTTAAAAATCCATTCATGCCGTATAAGTTAAAAAAACATTCTTCTCGTACTTTTGTTGGAAAAGTCAAAAAGTACCTCATACGAAAAACGACAAAAGATTCCTTTCATATCTTTTACTAAAAAATCACCTAAGGGTAAAATTGGATTTAAACAATTGTAGGTGGATGGAAATAATATTTCATATTGAGGAAACATGGATTTGGATGATAAAATACACCCCAGTAAATTCCAAAGTATAAACAATCTCAGATAAAAATGAGATTGTGATATTTCTCTTACCTTAGGTCTGATTTGCTTCGTAAGTGTTTGAACCTCCTGTATAAAGATTTAAATAATGTCACTGACTTATTCCAGAATCATACTCATTGTTATGATATCATATATGGTCATATTCTTAGCTTCTTATTAGTAATATTTCATTGTTACTTGTTATTCGAGTGTTTATTGCTTTTTGTTCTTATGCGTGTTTTGTCGAATAAATTCTTATTCTTATCTTTATGTTATAGATACCTCATTTATAGAATGGTATTAGTGTAATATATATCATATTTATTCACTAAATTCATTTATTTAATCATTATGCAATGAAAATCATGTAGAACGAGTCGCATCACATCGTGGAGATGGTATTCCGTACATACGCACGAGTGATGATATCGTTCCCATGATCGTGGAATTGTATTGGAGTGTATGTATACTATTTAAGAATCAATATAACTTTACAATAATCATATATATTCATTCTTTACACCATTATACCCATCCAAGTAAGTTGGTGGTGGAAAATAGATTACACCACGGCGTGGAGACGGTATTCCGTACGTACGCACGCGCGGTGATTTCATTTTCCGTAGGATGGATAGATGGTGAAATAGGGTTGTTTCATACTTATAATAACATATCAGTATATGATTGATACTTATTTTATTAATTCATAATGAAACAACTAAATAATAAGAAGTGGAAGAAGAAATAAAGTTGAAAGAATCGGTAACGGACATTACCTCTTCTTTGAAGCGCTTCTTTGAGACCTCCTTTTAGGGCACTAAAATTGGTATTTTAAGAAGACTAGGACCTCTAGGATGTTTCTATTGAAGTGTAGAAGAGAAATTGTCAGTTTTTGGCCGATCTTGAAGGCTAAAAGTGGTGTGAGGAAGATAGGGAGGAGGTGCCCTTTTATAAAGGAGGAGAGGGGCACCTTTCGAAAAACAAAAAATATTATTTTATTATAAAGCCATATTTGGTTTTAAATAGCTCCAAATTGATTTATTTCAAAGATAAGGTGGGTATGGGTCTAAATACTCTCATCCAATATAATTTTGACAAGTTTAGTTTACTATTTTAACCTTATCATTTAGATTTAACTTTAAGTTAGATAATTTTACTTTTACCGTGTCTTTTTGTGTTCTTACACTATAAGGTTAATAAACTTACTATAACAAGACAAACTAACCCCAAGTTGTTTATTATTAATATATATAACCTTATATAAGTCATTTGGCCTAACCTTAGATTTTTAGGAATAAAATAACAATTAATAATATAATATGTTTTTTAAAAACTATTTTATGTCAATTTTGACAGTATTTAGTAATTGATTTTTTTTAAATTAATAATAGAATTATTAGTTCTAAAACAGTTAATTAAATCATTAATAACATGTAATATTAACCTATAAAATTAGTGTAATTCATAAAAAGTCTCAAATTACATTTATTTGGGTATTTATAACATCAATTATGTCAATATTTCATTAATAAGATAATTACTGCATCATCTTTGTGTCATAAATAAATTAAATTATTTAATGTCTAAAAATTACAAATAAAATACCATTATTTAGTAAATCTTTTTAGCTTTCTAATGGATATTTATAGTCGAACTTATCTTATGTATAACCCTATATTAAAAATTATTTACTTATTAAACTTTGATTTTAACTATTTTAACCCTTCTTTAAATAAATTAATAATAAATGTCCTAATCTAATCCAAGCGGGTCTAAATGGTCATATGTTTTTTATAGTGTTGTTTTTGGTCGAATTAAACTTATCTAATAGAATTAGAACATGTTCTAGGGTAATAATAATATCATTTTTACCCTTAATTACCCTATTTACTTTTAACCGCGGTAAATAAAAGTAAAAAGTTACTATTCACCAAAAATTATTTTCATCTCATTTAAAAACATTTTACTTACTGACATCAACCATGTCTCTCAGATTTTTGAAATTCCACTCACAGAAGCGGTAAAATTAAGTTTTATGTAAATTTACAAATTCTCCTAGGAGGTGGGTAAAAGACGGTGAAAAGTTCAATAAAATTTTTATATATCTAAAATTATTATAAAATTACTCCAATGAATTACATTGAACTTATATAGGTATTATGTATCAATTTTGATCTAAAATAAATTTAAATAAAATAAATAATTATTTAAATAAAAATTTGGTTTTTAAATAGTAACCCAGTGTTTTCACTATTCATCAAAAATTGAAAGTTTCCAGAAAAATACCAAAATTTCACCCTAGGCTAATTTCGATATTCCGAATCCAAAAATTAAGTCCATTTTGAAAAATAAAATTTAAAAAATTTCAAAAAGTGGTTATTACTATTCATAACGGCTAGTTTTAATAATATTTTAATAGCATATCGTTGTTTAGTGAAACTCAGTATTGCGTACGACGCAAGCTATCGAGGAAGGTCGAGAATTACGTGTAAAGCAAGCCAAGCAAGTGTTGTGTGTAGTTAAAGATTCCTTTGATGATTTATATAACAAAAAAAATATTTCTCATAAAAGTCTCAGGTGTTACACTGAGAGTCTGAAAGGAGGATTTACCTAAGACAATATTTAGGAGATGGTATGGGAATTTTGAGTTTCTATTTATGAAATTTGGTCTAACTAACCTTTATAAGGTTTTTATGGCATTGATGAATGATATCTTTCAGTTCTTAGACTATTTTTTTGTGTTAATGTATGATATTTTAGTTTACTCCAAGCTAGAGGAGGAGCACATATACCATTTGGATATCATTCTGAGAACCTTGAGTGAGCATCATTGATATGGTAAGCTTTAAAAATGTGAATTTTAGATTCAAGTAGTAAAGTTTTTGGGACATGTTATATCTGATAGGGGCAACTAGTGGATCCATAAAAGGTACAGGTAGTTATGACCTGGGAGTGGCCCGGAAATGTGTTTGAAATCTAAAGCTTCTTAGGGTTGTCTAGCTATTATAGGTAGTTTTTTCATAATTTCTCCAAGATCACATCTTCAATGATATCTTTAACCCATAAGGGTGTAAAGTTTGAATGGAATGAAAAATTTCAAATATATTTTGAGGAGATTAATGGGAGGTTTATTTTAGCACCAATTTTGATTCTTTCAGAATTAGTTTTGGGTTATGATGTTTTTTATGATGCTTCTAGTATAGGTTTGGGATGTGTATTGATGTAGGGTAAACATGCGGTGGCTTATGTCTCTTTCCATTTACGCCCTCATAAGAGTAATTACCCTACCCACAATCTTTATTTGTAAATAGTTATGCATGAACTCAAAATATGCCACCACTATCTCTTTAGGGAGTGATTTATGGTGTATTATGATCATAAGAGCCTGATATATATTTTTACTCAGAGGGATCTAAACTTGTGATAGAGACACTGAGTGGAGTATCTTCAGAATTTTTATTTTGATATTTCATATACTCCTGGGAAGGGTAATGTGGTTTTTGGTGCATTGATCAGAAAATTACCAACATAATCCATGAAGGAATCAGCTGAGGAATAGTCTTTGATGAGTTTGTTTGAAGATATGATCTTGGGAATGTAAGAATAAGGTTGGAAGGTATGTCTATCCTCAATGAAGGATGACTCATCATTTGATGAGTGATTTCAACTCGAGTAGATGTCTGGCCCCGAGTGCTAGAGCTTTAGTAAAATCCTTTATGATGGGGAGACCTAGGGTGAGTGGTCTTGGTCTCCCAGTGGAGCTTTGTGCTTTTGTACTAGGTTGGTTGTTTTAATCTCCCTAAGGTATGAGTTTATGGAGAGTGGACATAGATCTTTTCATTTTATGCACCCAGGTACTGCCAAGATGTATCATGATTTGAGACGTAAATATTGGTAATAGGGAATGAGATGGTTACTTTCATATTTTGTATTTTGGTGTCTTACTTTTCATAGAATCAAGGAGGAACACCATAGACCTGGGGTTTTTTGTAGACCTTACCCATTTTGGTATGGAAATGGGATCAAATTTCCATGGATTTCATCATTGGTTTACCATGGACTCCCAGTGGGGAGGATTTGATTTAGGTGATCATTGATCTACTCATGAAACAAACACATTTCGTCCCTGTCAATAAGGTGATGAAGGTGGAAAAACTTGGGGACTTGTATATTTGAGAGATTGTGAGGTATCATGGGGTTCCCTATGTGGCTGTTTCTAACAATGACCTGAGGTTCAAATCTAGGTTTTGGAAATGTTTTCAGGAGGAAATGAGTACCCATATGAAATTAAGCACAGATTATTATTCAAATATGGATGGACAGATAGATATAAATATATAGGTTCTTGAGGATATGCTCCAAACTTGTGTGCTTGATTTTAGTGGTTCTTAGGAGAATCATATTTCTCTGGTCAAATTTTCCTATAACAATAGTTATCATGTTTTGATAAATATGGAACCCTTTAAAGTATTGTGTGGATGACCATGTAGATCTCCCTTGTATTGGTCATAATTGGGAGAGAGGTCCTTGTTGGGGTTGAGTCTTATTCAACAGATGATATAAAAGTTTCATTTGATCTGAAAGAGGTTTGTCATAGAATAGATTCATTTGAAATCTTATGTATACCATCGATGATTCTCGCTCAAATTTACCCAAGAGATGAAGTTAGAACGGTCATTGTGGTTTAGCTTGGGTTATCGAATCCTCAGAGACCTAAGAAGAAACCTATAGACACGTACATTCTATGGAATGTTTTTGGATATGAATTGGACAAAATGGGTTGATTTTATATGGTTTTAAAGGATAACTAACAGATTTAAGTGAATTCAATTTAAAAGAATGAGTTGATCCAAGGTTATCGCTCGGGGTGGATTGGATGAATTACTTTTTTAATGATTTCAATTTCTTATAATTGAGATGGATTCATTTAAGAAGATCAAACGAAATCATCACTTACTGTTTTAATGCCTACACACCCTAATACTAATCACCTATACACTTAAAGGATCAAATTTTTGATCACTCCAAGGTAGAGGTTCATATTAGCACTTGAATGTGTGGCCTTAAATTCAATAAGGATGAAGATGTTTTAAAATCATCAAATAAAAATATCATTTAAAAGAAGTGATTTGCCATTAATAGAGTGATAAATAACATCCAATACAGCCCTTTTCTACTCCCTTGGATCAACCCATAAAATAGTTATCCCTCCATTGATGACATGTCTTCAACGGAAGCGGGAAGTAGACTTACAAAGGTGGAATTGAAGAAGTAAAAACAACAACAAAAAAAGATCACTCCTCCGTTGTGTGATAAATATCACAAGGTTTGGTATGAACAAGTTCACACCTTGAGCCAATGGTATCAAAGTGATAAGGAGAAGAACATAATAATAAGATAAGAAGAACTTTTATTAAGAAACTAAGGTGAATTAAACAACTTACATGAGAAAGAAATGCGACTACAAACACAAAGCGGCAGCATAACACTACAATGAAACCAAGCACCAAATATCCTTCAATCATCCAATACCACTGCCTTAAATAGGCATTTTTTAGCCCTTGAGTCGAGCCTCCAACAGTCCAAGTCTCCTCAATTAATTGTGGTAGGCCATAGGTGGTGGAAAGTAAGGGAGAGTTGATTTTTCCACCCTTGACCCGAGGTGGCAGCCATCTTTCCTTCACCGAACAGACACGTCTGAAATACCTTCTAGATGGCAGAATCATAGTGGGACATAGAAGAATAAAATGTATATCAGGATGTCTTATAACCTCCTGTAAAATTTGGGCCCATTTGGAGTTTCGTATTCCGAGATATGATAAAATTAGTGTACTGTTTTTCTAGGCCGCAGAATCTGGCCCAGAATTGTATTTCTAACTTGGGCTGCCTTAATGACCACCATAGAGGCCGAATTAGCATTTGATCATGAATATTTATTTGTTTCTATTCATGTCTTCTAGAATACCACAAAATTTGGGATTCATTGGGCTTTTATGTTGGGCCCCACAGTCTCATCAGTGTGCTAGTGTCCAATCTTCCTTCTCTAGAATTCCTTCCTTTCATCACAAAATATCCCCATATTATTCCATGAATTCTCCATTGATCCATGAATGAAACATGTTCATATTTTAGTGTAGATAAATTTCCAAAAATATCAAATTAAAATATGTATAATCAGATGAATCATTGGGTACTTCAAATGATGTTCAAAAATGTACCACATAATAGTGCAATTTAAGAAGGTATTACAATCATAATGTGAAATGATGTTCAAAGTGTAAAATGCACTAAAATGGTGTTTATGAATAATAAGTCACATTAATATTATATATATTAACAATTAATATTAGCCTCATTTAGTGGCTAATCAATCGATGATATCCACTAGAGTTTATGGTTGGTGATTGGGTCTTTTTTAGAGTTTCACCTCTCTTGGGACATCATTGGTTTGGAAAACAGGTTAAGTTGGCACTAAGTTTTGTAGGCCACCATAAGATCATTGGGAAACTAGATAAAGTTCCCTATTTTTTGTACTTACCATCTCTCTTGAGTTTTATCTATGACATGATTCATGTTTTCTATAAAAGGTGGTATAGACTGGATCATTACCATGTGATTTAATGGGGGGATGTGGATCTTGAGCCTAATACAACCATTATTGAGAAACCATTTTATATTATGGATCATTGAGATAAGATACTACATAGTAAAATGATTCTTCTAGTCTAGGTATTTTGGCAGTGTGAATGGGATATCCATGAGATGTAGCAGTGGGATTGTTGATGAGGCGTCAGTGGACTTCCCTTTTTATGGATCTAGGATCTTGAGGACTTTCTGGGGATAGAAAATATTTATGGTGGGGATATGTAACACCCCATTATATTCTTATAGGTATGACGTGTCTTTTATTTTTGTTTCCCTTTTTGTTTTGGTGCATTATGGGATTCTCAGGAATGGAGATCATTTTCTGTGGAAAATGTCCTAAAGTTCATAGATTTATGTTTTTTTGAATGTAATGGAATCCAAGTTTAAGCGTGAAATAGGACTTTTAGGGTTCTCTTGGGGTTCGGAGAACATCGGAGGCGGTTTTGGGGCGTTTGAGCAGAACCAAGGTAAAGCACCATTTGATGGGAAATTACATGTCATGTAATGGGATTACACACCATGTATTGGTATCCAGACATATTTCATGAATCTCGTGTAGGGTGTGAAAGATTTAAATAATGTGAATTGGGTTCACTTCATTTAGTGGTTGAGGTCTGAATTTTTATTATAGGTGACACGTTTTTCAGCATATTTTTAATTCATGGTATTATATTCCATATAAAGGGATTACAGTACATGTAATCCTTGAGACAAATGGTTTTAAGTTTAGTTAACACTTGATTTTTGTTTCATTAAGTCCATAACCCTTCCTATCAAACACCTAGGAAATTTTGGTCAATTTTGTGGATCTCCACTCCTTTTGGATCATTCGTTCGGTGATTGGTCATCATTGTGGTTGTGGTTTATCTCTCTAGGTAAGAAATCCTTTTGTTTCTTATATACCTTTGGTTGTGGTTGTGAAGTTGGCAATGGTTTTGGTTTGAATATGTGATTGATTGATGTTTTATATTGATCCTTTACAGTTTCTTGTCAGGCCTTGTATCTCGAAGGTTGAATCATGGTTTTTTGATCTATGCTTTTGAAGGTGGATAGGGTTTCATCATTGTAGAGGTAGGTGTATCTATGAAATTATTTATAATTCATGATTTTCTATATTTTCTTGATGAAATGGATTGTATTTGGTGAAAATGGGTTTAAATTTAATGTGATCATGGATTTAAAAATGGTTTTTGAACAAACTTGGAACATTGGGAACCTTGGGTGCATCGGGAAATAAATGTAGGTGGCCCAAGTATGTGCAGCACCATTAGGGTTTGTTTTGTGATATCAATAGACTATGTCAGGGATCAATATCAGCTTGATTTAGGCTTCTTTTATGTATATTATGTATTCCCATTGGTCAGGACCCTAATGGTGTGCTTTTTATTTTATACTTGGTTTATCACATGATGGTTTATTTCATGGATATTTTATCACATGTTTGATTTACCTATTTTTTTATACATATTTTTTTATACCTATTATATTCCTATTTGGTGAATATGGTATGAATTTATTGAAATAAAAGGAAATGTTTAAAAATGTTTTTATTTATGAAAATTCTTTATAAAATGGATTACTACTTTAAATCTATAACTTGGTCAATATTGATATTAGAAAATGTATATATTCTTTATTGGTATCCTACTAGGCTTTGTTCTCACACCCTGCTTTTTCCTTTGAGCTGTTGTAGATCTTGGTTTAAAGGATATAGGGAAATGGAAGAGAATCCTATAGCACGCCAAATTTCCTTTTTTTCATTGTTGCCTTTGGTTCAAGATGGTTTGGAGGTAATGGTTGGTCACATGAAGACTTGTTGGTCTAGTCTTTTTTATACTTTTCTGGTTTAGCCTATTGGATTAGACTATATGAATCTTGCTGTATTTTTTCTTCTAAATTTTACACCAATTGTATGTATTGTTTTTTTATATATGATACTTGTTTCTATTTTCTTATTGTGCCGCATCATGTGATGGGCTAGCATGGGTGGCTTGTATAGGTGGCATGAGTTGGTTCATTACAAGTTCTCTTTAGTGTATTTGGTATATAGGTACATTGCCTATGTATGC
This sequence comes from Viscum album, assembly GCA_963277665.1. NCBI lineage: Eukaryota > Viridiplantae > Streptophyta > Magnoliopsida > Santalales > Viscaceae > Viscum > Viscum album. Next base: position 1,702,925,249 of record OY728141.1, on the reverse strand, counting down.
TCCTTGGACATAGCCCAGTGTGAGTGAACTAAGTAAACTTGTTGTGTCTCATGAATACTTTCATTTATTCTCATACATTTCTACAATAATGGGAGAGAAGAGTGTTTTGTTTAATGATTAAAAAATATCCAAAGGGTTGTTTGTTTTAATCTACCAAAAGCTGATTCACCCCCCCCCCCATCTTAGGATATTTAACCTAGTTGGTATGATAGTAGTAAAGGATTTTCCTTGATTATCCTCTCATTTATTCATGTGATAAAACACAAATAAATATAATGGTCAGTTAATGTATCATATACATGAATTCAAGTCCTCTCAGATGATTCATCTCATAAAATAGTATAATACAAAATTTCTAGTATGAGAGTATAATAAATGAAAATATTTTATCATTTAAGTTGCATGAAATGATATAACATTCACTTAAATCATAATTTGAATACAATATATATATATATATGGATTTTGGTCATATATCTTTCAGTCAGAATGAACCCTAGTAAGGGGGTTCGGTCTGGTTTCTTTCCCTTAGTTATTCTCTATCTTGTTCCATATATTTTCTAACATTGTAGAAAAACCCTCTATAATTGATACCAAAGCCAAATTGGGCATATTTTTTGTAATGTCTCATTCTACCTCACTCTATGAACAATAATAAAACTATACCTCCGCATGAACTCAAACGTGCCTCACTAAACATTACAGGTTTCTAAATAGTAGTGAGGGTCTAAGGAGGTATTGTGGGGAGGTTATACACCCCTTGTATTAGTGTGCATAAAATAATATAAAATAACTAGATTTCATCCATAATAAATAAACTAAAAGAAAAAGAATATAAATATAAACATGTAAATAATAAATGAAATGTAATAGAGGCCCAAACAGTCATTCCATATATACAACTGACCACACACTGGTCCAGTCACATATACATACCATAAAAAATGAAATAAAGATTCTGGATCTAGGACCACATTGAGCCATACCTCATCCCAAGCTCTATGTACCCATCTGAGGTATCCTGCTCAATCAATCATGGGCCTCATCCTAACATGTGTCTACAACCAAGTGAGAGTATTCTTGGATACCCAAGTTTCATGGTCTCCTGAGTAGGTTGTGATTATATAACTTAGTAGGTCACTTCTAACATGGTCTCATACAATACCTGAATATACTATGACATGTACATGTGATATTATCAACTGAAACACTGAACAAGGTAACTATATAAATGTAAATAAAAAATATCTTCTTTGAATCCATACTATAATTTATCTGAGAACATCGTAATGATTGTTGCAATATAGTAACTATTTTCAATCCTTAGGTCTAAGACCTCAATCAACCATACTTAATTTGGTCGGTGTCGGGGTGTTTCTGAGTACGTCATGATGATCGTGTCAACCCACCATGGCCCTTTGGATGATCCCCAAGTAATCCTAGGTGGTCCATAAAGCATAGGTGAAACATCCTACCTCTCATACCATTAACCTATTCCATACCGACAGCCTCCATTGTACCTCAAGTGCATCCCCCCATACACCAGAGGCTACTGACTAGCAGCGAGAGTCTAAGGTGGTAATGTGAGGAGATTTTACCCCCAATATCAGAGTGCATAATAAAATTTAAAATTAAAAAAAACATCTATATAATTAAATAATCAGTTTATGTAGGAATAAATAAATATCCAATAATAATGTATGAAATTCTATAAAGTCTGGAACAATCATACTGTACATATGACTGACCGCCCACTGGGTCGGTTACATATACAGACCAAAAGTAAGATAAAATAAAGACATTATCTCCTCAACACCCCAATCCATAACTTTTCCCAAGATCTGTTTGAATGTTTAATATCTAGATATTAGAAAATAAATACTATGTTCGATAGTGTACAAGATACACAACACTGATCTTAAACAACCCATGAAGTATTATTATTTACATATGACTATTATAACCTAACAGTTGAATTGTGAGTATGACTAGGATTCACTACATTATAAAATATATAAATAAAGGACCTAAATAATTCTAATTTATTGATTAATTCTTTGGAAATAAGAACTCAATTTTTAGAAAAGTCATTTTATTCTTCAAAAATATGTTTTCTTCAAAAATGGTTTTTATTGATTTTTGTGAGAGAATATTATAATTAATTTCTGGAAATTTTAGAAATTTTATTTTATAAAAAGAATATAATTTTTGAAATAATCATGTAAAAATTATCTTAGGATGTTTTTTTGATAATTTTCTAAAAAGATTGATTTTTCAATGAATAGTGAAAATATTGTTTTTTATTCAAAACTTTATTTTCTTTTCAAGTATTTAAAAATAAAAAAATATATTTTAGATTAGTTTTGAAATTTAATTAGTTTCTTTTGATTATATATAATCTAATTACATTATTTTTAACTAATTTTATACTTGAATTTGGTATAAAAACATTTTTATACATAAAAAGGCATTTTTTTCAAAAAAAGATTTTTGTTGAGCTTTTCTAGTATAATTTTAAATTAAATCATAACACTTATAGAAATTGAATCTTAAAAAATGGATTCCATATTTTGAATCATGAGGTAAAAATTCAGTAAATAGATCCCTTTTATTTTTGGTCACTATGAATAATAACCATAGTAAATAATTATCACCTTGGTAAGGGTAAATCGGGTAATTAAGGTTAAAAATAATATTATAAGGACTAAAATATACCCCTAACACTTTCCTTTATCCTATTTTATGAGTGTAAATTTTCCATGTCCATAAAGTTTTTGAAAATATGGAAACTTGGTTCCATATTTCTTTGATTTTGACCTTTATAATATTTAAGTAAAAGATAAAGTAAAAAAAGTCACTTACTTTCTTTTAATATCTATAATATTTTTTAATAGGGGTAAAAATAAATTATGTTTAGTTATAAACGGTTATTTGAAATATAAATTATTTTTTATGATGGTAATTTATTTTTAATTTTTTATTGATGAAATAATTACCTTAAATTCTTACGCAACACTAATATAATATTTATTCAATTAATAATAAAAAATTGTTCTAAAAAAATTAAAAGTAATATAATTTGAAGGAATTTTTTTGTTACATGAATTTTTTTGATAAATATACTATTTTAGGGATTTTTTATGAAGTATTATATTCTAATTATTTTGTTCTCATTTTTTTCATGTTGTTTTCATAGTCGAATTAAATGAATAGTGTTAAAATGACATTAATGATATTTAATGTTAAATAATATTTTATTAAATTATTTAAAATAAAAATAAGAATATTGAAATGTACAATTAGTTTTATTAATGGTCTAAAATTTAATCCCTTATCCATTTATTATCCAATTTTCACTTTGTAAGTAAATTTATAAGCCTTTAATATTGAAAAGGTCATTATCGCAGTTAAGGTTAAAATTGGTTAACCAAGGGGTTAATCCAAAAGATAAGGTTTAAAATGATATAAAAACCTATAAAATTGATTGTATGATTATATTAATACCATATATTACCTATATTATAATACATTTCATTTTTGAACCATTTTACATGAGTTAGACACATATTATATTTTTAACATTTCATGTAATTCCAAAAATGACATAAATGATATTTTATAATAAATAATGCTTTATTAAATGATTTAAAATTACTATAAATCATATATTCATCCTATTTAGTTTAATATGGTTTAAAATATCAACCATGGTCCATTTATAGCCCAATTTTCCTTTTATACTAAACATCTTGACCCTTAAAGAATAAAAAACTGTATTATCACGGTAATTATCAAAAGGGTTAAGAGAGGGTTAAAACAAAAATATAAGGGTGAAAAATCACCTAAACTTGTCAAATTTTTATTGTATTAGATTATTTAGACTCATAATAATATTATATTCTAATTATATTTATTTTTATCCATTTGAACATGAAAATTAATTTATATTAATTTAATACTTTAAGAAATTCCAAGAATATCTCTCACCTCATTATAAAAGGGAACCCCATATCCTCTTCTATACACACATAAAGATCCATTTGGTTCAAAAAATTACTAAAATATCATTTCCTAATATACCTTAACACATTATAGATCTCTCATATTGAGCATAATATCAACCTTAGAGGGCTTAAGGTATAAAACAATGGAGGTTGTCCGAAGAAGAGGTATAGCTTTTAACTGAATGTTTTAGTTTTATTTATTTTTCTAACTCCTTAAAATTTTATTCAAAAATTATGAAATAATAACGCTATTATATAAAATATACTGATATATATTTTTATGGTAATAAAAATCCCTATATACATCTATAATTCCATCAAATGGGAAACAAAATTGTTGTTCATGTGTACGGTGGACTACCGCCACACGAACTGATTTAATTTATTTTCCATAACCACCTATCAAAGATGGTTATAATGATGGAATTAATGTTTATATATTATATTAATTACATATTTATAATTCTTAAAATATAATATATCATATAATTTCTTAGCTTTCCATCCATTGAAAAATGATAATGTCATTCGTGCGTATATGTGGACTATCACCTCCACGAAGTGATGTGATTCATTTTCCATCACCAAATCAAATGGATGATAAATATAAGTTATTTAAATAAATAATATGATACTTATTATATAATTATAATTATTTAAATATTCAATAATAATTATCTTATTTCCATCATGATCATTTAAAAATGAAAACGTTACTCATGTGTACGTATGACCTGTCATCTCTATGATTGTAATGTAGTTCATTTTTCATAACCATCTTTCATGGTTGGTTTTAAAATTATAATTGATGTATAAAAATGATAAAAATTACATGATGATAATTCTATATATGATTTATTAATTTCCCCATTGATCATAGTCATCCCACCAAATTCATTTTGGATACATGAGTCGAATGTTGTCAAAACATCCGATGTGAAGTTAATTGATTAAGAAATTGAATATAACGTGGTAATAAATAAAATTAAATGAATAATTAAATTGAAAAATATTATTAAGAAAGTAAAAAAATTAACTTAATTCTATTATTTAGGAATATAAAGAACATATGTGACGATTTGGACTCGAGGTAAGGGACACTTTACTTTGAAAACACCATTTTAAATATTTTCAAGATTTATTTTCTAAATATTTCTATTCCATGTTCATATTATTAAAATTATTTTATTAATGTTTTTATGTGGACATAAATTAATTATAAATGTTATTATATTCCACTTTTTACTTTCTTTTAAATGCTTTCAAAATAGAATCTTTTTACAAAATGTTTTGACAAAAAGTCAAAAGGGGTGTTTGATTTTAACTTATACAACATCAATGGTTTTTATTGCTACCATAACCATTATTTAAAGTTTGTATTAATTTACAAGATTTTGTTTTTTTCAAATAAAACACCTTTTACCCTTTGTTTTGGGTATTTTATTTTTTAAAATGGGATTTTAAAAGAAAATGGTGAAAGCATAAAATGTTTTATTCGTTATTTGGTAATTTATAATTATATATTATTAATGGGTTATCCTGATGCATATTATATATTAGGTGATCCCGATGCAGCTTATACAATGGGTGAGCCCGATACAGCTTATATGACGGGTGAGCCTAATACAACTTATACGATGAGTGGGCCCAATAAAACTTATATGATAGGTGATCCTGATATAGATTATATGAAGGGTTATCCCTCTTACATATATCTAATTAATTTGTTAATCTTCATGTATTTAAATGAAAGAAGTATGGAGTTAACTGGTGTGGTTTCTCTTATTTATTTAACTGATCTCTAGTTATTTCTGACACATGTTTAATATAGGTTATGAATATGATTCTCTTAGTTGCCTAAAAATGTTTCTAATTTATTTATATGGGTTTTAAAGTTTTTATTTTAGTGTGTGTTTTTCATTTTACAATGATTTATTTCATATTCTCAAATAATAATTTAATAAAGGTAATCATTTTATGGGTTTTCATGTTTTTCACTAGACTAACTAAATTCTTATTTTATATCCCTTACTGAGATTTTTTTTATCATCCCATGTTTTTAAATTTTTTTCACAAGGATTAAGGATGTGTATAAAAGTAAATAAATTAAAATTTCCAGATATGGAAGTTACATTAAATAAAGTAATCATGTCTTTAGAACAAACTTGATTTGTGATAAAAATAGTTACTGTGTGGAAGTCTCCACTTTGAATGATTTTTTCCTAATTCTCTAAAAATATAAACCTAAAATTTCCTTGGTTATTTAGGTGATTCAATATTTCCTTTGATGTTGTAAGTTTTGGATGGTTGAAATTGAGTCAAAATTATTGGTATCAAATCTAGAAATGTAGAGATTCTATTTTTAGCACTGGATCTAGAAGTGCATGTATGGGGATGATATAGTTGGTATAAGAGTAGGGTTTAGACAAATTTGGAGATTAGAATATTTTCATGATAGGTTTTCTAAATAGTTATAGATACCATCATGGGTTTATGAGTTTAAGGTTTCTCAAAATTTCAAAGGATTAGACACTACCTTTTTAGGTTTTAAGTAATGGGATTTTAAAGTGATTAATGAAATATTAGGATATCATTTATTGGGATGAGGTATATTTAACCTTTAGGTTTAACATGATGTAATATTTGAGGTATAATGTCTTTACATTTTTGGACATAAGTTTAATGGTATTGATAACCTTTAGGGTTTATATGATCTTTCATATTTAGGTAATTATGGGTTATTACAATTTGGGAATATATATTTTATCATATAGATAACCATGGGATTGAAAATTGATTTGGTTATTAATTTTATTTCATGAAAATATCACTATAATTTTGGGGAATGTTATATGATTAGGGTAAATAGAATATTATGGGATTTTATTTGAGGAATCAATGTTGAATTATATTCTAGAAGCATATATGATTTTAAAGTGGCTTTATGGTGATTTGGGTTACTTATGGAAATTATTAGCATATTTTGGATATTATATGATTAGGGCATATAAATTTTTGGGTATATGAATTTATTAGTGCCTAATGTTAATTGGATATAAATATTAAATTAATATTGGAATACTATGTGATAAAATCCTTATAAATTTAGGGTTTAAAACTTTGTTAGTAATATTTTTAATAATTTTAAGGTTAGTTATTTATCAAATGATTTGAGTTTAAATTTTGGTGTTATTGTTAAGTATATAGAGATTAATGTTGTATTTCTTCATATAAATGTTTATTAATTTTGTGAATTGTCTTACCTTGTGCTAACCATTTTGGTTTTGGTTAATGGATAAATAAAGAAGGAATATATCACTATCATTTTAAGGAATTTATGATTGGTTAGAAGTTTATTTTTGAGATTTAGGAAAAAATCAACTTCAATACTCACTGTTTGGAGCAAAAGATGATATTGTGGTGGAAATTGATTAAAGGATGAAATTTTACTTATCAATTAAGCATATTTCCTTATGTTCTTATTCTATATAGTAAATCAATTCCACAAATCTATGAAAAGGATCTTAAAAAAATTATCATATTACATTTATTTCCAATGAATCAATGGTCTTTTCCATACCTATTTGGTTTATAGTTTTTTTGTCATTAACATTATCATGATCATTCAATTTCTTATGATCAACGTTCTTTATCACTCTCCTTCATTATTTAAAAAATTATATTTTTCTTCTATGTCTATATTTTCAATTCTCACTAATGTTCTCTTATTTAGAAACCTAGTTACGTGTTAGTCCAAATGACCTTCATACGTCTCTCTCTCTCTCTTATCAAGAGGATGTTTTATTAACCCTTTTTAAAATGTGGTATTTAAACAAGTATTTTAAAATTTCAAACCATTGATTACCAAGCTCAATTTCAAAATGAGAGGAATAAATTTATTAAAGGTTGTAGAAATTAATATATCAAGATTTTAAAATAAATACTATGTTTGATAGTATACAAGATATACAACATTGAGCTTAAAAAATCATAAAATATTATTATTTGAATATAATTATTATAACCTAGCTATTGAATTACAGGTATGAATAGGATTAACTAAATTATGAAATATATATGAATTTCCTAATAAATGTAAATTTATTTATTAATTATTAGTAAATAAGAACTCAATTTTTAATAAAGTCATTTTATCCCTCAAAAATATGCTTTCTTCAAAAATGTTTCTTATTGCCTTTTGTGATCGAATATTGTAATTAATTTCTAGAAAATTTATAATTTTTTTTGATAAAAAACTATAATTTTTTAAATAATCATGTAAAAATTATCTTAGGATAAATTTTTGATAATTTTCTGAAAAGATTAAATTTTCAATGAATAGTGAGAAATACTGATTTTTATTAAAAAACTATATTTTCTTATAAAGTATTTACAATAAAAAAATTTATTTTATACTAGTTTAAAATTTTCATTAGTTCATTTTGATTAAAAATAATTAAATTATTTTATTTTTAATGAATTTTATACTGGAATTATTTTATTAAAAAATTATACTGAAAAAAAAAATTCTGAAAATTTGCTTTTCATCATGTTTTGTGGGTTTAATTTTATATTAAATTTTGTAACTTCCATAAATTGAAACTTAAAAAATTTATTCCATGTTTAGAATAAATAGGTTTAAATTTGGTAAATATGTCACTTTTATTTTTAGTTATTATGGATAGTAGCCATCGTAAATAATTTTCATCGTGGTAAGGGTAAATCAGGTAATTAAGGTTAAAATAATATGATAAGGACTAATGAATGACACTAACACTTTCCATTATCCTATTGGATGAGTGTATTTTGGCCATGTACATCCAAGTTTAAAAAATATGGCAACTTAGGGCTATATTTATTTTATTTTTGACCTTTATAATATTTATATAAAAGATAAAGTCAAAAAGGTCACTTTCTTGCTTTTAATATCTATGATATTTTTTGATAGGAATAAAAAAAACTTTTTTTAGATTATAAATTTTTATTTTAAAGATAAATTATTTATTTTTATCATCGTATTTTATTTATAATTTTTTAGTGACGAAAAAATTACCTTAAATGCTACCGTAGTGTCGACACAGTGTTTATTCAATTGATAGAAAAATAAAATAAATGATAAAAAATATTAAATGTAATATAATTTTAATTAATTATTGTATTTAATGAATTTTTTATACAAATATACCATTTTATGGATTTTTGAAATTACTATATTCTAATTCCTTTGTTGTCATGTTGTTTTCAAAGTCAAATTAAATGAATAGTGTCAAAATGGCATTAATGATATTTTATGTTAAATGATATTTTATTAAATTGTTTAAAAATAAAAAAAAAATCTTGAAAAGGGATAATTATAATGATAAATGTTCTAAAATTTCAACCCTTTTCCATTTATTATCCAATTTTCACCTTTATAAGTAAAATTATAACCCTTTAATATTGAAAATGTCATTGATGCACTTAAGGTTAAAATTGGTTAACCAAGGGGTTAATAAAAAATATGAGGATTAAAATGATATCCAACCCTGTAAAAATTTATTTGGATGATTATATTAATACAATATATTCCTTATATTATAATACATATCATTTTGGAACCATTTTACAATATTTAGACACATATTATATTATAACATTTCATACCATTCTAAAAATGACATAAATGATATTTTATAATAAATAATGTTTTATTAAATGATTTAAAATTAATAAAAAAACTATATTTGGAAAATTTATTGTTAAATGGTTTAAAATAAAAACCATGGTACATTTATGGGCCAATTTTCCTTTTATGGTGACTATCTTGATCCCTAAAGAGTAAAAAACTTTGTTATCATGATAATCGTCAAAAGGGTTAATAGAGGGTTAGAATAAAAAGATAATGGTGAAAACATCACCTAAGCTTGTAAAATTTTTATTTAATGAGATTATTTAGAATAATACTCATATTATATTTCTATTAAAATCAATTTTGATCCATTTTAACATGAAAATTAATTTATATTAATTTAATACTTTATGAAATTCTAAGAATTCCCCTCCCCTCATTATAAAAGGGTACCGCATATCCTCTTCTCTACACACTTTAAGGGACATTTTTTAGGCCAATAACTAACCAAATACATTACTAAAACTCCTTACCATATTCTATAGGTCTTATATTGTGAATAATATCAACCTTATAGGTATTAAGGTATAAAGAAAGGGAGGTTTTCCGAAGAAGATGTATAGATTTTAACTGAATGTTTTAGTTTTATTTATTCTCCTAGATCATTCAAAACTTCTTAAAACATGATTAAATACTAAAATAAATATCTACCAGATACTTATATGTTTTTATGTTAATAAAAAATCCTATATTCATATCTTATTCTATCAAATGGTAAATGAAACTGTCGTTCATGTGTATGAAGGACTACCTCCTCACAAACCAATGTAATTCGTTTTCTATAACCAACTCTCAAGGCTGGTTATAATGGTGGAATTAGTTTTTATATATGATATTAATGGAATATTTATCATTTTTAAAAGATAATATATCATATAATTTTTTACCTTTCCATCCATTGAAAAGTGATAACGTCGTTCGTGTGTACGTGTGGATATCACCTCTACAAAGCGATGTGATTCATTTTCCATCACCACATCATATGGGTGATATATATATATATATATATAAGTTATTTAATTAAATAATATGGTAATTATGATATAATTATCATCCTATAAAAATAAAATAATACTTATCTTCTTTATATCATGATCATTAAAAAATAGAAATGTTACTCATGAGTACATACAACCTACCGTCTCTATAATTGTGATTTAGTTCATTTTCATAACCATATTTCATTATTGGTTTTTAATGTATAATTGAAATATAAAATTTCTAATTATTTCATTATTATTATTTTTTATATAATGGATTAATGACCAGATTGACCATATTCATCCTACCGAATTCATTTTTGGATATATGAGTCGAATATCGTAAAAACATATAACATTAAGTTAATTGATTAATTAATTGAATATAACATGATAATAAAAAAAGGGATGATGAAATTGAAAAAGGTTCTTAAGAAATCAAATAATTAACATAATTCTGTTATTCAGTAATATTAAGAATGTACATGACAAGTTGGACTTGAGGTAAGGGACACCTTACTTTAAAAACCTTTTTTAAATGTTTTCTTGATTTAATTTATAAATATTTATATTCCATGTATATATTATTAAAATTATTATATAGATGTTTTTATATGTAAATAAATTAATTATAAAGGACATTTTATGTCACTTTTTACTTTCTTTCAAATGTTTTCAAAATGGAGTCTTTTTATAGAATGTTTTTAATAAAAGATAAAAGGAATGTTTTATTTTAACATATACAACATCAATGGTTTTCCACACAACCATAATCATTATTTGAATTTTGGATTTCTTTATAGTATTTCATGTTTTATCCAATGAAAAATTCCCTTTTCCTTTTTTGGGTATTTTAGTTTTAAAAATTGGGTTTTAAAAAGGAAAGGGTATTTTTATATTTGAAAGTATTTTTAATATGAGTTTAAAAGAGTTATTCAAGGGTTTAATTATGAAATGGTGAAATCATAAAATGTTTTATTCATTATTTGGTACTTGATAATTACATATAATTAATGGGTGAGCCCGATACAACTTATACAATGGGTGATCCCAATACAGCTTATATGATGAGTAAGCTCAATATAACTTATAAAACGGTTGATCCCAATAAAAATTATATGATGGTTGATCCACATTATAGATCTATAATGAATTAGTTAATTTCCTTGTATTAAAAGGAAATAAGGATGGAGATAAATGGTGTGGTTTATCCTATGGATTTAACTAGGATTTAGTTATTTCTGACATGGATTTAATACAAGTTATGAATATGATGCTCTATGTTTCCTAAAAAGGGGTTTCCAATTTCATGGTATGGGTTTTAAAGTTTTTCTTTGAGAATAAAGTGTGTTTTTTCATGTAAAAAGGATTTATTTCATATGTTAAAAAAATAATGTGATAAAGTGAGCATTTTATGGGTTTTCATGTTTTTTAATAGACTAACTAAATTCATATTTTATGTACCTCACTAATATTTTTATGATCATCCCATATTTTTAAATATTTTTCACAATGATTAAATATGAGTAGAAAATTTAATAAAGTCAGAGTTACAGATATGGAAATTACCTTAAATGAAGCAAACATGTTTTTATAAAGAACTTGATTTGTGGGGGGAAATGGTTATTATGTGGAAGTGTCCACTTTGAATGAGTTTTTTCTTATTCTCTATAACTCTAAACCTAAAAGGTCCTTGGTTATGTAAGTGATCCAATATTTCCTTTGATTTTTCATGTTTTGTATGGCTGAAATTGAGTCACAGTTATTAGTATAAAATACATAAATATAATGATTATGTTTTTATTATTGGATCTAGGAGTGCGGGTTTGTGGATGTTATAGTTGGTATCAAAGAAAATTTTAGAAAACTGTGTAGATTAAGATGTTTTCATGAGAGTTGACCTTAATAGTTATAGATACCATCATGAGTTTATGAGTTTAAGTTTTCAAAAAAATCAAAGGCTTAGCCACCCCCTTTTTAGGTTTTAAGTGATGGGAATTGATTAATGACATTTTGGGAGATTTGTTATTAGGTTGAGGTATATGTAACCCTCAGGTTTAATATGAAGTATTATTTAAGGAATAATTCCTTTAATTTCATGGATATAAGTTTTATCTTATTGATAACCTTTAGAGTTTATATGATCTTTTATATTGAGGTAATTATGGGTTATTACAATTTTGGAAAATATATTTTATCATATAGATAACCATGTGATTTAAAAGTGATTTGGTGATTAATGTTATTTTGGAAGAAGGCCACTAAAATTTTGGAGAAAATTATATGATTAAGGTAAAAATAATATTATGGGATTTTATTTGAGGAATCAAGATTGAATTATCTTTTGTAAGAATATATGATTTTAATGTGGATTTATGGTGATTCATGTTAATTATATAAATGATTATAATATTTTATAATTTATATGATTATGGAAAATACATTTTTGGGTATATGACTTCATGAGTGAATGATGTTAATTATAGATAAATATTAAATTAATTTTGGAAGACTATGTCATTATAATCTTCTAAATTTAGGGTTTAAAACTTGGTTATAAATATTTTGAATAATTTTAAGGTTAGTTATTTATCAAATGATATAATTTTAACTTTGGGTGATATTGTTAAGTATTTTGAGATTAAAGTTGTATTTCTTCCTATGAAGGTTTATTAATTATGAGAATTTTCTTTCTCTGTGCTAACCATTTTGGTTTTTGTTAATATATAAATATAGAAGGAATAGATTTTTATCCTTTTGTGGAATTATATAACCTGTTAGAAGTTGATTTTTGTGATTCAAGAATAAAAAATTCATCTTGAATACTCATCATTTAGAGAAAAAATGATATTATGGTGGAAATTAACTAAAGGATGAAATTACACTTACCAGGTAAGTATATTTCTTTATCTCATTATAGTCTATATGGTAAAGAATTCCTAAACTCTATGAAAATTATCTTGAAAAAAAACTATCCTATTAACTTTATTTCTTATGAATCAATGGTCTTTTTCACACCTCTTTCATTTACAGTTTTGTGGTCATTAACTTTCTCATGATTATTCACTTTTTCATGATCAATGTTCTCTATCACTCTCATTCATTATTTTGATATTACAATTTTCTTCCATGTTAATATGTTTACTTCCCAATAATTTTATCCTATTTAAAAACTCATTTATATGTTAGTATAGATGACCTTCATACTTCTCTATATCTTATCATGAGGAAGTTTTATTAACCCTTTTTATGATGTGAGATTTCAACAATGGTATTTTAAAATTTCAAACCTTTGATTACCAAGATCAAGATAAAATTATGAGGATTAAATTTAGTAAAGGGATTGGGACAATGTAATATTATGATATTTTAAAATAAAGACTATGTTTTATAGCAAATAAGATATGCAATGTTGAGCTTAAATGAACCATAAAATATTATTATTTGAATATGACTGTTATAACCTAGACGTTGAATTATAGGTATGAATAGGATTAATTTAATTATTAAATATATTTAATGGTACTAATAAATTAAAATTCATTAATTAATTCTTTTTAAATAAGCACCCAATTTTTAGAAAAAAATCATTTTATTTCTCAAAAACATGTTTTCTTCCAAAATGGGTTTTGTTACTTTTGTGAGTGAATATTACAATTAATTTATGGAAATTTTAGATTTTTTTTATAAAAACTATATAATTTTTGAAATAATAATGTCAAAATTATATTAGAATGAATTTTTGAAATTTTTTTAAAAAGACTATTTTTTCAATGAATAGTGAAAAATACTGATTTTATTGAAAATTGTATTTTATTTTCAAGTATTTACAAAGCCAAATTCACTTTTAGATTAGTTTTAAATTTTAATTAGTTCCCTTTTATTAAAAATAATCCAGTTATAGTCTTTGTAATAAATTTTATATTGGAATTTGCTAAAAAAATGTTTTTACACTTAAAAAGGCATTTTAAAAAAAATTGTTTTCATCATTTTTTGCAGGTTTAATTTTAAATTAAATTATAAGAATTATAGAAATTGAATCATAAAAAATGGATTCCATATTTTGAATCATGGGGTTAAAATTTTGTAAATTTCACCATTTTATTTTTGGTTTTATAGATAGTAACCATAGTAAATAATTGTCACCGCGATAAGGGTAAATCAAAAAATTAAGGCTAAAAATAATATTATAAGGACAAAACAATGACCCTAAAACTTGACTTTATCCTATTGGATGAGTTTAGTTTGGTGATTTCCATCCAATTTTTAAAAATACAACAACTTGGTACCATATTTTTTTGATTTTGACCTTTATAATATTTAAGTAAAAGATAAAGTCAAAGATGTCACTTTTTTGCTTTTAATAACAATAATATTTTGTGATAGGGATAAAAATAACTTATGTTTGGTTAGAAAGGATTATTTTTAGTATAAATGGTTTATTTTTATCATTTTTATTTATTTCTAATTCTTTAGTGATGAAGTAATTACCTTAATTTCTTATGTAATGTTGACACATTAATTATTCAATTAATTGAAAAAAATAAATTATTCTAAAAACATTAATAATAATATAATTTGAATGAATTATTGTGTTCCGTAAATTTTTTAGATAAATAAAATATGTTGGTTATGATTTAAATTATTATATTCTATTTCCTTTGTTGTCATGTTGTTTTCAAAGTCAAGTTAAATAAATAGTGTAAAAAATCACATTAATGATATTCTATGTTAAATAATATTTTATTAAATTATTTAAAAAAATTAAAAGGTACAATTAGGATTATAAATAGTCAAAAAATTTATACCTTATCCATTTATGAACTGATTGTAACCTTATAAGTAAAATTATAACTCTTTAATATTGAAAAAATCATTACCACGGTTAAGGTTAAAATTGGTTAACCAATGGGGTTAATTCAAAAGATAAGGTTTAAAATTATATCCAAACGTGTAAAAATTATATTGGATGATTATATTAATACCATATATTCCTTATCTTATAATTGATGTCATTTTTGTACCACTTTACATGAGTTACACACATATTATATTATAAGATTTCATATAATTCCAAAAAAAGGCATTAATGGTATTTTAAAATAAATAATGTTTAATTAAATTATTTAAAATTCCTAAAATACCATATTTGGATAATTGATTGATAAATGGTTTAAAATATCAACCATTTTTAATTTATGGGATAATTTTCCTTTTATAGTAACTATCTTGACCCCTATAGAGTAAAAAACTTTGTTATCATGATAATCGTCAAAAGGGTTAATATAGGGTTAAAACAAAAGGATAAGGGTGAAAAAATCACCTAAAATTGTTAAATTTGTATTTTTATGATTTTATTTATACTAATAATTATATTATATTCAAATTATACCAATTTTTATCCATTTTAACATGAAAAATAATTTATATTAATTTAATAATTTAGAAAATTCCAAGAATGTCCCTCCCCTGATTATAAAAAGGCACCTCATCCCCTCTTTTATACACACTTCAAGAGCTATTTTTTAGCTAATAACTATCCAAATACCTTAATAAATTTACTTAATACATTACATAGGTATTATATTTGTAATAATATCAACCTTATAGGTATTAAGGTATAAAGTAAAGGGGGTTTTCCAAAGAAGAGTTATAGCTTTTAATCGCATGTTTTAGTTTTATTTCCTATTATACCTCATTAAAATATTATTAAAACATTATGAAATAATAAAAAAGAATATATCATATACTTATATGTTTTATGTTATTAAAAAACCCCTATATAAATATCTTCTTCCATCAAATGGGAAACAAAATCGTCATTCATGTGTACAGCAGACTACCGTCTCATGAACCAATGTAATTCATTTTCCATCACCGACTCTCATGGATGGTTATAATGATGTAATTAATATTTATATATGATATTAATTCCATATTTATCATTATTAAAAGATAATATATCATATAATTTATTACCTTTCCATCCATTTAAAAATGATGATGTCATTCGTGCGTACGTGTGGACTACCACCTCATGGAAGCGTTGTGATTCATTTTCCATCACCACATCACATGGATGATATATATAAGTTATTTAAATAAATAATATGTTAATAATTATATAATAATAATTATGGAAATATAAAATAATACTTATCTTATTTCCAACATGATCATTGAAGAATGGAAACGTTACTCATGTGTACGTATGACCTACCGTCTCCATGATTGTAGCATAGTTCATTTTTCATAGCCATATTTCATATTTAGGATTAAAATTATAATTGATGTATTAAAATTATAATTATTTCATGATTATTATTTTTTATATGATGGATTAATTACCCTATTGACCATATTCATCCTACCAAATTCATTTTGGACTTATAAGCCAAATATCATCAAAATGTCTGGTGTAAAGTTAATTGATTAAGTAATTGAATATTGAATAATAAAAAATAAAATAAAATAAATAATGAATTTGAAAAAGGTTATTAATCACATAAATAATTAACATAAGTCCATTATTAAAGAATATAAAGAATGCATGTGATGAGTTAGACTCGAGGTAAGGGGAACTTTACTTTAAAAACCTCGATTTAAATGTTTTCAAGATTTATTTTATAAATCTTTATCTTCCATGCCCATATTCTTAAAATTGTTTTATGAATGTTTTTATATGGATATAAATGAATTATAAAGGATATTTTATGTTACATTTTACTTTATTTCAAATATTTTCAAAAGAGGGTATTTTTATATAATTTTTTGACAAAAATATAAAGGGAATGTTTTATTTTAACATATACGATGTCAAAGGTTTTTCCTGCCATTGTAACCATTATTTAAAGTTTGTATTTATTTATAATATTTCATGTTTTATTCTAATAAAACCCATTTTCTATTTTTTCTTGTAATTTTAGTTTTAAAAATGGGTTTTTGAAAGGAAATGTAATTTCAATATATGAAAGTGTTTTGCATATGGGTTTAAAATAGTTATTTAGGGGTTTCATGATGAAAAGGTGAAAGAGTGGAATGTTTTATTCGTGATTTGGTAATTGAGAACTATATATCATGAACGAGTGATCCTGATATATCTTATATGACTAGTGAGCCTGATCCAACTTATACGATGGGTGATCCTGATATAGATTATACGACAGGTGAGCCCGATATAGCTTATATGACAAGTGAGCTCGATACAATTTATATGAAGGGTGGTCCACATTATAGATATCCAATGTGTTGGGTAATTTCCTTTTATTTAAATTCAAGAAGGATAGAGTTAACTGGTGTTTTTTTATTATAAAAATGATTTATTTCATATGCTCAAAGAATAATGAGATAAAGGTAGGAATTTTATGGATTTTCATGTTTTTTATTGGACAAACTGAATTATTATTTTATGTCACAATGAGGTTTTTGTGGTCATACTTCCTTTTAAAAAAATTTTAATAGTGTTTAAGGATGAGTAGAAAAGTTAATAAAGTCAGATTTCTAGATATGGAAGCTACCTTAAATGAAGCAAGCATGTCTTTAGAAATAGCTTGATTTGTGGGGAAAATGGTTTCTGTGTGGAATTTTCCACTTTGAATGAATTTATACTTATTATCTAAAAATCTGAACCTCAAAATGTCATAGGGCATGTAATTGATCCAATATTTCTTTAGATGATGTATTTTTTGTATAGATTAAATCGGGTCACAATTATTGATATCAAATTCAAAAATGTAAAAATTATGTTTTTATCATCGGATCTGGGAGTGCAGGTTCACGGATGTTATAGAACATCTGAGCCATACTACTCTATGCCCAACCTGTGCCTGCAACCAAGTGAACATCTTCTCAGGTACCCATGTGAAGTGCCATCCTGAGTCGGGTGTGAGTAAAAAACTCAATAGGGCACCACCAATGAGGTTTCATACTAACAAAAATATACTGTAATATGTGCACATTACATGATTTTTATAAATAAATAAATAAATAATAAACCACCATAGATCCTTGTTTCTATGACCCTGGTCAACTATACCTTCTTCATCTGGATTCTAGAGTGACTCTAAGCACATAACATGATCGTGGAAACCATAACCATACAACCACCCATTAAGTTCATTGTTCCAAAAATGTATCACAAATCTCCCCTATAAGATTTTTCCATAGTCATCACAGATCTCCCCTATAGGAGTTTTCTCATCTTGGCCTAGCCCAATAGTTACACATACCTGATTCCATTCTCGCCTTGGTAAACCAAAACAACCATGCCTCAGTATATAGAAGGCCCCCTAAAGAACACAGTGTTGGAGTTGGTTCCCTAGAACCAAATTCTTTTGTACTTTATGATAACTTATTTTCATGGTTTTGAATATTAATAAATTTCTTATCAAATAAATATTGTTCTTTTTCCTAACATTGTATGTGATAATATCATAAAAGTAACTATTATACTAAAAGGTCATAGCGGATCCCTACTATGATGAGAACCTGGAAGTGCTATGACATTATTCTTTAATATATGTTCTATAGTTGGATGATATCATTTTAGGGACACAAATGATATAGGCTATCAGGGGTGGAGACTCATAGTAATTTGAGGAACCTTCTTATATTGAATTCCCTTAGTGATATCGAGTAGGTTGTTATGAGAAGGAGACCTGATAGTAGGAAATCCACATTTATAGGTGTCATTGGATATTTCTATCTACGGATGTGTGTATTGGTTCTTATACTTTAAGATTATTATTCATGGATATTATGAGTCATTCACTTAGATATATTGATGAAAACCATGACGATAGATGTTTGCGGTGAGGTAGGATATATTGGGTGTGTCATGAGTAATATTGCATTAATGAATAATTCAAGAAAGGATTTATCCATTATGTTCTTTAAATGAAATAAAATATCTCAATACCTTTGATGGAAATGATATAGAATAAATAAATCCATGTCCATGGTGATCAATAGACATGTTCTATTTTTGGAAAGTCAAAGAAAGAGATATCGAGCATATAGGTTGATGGCACTGGCATGCAACCTGATTGATTAGAGATATTTTGATAAAGGGATTATATTATATGGTAAGAATGTATATGAGGTGACATGTCATTGTGGCACTAACTTATTTCTCTATGGGTTCATTGGCATGTTGCTAGATGCTAACCTTAGACTTTAGGTAGGTTTACTTAATGCCACTGAGAAAGAGGTCTAGAGGGTCACACACTAAGTGTATCCAGTATCTCAGTTAAATAATTTATTATTTAACAATTTGAATAAATATTATTCTCGGTTGTTGTTTAATAATTATTCATTTAGGCCTGGTCGTATTTATTCTATCACTAGTTATTTTAGAGAATATATTTTGGGCAAAATAATTAATAAATATTGAGGAGGATTGGCAGACCGAGTTTAATGGTCTAGTGAGAAATAATAATATTGAATATTATTTGATTAAATAATATTTAATTATAACTCGCAAGGTAAGAGCATGTTAGGAAATAATAATATTGTTGTTATTATTTAACATAGGGGGTTTTCTGGGATTAATGAAATAATTAAATTCACTTGTGCAAATTATTTATTATTACCCTAGTGAAATAAATTTACGGTTATATTTTTCACTCATTATCCAAGGGCAAGAAAAGTGATGCTTATTCGGTTGTGAAAAACAAATTGGAGAAAAGATATAAATCCTAGAGAGTTCTTTCTTCTCCAAGAATGCTCTCAAAAACTAGAGCGATACTTCTTCACCGGATCAAGGAGAATGATTTGGAATTAGTTCTCAAGGCGATCGAAGGAATATATTTCAAGCGCAAGGATCTTCCATGCTAGCACCCAAATACTCCTTCAGTGATGTTTGAAGATACGTGTAACACGTGTGGATCACCGCTAAAGAAATCCTATACTTGGATTCTATAACACAACAGCAGCACAATCTATAGTCGAACGCACCAACAAAGAAATAATAACCTTGGAGGTAATTCTTATTTAATTAAATTAATTGTAAACAGTATATGTTGATCTACTTGCTCTTAGTTCTGAGTTTTCTATCCCTTTCTTGTTCTTTGATTTAATTTTGTTGGTCAAGACATTCTTCATCGGAATAGACCTCAGATTTATTATCAATAAATGAAAAAACAAAAGTTAGGCACCATACCTCTCGCATTTCTAATGCACATGAAACCTACAAGTGGTATCAAAGGGAGGTTACATCATTGTTTATAATTATTTAGTTTTGTTGATGATTTATGAATTCATCATTTAGTTTTTCAATTAAAGTTAATCATTCTTTAAATCTGGATGTGTGAGATCTATTTGTTCTTTTATCGTTTCTTACAGATCTAACGGAAATGATTAATTTTATAATTAAAATAAAATCAAGGAATTCATACAGAGGTGACAAGGATTATTACTGGATAACACAGGATTACATGTTGTGTAATTGGCATTACACACCATGTACTCATGTTCAATTCAATGGGATTTAATTCAGCAATAACTCAACCCATGTGCATTAATGACATGCGGTGTAGTTAATTCTTACACTGCGTGTTAACCAGGATAGACTGGAACACGGTCAGCCAGACTAAATGTCATGTGGACCACTGGACACTGCGTGTAGTCCCTTCGGGTCAGGGTCGGTTCATGTATTCCATACATTTCCTGCCCGACTTGTGACTTTGTAAAACATATCCAACATGGCATGTGTCCCACTAGACATGTCGTATACCCCAAGATTTCTAAATTACGCCTCACACACTGAGCCCCTAGGCGTATACTTTGGATACACAGTGAAGAATGTACACACCGTGTAGATCGGATCTACACGCCATATACTTTTACTAGTTACACAAATTTAAAATTTATTATATTATGTAACCCTTGAGACATGTACTTGCATGTGGGTGTAAAGATGGTACACGCCATGTGATAGGCTTTGATATATATATATATATGTGTGTGTGTGTGTGTTTTATTAATATCTATATAATATTCAAGATCTGTACATCATGTATGATTTGTATTACAGTTATTATATGTGCATGTTATATGTCACAAAGAAAAAAATGTATACAAGTATAATACATGTTGGGTAGTTTTGGACAGGTATTCACCGGGTTACCTCCAAGTTACAAGTTATGTACATAGTTAATTTTAATTGAATTTATTAATTTGTTTAAAATTATAATGGATGAGAATCTCAAGGAAATTCAAAAAAGTTATAAGATAAAAGGATTGATTAATTAAAGATAATAATTAATCGATTCGAGAAAAACTTATCTTAAATAAGAATGATTAAATAATTGAATGTTGGTTTTATTAAATGTGTAATTTGTTGCATGCATGTGGATGATCATGAGATAAACCAGGCCTCTTTATTTGATTGGTTTACTTTTAATTTATTATTAAATTAAATTATTGGCATGTGTGCCTTCTTTCCTCATTAATCTGTAGGGCATGCGTGATCATGGTTTCTTTTATATAAACCCCCTTTTACCCCTCACCTACATGTGAGTAAAAACATATGTAATGGATGGAACTCCCAATCTAATGAAGGTAATTCAAGTTAGGAGTCGAGGTGAAACTAATCCATGGAGATAAAAAGGTGGAAAGGTGGAAATATGTAAACACGAACCTTAAATGGTTCAAGGTGTTTCTCCCCTGGGTCAGTGGTTAGTTTATCAACTGTTAGATAAAATAACTATTAGAACAAGCTTATGATCATACCCTTTATTTTATTTTTATCAGTTGCATGGTTATTCATTATGGATGTTTTATCGCAATCACATAATTAATGAATTAACAAGCATGCAAGATGGAACTAAAATAAACTGTCTTATACATAAATATTATCTAAAGACATATTTAATCACTTAAGTAATCCTACTTAATATTAACAAGAATGTGATAAATATAATAAATGAAAATTTATGCATAAAGAATAAAATCCATCAATAAAATATTAATTCGGTATTTCCTTCCATTACTTAACTTAGAATAAAATCATAGTTCAAAGTGCTTGACTAACCAAAGTTGGGGTGCTTTCAATTATCGGGGAATTATAATTTGAAGTTTTGGGTTGACTTAACTTGGTTGACACCAAGGGTTGACTTCCAAAGTAGGACTTGGTGTAACTGAGAGGCAAAGGTTGAGGAAATCTAAATTAATGATTTTAGGATTGGGGAGTCCACTCAATGGATCAAGGAACCATGAATTAATGCAGTTGTCGTTTGGAATTCCTACCTAAAACCATTCGAGTTTCTTGACTAGACAAAGTTGGGGTAATGAGAATGGAATATGGATCCTTGCCACTTGAAAGTCTAAGTAACGGGATATTCTGAAACCAATGGTGAGTGATATAGGGTTTTGATAAAATAGTGGGAGACTAATAAATATATTTATTTATTTGTATAAATTTTATTAGATAAAGTACTAAAATTATACTCATCTTATTTGTAGAAATAGCATCAAAAATGAAATCAAACATATCGTTGTGATCCATACTTGAGAAGGAAAACCTTCTCACTGGCATTAATTTCTAGGAGTGGGAAAGGCACTTATGGGTCATAATTCACCATGAAAGGAAACTGTATTTTCTAGAAGAACCTTTACCAGTTGCACCTGGAAATGAGGCAAGTGATGAAGAGATCTCTATGTATGAGAAACATCTGAATGATGTTACATATATTCAGTGCTTCATGCTATCATCCATGTCTAATAAGATCTTAAAGAAACATGAGGAATTGGATGCTCGTAGCATAATGTCTCACCTTTAGGATCTCTATCAAAAGAAGGATAGACAAGAGAGGTATGGGATCTCTAATGTTTTCTTCATGACTAATCTTAGAGAGTCTACACTAGTTGGGCCTCATGTAATCAATCTTATCGACTACATTGAAAATCTGTATATATTAGGGATTAAATTTCTGGATGATTTGCGTACATATCTCATACTTTCATCACTTCCCAATACCTTATCTATTTTTATTGTGAATTATAATATGAGCAATAATTAGAAGAGTCAATCGTAACTTCTGACCTTGATTCTCCAAGTGGATAAGGACATGGGGCGTGACAAACCCATAGTCCTTATGAAGAATGGGAAGAGGAAGGACAAGAAAAAGAGGCCTAAGACTTATAAACAATCTAAATCCCCTGAGTACCATTTGACCAAGAAGAATAATTTCCAAAGGCAGGGCAAGGAAAAAAGGTAGTATGTTTTGCATGTGTCAAGTCAGGACACTGGAAGAAGAACTAAACCCAGAGGCAAGGGGAATCCAAAGGTACATTTGTTATAGAGTGCAATATTTCCATTTATACGCATTGGATATTAGATACAACTTTTTTTTCTCACATATATATTCAAAATGCAGGAACCAAGTAGATTTCATAAAATTTCAGAGGAGATGTAAAGACCCGTAAATTTCAAGGAAATTTTTTTCTTAATTTTCCTTGGAATTTTACAAGAGCGCAGTTTCTGACGGCACCTGATTCCGAGGCCCGGTGTGCCCGGAATCATTTTCCGAAGTTTGGCTCGGGTACGTTCAGTGAACGGACGAGCGGGTTTTTCTAACTTTTGAACTGGTGCCCGGAATCGAATTCTGAGGGCACCGATGAAATCGCAGCGCCGGTATTCGCTTAGAAACGCCTCTTCCGGAGTTGCGTTTTCTCGGGTGTGGTTTTTAATTTTCGGGCTTAAAGTTAAGAAATAAAATAATTTTGCGACAACTTTATTTTATTTCACTTAAGCCACTTGGAAGCCACTTATTGACGGCTTGAACTGAGTTGAACCGGATAAGATGTTATCCAGAAATATCCTACCCCCTTGGTAGGATATTTGTGAGGTGGGGCCCGCACGAGCCCCGCCGTTTCTTTCCTCTAAGAAACGCACCCGCGAAAACCCGTCTTAATGAAAGTCAACTGACGCGTTTCTTAAAATCTTAACAGACCATTTAATTGGGCGGTTTATTTCGTGAATTAAATGGGCTGTTTCTTTTGTTGAATTAATTCAACAAATTAATTCAATCGTTTCTTAACCTGTTTTCGTGTGTTGGCATATTAATAAAATAAGACCAACCAAAACCTTTTGGGGGATTACTTGTTGAGACAGAATCCTTGTTCCTTCTTCCTCCTTCGCGAAGAACGCGAAGAACGCGAAGAACGCCGAACCCGGAAATCGACGACGTGATGCCGTGATCCGCATCGCCGACAACGTTCTTCTGTGACGTCTCTTCCTCCGCGACGGATCTTCGATCGGCTGCTTGAGGTAAGAGTCTCAGACCTTCCTTTTTATCTCCTTCGTGGTTCTTAACCAAAAACACGGATTTAATTAATTAAATTAAATCTGCTGTTTCATGGTGCGTTGAGTTCGCCGACTCAACACCGGATTCCGCAACGACGCAACGCCTCCCCGCGACGACGCGACGATCCCTCTCTTCCGCGACGAGCTTTTCCGCGAAGAACGCCCCGCGCGCGACGATCGACGAGGTAGGGATTTATTTTGGGAATTACCCCTTTTCTTTTTATATTCCCGTAATTGTTTCTTTAAAAAGTAAAGAACTTGCTTTGTGAAAAATTTTAAAATTTATTAAAATTGTTTTTTTCCATTCAAATGAGGAACCCGTTAATGAAACAATTTTATTTCATTAAAAATTGTTTCGGATATGCGTTCATGTGTTGAACTTAAATTTCTCCCGTTTGTTTATCTCTAACGCGGAGGGTGCGGGACAAACGAACACGGCCCGACGACCCTCCGTCGTTCTTCATTTTGTGCGGAATTGACGGGCGACGATGAAACGTGCCGCAACGGATGTTTGATGATTCCGCAGTGAAGGACGAGTCCCGGGAGGAGCAGCGGCGTAGGCGGGAACAAAATCGGACCACCGGAGCGATCCCGGTGGCCCGCGGAACTCGCCGGCGGCGCGGGTCGCCGGCGCAGCGGCGCCGGCAGCCGGGAGCGGCGGCGCCCCGGCGCGCCGCCGGACAGGCCGCCGCGACTCAGCGCGGCGGCGGCGGCACCCGCGGACCCGCGGCCGCGTGGGTCTGGTGCCCTCGGATGCGGCTGAAGCCGCGTCCCGACTCAGCGCGGCCCCACGCGGGGGGCCGCGGCACCACCAGGCCGCGGGGGCGGCGCCCCGCGTGCCTCGGCCGTTCGGCCGCTCGGCCGAACCGGGCCAGGCCGGTCCGACCGGCCGGGCCGTGCCCTGGCCGGACCGGACCGGTTCGGGCCGGGTCGGCCCGGGCCCGTACCCCCCGTCTTCGGACGGTTTTTGTTCAAACGCTCGTAACTTGAGCTACGGGCCTCCGAACGACGCGCCGTCAGTGGCAACGCGATCCTTGGATCGAGACAGTCGTTTCGGTATACTATACTCAAGGTGCACCTTCCTTTTCGGGAGCCTACGTAGTTAAAACTCCGTAGTTAAGCGTGCTTGGCCTAGAGCAGTGATCAGGATGGGTGACCTCCTGGGAAGTTTCCCAGGGTGGGTGTGAGACGGAAAGGCCAATAACTAACAGACCGGGCGTCCGATTGACGCGCCGTCTGTTTCGTTGAATTCCTCTAAGTGAGACGGATCTTTTGGCATACTCCGCCCGAGGTTTGGACGCAGGTGGAGTACGGTCGGGTTGGTTTTGCCTTAAAAACCAACCGGACCCCTGGGACGAAAAAGCCAATAACTCTCAGACCGGGCGTCCGATTGACGCGCCGTCTGCGACGTTGAGTTCCTGTTGTCGATACGGAACTTTTGGATACATCAACTTCGGACTTTGTGTCAGTTGATGTATCAGCCTCTCGGCTCGTGGAGCGGACCCTCCCGAACAAGCTTGCTGTGTGCGGGAACCCTAGGCTGGCTGCGACTGCTACTTCGACAGCGACGACCGTGCAGAGATCCTCAGTGGACTGCAGCGACGATGGTGCAGAGATCCTCTGTGGACTCCGACGACGACCGTGCAGAGATCCTCAGTGGACTGCGGCGACGACCGTGCAGAGATCCTCTGTGGACTCCGACGACGACCGTGCAGAGATCCTCAGTGGACTGCGGCGACGACTGTGCAGAGATCCTCAGTGGACTGCGACGACTACTGCACTCAGCGATCCTACGTGGATCAGTGCTACAAGTCCTGCGTGGGCCCGGTCCTGTGTGGGCCCGATCCTGTGTGGGTCCGATCCTGTGTGGGTCAGCGCTCAGCGGTTCTGTGTGAGCCAGCGCCTACAGGTCCTGCGTGGGCCCGGTCCTGTGTGGGCCCGATCCTGTGTGGGTCTGATCCTGTGTTGGTCATTGCGGGGGTTAGTTACCTATCGATCCTTCGTGGGTCCGACGACTTAGATGGATCAGTGATCATCTTTATAGTCATCCGAAGAAGTATACCTGTGTGAGCTGAATCTTGTGTTTACTCTCCTTTGTGGATTGTGTTGAGCTATCCTATGTGGAATTACTGTTT
Organism: Viscum album; assembly: GCA_963277665.1. Classification (NCBI taxonomy): domain Eukaryota; kingdom Viridiplantae; phylum Streptophyta; class Magnoliopsida; order Santalales; family Viscaceae; genus Viscum; species Viscum album. The sequence continues at coordinate 1,702,898,157 of OY728141.1, read as the reverse complement.
ACTCTCCTTTGTGGACTGTGTTGTGCTATCCTATGTGGGTATACGTTTTTCTTTCCTATGTGGACTGGGTTGTGCTTGGGCTCAGACGTTGGAGCCGAACGGGGAATTGAAGACTTAGGTATATGTATGGGCATATACCTAAGCCGTGTCAGATGTTACTTCGTGATTGTACCTTTCCTTTGTGGATTATCCTTTGTGGATTTTGGGAGACCTTTGGGGGTCTCGGGGTCCCTACTGAGTAGCTTATAATCACCCCTGCACGGGCTATGCCCGCACTACGTTGTGTTGGTTGCAGACGACGGACAGCGCTGACCGCGGTGGAGGCGTGCGGAGCAGGACAGTACCTGGAGGTGGACCACTGGGCGGGACGTACTCGGAGCGGTCAGGTGGACCGAGGAGCTGTGGAGGTTATCTGTACCCACCCTTCAGGTGGGACTTCCAGAGGACGGCTCGACGCTGCAATTTTCCCTTTTCAGTTGCTGTTTTTCCTTTCAGTTGTACTTTACTGTTGGGCTTGTATTTCCGGCCCCTTTTACTTTCAGCACAGCTTGTACAGTTTTTACTTAGTGTTTACTTTTCCGCTTGCTTACTCTGTGGTGCTTGTTTACTTTTCAAAGGCAATGCCTTCCCTTTTTGTTGGGATTTACGCCTTGGTGCTAGTCGCCAGCCCCTGGCCTATGGAAGGCGGGCTTGGGGTAGTCACGGCACGGGCCCCGAGGGCGGGTCGTGACAGGAGAGGTGGATCTGCGAGCTTCAAATAGTGTGAGGTTGGTTGCTCTTACCATTGGTGACTATGACATTTCATTGCTGACAGGAATGATTTTGGTTTTACATGATTGTTATTATGTACCTACTATTACCAAAAACATAATTTTTGTATCAAGTTTAGATATATATGGGTTTGTTTTCAAGTTTAGAAATAAAATTGTTTTCTTTTATAAGGACAACATATGTTATGGTATGGAATATTTAAATAGCGTTATATATGTGTTAAATTACAAAAAACAAGTGTTGAAAATTGATAACGAATCAAGTTGACATGACTCATATAACACCTGGTTATGGCATCACCATCTTGGTCATGTAAACAAGAAGCATCTGAAAAATCTATATCAAGATGGTTATTTAAACTCTTCTGATCTAAAACCACTTTATAGATGGCATGCTTGTTTATAATTTAAAATGAACAAACCACCATTTGGTGGACAGGGTGAAAGGGCCACAAAGCTTCTAGGATTGGTACACACTAATGTGTGTGGACCATTTCTAGTAGAGGTTAGAGGTGGATATTCTTACTTAAAAACTTTTACTAATTACTTGAGTAGATATGGTTATATTTACTTGATGTGGTATAAGTCTGAGTCCTTTGATAAATTCAAGTAATTAAAGAATGAAGAAGAGAATCAGATTGGTAAAAAGATAAAGAAGCCTCAATCAGATCGAGATGGAGAATATCTTAACCAATAGTTTATCAAATTTTTACAGGATTTTGGTATTCTATCTCATCTCATTACACCTTATACACCATAGTGGAATAGTGTTAGTAAAAGGAGGAATTGTACCTTGTCAGACAAGGTAAGGTCGATGATGAGTCGTGTAGATCTTTCATTATCCTTTTGGGTATATGTATTATAAACTACGGCATACACATTAAACCGAGTACCAACTAAAGCAGAAAATGTAATTCCCTTCGATCTATGGAGTATAAAGAAACCCATTTTATCGCATAAATGTGTATGGATATGTGAGGTGTTTGTTAAGGCTTTCTCAGGAAACAAACTAGCACCCCAGGGTACAAAGTGTATCTTTATAGGATATCCCAAGGAAACAAATGGATGCTACCTATATAACCCCTCACACAAGAAAGTGACTATTTCTAGACAATCCATCTTTCTTGTGATGGAGCACACCCTCAAAAATGATAATTGGAGAAATATTGACTTTGATTAAGCTTATGCTCAAGATACACAGGAGTTGGTATAGGAACAAGTTCAATAGATCCCCATGGAATAAGTAGTTTATGAAAATAAAAACTACGTAGGAGTGTAAGAGAGGTAAGGGAACTAGAGAGATATGGTTTTCTAGTCACTGGGGATGGTCACTCATTATTATTGGACAATGATGAACCTCTCTCCTACAAGGAGGCAGTAGAGAGCTCAAAAGCTACAAGATTTCTATAATCTATGAATTTTGAGATGGATTCCATATATTAGAACCAAGTTTGGGTTCTGTTCAATGCACCAATTGATGTAAATCCTATTGGATGTAAATGGTTATTTAAGAGTAAACTAGACATGGAAGGTAATGTAAGTGCCTATAAAGCAAGGCTAGTGGCTAAAGGGTTTAAACAGTATCAATGAATTGACTATGATGAAACCTTTTTACTAGTTTCCATGTTTAAATCCATTAGAATCGTATTTTCTAGAGAAAATTACCATGACTATGAGATTTGGTAGGTAGATGTCAAAATTGTATTCCTTAATGGGAACATTCAGGAATATGTCTTTGAAATAACCAGAAGGGTTTGTGACACCAGGTAATTCCAAAAGGATTTGCAACTTGTAGAGATCCATTTATGGATACAAGCAAGTATCTAGGTCATGAAACATTCGATTTGATGAATCCATAAATGAATTTGGTTTCATTAAAAATGAATTTGAGTCATGGGTTTACAAAAGGTTTAGTAGGAATGTGATCGTTATACTAGTAGTATATGTTGACGACATATTACTTATTGGAAATGACATATCATTCTTACAATCTATTAAGGACTGGTTGAACAAGTGCTTCTCCATGAAGGACTTAGGCAAAGAATCCTACATTCTAGGGATCAAGATCATTCTTGATAGATCCAAGAGGCTTCTTGGACTAAGCTAAAGTACATATATTGACTAGATACTAAAGATATTTAGTATGGAACAATCTAAGATGGGATTGGTTCCAGTGTCACGTGGTTTACATCTTTCTAAGAAAATGTATCCCCAGTCAAAATAAGAGAAATATAGAAAGAGTAAGATCTCATATGCTTTGGTGATAGGATCAATCATGTATGTCATGTTATGTACTAGACTTGATGTTTCCTATACATTGAGAATGGTAGGTAGATATCAAGAAGATCTAGGAGAACACCATTGGACTGTTGTTAAGACTATCATTTTGTATCTAAGAAGAACTAATGATATGTTCCTGGTGTATGGAGGAGACGAGGAGCTTATCATCATAGGGTATGTTGAAGATGGTTTTCAGAAATATCATAATGATCTGAAGTCACAATCAGGATATGTTTTCTATCTCAACAGAGGAGCTGTGAGCTGGAAGAGTTCAAAGAAGCCAGTTGTATTTGATTCTATAGTGGAGTTTGAGTATATAGAAGCTTTTGATACATCCAAGGAATCTTTCTGGATTTAGAACTTTGTCTAAGATCTTGATGTGGTACAGAGCCATAAAGACCCTATCACATTATATTTTGATAATACTATAGCGGTGGATCTTGCAAAAGAGCTAAGGTCACATCAATGAAAAAATAATATACTCTGGAAGTACCACCTCTTGATGGATTTTTATCAAAGGGATGAATTTTCAATGAACAGAGTATCCATAGAAGATAACATGTTAGACCCCTTAACTAAAGGCCTATCTCAGTAGAAGCATGAGTATCATGTGAGAACTATCAGATTGAAGGTCGTTAGCAGTTGGATCTAGTGTAAGTGGGAGTCTATTGGAGTTGGTGACCTAAAGAAAAATTCTTTTGTACTTTATGATAACTTATATTCATGAATTTTAATATTAATAAATTCCTTATCACATCATGATTGTTCTTCTGCATAACATTGCATGTGATAATGTCCTAAGAGTAACTATCACACTAAAAGATCATAGAGGATCCCTGTTATGATGAGAACCTGGAAGTTATATGAAACTATTCTTGAATATATGTTCTATAGTTGGATGATATCATTTGAGGGACACAAATGATACAGGCTATCAGGAGTGGAGACTCATATGACTTTGAGGCACTTTCTCATGGTGTAAACCCTTGGTGATATCCAGTAGGATATTATGAGAATGAGGCCCGATAGTAGGAAATCCACATTTATAAGTTTCATTGGATGTTCCTATTTGTGGATGTTTGTATCGGTTCTTATACTTTAAGATTATTATTAATGGATATTATGAGTCTCTCACTTAGATATATTTACAAAAACCATGACGACGGATGTTCGTGGTGAGGTGGGATATGTTGGGTGCATCATAAGTAATATTGCATTAATGAATAATATGAGAAAGGATTTATCCCTTATTTTATTTAAATGTAAGATAATATCTCATTCCCTTTGATGGAATTGATATATCCTAAATAAATCCATGGCCATGGTGATCAATAGGCAATTTCTATTTCCAGAAATTCAAAGAAAGAGATATCAAGCATATAGGTTGATGGAACTGGCATGCAACCTGCTTGATTATAGATATTGTGGTAAAGGGGTTATATTATATGGAAAGTGTTCATATGAGGTTACATGTCATTGCAGTATTAAATTATTTCTCTATGGGTGTCTTGGCATGTTTCTAGACACTAACCTTGGATTTCAGATAGGTTCGCCTAATGCCACTGAGAAAGAGGCCTAAAGGGTCACACACCAAGTGTATCCAATATCTTAGTTAAATAATTTATTATTTAACAAGTTGAATAAATATTATTCTCATGTACGGTTTAATAATTATTCATGTATGTCTGATCACATTTATTCCGTCATTAGTTATACTAGAGAATATATTGTGGGTGGAATAATTAATAAATATTGAGAAGGATTGGTGGAATGAGTTTAATGGTCCAGTGAGAAATAATAATATTGAATATTATTTGATTAAATAGAATTTAATTATAACTCACAAGTTAAGTACATTTCAGGAAATAATAATATTGTTGTTATTATTTGACATGGGGGTTTCTCTAGGATTAATGAAATAATTAAAGGCACTTGTGCAAATTATTTATTATTACCCTAGTGAAATAAATGCCTAATTATATTATTCTCTCATTATCCAAGGGAAAGAAAAGTGATTCCTATTAGGTTGTGCACAAAAAATTGGGGAAAATATCTCAAGCCTAGAGAGTACTTTCTTCTCCAAGAGCACTCTCAAAAACGAGAGTGATCCTCCTCTACCAGATCAAGGAGAATGCTTTGGAAGCAGTTCTCAAGGAGATCAAAGGCAGACATCGCAAGCACAAGGATCTTCTGTGTTATCACCCGGAGACTCCTTCGGTGATGTTTGGAGATATGTGAAACACATGTGGATCACCACTAGAGGAATACTACACTTGGATTCTACAATGCAATGTTAGCGCACTACAGACCTATGGCCAGACTCATCAACAAATAAAGAATAACCTTGGAGGTAATTATTATTTAATTAAATTAATTGTAAACAACATGTGTTGATCTACTCTCTCTTGGTTCTAGGTTTTATATCCCTTTCTTGATCTTTAATTAAATTTCATTGGTCACAATGTTCTTTTTTAGAATAGACCTCGAATTGATTATCAATAATGGTAAAAAGAAAATTTGGTCATCGTCCCTCCCATGATTCCACTATTCCTGAAACCTACACACAAGCCATGATCCCCCACCAAAAGACCCCACCGAGATAGCATGTGATGGTCCACCTAATCATCCAGGCTCCAAATCCATGGTAGGCTAACCATATTTGAGCTCTAACTATATGGAAGCTCCATAAAGTATCACATACCTCCCCTAGGGGAGTTTTTCCAACTGGGTATAAGTCCTTTAGGAATCTTATCCAACCTCCCCTATGTGAGTTCCCACATCCGGAGCATACGCCCTATAAGCATTTTTTGCATCCACCCATATGGGAGTTTTCATCCAATCATCAAGACTCACTATGGTGTATACCATGTCAAACATCAGTATAATGGTTCTAAACATGGGTGGCCATATTTCTAACCCATCATATAGACCCTGGTCAAACTCCCCATAGTGAGACCTAACTCGTCTCAGCCTAAACAGGCACAACTCACTGATTTGAGATCTAAGGTGACTCACATGATCATTGTAACCCATTCCCAATGTATACCCACTCAGGGTAATTTCCTAAAAATGGTCACCCATAGGGGTTCCCTAGGTCATCACTTAGGTAGAGGTACCCCACTCAAGATCCTCAATCACATTTGGATTCTCAGGGCTAATCCCAATGCTCGAAGTACATCCAGTGCCTCAACATCATCAACATCATCATCTGGCTACATAGGCCTTAAGGTCCAAGTCATTCTAGCATCTCAAGAGTGACGTCCTTCAATCCCATCTCACTCTCCACATCACCACTAGTTCGGCCCTCACACCCAATCTAACCACCAACTCTCTATGGGGTCAAATCAACTGGAAGTCACATCCTAGTGGGAGATAAGTGCACACCTCTCCCCTCTATCCAAAGGTATAACATGGCACATACACTAGGTCCATCAGTAAACATTTATCATCGAGGTCTCGACCATTGGTGGCTAAGGCAACCAGCCAATGCATGAGGTTCCAATAGGGCCCTTAACACATTGTCCAATTCCAAGAATTTTATTTGATCTAAACATTTTGATTAAATTAAACATTTCATATTAAATTTAACAATTCAATAAAAATAGGGTTTTTTCCCTACTGGTGAGGCCATATGCCCACATGAAAATAAACACCATACAAGAAAAATCTATAGGGAAAGTACCAAGGACCACCTTTAATTTAAAGAGCTTGTCACTTATTTCCAAGGGACAATGGTAGCTTCCAAGACCCATTCAAGCTCATCCAGCTCCAACCACAGTCAACTGAGCCCACACCAACCGACCAATCTCCTAACTCAAGCCATACATCCACAATTAATTAATTATAACATTTATAATTAATTAATTAATTAAATTCAAACTTAGAATAATGTCAGATAACTCACTTAATGTCCAATTATTATCGATTCTTCAAGCAATGGGGTGCTGACCACCCCCGACACACCCCCAAACCCAAGCCGAGTGAAAGCCCTAAACTAAGCCACCAATTTCATTATTAAACAATTTATTTTTTAATAAAAACTAAGGAAGAACCTACAGTGTGACATACATTTGAAGATTCGATGAACAGATTTAAGCAGATGTCATATTGAGATGTCCTCTTACTAGGAAGAGTGAAATCGTCATCATGGTCGGTCGATTCCACCATGCTTTGGTGGAATCAGAACCAAAAACCTAAACCGAGGAAACTAAAATTAGAGAAAAAAGAGGATGAGAATAAGATAGGTTACCATAGTTAAAAATGTACTTCAAATCCCTGAGAAACGACCTCAAAATTTACCCCAAATCAAGGGGGAGGAGGAACCAATGGAGAGGGAGGAGGTTTGGCCACATGCGAAGAGGAGGATAAGAGAAATGGGGCTACCTACTTAAAAATTCAGAGGGGAAAATAAGAAAATTTCCCCATTTAATGAGCCACATGGTTTAAATGTATGGTTTTCAAAACCATGTGCCAACCAGGCTATTGGAACTACCTCAAACCCTCCACCGCACATGGTTTACCAAACTGTGCACCTATCATGCAGGTTTCTCTGCAACCCCTTTGTACACTTGAATAGTTTCCTCTAAAATATCACATGGTTTGAGATTAACCATTCACCAACCATGAAAGATAGACTTCTCTTTAAAAAATAAACTAAAATTTCATTCCACCTCAGGGTGTTGCACAATTTCCCCTAAACGGTGTGCCCAAAACCATGATCCCTAACCAGAATTCTCCAAAACTCTGAAACTTTACCTGAAGCCCCTGAGGCTCACCTGAACACCCAAGGCATCACCTGGGACTCATTCCATGTCTAAAAACATCACTTTGATGTGTTCTAACTCTTGTAATTCCATTCTGAATCTCTTCTTAAAATTCAATCTCTTCAATAATTGAAAATTCAAATTCTTTTTGAAATTTCAACTTGCATGGACATGTGATCTTACAACCTCACCACCTTGAACCTTCCCATCCTCAAGAAGTATTGATGGTCACCAAAACAAAACTACCAAACTCCCTCAGTTGTGAATTTCTACTCAAACAGCCGCATTCCACCTTTGAATGCCCAAAGTGCTTCTAAAATGCCACTTTCCTACCAAGGAACTTAAGCCACACAACCATAGTCCATCACCCATAAACATCAATAAGACACTTACCTGAGCCCTTCTATCCTGAAACATGATCACACTACCACCTAAAATGTCATCCGACATATGGTGCTCCCCATCAAAGGACTTAACACACAATGGAAAATTCTGATCCACGACACTACCCACCATCATAATTTCCCACCAAAGTACTCATCCCACATTCCAACTACATGCCTGACATAGTTTCCAAAACCTGTACCCATTCACATACGAGAATGCTACTCCTAGTTCTCAATCATGATCTGAAATGGTCAAACACCAACTGTCCAAGAACACTCATTGATTCCCATACCCATCTTCAGGTTATGTTCCCTAGGAAAACCATATACTATCCATTTCCAACGTCATGCCCTTCCATATACACTGATGAACCACCGACCTGATCATACTCAGATCATCACAAACCATCCTGATCCTGATTCCCATGCTCGGACTCCACCTAATTCTATACATGAAATTCAACCTGGCATTCACTGAGGAATCCAATAATACTCAGATCCATTTATTCACTGGTGTTTGAATTCCAAAATTATAGTCCAACTATCAGTCCCATTCCCATGACTCTTATCACGTGAGGGCTACTCACCAACGACTGACATCCTACTCCCCGCATTGGGAGCATCCTTGTCTTCACACTACTATAATAGGATCCCAATCACTGTAGCCCACTCCCCATCCATTACTGAACATAATGACTGGCATGAAAAAACCCACTCACTAAGTGTCGCCTCAACATGTTCCATCACTAAACGCATGTCATTCCTAATGAGCCGCCCTCTTCTAATTCCAACCCTTGATACCATATATCATTGACAATGTGTGTCAAGTTCATCCTTGGGTCAACTATTCCACAAATCTTGATCCATTTCCAAAACAACCCTAATTACAGGGCACTTCCCTTATTCCACCTGAAGCTCCAGGTCATGACGATCACAAGCATGTCATCCAATTTCATCGGTCATTGGTCCATTCATGGATATCAACAATTCCAACACCCGTCTCACACTAATGTGAGTCACACAACACCAAGGACAAGCTAAACATACTCCATGGAACATCAACCTCGATATGCCAAGATCTCCCTTGGAAATCCTCTACAAAATTGGGCACCTTACCCATTCCATGATTCATCCCACAACTTCCTGATAATAGGCATCGTCCCAGCACCGCAGGTGCTCATCCTCGGTCTATGACATGCCAACCACATCCACACATCTAGCCACTATCTGAAACCATTCATGTCATGAGTGTCCACCTGTACTCTGACCATGCTACTAAAAATCATCCAACACATAGTGCTAGATGTAACCCTGGTCTTTTCGTCAGAACCACACTTTGATACTTAAATCACCACCACCCAAGATTCTTTTCACCAAAACCCGATCACCTCTTGTTCATTGATATCATACCTCAAATCACATATACATGCTTTAATCTCTAAAGAAAACAACAACCCAAACTACCCCCTATAATGGTTCACCCTCGATCGAACCACACACATACCCACTAAAGTCTGAGTCAAAACTAAGGGCCTCTAGGTCTCCCACCTAGCCCTACCAGTTAGTTCTCTCACCAAGGTCACAACCCATGGGGAATCATCCACACTCCCATATTGAAGGTCTCCTGATATCAACATGCCAAGAACCCACTCATGGGGTCTCACATATGATGACATCATATATCGATCATAATCCATAAATAGGGTACCCATCCTCATGAGCATCCACCAATGGGAGTGATCCATTAAGGATCATGTCTCACTGGTCAATAGGTACACACAAAATGACATCATCCTAGATGACTTGTTCCAAATTAAACACGTCACACATCTCATTTAAGTAGAGTTTTATTCCAAACTATATGGAAAAAACACCATATAGGTTGTTACTAGAACTTTAAATGATTGAACCTAAATAAAAACATCCCCAAAAGGGGTTCAATGTTAGGCATGAAATTCCAATCCAACCCACCAGGGTCACTGTACCTCCTATGAAAGAGGACTGTATCATTATCCTCATCATCGAACATCTCACCATAGATCCACATGAGCTTCCATCTGAAGAAAATTCATATACAAGTCGGCTCAGCTGAGTAGAATGCCACCAAGTACTTATATAGGAAAACATTGTACGAGCAGTTGTTGATACTTAAAAAACCAAGCCTTAGTTTTCAGTGATAAAAATCACAATGGTAGGACTATATGTCATGTGAGTCCTATTTGTCTGATATAATGCATGAGATGCCTCTTACCTCTACATGACAAGAGTAAAAATCAATCACTAACCTCTTTATAACAGGCCAAGAGCCAAAAATCCAAAAAAAAACATCAAATCCAAACCACATGTGCATCGACCAAGGTGAAAGTAAAATAAAATTGTAACATCATAAACCAATAACATTAATCCCATGTCCATGGTGACTTGGACTTCTTACCAGAACAAGTGTTCTCGATGCACCAGTACGGTATCCATCACAGGCTCTAACACATTCCTAAATATCCAGTATACCATATTTTGAAACAGTAAAGAAAAAATGAAACAAATTCTCTGATACCACTTTGTAATATCCCTCCACCTCAGACCATTAGTCGGTGTTTGGACCGACGATCACCACTGTACCTTAGGCACGCATCCCTGTACACTAGAGGCTATCGACTAGCAATGGGGGTCTAAGGTGGTGTTGTGGGGAAAATATACCCCTATATAAAATTGTGAAATAAAATATAAAATAACCAACACCATCCATAATAGTAAATAATCAGAGTACACAAGAATAAATAAACATCCAACAAAAATATATGAATTGCAGTAAAGCCCTGAACAACCATGCCATGCATGAAACTGACCGCACACTGGTCTAGTTAGATATAAAAACCAAAAGTAAAATAAAATAAATACATTGTCTCCTCGACATCCCCAAGAAATACCTCATCGCAAGATCTATGTGCACATTCAATCCATCATTCTCGATCAACCCCGGGCCTCAACCCAACCTATGCCTGCAACCAAGTGAATGTCTGCTCAGGTACCCATGTGCAGTGGTGGCCCCAGTAGGATGTGATTACAAAACTCTGTAGGGAACCACCAAAGTGGTATCATACTAACTAGAATATTCTATGATATGTGAATGTGACATGCACAGTTGAAAAAAATAAATAAAAAATAAACCACCATCAATCCTTGGGTCCATGACCTCGATGAAACATACCCACTTTATCCTGATGTCAGAGTGTCTATGAGAATATAGTGTGATCATTCCAACCATAACCACAAAAAACCCATCAGGTTTTTCATTCCAAAAAAGTAACACCCCCCCCCCCATGAGACTTTTCCATAGTCATCACAGACCTCCCCTATAAGAGTTTTCTCATTTAGGTCTATCCCAATAGTAACACATACTCGAAGCCATTCTTACCCCAGTATACCAGAATAGACATGCCTCAGTAGATAATAGGCCATCGTTAGACCATAGTCCATGATCCCCCACCAAAAGACCCCCACCAAGATAGCACGTGGCGATCCACCTGATCATATGGGATCCAAATCCATGGAATCCTAACCATATATCGGAGCTCCAACTATGTGGAAACTCCATATAGTATCACATACCACCCTTATGGGAGTTTTCTCAACTGGGCATAATCCCTTTAGGCATCTCATCCAACCTCCCATGAGTTCCCACATCTGAGGAATATTCCATATAAACATTTCAACATCCTACCCTAGGGGAGTTTACATCTAATCATCAAGACTCCTTATGGAATATACCATGTAAAGCATTAATATAATAGTTCTAAATGTAGGTGGTCATATGACCAACCCTCCATGAAGACCTTGGTCTAACTTTCTAGAGTGTGGCCTAAATCATATCATCCTAAATAGGAACAACTCACTGATTTGGACTCTAACCCTGTTCAAGCCCAACGATGTCCAACCAAGCTCATCACTGTGATCTAAACCTATACCTTATACCAAGCAGTTATAGATAACCCATTTCAACACTCAATAATTAATTAAACCATTTTAATCAACAAGGCATAATCGATGTAAACTCATTGGCTCACTGCATTGAGCCAGAACTGAATCCAACTTCCTGTGGGAGGTCCGCATCAGACCCTCAACATTAATCCAGGACAAACCCCTATCACGAGCCACTGATTACACAATTAATTTAATTTAATTATATGAAAACCCTTAAATAATTCACCGACACAAATTTTCTTTGATTATTCGATGGATGATGACACCCAGACGTGGTATCGAGACACCCGCTTTCTAGGTAGAGAATAATAATATAATTAGTTTCCTCGACAACACATAAGGGAAGCTCATAGTTAACAAAAAAAATTATGGTGGAAATGGTCATTGAGATCTAGAGTATGAAGTTAGTGAGAATATATTTTTGTGAATTTCTTCATGGAAGAAGGTAATGAGATTCAGAAAGAAGGTAAAACTGAGATCTAGGTATATTGGCCCCTTCAAGATTCTTGATCATATTGGGACAGTAGCTTATCTCTTGACGCTTCCATCAAATCTCTTTCAGGTTCATAATGTGTTCTATGTATCTCTCCTAAGAACGTACATACATGATCCTTCACATGTACTAAACTCAGAGGTCATACCACTAGAGCAAGATCTCTCTTATGAGGAATAACCGGTGGAGATTCTAGATTGTAGAGAGAAAGTGCTACGAAACAAGACCACTCACATGGTTAAAGTTTTGTGGCTAAACAAAAAAATTTGAAGAAGCTACATGGGAACCTGATAATGTGATGAGATAGAAGTATTCTCAGTGGTTTGTATCGGATTGATGGAATTTCAAGGGAAAAATCATTTTAAGGGGGGGTAGAATGTAGCACCCTGAGATTTTATGAAATATTTCTCTTCAAATAAATTTAATTTCTTCGATATCTTGTGATACACATAACCCTGAGTCTAAATAAACTGTGATATAGTAAGAGTATGAATAGAAATAACCACATTTTAAAAAAATGTATAAAGGTTTTATATAATGAAAAATATATTGATAAATAAGTACTCATTTTTTTACATTTTTCCTCAAAATAGTTTTTATTGCTTTTTATGGGAAAATAATATAATTAATTTCTACTAACATTTAAAAATGTGTATGACAAAATAAAATTTATTTTTGATATCATCATGTCAAAATTATCTTAGAATTCATGGAGGTACCGACGGGATTCCTCTTGCAATATTAGGTGGTTCATAAATATCGTTAGGAAACTAGACTAGGATGGGATTTCCTAGTTGGTAGTCAGTTTCCCTTGGATCACCAGTGTTTCTCGTGGGTTTAGAGAGTGTCCATAGGACCTTGGGATTGCATGAGACTTTGTAGTGGTTCTTGGTTGTTGAGGAACTCACTTGTTGGCTTGGTTCAAGATTTGTGATCTATCAAGTGTGCTATGGGGGGGGGGCTCTGAGTGTTGTTCCTTCGTGTCCTATGAGGGCGGGTTTTCTCATGAAATAACCAAGTGAGAGAATATTGATGTCTTAGATAGTGATTAGAGAAGCAAGTTCATGGGTAGATGTTTGGCTGATCACGATGCTTCATGATGGTACCACTGGTATCTCTTTAACGACATTGGATGGATACCTGAGAATTAGGTGCTTGATGTTGTTGGTTAGCTAAATCTGAGGGGTTTCTTTAGGTCGGTAGTGGGTTGTTGTTGCTTGCTTGTTTCGTTCTGTCATGGTTATGAGATGACCTTTAGGACTTGACCTGTATGGTTTTTACAGTGGTACAAGTTAGGAATGTGTGGCCCCCTGTTGCATAGTTTTAGGCAATGTCTTCCCTTTAGGTGGAGAGTTTTCTAAGTCTGGAAGATTTAGGTGGAGACTGGTTCTTCTTTTCTTATGCTTGGTGTGTTTTTTGTTACTGCTGGTTTGCATGATTGCACTAGTTTGTCGAGTCATTTCTTATGTGGATTTTTTGAGATGCTATGTTTTTCCATGGTTTTAGAGGATGGGTATTGTTGTGTTCTGCCTTGTGTTGCAGTTACTTGTGAGCCGGTTCCAGATTTCCTCGATGATAGCATCTTAGAGGGTGGCTCATGTAAGTGTAGGTATGCATTATATTTACGTTTGGAGTTGTTTAATTCTAAGCATGTTAGTATCTTTAGTATATCATTTAATTTGGGCATTGTGTATCGTACTGATACATATTAGGGGGTGTCACTTCGATGGTGGCGCAGTGGTGAAGGTGAGGAGCATACCAACATTGTTATTTGGGAGGTGTAGGGTTCGATTCATGGGAGTCTGCTCTTGGACGAATTTCTCCTTCCCCCTGGATCCACTAATCTTACTGGGTCACCCAGTTTCTGACTGGGTGGGTGAAATGAGGCACAACCCACCTGTGCTAATAGATTGTTGCGTCAAACCATCACCGATCGGGTTGTCACCCTCCATAACGCTTAGCCTTCCCAACTGTCAACGACTCCTTCCTGGGTGGGCCTCTCTCCAAAGTGATTAAATGTTATTTGTTAATATGTTGAATTTATTTTATAAATCCTGGAATATATATACGACTAGACCAACCCTGTTTACATCAGTCACTTGTTCCTTCCTCTACTATGTTGTGATATTTTCCAGATTGTTCAGCTAGAACACACAATAACTTGTACGATCCAAGTTGTCTATGTGTCCTTGGTTTTGCACATATGTCTACTCACCCTTTATTATTGGCATCTTCTAACTTGGTTGCAATTTTACAGTTGTCTGGCTTAAGGTTGAGGCTTGCGATTTTTTGAGTGTCGCTTCACTGAGAAAGAGAGATAAAGAGGAGAGGGCTCTCGATGACACGTTCCTTGTTCGCTGGAGGAGGAATCACTAAAGGCAGCGGTCTCATTCTTGAACCTGGAGGACGACATACCTAGGTCACACTAGACTCGGACAACGACACCTTATATGGACAACAACAATGGGTCTGGAGCAACGAACTTGGATGTTTGACGATGCTGGTCCGCAACGCTTCAACAGGGAAGATTGACCATGCAGAGGAGGTGAGATCAAACCCTGGTAAGAGGGCTCAGTCGGGTTTCTTTCCCTTGGTTATTCTCTATCTTGTTCCATCTATTTTGGTTCCCTACTGGCTCTTGTACTTGTTTTTTTTTAAATAGTGAAAACTCATGATGATCATGCCTCATACACGTAAGTCAATTGATCGATGTAAATCCTTGTGTTATTTACTGTTTCCCTCTTTCGTTTTATGACCTGAAATCATTGAACATACATTAATTCTTGAATTTTCAAATCTTTTTTGTAATTTACTTGTTGAATTAGAAGTTATGTTGAGCTTTATGTCTAGCTTGGATCTGTCTTGCTATGAGATTTCTTATGTACTTTGGTTTCCAACGTGGAAGTATATATTTGAAAAAAAAAATTATGAATCTTCATGTATAGAATTTCATTTATATTATGATAACTGTCGCAATCATTTTGAAATTCCTTTTGTAATGAAATTCTCATTATATGAAGATTTTCATGTTTATTGGCATTAGACCAAAAAAATAAACATAACTTTGAGATTCGGTATTTTGGGTTTTGCAAACCAACTTCATATCTTATTGGATCCTTGGCCGGTGTGTATGGATTGCCATTGCAGCACATCCCGCTGCAGTAAATTTAGGTTGTTTTTCAATCGCTTAAATGGCATGGTTTTATTTTTAAGACTTCAAAAAATAGTTACCTAGTTGAGACATGTTTCCAAATCACCACATGTGATTGATCAATCCAGGTCACATGCATACTATCAATCTGGCGATAATGTTTTGCAAATTCTTTGATTCACAACATTTGATTCATCAATCTCGTCACATGCAGTTGATCAATCAAGTGATAATGTTTGCAAGTTCTTTGTTTCCAAACATGATTTAATATTTTCGGCTAAAAGGAATAAAAATGATGCAGATCATGAATTACGCAATGTACGATCGATCAATCTCACGATCCTTTTTTAAAACATATAAATACAAAACAATTATACAATAAAAAATATTAAAATACATAAGAACCTCAAATATGTTAACGGATATAAATGTCTTTTCCTAAAACCCGTTCAGTTGTAAATAGTTTAAAAGATGATAAATTAACATTTTTGCCATCAACAAAAACGACCCTTCATTTTCACTTTTAAAATTGAAGATCCTTTATCGAAATTAATTTGCTTTGATGGACTTCTTGCTTCATTTTTTCTTGAACTTTTTAAAGCAAGAACCCAAAAAAATTGGTAACACAAACATACCAAAAGAATCACTATGCACAAGGGCAGAGTCTCTTTGTGTGCCGATGCGAACCACTGCAAGACAGCATCGCTGACGCTCCGGTATACATGCATGCGCCGGGATTCTGTCAGCAAAAAAGGAAATTCTATGGCATTCAAATTTACAAACCAAAAAGCATATGTTCTTTGCTCCGATTCAATCATATTCAAATTACTTTTAAGGGAATCATATTTTTTTCCCTTTGTCCAGCCAAACAAGTTTCCATTGTTCCTTCTGTTTTACTTTGCTTTGTCATGTTATGCATTTTTTTTTCAATGCAAGTATCTTTTGACAATCACAAATAAAATAATGCTAAGATTGGTTCACTAGCAGGGATGCTTTCAGCTTAATCGATGGTCTCAAGTTTGACTTTCCTCGAGAATGAAGTCACGTTGAATACTTCATGCAAAAGTTGTCACCCTTGTAATTTTGCCTAACTCGATTGGCAAGATTTGTATAGACCGGGTTAAATCCCCCAATTCTAAGTGGGATAGAAGTTTTAGATATTCCTGATGCATGGAATTTTTCTAATTTTATATTCTTAGATCACCAGTATATTTTTTTAGTCAATGGCATGGGATATGTTTTACAAATCAGGAAATCATAGAATTAGGCAAATTGTACTAATGCCCTAAACCCTAGGGGTGTAAATTGACTTTCCGGATGCATGAAATTTTTCTTAGTTTAGGAAAGTTTCTTCCATTGTACTAATGCCCTAAACCCTAGGGGTGCAAATTGTTGGAAAAACACACACTAAACAGTATGCTAATGAACTGATTAGTTTAAACAAACCGATCATATTGTATAAAACAACAGATGATCAGGGCAATGCAAACATTAGAATCCGGGAATACTTATGGAACAAAATTCTTAACTAAATCATCGAGTAAACTCTACTTGCCTTTAAGAAGATATTACCCTGATAGAGACCTGAATTAAGAAAGGAGTATATAATAAGGGTAAAAGTGTCATAGCAATGGGGAGTTCGTTTTTTTTTTCTTTTTTTCTTTGTGGGGTGGGGGGGGGGGGAGGGGGCTTTTGGATCCACATGTAAGGAGGAGTGGGTGGGGTCTGTTATAAATGGGAGCAATGGGGAGAGGAGACGTACATGCAGGAATTGGTTAGACGTTTGAAACTTTGTGCTTGGAACTTCGGCCGTTAGGCTTGGGCGGGAGTGCGGATACGCCTCTCGAGTTTTTTTCCCTTCTTTCTCCTCTACTTGGCTTCTTACTCTGTAATTCTGATTCTCTGACCACAATACATACATAGTCCTCTATTTTAGAGTTCACTGCCGGTGCGAGTTCTATCAATTGGTCCGACATGCCGCTGCTGCCTCTTTACTCAAAGGAGGTGCACTGTTGGATTCCTCACCAAGCAGGATTTTCTCACGCGGGACGAGGTACACCGCACTGCCGGATTCTTCCTCAGCTCCTAGAGATGTGGCAAGACCAGCTCACGAGGGAGCAGACCTGGGAACGCCCTTGGCAAGAGGAAGCGGACTTTCGGAAAACACTTCTACTGTGGCTGTGTCGCCAAGAGGAGGATGCGCGGGTGATGCTGAATTGGTGCGAGGTCAGTTTCCTTCCCTACTACAGAAAGGTGTTCGCCCAACGTCGGTGACGAAGGAGGTCAACATGCGTTTGGAACGAGCCGACAACAAGAAATCCCAAAGGAGGTGGGCGATATGGACGCCCGATGCGTTTGGCCGGGATGCCCGATGCGTTTGGCCAGGACATGACAAAGATGTCTGACTCTTTGACAGGGGAGGTTGAGGAAGCTGTGACTCAGAGGCACGACGTAGCGGCTGAGACCGGACAGGGGAAGTTGAGGAAGCTGTGACAGGGGAGGTTGAGGAAGCTGTTTGATGTGCACTCTGCTACGGCGGATGGATCGCAAGATCCGGGGCGGTATGCAGAACATATTGTTGGCAACATACGGGGTGTGCTTCATACAGCTGGTCTCCTGCAACAAAACGAACGACTGATGCTAGCTATGGAGGAGAACGCCGCTAGATCGAATGCAAACAGCGACAAAGCAATGCATGTGTTCGGAATGACGGACGCCTCTGGTTTGGATACGGTGTTGGCAGCACGTATTACCATCACCAAGCAAGAACCAATCCACGATGTTAGCAGCACACTTCGTACGTCAGTTTTTCCCGGTCAAATGACACAAGTAAAAGACGGGGGTGTCTGTTTGAGGTCCAAACCGACGAGAGGGAAACCGGTGGGTGGATACCGCTCAGACTTGACATCTCCAACAAGGCCAAGGTGCGGAGGGTTGGTCGATCCGGTTTTGCACTACCGTCGAGAGAGGTGCGAAGCCGTTGTTTGCAGGAGCCAATCTTGTTGCTCTTGCTGTTTGGCCTACTCCAGTGGCTACATCGTTTAGTGTTCACAACACTCTCAATGCTTTGCGTGTGCCAATTGCCCAACTTTGCTTTGAAGGACCCACACAACATTGGGGTATGTCTCTATGCTGGGATGAGTTCCTTGGGAATGTTGTAAAAGAAAAGATAGCTTCAATTCAAGGTTCCAGTTCCATGGAAGAAGGATGGTCTGGGAAATTGCGTGGCATGTTTGGTCTGTGATGTTGACGTTGGCGTTGGGGGAGCTGAGTCGGGCAAGAAAGAGTCAACGACAAAGTGACCTTGTTTCAAGCCATTCTGTATTGAGCACAAAACTGTTTTCAAGGAGCAGGAGTGATAGAGACCTGAATTAAGGAAGGAGTATATAATAAGGGTAAAAGTGTCATAGATGTGGGGAGTCTGTTTGGGGGGGGGGGGCTTTTGGATCCACGTACAAGGAGTGGGTCGAGTCTATTATAAATGGGAGCAGAGGGGAGAGGAGGCAGACATGCAGGAATTGGTTAGACGTTCAGCACTTTGAGCTTGGAACTTCAGCCGTTACGCTTGGGCAGGAGTGCGGATACGCCTCTCGAGTTTCTTCTCTTTTCTTCTTTTTCTTCCTCCTTTTCTTGGTCTCTTACTCTGTAATTCTGGTTCTCTTACTGCAATACATACATAGTCCTCTATTTTAGAGTTCACTGCCCGTGCGGATTCTATCATTCCCCCACTCACGTTATGATGAATTCTGTAGAATGAGGAAACCCCTCACCTCCTTACCTCGAAGTGAGGCGGAGACGTTCTTTTATAATGAATGAGAAACTCCACATCGGACCACAAGTCCGATGTGGGATACAGACTCTAACACCCCCCCTCAAGCTAGGTGTACCTAGCTTGGACACATAATGAAAAGAAAACAATAAAACAGACGCTAACACTCCCCCTCAAGCTGGACATACCCAGCTTGATTACAAAACAAGAGGAAATAAAAAATGAAGCTGTTGCTGCTCCCCCTCATGATCAAAGCTCCCCTGCAGGATGATGGATGGATGATGTTGCGGGCGCAGCAGATGACCACTCAGACCGGCCGGTTGACGGAACGCCAGGAATGCCGCACTAGTGGGGCCGGTCGATGAAACGCCGGGAAATCCAATCTAGCACCGGGAAAACCGCATTTGCGGGGCCGACGACGGGAGGCGGGGATTCCGCAGAATTGTTGCGGGACTGGCGGCGCCAACGAGCCCAAATCCTAGGTGGTCGAGTTGCTGCGCTAGCGAATGGACGTGCCGGCGGACAGAGATGTGGCCGCTGGGAGGTGCCGGGAGATGCCGGCGAGGCGGGGATGCCGCAGGAGGAGGTCGGCGAGGGTGCAGGAGGCCGGGAGACGGCGCTGGAAGCCGGAGGAGGCCACCTGCGTGGAGCGGCCGGCACGGGTGGAGGCAGGTTGCTGGCCGGAACAGTCCGGATCTGCCCGGAACAGTCCGGATATCGCCGGATCTGGCCGGATCTGGCCAGAAATCGCTGGATCCGGCCGGAGTAGCCTGTATCAGGCCGGAGCCGGCCGGAGCTGTCCGGATCTGGCCGGAAATCTCTGGATCAGGCCGGAGTCGGCCGGAGTAGCCTGGATCTGGCCGGAAATCACCGGATCTGGCCGGATTCGGCCGGAGCTGTCCGGATCTGGCCGCCGGAGAGCAGCAGACGAGGTCGCCGGGAGGGGAGCGGGACGGGAGATGCCGCCGGAGAGGGGTCGCCGGACTGGAGGGAGATCCGCCGGGAGCCGGGAGCCGCGAGCGCGGGAGCAGCGGGAGGGGCCGCCCGGAAGAACAAGGGCGGAACGCGGCCGGGTGCTGGAGGCCGGCTGCTGGAAGCGGGAGGGTCGCGCTCGGGAGGGGCAGCGAGAGCGGACAGCGGGAGCGCGCAGGGAAGGCGGGGGCCGTCGCGCGGGGGGCGCGATGGAGGGCTGCGCGACCGGGAGCCGGCAGGGAAGAGGCAAGCCGTCGAGAGGAGGTGCGCCGGGAGTCGCGGCGACGGGATTCGCGCGCAGGATGAGCGGGCGCCGGGGCGAGTCGGGAGTCGGGGAGCCGGGACGTCGGGGCGAGCCGGGATTCGGGGAGCCGGGAGTCGGGACGAGGCCTCGGGAGGGAGGGGAGATCCGCCGGGAAGCCGCGCAGGGCAGAGGCGGAGGGGCGGCGGCGGTAACCCTACGGGGCTTTGAGGCCGCCGCCCCCCGGACGGGGAAACCCTAAAGGAAGGGGGGAAAAGAAAGAAAAAAAAATGTGAGGGAGGAATCAAACCTCCTTTGATACCATGTAGAATGAGGAAACCCCTCACCTCCTTACCTCAAAGTGAGGCGGAGACGTTCTTTTATAATGAATGAGAAACTCCACATCGGACCACAAGTCCGATGTGGGATACAGACTCTAACAAATTCCAACAACTCCACTTTCAGGATACGACAATCTAAATCTGATGCAATGCAATCTGCAACAGATCTCATCCATAGCCTCTTCAATTCTCCATAAATCACAAGGGCCTTGGTTTTTTTTTCACAAGGGAGGTCAAACAATCTATTGGCTGATTTCTGCAGGATCTAACCACCCAAGGAGTCACGTCATGGTGGGGGATGAACACTCACCCCACAATCCTCTCAATGAGCATGACGGCTCTAAGGTATCTCTCATGACCAACCCTTTGCGACGGGCTATTTGCTACGGAAAATAGTCTCATCGCAGATATTCCTGTAGTAACACTTATTTGCGACGGAAAGTGTTTGTTTATCATTATTTGCGACATGAAATGTTTCCCATCACAAATATCTTAGGCGCGCATGCACTTCCTTCTCTGGTAACCATTATTAGTGACGACAAATAGCAACAGACTGTTTTATCCGCTGCTAACAATCATCGCTAAAGATTATTTGCGACGAATTTCATTATTCGTCGCAAAAGTTTCCCGAAAATTAGTTTTTGCGACGGGTTAAATTCCGTTGCTATTAACTTGTTACAAATAAGCTTTTATTAAATTCATGGGACCCTTTCTTCTCCTCTCCCCCAAATCTTTTCTCCATCGCACGGAATGTCTGGTCGCGAAACCCTCCGACAACCCAGTCCCAAAATCACCCGTCGTAGTTGATTTCTTTCAGATTTGGGTTCGGATCTCCCAGGTACGGACTTCACTTCCTTTCTTCGTTCTTTTTTTGGATTTCCCTTTCAATTTTGCAGAAATTGGTTTGGTCAAACCCTATGTCAATAAATTTATCCAATTTTTACGGTTTATTTGGTGTTTAGGGTTAGTGCAAGTTTATTATTCTCTATTTCGGTGTCCACCACCGAATACAACGTGTTTCAGCTCCGCACAGGTTAATTCTAATTGATTTGATGTATTTTGGTCAATATTTAACATTTAGATTTAATTCATCTTTATTTATTTTGAGATATCTAGCCACCCCGCTGACTCTCAATGTGCATGCACGCGCCTGCACGCATTTGCACCTGTTAACATCTCACTACATGCATGTATATGTGTGTGTGTTGGATTGGTGTAGCCCGATCTGTAGCAGTGTTGATTTTGGCACGACTACTATAGCATCTCGAACTTTAGAGACAATAATAGTACTATAGATCCATAGACTTCCAGTCGCCGACCACTGTAGCAATTTGGACTTGAGTGGCCACGGTACTGTAGTGATGCGGACTTCTAGTCGCCATTCACTATAGCATCTTAGACTTTGGAGACAACTGTACTGTAAATCCGTGGACTTCCGCCCGCCGACCACTGTAGCAGCTTAGACTTGAGTGACCACGACACTAGCGATGCAGACTTCTAGTCGTCGTTCACTGTAGCAGTGCAGACTTTCTGTGTGGTTGGTGACACAACACTTCATCTTCTTTATTAGTCCATTTTGGGCTAGGGTTTCGTGTGCTTGAAACTCTGAGATACTCCCAGTAAATTGTGCTCCTAATTTAGTGATTTTTCTGCCTCTCTGCGGACGTAGTGATCATTTCCAAAAACCACATAAATTTATGTGTCCTGTGTGATTATTTCTTCTATATTTTCTTCATCTTCAAACCTATTCTGTTGCAACTCCCGACGTTTCTGCAATAATATATATATATAAATGTTGAATGTGTTTTTAAACCTATATATAGATATATATAATTATGTGTAACGTGTGTGTGTATATATATATATATAATCGTGCCAAACGTGAATGTTGTTGAATTTGTTTAAAGAAATTGTTGAATGTTAAACCTTATTGTGATTATTTTGAAACCATCCTTATGATGATAAAAAAATTTATGAATCATAATAATGCTTGGATTTAGGGTGTGATGTCAAACCATGTTTGATTGATATATTATGATTGGTTTTCATTTAGTTAAAACATGTGAATAGAGTTTTATAAACGTTTCGATATATATATTAACATGTGAATATACATATATAAACTTTAAAAAAAAACATTTAAGGTTTTCGATCAATATACATATATATGTATGTATATATAGATTTGATATTTATATTTATTTAAAAAAACAAGTAAAAATATATTTGATGTATATATATATTTGATTAAGAAATCATGTAATATATATACATTGTTATTGGTGAACTCCCCTTACCTCAATGTGAGGTGGAGACATTCTTTTATAGATGAGTAAAAATAATTACAAGGAGGGTAAATCCGATGTGGGACTCAGAAATACCCATTAAACTTAAATGGGTTTCAACACTCCCCCTCATGCTGGACATGCCCAGATTGGATTGAGTCCCACAAAGAAAAAAGATGACAAGACACAAAGACCGTCTCATACTCCCCCTCAAGGTGGGCCATGGAGGCTGTGAATACCCAGCTTGGTAGTGAGAGAGTTAAAGAGAGCTCCTGGGAGGCCTTTGATGAAAATATCTGCAAGCTGATCTGTCGTCGGAATATGACCAAAGCTGATATGTTTCTGCTCCAGATGGTGGCGAAGAAAGTGGCAGTCCACCTCGATATGCTTCGTCCGTTCATGGAAGACGGGATTCGAGGCAATCTTTGTTGCTGCCTGATTGTCACACCAGATATGAGCAGAGGTTTGGCCGGGAAGCCGAGCTCATGGAGAAGATGACGAAGCCAGAGGATCTCAGTGGTGATCGTGGCCATGGCGCGGTATTCAGCCTCTGCACTCGATCTGGAGACGACAGTCTGCTTCTTGTTGCGCCAGGAGATGAGGTTACCGGCGAAGAACGCGGCGAATCCCGAAATAGACTTGCGGGTAGCGAGGCAACCTGCATAATCTGCATCACAGAAGGCCTCAACATCCAAATGAGCATGATGTGAGTACTGAAGGCCACGTGCAGGGTCTTTCTTGATGTATTTGACAATGCGGAGGACAACATCCCACTGAGATCTGGTTGGATGCTCCATGAACTGGCTGACTTTGCCAACAACGCAGACAATGTTTGGTCGCGTCATGGTGAGATAGTTAAGTTTACCCACCAGACATCGATAGCTCTCGGGATGAGGAAATGGTTCCGAGTCGGTATGGAGAGCATTCCCCAGGCTCAAGAGCAGTGTCCACTGCAGTTGTTGTGCTCAAACCTGCATCCTGCAAGATATCAAGAGCATACTTGCGTTGGCAGAGAGAGATAGTGTCCTCAGAACAGGAGACCTCGATACCAAGGAAGTAGGTGAGGGGACCAAGATCTTTGATGTGAAAGTGGTGGTGAAGATGCGCCTTGAGGTTGGCGATTCCTGTGGAGTCGCTCCCTGTGATGACGATATCATCCACATAGACCACCAAGAGGATACAGCCAGCAGGAGTCGTTCTGTAAAAAACTGTGTGATCCTTCCTACTTCGAGAGAGGCCAAAATCAATGACAACAGTGCTGAAGCAACCAAACCAAGCATGAGGAGATTGCTTGAGGCCGTACAGAGAGCGACGGAGTCGACAGACTTGAGACTCGGCGCCGGAGGAACAGAAGCCGGGTGGTTGTTGCAGATAAACTTCTTACTCAAGAAAGCCATGGAGGAAAGCATTCTTGACATCCAGCTGATGAAGATGCCAACGATGATGTGCCGCCAGAGAGATGAATAATCGGACGGAGGCCATCTTGGCTACTGGAGAGAATGTGTCAAAGTAGTCCACCCCGTAAGTTTGTGCAAAGCCCTTAGCCATAAGGCGGGCTTTGAGTCGATGGAGAGTGTCATCGGGATTTAGCCGGACAGTGTAAATCCATTTGCTGTCAACCGCCTGTTTGCCTGCTGGAATGGGGACAAGTTCCCAAGTATGATTGTCTTCCAGAGCCTGCAATTCATCCCGCATTGCTGCTAACCACCCCGGGTGAGATTTTGCATCACCAACGGTTCGAGGAATCGATACTATCTCCAGAGCTGACAGACCCCTATATGAAGATACAAATAAAGGTGTACTCTGGCATGAACGAGTACCTTTCCGGAGTGCAATGGGCAAGTCGTCTGGTGTCGGGGCAGGAGCATCAGACGAAGCGGGGACGATGGCGCCTCGGCCGAGACAGGGGGTACAGGCAATGAGCGACGAGAATAGACCGCACCAAAATGGTGATCAGCAGCAGCAGAGGGAGACACTAGTGGAGGGTGGATGATGAGGGGAAGACAATCATCAATGTCAGTGTCTGAGAGATACGAAAAAGGAGAGCTCTCAACAAATGATACGTCAGCTGAGATGATATACCGCCGTAGGTCCGGAGAGAAGCAGCGATATTCGCGCTGAGTACGGGAAAAGCTGAGGAATATACAGCGGAGGGATTTAGGAGAGAGTTTGGAGAGACCGGGTCGAATGTCACGGACATAACAGAGACATCCAAAGACACGCAAGGGAAGGGAGTAAAGAGGGAGAAAGGAGAACAAAGTTTGAAACAGAGTCTCCCCCTGA
The DNA here is from genome assembly GCA_963277665.1 of Viscum album. Taxonomy (NCBI): domain Eukaryota; kingdom Viridiplantae; phylum Streptophyta; class Magnoliopsida; order Santalales; family Viscaceae; genus Viscum; species Viscum album. The sequence goes on along the minus strand of OY728141.1, from coordinate 1,702,872,442 downwards.
AGGATAGAAGAAGGGAGGCGGTTAATGAGGTAGGTAGCAGTCAGGATAGCATCGCACCAAAAATTGAGAAGCACCTTCATGTGGAAGAGGAGGGCACGAGCAGTCTCCAGAATATGGCGGTGTTTCTGCTCGGCTACTCCATTCTGCTGAGGTGTATCGGGGCAAGATGTCTGGTGAATAATGTCTTTATCCTTGAGAAACTGCTGAAGGGTGGAAGATAAATATTCCTGTCCATTGTCGGAGCGGAGACATTTCAGCAAGGTTGAGAATTGAGTATGAATTTCATTGTAGAAGGTCCGAAAGGTAGAACACACTTCAGACCGATCACGAAGAATGTACAACCAGGTCATGCGGGAGTAGTCATCAATAAAGGTAATATAATATGTGCACCCGAGCTGGCTAGGAACCCTGTAAGGACCCCATACATCGGAATGAACAAGGTCAAAAGAATTCGCGGCACGCGGGTCTAATCGAGGGACATATGTCACCCGATGATGTTTTGCAAACTTGCAGGGTTCACAATAGAAGGAAAGATTAGGACTAAATTGGGGGGCAAAGTTTATGTAGGACGGAAGCTGGCGGATGACCAAGGCGAGAATGAAGGTCAAGGGCACGGGCTGAGGTGGATGGGCAGGCAAGAGGGTGTGGGATATCGAGTATGTACACCCCGGCCTGAAGATGACCTCGACCAAGTTTCCGATTCGTCGATCGCTCCTGAAACACAACCCCAGAAGATGTAAAAATAGCAGCACAGTTTAAATCTTTGGTGAGTTTGCTGATGGAGAGAAGATTAAACTGGCTATGAGGAACGTGAGCAACTGAAGGCAGACTAATAGACGGGGTCAAACGGCATGTGTCAAAGCTCGCAATGGGGATTGTTGATCCATCGACAACAATGATTGGAGAAGCACTAGTCGATGGATGGTAGGTAGTGAACATACCAAAATCCCCTGTGAGATGTTGAGACGCATCGGAGTCGAGCATCCAGACTGACGGTCGATGAGATAGGCAGGCGGTGGAGCTATCAGTCTGAGCAATGATGGCTGGATAAGAGGGTCGATGCTCAGGACGGGGTCGGGAAACCGTTGGAGGCGGACCGAGAGACCGCATCGGATGCAGGAGCCGAGAAGCGTCGGGAGACTGTCCAGCCACACATCGCCGGGAGTGTCGCGGGAGGGCGGGGTCGGATGACCGCATTGGATCCAGAAAAGAGGAAATTCCTGGATTGCGGGAGGAAGCACCAGACTGGAGGGCCGCAGTCGCCTGGTGGGAGGACGACCGGAGGCGCCGCGAGGTGAGCGGCCGGCCTGGATCTGCTGCCAGTGGCCGCGGGCAAGCCTGGTGCTGGTACGGCCGAAGGAGAGAGCCGACCTAAGGGGCACTCGGCGGAGCGACTTCGAGCTGGGACGTCAGGGAGCTCCGGCGCTGGTTGGAGGGAGCCGCCTGGACCGGTTCGCCAAGAGGGAGTCGGTCGATCGGGACAGAGCAGAGCCAGGAGGAGCCCGGGTTGCTTGGACGGAGCCGGTCCGTCTAGAGGGAGCAGCCGGGGCTGGTTCGCGTGGACCGGGTCGCGGCTGGTTGGAAGCCACGAGCAGAGGAGGCCGTCGGGGGGGTTGCGCACATAGGAGGCCGCCGGGAGTGCTGCGGGAGCCGGACGGAGTCGCGACGGAGGCACGCTCGGGTGGAGGTGCAACGGGGTGAAGGGAGGGTCGCCGTCGGGAGGAGCCGCAGCGGGGTGTCAGGAGTGTCGCGCTCGGGAGGAGTGGCGACGGGAAGGGCGCGCGCAGGAGGAGCCGCGCCGGGAGGGATCGTGCGCAGGAGGAGCGGGCTCCGGGAGGGAAGACGCACCGAGGGGCTGCTGCGACGGGAGAGGGGCACCGCCTGAGGGAGATCGGGCCGCTGGGAGGAGACGCCGGGAGGGGAGCCGCGGGCAGAGGAGGGAGGCCCGCCGGGAAGGGCAAAGGTAGAGGGGAGAGAGGCGGGGCCGGACAGAACCGGGAATCCGCAGGGGAGGGAGGGTTCGGGATTAATTTCCCTCTGATACCATGTTATTGGTGAACTCCCCTTACCTCAATGTGAGGTAGAGGCATTCTTTTATAGATGAGTAAAAATAATTACAAGGAGGGTAAGTCTGATGTGGGACTCAGAAATACCCATTAAACTTAAATGGGTTCCAACATACATATATAAATATAACGCATCAAATAAATAGGAAATGAGTTACAAAAATGATGAGAAAATCAATTTAAAGAAAACGTCTGAACAAAACGTTTTTTATAAGCAAAACATTTTTTATAAAAAACATCATAAAAATTGTTTTAATGAAAAAACAATAACTTTTAAAAATAAGTAATATTTTATTAAAAACTCAATAATAAGTAAAATTTTTGTAATACCATGTAAAAAAAATATAAAAATACTAACAGTTATTAAAAATTCGCAATAATTAGTAAAAATGTAATAATAATTTAAATACTTAGTATTAATCACTAATAATTTGTAAATATGGGGAAATTACAATCATTTATAATAAATTTTAAAAGAAAATATATGAAATACTAATAATTATTAAAAATTAGTAATATCTATTAAAAATTTAGTTATAATTAATAAATAATTAGTATTACTTATTAAATAATTGTATGAATTAGTAAAAATTAAAAAATAGTTGTAATAATTAGTAAAAACTCGTGATAAGTAGTCATAATTAGCCAAAATTAAAATATAATAATAATTTATAATTAATCACAATGAGTAACAATTATTCTTATTTCTGTTGTTTTTTTAGATAACTATGGACTCAGGAAATAGACACCAGTTTCTATTATGCGACCGTGATTAGATAAACCATTAAAAAAATCCCAACGATAAGGTGTTGAAGCATTTATATCATTTGCATCATCAAATTCCGAATTTGAATGTGAAAGAACAATTAAATGTCAATGTAAGAAATGCAATCTTAGGAGATTCAAAATGTTTGACAATGTTGTACTTCATCTACCGTGTTTTGGTTTTCAAAAAAAATCATATTTTTTGATATTAACATGGTTAACAGAATTTACTAGAAAATACAAATTTTTTTGTTCTGAATCCATCATTTTAGAATTTAGTACATGAGGCTACTGGATCGTTTATTCAAGAAACAACAACTCAGAATGATATTCAAAATCCTGAATTAGAACCATCCTACTTTTACAATTTGTTGAAATCTGTTGAGTAATGTCAGATAAGCAAAATTGAAGTTTTTACAAAATTTATGACTATTAAATCAGATTTTGGAATGTCAAATAATTTCTTCGATCAAATATTTTTCTTTGGTTAAATCGGTGTGGCCAAACAGAAATACATTACCTGCAAGTTTCTATGAAAGTAAGAGGTTGATCCATAATTTAAGTTTTAGTTATCAGAAGATCCATACGTATTCAAATGACTGCATCTTATATTATGGTGATTATGAATCATTAGTTAATTATCCAACATGTGGAGTATCGAGGTATAAAGAGGCACAACAAGGAAAGTCCAGATTTCATGTGAAACTGTTGAAGCATTTTCCAATTACACCCCTTTTACAGCGTCTATTTATGTCTCGCAACACAACTGCATTGATGACAGAACATAAATCAAATATTTTTATCAGTAAAAACTTAAATCATCAATGTGATGGTGATTCATGGAAACACTTTGATCAGATGCATCCTTCTTTTGTTTTCGAACCTCGTAACATACTTTTGAATCTTTTTACTGATCGTTTTTGTCCATTTGATGCTTACAACAATCAATATTCTTATTGGTTTGTTTTCATTACTTCGTACAACCTACCTCCTTGGATGTTGATAAATGAACCATATAAATATTTGGCGCTAATAATTCCAGAACATCCGAAAAAGAATATCATTGTTTATTTGAAGTCACTAATTGATGAGTTAATTTCATCATGGAACAACAGTGTAACTACATATGATACAGTTCCAGATCAGAGTTTTACATTGAAGACTGCATTAATGTGGACGATTAGTGACTTTCCGGCGTATGGTATGTTATCTGGATGGAGTACACATGATTTAAAATCATGTCCGTATTGCATGGCTAAGAACAAAACGTTTATGCTTGACAATGGGAGAAACATTGGTTATTTTGACTGTAATCGGAGATTTCTTCCCGCAGATCACCCATTTCAAAGGAATGGAAATAATTTTACAAAAGATAGAATTGAAAGAGACAAACCTCCAACAGTGCTATTAGGTATTCAGGTAAAATCTATCGTCTCTTCATTACCTCCTGTTACTTTTGGACCAACTATAAGCGAACAAAAAATATATGGTTTTCGGAGAAATCATAATTGGATAAAACAAAGTATTTTTTAGGACTTGACATATTGGTTTGATTTGTTGTTTCGTCACATGTTAGATGTAATGCATATTGAGAAGAATTTTTTTATAACATGTTTTATACCGTATTGGACACACCTGTTAAGATCAAAGATAATGTAAAGACAGTTATATCTTGTCCAGATTTACAGGCGTCCTGAACTTGAATTGTTTGAAGATGAAAGATCACACAATTTAATGAAGCCAAATGCAGCTTAAGCACTTTCTAAAGAGTCGTTTATTATTCAATGAATGGATAAGAGATTTGAGATTTTAGATGGTTAAGCTTCTAATTTGTCTCGTTGTGCCAAAAATATACATATTACCCAGTCAAAAAGTCATGATTGTCATGTCATAAGGGAAAAATTACTGCATGTTGGTCTTAAAGGGCTGTTGAATTCTTCAATTTGGAACGTGCTCCGAAATATCATATTTTTTTCGAGATATTTGTGCGGCAACATCAGATTACGATGCATTGAGTATGCTGCAAGAAGATGTTTTAATTTTATATAAATTGGAGAAAATATTTTTATCGGTCTTCTTTAACTAAATGGAACATTTAATATTGCATTTGTCATATGAAGCTAAATGTGGAGGGCCGAAACAATTTCAATGGATGTACCCGTTTGAGAGATGTATGCAAAAATTAAAGAATAAAGTACGTAACAAAACAGCGGTTGAAAGGTCAATTGCAGAAGCATACTTACAGGAGAAATTTCTAATTTCCGCTCTTAATATTTTCAATTTTAATATCCTTCAAAACATAATCGCAGAGGTCGCAATGAGACAAATGTTGATGATGTCATAGACACTCAATTGTCAATTTTTAATCAAAACGAGTTTGGTTTTGGTGATTATTGTGAATGATGATTTTCAGATGAAAAACTTCACAGAACTCATACATATATTCTACATAATTGTGAATGAATGACATGATTTGTGCAGTAAGTACTACTTTTTATTTATATTATTTTTTTAATAGATAAATTTATTTACATTATTAGTTTTGCATACTGTAACGTCCCGGACCCGGCCAGCCACCCGAACAGTACCGAACGGGTCGGGTGTTACTACCTTAGGCGCACCTCCCCGAACGCCAAAGGCTGCCGACTAGTAGGGAGGGTCTGTTAGGTATAGTGGGGAGGCTATACCCTCTCGGAGGATCATAATAAGGGTACTGATCCGAGAAAAATCATAAAGATGCAGCGGAAGAAAGACTCAGCAGACTCGAACCAGACCCGCAAAGCGAAAGCATAGTCAATATAGATAAACAGCGGAAGCAGTAAATATAACACAGCAGCGGAAATAAACACAACAACATGCTAATAACATGTAACTACAACTGAACAGTAAAACATGTATCCGGAGCAGGTCATACACAACTGAATATAAAAGGGCGTCAATAGCTAACCAACAGTAGCTACAACAAGTAAGCATGCCGATACAGAAAAGTAAACAAAACAATATAAACCCCAGCTAGGCATGACCTCAAGGTCCATACCATCTCCACGCAACAACTAACGCAGCCCAGCTCCTGAAGCTGGCCTCTTTCCTGCACGTAAATCCATAAAGTCCGCACGCATCCCGAAGGGCCCGTGCAGGGTGTGAGACAAATCTCAGTAGGATACCACCCAACGGTGCGTACCAAATATATATGTTTAAGCAGTCATGCATTTACAAGGAAAACAGTAAACAGTACAATGCACAATTAAAAACAAACTCCATTGGTGCTCAACAGCCACCATGGAGCGTCACCTGCTTCGGCCAAGGTCAGAATCTCTGTCGTGTAACCCGGCACCACGTGCCACCTGACACCTCGTGTCTCAAGTACCAACGTCCCGAAGGCACGCCCAAAAATAGTAACCCGGCACCACGTGCCTCCTGACACCACGTGTCTCAAGTACCGACGTCCCGAATGCACGCTCAAAAATAGTAACCCGGCACCATGTGCCTCCTGACACCTTGTGTCTCACGTACCGACGTCCCGAAGGCACGCCCATCCCCTGAAGGCTCCTCACCTCTCACGTGGCTTTCTACGGCAAGCACCCCAACCAAAATACCTAATCGCAACTACGGGGGCCTCTACCCACACGAGTAGTCAAAACCACCTCATCACGGAGTATCTCTGTGTGCACACTACTCAAAGTCCCGGTGAGCGGTAATCACCAAAATAGTCATAAGCCACCAACACGCCTGACACCTCGTGTCCCTGCGACCATGTCGCTCAAATCCGATGGCATCGCCATCCTAGTATCCCGGGCCATGCCCAACCTGACAGTCGCACTGCCTCAAGACGACGTCCATGACGCCCAATCCCGTGGTCAAAACCACCCAAAGTAACCCGGGCAAAGCCCCAACCTGTGATCAGCAACACTCAAGCGTAACCGGGCCAAGCCCAACACAACCCAAAGGTTCCAGCAGATGCAATTCAGCAATTGCATATATATATACATATGTAAACAGAAAACATAACCAGGTAAAACAAACTAAACAGTTGAATTTCACTATGCAAGGTGCTGTCCCATACCAGCACTGAGGTCTTAAATGCCTCTAGCAATAATATCAGGCTTTAATAAATTAAACTAACAGTTTAACACATTAATATTCCAATTAAAACCATTCTGGCACTCCCCGGCCAAAATGCCCCGACGAGCAACGACCCCTCACCCGGCCCCACTCACGTAAACTAGTAACGGGGCATACCCAAAGGCATCCCACAGGTCCAACAAGCAATTTGATATGAAATAGCAGATAAAACGGGTCCCGCTCAGAATACCCAAAAACGCGCCGAAGGCCGCGTCACCCAAACAACCACGAAAACACAAAATGAGGTATGCACCACCTACCTGAGACTCGTACGATGCTACTCCTCCGGTAACACCCGCCAATTCGGTCTAAAACGCGGTAAATCTACAAAAGATTCAATACCGTTCAAACGCCTATAACTCATTCTAGAACGAAAATCAGACAAAACGGCCAAAAAAGAATCGAGGCCTTACCGAGGGGGTTCCAACGCATCCAACCGAGATCGGATCTGACTTCGGACGAAGAACCGAGAAGCAAATGAAGGTTCGGCCGTCTTAGGGGCGGAGGTTCTGTCCAGAACCTCAAAACGAGGCTACTGCCCGTTTTAAGCGAAAAAAAGAAAGTACACGACGTGTACTTTGGGACTACACGCCGTGTATATATCATTAAACTGTTCATAAGATGGCTGATTCCGCCGCCTTACTTTCCGATCCTGCCGACATGAGTACACGACGTGTACCTAGGGGTACACGGCATGTACTTGGTTCCTCTTCCTTTCCTCGCCGACGTACTCGCACGCCGTGTGTTTCCCTTATACACGGCTAGACTACACGGCGTGTCCAAGGGAACACGGCGTGCCCCTGCTTCTACCCGGCCAACATGCCTACACGCCATGTATATCCCTCATACACGGCTAGACTACATGGCGTGTCCTATGGGAACACGGCGTGTATCTGGTTCACCCGGCCAACGGCCTACACGCCATTTATGGCCACCACACGGTCGGGGATACACGGCGTGTTGAAAACTACACGCCGTGTAGTAAGAAACTACTACACGGTCACACACGGCATGTACTCGGCGAGCACACGGCCGACCACTCGCCTGCACATACACGGCGTGTAGTCTGAAAATTTCCAGAAACTTCCCATTTAATCCAGTTTCCTCAGAAACCAGTCAAAAATTTAAACAAGGTCCGGATTTTGACCCGTTCCAATAACCCGGGTTCTTACAAACTCCCCACCTTAACATAGCTCGTCCCCGAGCTACCAAACGAAACCCGGAGATGGCACCGTACATACCACCCCGATCAAAGTAACCCGGACTGCCCCGGTCTCAGAGGTCCCGGCTAAATTCCTCAAGGGGGGCTACCCACCTTAGGAATCGCCTAACTCGGTCTCAACCCAACAAAGCTCAAAGCAACCAAGGTGTACTAACCTGTTTTCCGGACGCATAGTCCTCCCATGACACATCGTCACCCCTACGTCCCATTGGTGCTCCTATGTCGCTTCCGACACCTAACGTATTCCGCACCGCATCGGTGTCCGCCTCCACGAGGTCCCGATGCCTAGCACCTCACGTAACCCGCATCCACGATGCCCCGATGCCCACGACATCTCAAGTAACCCGCATCCTCGATACCCCGATGCCTATGGCACCTCAAGTAACCCGCATCCTCGATGCCCTGATGCCCATGGTACCTCAAGTAACTCGCATCATTGATGCCCTGATGCTACGCATCTCATACATATATATATATATATCACGCACCCGATATGGTGTCAATCCCACTGACTAGCATCTAGTCAGTCCACAAAGATCTTGTGCACCACGTGCACTCAAAACAGACATGCCTCTACAGGTCATGCCAAAAAGGAGACATAGAGATGACGGCCACACCGCGGTGTACCTCTAACTGTCGTCGGCTCACCAGCCTGCTCAGCCTCTGGCAGCTCCACGGCGTGCACCTGGCCTGAAACACGGTTGCCTGATGCCTAACCTCCCTGCGATGCTGCTCCAGTCACTGGCCACTGACCCCTCAGCTGGGTCCCAGTGTCTCTGTCACGACCTCCGTGCACAGCTGAACCCCGACTACCCTCTCCGGGTACCGAACCTGAACCAACTCCAGAAGCTATAGTCTATCCTGGTCCCTGCCTGCCAGTCATCTGAGAAGGCTGCCTGCAAAACCTCTTCAGATGTCCGTCCTGTCCACATGCCCGGCACTCCTTCAGAGGCCTATCGCACTGAGCCCGAACATGCCCCAGTTGTCCACACTAGAAGCAAATCACCGAAGAACTACCACGAGGTGGTCTAGCTGAATCCCTGGCCTGACTGCCCTGCAGGAACTCATCCCGTCCTCTCTTCCTACTGTCAGAACCATCACCTGAAGTTGTCGCCCTGCCCAAGCGAGACTTTTCTCTCTCATTGCCCTCGGCTATGAGCGCCTGATTTACCGCCTCGGAAAAGGAACTCAGCCTGAAGATGTTCACCTGGACCCGAATAGCGTGTCGTAAACCATCCTCGAAGCGCCTCACCCTAGCTGCGTCATCGCTTACCATACCAGGTGCAAAGCGAGATAGCTCAGTGAAAGTAGCTGCGTAGTCCATGACGGACATATCTCCCTGCTGAAGGCTCAAGAACTCCCGAGCTCTCTCTGCCCTCAGTGTCTCCGGGTAGAAGTGCACAAAGAAACTTTCCTCAAAGTCCTTCCAAGCCAGTCCCTCGTGCCTACGAGCCTGTACCTGTACATCCCACCAACGCTTCGCCGGTCCTCTCAGCATGTATGTCGCCTGCTTGACCCTCCGCCCTGAAGGCGTCTCGAGCTGCTCGAAAATCATCTGCATGCTCTCGATCCAGTTCTCAGCCGCCTGCGGACCACCCTCACCCTGAAACAACGGCGGGTGCTGCGACTGGAACTCCCGCGTCAGACATGCCATAGAAGGCTCTGTACCCTGTGCACCTCCGTCAATCCCCTGCAAGACACGTACCAGGCTAGCTCGGAGCTGCTCGTCGAGCCACGACCCGAACGATGCCAAACCCGGCTGCTGTCCTGCCTGCCCTGGATCCTGAACCTGTACCTGCGGCTCGTGCTCTGCCTGTACCGAAGTCTGACCCTGATCCTGCGGCACTGTATCATCTCCTGCCTGACGCTTCTTCGAGCCGTAAAGGAGTAACCCGCTGAATACCATAAATGGTCAGACAACCCATATATATATATATAACAATATATTCTACGCAGATAAGGAAAGCAGTAAAAGACAGTGCGTAACAACTACCCTTACTCCCCCTCACCGCAACCCATGCCCCACGGCATCCCGGCCTCAACAGAGCCAAGTATCAAAAGTACCTCGGGTCATGCCCGTCCCGACAACTCATGTTGCCTCAAACCGATGACCGAGTCGCCCAATCCTGACAGTTACACTGCCTCAACCATAGTACCTGTCTGCTCTCATAAGAGTCAGACCCAAATATCCTGCAGCATGCAATTTTACAAAATATAAAGCATGGCATACTCATTTGCACAACTAGCAATTGTATCAGGAATTTCACCAATTTCACATTTCAAAGCATATAAAGCATGGCATTTGATATTTCATTCACATGGCATTATCACTTTACAAAGCATACGTGCAATTATGAAATTGAAATACCTAAAATGTGCCTATCAAAAGTCAAGAAACTCAGCCTTGCCATACCGGGCCAAAGTCCAATTCTTCCTTACCACACCGGGTCAAGGGTCACATATCAAAATCAACAACATCACACATCAAGTGAGCCACCGAGGTGGAAATCATATAAACTGTAATCTGAGCAAAAGAAAACAGCAATTCCCACCCGCGACAGCTAGGTCCATCCCTCGTACCTGGGGCTGCAGGCACCCAAGCACAAGCTAGAAACTCAGTCCCTGTAACAAACTATCTCCAGTCTACCATATCCCCAAATAGTAAAACCAGCAGAAAGAAATGAGAAGCCTCAAACTCATTAGTAGCCAGTAAAACGCTGCTACTAAATCCCTGTCAAGAACCCCTCTGATACCACTTTGTAACGTCCCGGACTCGGCCAGCCACCCGAACAGTGCCGAACGGGTCGGGTGTTACTACCTTAGGCGCACCTCCCCGAAACGCCAAAGGCTGCCAACTAGCAGCGAGGGTCTGTTAGGTATAGTGGGAGGCTTTACCCTCTCGGAGGATCATAATAAGGGTACTGGTCCGAGAAAAATCATAAAGATGCAGCGGAAGAAAGACTCAGCAGACTCGAACCAGACCCGCAGAGCGGAAGCATAGTCAATATAGATAAACAGCGGAAGCAGTAAATATAACACAGCAGCGGAAATAAACACAACAGCATGCTAATAACATGTAACTACAACTGAACAGTAAAACATGTATCCAGAGCAGGTCATACACAATTGAATATAAAAAAGCGTCAATGGCTAACCAACAGTAGCTACAACAAGTAAGCATGCCGATACAGAAAAGTAAACAAAACAAAGTAAACCCCAGCTAGGCATGACCTCAAGGTCCATACCATCTCCATGCAACAACTAACGCAGCTCAGCTCCTGAAGCTGACCTCTTTCCTGCACGTAAATCCATAAAGTCTTCACGCGTCCCGAAGGGCCCGTGCAGGGTGTGAGACAAATCTCAGTAGAATACCACCCAACGGTGCGTACCAAATATATGTGTTTAAGCAGTCATGCATTTACAAGGAAAACAGTAAACAGTACAATGCACAATTAAACACAAACTCCACTGGTGCTCAACACCCACCATGGAGCGTCACCTGCTTCGGCCAACGCCGGAATCTCTGTCGTGTAACCCGGCACCACGTACCACCTGACACCTCGTGTCTCAAGTACCGACGTACCGAAGGCACGCCCAAGAATAGTAACCCGGCACCACGTGCCTCCTAACACCACGTGTCTCAAGTACCGACGTCCCGAAGGCACGCCCAAAAATAGTAACCCGGCACCATGTGCCTCCAGACACCTTGTGTCTCAAGTACCGACGTCCCGAAGGCACGCCCATCCCCTGAAGGCTTTTCACCTCCCACATGGCTTTCTACGGCAAGCACCCCCAACCAAAATACCTAACCGCAACTATGGGGGCCTCTACCCACACGAGTGGTCAAAACCACCTCATCACGGAGTATTTCTGTGTGCAAACTACTCAAAGTCCCGATGAGCGGTAATAACCAAAATAGTCCTAAGCCACCAACACGTCTGACACCTCGTGTCCCTGCGACTATGTCGCTCAAGTCCGATGGCATCGCCATCCTAGTATCTCGGGTCATGCCCAACCTGACAGTCATACTGCCTCAAGCCGACGTCCATGACGTCCAATCCCGTGGTCAAAACCACCCAAAGTAACCCGGGCAAAGCCCCAACCTGTGATCAGCATCACTCAAGCGTAACCGGGCCAAGCCCAACACAACTCAAAGGTTCCAGCAGATGCAATTCAGCAATTGCATATATATACATATGTAAACAGAAAACATAACCATGCAAAACAAACTAAACAGTTGAATTGCACTATGCAAGGTGTTGTCTCATACCAGCACTGAGGTCTTAAATGCCTCTAGCAATAATATCAGGCTTTAATAAATTAAACTAACAGTTTAACACATTAATATTCCAATTAAAACCATTCTGGCGTTCCCCGGCCAAAATGCCCCGACGAGCAACGACCCCTCACCCGGCCCCGCTCGCGCAAACTGGTAACAGGGCATACCCAAAGGCATCCCACAGGTCTAACAAGCAATTTGATATGAAATAGCAGATAAAACGGGTCCCGCTCAAAATACTCGAAAACGCGCCGAAGGCCGCGACACCCAAACAACAACGAAAACACAAAATGAGGTATACACCACCTACCTGAGACTCGTACGATGCTACTCCTCCGGTAACACCCGCTAATTCGGTCTAAAACGCGGTAAATCTACAAAAGATTCAATACCGTTCAAACGCCTATAACTCATTCTAGAATGAAAATCAGACAAAACGGCCAAAGAGGAATCGAGGCCTTACCGAGGGGGTTCTAACGCATCCAACCGAGATCGGATCTGACTTCGAACGAAGAACCAGGAAGCAAATGAAGGTTCGACCGTCTTGGGGGCGGAGGTTCTGTCCAGAACCTCAAAACGAGGCTACTGCCCGTTTTAAGCAAAAAAAAGAAAATACACGGCGTGTACTTTGGGACTACACGCCGTGTATATGTCATTTAACTGTTCATAAGACGGCTGATTCCGCCGCCTTTCCGATCCTGTCGACACGAGTACACGGCGTGTACCTAGGGGTACACGGCGTGTACTTGGTTCCTCTTCCTTTCCTCGCCGACATACTCACACGCCATGTGTTTCCCTTATACACGGCTAGACTACACGACGTGTCCAAGGGAACACGGCGTACCCCTAGTTCTACCCGGCCAACAGGCCTACACGCCATGTATATCCCTCATACACGGCTAGACTACACGGCGTGTCCTATGGGAACACAGCGTGTATCTGGTTCACCTGGCCAACGACCTACACGCCATTTATGGCCACCACACGGTCGGGGATACACGGCGTGTTGAAAACTACACGCCGTGTAGTAAGAAACTACTACACGGTCACACACGGCATGTACTCGGCGAGCACACGGCATGTACTCGGCGAGCACACGGCCGATCACTCGCCTGCACATACACGGCGTGTACTTAAAGTACACGGCGTGTAGTCTGGAAATTTCCAGAAACTTCCCATTTAGTCCAGTTTCCTCAGAAACCAGTCAAAAATTTAAACAAGGTCGGGATTTTGACCCGTTCCAATAACCCGGGTTCTTACACATACTATATGATGACCATATCAAAAAACAATTTATATAAATTACTTTTGCAGCTCTTGAAGAACGTCGACAACAAAATTTTGCATATTGGTTTCAAATACTGGTAAATTAAGTTGTCTACGATGGAACATTAAATCAATTTTGTAATGATATTTATTATTAATAATTTTTATTGTTTGCTGGCAACGCAACATGAAAGTAAAATTGATAGTCGATTACGTGTGCTCAAAAACCCTCCATCAAAATTGGTAAAATCTTATAATGGGTATGTGGTTAATAAATTTCGATTTCGTACACGCATATATGATTAATCAAAGAAATCAATGAATAGTGGTGTTTGTTTGAAAGGATCTGATCATAAAGAATATAAAGTTGACTTTTATGAAATGTTGGATGAAATAATTGAGTTATGTTATCTGAGACCAAATTATGTAATAATGTTCAAAATATCACTGGTTTGATACTAATCGAGGGTTGCGATTTCATCCACGACATGGAGTTGTTGACATTAAATATAATAGTCTTCTTTGTTGGATTGGTGTAGCTCAATCTGATTGGATAATGTTGGGTCGAATTCTTTTGGCCCATACTGCGCATTAGGCCACAACTTCGTGGGTCGAAGTCCACGGTGAGCTCGTTGGGGGTTACAGAGGGCAACGTGCCCTGCTCCGGGGGTCCGAAGGCCGAAGATCGCCGACCCAAATTTTGAGGAGCTGTAGCAACTCTGACCAACTGTAGAAGATGTATAGTGAAATTGCATAGTGAAATTTCTAAAATTTTAAAAAATAAAACTATTTTATCATTTACATTTAAAAAAGGGTGTTTTAATCATACTATTTCGTTTAAATAATCATTATTCATAATACCTTAATTTATTATAATAATTATTACATTTCAGAAAAGTACAATTTGGGTCCGAAAAGTCAATTTATCAAATTTTGCTCAATTAAACATATATTTTATTAAGCAAAACTATCCTTAAGTGTGTATATCCCATTGTTGTTCATAGTTGTACTAATCCAAATTTATGAATGATGTATGATGTTCTCATGAAATAAAAAGTCATTGTGCTTCTATTATAAAACATAATAAAGAGTTATTAGGAGGAAAGAGATCAATAAATAAAAGTATATTTTTCGGGTCGTTAAAAAATCCTTCCAACCAGCCCGGACTTATGCATTCGCTACCACTCATGCCAGATCCTCACATAATCAGAGGATCTTGTCACCTACCCAGCATCTTCAGTGTCGGGTATCAAATGCACTGATCAGGGAGTACCACCTCAATGGTATTGTCCCTACACTGGAGGCTGCACGCGAAGCCCTCCAAAGAATGAAGCCCTGCCAGCTGTCCACCAAACAATGGTTGGTAGCGAAGAAGCAAGCGACATTAGTGGTCGTTTCAAACCGTTTCGGAAGCCTCTCCCCAGAACAAAGCAATAGATTCCTCCCTTATCTTAGGGAGGTGGATCAAGAGGCCACCAATGACCTCATCCCGACAATACATGGGTCCCGCTAGGGGACTCCTGCCAACAGCCACCATCGTCAACGCCGCGCGGCACAATGTCCTCAGCATGCTGAGGACACCACCTCACAGGCTCCAGCTCAGGTCATTCAGACCCAGGCACCCAGGGTAGCCCGTCGAGGGTGGCAATCAAACAACCAGGGGCCGGCTCACATCCCTATCCCCGCCAAAGAAGCGCACCCACAAAACATGTCGGCAACTTACGAGCAGATGCAAGTTCCTGTCCGTACTCCTCAAACCTACCAACACAATTTGACAACAACCAAAGGAACCTGTCAACAAAATACGATGACAACCAACGAGAAGATGCAAATCCCTGCTCCTGCATATCAAGCCCGCCAACATGATCTGATAGCACTAGGAGAAACCAACCGACAAATCCTGATAGCAAACCGAAGGTAGACCCATATACCCACCCCCCACACATGAAGACCGTCAGTATATATCAATAGGAAATGGAGGACAGGAGCAGACCTACAACCCTGCTCCAACCACAGAATGGACATATATCTTCATTCTGGCCGCTGAAGTCACTCAACATATCTTGACAATGATAAAAGGGCAAACACAAATCCATGCTCACATCCTACAAACCTGCCAAGATATAATGACGCCAGCGGTCCCCCGCACGCAGCTGGGGTGGCAGAGAGGGAGGGGTTTGGGGGCGTCGGTTGCGGGGTCGAGTCCCTAGGCCGTTTCTTTGTGGGTTTTCCTATAGCATGCGTGAGCCGTCTTTGATAGTTGTAACCCAATCTTTTATAATGACGACAGCGACAGTAGTTGAAGGGCGGACACACAACCCCGCCTCCTCAATTGGGGTGACTCATCAACTTAATACGGGGGTCACTCCAGGGCAAACGCATATCCTCACTCTCGTCCAGGAGGGTCGTTGGCAAAATCTCACGATAAATGGACAACCGAATCGAACCCATATCCCCGTTCCAACTAGAGGTCATCGGTCCATCCCAGTGGCTACTCCATGGCAGACATATATCCCTACCAAAATTCTAGAAATCTGTCAAAAAAATCTGGCAATAGCACGGGGGCTACTCAAACAGCCCCCCGTATATAAAAGCCGTTATCCACAGCAAACACCCCCATTCGCCCGCAAGAGAGCATCCAAAAAGAAGTCTCACCAACGGTGATTGGAAAATGAAGAGTCGGTCTACGATCTCGTTCTTCCCAGTGCTGGTGTTCATGAAGCCCTCAGACGTTTATCTATGGCGGCTCAGGATCCTACTCATCAGTTACCAAATTACGAAGATAATAACTGCAATTATGAAGGTCCTCCCAACAACTTTGCTGCCAATAGTTCCAGAGGTCCTTTCCGAACATCTTACCATGAAGACTTACTTTATGTCCACAATCCGATCAATCACGAGAACCCATCTCCTGATGAGCGCCGCAACAACCCTCCTCGTGGCCAAAAGATTAAACAGCAAGAAGACCCTCCCTCGCTATCGTCCGCCCTGAAGGTCCTCCCCAGAGCATACGCTATAGAAATTCTCATTGCAATCAGACGTCAAACCGTGATTGTAGTCCTCCCAATGATGGCATTCGTTGTGAAGGTCCTACTCGCAATGACACTTCATTTCGTCAAGAAGATCCTCCCCCTGCAAAATCAACTATGAGAAAGCCCTTCTATTGAGAAGGCGTCGTGACAACCTTCCTCTTGGCGAAAAGATCAAACAGCAAAAAGACCCTCCCTTGTTATCGTCAGCCCTAAAGGTCCTCTCCGAAGTATACGCCACATAAATTCTCATTACAGTCGGACGTCAAACCGTGATGGTAGTCCTCCCCATAATGGCATTCCCTGTGAAGGTGCTCATCATTGTGACTTCATTTCGTCAAGAAGGTCCTCCCCTTGCAGAATCACCTATGAGAAAACCCTCCTACCGAGAAGCGCTTGGGAAAATGGGGTTAGTCATGTTTGATGCCTCTTCATTGACAAGTGATATTCTTTCTCAACCAAAAGACAGCTCAAGGTAACGGTCATTCTCCGAACCACCCTCGGATTGCTTGTCTTCCAATATGATAGAGGAAATCCCTGCAAACCCTGCTGTTTACAATAAAGCAACGGGGAAATGTCCACTTTGGTCGGATCAGGTTGAGGAACCTCTTGCAAAAGAAGAAGGCATGTTGCTCACGAGGAGACAGTTGGCTAAAGACAATATACCTGTCAAGTTCTGGCCTTTAGTCACTCTCCAATACAACATTCTAGAGGCGTTATTGGAAGAATGTGTGCACAATATCGGCCTAAATTTATGGACTACTCTTCATCACCTGAAAACAAGTCTTGTCTTACGATGAATATCCAATCCACGTCAAGGTAATATAAGAGATCAGTCGTCAAATTGACTTGACGACCCTTCTAGGTGTGTGGCACCCAAGATCGAGAAACCAACGAGTCCTTCAACGTGCATGTCTCGATAATTTAAAAAAGTTGCGTTAAATGATCGTCGACGCCCCGACTAGTGTTCAAATAAGAAGATGGGGGGATCACGAGGCGTTATATTTCACCTCGCGTGGTCAACCAGAGACCTTGGTGGCAAGACTCTCGGTTGGAGTGGGCCTACTGCATGTACCACTGGGGTAGGTGTGGAAACATGCTCAGGAGCAGTCTGATCAGCTTGTGGTCTCACAAAACATTTGCGAGACAACATCTTTTGTAGCAAAAGGAACATTAGGAACATAACAAGTCCTAACCAGTTTATGAGATCACAAAGACTTCCCTAGGAGTCTACCCCTAACCCTAGGTATAACCCTCATAGCACTAACCCCTGTCCCCGTCCCTGCACGTTATCACAGTCATCATATATATACTAACACAACAAAATGATCACTTCAAATAATTAATACCGTAAGAATGATAGAGGTGAATCCAATACCCAAGATACCTTACTAAGGGAAGCCTTGAGGTTATTATATAATGAATAATAAAGACCACATAAAACCACAAGTTCGATGTGGGACGCAGACTCTAACACACTCCCCTTAAACTAAATTTACCTAGCTTGAACACATAATTAAAGAAAACAAACGAAAGAAAATAAAGAAAACACAAAATATTACAGACACTCCCCCTCAAACTGGACTACCTAGTTTGTTTACAAAACAAGATGAGACAAAAAAAAGAAATCATTCGTGATCACAGCTCCCCCTCGAGATGAAAATGATGGATGATGGAATATGTCACTAAAATAGCCAGATTACATCAGTGGCGTGACAAGTTGTCGAGGCGCAGTAGAGGAACCGCGCAGGCGGGGCTAGTCGACGACACACCGGGAAAGCCGCATAGGCGGGCCGGTCGTCAGGATGCCGGGAAAGCCGCACAGGTGGGGCCGGTTGGTGAGCCGTTGGGAAAGCCGCACTGGCGGAGTCGGTCGTCGGTGTGCCGGGAATGCCGCAGGACGCGCCGGTGTGGAGGTGGGGATTCCGCAGGAGAAGGTGAGGAGGCCGACGCCCAAGAAAGGGCGATCAGGAGGATGCGATGCGCCTGCTGGGAAGGCAGCAGCGCAGGCGAGGTTTCTGCGCAAGAGGGCCCGACAAAGGAGGCGCGGGAGGTGGGGTTTCTCCGCAGGAGCACCGACGATGGGAGGCGGGGATTCCGCAGGAGGAGGCCGGAGACAGGGGCGGGGATTCCGCAGGAGGAGGTCAGCGATGGAGCAGGGGATCAGTGAGAGGGCAAAGGGGGTGACCTCGAACGACAAAGGAGGGAGGATCCGCAACGGCGAAAGGGAGGATCCACAGGTTGACAGGTGTCTTTCATAGTATCGGTGTCTGTCGCGACCAACAGAGGAGCGCCGAGAGGGACGTCGCACAAAGAACCGCCACCAGGCCGTTGCGCAAGGGGTGGCGATGGTAGGAGGTGCGACCGACAGGAGGGGTCGCACCAGGAGGAGGTCGTCGCTCAAGGGGACGAGCAATCGGAAGCTGACACTGACGCGGAGGAGTCGAAACGGGTGAATCGGTCGAGGATGTTAACGTCGTCGACGTTGGACCGGACGACGTTGCATGGAGTCGGCGCAGCAGGATCTGTCGCGCACGGGAGAGGTCGTCGACGACAGAGAGGGAGGGGATCATGCAGGGATGCCGTTAGAAGGAAGGTCGGGATAGCCGCACAGGAAGGCGGGGCGCCGTTGTGCGTCGCGCGCAGGGAGGGTTCTACCGGGAGAGAGTCGTCGGGTGGGAGCCGCCGGGTGGGATCCGCCGAGAGGGAGCCACTGGGAGGGAGGAATCGCGCTGGAGGGCCGTGAGCGAAGCACAACGGATGGAAGGTGTCGGTGACAGGAGGCTACCTTGGAGGAGCAGCGAAGGGGGGCGGCCGACTCATTCGGCTGGGAGCCGCCGCCCCCGACTGGGGAATACAAAGGAGTCCTTCGAGAGAAAAAAGGCGGAAGGGTGGTCTAGGGTTGAATAATCTCCTCTGATATCATGTAGAATGATAAAAAGGTGAACCCAATACCCAAGATACCACACTAAGGGAGGCCTTGAGGTTATTTTATAATGAATAATAAAGACCACATAAGACCACAAGTCTGATGTGGGATGCAGACTCCAACAAATACCAATAAAGATATATCACAACAGTATGTTAACACAGATATATCACACAAAGAAAAACTATCCCAAACAGATAGTACAAATCAAAACATTCAATTAAAGAACTACTATGCAGTACAACAACAAGTATATACATGGCATGTGAACTTACGTGACTAGTCATGATCCATGAATGCACCCAAAATCTCATAAATCACACATAAATATCACATGCATCACCCAAGGTGAATTTAATCAACCATAACCGCAAAAACATAAATTCCCACTTTTATGGCAACTCGGAGGCCCACTATACAGTGCTGGCCAAACACTGTCATAGTTCTCCTGCCTGAGTCCCAACCATCCTAACTCCTCATGTCCCAAATCAAGATAAGAGAAAACACAAGTTAGTAAACTCAGTCCTCTGATACAATTTTGAAACATCCCAACCCGAACCATCGAATCTGAGTTGGGTGTTAGGTGACCTCATGCACGCCTCCCCGTACACAAGAGGCTGACGACTAACAGAGAAGGTCTAAATCCGACAGCGGGGAGACTATACCCTATGTATCATGTTATCGAGCAGAATAATAAATAAATGAACAATCAGAGTAAAATGCGGAAACTGAACAATGACATACATATAAAAGTAGACCCTAAAGTGGTAAGTCTGTCCAGAGTGTAAGCAACAGATAAAAAAAAGGAAAATAAATAAATACGCCGGCGGGGTACTCCGATGTCTGTCCCAATCCGCTCCAGCCCCAGCTCCACAACTTAGTCGTACAACATAGGGTCTTTGCCCTTTGCCAGATCTCTGATCATGAAATCTACAAGCGTACGGAAATGACCGAGTAGGGTGGGAGTACAAGACTCAGTAGGACACCACCAATGCGTCCTTACCATAAATGCACAATATATATAACACCGTGTAGGAGAATAAAATAGAGAGACCCGAACCCCTAAAGTATTCTCTCTAAAGGAGCCCTTGGGGTGCTTTTATAACAAATAGTAAAGACCACACCGGAGCTCAAGTCTGATGTGGGATGCAAACTCCAACACTCCCCCTCAAGCTAGGTGAACCTAGCTTGGACATATAAAGAAAAAACATGTCAAACAAATGAAGACAAAACAATCAACAGACTGCAAACACTCCCCCTCAAGCTGGACATACCCAGTTTGATGACAAAACATGACGAAATAAAAAGAAAGCTGCAAAAGCTACTGCTCCCCCTCACGATGATGGATGGATGATGTCGCGGGCGCAGCAAATGAACCACTCAGACCGGGCCAATTGACAGAACACCAGGAATGCCGCACTAGTGGGGTCAGTTGATGAAACGCCGGGAAATCCATACTAGCACCGGGAAAACCGCAATTGCGGGGCCGACAATGGGAGGCGGGGACTCCGCAGAAATTGTTGCGGGATCTGGCGGTGCCAAAGGGCCCGAATCTCAGACGGTCAAGGTGCTGCGCCACGGTGGATGAAGCGTGAAGGTGTGTCGGCTGATAGGGAGACGACTGTCTGCCAGGAGTCGTCGGGAGATGCCGGCGATGAGAGGCGGGGCTGCCAGGCAGGAGGAGGCCAGCGAGGGAGCAGGACAGCGGGAAGGGATGCTGGGAGGCCGCGCAGAGAGCCGTCCAAGATGGTGCTGCCGGGGAAGGGAGGCCGCCAGCGCAGGGAGCCGGCCGGGATGGAGCCGTCGGGGAGGGAGGCCGTCGGGAAAGGGAGGCCGCTGGTGAAGGGAGGTCGCCGGCGCTGGGAGTCGTCCGGGACGGAGCCGCCGGCGCTGGGAATCGTCCGGGACAGAGCCGCCGGGGAAGGGAGGCCACCGGAGAAAGCATCGGGCAAGGTTGCAGACGAGCGCGTGAGGAGGGCGGGGCCGACGCTCGAGGAAGCGGCGCAGGCACGAGGGAGGGCCGTTGAGGGATCTGCGGGATGGAGGCCGTGAGGTAGGGATCGGCCGAACAGAGGCGATAGGGCAGGCGCTGGGCAGAACCAGGAGTCTGTCGGAAGGGTGTTGTGGAAGCGGCAGTAGGAGAAAGGATCGGGAGGGAGGCGACGCCAGAAACCGCTTGAACCGGAGGGCAGTTTGGGCGAAGCGGGAGATGCGGGAGCGGCCTGTTTCGGTCGCCTGGAGAAGCGAGAGCTGGTGCGGGCAGTTGCGGGAGCCGGATGGATCCCTGGGGAAGGCGGGAGCCGCTGAGGAGGTGGGGCCGGGTGTCACCGCGAGTCTGCAGGAGAGACGATGGTGGGGAGAGGGACGCCGCCTGGGTTGAGGGAGGCAGCGCTGGAAGCTGTCGAACAAAGAGGAAGGGCCTCCTGGAGTCCGTCGCGCGGGAGCGGTGTAGGAGGGCCGTCGGGATCGAGACGCCGGAAGGCGCCTGGACGAGGGCACCGGACGAGGTCGCCTGGACGAGGGCGCCGGACGAGGTCGCCTGGACGAGGCCGTCGCACGGGAGTGGTGCAGGAGGGCCGACGCGGAGATCTTCGCGCACAGGAAGCAGCAGGGAAGAGGCAGGCCGTCGGGAAGAGGTGCACCGTCGTAGGGTAGGAGGGAGAACCGTCGGGCAAGGAGGTGCCGACAGGGTGGAGAACCGCCGGGAGGGCAGGGTCCGGGCAGGGAGGGATCCGCCGGAGGCCGCCTGGGAATCGAGCCCGGAGGGGCGGCGGCAGAAGAAAAAAATAGCCCTACATGGGGGACCGTAGCCCCCCATCGGGGGAAAATCTCAAAAACCCTAAACGGGGGGGAAATAAAATTGGAAGGAGGGTTCGAGATTATGTTCCCTCTCATACCATATAGGAGAATAAAATAGAGAGACCCGAACCCCCAAAGTATTCTCTCTAAAGGAGCCCTTGGGGTGCTTTTATAACAAATAGTAAAGACCACACCGGACCTCAAGTCCGATGTGGGATGCAGACTCCAACACACCGTATATCATGACATAAGTAAATGCTCAACACACACACAACATATGCCGAGTCATCATGCGCTTACCAAGCCGCCATGAACCCCGGCCCCACTCGCTTCGGCTCATTGCCGATAATAATATCAAGAAGTCACGTACCTCCAACAAGGCTAGAAAGCTCACCCCACCCCGCCGGTGGTCGTCGCAGGAACGTCGCACGTTCTGCCATGTCAAGAGCTCACCCCACCCTTCCGGTGGTTGTCAAAGGAACGTCACATGTTCTGTCAAGTCGATCTCCGACCCGCTTAACCTTTTAATCACCCACGACCCAAGTCTGTAGGTTTCCATGATCAATAGCTGCTAGCTAGCCACTAGGTTTTCCCCTTTGCAGGCGTAGCCACGCCCATCTTTAAGTACGTTAGGACTGCGTCAGGTAGGGTAACCGGCCATTGAGCCGCATAACTCCCAACCTCAAGGCTTCACCTGTGTATCTCAGTACCTACTAGCTAGCCACTATGTTTTCCCCTCTACAGGGGTAGCCATGCCCACTTTTAAGGGCGTTCGGACTGCTTCAGGTAGGGTAACCGACTACTGATGTTTTCCCCTCTATAGGGGTAGTCACGCCCGCCATTAAGGATGTTAGAACCGTATAACTCTCAACCTCAAGGCTCCACCTGAGTATCTCGATACCTGTAGCACAATTCCACAGGCAATGCAACACACAAACGCATGTCGTAGTAAAGAACGATAAGGCACACCAAGATCAATATTAGGAGTCACACATAATCACATGTCATAAAAAAACAAGCCCATGGCTACACACGCACCCACATGCAACTCATCTCAAGCATTGGTTAGTCCAACATAAACCTCACATCATGATAATATCATATATACATGGCCCAAAAAATGGAAAGGAATCTTCCACCCCAAAGTCATCGACATCAACAGTAAAGTCTGTCGAAGGTGTCGGTACCTGTAGCACAATTCCAGCAGTTAACGCCAGAGATGGCGGGATGCGGCACCAGGACTGATGGAAGGGGTTGAAGCTGGGTTTGCCCGTTGTTTGTTGTGTTGAAAGCAGAGATGCTTGTTTATGAATCTACTTAAAGGTTGGATGACCGAATTGCTTGTTTCTGCATTCTTTTCCCCATTGTTTGATGGGGCTGGTTGTGCATGATTTGTGTATCTTTTATGGTAGCTTAAGATGGGTTCTAGAGTACCTGGAATTATGGAATGACAATGTTAATGTGTTGAAATGGTATAACCCGATCCATTTGGATGAAGTTGGGCCGAACGCTAGCGGCCCAGACTGCATACCAGACCGCAACATAATGAAGTGTTCTGCCTCTCCGTGGACATGGGGATTTTTCCCAAACCATGTAAATTGTTGTGTCTTGTGATCTTTTTCCCGTTCTTTTGTTTTTTTCTCTGTTACCCCTCTTTTCTTCATCTGCAAACCATTCTATCATTGTGACTTCCGGCGTTTCCTCAACATAATGAATGTTGAATAATTTAATTAATGGGGTTGGCGGTTTAATGGAATGTTAAATAATGATAACTCTTGAGGAACTTTGGAAGAGGTTGGATTATGCCTGGGGGACAAGAAATTGGTTGGTTATGTGTTTATAAGATATCTAGCCCTTAGTAGTGGCAGTCGAGCGTCCGAGCGACAATAGCTGCAATTGAGGCTAGGTTGTTACCCATAGTGTGATTGTGAGCTATATTTATATTTCTATGTTATGTGATTTCATACGCTACCCCACCCATATCGGTAGGGCGACCGACACCTAATGGTCTTTTGGGAGGGTGCTTTCCCCAACATCCAGGTTGGCGAGGAATGAATGGATGATTACCCCCTCCTCTGTTCTCTTCTCCTTGTAGTATTATGTGCTGGTATGCACAGTGGTTACCTTTCCCTATGTATGTGTGTAGAGGGTTGTAATGGCTTGTGGTTATTTCACACACATTTATCTTCAGATATAGTATCCTAAGAATTATTATAGATATGTTGTGTATGGGTTGTGATAGCTTGAGGTATAATACACGATGTACGGGCTGTGATGGCTCCTAGAAACTACTTGATTACTATCTGGAGTTTTGAATGCTGATGATGAGGTGATGTGATGCACGGGGTGCATGATATGTTACAAATGTCCAAGTGCTTTCGGGCAGGACTATATATGGAGAGAGATGATTCAGGACATACGATGTTGGGACAGAGAGACAAACTAGTGGAGAAGTGGTAGCACAGTGTACCTTGTTTTGATATTATATTGGACATTATATTATTACTTGTATGCGATACTTGGTGAGAGAGCAATGGTGGTGAGGCTGAGAACTTAGTCTAGCCTCACTTTATTCGCTGAGCTTTAGTATGTTTTCTTTATCTTCTGCATGAGAAGCTGCAGGGAGAATCCTACCGAGTATACCTGTTATGCTCACCCTACGTATATATTAAACATTTTTCAGGTCCGTATGAGCTGGATGGTGATCGCACCGGACATTACAAGCTCATGGAGTTGTTCAGGAGTTGTTTAGGCTTCGAGGTCACTGTTGACGATTTATTTTTGCTACGTGCAGTTTCTTTGCAGTTGTTTCAGTTTGTATGACATTACATACATGTATTGAGATCTTTTATTTTATCTGGAGCAGAAGCTGTTTGGTGGTTTCATCTTATCTCTGATTCCTCATGTTCTTCATACAGGGTAATGTCTCTCATTTGTGTGTATGATATACCATTGGTGCTTGTCGCCAAACCGTGAGGCGGGGTTCGGGCGTCTTTATCTCTCTTCTCTCATTATCAGCCTAGAAGAATACGTTTAGGAGGAGGGGGTGGTGACACATCCTATATTGGGAATTATTTTTTTAAATTCCCTTAAAAATGGAAATTGATAGATACCAGATATGCCACCAGAAAAGGTTAGAAGAGAGAGGCAATATATGGAATATTTTGTGGGCCCTAAGGGAATATTATGGGGAATATTATTAGTTGGTTAGGGAGGGCGGTTATAAATAAAGGAAGATAGTGAGTGAGAGGACATCGAGTGAAAATGAAGTTAGTGGGTTGTTGTGTGCAGATCGGTCGTTAGGCTAGGGCGGGATCATCCCGATCTTCTCCCTCCCACCTTTGTTGTATTTCTGGTTCCTTTCATACATCAATATGAGTAGTAGTCCTCTGATCTTTATCAATTGGTCTGATCTGTCGTTGCTCCCTGCTACCGGAGCACCCCATAGTTTCTTTCTCTGTCGTGTCTAGTTTCGCAGCGCCGCATCCATTGTCGTTCATTTCCTGTGTGACTAACGAGCCGCACAACACTTCATCAGGCAGAGGTGCGCACAGACGAGATGCACGCGGCCCGCTGCTGCTGGAAATCTCCCACAACTAGCGAAGCTTCCACTCCCTCGGACACGCGACATGTTGTTGCTGGTCTTCCACCACTGACGGTCCTGCTGGCGCACACCGTCGGTTTGCATTGGTGCATATACAAGGTAAACGTTTTGATCCTCATTTGCGGAATCCGTCCAGTTCTTCATCAGCGGATACAACAGACCCACCCGGGCGCGGCCCGCTTATGCTATGAGTTGCGACGCGCCCTTCCACGTCCAACATCAGCTCACTCTTTGCCAACTCGCATTTTCGAGGAGGCGCACCCCGCAGGCTCTTCGTTGGTGCACCCCCTTGGAAGACGTCCCAATCCTCCTCTGCGGCGGCAACCTCTACGTTCTTCCTTTGCTCTCATCCTGCGGGGATTCGCTCCCTGCTGATCTCACTCGCACGGCAGCAACGTACCTTTGACAGGAGATGCACAGGAAGGAGACGTGCTATAGTAAAAACAAAAATGAAAAACGAAAAAAAAAACAGCGCTGCAAAGTAGTCTGGAGGAGGAGGCGCACCGCCTGTTAACAACGACTGTTCAAACACGGCAACCTATGGCGACTCACATGCAGGAACTTTGGGCTTCATTGGCCTGGGTGACCAGAAATCAGGAACAATACTTAGAGATTCTACCGGAATTTTCTTCCATACATCCGAAGACGTGGATCTCGAGAGCTGAGAATTATTTCTTGTGCAATCAAATGCCAGATCAGATGAAGGTGTCAATGGCACACTTATGCATGTCAAATATGTCTGCATTTTGGTTTTTAATGACTAAAGGACCTGCGACTACATTCACTTGGGTGCATCTAAAAAAAGAAATCCTTGAGGATTTTGGAAGCTCCAACAAGGAACCCCTGCAACTATGTCCGAGTTCCCGACGACGGTAATGCAGTTGTTTGCGTCGCACTCCGAGGGGCCTACCGACCTCGGAACACAATCATAACGACGCTATTTCCAGCCCGTGTGTGATAGACATGTCACCCAATGAGAAGTCAAACACTTCACAGTTCATCATGCTAGAGCAGAAGCCGCAGCAGACTGAGCCAGCTCAACCATGGGCTCTTGTTATTTTACCACCAGCTGG
Source organism: Viscum album (assembly GCA_963277665.1). Lineage (NCBI taxonomy): Eukaryota > Viridiplantae > Streptophyta > Magnoliopsida > Santalales > Viscaceae > Viscum > Viscum album. Next base: position 1,702,845,288 of record OY728141.1, on the reverse strand, counting down.
ACAGGTCCCGCCCACGGTGTCGGGATGGGGTTCCCGGGTTCATACAGTTTTTATAACCCAGAAGTCGGGTGGTACCAGCCACACATGCGGCCCGACTCACAACAACACACCAATGAGGAGCCTTCCCAATGGAAGGTGGGCAGACATCACAACGAGAGGCACTCTCACCTTCGTCTATCCAACCCCGATCCATGACGGCGGACAACACGTTTGGGAGATTGCGTGGCGTGCACCTGCGGCACGGGCGCCTTATACAGGACCGCAACGGCTTGGTCCTCAATCAACAGTGTTGCTTGGTTCTACCCGACACGTGAGAGCAGGGCGAAGCATATGAAAGATTGTTTGACATAACTGTCTGACCAGCCCCCCTAGTCCTCAGTTCCCAGGAGCACGGTTGGTATGAGAGATCTCTTGGCATGCCTGCGCGATCCACCACTTGTGGGTTTTCGGGACGGTAGCAGTGATAGAAACCAGATATGCCACCTGGAGAGGTTAGAAGAGAGAGGTGGGTTAGGAGGAATATATGGAATATTCTATGGATCCCAAAGAAATATTTTGGAGAATATTATTAGTTGGTTAGTGTTGGACCCCATTTCATTTAATTGGGTATTTCTGAGTCCCACATCGGACTTACCCTCTCTGTATTTAGTTTTACTCATCTATAAAAGAACATCCTCACCTCACATTGAGGTAAGGGGAATTCACCACTAACATGGTATCAGAGGGATCTTAATCCCGACCCTCCCTCCCAACGGATTCCCAGTTCTGTCCAGCCCCGCCTCTCTTTCCCCCCTCTGGCTCTGCCCTAATCTCCTGGCGGCCCTCCCAGGTGGCTCTCTCTCCCGGCGGCCCTCCCTCCCGGCGGCCCTCCCTCCCGGCGGCCCTCCCTCCCGGCGGCCCTCCCTCCCGGCGGCTCTCCCTCCCGGCGCGGATCCCCTCGCTCTGCGGTGCCCTCGCCAGCGCCTCGCCTAGGCGCTCTCTCCCTCGCCCAGCGGCGCCGCGCCCTCGGCCTCGCCCCGGCGCCCCGCCCTCGGCCTCGCCCTGGCGCCCGCGCCCTAGCCCCGGCGGCTCCCGGCTCCCCGACGGCCCTCCTTCCTGGCGCGACGCCCTCCCGCGGCTCCCGGCTCCCCGGCGTCCCGGTTCCCCGTCGTCCCGTGCCTCCTACGCCTCCCAGCCACCCTCGCCTGGTGCGCTCCCGACAACCCTCGACCGGCGCCTCCCGCTGCTCCAGCGCCTCCCGCTGCCCCGCGCCTCCCGCGCGCCGCCGTTGCTCTCGCCCTGCGGCCCCCCCTTTCCGCCGCCTTCACCCTAGCAGGCGCCCTCGGCCTCTGTCCCGGCGGACCCTCCCGGCAGAGCGCCCTTGTCCCGGCAGCACGCCCTCGTCCCGAAAGAGCGCCCTCGTTCCGGCGGCCCTTCCAGCACGCGCACGTCCTGCGCACGATCATCTCGTCGGCCCGCTGCATCAGCTACCCGACGCTTCCATGGCGGACTCCTCGGGACGTGGTCGTGCTTCACGTCGTCCACGTCCCTTCTGTCACCATTGTGGCAAGTTTGGCCACCTGATCGCCCGATGTTGGGTCCTGCATGGACGACCATCTCAGCACCCGCGACAGGGGCAACCCGCGGTCCGGGACGCGTCCTCGACTGTCGCCTCTCTTTCCCCGTCTCTGGCCCTTTCTATGACCGACCTCAGGCGGCCTCATGATCCACCGGCCTCTGTCCGACCCGCTCCCTCCTCGGCTTCTCTGGCCCGTACTGTTTGCCCCGCTGCCTTTGTCAGCCATTGCTCCCCTGCATGGCTGCTGGACTCAGGTGCCTCCGACCACCTCACCGGTGATGCTGGTATGCTGACGTCTTACTGCACTTATGCCGGTTCTTCAGCCATCACCGTCGCTGATGGCTCCACTATCCCCATAGCGGGCTTCGGCGCATGCTCCCTGACTCCATCGATACACCTACCCTCTATGGCACATGTGCCCCGCAGTCCCTTTAATATGTTTTCCATCAGTAAACTGACTAAGGATTATAACTGTGCGGCCATATTTACATCTTCTGGTGTTGTGTTTCAGGAGCAGACTACGAACCGGGAACTTGGTCGAGGCCGGCTTCGAGACGGGGTCTACATGTTCGAGGGACCAGCACCCATTGCTTGCACGTCTACCTCTTCTCGGGCACTAGATCTTCATTCCCGATTAGGACACCCGCCTGCATCCACCATTCATCAGATGTTTCCGGACTTCCGTCGGACTCCTACTTTTCATTGTGAGTCCTGTTCTTTTGCGAAACATCATCGTTCTTCCTACATTCCTCTCATGGATACACGGGCCTCCCACCCCTTTGATCTGGTTCATTCAGATGTTTGGGGCTCGTGTACCATTCCGAGTCACTTGGGATATAAATACTATATCTCTTTCATTGATGACTATTCGCGCATGACGTGGCTTTACCTTCTTCGAGAACGCTCTGAAGTGTTTTCCACCTTCCAAACCTTTTTCAATGAAATTAAGAACCGTTTTTCTATCTCTGTCAAATGTCTCCGCTCGGATAATGGGCGCGAGTATCTCTCCACTTCCTTTCGGCAGTTTCTCCAGGCAAATGGTATCCTTCATCAGACCTCCTGTCCTGATACACCCCAGCAGAACGGCGTGGCCGAGCGGAAACACAGACATATTCTGGAGACTGCTAGTGCCCTCATCTTCCACCGACAGGTGCCTCTGCTTTTTTGGGGAGATGTCATTCTCACTGCTACATACCTCATCAATCGCCTTCCTTCTTCTATCCTTAAAGGGGGGACTCCCTTTCGGGCTCTTTTCCCCACTCTCCCTCTTCATTCCCTCCCTCTTCGAGTGTTTGGCTGTTTGTGTTATGTTCGTGACACTCGCCCTGGCCGCACCAAACTCTCTCCCAAATCTCTCCGCTGCATATTCCTTGGTTATTCCCGCACTCAGCGCGAATACCGCTGCTTCTCCCCGGACCTTCGCCGGTATATCATCTCAGCGGATGTCTCCTTTGTTGAGAGTTCTCCATTCTCCTTTCCCTCTCCTCCTCCTGACTCTGCTATTGATAACTGTCTTCCCCTCATCATCCTTCCTCCACCGGCGTCAACCCCTGTTGACACCCATTTTGGTCAGGTCTACTCCCGCCGTCCTTCGACTGTATTCCCCGTTCCGGCCCGTGACATTGATGCTCCCGCTTCGTCCGTTGCTCCTGCTCCGCCACCCGAGAACTTGCCCATTGCCCTACAGAAAGGTACTCGCTCCTGCCAGAGTACTCCGCTATTTGTCTCTTCATACAGGGGTCTATCCGCTCTGGAGACAGTTTTTATACCTCGCACGGTTGGTGAAGCCAAATCTCACCCCGGGTGGTTAGCTGCAATGCAGGATGAATTGCAGGCTCTGGAGGAAAACCATACTTGGGATCTTGTCCCCCTTCCAGCAGGCAAACAGGCAGTGGGCAACAAATGGATTTTTACGATCCGTCTCAATCCCGACGGCTCTCTTTGCCGCCTCAAAGCCCGACTGGTGGCGAAGGGGTTTGCTCAGACATATGGCATCGACTACTTTGAGACCTACTCTCCGGTCGCCAAGATGGCCTCTGTCCGCCTGTTCCTCTCTTTGGCTACTCATCATCACTGGCCACTTCATCAGCTGGATGTCAAGAATGTCTTTCTCCATGGCGTTCTTGAGGAAGAAGTCTACCTGAAGCAGCCCCCTGGTTTTTCTGCCTCCGGTGCCGACACCCATGTCTGCCGCCTCCGTCGGTCCCTCTATGCCCTCAAGCAGTCTCCTCGAGCTTGGTTTGGCCGCTTCAGCACTGTCGTCACGACCTTTGGCCTCTCCCGGAGTCTGAAGGACCACACCGTCTTCTTCCGTACGACACTGCACGGCTGTATCTTGCTCGTGGTATATGTTGATGATATCATCATCACAGGAAGCAACTCCAGAGGGATCGCCAGCCTCAAGGCGCACCTTCACCAAAACTTTCATACCAAAGATCTTGGTCCCCTGACTTACTTTCTTGGCATCGAGGTCTCCCGTTCTGAGGACTCGATCTCTCTCTGCTAGCGTAGGTATGCTCTTGATATCTTGCAGGATGCCGGTCTGAGCACCGCCACTGCCGTGGACACCCCACTTGAGCCTGGCGAACGTACTCTCCATTCCGACTCGGAACCATTTCCTCATCCCGAGCGCTATCGACGTCTGGTGGGTAAGCTGAACTACCTGACCATGACGCGACCCGACATTGCATGCGCTGTTGGCAAAGTCAGTCAGTTCATGGAGCATCCAACCCAATCTCAGTGGGATGATGTCCTTCGCATTGCCAAATACATCAAGCGAGACCATGCACGTGGCCTTCAGTATTCCCGCCATGCTCACTTGGATGTTGAGGTCTTCTGTGATGCCGACTATGCAGGTTGCCTTGCGACCCGCAAGTCTACTTCGGGGTTCGTCGTGTTCTTCGCTGGTAACCTCATCTCTTGGCGCAGCAAGAAGCAGACTGTCGTCTCCAGATCGAGTGCCGAGGCTGAATACCGCGCCATGGCCACCACTGAGATCCTCTGGCTTCGTCATCTCCTACATGAGCTCGGCTTCCCGGCACACACCCCTGCTCATATCTAGTGTGACAATCAGGCCGACACGAAGATTGCCTCGAATCCCGTCTTTCATGAACGGACTAAGCATATCGAGGTGGACTGCCACTTCCTCCGCCACCATCTGGAGCAGCACCATATCAGCTTTGGCCATGTACCGACGGCAGATCAGCTTGCCGATCTCTTCACCAAAGGTCTCCTAGGGGCTCGCCTTGACTCTCACTTCTAGGCTGGGGATTCACAGCCTCCATAGCCCAGCTTAAGGGGGAGTATGAGTTTGTCTTGTCGTCTTTTCTTTGTGGGACTCAATCCAATCTGGGCATGTCCAGCTTGAGGGGGAGTGTTGGACCCCATTTCATTTAATTGGGTATTTCTGAGTCCCACATCGGACTTACTCTCTCTGTGTTTAGTTTTACTCATCTATAAAAGAACATCCTCACCTCACATTGAGGTAAGGGGAATTCACCACTAACAGTTAGGAAGGGAGGGAGGTAATAAATAAAGGAAGATGGTGAGTGAGAAGACATTGAGTGAGAATGAAGTTAGTGGGTTGCTGTGTGCAGATCGGTCGTTAGGCTTGGGCGGGATCATCCCAATCTTCTTCCTCCTCCCACATTTGCTATATTTCTAGTTCCTTTCATACATCAATACAAGTAGTAGTCCTATGATCTTTATCAGAAATTTTGCCACTTTTTTTGTTATAATCAATAGAATCATACCAAAAAACACATACAGAGACAAGCAGGCAAAGACCCTTTCTCTAGACATGTATACGAAGTGCCTAAAAGATACAAAAGTTATGGATCAGCTCAACCACCACCATGTTGGAAGCTTGGTCTCCGACACCTTGTTCCTTCACTGTGAAACTAAAGAAAAGTCTTAGGGGGCAGTAGAATCAGGATTACTCTATGACAACATTTTACCAGATCAGGTAAAACGGTTTATTAGAGACATGGAGAATCTCAATAGGCATTTAGCACTCACGAATGGAAAAAGAAAAAATTATACTTGAGCAGAACAGTTTTTCTCGGTTTCACTGGGCCTTCTGTTTCTTTTTCCTTTTTCCTACTCAATGACTTCTGGAAATCATCTTTTAACCAACCACAACCAAAGAGACAGAAAGACTCCATTTGATTTTGGAAAATGTCTTCTATGTTCATTTCCCAAAACTTTATAAGAAATTGTGTTAGAAAATGTTTTGGGCAGTATGGAAAAACAATTATGTGATTTATTGCTTATGGCATTTTCATTTGCCTGAAAATATGAAAACACAATTTTTATTTTCCAAAAATATGTCATTTTCATTTTGATTTTCTAAAAAAATATTTTCCATTTACATAAGTCAACAGATAATCTAATTTTTTTTGAAAAATAAAACAAGTAATGCTCTTGAAAACCAAACACAACCCAAATTTTCATGATGAGAAGACAGTCCCACGTTTTCCGTTAATTTGAAGTTTCTAAAGAAGTATCACACAAGAGAAACATTTAAAAAAGGCCAACAGAAAATAGCCTCGTCATTTATGAAGTAATGAATCGCTTTAAGGATAACATGATCCCTTAACAATAAAATGCAGAACATTCTCTAAATAGAAATGTTTATTTGTTTAAGAAGAAGAGTGTAATACCAATTCTCTAGGTGCATCATCAACAACTTCAGCAGGTTGGTCTGATCCCATGCTTGCCAAGCATGCTCCCTTGCAGCTGAAATATTTTTGCATGCTGTGAAAAAAAGGATCATTAATAAATCCCCCATATTCTTCTTCCATAACATTGATAGTAAATAGTCACTCAGAGGTCACCAGGAAAAAAAAACACAATTGCATGAATGATTTCTGAACCATATATAATGTCACATGAGAAAGGAAAGGACTCACATTTCACACTGATTAAGTGCTGATAACTTGCTTGGAACACATGATTGCCCAATTGATTTGCAGACAGAATCACATGACTCCCCTTGCCTTTATATCCATCAAAATTGAAAAAGCATCATCGCATACCAAACCATTGTGCACCAGTTATGGCCTTATTAAGAAAAAAATTAAGATGTTCAAAACTAACAGGAGAAAACAATCATCCCCATGAAAGCTTACCTTCCAACGACAACATTAATGCCAACTAGTCTAGCTTCTAAGTGTGCATGGGAAGCCTCTGCAGTAGTAAGATTTTACATTCAAAATTATCATACGAAGAGGTTGGTTTCACTACTCACAAACCACTGTAGAAATTAAGTATAAATTAATAAAAGAACGATATAGAAATTGAAATATAAATCACATCAGGGTCACTAGATCACCTCTAACTATACTATGACTTTTCACTAAGTGATTATAGAATATAATTATGGCCTATAACCAATAGCCTTTTCAAAATATTTGACAATTTTCAATATTGAATTCCAACAGATGGTACACAACTCATTTATAAATTCATTCAAGACCCTAATAAGAATACTTTAAGATGAAAAATACCATTTACATCACTACCTATGACTACAAAATAACATCATTAGTGTAGGTTGAGAAAACCCCCTTGCCTCCTTACCTCAAAGTGAGGCGGAGGCATTCTTTTATAATGAATGAAAAGGACCACATCCAACACTCCCCCTCAAACTAGGTGTACCTAGCTTGGACACATAATGAAAAGAAAGCAACAAAACAGATGCTAACACTCCCCCTCAAGCTGGACATGCACAGCTTGATGACAAATACATGAAAAAAAAAACAGAAGAAAACGGAAATAATAAAATTGTTGTTGATGCTGCTCCCCCTGAAAATTGTAATGTGATGCCGCTGAAAAAGGATGGGTCATTGCCGGAAAAGTGCGAGCCTGGACAACAAAGCGTCGGGATATCCACACTGGCGGGTCGGTCGTCAGAGCGTTGGGAAAGTCCGCACTACGGGCCGGTCGTCAGAGCGCCGGGAAATCCGTAATGTCGGGCCGATAGTCAAAGCGCCGAGAAATCTGCTCGGGAGGGCCGGTCGTCAGAGTGCCAAGAAAACCGCAATGGCGGTGTCGGTCGTCGAAGCGTCAGGAAATCCGCAAAAGGAGGTCGGCGATGGGATGCGGTGATTCCGCAGGAGGCGACGGGCAGGAAGGCGGGGATTCCGCAGGAAGCAGGAGGAGGCTGGCATGGAGGGAGCAGCTAGTTGCCGGAAGAAGTGCCGGACAATGAGAGTCGCCGGACTGGAGCGGATGAAAACGACGAGAGGGCTGCCTTGCAGAGCAGCGCACTGGAGGGCGTCATGCAAGGTGGAGCCGCTAGACAGCAACAGAGCCGGCGGGAGACTCGCACAGGAGGCTGAGGAGTTCGCCTAGAGCGGACAGAAAGCGGCTATCGGGAGTCGTCGGGAGATGCCGGCGACGGGAGGCGGGGATTCCGCAGGAGGGGCCGGCAAGGAGGCAGCGCTGTCACAGGAGGCCGGACGCAAAGAGAGCAACTTCGCAGAGGCGGCACGGGAGGCCGGCAGCGCTGGAGGCCGGTTGCTGGAGGAGCCGGCAGGAATGGAGTGCGTGCCGCTAGAGAGTCCCGTGCGGGAGAAACGCCAGAAAAAAAAAAGAGTTACCACTGAGGATCCGCGCTGGGAGAGAGGGCCGCGGGAAGGACGCCGCTGCGGAAGGCGGGGCCGGGATCGGGACGCCGTCGGGAAGAGAGGCGTCGGGCCGTGCTGCGCGCACAAGAGGACCGCCTGGGGAGGGCGGTTCGTGCGGAGCGGGAGATGCGAGAGCGAGCCGGACGGAGAGGGGCCTGCGCGAGGAAGCCGCCGGGAAGGGAGCAACCGGACATTGAGGGAAGGCGCACCGGGGGGAAGCCGCGACGGGGAGCAGTGCAGGAGAGCTGCCGGACAGAGCCGCCGGGATGGGAAATCTGCCGGGAAGGGAGGTCCGCCGGGAAGAACAAGGGCGCCAGGAAGGGATGGCCGGCAGGGGGGAGAACCGCCGAGATCGCGACGGGAGGAGAGCCGCCAGGGAAAGGCGCAGCCAGGCACAGTCGGGAGGGAGGGCCGCCGGGAAGGGGATCGTCTGGGCTGGCGCACCGGATCTGGACGGGAGGCGCGCGCATGGAGGATGGGAGCTGATCCGCCGGGAAGGGATCGCCGGCAGGGGGGGCGGCGGAGAATTCCTATGGCTCGTAGGCCATGGAGGCCGCCGCCCCCCATGGGGGAGAAAAAAAAAGATGAAGCCTAGAGCAGAATAAAAAAAAGGATGGGAGGGGGGGTCGCGATTAAGTTCCCTCTGATACCATGTAGGTTGAGAAACCCCCTTGCCTCCTTACCTCAAAGTGAGGCGGAGGCATTCTTTTATAATGAATGAAAATGACCACATCGGACCACAAGTCGGATGTGGGATACAGACTCCAACAATTAGCATAAACTAATGGAGGACATGCTGCAGGAAATGAGCTTGAAGACACGAAGTTCATAAATTCATGAGTCCAGTTGCAAGAAATTGGAGGCCCAATGATAAGAACAAGAACCAAAAGGAAGAGAGAGATTTTACAAAAGCTAATTTTGAATTAATGGAAACAGGCCCGCAATTTCTCTTATTCAGGCCCAAAGTTGATCTTGAAAGTTCAGCCCAAGTGGCGAAATGAACTTTCAAGTCCAATTTCACAAAAGAATCTTCGAAGTCAAGGATAGAGCTAAGAAATTCAAATTTGGTAGGCTATTTGTCTCCAAAGTCAAGCATAGACAACAAAGTCAAATTTGTTGGGCTAAGCTTGCAAAGTTCAAAAGCACGTGCTGAAAGTATATGTCGCATTCCCTTAAAGCCAGCATTTAGGGAGACAAGTGGTCTTAGGTTTTGAACTTTAAGAATACTAAACTTTTAACTTATGTATCACTATTTGGCTATAAATCGTCACCCTCATTGTACTTGTGGGAATTAATGAATGAATTTTAGAGTTTTTTTAACATTATTATGTTTTCATTTCTCATATTCTTGAGTGAATGCAATGTTGATTTGTCAAATAAGAGATCATCCTTTGTGACGTCTAATAATTAGGGTTTTAAGGGAGATGTTTCTTTGAGGTCCTAATCATGATCATCCCTTTGTTTTCCTTGTTACGGTATAGGTACCGTATCATAAACAAAAAATATAATACATTGTAAAACAAAAGTAAGACAATCTATCAAAAATCTATGCATTCCAAATCAAATGACGTGCAGAAGGATATAACCACTTATTGTCTCTTAAGTGAGGTTAAATCTTTCTCTTTATAAATCAAGATAAGAAATACATGACTCGGGATATAAGGATATTCAAAATTTAAAACACAAGGGATAAATGGGAAATGATGAACCAAGTCAAACTCAACGAACCTGGACATATCCATATTCAAATACTCCCCCTCACGATGAGACATATATATGTAAACCGAAAACCCCTTTTGTAACGCATCATCAAGTTGTCATCTTATCTGAAGGTAGCTGAATATAAGGTTTTTTTTTACTCGTAGATCTCATTAAGTGGTAGTTCACCTCAATGTGCTTCGTTCACTCATGAAAAATAATGTTGGTCTCAATATTGACGGTCATATGATTGTCGCACCAAATATGTGTGGGTACTTCCTAGCTAGGTAACCGATCTTCTACAAAAACTATTGTAACCATAAAATCTCTACGGTCACATGAGTCATGGTTCGATACTCTTAACTCACCACTCAACCAGCATAAAATAGTATGTCTTTTGCTTCAGCGGGAGATTAAATTACCTCAATCAAAAACAACATGCTCCAATGTGGATCTCCTAAAAGAAAACCATTTTGCATAATCAACATCGCAAAATGTATCGATACCAATATGCCCATAATAAGAATATAATAAGTCCAAGACGACTTCCTTCTTGACGTATCTAACCATGCAAAGTGTTGCATCTCAGTGGAGTCGCATTGGATGTTCCATGTGTTGGATTGGTGTAGCCTGATCCGTTCTGGATGATGATTGGGCCGAATGCATCGGGTCTATATTGCGTACCAGGCTGCAACTCCGCGGGTCGAGCTCCGTGGCGAGCATGTTGGGAGTTACATGGGTCAACGCGCCCCTGCTGCGGGGGTCCGAGGGACAAAGACCCCTGATCTAAATTTGGGGGCACTGTAGCAACTCTGAACGACTATAGCAGAGCTGACTGGCCGACGCCGACAGGGCACTGTAGCAGTGTGGACCTTTGGCACGACTACTGTAGCTCCGCAGACTTCTAGCCGCTGGCCACTGTAGCACCTTGGACTTAGGTGATCGCGGCACTATAACGATGAGGACTTCCAGCCACATTTTACTGTAGCACAACAGATTTTCTGTGCGGTTGCGGAAATAGTGTTTTGTCCTCCTTATTAGTCCATTTTGGGCTAAGGTTTTGTGTGTGCTTGAGAACCCTGAAACTCCCTGTAATTTTGTGCTCCCAACTATAGTGAAATTTCTGCCACTCTGTGGACGTAGGGATCATTTCCCGAACCACGTAAATCTTTGTGTCTTGTTTGATTGTTTCTTATGTCTTTTCTTTATCTGCAAACTGTTTCTATCGTTGCAACTCCCGACGTTTCCGCAACACCATGAACTCACTTTACTTGTAACGACCCAAAGTTTTTCAATAGAAAATTCTCTTCTTATATCTATGTCATAAAAACACAAAATAATGAACTACTAAGTGATAAGTGACCTTTAAACATAATTTTGTCACCCCTATGTTTGGAATTTTAAAAATCTGACATGCACAGTTGTGTTCAAGACAGTTTTTGGAGTCTAATGAAACAAAAATAATTTTTGGTGAATAGTAACCTACCCTTATGAATAGTAACCTACCCTTATGAATAGTAAATAAGAGTAACATTACCTATGAATAATAAAATAAAATTTAGACATCATAGAAAATGATAATTTGACCTTAGTAAACGTTTTTGGTATTTTATAAGTCACAAATAATTAATTATAATTAATTAATTAATTTAAAAGAATATTTACTTTCCTGAAATATATTCATAAATTATTGAATCAATGTATAATAGTTTTTAGATAATTTTATAAGACCCTAAGTAATTTTTGAAAGAATTGCAAAATCAGTTTTAATTTTAAAAACTGTTTTTTTTAGTAAATTATGATTTTAATTAAATATTAAATTAATAATATTTAGAAAATTATTTTTGAAAAATGGAATTCATTTTTGAATTCTACACGTCGAAAAATGGTTGGGGTAAAATTTTGGGATTTTTCTGAGATACTTGAATTTTTGATGAATAGTAGAATACATTAATTTATCATATAAATACATTTTAATTAAAACCCACTATTCCTGACATCACAAGTGATGTAAGAACCCAAATCCCGAATTCACAAGTCAAATTTACTATTCTTAGTCATCCAAGACTCACTATTCCTTGTCTTGGGTGAAATTAATAAACTAATCAATTGTATATTAAGGAAACCCCTCTCCCCTCCACTATAAAAGCCACCATTCACCCCCTCTTTTCCTCACACCTCTCAAACTCCAAGCCTTCTCTAAATTCTGCCCAAACACCTTCCCTAGCTCATCCCCCACGTCCAAAAGCTGCTGGTCTCATCAAAAAACCAAGCCTAGCTTCCTTAAAGAGGATCTCAAGAGAAGGATTCTAAAGGTAATTTCTCTCTCTCTTCTCCTTTAATTTCCTTTCAAGTTCAAGTTCCTTTCTTGATCTCTCTCTATCTATCTTCATCCAAATTGTTCTGTAAATCCAGTATTATATATATACTGTAATATTATGATTCTAATGTTATATTATATCACCCCACACTCTTTCCCCCTTCCTTTTATTTTATTAAAGAGAACGTTGTTCATGTGGTGATAATTTATCACCTTCAAAAACAACATGCTCTCTTCTTCCATTTATACCTTCAATTTGGTCATGAAACCATTTTTATGGTTGAACCAGAATGTTTTATATGTATTATGTTCTATTTTAAGTTCTGGAAATAACCTATGGCCATTCTACTAAGTGAAAAGTTAAAATGAGTTGGTTGTGATCCAAAAAAACGCTCAAATTAGCCCAAATAATCTTCATTTAATTCTTATCTAATAATTCGGCCACATGGATCTAATATAACTCATTATAAAATCATTCAAGCTTCTGTAATATCATTAATTACATGTAACATCAGTTCTGGATGTTTACCCATGATCTACCCAAACATCAAATTAAGAATACAAGTGGACCGCTCAAGAAAACCATGAAAAAGAACATCCCCGAACAATGTTTTTAAACTCTATAAGTCATCCAAAGGAACATAATATGAAATAATGAAACCAGAATGAACTCTATTAATGTATAAAAGGTTCTGGAATTTCTAATTAATGAATATAATGTCATTATACAGGACATTAAAGAGACGGAGGCATTCGAGTACAAGGTAAGGGGAAATCTCGAACCCAATTTTCTTCCTTCGGGTTCTCCCTCTTTCACTCCATTTTTGATATGGTTACTCCTCAAAGGTCTTTTGTTCATCTTTTCCTTTAATTTTCTGGGATATACATGTTTGTCACTAGTTTTTATGTCCATCAAAATGTTTTCCAAAAGAACTCTTCTTTCAAAATCTCACCTTTTACCTCCCATTCAAGGTTGATGGTTCTTATATCAAGTATGTTGTTCCCTTTTTCTTTTGGGAACCCAAAGCTTATGAATGTGTTATTATGAGATGAAACTCATTCCTTTCCATGGGTTATTTATGTACATGTTTGATATGTGTTCTTTGTGGCAAGCATGATAATGATAATGTTATGATGTGACGGGTGCGCCCGGAATTATATAGCGCAATATGAATGTTTAAATGTGACGGGTGAGCCCGGAATTATATAGCGCTCCAATGTATTGGGTAAAGTGATGAATCTCATGAGTAAATGTGAAATGATGCGTGAACATGATGCTAGCTTTGTTCACAAATATGTGTGGTAGTTAACCACTAAGACATGATGTTTCATTTTTATGCTTTGCCACATTTCAAGTTTATTGTTTATGCTCCTCTCATGTTCAAGATCTTCTTCCTATGTCATGATTATGCTCACCCCATGCTATATTGTTCTTATATATCCTCTTACTGGGCTTTTAGCTCACCCCTTTTGATGTATATCCTCAGGTGACTACATGTACTAAGGAGAGGACAAGTGCTACTAAGAAGCTATAGAAGAAGAGATTAAATGAATTTTTATGCTTGATGTTGTACTTGTTATGTGTAGTCCTAGTTTGCCCAAAACACTAAACCTCTGGATCCTCCATGTGTAATACTATTATGTTGTTTATCTTTGAAATGATGTAATAGTAATGTAAGAAAAGGACGGGCCGTTATAGTTGGTATCAAAGGAAAGGTTTAGTTAATTTGGGAATTAGGATTAGTGAACCCTAAAGAAAACCTCTAGCATGAGACTAAGTACAAATATGCACACAAGGATATTTACCTAGGGATCCCATATGTTATGTTTTTGGTATAATTGTTTAAAAGGATAAGTTATTCATGACTTGTTTACTTATGTTTTGTTCTAACCTTTTCTATTTTAGAAAATGGTGGGAACCAGGAGAAATCAGACCAACAACTCTTGCGAAGGCCAATGCAACGATTGCCCGAACGACATCCCCAATGATTTTGGAGGTGGAGTTCAAAACTTCATGGCGATGCTTACCCAATTATTCCGGGTTATGAATAATAACCATAATAATGGGGAACGTCCTCCTTCACCAAAGAGGGAGCAGCTAGCTATCGAATGTTTTATGCGGCAACGACCACCGACGTTTTGTGGATCTTCCGGTCCACTAGTTGCGGAACAGTGGGTCAACTCCATGGAGAAGATCTTTTCTGTTCTTCACTGTTCCGAGACGGAGAATGTGACTCTAGCTGTTTATCGTCTAGATGGAGAAGTTGATCAATGGTGGGCTTTGATTAAGAACACCAAGCCAAGGGAGGAAATTGAAGAGATGGAATGGGAAGACTTTAAGATAATGTTTCTTAATAAGTACTTCCCAAGAACTCTTCGCACGAAGATGGAGAGAGAATTCATAGAGCTCAAGCAAAAAGAAGGAGAATCTATCACAACCTATGAAGCAAATTTCACAAGGCTCGCAAGGTATGCTTCGGGTTTTGTTATCAACAATGATAGCAAAATTGATAGATTCTTTAGTGGATTAAAACCACATCTTCGAAAGGCTCTTGCAATTCGAGACTTTGGGAGTTATGAAGAAGTTGTTCGGTGTGCTCTCAAAGTGGAAATGGAGTTTGGAGAATGGTCCCATGGCTATGGTGATAAGAAAAGAAAGATGGAGTTTCAAGCTGGTGGATCTAGTGATAAAGATGGGAAGAAAACACAACGACCCACTTGCCAAAAATGTGGGAAGTTGCACAATGGGAACTGCCTCAAAGGGACGGGTAAATGCTTCAAGTGTGGGAAAGAAGGACACCTAGCTCACGAGTGTCGAAGAGACATGAAAAGGAAGGATAATGTAGCCGATGAAAGGAGAGAACCACTCGTGGTTCAATGCTACAACTGTAAGGAGCTAGGGCACTATTCAAACCAGTGCACTAAACCTCGAGCTTTCGAGGGTAACCAGCGCCAACAACCACCAAAGCCAAAGGAACAAGGGAAGGCTTATGCCATCACTACTGCGGAGGTGGAACATGATAATGAAGTCGTACAAGGTACACTTCCTATTCACTCAAGAATGACAAAAGTCTTATTTGATTCTGGTTCTACGTATTCCTTTATATCTTGCAAGTTTGCTAGAACTATAGAATCGAAGCCCCGAAACCTTGAAGTAGAGATATCTGTAAAAACACCAAGTGGTGCAATCATTGCAACCCAAGTGTTTGATTCTTCTCCTGTTGACGTATGTGGGAAGATTCTTCCGGCAAACCTCGTAATACTTCCCTTGGTAGAATTCGACGCTATAATGGGAATGGATTGGCTCTCGTTATATAGAGCACATATCAACTGTCGGGAAAAGGAAATATATTTTCATATTCCGAACCATCCCATGCTCCTCTACAAATGCAAGGAAGATCATGAATCTCCTTTGAGAAATCCTTCAATGGTGTGGGTGATGATTCCCTATGAAGAAGCATACCTCGCCTAAATGTTTGAGTCAAGGGAAAGTTCCAACCTTGAGGAAATGCCCATCGTAAGGGAATACAGCGATGTATTTCCCGAAGAGTTACCCGGAATTCCCCCGGATCGTGAGGTAGAGTTCTCAATTGAACTCATACCCGGAGCTACTCCTATCTCAAAGTGCCTCTATAGGATGGCTCCTATCGAACTGGAGGAGTTAAAGAAGCAGCTGCAAGAGCATCTGGACAAAGGGTTCATACGCCCTAGTGCATCACCTTGGGGTGCGCCAGTGCTCTTTGTGAAGAAGAAGGATGGTACCATGCGGCTGTGTATCGATTATCGGGAACTCAACAAGATCACCATAAAGAACAAGTATCCTCTCCCAAGGATTGATGACTTGTTCGACTAGTTAAGAGGAGCTCAATACTTCTCAAAGGTGGATCTTCGTTCTGGATATCATCAAGTAAAGGTGAAGAAGGAAGATATTCAGAAGACTGCCTTCCGTACAAGGTATGGGCACTATGAGTTTTTGGTGATGCCCTTCGGACTTACTAATGCCCCTGCAATCTTCATGGATTTGATGAATAGAATCTTTAGACATTACCTCGACAAATTTGTGGTAGTGTTTATCGATGATATTCTCATCTACTCCAAGAGCAAGGAGGAACATGAAGAACATCTAAGACTTGTGTTGGCGACATTGAGAAAGGAGAAGTTGTACGCCAAGTTCAGCAAGTGTGACTTTTGGATGAATCAAGTCACGTTCTTGGGACATGTGATCACAAGTGAGGGAATTTCTGTGGACCCTTCAAAGACAAAGGCAATTGAAGAATGGCCCAGGCCCTCTAGTGTCACAGAAATCCGTAGTTTTCTTGGATTAGCTGGGTACTACCGACGTTTTGTGAGAAACTTCTCACGATTGTCAAGCCCGCTAACTAAGTTAACAAGGAAAGGGGTAAAGTATGTATGGACGGAAGAATGTGAGGGAAGCTTCAAGGAGCTAAAGAGAAGGCTTATCACTGCACCTGTACTCACACTACCGAAAAGTGGAGAAAGTTTTGTCATATACAGTGATGCTTCAAAGAAAGGCTTGGGTTGTGTACTCATGCAAAATGATAATGTGATAGCCTACGCCTCACGACAGTTGAAGATCCATGAGCAGAACTACCCGACGCATGATCTTGAGCTGGCAGCCGTGATTTTTGCCTTGAAAATCTGGCGGCACTACCTTTATGGTGAGAAGTGTGACATATACACCGACCACAAGAGCCTAAAGTATATATTCACACAAAAGGAGCTCAACATGCGTCAAAGGAGATGGTTAGAGCTAATCAAGGATTACGATTGCTCTATTCACTATCATCCTGGAAAGGCGAACAAGGTAGCTGATGCTCTAAGCAGGAAAGAACCTGCTACTCTATCCATGTTGAGGATTGAGAAAGACCCTATCTTTTTGGATATGCAAAGGATGGATTTGGAAATCGTAAGGGCAGGGGATACATCCTACCTTGCCCAAATGATTGCGCAACCATCCATCCAACAGAAGATTAAGGAAGCACAAAGGGATGATGTAGAGATACAAAAGAGGGTGAATGCAGTAAAGGGAAGCTGCAAGAGTTCCATATCGACGATGATGGTGTGATTCGGTTTGGGACGCGGCTTTGTGTGCCTTCATCACCCGGAATAAAGAAGGAGCTATTGGATAATGCACATAACTCAACTTTCTCTATTCATCCTGGAAGTACCAAGATGTATCGTGATCTCCGAGAACACTTCTGGTGGGATAACATGAAGAAGGAGATTGCGGAATATATATCAAGGTGCTTGATATGTCAGCAAGTTAAAGCTGAGCGGCAAAAGTCCAAAGGTATGATGCAGCCATTGCCTATACCCATGTGGAAATGGGAAAATGTTACTATGGACTTTGTCATGGGTCTCCCGAAAACGTCAAGAGGAAATAATGCGATATGGGTTGTGGTTGACCGACTCACCAAGACTGCCCATTTTATCGCTATTCGGGAAGACCTCTCCCTTGAACAACTTGCAAGGATATATGTGAAGGAAGTAGTGAGATTGCACGGTGTTCCGCTCTCAATTGTCTCTGATCGTGATCCAAGGTTCACTTCTAAATTCTGGAGGAGCCTTCAACATGCTTTGAGTACTGAATTAAATTTCAGCACGGCCTATCACCCCCAAACTGATGGCCAGTCTGAAAGGACTATTCAGACACTTGAAGATATGCTAAGATCCTGCTCTCTTGAATTCAAAGGTGGATGGGATCAGCACCTTCCATTGGTTGAGTTCTCATACAACAATAGCTTCCACTCGAGTATTCAGATGGCTCCGTATGAAGCTCTTTATGGGAAGCGATGTAAAACTCCAACCTGTTGGGATGAAGTTGGAAAACGAAAACTACTTGGTCCTGATCTTGTTCAAGAGATGACAGAGAAGATTCAAGTCATCCAGAAACACATCAAAGCTGCTCAAAGTCGGCAAAAGAGCTATGCTGACAATCGTCGAAGGGAATTGGAGTTCGACGTTGGAGATAAAGTCTTCCTTCGAATATCTCCATGGAAGAGAGTCATGCGATTCGGGAAGAAAGGGAAGCTAAGCCCAAAGTACATTGGCCCCTTTGAGATCCTTGATCGTATAGGAGCCGTGGCCTATCGACTGGCACTTCCACCGAATATGGCTCAAGTTCATGATGTGTTTCACGTATCACTACTGAGGAAGTACATTCCAGACCCCTCACATGTACTAAACTCAGAGGTGGTACAGTTGGAAGACGATCTCTCATACGAGGAGCAGCCGGTAAAAATTCTGGACCGAATTGATAAGGTTCTACGCAACAAGACAACCCGCCTTGTCAAAGTGTTGTGTCGGAACCAAAAGTTTGAGGAAGCAACTTGGGAACCGGAAGAGGCAATGTAGGAGAAGTACCCTCACCTGTTTGTGTAAAGTGAAATTTCGGGGGCGAAATTTCTTGAGGGAAGAATGTAACGACCCAAATTTTTTCAATAGAAAATTCCCTTCTTATATCTATGTCATAAAAACACAAAATAATGAACTACCAAGTGATAAGTGACCTTTAAACATAATTTTGTCACCCCTATGTTTGGAATTTTAAAAATCTGACACACAGTTGTGTTCAAGACAGTTTTTGGAGTCTAATGAAACAAAAATACTTTTTGGTGAATAGTAACCTACTCTTATGAATAGTAACCTACCCTTATGAATAGTAACCTACCATTATGAATAGTAAATAAGAGTAACATTACCTATGAATAATAAAATAAAATTTAGACATCATAGAAAGTGATAATTTGACCTTAGTAAACGTTTTTGGTATTTTATAAGTCACAAATAATTAATTATAATTAATTAATTAATTTAAAAGAATATTTACTTTCCTGAAATATATTCATAAATTATTGAATCAATGTATAATAGTTTTTAGATAATTTTATAAGACCCTAAGTAATTTTTGAAAGAATTGCAAAATCAGTTTTAATTTTAAAAACTGTTTTTTTTAGTAAATTATGATTTTAATTAAATATTAAATTAATAATATTTAGAAAATTATTTTTGAAAAATGGAATTCATTTTTGGATTCTACACGTCGAAAAATGGTTGGGGTAAAATTTTGGGATTTTTCTGAGATACTTGAATTTTTGATGAATAGTAGAATACATTAATTTATCATATAAATACATTTTAATTAAAACTCACTATTCCTGACATCACAAGTGATGTAAGCACCCAAATCCCGAATTCACAAGTCAAATTTACTATTCTTAGTCATCCAAGACTCACTATTCCTTGTCTTGGGTGAAATTAATAAACTAATCAATTTTATATTAAGGAAACCCCTCTCCCCTCCACTATAAAAGCCACCCTTCACTCCCTCTTTTCCTCACACCTCTCAAGCTCCAAGCCTTCTCTAAATTCTGCCCAAACACCTTCCCTAGCTCATCTCCCACGTCCAAAAGCTGCTGGTCTCATCAAAAGACCAAGCCTAGCTTCCTTAAAGAGGATCTCAAGAGAAGGATTCTAAAGGTAATTTCTCTCTCTCTTCTCCTTTAATTTCCTTTCAAGTTCAAGTTCCTTTCTTGATCTCTCTATCTATCTTCATCCAAATTGTTCTGTAAATCCAGTATTATATATATACTGTAATATTATGATTCTAATGTTATATTATAACACCCCACACCCTTTCCCTCTTCCTTTTATTTTATTAAAGATAACGTTGTTCATGTGGTGATAATTTATCACCTTCAAAAACAACATGCTCTCTTCTTCCATTTATACCTTCAATCTGGTCATGAAACCATTTTTATGGTTGAACCAGAATGTTTTATATGTATTATGTTCTATTTTAAGTTCTGTAAATAACCTATGGCCATTCTACTAAGTGAAAAGTTAAAATGAGTTGGTTGTGATCCAAAAAACCGCTCAAATTAGCCCAAATAATCTTCATTTAATTCTTATCTAATAATTCGGCCACATGGATCTAATATAACTCATTATAAAATCATTCAAGCTTCTGTAATATCATTAATTACATGTAACATCAGTTCTGGATGTTTACCCATGATCTACCCAAACATCAAATTAAGAATACAAGTGGACCGCTCAAGAAAACCATGAAAAAGAACATCCCCGAACAATGTTTTTAAACTCTATAAGTCATCCAAAGGAACATAATATGAAATAATGAAACCAGAATGAACCCTATTAATGTATAAAAGGTTATGGAATTTCTAATTAATGAATATAATGTCATTATACAGAGGACATTAAAGAGAAGGAGGCATTCGAGTACAAGGTAAGGGGAAATCTCGAACCCAATTTTCTTCCTTCGGGTTCTCCCTCTTTCACTCCATTTTTGATATGGTTACTCCTCAAAGGTCTTTTGTTCATCTTTTCCTTTAATTTTCTGGGATATACATGTTTGTCACTGGTTTTTATGTCCATCAAAATGTTTTCCAAAAGAACTCTTCTTTCAAGATCTCACATTTTACCTCCCATTCAAGGTTGATGGTTCTTATATCAAGTATGTTGTTCCCTCTTTCTTTTGGGAACCCAAAGCTTATGAATGTGTTATTACGAGATGAAACCCATTCCTTTCCATGGGTTATTTATGTACATGTTTGATATGTGTTCTTTGTGGCAAGCATGATAATGATAATGTTATGATGTGACGGGTGCGCCCGGAATTATATAGCGCAATATGAATGTTTAAATGTGACGGGTGCGCCCGAAATTATATAGCGCTCCAATGCATTGGGTAAAGTGATGAATCTCATGAGTAAATGTGAAATGATGCGTGAACATGATGCTAGCTTTGTTCACAAATATGTGTGGTAGTTAACCACTAAGACATGATGTTTCATTTTTATGCTTTGCCACATTTCAAGTTTATTGTTTATGCTCCTCTCATGTTCAAGATCTTCTTCCTATGTCATGATTATGCTCACCCCATGCTATATTGTTCTTACATATCCTCTTACTGGGCTTTTAGCTCACCCTTTTTGATGTATATCCTCAGGTGACTACATGTACTAAGGAGAGGACAAATGCTACTAAGAAGCTATAGAAGAAGAGATTAAATGAATTTTTATGCTTGATGTTGTACTTGTTATGTGTAGTCCTAGTTTTCCCAAGACACTAAACCTCTGGATCCTCCATGTGTAATACTATTATGTTGTTTATCTTTGAAATGATGTAATAGTAATGTAAGAAAAGGACGGGCCGTTATATTACTCGCTACAAATGCAATGTCTGGCCAGGTCATCGTCAAATAATTCAACTTCTCAGCAAGTACGAGATATCGTCAAGTAAGGGAAACATCTCACTCTCAACATGAAGAGATCGCTCGCCTATCTCGCATAGTTGTCAATGGTGGATAACGGCTTATGGTAGTGAGCCAAAAATCCGCATTAGAAGTATGGTGGATGGCGTTGTGAATATGACAGAATGAAAAATATTTATATATATATATATGTATATAGAAAAAACACCCAAAATCATATTCCAAATATGACAAATAACAAAACTAACATGCATGAAATTTTTGAAATAAATTCATCAAATGCATCACAATGTTAAAAAAAACAAAAACAATCATGACCAACTATAAATCAAAGGCTTAAACGTACAATGCCAACAAATGAATACATAAAGTGTAAGAGAGTTTGGAGTTAGTGTAACAAAATGTGGAGTTTGATGACTGCAGCAGCAACGAGAGTCTAAGGGCACCATAAAATGGTAGCTTTCCGCCATTTTTTCCATGGCGGGCTGTTGAAATTCCACAATGCCATGGTGCTGCCAAGGCCACCATTTAACGACACTACTATCTCGTGATAGGTATCAATAATGTCATCAATAAACATCCCCGTCACTTGAAGAAAATCTAGAACATATTTTCTCTAAGATACAAAAATATCTTGCATCCATCAAGAGACCACAAGCCCAAAAAATACGTAAGGACCCAAATCTGTAGTATAAAAGTGTCGATGAAGGACTTCCGTAATTCTTGAAGAACTAATCCCTATGATTATGATGTCATTCACATAAACGACCATGATTATGATGTCATTCACATAAACGACCAACAGAACGCTCTTAACAGGTGTTAAACCCCGTTTTATTATAATGAGTATTTCCAAGTCCCACATCGGATTATCCAACCATTTAATCCTTTTTACTCATTGATCGTACTACGATTCACTGTTTTATTCCACCCTTACACCGCTGTTTTAAACTAGTTTTGTAATTAATTTTCCAAATATAATAATAAATTTCACTTTATGTTTGAATCACTTATTTAATGTTAATCAACATTATAATGGGCAATGTTACTTGTTTTTATTATTTCAATGTAGGTGGAGGTGATTTGGAGGGGCCTTGATGAAGTGGAAGAAAAATGGGCCAAAATTGCATGGATCCATGGACATCTGTCCACTGTTTTAAATAGTACGCAAAATCCGTGCATCCAAATGGGCTGAAATTTTGTGGGTCTGTCCAAAATATAATAGGCTACATTTCATATTAAAAAACTCAATCATGATTCAGCCTCTATGGGGCCCATCCGAACTGATCTGTCCAAGCCACCGAATTTGGACCAAGTCAAATGCGGTGTTCTGTATTTTATCAATATCTTGAGCTGTAGTTGTCCAAACGGTGTCAAATTGTCGGTGGAGACAGTCAAGAGGTAGGGCTACAACTTTTCTATTTTCCCCAAAGCGAGATAAGACTTTCTGAAGGCCGAAACGCGTGGTACAAGTGGATTGAAGAAATCTGTGTGCCTAAAACCACCTTATAATTTTCCTATAAAATGGCACCTTGGGTTCCCCATTTGCAAGTTCGGCCAAGGAGTGAAGTGCTGCCAATTTGGAGTCCTAGAGGAGTCTCCTAATCACCTTGGAGGTTCTGGAGGCCCCTATCCTCATAGGGGAATCAAGGATGAAGAAGGAGTTTCACCCGAGCTTCCTCCTCCTCCCGATGTCGAGCTAAAAGTTGGGTGTTCGTTGTGAGGGAGCTACACACATGTCAAGGGAGTTCCGATGCATACACTAGCTACTGGTTTGGAGTAATTTGGGTGTTTAAACATTCCATTCCATGTATCTTATTTTATTTCAGATTTGAATGCTTGATTTGATGCATTTGAGTGTTATGCTCTTAATTTCTAACCGATCGGTGTGAGGTTTTGAGTGCGTGACTTGTGTTGTTCCGATTTGACATCACAAGAATCCTTTTCATACCCACCTTATTGAGATTTCAATATGCTTTGGAAGCTCTTATTCCATGCATAAGTACTGGACCTTGACAATACGATTGTTACGTCAAGGTTGGGTCTTTAAAGCATTGAAATAAAAGTTTAGAAATTAATCGGGATTCCAATTAACTCCAACCAAAGAATTACTCTAAACCTAAGATGAATCTCTATGAACAATGAACTTGATATGTGTGTAGTGAAATCACATCGACCCTTTTATCTCATATTTTTCAAAATCCACTAGGTCACTCAATTTTTAAGCTATTTCAACTAAGTCATTGTTTTAAACTCTTTTCAAAACCACCCCCTCTCTTAGTCATTTTTATTAAAAATACACACTCTAAACCTACCAACGCTCCTTGAGAGACGACCTAGGGTCTACCCTAGACTATAAATCAACCTTGAAAACATAATCAATTTGACGTGTCACGACAATGCGGTCACTCATCTATAAAAGAATGTCCCCACCTCACATTGAGGAAAGGGGGAATTCACCTCTACATAGTATTAGAGGAGGTCTCATATTTTCCCCCCCTCCCACCCGCCGCCTCCTCTCTCCCGGTGGACACCCCACTCCAAGCGGACCCCCACTTGACCCAGGCACCCCACCCTTCCCGGCGGCACCCTCCATGCAGTCTTCCGGCATTGTCTGGCCCCGCCCTTCTCGGCAGCGCCCTCCCTGCAATCTCCCAATTTCACAATTGGCCCCCGCCTTCCAGCGGCCTCCTGACTACGTGACTGGCCCCCACCTCCGGATCCCGCCCTCCAGTAAGCTTCTCGGCAGAGTCCCGACCCCGCCTCCCGTCGCAGCTCCAGAAGGAACCTTCCGCTCCGCCTCCTCACGCGACTCCCTACGCACGGCTCCCGCTCGACGACGCTCCTCCCGGCTTCGTGATCGCCCACCGCTCGCCCTCCCGTGGTTTCCCGGTCCCCTCCCGATCGTGCCCCCTACGGCGTCGCCCGCCTCCGACGCTCTCCCGGCTTCGCGAGCGGCCCCCGCCTTCCAGTGGCCTCCCGACTAGGCAACGACCCTCGCCTCCCGATCTCGCACTCCAACTGGCTTCCCAACAGATTCTCGACCCCGCCTCCCGTCGCAGTTTCAACCCCAGCCACCAGTCGTGATCGGCCCCGCCCTCCGCATGACAGCCCGCCTTCTCGGCACTCCCGGTCTCCACCTCCTTCGCGCGGCGTCCCAGCCCGCCTTCACCGCAGCTCCCGGCCACCGCCCCTCCCGCAGCGATCTCCCGGCCTCGCCCGCTCGTCGGCCTCCCGATCGAAGTGGCCACCCATCACCCCTGCTGCGCACGGCGTCGTCCCGACCGGTTGAGACCCACCCTCTCGATCCCGACGCGGTCTCCCGAAGGGTGCAGAACGCAGTACTCCGACAAGTCCGCCACACACCATCGCCCCTTCGCCACCGTCTCCGACATGGTTGCACTACCCTCCCACCCCAGACGTCCCGGCATCCCAACCCCGACTTCCTCGGTGCTCCCTAGCCCATGTTCGACGATGCATCCCGGCCCTTCCCTCCTCAGCACTCCCGGCCCACCTCTCGCAGTCTCCCGGACCATGCCTCCCTCGCGGTTTCCCAACCCACCTCTTGCGGCAACGTTCCAGCCTTCCCACACGGCAACCCCATGCTTCATTCGTGCATTTGTGCGTCCGCCTGAACAGCTGTCCCATGCTCCATCATCGGCTCTCCCACAAGGCGGTCCCCCTTTATTCAGTACCCGTTACAGAATGGCGCTCTCGACAAAGGAAGTTGCCTTGATACAATCTTATCGGGCTGCTATGCCATCGTGCTCTTCTTCAGCCCTCATTGCTCAGACTGACAGCTCTACCACTTATGTATCTCATCGTCGACAGCTTAGATGCTCGACTCTGGTGCGTCGGAACACCTCACAGGGGACTTCGGTATGTTTATTACCTATCATCCGTACACTGATACCTCTACAATTACTGTTGTTAATGGATCAACAATCTCCATTACCGGATCTGCCACATGCCCTTTGACACAGTCTATTCACCCGGCTTCGGTTGCACATGTTCCTCACAGTCCATTTAATCTTATCTCCGTCAGCAAACTCACCAGAGACTTAAATTGTGTTGCTACTTTTACTTCCTCTGGTGTTGTTTTTCAGGAGCGGACGACAAATCGGGAAATTGGTCGAGGTCATCTTCGGAATGGGGTTTACATGTTCGATACTCCACCATCACTTGCTTGTTCATCCATCTCAGCTCGTGCCCTTTACCTACATTCTCACCTTGGTTATCCATCGACTTCTGTCCTCCATAAGTTTTGCCCCCAATTCCGTCCTCAGCTTTCCTTCCATTGTGAATCCTGCAAGTTCGCTAAACATCATCGGGTGACGTATGTTCCTCGACTGGAACCGTGTGCAGCGAGTCCTTTCGACCTTGTTCATTCCGATGTATGGGGACCTTGCAGGGTTCCTAGCCAGTCCGGGTACAGTTATTATATATCCTTTATTGATAACTACTCGCGCATGACATGGATTTACCTTCTTCGTGATCGGTTTGAAGTTTTTTCTAATTTTCAGACCTTTTATAATGAAATTCATACTCAATTCTCCACCTCCCTCAAAAGTCTCTGCTCCGACAACGGACGAGAATATCTATCTACTTCCTTTTTGCAGTTTCTCAAGGATAAAGACATCATTCATCAGACACTCTGCCCCGATACACCTCAGCAGAATGGAGTGGTCGAGCGGAAACATCACCATATTCTGGAGACTGCTCGTGCCCTCCTATTTTACATGAAGGTCCCTCTCCTTTTCTGGTCCAATGTCATCCTGACTGCTACCTACCTCCTAAACCAACTCCTCTCTTTTATCCTTCAGGAGGAGACTCCTTTTCGGACTCTGTTCTCCTCTCTCCCTCACTCACTTCCACTCCCTGTGTTTGGGCGTCAGTGTTATGTTTGGGACACCTGCCCCAACCTCTCCAAACTTTCTCCCAAATCTCTTCGTTGCATTTTCCTCGAATATTCCTGCACTCAGTGCGGATACCGATGCTTCTCTCCCGAATTACGGCGATATATCATCTCTGCTGATGTGTCGTTTGTTGAGAGCTCTTCTTTCACTCTACCATCTCCCCATCCAAACACCAACATCGATGATTGTCTTTCACTCATCATTCACCCATCTCTGGTGCCCTACTCTGATGGTCACTGGTTTGGCAATGTCTACTCCCGCCGTCCATCGACTGTATCCCCCGTCCAGGTCGAGGACACCATCGTCTCAGACTCGTCTGATGCTCCTGCTTCAGCTCCATATGACTTGCCCATTGCACTCTGAAAAGGTACTCATTCCTGCCAGGATACTCCTCTGTACACATCCTCATACAGGGGTCTTTCCGCTCTGGAGACAATATTTATTCCCCGCACGGTTGACGACGCCAAATCTCACCCCAGTTGACTACAAGCGATGCGGGATGAACTGCAGGCTCTTGATGACAATCATACTTGGGATCTGGTCCCCCTTCTAGAAGGCAAACAGACGGTTGACAACAAATGTATTTATATGGTCCATCTCAATGTCGATGACACTCCGTCGCCTCAAAGCCCGACTTGTGGCGAAGGGCTTTGCTCAAACATATGGCATCGACTATTTTGAGACCTTCTCTCTGGTTGCCAAGATGACATCAGTCCGATTATCCATCTCTTTGGCCGCTCATCATCATTGACCGCTTCATCAACTGGATGTCAACAATGTTTTTCTTCATGGCTTTCTTGAAAAAGAGGTATATCTGCAACAGCTCCCAGGATTTCGTGTCTCGGGAGTCAGCTCCAATGTCTGTCGACTTCGTCGTTATCTATATGGTCTCAAGTAGTCTACTCGTGTTTGGTTTGGTCGCTTCAGCACCATTGTCACCGCATTTGGGCTCTCTCACGGTATGAAGGGTCACACCATCTTCTACCGTACGACGTCCAATGGTTGCATCCTGCTGGTGGTATATGTTGATGATATCATCATCATCGGGAGCGACTCCCCTGGAATCACCCAACTCAAAGGGCATCTTCTCCACCACTTCCACACCAAAGATCTCGGTCCGCACACATACTTTCTTAGCATCGAGGTTTCCCGTTTTACGAACACCATCTTTCTCTGCCAACAGAAATATGTCATGGATATCTTGCAGGATGCGGGTTTGAGTCAGACAACTGTCGTGGACACTCCTCTTGAGCCTGGGGAACGTTCTCTCTATGACAACACGACACCCTTTTCTCACCCAGAGAGCTACCATCGTCTTGTGGGCAAACACAATTACCTCACCATGACATGACCGGACATTGCCTACATTGTTGGCAAAGTGAGCCAATTCATGGAGCATTCGACCAATTCTCTGTGGAATGTTGTCCTCCACATTGCCAAAGACATCAAGAAAGACCCTGTCTGTGGTCTTCGGTACTCACATCACGCTCATCTGAATGTTGAGTATTTTTGTGATGCTGACTATGCCGATTGTCTTGCTACTCGAAAGTCTACTTTTGGGTTTGCCGTTTTCTTGGCAGGTAACCTCATCTCTTGGCGCAGCAAGAAGCAGATTGTCGTCTCTAGATCTAGTGCGAAGTTTGAATACCATATCATTGTCAGTCACTACTGAGATATTTTGGCTTCATCATCTCCTTCATGAGTTTGGCTTCCCACCGCAGACGTCTACTCATATCTGGTGTGACAATCAGGCAGTCACGAAGATTGCTTCTAATCCCATCTTCCATGAACGAACGAAGCATATCGAGGTCGACTACCACTTTCTTCGCCATCACCTCGAGCAGAACCATATCAGTTCCAGCCACATTCCGACGGCAGATCAACTTGTTGACATCTTCATCAAAGGTCTCTCGGGAGCTCGTCTAGACTCTCTCAGTACCAAGTTGGGTATCCACAGCATCAGCGACCCAGCTTGAGGGGGAATGTGTGTGTATGGTCTTGTTCGCTGTCGTCTTTCTTTTGTGGGACTCTTGGTCCAAGCTGGGCATGCTTGAGGGGGAGCGTTAAATCCCATTTTATTATAATGGGTATTTCGGAGTCCCATATCGGATTATCCCACCATATAATCCTTTTTACTCATCTATAAAAGAATATCCCCACCTTACATTGAGGGAAGGGGGAATTCACATCTACAGCGGGCAACTGCTAATATAACACCAATGAATCCTCTAGCCTCTAATAGTCCAAATTCTGTCACAATGGTATAAGACCAAGCAAATCAAGTCCTCGGGGATTGCTTGAGCCTATATAAAGACCATCGAAGGAGGCAAACCTTGGACTGCTTCCCGTAAGCAACGAACCTAGGAGAGTGCTTCAAATAAACCACTTCATACAGAGAGTCATGCAGGAAAACATTTGTGACATCCAACTGATGTAGGGATCACTAATGAGTGGCAACCGAAGAGATAAGGGGCTCACATAGGCCATTTTGGCAACCAAAATGAATGTATCAAAGTAATCAATGTCATACGTCTGGGTATACCCCTTTGGCAATGAGACGAACCTTTAGCCAATTAAGAGATCTATCAACATTGACATGAAAAGTATAAATCCACCAGAACTATCAACATTAAAGGCCCATTTTCCCCTTCATGCATGCATGTTGGGCCTCAACTTGTAATTTCAAAATGAAGTCATGTAAAGCCTCTTTCATCCTCCTCATTCTTCCTCTTGTCATTGGGTCACCAATCTCATGCAACGGATCTTGTGCATTTATGCTCCTTCCACCATCCATGCTATAATCGCTCTCGACTCCTCGCTGCATATGTGCACCTTGATTCTCATCATCCTCTCCCTCTTCAAAAGGATTCATCCTCAAATCCACATATTCAAATGGAGAGAGATCAGTAACATTAAAGGTAGCACTCACATTTCCATACCTGCTGGGCAAGTCAATCTTGTAGGTGTTATCATTAATTTTTTCTAAAACTAGGAAAGGTCCACCCCCCGCGATTGAAGTTTTGATTTTCTTGGCTCTGGAAACCTTTTCTTCCTCAAATGCACCCACACCCAATCTCCAAGCTCAAGTACAACCTTGTGTCGACCCTTATGTGTTTGATTCGCATATTGTTCATTTCTTCTTTCAATGTTGGCTTTGACTTTGGCATGTAACTCCCAAACAAATTTTTCTTTTTCAACACTTGCAAGATCAACAACCTCATTAGTAGGCAATGAAAGAATATCTAACGGAGTCATTGGGTTAAAACCATATACGATCTCAAAAGGTGAGTAGTTAGTAGCGGAATGCACTACTCGGTTATATGCAAACTCTATGTGTGACGGACATTTTTCACAATTCTTTAGATTTTTTTAAATTATTGCACGCAAGAGGGTAGAAAGAGTCATATTCACCACTTCGGTTTGCCCATTAGTTTGAGGATGTGCAACAATTGAGAATAATAATTTAGTTCCCAATTTATTCCACAAAGTCCTTGATAGGATCTAGGACCTTCTAGGAGAGTGGAGGGTCTATTCCAGAAGGGGGAAGAGTGCCCAATCAGAGGAGGTGGGCCAGTAGGCCACACGGGGCTGGGTTAAACCGAATAATAGCAGTGGAGGGGGTGGTTTCAATTACGGAACTGTCAAAAGAGAGATAGTGAGAGGCAAACCAGTTTGTTATGCCACGTGGGATAGGGGGAACGTGGGAGGCGGTTATAAGGGGATCGTGGGAAAGGGCAGGGGTATCTTTTGTTAAATGGGGACTCAACTGTTAGCCTGGGCGGGGAAACTCCCTGGGGGAGTCCTGTAATTGCTGTTTTTTTCCCTTCTTCTGCCTGTACTTCTTCCACCATTAATACACATCTCCAGGTTCCCAGTTCTTAACAGTCCTCCAAAAGTGGCTAAGAAATTTCACATCCCTATCACTTATAATTGTTTGGGGCAGTCCATATAATCTCACAATTTCTTTGAAAAACAAACCTGCTATATGAATAGTATCATTGGTTTTTGAGTATGCAATAAAATGAGTCATTTTGCTAAATCGATCCACAACAACAAAGATGTTATCTTTTCCAGATTGGGATCGAGGCAATCCTAACAAAAAATCCATAGAAATGTCGGTCCAAGAATGGGATTGAACGAGCAAGGGGCAATACAATCCATTAGGTTGAACCTTGGACTTTGCATGCTTACAAGTGACACATTTAGCACAAATTGTAATAACATCTTTTCTTATGTTTGGCCAATAAAAATGTTCATGCAAAGTAGCTAGTGTTTTGTCAACACAAAAATGTCCCCCATCAAACCACCCACATGAGTTTCTTTTACAAGCAATTCTCGAGTTGAACAATTTGGAATGCGCAATTTATCCTTTTTGAAAAGAAACTCATCAGTTTTGTAAGTCTTTAAATTCATGTTTCTCACAAGATGTCCAAACTTGAGAAAAATCTCCATAAGCTTTATACATTCTCTTTAATAGCTCAAGGCCAAGTAATCAAGAATGAAGAGAAGTAAGAAGTGCATACCTTCGTGAAACTACATCGGCAACCATAGTTTCCTTACCTTTTTTGTGCTTCATCACATAGGGGAAAGTCTCAATGAATTCCAGCCAAGTTGCATGTCGCCGATTCAACTTACCTTGGGACTTCAAATACTTGAGGCTTTCATAGTCAGAATGAATAATGAACTTTTTAGACTATAAGTAATGTTGCCATGTTTCCCGAGTTCGTTTCAAAGCATAAAGTTCTTTATTGTAAGTTGAATAATTTAACGTCGTCCCATTCAATTTCTCACTAAAGTAAGCAATTGGACGTGACTCATGAGTCAAAACAGCACCAATACCAACTCCCGATACATCACACTCAATTTCAAAAACTTTTTTGAAATCTGATAGCCTTAAAAGGGAAATTAACAATTTTTCTTTGAGTGTGTTAAAGGCTTTTTCTTGTTTTTTACCCCATTTAAAGAACGCAAGTTTCTTTAAAAGTTCATTAAGAGGTGCAGCGATGGATGAAAAAATCCTTAACAAACCTCCAATAGATTCTTGTCAATCCATGAAAACTCCTAACCTCAATTGCATTCTTCGGTGTGAACCACTCCAGAATTGCTTTGACCTTTTCTTCTTCCACACGGATCCCTTCCACCCCTACAACAAAGCCAAGAAACACAAAAGAACCCATGCAAAATGAACATTTTTTAAGATTGGCATAAAGTTTGTTTTCTTTAAGGGTCTCACACACCAAACGCAAGTGTTCAACATGGTTGTCTAGAGATTTGCTATACACCAAGATATCATCAAAATAGACAACCACGAATTTTCCAATGAATGAACGAAGGACATGATTCATTAAGCTCATGAATGTACTTGGATTTCCAATGAATGAACGAAGGAAATGGTTCACTAAGCTCATGAATGTACATGGTGCATTAGTTAAACCAAATGGCATAACTAACCACTCATACAAACCGAACATAGTTTTAAAAGCAGTTTTCCATTCATTTCCTTCTTTCATTCGAATTTGGTGGTATCCGCTTTTAAGATCAATTTTTGAAAACAAAGCCCCATGTAATTCATCAAGCATGCCATCAAGTCGAGGGATGGGATAACGGTACTTAACTGTTATTTTGTTGATGGCGCGACAATCCACATACATCTGCTATGTTCTATCTTTCTTGGGTACTAGGATCACCGAAACGACATATTTCCCTCACTAATCCTTTCTTCATGAGTTCTTCAACTTGACACTGGATCTCTCTAGTCTCTTTTGGATCAGCTCTATATGCGGCCTGTTGGAAATCGCGGCCCCAGGTATAAAGTCAATCCTATGCTCAATGCCTCTCAAAGGGGGTAATCCATCGGGTGTTTCTTCGGGAAACAAATCACCAAATTCCTGCAGTAAAGACACAACACAAGAAGACAAAGAATGGGGAAGGTCGTTAGTTGCAAGGTAAGCATCCTTACCAATGAGTAAGAACACTTTCTCGCTCAATAAAGCACATTTCACCTCACTTTATCAAGAAAATAAACTCACCTTTCGCTCAACACTCTTGTTTTCATCTCATTGATTTCCCTCATTTCTTTTTATGTCACTCATCTCTCCTTTTTCACTCTTAATTTTTCCACTCTTCATTTTTTCTCTTCTTTTTTTCTCAACTCATCACACTTTTTTATCACCCAAATTTTTATTTTTCCCACATTTGTTTTCACTCATTTCTTTTTTCTTTTTGTATTCTTTCTCTATTCTCACTTGTTCTTCATATGCTTGTATGGAACTTAATGGAGTCAAAACAAGCTTTTTACCACTGAAAAGAAAAGAGAAGCGGTTAGCATAGCTGTCATACATCACCCTCCGATCAAATAATGTCTAGCCTGCATTGGAGCAACATCACAAAGCTACTAGCCACATTTGTACAACTTCCACTATCAATGATCATACTACATACCTTCTCCCTAATGTGGCATCTCGTATGAAAAATATGTCCACGTTGCTCCTCATCGTGATCATCTTTCGGTTGAATGTTCAAAGCTCTTCTTACCACCAATGCATCTCCATGTACGGGTTCTTCAACTTCTACATTTGAACACTCCTCCAAAGGTGACATTTCTTCATTACTAAAGCTCTCTCACTAAGGGTGTCTTCATTATCTAAAACAACCATGGTTCTTTTGTTTGGGCATTGAAATGCAATATGACCATGTCCTTGACACTCACTTAATATCACGAGATTTAAAAGAAAAATTCATCTCAATTTTTCCTTTTGAATCAGTGGAGAATAACTTATTTTTTGCATCTTCTCTTTGTTTTGGAACAAATTTTGAATCCCTTGGTTTTGTTTCATTCCACTTAGAAGTTGATTTGGGCTCTTTCCGGTTATCCTTCCAAAAGTTGGGGGAACTTACTTGACTCCTTCGAGAATGTGCTTGTTTTTCAACATTCACCGCCTTATGTAGCAACTCCTCCATGTCAATGTAGGTTTGAAGTTCCACCACATCTCTAATTGTCGGATTCAATCCATTGACGAACCTTGGCATGGTAGCTTCGTGATCCTCCTCCAGATTGGCTTGAATCATCGATATCGGCATTTCTTTGTAGTATTCCACCACACTCATGGAACCTTGCACAAGTTTTTGTAACTTCAAATGCAAATCTCGATAGTAATGGCTAGAAATGTACCTTTTGTGCATCACTATCTTCATTTCTTCCAAATTCGAATTGGGTTTTCTCCATTCCGTTGTCGACTTGTAATTGTCCCACCAAATACTTGCATAGTCATTGAACTCATGCGCCGCCCATTTTACCTTCTCCTCTGAGTAGTTGTGAAGTCAAAACACATGTTCAACCTTCCGCTCCCACTCCAAATAAAGTTTCGGGTCACTCTTCCCTTGAAAGGATGGAAGTGTCATTTTGATGCTTTCCAAGTCATTTTCTCTCCAAGCAGCACGTTGCCCTCGCCTAGGAAATGCTTCTTCAAAATTGGAGCACTCATCATCACCTTCATCAACTTCTAGCCTTCGCGGAGCCCTTAAAGTTAAGGAACTTTGCAAATCATCCAACCTGACATTCAATCTTGTAAATTGGTCAGCGACAACTTTCATGAATAATTTGAGGGCGATCTCACTACTTTCTCCCTCGCTCGACATTTTTTTTAAATCCTCACACTTTTGTTTAATCTCTCAAAAGGTTTCTCACACTTTCTAGCACAACAACTTGTTTCCTACCAGTATTCTTAAATAGAATCAATAAAACAATTAATAAGAAGCAATCAATTCATGACAAACTTTAAAAATCAGAATTTTTAAAGGGGTTTGAATCAATGGAGTCCAAGAAATATGGGAGGTAAAGTGAAATGGGGGAAATGGTTATGGTTGAAGGTTGGATATGGATGAAGGAAAGAAGATAGTGGATAAGAAAAATGAAATCAAATTTGTGACTAAATGAGCGAACACAACGTTTCAAATGAGCATTTTTTTTTTTTGAATTTTTTTTTTTTACTTTATTTTTTATTTTTTTGATGCTTAATAATCAAGAAATGAGATAAAAATAGTGCGTATGTGGTGCTCAATGTACAACAGATGAAAAATGTCACAATGCTCTAATATGATTGCAATGATGTAAAAGGGTGAATAACATGAACTACAAACTCGATTGGAATTCGTTTTGGCGATAGTTAGATTTCAAAAGAGTGAATCTGTAGCACGAATTGATTCGGCTATATCTCCAAATATATGTGTCTGATTTCAGTGTTTCTAAATCGAGAAGAAAGATTAGCTTCTAACCTATAAAAATGACATATCATACATCCAGAAATTCAAAGGAAAATCCATCGAAATGGTAGAAGAAAGTTACGGCCAAAATTGGTGATGGCCAAAGAAAATGGAAGGAGAAGGAAAAATGATGGGAGAAATAAAATAAAATAAAAAAACTTGGTTTCTGTTGCCGAGCTCTGACACCAAATGATATGATACCGTATGGGTGTGCGGTATTCGTTAGCGAAAATGCGGAAACACAAGAAGTGAAAGTGGGAGAAATGCAAATAAGGAAATACGAAAAAAATAAAAGGAGAAAAGGGATGATCAATTAGGACTCCAATAAGACTTGCCCCTTAAAACCCTAATTATAAAGCGCCACAAAGGTTCACTTCTTTAATAAGCCTTACATTCATTCAAGAACACAAGAAACACAAGCACAATAATGCTAGAAAACACTCAAATTCATAATTAACCTTCAAGGGGTACATGAAAGTGGGTATTTATAACCAAATAAAAGAGATACAAGACAAAATACCTAACCCAAAAAAGTTTAAAGCCTAAAAACGATTTTTGACTTTGTTTACACATGTTCATGGCTTTAGGGGACAAGATATCCACCAAGAAGATTTTTTTGGCACCACCCCAAAGACTTTGAAGATTCTCACCATGACTTTGGAGACAAGGGGTCCACCACTTTTGAATTTGGAGATTTCTTTCATACAAGTGGATATAAATTCGTAAAATCCTTTGGGTGGACCATTTATGTTCACTTTTGGGTTTTAATAAGTGTGATTAAAGGCTCATTTGCTCCTCCCATGCATGCATGTTGGACCTCCTCTTGTAATTTCAAAATGAGGTCATGTAAAGCCTCTTTCATCCTCCTCATTCTTCCAGTTGTCATTGAGCCACCAATCACATGCAATGGGTCTTGTGCATTTATGCTCCTTCCACAATCAATGCTATGATCGCTCTCGACTCCTCGCAGCATATGTGTCTTGATTTTCATCACGGTGGTGATGTGGTTGAGCGTGGCATGAGGGAGATGCCTCGTTTTTGAAGAGGAGTGCCGAGGGTGCTCCGGTTTGTTGAATATGACCTGCGTGAGGAACATGGTCAGTGGTTTTAGGCACGTTAGCCTAGCTTTGTTAGAACTTGGTCTGCGCGAGCGTGAGTCTTGTTGCTTGTTCGAGAGCAATTTAAGGAAAACCTTGTGGGGGGAGTGCACCGTAGGCTATTGAAGGGCGTGAACCTCGATTTAAGTGGTTTGTTAAGTGTGGAGGTTGTTCTTCCTGGTGAGCTGGGAATGAGGGTTGGTTGTTGCGGGTTTTCAGGTTGGCGCTCAAGTGTGAGCGGTTTGGCCACGTCTATCCATTGCATTTGGTGATGGACGTAGCGTGGGCCATGTGGTTTGTCATTTGGGCAGTGGGGTGACAATAAGGATACTCCTGTGGTGGGGAGCATCAGGTCAATCGCGGTTGAATGTCTCTAATGTAAGGAGACAGTTGTGAGCGTTGTAAGACCGGTCGTTGGATGGTCGAGATAGCATCAGCTACACCAGTGCTTGGGTGGAAGCATGGCTGCTCGTTAACCATCGGGGCTTATCGAGGGCGAGAAGAGTGTGTTGGGGAGTTTGTGACGCCTTGTATCATCACGGATTGTGAAAATCAGGAGGAATTTGAACCTTTTATTCCTAGAAGTGTTTCTGAAGCAAATGGTAAATTTTCCTGTAAGATGATCTCGGATAATTTTTCAACCACTCAGTTGGTCTCGAAATATGATTTTTACCCTACAATAAAGGTTTGGTTAAAATCCAAGCCGTTAGAATTTTCACGAAATATTTAATATTTAATTAATTAAATATTAATTTATTCGTGCATGTCCGTTCGGTCATATCTTTCAAACAAAGCGTCGGATTAAGATTTCGTCTCCACCGTTGAGACCGAAATGAGGGGTTTTCCCTAGACGAGGCATAAACCCGTCGCGAGCACTGGCACCGAGCCCGGACCCATTTTCTTTTCTTTTTCTTTTTTTTTCTCCCTTTTTCTTTTTTTCCTTTTTCTTTCCTCTCTTTTCCCATTGGTTTCCCGTGCACGCCCCTTGGGGATTTTGGCGTCGCGCGTCCAAGAGAGGGAGAGGGAGAGAAGAGAGGGAGGGAGGAGACGCCGCTCGGGGAGCCCGTCCAAAGGTAGATTGAGGCTCGGCGGGTGCGTGGCGTGGATCCAGTGTGAAGCTGCGGCGGTTTCCGCCCAGAGGTAGGTCTGTTTTATTGTTTTTCGCCATAAATCCCTGTAGTTTAAGTGTTTTTAAGTTTCAAAGCCTTGCATGAGTTGTTGGGGACCCCTTGAGGGTCGATCTAGGCTTAATCGGGGAGAAACGGGGGTTTCGGGCCGTTTTAGGGGTTTTTCGTTTAGGAGAACCCGTGTACACAACGTGTAGTTCAGAGAATACACGACGTGGGTTTTGGGGACTACATGCCATGTACCAGGGGGTACACGCTATGTAGGGGTGACTAGGGTGTGTCAGGGGCACATGGTCATGTAAGCTACATGACCAAAACTCGTGCAAGGTACACGGCCAGTGGTCGTGCACTGTGCTTCGCTTGACCTCGTGTGGGGGTACATGGCTAGGTACACAGCTGGGCACCACGTGTGGGGTACACACCGTGCACAGGGTGGTACACGCCATGTAGTCGGGCATTGTACACACAAAGTGGGGCTAAGCTGCACCGGCAAGTACCCATGTAGGGTTACACGCCATGTACTCTGGAGAAGTACACAGCGAGTGGCCAGGGGCACACATCCAAGAACGGCCTTTGGGGTTACACGTCGTCACCCTAGAGTCAGAATCAGACTTATGAGTAGTCCATTCTAAGCAATTTTCCGCATAGACCGCAATAGTGGAATCCTTTCAGTGTTTAAAGGTTGTCTAGATGATGTTTTGATTTAGGCGAGCATTTGCAGGAGGATTTCTTCGAGGTTTGGTTTCAAAATCCTCCTGGGAGTTGGGTTGTGAGCGGTGAGGCCCAAGTGAGGGTTGTGAGCTCATTAGTTGGTTTGGCTTGTGGATGTCAGGTCGGTGTTGTTCGAGGTTCTTTCGAACGGATCCCAGGAGACGGGATCTAGTATCTCTGAGGAGATCTCGGTTTGTCTCGGGTTATCGGGACCGGTTGCTCGAGGTTAGAGCAGTTGAAGTCAAGCTCTTGTGTTTGACATCGTGGGATGGCAGTTACAGTCGGGTGGCGTTGAGATGTTGTGATGAGTTTGAGAGACTCTTGAGGATGCCCTTGTGGGCTAGTTGTTGATCAAGTGATCAGTGGTTGCCATAGTCGGCAGTTGAGAATGCCCGTGTGGCATAGTTTGGCTTGTGCAGAGGAGCCCTTGTAGTGTCCTGCTTTTGAGGTGGTCACGATGACCGTTGATACCTTGTAGGCGTGCTTGAGCTTTTGGATGCCCTTTGGACGCGTTATTGATCGAGGGTCAGTTGAAGACCACTAAGGGCCCTCGTAGGGTGTCTTGCTCTTGTTGTGGCCTTTGGGCCGGTTGTGGATCTGTGGACGGGCGTGGCCTGAGAGCTTGGGTGCAACACGGGAGTCCCAAGTTGGACGTCGCTTTATGTTGTAACCCTAGGGGCCGTGGGAGCCCCAAGTTTTGTTTGGCCCTGAGGTGGGTCATGGAGAGCTCACGGTGGTTGTTTGCTGTATGAGGAGATCCAGGGGATCGAGAGAGGCCCCTTGCTTTCTTGGCCGAGAGTTGATCGGCGCTTGGATGGTGGGTTTGAGAGTTGGACTAACCCACGTTCGAGTGGCCTTTGGCCGATACGTTTGAGGTAGTTTCTGCTCAGGGCTTTGGTTTGAGGAGGAGACCCTTGGGATATTGCGGATCAGGCGTTGACCCTGAGTTTTGATATGGTTCTCTCCTTCATTGGTTGGTTGTGGTTGGATGGGCTTAGGGAGGCGATCTGGATGAGTGCACCCCCCCCCCCTCTAGTTGAGTATGTGAGGTGTCGAGGCACTCACGGAGTGGGTTTTGTTTGATGTGAATGTTGTAGTGCTCCCAGTCCTGTGGATGTTGTGCGCTCCCAGGTTTATGTATGGGGCCCATATATTGTTCGGGTCCATAACTGGTGCCCAATTCGATCTGCAGAACTTTCAGGACTGACAGGTTCTCTAGTTGTGTCAACCTAGATGTTTCTATCGCCAGTTCAAATCATGCTATTGGAGTCCTAGAGCCCGATAAATGTGTTTTGTTGTGTGGACGTCAATGGTTACGCCCTAGGGTCCGACATTCGTGTCTGTTGCGTTTAGACGTCTTGGAGCTCTAGTTTAGATCTGGCAGACGAGCTTGATGTCATGGGGTAGGGTGAGCCACGTGTTGTAAATCCTCTAGCATGGGTCAGAACGGGGGTAGATTTATCGCAGGTGTCAGGCAAGAACACGCAGTTGACTGTTTTCCTTGTTTTTGTTTTCCCCCTGTTTTTATGCAGTTGTTTCTTTACGTTGGTTGTTATTAGTTTTCGGTTAGGCTGAGCAAATCACATGTGCATACACTTGTTATGACAGCAGATTATAGGTTCGCCGTTAAGGGTGGCCTACTGAGATTTATTTCTCACCCCTTGTATGTGCACCTCGGTGTGCATCAGGTTGGTGTTGCGGAAGCGACGAAAGTCACAATGAAAGAAACGAGATACGAAAAGAAAATGCAGAAGAAAAGAAAACACACGGAACACACAAAATTTACATGGTTCGGGAATAATCCCTACGTCCACGGAGAGACAGAACTTCACTATGATTCAGGAGCACAGATTACAGAAATTTTTCACACAAATCCTAGCCTGAAAATGGGCTACAAAAGGAAGAATACGATCCACTGTTCCCCACAGGAAGTCTGCATCGCTAGAGTGAAAGACGACCACCTAGTCAAAAGTGTTACAGTGGCTACCGGCTAAAAGTCCAAAAAGCTACAGTAAAGTTGACTCCAAAGTAGCAGACCATAAGCATTCGACCCAATCGGATCGGGCAACACCAATCCAACAGTTGGAACACAGGTTGCACAGTGGATGGGGCCGAGGCGCAGTGCTGCTGGATTGAGCGAAGCCGCTCATGTGGAGTCGCGAGATCGGGCTAGTGCAGCTCGAGCACCGTGGAGACAAGGTATGTGGTTTTGCTCGGTGTTGGCAGTAGAGTCTGATGTATTTATCTTCAATTTGTTTATTTTGTATATGTGGTCGGCCCAGTGGGCGACCGACTATTGTATGTTTTGCATGCTTGTGAGTTTGTATGATTGTATGTTGCATTCCATTTATTATAGCATGCTTCTGTTTTAGTTATTTATAATGTGTACACTAATGTTTATCCTTGTGGATGTTTTGGTTATTTTCGTTGTTATTGCACTCTGACAGGGTAGTCTTTCCACTGTATCTTTTAGGCCCTCATCACTAATCGTCAGCCTCTAGCGTTCGAAGACACGCGTTTGAGGCCTTGTGGCGAGCCAGATCGGGTGACGTGTCAGGTCGACCCGGGCTGGTTTGTTACACCACCACTCGAGTCGGGTGGACAGTCGACACCCAAATGTTTTGGGTACTGAGTGTTTTCCTCAACATCCAAGTTGGTGAGGAAACTGATGGTTGACTTCTCCTTCCCTGCCCTCCCTTCAGACATAGCATGATGTGTAGGCGTATCCAAGCTGTCATGACTCAATTTCACCGTAAATGTGTGTGCAGGTTGTAGCGACTTAAGGTTATTACACATACATGTATTATGGCTGCAGTGATTGCGGTTTCCTAGAAGTGTACTTGCATGGGTTGTGATGAATTAAGGTATAATGCATAATACACGAGTTGTAATGGCTTTCGGACTTACTACTTGGTTATGGATGAGATGATGATGATGATGATGATGATGATGATGATGATGATGATGTGGTTGTGATGAGGTGCACGAGATGCAGGATGAAGTGATGGACTAATGCCAACACGAGGTGTTGGGCCCTACACGAGAGGGGTAGTCAAGGCCGAGGCCCGAGTCACATCAGGGGTGACTTGATATATGAAAGGGAGCACACGACGTTTAGCATTAGGGCATTAGGGTGTGAGAGCGGCAAAACAATGGGGAAGTGGATGTGGGGTATTTTTCTTATGTATATGCTTTGATATGGATATGCTTACTTGTATG
This sequence comes from Viscum album, assembly GCA_963277665.1. Taxonomy (NCBI): domain Eukaryota; kingdom Viridiplantae; phylum Streptophyta; class Magnoliopsida; order Santalales; family Viscaceae; genus Viscum; species Viscum album. The sequence continues at coordinate 1,702,804,495 of OY728141.1, read as the reverse complement.
CATTACTTGGTGAGTGAGTCAAGGTGAGGATGAGATATAGTTTTACCTGTTTAGGTAATGAGTTGGTTTCATTTGTTTATCCACTAGGCTTTAGTATGCTTCTTTCGCATTTATTTTTCAGGTCCGCAGGAGTTGGTTGATGATCAAGTCGGGCATTACTAGCTAATGGAATTGTTCAAGAGCTGTTGGAGTTTCATGGTTACTACATAGGCTTTAATTTGATACTTTCAGTTGTTTCCAATATGTATAAAATTACATTATGTATTGGGATTGCTACATTTATCTATGCTATGGAGTTGATTGATGGGTCTCATCTTATCTCTTAACCTTCAATTATATAAAGAGGATAATGTCTCCCATTTGTATGCACTTTATACCCTCGATGCAAGTCGCCAAGCCTATTGGAGGCGGGTTTTGGGGGGTCATTCCCGTCTTCACTACCAGCCCGAAAGGGGTACTAGTGGAGGGAGTCATGACAAGAACACCCCACAAGCTCTCCTCCCAACCCAACCCGATAATAAAGCCAAGCAAGACACCAGCTCCCACAACCTTCACATTATCACACCAGCCCCCAACTAACTCATCCAAAGGAAATCTGAGAGTGAAAACGGAATCCCAACTTCGAATTAACACAACTCTACCCTGACCAGGACCACTACCGGATTTGCAGCAAGACCACATCACCACCCAAGCACAACGATAACCCAACAACTTCCAACACTCACGTTTTAAGATATATTTGACTTATCATGTTTATCAACACCCAACCGAAACTCTTCCACTTTCCATTCCAATTCTCATTATCATCTTTAACACACAAATCAGTTCATCAACATCAAAGAGGAGACAACAACACAACAGTACCCCTTTCTGTTACTGTTTTTACATAATTATCCGATTATGAAGGTGAGTGGGTTCTTCAACAATAATGGGCAACAAGGAAATCACAGCATCAAATATCAGTCAATAAAAATCAGCACATAGAAAATAGCAAGAAAATCCATAAAGCACATGCGACCCTCCATCCCCTTTGAATTCCACGAACTCGTTTTATTATCTTCATTTAATTCATTCTTCCTTAAGAGAGTTTCCCACAAGTGACCCTTTCCTCGCAAACCAAGAACACTCAAGAAGTTGTTAGTCATTTCCTTGAAATGACATCTTCTGGATCCGATGTTTTGATGAATCACAACACTCATTACTTTACTTATTGTGGCTTTGTTAGTTTTGTTTATTATACAGATTTATCTTCTGATTCATAAGTTTCGGTGAACTGATTCTGATGCACTTAATTTCCAGAGTTTTGTGAAGACGCACAGAATTGCATTAAACAGAAGATAGAGAAGCTTCTAGTTTTGTTACAACCGAACCCGAAGTACTCGGCAGAGTTTGTTACACTGACATCTATAAATTGAGACTGAGCTTCAAGGAATGGAAGATACCAGAACACTTGCATTCATGAAGTTGTGCATCATCTTGTTGCTTTGAATGCTTCTGCTTGGAATTGTTTTTCGGTGTTGCTTAGAACTTATGTTTCGGAGGTACTTGATTGTAAAAGCTCTAAATTCTGATAGTTGTAATCATTGTGTCCGATCCTACGTGATTAAGAGATTTTGGGGCAGAGAATATGGGTTGCTTCCAAACATTGAGATCTATGAGATTCCGGGGATAGGAATTTGTAACTTCCGAACGTTGAGTTCGACGAAGTCGGGGAAGGACATGTTGCCAATCAGGATTGAAGAAGAGCTCGGAGATAGAGTTGCATTCTGTTAACCTTCTGTTGAGGATTTTCTAGGAAAGGAACTTGCATCTTCTGATCGGGTTGATCGACAAAGTTCTAGGTGCGGAACTGTATCCCTTGGAACTGGATACTAATCCTTCTGCCGCTTTGGATAAAAAGCGAAGAGTTCCCTCGATTAGAATTGTTATATCCTTTTAATATATCTTTTAAAGGGGTTTTTGGATTGTCATCTGGAACTTCGTGTTCTGTTTCTATTTGCTTTGTGCTTTTTTCAGATTTGGATTACTTTATCTCGGTTGAAGTTTTTAACTTCCAAGAGTTTGATTTCCGCTGCGTTTATCACTTTTTGATTGTTATACTTTGATCAGTTCGGAGAATGCAACTTCCAGACTGCTTACATTCTTGAGTGGGAGAAAATTGTAAGTCCGATTTCAACTTCAATACACCCCCACCCCCACCCCACCCTTGAAGCTACCATATTGGGACAACAGAAGCCGAAACCAAGTAACCAAATAACGCAACAAAAGAACACGAGAAGATCTTTGGGAGGAATCACAACAAGCTAGTCAAGCATGTTATTCGAGAAGATGGAAGAAAGACTTTAGAAATCCCCTACCTCAATGGAGCCTGAGAAACACCTCGCCAATAGAAGAAAACTGAAGCCAGTCGCCAACGAACTCTCAAGAAGCTTTCCTCCAACCTACAACACATCATCTCCCATCAAATCAGTCAACCATTGCCCATCAAGACTAAGCAAAACCGCTGCCACCACCACCTGAAAGGAATAACTAGGAAAGAAGGAAGAAAGGAGAAGAAATAAGCACCTCAAATCAATAAAGAATCGACCGCACGAAGCCAAGGCCTAAAAATCAGCCTCAAGCATCTAGAATCAACGAGAAAAGCACCCAACATCGCCTACGGTTTGGAGGAAGTCGAAGAGTTTAGAAGAATTCGAATGGGCTACCGAATTTATAACAGAACTGGAATTTAAGGAACCACAACGTAACAGTTCATGGTCACGTTACAACGGGGCTAAGTCAGACACACCTCCAAAAATCACACTACGATCTCCATTATCTTTCCCCGAATCTCGCAATCAAAGCCACGTTAACTCCACGCATTAAAAGAAGACCACGACGTGACCAAAGTGGTCACACTGCAATACTCGATCCCCAAAAAACACGACTTAACCCCAAACCGAACCATGGTGCAATGATGCCCTAAAAGGCAAAACCACAAAATCAGCCACTTGGAACCTCACACTATAGAGACACTAATCATGCCACAAGGAAACCATACGTAAGGGTAACTCAAAACCTCACCACCCATACATAAGAATGCCATTGGGACCTCCACGCCTCAACTTAAGCTCTTCACACCGCAACCAAACTTCTGCCTCAAAATAGAAAAACACACAACTCCCAAGACTCACGCCCCCAAGCCGTGACACATCTTCACGTTGCATCCCAACTCACCAACCAACCACTCACACTACAACACATACAATCACGCTGCAAGGCACTTCTTCAGCTAAAATCTCAACTCTAACTCCACATTCCTTCCTCCAACCTTCTTCTCACACCTCCAACACTCAAAAGACGCAAAGTAACGATTCGGGAAGGTCTGGGTCGTTACAGCGCCAATAAAAGTTGTGATCTTTGTAGATAAGCCCTGGTAAGTGTGAGTATATATAGTAGACTGTTGGGAATGAGTACCTTTCCGCAGGGCAATTGAGAGATCCTCTGTGGTAGAAGGTGGAGATGACAATGAAGTAGAGGAGTCAGCAAGAACTACAAGAGAGGTGTCATGCAGGAGGCGAGTATAGACCCAACCAAAGCGGGAAGAGCCAAGCTCAAAAGGAGGAGGTGGTGAGGTAAATGGGGTGATAGTAAATGATAGACAAACCTCGCAATCATTAGTCGAGGTGGCTAATAGAGCTGAAGGAGAAGCAAATAAGGATGACTCGACAAAGGCTACATCAACAAACACACAACACATTGGCCCAAATCTAGAGAGTAACAACAATATTTGTGTTGGGTACAAAAATAGACAACAAAGATAAATCAAAGAGAACAGGCATCAAACTCGGCATGAGTGGGACTAATATAACAAACATGGCATAAACAATCAACAACCTGAAGTGGTCATGAATATAGTGAATGGGATGGATAGAGTATGTGATATGGAGTCTCCATTGCAAGAACTGATGATGGAAGACGGTTGATAAGATATGTCAATGGAAGAATAGCATCACCCCAAAAGGTTGTGGGAACTTTCATATGAAAAAAAGGGTTTCAGCAAAATTTAATAAATGTCAATTTTTTTGCGCTATACAACACAATTTTGTTGGGGTGTATCAGAGCACGATGTCTGATGGATAATCTCATGGTCATCAAGAAATGTGGAGGAGCTGGACAAATATTCATGATTATTGTCAGAACGCTAACATTTTATGGAGATAGAGAACTGGTTTTTAATTTCATGATAAACAGAGCAAAACATAGGAAAAATAGCAGCCCGACTCTTCAACCGATAGATCCGTGACATTCATGTGAAGTCGTCAATGAATGACATGTAATATCGATAACCCGTTTTACTAAGAATTGGGTTGGGGCCCCATGCATCAGAATGAATTAACTCAAACAGACTTGAGACGCGCTTTTGCGATCTGAGAACATAAATGACCCGATAATGTCAGACAAGATGACATGAATCACAATTGATATGTGAAAGAGGTCCCAACTTTGGATAAAGCTGCTAGAGAACTGACATGGGTGGATGGCCATGTCGAAAATGAAACTCTTGTGCACGAGGGAAAAGAGAAGAACAAACAATGGAAGGAGACAAGTCCAACACATATACCCCTCCATGCAGTCGCCCTCTATCAAGTACTCGATTCGTCGATAGCTCCTTAAAAAGAACATCCATCGGTGAGAATATAGTGGAGCAATGTAAATAATGAGTAACCTTACTGATAAAAAATAAACTGAATAAGCACCACAGAACATAGGCCACAAAGGAAAGTGCAACCTCAGGAGTGATGTCACAAGTGTCAAAACCAAGAATAGGTATGGAGGAACCATTGACCACAGTGATAATGCTGCCATCTGAGATCGAGTGGAGGGATCAAAGAATACTTGTATTGCGGGTGACATGGTCAAACGCACTGAAATCTAATAACCGGGTCGAAAGATGCTAAAATAAACAAACAGGAAGCTTCTAAGTTTAAGTTATGCAAGCATGGAAAGAGGTAGGTTCATCACAACAAGACTGAAGAAGGTGATATTCCTCGTCGAATAACTCCAACGTATGGCGATGATCGGAATGGGGGGCCAAGAATCTGTCACTCCAACTTGGATAGGACGAGAGTGGCCAGGAGGTGATGGATGATCAGGATGACCATGGAGCTACCAACAAGTGTCAATAGTGTGACTAGAATGGCCACAATGAAAACACTAAGGTCAAGGATGACCACGACACCCGCCACCTAATCGACCATCACAACTGCCACCACGTCTGCCACCACAAAAAAACAAAGGAACTCCAATCTAAAAAATCTCCAGAGGCGATTTAGTTTGCTACACAATTTGCTCGGATGAGACGGTTAAGCATCAAGGATGAATAGAGAGCACTGGGATTAACAAATTCTGGGCTCGACCCCTGTAAAAAGGAAAACAAAAACAATTGTTCACATTGAGTCCGCATCTCATCAGGAGTCCGAGGGATTGACCATAAGTCGCGGATCTCATCCACAATTCTCTTTCATTCGTTATAATATAGTAGAATCAAGCGGCACCCCTGTCGAAGAGAGAATAACTGCTGGAAGAGATCAGAAACATGAGATAAATTATTCGTCTCGGAGAACACAAGTAAAGAGTCCCAAAGATCCTTGACAGTAGTCACATTCTTGGCAACATGCTTTACAAACTTATCCATGGAATTGAGAAGAAGCAAAAAGTTTGTGTTATCTTGTTGCCCCTATGCCGCAAATTCGGGTCCCTTAAGGTCCAAAGGAGAATTCACTAGATAGGAATTGCGGCCCATCCCTTTTAAGGAAACAACCATCGTGCTACGCCACATAGTGAAATTGTTAAAATCAAGGCACTCATCCACAAGGAACTAGAAGTTGTGATCATCTCAAGTAGAGACGCAACAGCCAGATCAAGAACAGGAGAGGAAGCGGTGGCCATAGCTGTGAGAGGGTGAGCTCTAAATCTTTACAAAACAGAGGCAAGCCTTTTAAAGCAACTCATGTAAAGTCATGAGGGAAAAAACTAAAAGTTGGAGAAGATGACCAAACTGGGACACAACGCCAAGACTGGAGCCGAGTTGCACACAAGGAGAAGTGCTCGGGGGGGGGGGGGGGGATGCGCACGTCTGGGGCCCCTAGGTCGCATCTCTAGGAAAGATGCTCTTGGGTGGGTCGTGTCTCCTGAGCGTATCGCACCTATGGGTCGCGTCCCCTAGGAGAAGCATGTCTCCTAGGAGAGGCATGCAAAGGAGGTCGGTCGGTGTCTGCACTTGGAGAAGAGATTGGAGCTTTGCACCTGAAGAGCTGATAATCCAGAGAAACCCCCATATCTTAAACATCTAATACTCAAAATACTCAACAATATATAGTCATAGGTCATCATCACTACTCATAGTTCATTGTTATTTTTATTTTTATATAACTTGAGTAAAAAATTAAGAGAGAAAAAAAAATTGAGAGGGGGAGGGAGGGGGAGAAGAGGGTTCTCATTGTGAAGAAAAAAATTATAATCATGCACATAGATATCCAAATATACCTTGCTTATCTAAGAATATTAAGATAACCATAATTAATAAACCATAATATTAATTAAAAATTAAATTTACTACATTTTAATATTAAGATAGCCATAATTGATATAGCGTAATATTATTTAAAAATTAAATTTAGTATATTTTTTATTTGACATTAGCTTCAAACATTGATAGGAAAATTACGCATTGTTGGAGAGCACAAAATGGTTGACGGCAAAATGGTTATCAATAAAATAACAATAAAATCTCCAAATGCAATGATTAGTTACTTGTGCATACCCAAATGAACAATCAAACCTAGAATCACCTGATGAATTTGATGACAGAGAGAAACAGTGATGAAAGTTGCTTACATAAGCATTTTCATGAACCTGAAATATTCAAACTCGTTTAGATTCACCCAAACGTTATGATTCTGCATTCATGCAACAGTGCCTCCAAATGCAAAGAGCCAAGTTGACTTTTTAAAGATGCGAAATCAAATAATGAAAAGACATAAGACATAATGAAGTATACGATTCAGCATATTTAATATATAACAGTATCAGTATAAAGATTCTCAGAACAGTGGTGCTGTATTTTCTGCACCATCATTCAATATTAAGAAAAGAAGCCCAAACCAGCATGAAATTTAAGCTATGTTAGATTCACTGAAACGTTCTGATTTTGCATTCATGCAATGACAATGCCTCCAAATGCAAAGAACCAAGGTGACTTTTTAAAGATGCAAAATCAAATAATGAAAAGACAAAAGACATAATGAAGTACTAGATTCAGCATATTTAATATATAACAACAGCGTCAGTTTAAAGATTCTCAAAACAGTGGTGCTGTATTTTCTGCACAGTCATTCAATATTAGAAAAGAAGCCCAAACCAGCATGAAATTAAAGCTATGTTGGGCACACCCATCAAAGAAAAAAGCAATTGTGTTACAACAAAGAGCCAATTTCAACTACTAGCACAGTCTTTCTCTTACTATTTCAAAAGTTTTTCTGACAGTGAAAGAGGAAGTGGAAAGGGGAAAGGGTGAAAAGGAAATTAGGTTTACAAATATTGTTAAACCCTCTTTTTTTATTCTTTTTATTATTATGGGTATTTCCGAGTCCCACATCGGAATACTCACTTGTGTATTCCTATATCTCAATCTATAAAAGAAGGTCTCTGCCTCACCTTGAAGGAAAGGGGGTTTTCCCAATCTACATGGTATCAGAGGGAACATAATCCCGAGCCCTCCCTCTATTTTTTTTCTTTCTCTTGGGTCTGCCCTACGTGGCCACCCCCCTCCCTCCTGGCTCTGCCCTACGCGCACCCCCCCCTTCCCAGGCGGATCCTTCCCTGGCGGCTCTGCCCTACGCAGCCTCCCTTCCCCCCCCCGGTGGTCCTCCTCCTAGCGCGACGGCCTTCCTGGCGCCTTCGCCCAGAATCTCCTACGCGCGTCGTCTCCAACCGCGGCTCCCTGCTCCCGGCTTCCGCAGCGCCTCCCACGGCCCTCCCTCAGCAATCCTCCTGTGCGTGAGCGGTGCCTCCCGCGGCTTCCCCGACGACCCTCCATCGGTCCTGTGCCACTTGCGCGCCGACCCCGCCCTCCCAGTGCGCTCGTCCGACGACCTCGCCCGCAACCCGTCCACGTCGGTCTTTCCCCGACGGTCCTTCCCGGTGTAACATCCCAAATTTTTTTTGTCCCTCCTCCCACGGACCCCTCCAAGCGAACCGGTCCAGGCAGAACCGGTCCCGGCGGCTCCCTACCCTCCGGCTCCCTTCCACGCCGGCGTCGCACTCCAGCTTCAGTTTTTTTTTTCTCTCTTTTCCAGCCGCGGATCCCTCCAACCGACCAATCCAGGCGGCTCCCACCAGGCGACCCGGAATCCTCAACACCAACCGACTACTCCCGGTTCTTCGTGCGCACGGCGTGCTCCAACTCCCGGTGCCCTCCCGCTGTCCGCTGCTTCTCACGGCTTCCCGACACGCCAGACCCGCCCGCTGATTCCGACGCTGCCCCAAACTGCATCTTAGACCGCTACCCGACGCTTCCATGGCAGACCCCTCCCCTCTGCCTTAGATGATCACCGCTTCCACCCACCTCGTCGATGACCGGTTAGACTCCACCAATTTCTCCATCTGGCGGAAGACGGTGGTGATGTCCCTGACCGGGATGGAACTTGATCATCTCCTTGAGGATCCTCCCCCGGCTTCGACAGACCCCAAATATCGGAAATGGAAGCTTGCCGATAGCAAGATCTTCGCTCTGCTGGTCAATTCCATGGATCGATCAGTCAAGGATGTCACCCGCACGGCAAATACAGTCAAGGAGCTCTGGGACTCCTTGAACATTATGTATTATGAGACCAACAACCTGGCTCGGGTGTCCGATATCCTCCAGCGCCTGTCCCATCTTCGACAGCAGGACCAATCCTTCACCGCATATTTCCTGAAATGGAAAGGGCTTCGTGATGAATTGCAGGAGTTCTGGCCCGTTCCCCAGACACCGGCAGAGGCTCAGACCCAGCGGGACCAACTCTGCATCTTCACTCTTCTCAGCGGCCTCGCTCCAGAATTTGCCACCACGGCAACCGAGCTGCTCGCCAACCCTTCGTCGCTGGAGATCCCACAGGTTTATCATCGGATGAGCAAGGCCCAGCGGACTCTTCCCCCTCCCGCCCCGATCATCAACCACTCAGCTCTCGTTGGACATGGCAGTGGATGCTCCTCAGGCCCTCGTGGACGTGGCCGTGTGGAAGGTTGTCCACGTCCCCTCTGTCAACATTGTGGCAAGCTTGGCCACCTGATCGACCGGTGTTGAGTTCTACATGGGCGTCCATCTCAGCGCCCGAGGCAGGGACAGACCGCGGTCCAGGAGGCTTCCTCGGCAGTCGCCACACTTCCACCATCTCTGGACCTGTCTATGGCCGACATCCGACTGACTCATGATCCTCGGAACCCTGCAGGACCCGGTCCATCCTCGGCTTCTTTGGCTCATTCTGTTCACTCCGCTGCATTTGTCGGTCGTCGCTCCCCTGCATGGATGCTCGATTCAGGTGCCTCCGACCACCTCACCGGTGATGCTGGTATGTTAACCTCTTACTGCCCTTATACCGGTTCATCGGCCATCACCGTCGTCGATGGCTCCACTATCCCCATTGCGGGCTTCGGCACATGCTCCCTAACGTCATCGATTCACCTACCATGTGTGGCACATGTGCCCCGCAGTCCATTTAATCTTCTTTCTATCAGTAAGCTGACAAAAGATTATAATTGTGCTGCCATCTTTACCTCCTCTGGTGTTGTATTTCGGGAGCGGACTACGAACCGGGAACTTGGTAGAGGCCAGCTTCGGGACGGGGTCTACATGTTCGATGGCCCGGCACCTATCGCTTGCACATCTACCTCTGCTCAAGCATAGGATCTTCATTCCCGGTTGGGACACCCGCCTGCCTCCACCATTCATCAGCTTTTTCAGACTTTAGTCGGCATAATTCTTTTCATTGTGAGTCATGTACATTTGCGAAACATCATCACACTACATACATTCCTCGCGTGGATACAAGGGCCTCACACCCTTTTGATCTGGTTCATTCAGACATATGGGGTCCTTGTACCATTTCAAGTCATTTGGGATATAAATATTCTATATCTTTCATTGATGATTTTTCACGAATGAATTGGTTTTATCTCCTTCGAGAACGCTCCGAAGTGTTTTCCACATTCCAGACATTTTACAATGAGATTCAAAACCAATTTTCCATCTCTATAAAGTGTCTCTGCTCAGATAATGGTCGTGAGTAACTCTCCACTCCCTTTCGGCAGTTTCTTCAAACAACAGGCATCCTTCATCAGACCTCCTGTCCTGATACACCCCAGTAGAATGGTGTGGTCGAGCGGAAACACCGACACATTCTAAAGACTGCTCGTGCCCTCCTCTTCCACCGACAGGTGCCTCTGCATTTTTGGGGAGATGTCATTCTCACCGCCACCTACCTCATAAGCCGTCTTCCTTCCTCCATCCTTCAAGGGGAGACTCTTTTTCGGACGTTGTTCTCCTCTCTCCCTCTTCACTCCCTTCCCCTTCGAGTGTTTGGATGCCTCTGTTACATTCGCGATACACGTCCTGGCCTCTCCAAACTCTCTCCTAAATCCCTTCGGTGCATTTTTCTTGGCTACTCCAGCACTCAGCGCGGATATCGCTGCTTCTCACCCGACCTACGGCGGTATGTTATCTCGGCCGACGTCGCATTTGTTGAGAGCTCTTCATTCTCCCTTCCCTCTCCTCATCTTGACCTCGCCATCGATGATTGTCTTCCTCTCATCATCCATCCTCCACCGGTGTCCACCCCTGTTGACACCCATTTTGGTCAGGTTTACTCCCATCGTCCATCAACTGTGTCCCCCGTCCCGGCCAATGACACCGTCGTCCCCACTTCGTCCGATACTCCTGCCCCGCCGCCCGAGGACTTGCCCATTGCCTTACGGAAAGGTACTCGCTCCTGCCAGAGTACTCCTCTATTTGTCTCTTCATACAGGGGACTGTCCGCTCTGGAGACGGTGTCTATTACTCGCACAGTTGGTGATGTTAAATCTCACCCTGGGTGGCTAGCAGCAATGCGGGATGAATTGCAAGCTCTGGAAGAAAACCACACCTGGGATCTTGTCACCCTTCCCGCAGGAAAGTAGGCGGTCGGCAGCAAATGGATTTACACAGTCAGGCTGAATCCCGATGGCACTCTCCCTCGCCTCAAAGTTCGCCTAGTGGCCAAGGGCTTTGCGCAAACTTACGGTATTGACTACATTGATACCTTCTCCCCAATTGCCAAGATGGCCTCCGTTCGACTATTCATCTCTCTGGCTGCCCATCATCATTGGTCTCTTCATCAACTGTATGTCAAAATTGCCTTCCTACATGGCTTCCTTGAGGAAGAGGTTTATCTGCAGTAGCCCCCCGGTTTTTGTGCCTCCGGCGCTGAGTCTCAAGTCTGCTGACTCCGTCGCTCTCTTTATGGCCTCAAGCAGTCTCCCCGTACTTGGTTCGGCCGCTTTAGCACGGTCGTCACCGACTTTGGGCTCTCTCGCAGCATGAAGGACCACACTGTGTTCTACAGAACAACCTCCACTGGCTGCATCCTATTGGTTGTTTATGTGGATGATCATCATCACTGGCAGCGACTCTGCAGGTATCATCCATCTCAAGCGGCATCTTCACTAGCACTTCCACACAAAGGATCTTGGTGCTCTCACATACTTCCTCGGCATCGAGGTCTCCTATTCTTCGGACACCATCTCCCTCTGCCAACGGAAGTATGCGTTGGACATTCTGCAGGATGTTGGGCTGACACAGGCCACTGCTGTCGACACCCCTTTGGAGCCTGGGAAACGGTATCTTTATGCCTCTTCAGCACTGTATCCACATCCAGAGCGGTACCGTCGACTCGTGGGTAAGCTCAATTATCTTACCATAACTCGTCCCGACATTTCCTGTGTTGTTGGCAAAGTAAGTCAATTTATGGAGCATCTGACCACCTAACATTGGGATGCTGTCATCCGCATTGCCAAATACATAAGCGAGATCCTGCCCGTGGTCTTCGCTACTCTCAGCATCCTCATCTGCATATTGAGGCCTTTTGTGATGCAGATTATGCTGGTTGTCTTGCTACTCGGCGATCTACTTCTGGGTTTGCCATATTCTTAGCAGGCAACCTCATCTCTTGGCGCAGCAAGAAACAGACTGTCGTCTCCCGATCCAGTGCGGAATCTGAGTACCGTGCCATGGCCACCGTCACTACGGAGATCCTCTGGCTTCGCCAACTCCTCCAGGAGCTTGGCTTTCCTCAGCAAACTTCTGCTCACATCTAGTGCGACAATCAGGCAGCCACCAAGATTGCTTCGAATCCCGTCTTTCATGAACGCACAAAGCATATTGAGGTAGACTGTCACTTTCTTCGACACCACCTGGAGCACAATCATGTCAGCTTTAGCCACATTCCGACGGCGGACCAGCTTGCTGACCTCTTCACCAAAGGTCTCCCAGGGGCTCGCCTGACCTCGCTCAGTTCCAAGCTGGGCATCCACAGCATCTGCAGCCCAGCTTGAGGGGGAGTGTCTGATCTTGTATGCTGTCATTTTTTGTGGGACTCGTTGTCCAAGCTGGGCATGTCCAGCTTGAGGGGGAGTGTTAAACCCTCTTTTTTTATTCTTTTTATTATTATGGGTATTTCCGAGTCCCACATCGGAATACTCACTTGTGTATTCCTCTATCTCAATCTATAAAAGAAGGTATCTGCCTCACCTTGAAGGAAAGGGGGTTTTCCCAATCTACAAATATGCTTGGTGTATTGAAAAATTTTAAGATGGAAAAAATGTAAAAATAATAAAGATAAGAATAGTCATCCACCCTCCTCCCACCCCGACCCTCCCACAACATCCCCTCCTTCACATAGCCGCTACTATCCACACTCTACGCTGCCCCAATCCTCCCCGCTCCTCGCCCTCCCAACACTCCTTCAATCCTCCCACTAAAATGGATTTCACAAGGAATGTGGATTCTATGTTACCAAACTGTCCATTTCCCAACTTTCACGTTCACTTCCCTTCGATTCCATCATACCAAACGAGACATTAAGACCTTTAAGAATTTTTGTTTTCTATTTGAAGCCATGACACAAAATGAAGCTAAAATGAAAATATCATGATGACAACAAAAATAAACCGCGCCTTAATCCAAATTGACAACATGGAATCAACACAAAATAAAATTGGCATATTAATAAAGTCTCTTACGCTACTCACTCTTTCTTCAGGTTTGTAGGCATCTTATGTACCTCAAATGCAATGGAATTAAACAACAAAATCTATCCAAGATCAACCAAAAGAGGAATTGGATATATCATATGTAATAAATGTTGTAAAAGTGGGTGTCCTAGACCCAATTCGAGCAGTACTTTTCGACCACCATATCATGTATATAGAGTTATGCATGATGCATTCTTACCAAAATAGTGTAGATACTTTTGCGCCCACTATTTATATGGTAATGTTCTTCGATTATTTGTCATATCAAAATGTTATTACAGCTCTCAGCTGTAAAAAGAACTTCAAGATACTATGATAATAATCTTAAACATATATCCTATGGTCTAAATATATCATACTGAAAAGACATAGATGATGTCTGACTATTAGGTGTTGGGGACTCATAAGCATTAAGACTTCTTCTCATTAAGTTCATACTTGGTAATCTCGAGCTTGGTAATCTCAAGTAAAGGAAATCATGAGGACTGACCCATCAATAAGAACACCACATGTATCATGGGTCATTGGTTGTTCCTATTTGCAAGCATGTGTATTTGTCTCTCGACTTGAGATCATCATCAATGTATACCATTTGATCCCGTATTTTGATACAAGATAAAAATCATGATATTTATGTTGGGGCGAGGTAGTTTGTGTTGGGTGCATCATTAGTGATATGACATTGATTAAATGATCAAGATAGAATTTATCGCTTCCGAAATGAAAAGATATTTCGGGCCCAGATATTTCAGGTCCAGTTGACCAGGATGGTAGTACCTTCACAAAATTAATGATCATAGAAAGAGAATGTAAGTTTGTCCAGTAAGGTCATAAAATAATAAAGCAAGAAATGGGGATTTCACAAAGTGTGCGTCTGCTTTTGGAGATATCACAAGACAAAAAGATTATATAACACAACGTATGTTTGTAAAAGGATGTTGTTACAATAACAAAACATTATCTCCTTAAGAAATTTGATTGGTTACAAGACTCTGCTCCTGGTTTATAAGTATTACGCACTGATATCGAGATAAGGGCTTAGAGGGTCACACACAAAGCATATTGAAAAGTTTGGTCAATTCTAATGAATTTAAGTTTAGGACATGGTGGGCCCTGTGGTGGGGGTCGGGATATGTCCAAGTTTTAAAGATTGAAAAAAAAAAATTCAATATCATTCGAGTTTAGAATAATATGTGTTGAATTTATTTACTCAAGGTATTCACAAGTTTTAACTGTGTATGAGGAAAATATTTTACAAACGAATGATTTATTATTCAAGGTTCGTTTAATATTGTATGGGAGAATTGAGTCGAGTAGATGACTCGTATTTTATCACATTACATGTTTTATATGTTATTAGTATGGGATAAAATATTTATAACATTTTTGACATGTATACTAAGTCATAAGTGTCTTTAAGGACTTATTTAGAAGGTTAAATTTATTTGGGGGCCAAAGTGGTATTTCCTTAAGCTTAAACCTACCCTATTTAATCTCGAGTGAAGTGAAAATTTGTACGATTATTCATCCTGCGAATTTGGGAGCTTCCCACTCCTCCCTTCCGCTGAGAGGAAACAAGGATCTAAGCACTCTAATCTAGGAAAATTCTTCTCAGATCGAAGGAGCGGTGCTCATACAATTGTTGGTGCGTTAATGGTGTCATTGGTTCACCACGCTAGCACATGGGATCCTCAGGTTGTACTATGTGGCGCTTTGTTGGCGACGACATTGCTAAGTCAATCGCGGCAAGAAAAATTTAAAAACTCCTGCTTCGCACGCTTTTGTCGCACATCCGGTATCAACAAGTGGTATCAGAGCAATCATGTGATTGCTTAAGCCAAATTTGAGTTAAATTTGCATGAATACGAGTAGAGGGTGTCGCAACGATCTCAATGCCATTGACGGCGTTTCGATCTGAGGTCGGATGACCGACTTATAATCATCTGAAGATCGAAAAAACAATTTTCCGGCTAAAAAAAATAAAACGAAAATTATAATTGGGATACAATTCAAGTGAATAGTATCACGGATACTATTCATATGAAAAGCATGGCAGCAGGGAAGACTTCAACCGGAGGGTCTTCCATGACAATGAAAATATACATATCCATGGAAATAGTAATAGTGAATAGTATTCGTGAATAGCACCTATGAATGGTACCCGTGAAAAGTACTCGCGGGTGCCTAGTGACCCAAAAACCCCTCTAGGGGTTATTTTGAAGCCCGACAACCCCAAAAAAAATTAAAGATATTCCAATAAATTATAAAAAAAATTGAAATTTAATAAAATTATTTTTGAGATTGTGCGACAAGTATTTGGTGAATTAAAATAAGATTAATTTATTTTGATTCATAATAAATTTCCTTGAGTAGAATTAATTACAAATTTAATTTTATTACACAAATTTAATGCGTAGTTACAGATCATGAGCCTTGACCGACCAATACATATCTGGTTTTTCATTTATTTATTTATTAAAATATTACAATGTGTTTATTTATAATAAATATTCAATAAATGGTGATTTATGCATCGTGCTTATTATTATTATTATATGTACAAGGGCCTACGTGCCCAGATAAAAATTATTTATCCGTATTCCGCATTCCTGAGAATCTCTCGCCTGCATGTGAGAATTATTGTATAATGAGTAGTTCGCGTTGAGACTTGACAACACACCAGACGGGACTTTGACATATTGGACTGAGGTAGGTGCATGTGATGCCATGGTTGCTAGTGAGTAGTCTCATCGAGGGACCGGGGTTCCTGAACTTTAGGATTCACTTATGTTGACTAGTGTTTCTTTGTGTGTCTTAGTTGTGTACACCCTTGTGTCATGGATTTCCCTTTGGTGCTTTGTGGATACATTACGTGCATGCTTATCTGATATGATTATTTTCCCACTTGATATAGATTTTGAGGCATAAAAACCTGGTTTATTCTTCTACTTATGCCTCATGGAAAAATGTTACGTCATATTGTTTTGATTACTAGAATATGATGTTTTTTTTAAAGAAAACCAAAGGGTGATTTTTATATAGAAAAATGATTTCACGTGAAATGTTTTAGAGATCTGTTTTATATAAGAATTAACAAATGCAAGTGGATAGACATTGTATAGATACTTTGGTGGTATCCTACTGAGTTTTAGTGTACACACCCTATTTTTTCCTTTGGGTATCTGTAGCCTTGGTTTTGCAGGATACAAGTAAAGGGAAAAATGTCATGTAAATGATGACTCTCGGATCATGTTGCCTTCTAATGGGTTGGGATGGTGGTGACATATGATCACATGGACCCATGGGTTGCTTCAGGTCCCATGTTGATGATCTTTCAGTTTGTTCATCTGGACCTTGTTATCCGGTTGTTGGACATTGCATTTATGGTTTGTTTTAACATATGATGTATTTTAGATATCTGTTGTGATACTTCAATTGTTTCAATTTGATCATATGTCTAATGAAGGATGAAATTTTTCCCACTTTACTTTGTATGATACTCAGACGCTTGTCGTCATCCTATGGCGATCGGAAACGCACTTCATGCCTTGTGGCAGGCTAAGTCGGGTGACATTATGGGTTGACCCGGGTTGGTCTGTTACATGGCACACACAGCTTACCACCACCAAAAAGGACTCCCGGTGGGTTGGGTCATGTTAGAGACGCTATCTGGGTGATCATCAATCGATTGACCTAGTCGGCCCAACCTAATTCCTAGTTATTCGAAAGCAGGGTATGGTGGAAAGCTTGGAACGCTCGTACGTAGAGGAGATCATTCAACTACATGGATACCCTCGTCGATCATCTCTAACTGAGACGCTTGATTTACGTCACGGTTATGGAAGAGCTTACAGGAGGCATTTAGGACTAGGTTGTAGATAAGTACAGCTTTCCACCCCCAACCCGATTGCCAGATTGAGTGAACCATCAAGGTTCTTAATGATATGTTGAGGGCTTACGTGTTGGATTTCGGCCAAAGCTGGGAGGATCACATGTCTTTAATGGAGTTCACGTACAACAACAGTCATCACTCTATCATTGGCATGACACCTTTCGAGGCCTTATATGAGAGACTCTATTGGTGCAGGAAACAACAGAGAAGGCGCAGGTGATCCAAGAGCATACGAGGACCGCACAAAGCCGTCAGAAGTCCTATGCGGAGCAAAGACGGGAGACCTTTGGAATTTGAGGTGGGAGATCACGTTTTCCTGAAGGTCTCACCACGACGCAAGTTGCATAGATTTGGTCATGGAGGCAAAATGGCCCTGAGATTCATCGGTTTGTTCCAGATCCTGCGCAGGGTGGCCAAGGTTGCCTGTCGCATAGCATTGCCCCCATAGCTGGACCAGGTGCATGACGTTTTCCACGTGTCACAGTTAAGGAAATACGTGCAAGATCCGTCACATGTCATCGATTAGGGAGAACTGGACATCGAGGACGGAGCCACTTTCTCGGAGTACCCAATGACAATAGAGGACTGGCGGAAGAGGAAATGTCGTGGGCAAGCAATTCCGCTGGTGAGCGTCTTTTGGAAGCATGAGAACTTTCAGGAGAGCTCGTGGGAGCATGAGACCCAAATACGGGCCCAAAACCCTCACCTTTTTGGGTGTGTTGAGCTTTTCAGGGCGAAAAGCCTTAAAAAGGGTGGAAAGGATGCAGCGTCTTCGGTTTTCCCTGTTGAACCCTTAGAATATTTTAATGGATATTTTGAGATTTGTTGTAGAGTCGGCATGAAGTTGCAAGCACCGCGGAGCCCCGATATTAATATATTTATAATAATATATTATTTATAGCCCGAACGTGCCCATTCTCGAAAAAAATGTTTTCCCTTAAAAACAGAGCAACATAGGGGAAATCTGAGCCCAGGATTGCGTCTGAAACGAGAGTTTTACTTCAAGGGAGGTATAAATTTTATCAACGTCGTGAAATTCTAGATCGGTCATCGTGGGCGGGATCACCGATTAAATTAATTTATTAATTATGTATTTATTGAAACCCTACTCTCGCCTTCTATTTAATCAATCACTTCCCCTAATTCTAGGGTTAGACGCACTAACACTAAAATTGGAGAGAGGGATTAAGGGAGAGATTTTGGGAATCACGGGCAAAATCGATGTGGAGAAATTGTTAACGGGAACCGGCGCAGATGCGACCTTCATCAACGAATGATCAGGAATTTTGAATTATTGTCTGTTCTTGAGATTTGATCCTATGGCTTTGATTTTAGGGTAGAAATTTAACCCCTTAATCTTTTTTGGATTTTTGTGGCGTTTCGATGACTATTCGACACTGGGTGGCCAGCCGGAGGACCGACCGCCAGTTTTCCTTCCCCACATTGCCGAGTCGCACACCTCTTTGGTGCCACTCAGAGTTGTCAGCCTCGACCGATTGCACGACAGAGAAGACGCAGAGACGTTGCACGGGGTGTTACGGCAGAGGCCTGGCAAAGTCCATAAGGCGTGGCGGAGTCCACGAGACGACGACGGCTTTGGCGACAGCATGGGGCAGCTCGACGATGATGGAACCGGTCACATTCACGGCCAACTGTGACGGCGCTACGGCAGGCCATGATAAAGTCGGCGGGTGTGAGGCGGAGGCAGCCCGTGTGGCCACTGCGGCGCCAGCAAAGGCGAGGGGGGGAAATGCTAGGGTTGCCCCCAGACGTCTGATCCAATAGGATCGGGCGATGATGCATCGGGCACGGCACCTCCCTCGAGGGTCGGGCAACGCGCCACCAGTTGAGTCCACCCAACCCGATCAAGGAAGGGCGCGCGCCCCCTGCCCCAACTTGCCATGTGGCTCGCCTGGGGGCAGCCACATGGCTGCTCCTCATCCCAAGTGGTGTGTTTTTCATGTTTTTCCCACCGAGCGTTCGTTTCCACATGGCCCCTCCTTGCCACGTGTTTTTCCCACGTGGTCGCTCCTCACAATGGTGTGGTCCGTTTGGCCATCTAAGGTCGTTTGCGAGGGGAGATAGGCAATTTTCAGATTTAGCTCGGTTGAACCCGGTTTATTGTAAAGGGTATTTCCGAGTCCCACATCGGATTACTCCACCTCGTAATCGCTTTTATCCATCTATAAAAGAATGTCTCCACCTCATCTTGAGGTAAGGGAAATTCACATCTACATGGTATCAGAGGGAAAATCCCAAATAATTTTTTTTCCTCCACCTCCCTCGGGTCTCCCATCCCCCCACCTCCTTTAGCATATCTCAACCCGCCTTCATCTCGGCGCTCCCCAGCCCCGCCTCAGATGTGGTCCCCCAACCCCCCCCCCCCCCCGCTCTCCTCGGCCCGCCTCCGACGCGGTCGCCTGGCCCCCCTCCCTCCTCGGCGTTTCCCAGCCACCGCCTCCCGCACGATCTCCCCCCCGCCTCTCTCACAGCGGCTTTCTCCAGCTCCCTGCGCGCAACGGCGAAATCCACCTCCCTGCGCGCGACTCCCGCCTGCAGCTCCATTGCGGTACTCCCAGCTACCCAGATCGACCGACCCCGACTCCCTGAGCGTGACTCCTTCCCGGCGATCTCGTACCCAACGGCCCGGCTGTGCGTAGGCTTCTCCTACGGAAGCCCCACCTCCCGACGCTGCATCCTCCTGCGAAATCCCGTCACTAATGCCCTCCTGCAGACATCTCGCCTTCCGTCGCCCAGTGCGCCTCCACGCCAGCTTCCTCTTGTGCGCGCGATGGCCACCCCCCGCGGCCCCTCCTCCGCGCAACGGTACCCGAAGACTCCCATCTGCTGCACTCCGCCAGGCGTGACCACCGTTGTTTGTTGCTCTCTCTGCGTCCCTCCAGCGCGGTTCTTCCCCGACGTCGGCCCCACCTCCGACGCGGTCTCCTGACCCCTGCCTCCCTCGTGGTTTCCTGGTCCGCCCTCCTCGGCATTTCTTGGCCTCCCCACCGACGCAGTTTCCCGGCCTCGCCTCCCTCGGCGACTCCCATCCCCACATCTCTCGGCATCCCCGCCTGCCTCCATCGCGGTCTTCCAACCCCCACCTCCTACGGCGATCTCCCGACCCTGCCTCCGTCACGGTCTCCCGGCCCCGCCCTCCTTGGCGCATCCCCGCCCTCCCTCGGCGCTTCCCAGCAGCCCCATCTCCAGCGGCCTACCTCCCGCGCGATGACCCTCAGCCGACTCCATCTCCGCCTCAACAGACTTCCCGGCATCCCCTCAATGGTTGGCTTTTCCGCCTGCAACCCTCCAGCACCACCTCCAGTCACCGACTCTCCTGCAAGGCCGCCCCCTCACCTCAGTAGTCGGCCTTCCCGCATGGCAGCCCCACGCTTCATCCCTATGTTTGTGCGCCCACCTGAGCGACTGCCCCGTGCTCCATCACTGCCCCCCCCCCCCCCCGCAAGGCAGTCTCCCTTCCCTGGCGCACTCTAGAAACATGCCTTTATCCTCACTACCATCCAATGCCCGTTATAAATTGACACTCTCGAAGGAGGAGATTGCATTTATACAATCTTATTGAGCTATTTTGCCACCTTCCCCTTCTCCAACCACCATTGCTCAAACGGGTGCCCCTACTGCGGGTATATCTCATCAACCGACAGCATGGATGCTTGACTCTTGTGCGTCTGAACATCTCACAAGGGATTCCGGTATGTTCACTACCTATCATCCGTATACTGGTGCCTCTGCAGTTACTGTTGCTAATGGATCGAAAATCCTCATTGCGGGATTTGGCAAATGCTCCTTGATCCCATCTATTCGCCTGGCTTCAGTAGCTCATGTACCTCACAGTCCGTTTAATCTTATCTCCATCAGCAAACTCATCAAAGACTTAAATTGTGTTGCTGCTTTTACATCTTCTGGTGTTGTTTTTCGAAAGCATTCGACGAATCAAGAACTTGGTCAAGGTCATCTTAGGGATGGGGTGTACATGTTCGATACCCCATCATCCCTTGTTTGTTCATCCACCTCTGCTCGTGCCCTCGATCTACATTTTCGCCTTGGTCATTTTCCGACTTCCGTCTTACATAAGTTTTGCCCCCAATTCAGTTCACACCTTTCCTTCCATTGTGAATCCAGCAAATTTGCTAAACATCATCGGATGACGTATGTTCCTCGACTGGAAACGCGTGCAGCGAATCCTTTCGATTGTTCATTCCGATGTATGAGGTCCTTGTCGGGTTCCTATCCAGTCAGGGTCCAGTTATTATGTTTCCTTTATTGATGATTACTCGCGTATGACATGACTTTACCTTCTTCGTGATCGGTCTGAAGTATTTTCTACTTTTCAAACCTTTTATCATGAAATTCATACTCATTTCTCCACCCCCATTAAATGTCTCCGCTCCGACAACGGACAGGAATATTTATCCACTTCCTTTCAGCAGTTTCTCAAGGATAAATGCATCATGCATCAGACATCCTGTCCCGATACACCTCAGCGGAATAGAGTGACTGAGCGTAAGCATCGTCATATTCTGGAGACTGCTCGTGCCCTCCTATTTCACATGTAGATGCCTCTTCATTTTTGGGGGATGTTATCCTTACTGTCACCTACCTTATTAACCGTCTTCCTTCTTCTATCCTTCAGGAGAAGATTCCTTTTCGAGCTCTGTTCTCCTCTCTCCCGCCTCACTCTCTTCCACTCCGTGTGTTTGGGTGTCTTTGTTATGTACATGACACTCGTCCCAACCTCCAAATTTTCTCCAAAATCCCTTCGTTGAATCTTCCCCGGATATTCCCGCACTCAGCACGGATACCGATGTTTCCCTCTAGATTTACGGCGGTATATCATCTCTGATGATATCTATTTTGTTGAGAGTTCACCATTCTCTCCGCCCTCTTCCCACCCAGACACCACTATCGATGACAGTCGTCCTCTCATCATCCACCCACCTCTGTCTCAAGTGTCTCACTCTGCTAATCACCGTTTCGGCACTGTCTACTCTCGTCGACTATTGAATGCATCCCCCGTCCAAGCCGAGGATATCATCTCCCCAGGTTCGCCCGACGCTCCTGCTCCGACAACAGATGACTTGCCCATTGCATTGCGGAAAGGTACTCATTCTTGCCAGAATACTCCTTTTTTCACATCTTTATACAGAGGTTTTTCTGCTCTAGAGATGATATCTATTCCGCACACGGTTGGCGAAGCCAAATCTCACCCTGGGTGGCTTCAGGCGATGCGGGATGAATTGCAGGCTCTGGACGACAATCATACTTGGGATCTAGTCCCCCTTCCGGTAGGTAAACAAGTGGTTGGCAGCAAATTGAGTTATACGATTCATCTCCATGTAGATGGCACTCTTCATCGCCTTAAAGTCATACTTGTGGCAAAGGGGTTTGCTCTGACATATGGTGTCGACTATTTTGATACTTTCTCTCTGATTGCAAAGATGACATGTACGATTATCCATCTCTCTTGCCACTCGTCGCCATTGGCCTCTTCATCAACTTGATGTCAAAAATGTTTTTCTCTATGGTTTTCTTGAAGAAGAGGTATATCTGCAACAACCTCCTGACTTTTGTGCCTCAGGAGTCAACTCTCACGCCTGTCGACTCCGTCGCTCTCTATATGGCCTCAAGCAGTCTCCTCGTGTTTGGTTTGGCAGATTTAGCACCGTTGTCACTACATGATGTACATGGATTTTGCTAATATTTTTTATAATTTTTTTTATTATTTTTAATTAATTTGTTAACCGCTTCTTGTGTTTTTAGGTTCTTTTTTTAGTATTTTAATATTTTAGTTGTTTTTATTGTTTTTAGTTAATTTTATATTAATATTAGTTATTTTTATCTTTAGCTTTTATTATTTTAATTAATATTAGGTTTCTTTAGTTGATTAATTAATTATATTAATTTAACTTTTAAATATTATATATATATATATAATTCTACTTATTATTACTACTTTTATTATTACTAATTTATTATTATTATTTAACTCTTAGAGATTATTAGATTTTTACATTTTAAAATTTGAATTTTAACTTTGTTTTGGTTTTTTTGGTTTTCCCCCGTACCCCCCTATTGACCCGCCCCCTTTTCCCCACTTTTCACTCACCCGCCGCTCTCTCTCCAATCACCCTAACTCCCTAATCCCTTCCCAGCCGCCTCACCCAGCGCCTCCCTTCCCATCTCTCAACCGCTGTCGCCCCTATTTCTCTCTCCAATCAGCCGCCTCTCCCTTATCTACCCAAACCCACTCACCCCGCTCCCCATTCATTCCCCCCATCGCACCCCCAGACCCCGCTCCCAATTCCCCCCGCCAAACCCCCATCTCCCTACCCCGCTCCCCTCCACCTCACCGCTCTCTCCCCAAGTCACCCTCCTTCTCCCCTGCTCTAAGACGCTACCCCCCTCTCACCCTGCTCGCCCTCTCTCACCCGGAAGCCCAGGCCAGCCAGTCTCCTTCACTCCCGCTCGCCCTCTGGCCGACTACCCCGCCTCCACTACCCTTTGTCGCCTCTCCCCCTACACGCCTAGCTCCCCCTCCCTGTTCTCACTTGCAGCGCACCAGCCACCACAACAAGGAGCAGCCACCACCGTCCGAGCAGCCGCCGCAGATCCGCATCACCACCCTAAGGCGCGTCTCCCTCGCTCAAGCTGCCTTTTCGCCTCGCCACACCAGGAGCCGACCAGCCTCCGCTACATCGCCAACATCCTCCATTCCGGTGGGCGTGCAGTTGGTGCGCGACGTCATCACGTGCCGAGGGTGTAGTCAGAGTTCGAAGGACAGCGATTGTTGCGCGCGGTGAAAGTAAAGACTGACACGACTATTTGTTCTGTAACACGGTTTTATTTCACATGACTTATCATTTTATTACCACGTTTATTCTTTCAGTCATGATGTCAAGGTAATTTTATTAGTGTCGGGATGTTGGTCAAGTAATTAAAGTTATTGCGCATGCATGTTTCTATTTTGTGATTATTTGTCAATTAAATTTATTTTAATTGAATGTTTATCTGTTTAAATTATTTTTGCACTGAATTAACTGCTGAAATTGAAACTGACCATTTTAATAAATAAGTCGATTCGGCAGTTCCGAGAAGGTAAACCGTGTTGACCGACTCCGCCGCTCTCTTTACGGCCTCAAGCAGTCTCCCCGTGCTTGGTTGGGTCGTTTTAGCACGATCGTCACTGACTTTGAGCTCTCTCGCAGCATAAAGGACACACTATGTTCTACAGGAAGACCTCCGATGGCTGCATCCTATTGGTCGTTTATGTGGATGATATCATCATCACCGGCAGCGACTCTGCGGGTATCACCCATCACAAGGGGCATCTTCACCAGCACTTTCACACTAAGGATCTCGGTCCTCTCACATACTTCCTAGGCATCGAGATATCCTATTCTTCGGACACCATCTCCCTCTGCCAACGGAAGTATGCGTTGGATATTCTGCAGGATGCTGGGCTGACACAGACCACTGCTATCGACACTCCTCTAGAGCCTGGGGAACGGTCTCTTTATACCTCATTGGCACTGTATCCACATCCAGAGCGGTACCGTCGACTGGTGGGCAAACTCAATTATCTCACCATGACTCGTCCCGACATTGTCTGCGCTGTTGGCAAAGTGAGTCAATTTATGGAGCATCCGACCACCTCTCATTGGGATGCTGTCATCCGCATCGCCAAATACATCAAGCGCGATCCTGCCCGTGGTTATCGCTACTCCCAGCATCTTCATCTGCATATTGAGGCCTTTTGTGATGCTGATTATGCTGGTTGTCTTGCTACTCGGAGATCTACTTCTGGGTTTGCCATATTCTTGGCAGGCAACCTCATCTTTTGGCGCAGCAAGAAACAGACTGTCGTATCCCGATCCAGTGCGGAGTCTGAGTACCGTGTCACGAAAACCGTCACTACGGAGATCCTTTGGCTTCGACAACTCCTCCAGGAGCTTGACTTTCCTCAGCAGACAGCTGCTCACATCTGGTGTGACAATCAGGCAGCCACCAAGATTGCTTCAAATCCCGTCTTCCATGAACGCATGAAGCATATTGAGGTGGACTGCCACTTTCTTCGACACCACCTGGAGCACAATCATGTCAGCTTTAGCCGCATTCCGACGGAAGACCATCTTGCTGACATCTTCAAGCTAGGCACACCTAATTTGAGGGGGAGTATTGGAGTAAGTATCCCACATCGAACTTATGGTCTAATATGGTCTTAATTATTCATTATAAAAGAACCTCAAGGCCTCCTTTAGAGAGCACCTTGGGGGTTCGGATCTTACCTCTTTTTATCATTCAACATGGTATCAAATGAAACCTAATCTCGAGCCCTCCCTCCCATTTTATTTCTTCCCATCTAGGGTTTTCCCATTATTTCTCCCCCATAGGGGGGGGCGGCCTCCATGGCCGGCGAGCCATAGGCATTTCCCATCCGCCCCCTGTGGTGGTCCTTGATCCCGCCTGAGCGGATCCATTCCGGCAGCTCCATCCCGTCAAAGTCCCTCCCTCCTTGGTTGGTCCTCCACCCGTCGGCTCCTCCTGCAGACCTACATCCCACCCGAGAAGAGCCCTCCCGTCGGACCCATCTGTGTTGCGGCATCTCCCAGCCCCCGCATCCAGCATGGGTTCCCGGCCGACCTCCGCGACGCGTCCCGATCCGCCCGCCTCCTTTGCCGCCTCAGTCGCAGCTCCTTTTCCAACGTCTCCCTCCCGGTTCTGTCCGACCTCCCAATTCTGTCCGACCTCCTGGTTTTGTGCGGTGGATCCCTCCCTCACGGCGCCTCCTTCCCCGACATCCCCTCCTTCCCCGACGTCTCCTCCCCACTGCGTGTGCCAGACCCAACCCTCCCGATCCCGTCGCGCCTCCAGATCCAGACGGGATCCAGTCGCGCATCTGGTTACCTCGCCTGAGCGGCGCCCTCCTCCCGTCGTTGCGCGCTCTCGATCCCTCTGCAGAACCTCCTTCCGTCGCGATCGCCCCCCCCCCCCCCCAAGCGGCGCCCTCCCATCACGCGGACCCCCTAACCCCCCTATTACTCCAAGCGAACTCCCCCGCCTCCCGACCCAGGCCCCCACCCATCCCGGTGGAACCTCCCTGTGGTCTTCCGGCATCATCTGGTCGCCCTTCCTGGCGGCTCCCTCCAGCATCTTCCCGACGGCTCCCTCCCGCCCTACGCGGATTCCCAGCCCCTCCCTGTCGCGCCTCTCTGCTCACCGCTCCTCCCTACGGCGACCTCCTGTGCATCGCAGTAGTGCACCAACACTCATGCTTCCTCCACCGTGGCGCAGCACCTCGACCGCCTCGTACCGGGCCTTTGGCGCCGCCAGATCCCGCAACGATTTTGCGGCATCCCCGCCTCCCGTCGTCGGCCCTGCAAGTGCGGCTTTCCTAGTGCTAGTGTGGCTTTCCCGACGTCTCATCGATCGGCCCCGCTAATGCGGCATTCCTAGCGTTCCGTCAACCGGCCCAGTCTGTGTGGTTCCTCTGCTGCGCCCGTGACATCTTCTTCCATCCATCATCCTGAGGGGGAGCTACAATCTTGAGGGGGAGCTTCGATCATCGATTGTTTCTTTTTATTTCGTCTTGTTTTGTAATCAAGCTGGGTATGTCCAGTTTGAGGGGAAGTGTTTGCAACGTTTCTTGTTTGCTTTGTATTGTCTTTATTTTGCTATCTTTTCTTTATGTGTCCAATCTAGATACACCTAGTTTAAGGGGGAGTGTTTGCACTATGTTGATTGCTTTGTTTTATTTTCTTTATGTATTCAAGCTAGGTACACCTAATTTGAGGGGTAGTGTTGGAGTCTGTATCCCACATCGGACTTGAGCTCTGATGTGGAGTTTAATATTTATTATAAAATAACCCCAAGGGCTCCTTTAGAGAGGACACCTTGGGGGTTCGGATCTCTCTCATTTTATCATTCTACATGTAGAACAGTAAAAGGAAAGACCCCAATCCTCAAGGTGTTCTCTCTAAAGGAGCCCTTGGGGTTATTTTATAATGAATATTAAACTCCACATCAGACCTCAAGTCCGATGTGGGATACAGACTCCAACACTCCCCCTCAAGCTAGGTGTACCTAGCTTGAACACATAAAGAAAATAAAACAAAGCAATCAACAGACTGCAAACACTCCCCCTCAAGCTGGACATACCCAGCTTGACGACAAAACATGACAAAACAATATAAAAGATAGCTTCAAGGCTGGTGCTCCCCCTCACGATCTCACCTCCCCCAGATGATGGATGGATGAAGTTGTTGTGGGCGCAGCAGAAGAACCACACAGACAGGGCCGGTTGACGGAGCGCCAGGAAATCCGCACTAGTGGGGTTGGTCGATGATACGTGGGGAAAACCACACTAGCACCGGGAAAGCTGCACTTGCGGGGCCGACGATGAGAGGCGGGGATTCCGCAGAATCGTTGCGGGATCTGGCGGCGCCAAAGGGCCCGAATCCAAAGCGGTCGAGGTGCTGCGCCACAATGGAGGAAGCGGAGTGCTGGTGCACCACTGCGGTGCATAGGAGGTCGTCGCAGGGTGGCGCGGTGAGTAGTTTCGCGCTGGAAACCGGTTGACGGGAGGTTGTCGGGCAGGAGGGCCATCGAGGGCGGTCGACAGGAGGCTGCCGGTCTGGAGGGTCATCACGTAGAAGCGGTGCAGGAGGGCCGAAGCGCAAGAGCGGTGCAGGAGGGGCCGACGAGCATGAGGCCAACGCACAGCAGAGGACGTCGAGGAGCTGGATCCGTCGGGAACTGGAGGAGCGGCGGGAGGAAGGGGTTGCCGGGAGGGAGTTGCTGGAGAGCTGCGTGCGAGAGAAGATCCCGCTAGCAGCAGCACCGTCGGGGAGAACAACCGGGTGGTGCAGGGCCGAAGGGAGCGGACAACGGGAGGCGCGCTGGGAGGAGAAAGGGAAGAAGTGGGCCGCCGTCAGGATCTGGAGGCGTGACGGGATGCGCGACTGGATCGGAAAGGTCGGGGCTGGCGCGCACACAGCGGGGAGGGGACGCGTTATCGGGGAGGCGCACCGGGAGGAGAAAGGGCCGCCAGGATGGGAGAGAGGCCGAAGCAGGGAGTCGTCGGGATCAGGAGGAGCGACGGGAGTCTCGTCGCACTTGATGCGGGAGGCCGAGGAAGCAGGCGCCGACAGGGGGAGATTCGCCGCCTGAGAAAAGAGCCCGGATGGGGGATTCCGCTGGATGGGAGGGATAGCCGGCATGGGGGCGGCGGGAGATACCTATGGCTCACTGGCTATGGAGGCCGCCGCCCCCCAACCGGGAGAAACCCTAGAGGCCGACGAGAAAAAAAGAAATAAAAAGAGGGGAGGGTTCGGGATTAATGACCCTCTGATACCATGTAGAACGGTAAAAGGAAAGACCCAAATCCCCAAGGTGTTCTCTCTAAAGGAGCCCTTAGGGTTATTTTATAATGAATATTAAACTCCACATCAGACCTCAAGTCCGATGGGGGATACAGACTTCAACAAAAATAATAAAAAAACACAAAATAGGAATTCCCTCAACTTTTGTTCGTCTAAACATTGTCCAACGAAATATTTTTAGTGAACTAGATTTCGTGCTCTCTGTGGTTCGACCCTGCTCGCCACTTTTACAGTAGCCAATTGGTTATAAAATTTGCAAATTAAACACGTTGCCACGCGCGTATCAGATTTCTGGCGTCGTTGCTGAGGAGCACGCGCACCTCTAGCATTAAGAAAATTTCAAGTAGGTCTTGTTTTAGGCATTGTTCGCCTAAATGGTGAACAATCGTAATTCGGCTCCGTCGAAGAACGATCCACCCCTTGATCCACAACTTTAACATCAAAGAAAAGGAAAAGAACAAATCGGTACCTCAGCTGCAAATCCAATGCATCCACCAGAGGAAAGCGTTCACATTCCGACGCTTCCTAGTGGACAAGTTCACCCACTTTTCCAAAACCGTCTCGATAATCAAAGGCCTTCGACTATTATGAGACAGGAGTTGTGACCCAACACAGTCGGAGTTAGCTCAGGCATAACAAGACCCAGAATTCAAGTGACGCACTTTGAATTAAAGTCGTCCACAATCAACCTGCTCCAACAACATGCATATTTTCATGAATTGAGCAGCGAAGACCCTTATATGCATGTGAACAGATTTCTCGAAGTCTAAAACGCATTTAAATATAACGGAGTGACCGATGAAGCGTTGATCCTGCGGGTGTTTCCATTCTTATTACAAGAAAAAGCAAAGGACTGATTGGAAAGTCAAGACACAGAAACAGTTTTCACTTGGGAAGTGCTGAGAACAAAATTTCTTGATCGATATTACACAACTCAATCTTTGAAAAACAAGAGACCTCGACTCCTTTTGTCAAAGTGAATACGAATCATTAAGAGAAGCTTGGGAAAGATTCAAGTCCATGTTAAGACGTTGTCCTCGTCATGGGATGAAGTTGGCAAACCAGTTGCAAGCTTTCTACTATAGACCTCAACCCGAGAGTAAGTCTGCAATCAACACAGCTACTGGCAATGCGTTCATGGAAATGGATCCTGAGGATCTGTACATATTAATTCAAAGCATGGTCGAACACAGTTTCTAGTGGCCAGAAGATTTTTCAAGAAGGCAGGAGTGCATCAAGTTGATTCTCAGACATTCATGGTTGCACAATTTGAAGCTCTCAACAAGAGGATTGACAACTTGTCAGTAAACCCGCCTAAGCCAGTCCATGTTGTTCAAGCTAAACATTGTCCACATTGTGGTGGTCCTCATAATTATCCCATGTGTCCATATAACACTTCTGAGACCATGATATCTGAAGCTAACTTTGTCAGTTAGAACAGAGAAAATTATGGAAACAATTACAACACAAACTGGCAAAGCAATACCCAAAATCAAGGTTGGAAGGAACCAGTAGCTACTCAGCCAATGAACCAGAACATGGGTCCACCTGGTTCCTACTCAACTTGCTTTCAGACCCGCCATATTATCACAAGATCAAGGATCTCAGCAGAAATACCGACCACCATTCCATCCGCAACAACAGTACAAGGAGCAAAAGCAAACAACGGACTGTGCCCCTGCTGCAACGCAAGGTCAAAAAGATTGGGGAGAAACTATAGCAAAGTTGATGATGTCTAATCAATCACAATTTGACTCACAAGAGATGGCAACCCGAAACTTACAGACTTCCATGCGCAACATTGAAAATCAAGTCGGTCAGTTAGCCGCACAAATGCAAAACCGACAGCAAGGAACTCTACCAAGTAACACAAGAGTTAACCCAAGAGAAGAGGCAAAAGTCATCACATTGCAAAGTGGTACACAATTACCAGAGCACCAAATGCCTGATGCTTAACCAACAGATGAGATGCCTACACCTGTCACTGAGAATGGTGACTCAACAAACAAAGCAACCCAACTTGAAGCTAAAGAGGAGGAAGATCAAAACAAACTTGCAAAAATTGACAAGGCAAGAAAAGAAAAGGAAAACGAGGTACTCAATGAAAGAGTGAAAGCCCACATACCACCTCCTCGATTTCCACAAAGACTGAAGCAAAGGAAGTTGGATGTTCAATTTTCAAAATTCATAGAGATGTTCAAAAAGCTTCAAATAAATATTCCTTTTGCGGAAGCCATCACACAAATGACCCATTATGCTAAATTTCTCAAGGAGCTTCCGTCGAAAAGAAGAAAACTAGATTATGTGGGAACAGTCATAATGCATGAGGAATGTTCAGCAGTCATACCCAGATCCATACCTCCAAAACTAAGAGACCCTGGTAGTTTCATTATTCCTTGCAATATTGGAGGATGTCAATTTGGAAGAGCTTTGTGCGACCTCGGAGCTAGTGTAAATCTCATGCCATCTGGAGTCCTTGAAGAACTGGGCATCACATAATTAAAGCCAATGAGGGTCGCCTTGCAAATGGCTGACTGATCAGTGAAGCATCTGCGAGGGATTCTAGAGGACGTACTCGTCAAGGTTGATAAATATTACTTCCCTGCTGATTTCATTATCCTCGTTATGGAAGAAGATAAGGACGCCCCACTCATTCTCGGGAGACCTTTCTTAGCAACATGCAGAGCGCTTGTTGATATCCAAGAGGGAAAATTAATTTTAGAATTGGGGATGAGAACATAACATTTGATGTCCTAAAGGCTATGGAAAAACCCTCTGCAGTAGACTGTCATTTCTTGGATACGATTGAAGAATGGGATGAGTTAGCAAGCGATGCGCTGGATCTCGAGGATTTACACAAAGAAAATGAAGAGTTTATTGAATCAATTGAAGTGGTGGAATTCATCAGAAACATAGTCGAGCCTTTAGATAGACATGACTTCACCTCACTGACTCCATCACTTGAAAAGCCTCAAACACTTGAGCTTAAGCCTCTTCCATCAAACCTGAGATACAGTTACTTGGGTGATTTTAACACCTTACCAATCATCATAAATGCCAACCTTTCGAGTGACCAAGAAAGCAAATTGCTCAATGTCCTATCACAAAGGAAGTCAACAATAGGTTGGACGATTGCTGATTTAAAAGGGTAGAACCACAGTAGTTGAGAACGATAAAGAAGAATTGATAACCACAAGAACTGGATGGAGAGTGTGCGTTGACTATCGGAAATTGAATGATGTCACCAGAAATGATCACTTCCCATTACCCTTTATTGATCAAATCCTTGAACGATTGGCAGGAATAGATTACTATTGTTTTCTGGATGGATACTGAGGCTATAATCAAATAGCGATGACACCAGAGGATCAAGAGAAAAGCACGTTCACTTGTCGATATGGTACATTTGCTTATCGGAGAATGCCTTTTCGAATGTGCAATACACCAGCCACATTTCAACGATGCATGATGGCAATGTTCTATGACATGATTGAAGAGTTCTTGAAAATATTCATGGATGGCTTCTCTGTGTATGGGGATTCTTTTGATGACTGTGGCACATTTGGATAAGGTTTTGGCAAGATGCGAAGAAAAGAATCTAGTGCTCAATTGGGAAAAATCGCACTTCATGATACAAAGTGGAATAGTTTTAGGTCATCAAATTTCAAAGAAAGGCATTGAAGTTGACGCTGTCAAGATCAGTACAATCTCTGAGTTACCCATGCCTACTTCAGTTCA
Organism: Viscum album; assembly: GCA_963277665.1. Classification (NCBI taxonomy): domain Eukaryota; kingdom Viridiplantae; phylum Streptophyta; class Magnoliopsida; order Santalales; family Viscaceae; genus Viscum; species Viscum album. Next base: position 1,702,772,158 of record OY728141.1, on the reverse strand, counting down.
TTCAATTCGAGGTTTTCTTGGGCACGTTGGGTTCTACCGACGTTTCATTAAGGATTTCTCTGTTATTGCCCGGCCCCTTACGAACCTATTGGGAAAAGATGTCACATTCCACTTTGGCCCTGAATGTTAGGAAGCATTTAAATTATTAAGGCAACGTTTGGTTGAAGCCCCAATAATGATTTCACATAATGATTTCAACATATTGGGAGCAGTCATTCGAGTTAATGTGTGATGTCAGTGACTGGGCAGTTGGTGCGGCCTTAGGTCAAAGAAAAGAAAGGATTTTTAGACCAATTTATTATGTTAGCCGCACTTTGAATGAGGCTCAACATAATTACACAACAACTGAAAAAGAGCTGATAGTTGTTGTCTTTGCTTTCGATAAATTTCGATCCCATCTGCTGTTCTCCAAAGTCACTGTCTATACGGATCACTCTGCCCTGCGGTATCTGATGACCAAGAAAGATGCGAAACTCAGACTCATTCGATGGATGTTGTTACTTCAGAAATTTAACATTGAAGTCCGGGACAAAAAGGGCACTGAGAATGTCGTTGCTGATCATTTATCACGCCTCAACCATGACACAAGTGAAATCAATGTCGAACTAATCAATGAAACATTTCCTGATGAATAAATCTATGCCATTGAGACAATCACACCTTGGTATGTTGATTTCGTGAATTACTTAGCTTCAGGCGTGATACACCCAGATTTCTCAAAGGAGCTGAGGAAAAGATTTTTGAATGAAGCACGCCATTACTACTGGGATGATCCATTACTTTTCAAAGACTGTGCGGATGGAATGATAATAAGATGCATCCCTGAAAAAGAAGTTAATAGTGTTTCGAACTTGTGCCACACTAGAGAAGCTGGATGACACCATGGAATTCATCGAACAATTAGCAAAGTGTTACAATGTGGTTTGTAATGGTCTACCATGAATCATGATATTCGTGATTTCGTCATGAATTGTGATATGCCAAAGAACTGGGGGTATAAGCTGGAAGCGCGAAATGCCACAACATTCAATCATGGGCATTGAAATTTTTGACATATGGGGAATCGACTTCATGGGTCCATTCCCTAAATTTTTTGGGAAATCATACATCCTTGTTTGTGTGGATTATGTGTCAAAATGGGTGGAAGCTGAAGCGTTTTCAGAAAATACTGTTGGAAGCACGAAATGCCACAACATTCAATCATGGGCATTGAAATTTTTGACATATGGGGAATCGACTTCATGGGTCCATTCCCTAAATTTTTTGGGAAATCATACATCCTTGTTTGTGTGGATTATGTGTCAAAATGGGTGGAAGCTGAAGCGTTTTCAGAAAATACTGCTCAAGTCGTCATCAAATTTTTAAAGCAACACATTTTTACCCGGTTCGGAATTCCAAGGCTCATCATCAATGACCGCGATACCCACTTCAATAATGCGCTGTTTCAGAAGCTAATGACTCGTCATGGATGTCACCACTACATGAGCACCCCATACCATCCACAAACCAATGGCGAAGTTGAGGTTTCAAACCGAGAAATTAAGGGCATTTTGGAGAAAACTGTAAATACATCTAGGAAGGATTGGGTCGCCAAACTTGATGATGCACTTTGGGCCTACAAGACTGCATACAAGACACCTATTGAAATGTCCCCATATCGCTTTGTCTTTGGAAAAACCTGCCACTTACTTGTAGAACTGGTACATTAAGCTTATTGGGCTGTGAAGAAACTGAATTTTGATTTCAAAACTGCCCAAGAGAAGCGTTTTCTACAGATGGATGAACTAGACGAGATGAGGAGAGAAGCGTATGACAATGCTTTGATCTACAAAGAGAAAACTCGAGCCTGGCATGAAAAACAGATCCAACAAAGAAATTTTTCAGCAGGCGACAAAGTTCTCCTCTTCAACTCACGACTTCGGATCATGGCAGGAAAACTCAAGTCAAAGTGGTCGGATCCTTACACTGTCAAAATTGTTTATCCACATGGTGCTGTCGAAATTTCTGATGGGAACATGTCTCCATTCAAAGTTAATGGTCAACGCCTCAAACTTTACCACACTTCAGATACAATAGGCGTCATTGAAAAATTCCAATTACAATGAGAAGTTATTCGTCTGGCTGAAACGTTAAACTTAGTGCTGGTCGGGAGGCAACCCGACTGCTTCTTCATTCCTTGGTCTCTGTTTTCTTACACTCTCTCTATCTCTCTATCTCTTTTTGTGGGTGCGGCTAAAACAAAAATGTCTAGCTCTTCTGACTCTTCCATGGCCATCAATGCGCATGTTCCGTCTCCATCTGACTTCGTACGACGGATGACTCAACATCTGGCTGATATTGAGCGCCAATTTGAGGAGCTTTCATTAGAGATCCGTGCTCAACAACCGTCACCACCACGACGAGCACAGATTTCATTCCTTCCGCACCAGATTCATGTTCACTGCACTCTGAAGGTGGTTAATCCCACTAAGCATCCCCATGAGCTCGATGACACAGCCTCCAATTCTTGCAAGAGGCAGAGGAGTTCTGAGCTGATAGACCAAGATGTTTGACTTTTGTCCATCCGTCTGGCTGAAGACATAAAGCTTAGCGCTTCCTGGGAGTTCTAGTTTTTCATCTTTTTCTTTTATTTGTTCTAGTTTGTTTGAGAAAATAAAACATGGCATGTGTGGAAAATTTTTAGCTACTCCTGATATTTTTATGCACTTGTCATTCTCCCGCATATCTTCTTCCATTTGTATGATCTTTGATGTTATCTTTATGATATGATTCGGGTATGTGTTGTCCATGTATAGATTTTACAGTTACATCATTTTTGGAGCTTCATCGGATACAGACAGCTTCACCGTGTCTATCGGCTCTTACTCAGGGAAGTGTTTTATTTTTGCCATATTTTATGCTTCCAAACACACATGTAAAAAAACTAACATTCATGTCATTGATGAACCCACATGAAAGCCACTGCATTTTTGTCATAACACAGTCGGGGGCATACCACTTGTGTCCCTAGGCAGTTTGACCACCTGATTCTTGTTTGGAATACTTTGATCATTGATCTCACAACTTAGATGATTGCTGATATTATTTCATGTTTCAAAAATGTTTTTCGAAAACTTGTTTATTTTTGCAACACTTATTTGCACTTATGCTTATCAGTGTTGTCCAACATTTTATTTCCATACCTGTGAGGATTCTGACCCCTTTTTAAATCATCTTTTGTTTCTCTTTTCTTGAGCGAATCTTGACTATGTTATGTCTTCTAGAACTTGTCATGTTTTTTTATCAAAGCGATAGGAATTTTGAAAGTTGCATTGAAATGACTGAGGCATCTGTTTGATATTTTAGCCTCATTGACCCACTGAGTCACGCATACATTTTCTCCATTGTGCAGCCCTTAGAAGACATGAAACCTTTTAGGATGAGCTCATAGTCGATACCCTTCCCTATCCATTTCTTGTATTTTTGCATGATAATTTTCAATCTAAGTGTGGGGGAGAAATTTACTCATGGAGAGGGTTATTTGATGGGCAGTGAGTCATTTGATGCACATGGATTGACATTATCTCATCCTGATCATATGAGTTATATTTCACAGTAACCACATTCATTACATGTACTTTGATATAGGAATATAGAATCCTTTTGGTTCCAACAATGAGTACATTGGGGGTCATTACGCAGTAACCCTCGCTTTTGGGGATACCTATAAAAGTGATGATCCGTTACTCCATGAGCTAGGGAATTTTCTATATGACCTACTTTCATTGAGATGTTACAGCATATGCGCTACTTGTGTACCATTCTTTGAGATTTTTGTCTGGCATTTATTTAATGGGGTTTTAGAGTAACTCATCAGTTTTTTTGTCCATCCTTTTTGAGTGAGTTGTGTCCCTTAAAAAAATTGTGAAACATTGGATTATCATATGCTTGGGGACAAGCAATGTTTTAAGTGTGGGGGAGCAAGAGTTTGAGGGAGACATTTGGATTGACATTTACCATGCATTTATTTCAAGATTCAACATTCTTTTTTACCAAAAAGCTGTCAAAATTTTTCTACCCACTGCCCCGCGGCCTAGAGACATTTGAACCTCATGTAAAGTCCTTGATATTGGTGCATTCTTTTGATTTCCACTAGTGGAGATGTGAAATTCATGGCAAGCCTATGGTAAGCATGCATATGTATAAGAATTGAGCATAGCTTTGATCAAATATTTTGAGAGATAAGAGTGATGGCGAGGTAAGTCACATGATGCATGAGTGCATGTACTTGTTTTGGAAAGAATGCGAGTGGAAGAAAAATAGTTTTTGAAAATTGGAGTTTTAAATGAAGCATGATATTTTGTGGGTAAAAAGTGATTGAAAAATTTTGAACTTGTAATTTTGATATTTTGATTTGTCTACGAGTCCACTTGTGTTTTCTTTCTGATTGTTTTGCCCAGGAGTGCAAAAGTTTAAGTGTGGAGGATTTGACGTACATCGATTTTGCTAACATTTTTTATATTTTTTTATTAGTTTTAATTAATTTGCTAACCGCTTCTTGTGTTTTTAGGTTCTTTTTGTAGTATTTTAATATTTCAGTTGTTTTTATAGTTTTTAGTTAATTTTATATGAATATTAGTTATTTTTATCTTTAGCTTTTATTATTTTAATTAACATTAGGTTTCTTTAGTTTATTAATTAATTATATTATATTAACTTGTAATTATTTTATATATATATATATATTTATATAATTCTACTTATTATTACTACTTTTATTATTACTAATTTACTATTATTATTATTATTATTATTATTATTATTATTATTATTATTATTATTATTATTATTATTATTATTTAACTCTTTTAGATAATTCGATTTTTACATTTTGAATTTTGAATTTTAACTTTGATTTTGTTTTTTTGGTTTTCCCCCGTATCCCCCTATTGACCCTCCCCCTTTTTCCCACTTTTCACTCACCCACCGCTCTCTCTCCAATCACACTAACTCCCTAATCCTTACCCAACCGCCTCACCCAGTGCCTCCCTTCCCATCTCTCAACCGCCGCCCCCCTATTTCTCTCTCCAATCAGTCGCCTCTCCCTTATCTACCAAAACCCACTCACCCCGCTCCCCATTCATTCCCCCCGTCGCACCCCCTAACCTCGCTCCCCATTCCCCCCCGCAGACCCCCATCTCCCTACCCCTCTCCCCATTCCCCCCCGTCGGACCCCCATCTCCCTACCTCACTCCCCTCCGCCTCACCCCTCCCCAGGCCGCCCTCCTTCTCCCCTGCTCTAAGACGCTGCCCCCCTCTCACCCCGCTCGCCCTCTCTCACCCGAACGCCCAAGCCAGCCGACCTCCCTCACTCCCACTCACCCTCTGGCCGACTACCCCGCCTCCGCTACCCTTTGCCGCCTCTCCCCCTACACGCCCAGCTCCCCCTCCCTGCTCTCACTCGCAGCACATCAGCCACCACAGCAAGGAGTAGCCACCGCCGTCCGAGCAGCCGCCGCAGATCCGCATCACCACTCTAAGGCACGCCTCCCTCGCTCAGGCTACCTCTTCATCACGCCACACCAGGAGTCGATCAGCCTCCGCTACATCGCCAACATCCTCCATTCCAGTGGGTGCGCAGTTGGTGCGCGACGTCATCATGTGCCAAGGGTGTAGTCAGAGTTCGAAGGACAGCGATTGTTGCGCGCAACGAAAGTAAAGACTGACACGATTATTTGTTCGGTAACGCGGTTTTATTTCACATGGCTTATCATTTTATTACCGCGTTTGTTCTTTCAGTAATGATGTTGGGGTAATTTTCTTAATGTCGAGATGTTGGTCGAGTAATTAAAGTTATTGCACATGCCATGTGATGTTTCTATTTTGTGATTAATTGTCAATTAAATTTATTTTAATTGAATGTTTATCTGTTTAAATTATTTTTGCACTGAATTAACTACTGAAATTGAAACTGGTTATTTTAATAAATAAGTCGATTCGGCGGTTCCGAGAAGGTAAACCGTGTTGACCGATTGTGAGTGCAAATTGGTGGTACAACTTTGTGAGAAACGGGTTGAGTCATTTCGCCGTGTAGTTCGGTACTTTAACGAGTCCCCTAATTTATTTATAACACCAGAGAAAAGGACCTTAAATAAATTAGGAGATTTAAAATGAGCATCTAAAAAATGCTTATATTTTCGGAACTGAAAATAATTAGGCAGAATAAATATTTAATCACATAAAAGGAAACTTTGCATGGCTGCGTAGTAGTTTAATTGCGACATCAGCATCCCCAACACATTTGGTTGATTTAGAGTTTGTCATCATTTTGAAGTGCATTTTACTTTATTTCTTTCGCCTTCTCATCTTTTAGTTTAATTAAAATAATAAAAAAAACACAAAATAGGAATTCCCTCAACTTTTGTCTGTCTAAACATTGTCCAACGAAATATTTTTAGTGAACTAGATTTCGTGCCCTCTGTGGTTCGACCCTACTCGCCACTTTTACAGTGGCCAGTTGGTTATAAAATTCGCAAATTGGACGCGCTGCGACGCGCGTACCACTACATTTGGACTATCTCGGAGTATGAAGGATCACACTATCTTCTACCGTACGACATCCTCCGGATACATCCTACTGGTTGTGTATGTTGATGATATCATCATCACTGGGAGCAACTCAACGGAAATCACCCAACTAAAAGGGCATCTTCACCAGCACTTTCGAACCAAAGATCTCGATCATCTGACATACTTCCTTGACATTAAGGTCACCCGTTCTCCGGACACCATCTTTCTTTGCCAACGGAATAATGTCTTTGATATCTTGCAGGATGCTGGTCTGACTCAAGCAATTGTCGTGGACACTCCTCTTGAGCTTGGGGAACGGTCTCTCTATAACACCACGAAACCATATTCTCACCCAGAGAGGTACCGTCGTCTGGTGGGAAAACTCAATTATCTCACCATGATCCGTCCAGACATTGTCTGCGATGTTGGCAAAGTTAGCCAATTCATGGAGCATCTGACAAAATCTCAGTGGGGTGTTGTCCTCCGCATTGCCAAATACAACGCACGACCCTACCCGTGGTCTTCGGTATTTACATCACGATTATTTGAATGTTGAGGCCTTCTGTGATTCTGACTATATAGGTTGCCCTGCTACTCGAATGTCTACCTCTGGGTTTTCCGTTTTTCTGGCAGGTAACTTCATCGCATGGCGCAGCAAGAAACGGACTGTCGTCTCCAGATTTAATGCGGAGTCTGAGTACCGTGCGATGGTCACGGTCGCTACTGAGATCCTATGGCTTCGTCGTCTCCTCCATGAGATTGGTTTCCCGCCGCAGACTTCTGCTCATATTTGGTGTGATAATCAGGCAGGCACGAAGACTACTTCTAATCCCGTATTCCGTGAACGCACGAAGCATATCGAGGTGGACTGTCATTTTCTTCGCCACCACCTCGAGCAGCACCATGTCAGTTTCAGCCACATACCAACGGCAGATCAGCTTGTCGACATCTTCACCAAAGGCCTCCCGGGAGCTCAGCTGACCTCTCTTAGTACCAAGCTGGGGATCCACAGCATCAGCGACCCAGCTTGAGGGGGGTGTGTATGGTCTTGTTTGGTGCCTTCTTTCTTTTTGTGGGACTCTTGGTCCAAGCTATCATGTACAGTTTGAGGAGTGTTAAACCCGGTTTATTGTAAACGGTATTTCCGAGTCCCACATCGGATTACTCCAACTTGCAATTCTGTTTAACCATCTATAAAAGAATGTCTTCGTCTCAACTTGAGGTAAGGAGAATTCACATCTACAAGCTCCATAGGGCTCATGACGGGGTTCGGGCATGACGATCAGTGTGTTCAGGGGTCCGGTACCTCTCTTATATGTTATGTGCTACTCCCATATGTTGTGTGTTGTGCCCCATTATCGTGAGCTACCATCGTCTATTGTGTGCTATCTGACGAGACGTGAGTTCTCCTTTACGACACCAGAGAGGTGATGGGGCTGCAAGTTGGGTAGTTAAGATTCTCAGAGTAGTGTGTTGATTCTCGTTGGCTGGGTTTTGCAAAGCAGGACTTCCTTCAATGTCCTGGGTCCTCTCTCTCTAAAAGCATATTTGGGTTTATAAGAGTTGTTTCATTTCTTTTCTACCTTTGTGCTTTTTGAGATGACTTGTCTCTTGTTTTCCCTTTATGGTTTTCAAGGGTATGTATATACTCACCCTTGCATGGGTGTCTTTACCCACACATGTCTTGCCTTACATACGACAGACATTTTGGCGGTGACCTTGGTGGCTCGGGCATTGGTGAAGCTTAGCAACAGCACTTGTGGTGGTGGTGGTGGTGGTTGGTGATCACACCAGGAGTTATCCGTTGCAAGGATCTTCTTCATCTCAACTGCCGAGTTGGTTTCCCTTCTAGTTATTGGGCGTGTATTTTCCCCCTTTTCATTATGGTTTATTATCTATTGACCTTTGGGGAGCTCAGTGGTTACCACGTGCATTTTTATTATATATTGCAATCAATTTCTTTTATTCTTTTGCTTTCCTGTGTGGAGGTGTGCGTTGTGTACAGGTGCATTAGGTTAAGGCCTCCCATTCTAGGTGATATGTCTACTCAGTGCAAGTCATCAGTCACTGGCCTATTGGAGGCGGGCTGGGGTGGCATGCACGGCTTACTGCCACCCAGGAAGGGTCCCAATGGATCGTGTTGTGCCAATTTTGTTTTCCTTTTTATAATTTCTTGTGAAATCAACCTCCATCACATGATAGAGTAAACGATCTCACTGTTGAACTCTCACACAACGAGAACAGCAAAAAAACAAAGAACACTCAATGTACAAGGTCCACTAGTCAAAACAAGCACCTACGTCCTAGGCATGATCTGGTGACACTCAAGATCATACAGTCCACTAGAATCACCATTACAGATACAACGAGCAGGGTTTATCCATTAACTCGTGTTATAAGGATACTACAATGATGTCTCCCGACAAGTCACCTGACAAGTTGCACTGTTGTCTTGATCTTCAACGAGGTAGGGATTATTCTTTTCCTCTGAATGATTGTCTCCCGACAATTGTATAGTGCTCCCACACTTCTTCACATTATAGAACAGGTGTGAACCTTTCTTCTTCAACACACAATACAAGTGTGATGATTACACGCAAAGTGTGTACTCTTCTTCTCTTTTTGTGCTAACTTCTCTGCACACTCTTCTTCCTCTATCTCCTCTTCCACTCTATCTCCCTTTCATTCTTCCCTGTCTTCACTTCTTCTAAGTCCTTACTCATGCAAGACCCCTATTCATAATCTTACACAACAGCAGCACTTTTTCCCTCTTCAAATTTGAATTTCATATTTGAAATTCAAACAACTAACTACCTTTCAACTTCTACCCATTCAAATCTGAACCCTCAGATCATCCAAGCCATTTTAGTCACCATTGATTTATTTAAAACTCTTTGGATGAGCTTTGATCCCCTTTGAGCCGTCCAAATTTAATGAGGCAGTTTCCAAGCAGTTAGATTTCAACTGCTTCTCCGGTCCATCACACTCAATTTTTGGCAAAGTCTGGATTTACCGTTACTTATCAAGTAACCCTTAGGTACCACTATCTGAGTACCCTTACGTATTGCCTTTGACTAACTGTGATAACTTTTACAGGTTGAGAAACTTACCTTTACATATCACAGTGTGACTCGATACTTAATCAAAACTCATTCTATTCAGTAAGTACTGTTACGCATCCTTACGAGTACCACCCTTACATGTCCTTGGGAGAACCAAATCAACCCTTACATATGTTGAATCTTCAGGTAACGCTTACGTAACAAAGAAGAATCTTATTTATCCGCTTCTTCTCTTTTTCAATTCTTATTTATCAGCTTCTAAACTCAGCAAACTCACCTTGGATCGCAACAACCTACCCAAGGTCACAACCATTCTTGATCTCACCATCTTCTCCATTATTGGGCTCAACAATATTCTAATAATATTATTAATAATAATCTAATAATGATAATAATACCACCAACACCATCAAACCTGCAAGAGTGCCTTTAAAAATACTTGAAAATTTCATGATCAAAATTTCTATCTCGGCTTGCAATAATATGCTCAGCTTGGCAAACTCAATGATGGTTTTTTAATGAGTTCACATTTGCAGAACAAATTAAGACCTGGTTTTTCATCGTTGGAGATAACAATCATTAAAATAAAAAGAAAAAGAAACATCACACCATGCTCCATGAACTGGGATCATCAAAGAAACATGCGGAAAAAAAACATTAATCTATAGAAAATTACATACCACGCTCTCAGAATTGTGACGGCACCTGCCAGCACAGAAATCAAACACACTTGCATAAGTCCCTGTCAAGGAATGACAGTTTATTAAATACCCAAGTCAAATCAAAAATTAAGAAAATTTCAACTTTATCAGATCCCATAATACACACAAAAAAAATCAACCTACAATGTCAAGAGAAATCCTATAAAAGACAATCACAGTACAGATTCAATACAATGAGCAATGGACTTCCAAGGGTTACTAAAAATTAACTGCTTCAAAAAAACAGCCAAATTGACAAAATCTTCAGAAAGTTCATAATCTTCTGGAATGTAAAAAAAAAATATACCAGCAGTTATTGGTTTAGCTATCTTAACTTTCAGTGCTTGCTCCCTTTGTGTCTGCAAGATAATTTCAAAACTAGCTGTCATGCCACCAAGTTTTCAGAACAAAGGCTTCCAAAATGAAATACAAAAAATGGGGAGGGAAAAAAAAAGACGTGAGCAAGACATTCCAGACAAATACCCGAGCAGGGTTCAAGCAGCAAGAAACACAATATTCATAAGTGTTGCAGCATTGCGAAATGAGGTTGCAACCACTGCAAACAAAATAAAGAATGCCATCAACTGATCTGATAATTGTAGTTGAAGTAAATGTTCTAGGGAAACTCACTGACAAGAGAATTGCTCTCCTTTCTGTGGGCAACAACGAGTGAACAAGTCTAATGACAAAGCACTACATACATATCCTAGAGCATAACATAAAAGAATGGTTACAAAAAAGAAAATGATAATAGAAGTAGAGGTGTGATTGTATATTCTTTAATGGATAAATGAAAACTGGGCTGTCATGTGATTTAAATAGAATGCATTTGCATCTTATCCTAGAGCATAACATGAATGAACAGTAACAAAAAAAAAAACATGATAATAGAAACAGGAGAAGTATAGTAAACTGAGAATTTAGGTAGTTAGGGTATGGGTCAATCTAGATTTAAACTATTTGAATAGGTTTATCCTTTAATATGAATTTTGTATTTCATATCATCTCAAGTCTTGTATCTCGTTAACTGCCTATAAATGAAGCGTTTCAGCTTCATTCAAGAGCAACGGTTTCTGAGTCTATTCTATCTACATGGTATCAGAGTCTGGGAAACCCTAGAACATAGTTATTGACGGCACATGGTGCACAATGACGACAACGGCCCCAGGCACAAAAACGCATTGCATAGCACAAGGCACGTGGCAATATTGATTAACAGCAACAAAGAACTTATAATCATAACAACAATACCAAATAATAACATTGATAACACAAAGAACATAAATATAAAAGATCGTGTCAATAATCCATACTTCGTATATCAAATAAAAAATAAACTCAACAATGTAACACATAAAGTACTAACGCAAACATGTTGGGTGCAAACCCAATCCCACAACAGTTTTCATAAAGAGTGGTGGCTAACATATAAGTTTGGATGGGTTACTCCTATCACCAATTGGTTTTAGGATGAACCCTAGAAGAGATTATGTGTTGGGCCTAGAAAGACCGGGCTAACGAGAAATGGGCCTAATAGGGCCGTTAGAATTGCTTGGTCAATTCTAAGTCCGAGAATAAAATAAAATAGGCACAAAGTTCCGGTCCGAGAAGAACCACATGGTCGAGAAGAGGGAAAGTTGCACTTCCATGGTGTCAAGAAGGAAAGAGGTCAAAAGACAAGCACGCATGGAGTTTTTGGGCACGTTGTTGAGGAGGCTGGTACTCGTTGGATCAACGGGTTGGGTATAGGTTTTATTAAAAAAAGGGTAAAAGTTGGCGCAAACCATGGCGCCATGGCGTGCCATTTATAACTATGCCCTAGAAGGGTCTCTCCCATCTCTCACTTCTAGCTCTCTATTCTGTTCTTTCCATAAAGTCTAAGTCAAGGCCAAGCGCAGCGACCCCATATTTGTCTTGATTTGTTGTGCTTCTAATAGAGACCTAGACATCTTATCACAGCCTGGAAAACAATATTTTAGCTGAGGGATACTGAAAAATCGAAATATTATCTCATCTCTGGTTTGCCCCTTAACCTGGCCCTCAGGTTGGTCGTTAGATGGCTGCCACGTGTCTAATTTTTTTTTATGGTCATTTAACCAGACATGGGGTTTGAAAATGAAATCGGGCAAACTGGCAAAGAATATTGGCGATCGAATCCCTCGGCGACAACGAACCCCTCAGTGACGGCTGCCAGAGCAATTCGAGGACCGCATTAGCCAGTATACGTGGGATCTAGAGAGACCAAAACTCCTTGGATGACATCATCGGTGATCTGGTTTAGATTTTCCACTAACAATGACGAAAGATGACAAGAGGTTTATGCGATTTCTATTTTTCTGTCTATGGGTTTCTTTATAAATTTTCGGAGTTACTGAGAGAGATTAATATCATCTCAGGTTCGTATTTGTGTTTGTGGGTTTCTAGCCGTTCGTATTTGTGCCTGTGGGTTTCATTAAAAAATATGGGATTTTTTTTATTTTGTATCTCAGTAAATGGAACATTGTGAATGTAACGATTTGGTTGTTTTCTAGTGGGATATTTATATTTCTAATGGGAATCCCCATTGGGATTTCCCGGTGGGGATTCCCACTGCAAATTATCAATTGAATCAAAAGAGGTGTTTTAATTTCAGTTGATTGAAAATGGAAATGTCATCTGGTAATTTCCAATTAATTTGAAGAACTGACTTGCTAGAATTTCCAATTGATTCAAATTGGATATGTCATCTAACAATTTCCGGTTGTAATTTCCAATTGAATTGCCTTAGGAAATTGCTACCTGAAATTTCCACTAGGAATTGCTAGCTGAAATTTCCACCGGGAGTTTCCAATTTCCACTTCTATGCACTATGTTATCATTCAAAACGAATATGCTAATTTTTTATGGATATTGTTTTTTAAAAGGATGTCATTTTGATTGTTTAAAGTGTTTCTTGATAACACAGTGTCATTTGATGATTGTAAAAAAATTGATGGCTCTGTTTTATTTTTGCTACAAAGGTACAACGTCAATTTAAAAATGTACAACGTAATAGGAAGGATAAGTTAACAGGTGCATAAGGCCAAATAGTTCAACACTATTGAGGAGGTTTTCATGTGTTGGTCATCTATTATCACAGGGAGTGTTACGAAGAACAATTATTGAAACTGTTGAAGGTAGTGAAGAGCAATATTTCTCTGATGTTACATTTTTTCTTTGTCTTTTTACATGCGCGACATTATTTTTCCCCACATATGGTTCCTATGTGGGTTGGAATTTCATAACATATTTTGAAGACGTCTCAAAAGTGAAGAGCTATTCTTGGAATGTGGGTATCCATGACCAGTTGGTTACCTCGGTGAAAAAAAATACACTACTTTAAAAGTTATAGGTTGTGTTGTCGGTTTATTCGTGTAGAATGGAGAAACCCACTTCCCTTCAAGGTGAGGTGGGGCTCTTCTTTTATAGAATGAAAAAGCGGAATGTACAAGGGAGTATTCCGATGTGGGACTCGGAAATACCCAGAATAATACAAAAGAGGGTTTAACACTCCCCCTCAAGCTGGACAGACCCAGCTTGGACAACGAGTCCCACAAAAAAGAATAAGAAGACACCACACAAGACCCATAACTACTCCCCCTCAAGCTGGGTGTCAGATGTGGCGGATCCCCAGCTTGGAACTAAGCGAGGCAAGGCGAGCACCAGGGAGGCCTTTGGTGAAGATGTCAGCAAGCTGGTCTGCCGTCGGAATGTGGCTAAAGCTGACATGGTTGTGCTCCAGGTGGTGGCGAAGAAAGTGACAGTCCACCTCAATATGTTTCGTGCGTTCATGGAAGACGGGATTCGAAGCAATTTTAGTGGCTGCCTGATTGTCACACCATATGTGAGCAGAAGTCTGCTGAGGAAAGCCAAGCTCCTGGAGGAGTTGTCGAAGCCAAAGGATCTCGGTAGTAACGGTGGCCATGGCACGGTACTCAGACTCGGCACTGGATCGAGAGACGACCGTCTGTTTCTTGCTGCGCCAAGAAATGAGGTTGCCTGCGAAGAAAATGGCGAACCCAGAGGTAGATTTCCGAGTGGCAAGGCAGCCAGCGTAATCAGCATCGCAAAAGGCCTCAATATGCTGATGAGGATGCTGGGAGTAGTGAAGACCACGGGCAGGATCCCGTTTGATGTACTTGGCGATGCGGATGACAGCATCCCACTGAGATGTGGTGGGATGCTCCATAAATTGACTCACTTTGGCTACCGCACAGGAAATGTCGGGTCGAGTCATGGTGAGATAATTGAGTTTGCCCACCAATCGACGGTACCGCTCGGGATGGGGGTATGGAGCCGAGGAGGCATAAAGAGACCGTTCGCCAGGCTCCAGAGGAGTATCGACCGCAGTGGCCTGAGTCAGCCCAGCATCCTGCAATATATCCAAAGCATACTTCCGTTGGCAGAGGGAGATGGTGGCAGAGGAGTAGGAAACCTCGATGTCGAGGAAGTATGTGAGAGGACCAAGATCCTTAGTGTGGAAGTGCTGGTGAAGATGAGCCTTGAGATGGGTGATACCCACAGAGTCGCTGCCGGTGATGACGATATCATCCACATAGACGACCAATAAGATGCAGCCATGTGGAGTCGTCCTGTAGAAGACAGTGTGGTCTTTCATACTGCGGGAAAGCCCAAAGTCGCTGATGACCGTGCTAAAGCGGCCAAACCAAGCACGGGGAGACTGCTTGAGGCCGTAAAGAGAGCGGCGGAGACGGCTGACACGAGATTCAGCGCCGGCGGCACAAAATCCGGGGGGCTGCTGGAGATAGATTTCTTCCTCAAGGAAGCCATGGAGGAATGCATTCTTGACATCCAATTGATGAAGAGGTCACCGATGATGGGCGGCGAGAGAGATGAATAGCCGGACAGAGGCCATCTTGGCAACCGGGGAGAAGGTATCAAAGTAATCAACTCCGTATGTCTGAGCAAAGCTTTTGGCCACAAGGCGGGCTTCGAGGCGATGGAGAGTACCATCGGGATTCAGCCTGACCGTGTAAATCCATTTGCTGCCCACTGCCTGTTTGCCTGCTGGAAGGGAGACAAGATCCCAAGTATGGTTTTCCTCCAAAGCCTGCAATTCATCCCGCATGGCTGCGAGCCACCCGGGGTGAGATTTGGCCTCACCAACTGTGCGAGGTAGAGAAACCGTCTCCAGAGCGGACAAACCCCTATAAGAAGATGCAAATAGAGGAGTACTCTGGCAGGAGCGAGTACCTTTCCGTAGGGCGATGGGCAAGTCCGCGGGTGGCGGAGCAGGAGCAGCGGACGAAGCAGGAGCATCAGTGTCACTGGCCGGAACGGGGAAGACAGTCGAAGGGCGGCGGGAGTAGACCTGACCAAAATGGGTGTCAACAGCGGTTGACGCCGGTGGAGGATGGAGGAGGAGAGGAGAACAATCATCGAGGACAGGGTCAGGAGGAGGAGAGGTAGGAGGAGGCAAATCCGGAAGAGGCTGGATGATGAGGGGAAGACAATTATCAATGGCAGAGTCAGGAGGAGGAGAGGGAAAGGAGAATGGAGAACTTTCCACAAAGGAGACATCGGCGGAGATGACATACCGGCGAAGGTCCGGGGAGAAGCAGCGGTATCCGCGCTGAGTGCGGGAATAACCGAGGAATATGCAGCGGAGAGATTTGGGAGAGAGTTTGGTGCGGCCAGGGCGAGTGTCACGAACATAACACAAGCAGCCAAACACTCGAAGAGGGAGGGAATGAAGAGGGAGAGTGGGGAAAAGAGCCCGAAAGGGAGTCTCCCCCTTAAGGATAGAAGAAGGAAGGCGATTGAGGAGGTAGGTAGCAGTGAGAATGGCATCGCCCCAAAAGAGCAGAGGCACCTGTCGGTGGAAGATGAGGGCACGGGCAGTCTCTAGAATATGTCTGTGTTTCCGTTCGGCCACGCCGTTCTGCTGGGGTGTATCAGGACAGGAGGTCTGATGAAGGATGTCATTCTCCCGGAGAAACTGCCGAAAAGAAGTGGAGAGATACTCGCGCCCATTATCCGAGCGGAGACATTTGACCGAGATAGAAAAACGATTCTTAATTTCATGAAAAAAGGTTTGGAAGGTGGAAAACACTTCGGAGCGTTCCCGAAGAAGGTAAAGCCACGTCATTCGCGAATAGTCATCAATGAAGGAGATATAGTATTTATAGCCCAAGTGACTCGGAACGGTACACGGGCCCCAAACATCGGAATGAACCAGATCAAAGGGGTGGGAAGCCCGTGTATCCGTGCGAGGAATGTAGGAAGAGCGATGATGTTTTGCAAAAGAGCATGACTCACAATGAAAAGTAGGAGTCCTACGGAAGTCCGGAAACATCTGATGAATGGTGGATGCAGGCGGGTGCCCTAATCGGGAATGGAGATCAAGTGCCCGAGAAGAGGTAGATGTGCAAGCAATGGGCGTGGGCCCCTCGAACATGTAGACCCCGTCTCGAAGCCGACCTCGACCAAGTTCCCGGTTCGTAGCCTGCTCCTGAAACACAACACCAGAGGAGGTAAATATGGCCGCACAGTTATAATCCTTAGTTAGTTTACTGATGGAAAACAGATTAAAGGGATTGCGGGGCACATGTGCCACAGAGGGTAGATGTATCGAAGGAGTCAGGGAGCATGCGCCGAAGCCCGCTATGGGGATAGTGGACCCATCAGCGACGGTGATGGCTGAAGAACCGGCATAAGGGCAATAAGACGTCAACATACCAGCATCACCGGTGAGGTGGTCGGAGGCACCTGAGTCCAGCAGCCATGCAGGGGAGCAATGGCTGACCAAGGCAGTGGGGCAAACAGTACGGGCCAGAGAAGCCGAGGAGGGAGCGGGGCGGACAGAGGTCGATGGATCATGAGGCCGCCTGAGGTCGGCCATAGACAGGGCCAGAGACGGGAAAAGAGAGGCGACAGTCGAGGACACGTCCCGGACCGCGGGCTGTGCCTGCCGCATGTGCTGAGATGGTCGGCCATGCAGGACCCAACATCGGGCGATCAGGTGGCCAAACGTGCCACAATGGTGACAGAAGGGACGTGGACGACGTGAAGCACGACCACGTCCCGAGAAGTCCGCCATGGAAGCGGCGGGAGCTGAGGCAGCGGGCCGGCGGGATGATCGGGCGCAGGACGTGCGCGTGCTGTAAGGGCTGCCGGAACGAGGGCGCTCGGCGAGGATGAGGGCGTGCCGCCGGGAGAAGGGCGCTCTGCCGGGAGGGTCCGTTGGGACAGAGGCCGAGGGCGAAGCAGGGCGAGTCGGAGACGCCGGGGAGCCGGGAGCGCGCGGGAGCAGCGGGAGGCGCCGGGGGAATGGAGGGTCGGCGCGATGGAGGGCTGCGCGATGGAGGGTTGCGCGACCGGGAGCCGGCAGGGAAGAGGCAGGACACGAGGCGGAGGGCCGCCTGGGAGCCGCGGCGACGGGATGAGCGCGCAGGAGGAGCGGGCCGCGGGAGGCGCAGAGGAGCAGCGGGAGGAGCCGGGAGCCGCGTCGTGCCGGGGAGCCGCGCAGGGGGGAGGAGGAGTGCGCCGGGAGAGGGCGCGGGCGCCGGGCGAAGGCCTGCTGGGACGAGGGCGCACCGCGGGAGGACGGCGGATGCCGGGAGGAGAGGTGCGCCGGGAGCCGGGAGCCGCGAGAGGCCGCGGGAGCAGAGGGAGGTGCGGGAGGCGCGGGAGGCGCTGGGAGGCCGCGCAGGGCAGAGCGGCTGAGGCCGTTCCGGCGGGGCGAGCGGGTGATGGCGTCGGGAGCAGCGGGAGGCCGCCGGGAGCAGCGGGAGGCCGCCGGCGGGGCGCGCGGGTGAAGGCGGCGGGAGCCGCGGGAAACCGCGGGGAGGGAGCGCCGTCGGGGAGCCGCGGGGCGCGCGGGTGATGCCGCCGGAAGGGAGCGCGCAGGGCAGCCGGGAAGATGGAGCGCGCAGGGCAGCCGGGAGGATGGAGGGCGGTGCGACGGGAGGGCCGGGAGCCGCGGGCGTCGGGAGGTGGAGGCGTAGCGGGAGGGACGACCGCCGGGAGGGTGCAGGCCGGAGAGGAGAGGAGCGCCAGGAGGAGAGTTGCGCCGGGAGGGAGGGCCTGCCGGGAAAGGCTAGGGCAGGAGGGAGAGAGGCGGGGCCGGGAGAACGCCGGGAAGCCGCAAGGGAGGGAGGGTTCGGGATAAAAATCCCTCTGATACCATGTAGAATGGAGAAACCCACTTCCCTTCAAGGTGAGGTGGGGCTCTTCTTTTATAGAATGAAAAAGCGGAATGTACAAGGGAGTATTCCGATGTGGGACTCGGAAATACCCAGAATAATACAAAAGAGGGTTTAACAATTCGTATGGTTTTAAACTTTAACTGTGTTTTTTTTTTTTTTTTGCTAAGTTGGTTGAGTTATTCCTAACAATATTCACTGTTATAGTATTGGTATGCGGAGAAATTTGGGTATGTGTCACCAAAAAGATAGGGTACTCCATTATTTGTTAGGTGGAGTTGGCAAGATGTCGATGTTGCTCTACAAGAAACTACTAAGGTACTGTTACTAGAACATGTTTTCTGAACAGTCCTTTATTTTCAAATTAATGTCTAACACTTAAACGTGTGAAATTATGTTTGCACTATTCCATGTAGCACGCCAAGACATAGCTACAGGTTGTAATCAAGTCCTTCTGAGGTTAAACAACCTATTTAGTTGGTTGTCGATGAAAAACAACCTCCATCTACTATCAAAGGACGGGTGAAAGTACTTTCAAATGAGGAGACTATGGGCTGCTATATAGAGAATGTGAAACTTTATAGAAAGGTAAAGAGACTAGAAGCCCAACTAAAATTGAAGAATAGACAAATTGCGCTTTTGAGAGAAAGACTAAAGATCAAGGATAAGGAAGAGATGAAAGTAGTTTCTGGTGAGGAGAAAGGCGATGTTGAGGATGTTGGGATTCAACAAATTCTAAAAAAAAAAACTTCAACCGCTACTATCGAGGGTAGCACACAGAAAATTCAAGGAGATGACACAGTTGTGAGATAAACTAGTAATACAGAGGTAAGCCAATGAGAGGAAGATGTAATTGAAGAATTAAATACGCAAGAAGCAAAAGGTCCTGCGGAGACCAGTGCAGACGCTTCAGCCTCGAAGAAACAAACGTCATTTATTAGGGGTGTGAACAGTAGGGCGAGGAGAAGCGTCAATCTCCATATACATATTTGAAGGTGACTGTGAAGAAGAGACCTGCACTGCCCCAAAAGTTGTCTGAGTTACTACCCAGGTGGGTGAAGCAGCAGACCATAGTAACGAAACATGATACGAGGCTACTGCAAATGTTGTTTAATGATGACGAAGAGAGGTAATGTTACTGCATTTATGCAATTAGAATTTCTTATATATTTTACTCTACTGAAAATACAAATGAGATCCATGACAACAACACGGTAGTTTGGGAATCTACTGAGAAATCATATCAGATCAATTTGATGAACATTATTGATTTGTTAAACAAGATGTGCACACCCAGTACAGTATGTGTCATACCCTCAGTTTACTTAACCAGTGTTGATGTTTTATCTTTTATTAAGTTCTGTTTTTTGGAAATAGGTCATAGATGCATACGCAGTCATAATTGAACAAAGATGTTGGCTACACAGTGAAGATGCTTGCATAAGTTGGAATGAAGAAGAAAACTTGGTTAATGATCGATGCGCCTATTACACGAAGGTTGTTGATTGACATGTAGATATCATGAAAAAAATATCAGTGGCATCTGCTGCGGTGAAAGAGAGTTAAGAGTTGGCATTGACTACAATGGGCACAAGGAAATCAAACCACTGTGACGCATCAAGATAAATCTAGAGCTTTCTGGACCGTGATCGTACTACGATTCACTGTTTTATTCCACCCTTACACTGCTGTTTTAAACTAGTTTTGTAATGAATATTCCAAATATAATAATAAATTTCACTTTATGTTTGAATCACTTATTTAATGTTAATCAACATTATAATGGGCAATGTTACTTGTTTTTATTATTTCAATGTAGATGGAGGTGATTTGGAGGGCCCTTGATGAAGTGGAAGAAAAATGGGTCAAAATTGCATGGATCCATGGACATCTGTCCACTATTTTGAATAGTACGCAAAATCCGTGCATTCAAATGGGCTGAAATTTTGTGGGCCTGTCCAAAATATAATAGGCTACATTTCATATTAAGGAACTCAATCATGATTCGCCCTCTATGGGGCCCATCCGAAATGATCTGTCCAAGCCACCGAATTTGGACCAAGTCAAATGCGGTGTTCTGTATTTTATCAATATCTTGAGCTGTAGTTGTCCAAACGGTGCCAAACTGTCAGTGGAGACAGTCAAGAGGTAGGGCTACAACTTTTCTATTTTCTCCAAAGCGAGATAAGACTTTCTGAAGGCCGAAACGCGTGGTACAAGTGGATTAAAGAAATCTGTGTGCCTAAAACCACCTTCCAATTTTCCTTTAAAATGGCACCTTGGGCTCCCCATTTGCAAGTTCGGTCAAGGAGTGAAGTGCTGTCAATTTGGAGTCCTAGAGGAGTCTCCTAATCACCTTGGAGGTTCTGGAGGCCTCTATCCTCATAGGGGAATCAAGGATGAAGGAGTTCCAACCGAGCTTCCTCCTCCTCCCGATGTCGAGCTAAAAGTTGGGTATTCGTTGTGAGGGAGCTACACACATGTCAAGGGAGTTCTGATGCATACACTAGCTACTGGTTTGGAGTAATTTGGGTGTTTAAACATCTCATTCCATGTATCTTATTTTATTTCAGATTTGAATGCTTGATTTGATGCATGTGAGTGTTATGCTCTTAATTTCTAACCAATCGGTGTGAGGTTTTGAGTGCGTGACTTGTGTTGTTCCGATTTGACATCACAAGAATCCTTTTCATACCCACCTTATTGAGATTTCAATATGCTTTGGAAGCTCTTATTCCATGCATAAGTACTGGACCTTGACAATACGATTGTTACGTCAAGGTTAGGTCTTTAAAGCATTGAAATAAAAGCTTAGGAATTAATCGGGATTCCAATTAACTCCAACCAAAGAATTACTCTAAACCTAAGATGAATCTCTATGAACAATGAACTTGATATGTGTGTAGTGAAATCACATCGACCCTTTTATCTCATATTTTTCAAAATCCACTAGGTCACTCAATTTTTAAGCTATTTCAACTAAGTCATTGTTTTAAACTCTTTTCAAAACCACCCCCTCTCTTAGTCATTTTTATTAAAAATACACACTCTAAACCTACCAACGCTCCTTGAGAGACGACCTAGGGTTTACCCTAGACTATAAATCAACCTTGAAAACATAATCAATTTGACGTGTCACGACAATGCGGGCAAACCGAATCTCGATTGATGAGGCAAATCAACAGAGTCGTTGCACGCTTGAATTGTTAGGCATGGAATCGAGTAACCGATAATGATGGAATCACAAAGTCGGTGGTTGGGTTGGTTTGGACGTGTTGGTTGAGTGACATTTATGTGTTGGGAGACTGACATCTAAAGAATGCTTAGGCAGCAGGTCAAAGAATTAATGATGCAGCATCATTAAAGTGATAAATTTAAGAATAGACGAACAACAATGGAAGCTCGTCGAAGCTCACAGGGGTTTGTTTGAGCAACAACTCCTAGATTTGAAGCATGACAAGCAAGATCAATGGGATTTTGGTAGACATGCAAAGCATGGAAAATGAATTACGACCAGTGAAAAATACAAGAGATAGATACAACAAGCGGAGGTCATGTCTGGTGTAGGACACCATAAAAAATTACGACCAGACACGCAAAGCATGGAAAATGAATTACGACCAGTGAAAAATACAAGAGATAGATACAACAAGTGGAGGTCATGTCTGGTGTAGGTCACCAGACACGCAAAGCATGGAAAATGAATTACGACCAGTGAAAAATACAAGAGACAGATACAACAAGCGGAGGTCATGTCTGGTGTAGGACACCATGAAAAATTGATCCACGGAAGGCTAAAATACAACTAGTAAATACATTGAGGGTGAATCCACGAAAGGTGGGGTGCGGATAGTGGAGTTGTGGTGAGTGAAGGCACAACTACTAAGGGCATACTAGTTGCTATGAAAGGTTGATCCACACCCAGTGTGGATATGGTTTTAATGGAAACGATGACCAGTGAAAAATACAACTAGTGAAGATCTGCAACAAGTTGATTCATGTTGTTGTGGGAGAATTCCCCTTACCTCAATGTGAGGTGAGGATGTTCTTTTATAGATGAGTAAAACTAAATACAGAGAGGGTAAGTCCGATGTGGGACTCAGAAATACCCAATTAAATGAAATGGGGTCCAACACTCCCCCTCAAGCTGGACATGTCCAGATTGGATTGAGTCCCACAAAGAAAAAATAGAAGACGAGACAGACGAACTCATACTCCCCCTCAAGCTGGGCTATGGAGGCTGTGAATACCCAGCCTGGTAGTGAGAGAGGCAAGGCGAGCCCCTGGGAGGCCTTTGGTGAAGAGATCGGCAAGTTGATCTGCCGTCAGTACATGGTCAAAGCTGATATGGTGCTGCTCCAGATGGTGACGGAGGAAGTGGCAGTCCACCTCGATATGCTTCGTCCATTCATGGAAGACGGGATTCGAGCCAATCTTCGTGGCGGCCTGATTATCACACCAGATATGAGCAGGAGCGTGTGCCGGGAAGCCGAGCTCATGTAGGAGATGACGAAGCCAGAGGATCTCAGTGGTGACGGTGGCCATGGCGCGGTATTCAGCCTTGGCGCTCGATCTGGAGACGACAGTCTGCTTCTTGTTGCGCCAAGAGATGAGGTTACCGGCGAAGAACACGGCGAACCCCGAAGTAGACTTGCGGGTTGCGAGGCAACCTGCATAGTCGGCATCACAGAAGGCCTCAACATCCAAGTGAGCATGACGTGAATACTGAAGGCCGCGTGCAGGGTCTCGCTTGATGTATTTGGCAATGCGAAGGACAGCATCCCACTGAGATTGGGTTGGATGCTCCATGAACTGGCTGACTTTGCCAACGGCGCAGGCAATGTCGGGTCGCGTCATGGTGAGGTAGTTCAGTTTACCCACCAGACGTCGATAGCGCTCGGGATAAGGAAATGGTTCCGAGTCGGAATGGAGAGAACGTTCGCCAGGCTCAAGTGGGGTGTCCACAGCAGTGGCGGTGCTCAGACCGGCATCCTGCAAGATATTAAGAGCATACCTACGTTGGCAGAGAGAGATCGAGTCCTCAGAACGGGAGACCTCGATGCCAAGGAAGTAAGTCAGGGGACCAAGATCTTTGGTAGGAAAGTTTTGGTGAAGGTGCGCCTTGAGGCTGGCGATCCCTCTGGAGCGCTTCCTGTGATGATGATATCATCAACATATACCACGAGCAAGATACAGTCGTGCGGTGTCGTACGGAAGAAGACAGTGTGGTCCTTCAAACTGCAGGAGAGGCCAAAGGTCGTGACGATAGTGCTGAAGCGGTCAAACCAAGCTCGAGGAGACTGCTTGAGGCCATAGAGGGACCGACGGAGGCGGCATACATGGGAGTCGGCACCGGAGGCAGAAAAACCAGGGGGCTGCTTCAGGTAGACTTCTTCCTCAAGAACGCCATGGAGAAAGACATTCTTGACATCCAGCTGATGAAGTGGCCAGTGACGATGAGTTGCCAGAGAGATGAACAGGCAGACAGAGGTCATCTTGGCGACCGGAGAGTAGGTCTCAAAGTAGTCGATGCCATATGTCTGAGCAAACCCCTTCGCCACCAGTCGGGCTTCGAGGCGGCAAAGAGAGTCGTCGAGATTGAGACGGATCGTATAAATCCATTTGCTGTCCACTGCCTGTTTGCCTGCTGGAAGGGGGACAAGATTCCAAGTATGGTTTTCCTCCAGAGCCTGCAATTCATCCCGCATTACTGTTAGCCACCCGGGGTGAGATTTGGCTTCACCAACCGTGCGAGGTATAGAAACTGTCTCCAGAGCGGACAGACCCCTGTATGAAGATACAAATAGAGGAGTACTCTGGCATGAGCGAGTACCTTTCCGTAGGGCAATGGGCAAGTCCTCGGGTGGCGGAGCAGGAGCAGCGGACGAAGCGGGAGCATCAGTGTCACTGGCCGGAACGGGGGATACAGTCGAAGGACGGCGGGAGTAGACCTGACCAAAATGGGTGTCAACAGGGGTTGACGCCGGTGGAGGATAGATGATGAGAGGAGGACAATCATCGATGACAGGGTCAGGATGAGGAGAGGCAGGAGGAGGCAACTCTGGAAGAGGATTGATGATGAGGGGAAGACAATCATCAATAGCAGAGTCAGGAGGAGAGGGAAAGGAGAATGGAGAACTCTCAACAAAGGAGACATCCGCTGAGATGACATACCGGCGAAGGTCCGGGGAGAAGCAGCGGTATCCGCGCTGAGTGCGGGAATAACCAAGGAAGATGCAGCGGAGGGATTTGGGAGAGAGTTTAGTGCGGCCAGGGCGAGTGTCACGAACATAACACAAGCAGCCAAACACTCGAAGAGGGAGGGAATGAAGAGGGAGAGTGGGGAAAAGAGCCCGAAAGGGAGTCTCCCCCTAAAGGATAGAAGAAGGAAGGCGATTGATGAGCTAGGTAGCAATGAGAATGGCATCTCCCCAAAAGAGCAGAGGCACCTGTCAGTGGAAGATGAGGGCACGAGCAATCTCCAGAATATGTCGGTGTTTCCGCTCGGCCGCGCCGTTCTGCTGGGGTGTATCAGGACAGGAGGTCTGATGAAGGATGTCATTCGTCTGGAGAAACTGCCGAAAGGAAGTGGAGAGATACTCGCGCCCATTATCCGAGCGGAGACATTTGATAGAGATAGAAAAACGGTTCTTAATTTCATTGAAAAAGGTTTGGAAGGTGGAAAACACTTCGGAGCGTTCTCGAAGAAGGTAAAGGCACGTCATTCGCGAATAGTCATCAATGAAAGATATATAGTATTTATATCCCAAGTGACTCGGAATGGTACACAGGCCCAAACATCTGAATGAACCAGATCAAAGGGGTGGGAGGCCCGTGTATCCATGCGAGGAATTTAGGAAGAGCGATGATGTTTCGCAAAAGAACAGGACTCACAATGAAAAGTAGAAGTCCGACTGAAGTCTGGAAACATTTGATGAATGGTGGATGCAGGCGGGTGTCCTAATCGGGAATGAAGATCTAGTGCCCGAGAAGAGGTAGACGTGCAAGCAATGGGTGCTGGTCCCTCGAACATGTAGACCCCGTCTCGAAGCCGGTCTCGACCAAGTTCCCAGTTCGTAGTCTGCTCCTGAAACACAGCACCAGAAGAGGTAAATATGGTCGCACAGTTATAATCCTTAGTCAGTTTACTGATGGAAAGCAGATTAAAGGGACTGCGGGGCACATGTGCCACAGAGGGTAGGTGTATCGATGGAGTCAGGGAGCAGGCGCCGAAACCCGCTATGGGGATAGTGGAACCATTAGCGACGGTGATGGCCGAAGAATCGGCATATGTGCAGTAAGACGTCAGCATACCAGCATCACCGGTGAGGTGGTCGGAGGCACCTGAGTCCAGCAGCCATGCAGGGGAGCAATGGCTGACAAAGGCAGTGGGGCGAACAGTACGGGCCAGAGAAGCCGAGGAGGGACCGGGGCGGACAGAGGCCGGAGGATCATGAGGCCGCCTGAGGTCGTCCATAGAAAGGGCCAGAGACGGGAAAAGAGAGGCGACAGTCGAGGACACGTCCTGGACCGCGGGCTGTCCCTGCTGCGGGTGCCGAGATGGTCGTCCATGCAGGACCCAACATCGGACGATCAGGTGGCCAAACTTGCCACAATGTTGACAGAAGGGACGTGGACGACTTAAAGCACGGCCACGTCCCGAGGAGTCTGCCATGGACGCGTCGGGTAGCGGATGCAGCGGGCCGGCGGGATGATCGTGCGCAGGACATTCGCGTGCTGGAAGGGCCGTCGGAACGAGGGCGCGCTGCCGGGACAAGGGCGCGCTGCCGAGACGAGGGCGCGCTGCCGGGAGGGTCCGCCGGGACGAGGTCGAGGGTCCGCCGGGACGAGGCCGAGGGCGCCAAGACGAGGGCGCCGCGGGATGAGGAAGCCGCTGGGTGAGGGGAGCCGCGCCTGCTGGGGTGAAGGCGGCGGAAGGGGAGCCGCTGGGCGAGAGCAGCGCGAGCGCGCGGGAGGCGCGGGAGCAGCGGGAGGCGCGGGAGCAGCGGGAGGCGCGGGAGGCGCGGGACGAGGGCGCTGAGACGGGAGCGCGCTGGGGTGGAACCCTAGCGCGAGCGGGACGTCGGGGAGCCGGGACGCCGGGGAGCCGCGCCAGGAAGGAGGGCCGCCGGGGAGGGCATCGCGCCAGGAAGGAGGGCCGCCGGGGAGGGCGACGCGCAGGAAGGAGGGCCGCCGGGTGGAACCCTAGCCGGGAAGGAGGGGAGAGGCGGGGCCGGACAGAACCGGGAATCCGCAGGGAGGGAGGGTCGGGACTAATTTCCCTCTGATACCATGTTGTGGGAGAATTTTCCTTACCTCAATGTGAGGTGAGGATGTTCTTTTATAGATGAGTAAAACTAAATACAGAGAGGGTAAGTCCGATATGGGACTCAAAAATACCCAATTAAATGAAATGGGGTCCAACACATGTCTTTCTAGAAAACTTGCTAAAAAACACAAAAATAAAATCAAAATATTATTTGACCAAAATTAAATGCTAAAAAATAATTAAAATAGAACTAAATTACTTAAAATGCTAAGTAAAAAATAAAATAAATGACTAAATCATAATTATTATCACTCATTCTAGATTTGTTACGAGACAAACAGGCTTAATTGTGAAAAAATCTATCAAATAAACTCTCCATAAAAGAAACGCCTTATTGGTATGGATAGTAAAATCAAGCCATTGAATTTTCCATACATAAAAGTATTACATCCCCTCCCCCTTTGAAGTACAATGTTTTCGTTACAGGCTCGCATCTACAAACTTAGACAATGTCATCACATTTGCGGTAGGATATAGGCTTTGATATCATTTTATAGCATCTTGACTAGCCTCTCACATCCAAAAATACTTCCAACCAATTTTGGAGTCACTGACTCCCGACAAAACTTCTCATGTAGCCCCAAATACATTCTATAAACTCTAACCGCTTCTCTAGCAAATCGCTTTTCAAACCTCAAGGGCAACACATGTCATTCTGGCATGTTTTGTCACACTTTCTGTGAAAACTTTCCATGAAATCATTCATTTCAAAATTGTTTCGAGACAAACATGTTTAACTAGAGTATTTTATTAGATAAGCTTCTAAGAAGAAATATACACCTTAAAGGCATTCAAGTAAAAACATTAAATCATTCAAGTTTTCCATCTATGGGGTATTGTAAATATGAAAATAATTTAAATTATCTAGCTAATATATTTAGTTATTTTAAAGAATTTTTATATATGCAATAAAACTAATAAAACCACATCCAATAATATGGTATCTCAAACAAAACTCATAAATACCATAATAAGGCGCTTAAAAATCCATTCATGTGAAACCCAAAATGTGAGTGGGATAATCCCTGTATCTTCTTAATTCAATGAAGGATTGTAAATTCCAAATGTGGGATTATAATCTCAATAAATTCCTTCACGTTCAACATTTTTCAAGTCAAAAATGGTAGTAATATATGTTTGTTAACATGGAACACATAATTTCAATCGAACACATGCATTACTTGGCTAAACACCATGAGGAAGTCAAAAGGTTTTCATATGAAAAAATTGCAATAGCCGAACAAGCTCCCAAAAATTAAATCAATTGCAAAACTAGTGAACTTCTAGAATAAGAGCATATTCTCAAGAGACTTAATCAATCATCAATCAATGTTTGTATTATAAGGCAACCAACCAATGGGTCACGTCACAACAGGCCAAGTAACTTTTATTGTTTTGTCTATGAATATTCAAATTTGATTGTGAAACACAAAACAAACAAATTATACCACATAGTTCCAATTGTATGGTATGCCCCAATATAAATAGTAACCAATATTTCAACATATAAAGATAGACACAAATGTTCCTTAAAAAAATAGCATCACTCCTTGCAAGGAAACATTTTCAACATCAACCAATGGGAAGACCCCATCATGTAGCATAAACATTAACAAATAATGAAGCAAAGAAAATAAGAAAGAAAAACATACCATAATCATCTGATGACAAATGTCTTCCTTGAACAGTAATCCTGCAAATTTGTTTCTCCCGAAGACTGATATCCTTCCTATAATTCATAGGAAAAACAAGTTGGGATCTGAAGGAGGAATTAGGCAACAAAATTTAATGCAATTTCAAGAAGAAAGCCACACGGATTAATAAATAAATTGCATCTAAATGAATGTATAAAATGGAAATTTCAGTTACAAATCACCCAAAGAATTTAACTTCACAACATGTGCCATAAGAAACCAAACCGAGTAATAAATTTACACAATTACCTACAAAATGGTAAATGATAAAGGATGCAAGAAAACAAAATTATTCAATAAAATGTGCTAATGTGCACAGTCATTTTATTTTATTCTGGTATATCACATCCCCTGATAATTACACCATATTTTATCCACTTAATCTTAAATGCATGCAGCACAGACAAAACATATACTTCAATAAATTACATTAGATATTGTTGGCTTAGTCCACCAATTCCTTATTTTAATGATCCCAAATCATATTTTCTAATGAATTATGTGTTATGTGATAGTAAAGTGTTTATGAAAAAAATGTGAAAAGTGGCTTAAGTGTCGAAACTACCGCACGTTATGTGGATCAACCGCATGAAGACATGGATCTACCACGAGAAGGATTCCAATCGATTGTGCCAGACAAACGAAATTTTTCAAAGTATTGAAGCGACCGCAAGAAGGAAGTCAAGCGACCATACATTGACCGCACAATGAATTTGCAACCGCATGAAGGAAATCAAGCGACCGCACACTAAAGGATGAAACGACCACGAGACTAAATCCAATCGACCGCAAGACCAGCTTGAGCTACACCAAGCTTACTTAAGGGTGAAGCTACCACAAGATGACTCTGCATCGACCGTGAGTGACAAAGCTACCGTGGCTAAAGTTCAAATTCTCAACAGCTAGTTTTGGCATTTAATGTCACCTGTCAGAGCAGTTGAGATCTTTCAGTCCGAAAATGATCATTTCTCAACGGGTACTTTGTGGAAAAATCTCTTCAAATACAAAGAAGTCTCCCTCGTGCAAGGTGGTGTGGTGTCAATGCTTTACTCTAGAATTCTCATTCACCTGCGATACTTTGTTTTCTAGGAGAAATTGCAAAAACTCAAAAGAAAGAAAAACCGACTGTATCATTCATTCCAGAGTCTATCGAATAATCAGATGAGGAGAACCCTGCTGATCAATCAAAATTCGATCAGAGATTGAGAAACATCAAACTTCTCAAGATTTCTTTGCTCTCATTGTTGCTTTACATATTGAGTTGTGCTTGCATTTTCTGAATATTTATTCATCACTTCTCCTACACTGTATTGAGGAGTACTTTGATACTTCTTCGTACCTTTTTTTTACATCTGTTATCTCACATATAACTATGGAAGAGTCTTTGTATAGCTTGGGCTGCCTTATGTGTGGTTGTTTTTGTAAAACTTTGATCCAGGTTACGGATCTATTTATTAGGTTTTAATAAATGTGTTTGGCAGTGGATTACTGTCAAGTGAAGAGGACTAAGCTCCAAAACAGAAATATTTATTAGGTTTTAAATAGAGGGGATCTGATTTTATAATTTTCAAAACAGAAATATTTATTTTGGAAGCTCAATCCACCCTCCTTGAACATTCCTCTCAGACTAAAATTTGGTATCAGAGCACTTAAAATCATTTATTTTCAGGCTCTCTGTTTTTACTATCTTTGTTTTATTTTTATTTTTGACCTTGATCAAGTCTTGAGGGCAAGATCTCTTATTTTTGTTTAACTAATAGTTTGTTATTAAGGATACTAAACCTGAAGATTATACTACCAATCGATCTCCTTATTTTAATAGAACTAATTATGCTCAATGGAAGATCAAAATGAAGATTTATCTAGAGAGTATGAGATTTGATATTTGGGGAACTATAGGAGATAAATATGAAAAACCTAAGACTGCTAGAAAGGAATGGGATGCACCAACTAAAGCGGCTTATGATTGTAACTGTAAAGTTATGAATGTATTATTTTATGATTTAGGTGGATATGGGTTTAATATAATATCTTTTTGTGCTACTGTTTATGAAATTTGGAACACTTTAGTTGTTTCTCATAAAGTAATTTCTAATGTTAAAGAGATGAGATTGACACATACTATGAAGTATGATTCTTTCAAAATGAAACTTGATGAGTCGATTTCTAAAATACATTGCAAATTTAATCAAATCAACAACGCTATGAAGGCGCTTGGACACCCTATGGATGAAAAACAACAAGTTCTAAAATTACTGAAATGCTTACCCGATATGTGGAGAAACATTGTCGTTTCGATTAAAGAATCTTGTGACATTAGCAAACTATTAGTCAAAGAACTGATTGGAAAACTGATGATGTACAAAGAGGAATTAAAAGTTGACAATGAAGATGCTGAACTTAAGAAGAAGATTGTAGCCTTTAAGACATATGAGTTCAGTCAAAAGATTCAAGAAGTTCTATAAAAAGAAGAAATTCTTCAGAAAGTTTAATTACAAAGGAAAGTATGATAGAAGAGAAAACCGGAAGAAAAGGTGGAAAAAGGATGGTTAATCTAGTGACATTACCTGCATGAGTGCAAGAGGAAAATGCATATTAAAGCCGATTGTCCTAAGTTGAAGTATAAGAAGTACAATAATAGAGAGAAGAAACCAATGAAGGAAACCTGGAGTGTATCTGAGGACAGCTCCAGCGAGTCTAATTCAGATAGAAATGGTGCAAGTGAAAAGGCTAATTGGAGTGTATCTCAGGCCAATGCACCTCCAATACAAAATACTACTATTACTTTTGCTTTGTCTGGTGATGATATTTTAGATGAATCTCAAATGTCTAATGAAGAACTACTCGAATACTGCTCTATGTTGGAAGCCACCATGAGTGAACATAAAGATAAATATAAGAATTTGAAAAAACTGCATGTTTTATCTGTCAATACTAAGAATAATCTTCCTGTTGAAAAGGAGAAGAATGTCAACCTATTAAAAGAAAATTCAGATTTGAAATTGGCAAATGAGCAACTGAGAAAAGATTTAGAACAATTTACAAATGGGACTAACACTTTGAATATGATTTTGGGAAGTCAGAAACTGTTATGTAAAATATTTTGAGAGGAGAAAAAGAAGAAAATACAACGGTATATTTCTGTTTTGAGAGCAAGCAGTACAGGCAGAGAGAAAGAATTACAGTTTGGGGGAGAAGAGAGAAGTAGAGGAAGAAGAAAGAGAGGAACCGTGGAAGACCACTTCTCCGAGCTCCAGCTGGAACGTCCCGACATCCAAGCCCCACAGCTACTACTAGAAATTCCCAAATGAATATCCTAACCTCTCCCCTACGAACCAACCCCCCCCCCCCCTATAATTCTCCACCTGCCCCCACCAGCTAAAGTTGGCAGTAACAAACTAATAAAAGGAGGGAAATACAATACTGCCCCCAAACTGCTAATACCTTCACGCCCCAACTGCTACTACCCCCTTACACGGGCAGCTGCCCACACAAACCAACTAACAGTTATTCCTAACATTTCCCTCTCCTTAAAAACCATCTTATCCTTAAGGTGGGACTTCAAATCTGGGATCCGCAACTAGAAGACCAGAACAGTAGGCAGTCTGTTGTTTCAGCACCAGTGTCAAACCCCGTAAACTCCAGCTGGCCTTTTGCAACAGCAGCTCCTCTTGGAAAAGAATAGCACCCAACGCCGCTACAAACTTGGTCACCCCCTTCACCCCATGAGGGAATCCAGCATAGCTTCAAGCCTTTTGAGATACCCGCCAGTTGTGAGTACTAAAACTGGTACGTCCCCTTCCGAGCCAGCAATCAAATCAAGAAACATTCCCTGGGTTGGAACTGGATCCAGAAGGCCAGCCCTCAAGGTGGACCTGCAAAGCGCATGGCTCTTGCACCTGCAGCATACATTCCTAATTCCTACTCTCGCTAGTTCTATTGCAAGTGCCCGTCCTTCAACCAGAACGTTCTCTCTCTGAACCAGTAACCAGCAGCCAATAGGCTTAACCATAAAAGCTGCAGCAGCCATGATCATCATTCCAAACAAAGGCCCAACCCAATCAAGTGTCTGAGATGATGAGTCAGCACCACCATTGCAGATGTAAGACACAACATCAAACACATCGCACATACATTGCATTCTGGTAAGCCTGCAACAACAAAAACGGCAACATTTTTGGTAAGTGGATGATCGGGTTTCTCCTCTGCTCCAAGGCTTGTGTCAAGGGCCAAGACAAATTTTCTTTGTCAGCTTTCATCACGCAGCCCTTTCCATTCCAGGAAGTAGGTTGTAAAGGTTTGGGCCTGCTGGCGAACATGGGACAGTCGCTGAAGGATTTCGGACACCCGAGCGAGGTTATTGGTTTCGGAGTACATGATATTCAAGGAGTCCCAGAGCTCCTTGACGGTATTGGCGGTGCGGGTGACATCTTTGACCGATCGTTCCATGGAATTGACCAGCAGAGCGAAGATCTTGCTGTCAGCAAGTTTCCAGGAACGATATTTGGGATCAGCTGTGGCTGGGGGAGGATTCTCAAGATGATGGTCGAGGTCCATGCCGGTGAGGGACATCACAACAGTCTTCCGCCAGATGGAGAAATTTGTGGAGTCCAATCGGTCATCCACAAGGCGGGTAGAAGCGGTGATCAGCGGCGGCAGTGGGGAAGAGTCTGCCATGGAAGCGGAGCGGTGATACCGAAGATGCAGCGGAGGGATGAGCCGGAAGCAGGGAGTTTTGCCGGGGAGCGGTGCACCTGGGGCGCTCGAAAGACCGGGAAGAGCCTGGTCTATGCTGGGACTTGAAATTTAGGAGGGAAACTGGAAACCTGGTAAGCCAGGAGGATGACCAGCACCGCAAAACACCGAATAGAATGTTCCGTTGCAGATCTGAGAGGGAGGCGTCGGAGGTGCGTAGCCGAGAGCGGAGGCTATGGAATGCCGAACCGGGAAGGGGTGACGCCGATGAATCACCAAAAAGCCACCGCAAGATGGTCCCGAACCATCGATCCAAAGGAAACCCCCAAGGAGGAGGGATTCCAGCAAAGCTCCTGCACCAAGGAGGCGACGGGAGTCGCGGCTGGGAGGCGTCGAAGGAGGCGCGACGGGGAGGCGTCGCGGGTTGCCTGGGCGCCGTCGAGGGCGGGGCGTCGTGCGTCGGGGGCGAGGGCCGCCTGATGGAGGCGAGGCCGATCGCGCGGGGATGACGCCGAAGGGAGCAGGGAGGAAGCCGACGCGGGACGAGAGAGCCGGTGTTGGACGGGAGGCGCGGTCGTCGCGCACAGAGATGCCGCCGGGAGAGCGCACGGGAGCCGGACGAACCGCAGAAGGAGGCCCGACGGGAACCGGGAGCCGCGTCTGGAAGCGACGCCGCCGGGAATAGCCGCAGGAGCCGAGAGCCGCTGGGAGAGAGGGCCGAGCCGGGAGGGAGGGCCGAGCCGGGAGGGAGGGCCGCCTGGAAGGGAGGCCGAGCCGGAAGAAGAAGGGGAGAGGCGGGGCCGGGCAGAACCGGGAGGCCGCAGAGAGGGAGGGGTCGGGATTAATTTCCCTCTGATACCATGTAATTAGAGATCCCTCTTACCCTCAAGGTAAGGAGAGGGCCTGTATTTATAAAAAACTGTAAGTGGAAGTTACAAGGGAGGTTACAAAAGAAGTGGGGCTGGAAGTTACAAAGTTAGTGGGGCTGGAAGTTACCCATACTCCAACACCAACAATGCAACTTGGTCTTCCCTTGGTCTCGAAAGATTCGTTGCATTCAGGCGTTTCCTTAAACCAAAAATTTGCTGCTTATCACTGGCTTTACAACATTGGCTTATTTTTTTAAATCCTCCAGTAATAAACCAATCACAGTGATGACTTGGGAAAAAAACAGATCTCCCAACCTCTGAACAGGATCTTCTAACGGCACCACAAGACACCTCAACACAGATTTAGAACTAGATGCATTCACCACAGCAGTTCGGACATCCAACATCTTTGCTTCCATCAGGGCTTCAACAATATCTAATTCGATTGAATGAGGAAGCAAAAGAAGGGAAGGGGATTCAGCTGTATTTAAACTATTTTAAGAACATTAATATTAAACTACAGAAGGTGAATGAGAATAAGAGATATTTAAGAAGAAACTTGCATTAAAACAGAATTACAAAAGAAAGACTTATAAGATTACAACAAAGAACAATACAAAAGTAAATGAAAACAAAGAGAAGAGGAATGGTATCTCAAACTTGAGTATGGAAGGTCCTCCCAAGCTTTTGGCAAAGCTTTGGTCATGCCAATATGTGCTCCTCTCTTCTGAAATGCCATCTCCTTTGAAGGATAGGAGGGGGATGTATTTATAGCCCAAGGAAGTGGATTGTTGGCATTCTCAATCTGTCCCTCCACTTGGCTCAACGATTTGGATATCCAGACAGCCAAATCTCGAGATATCTCCTTCAAAATTGTAGATAATAATGTTGGCCGACTTCTCTCAAAATTTGGAGTCATTTGGACCTATGGAGCCAAAGTTATGGCGGTTTGATTAAACAAAGTTAAACTGTCCATTTCAATCCATGTTTTTTCGATGGCCAAAATGTGAATGGATTTTGGAATAGGAAGATACCTTCAAATCTGAATTCTTTCTTCAACAAAGTCAGTCACCTATATCTCCTCTTTCACACTGAAAAATCACAGCATGATTTGATGACTAGATCAGGAGACATGTCATGAATACTATACTAATTTTAATTCCCGGCCAGAATGGTGGGCTAGACTTCAAAGAATTAGTTGGGCCCCTTGTTCTTGGAGTTGGGTCCTGAAATTTTTATCAAAGATGAATTGCATTGTCCCTCAACTTTTGGAGGAGAATTAATAGATTTGGGCTTCTGGAGTGAGCCCAGTAAGTCTATCTTCATGGATGGTCCAGTTTCTTCACAGATTCTGTAGGCCCTCTTGTGTGGTCCATATGAGCCTTCAAATGGAAGAACTGACCCATGATCCCTTCTAATGAAATGTTGTATATTGAATTAGGAATCCTACAAAACAAGAACCACACAATTTGGATCAGTAGGGTGATAGTTATAAATAAAATAGTAAACTGACTCAGTTGGACTACTTCTAAAAATGCTCAAAAATTATATGTAGTATTAAAACATTAATATTTCACACAAATTATGCACATTTCATATAAAAACAGTAAAGAGAGTATTTAATAAGTCGTGAAAATATTAATAACATCAACTCCCCCACACTTAGTCTTGTGCATGTCCTCATGTGCAACAAATATAAAAACATGACAAAATCATTTTCACTCACCAACAAATATTAAAATTTTGTTTTCTCCAATCAGGGGAGGTTTAGACATTTTCACTCATCCATATTGAATTCCACCGAAGTTGTTACAGAAACAATGTTCCAAAAACAATTCATTTTTTCATACTCAAATTTAGAAATGGAAAATAGTGGCACACAAATTTACTCCTCTCAAGATGATAAAATTAATTTATGGAGCTTCACTCATTCACCAACTAAAAGTGAAAATCTTAAGAGTTTGAAAGAGTTCTCAGCTTCCATTCCCTATCCTAAAGTGCTCAAAAATCAAGAGGTCTTTTTAAGGGGTTTTCCGTGGCTATGGGACGGTAGGAAGATGATATCCAAAAGATACCCAAAAAGAGGGTAAAACACCAACATAGAAAAAGCAATGCACATTTTTTTTTGAAATGAAACATGGAAGGAAATGAAAACACATATTTACAGGGGAATTATTGTGTGAAGAAATACACGAGAGGAAGAAAATTTGAAGGGGATGAGAAGATGAAATATTTACAAACCACAAAACTTCTCCCAACGACATAAGAATATAATGCAAGTGTTCTTTTCTTTTTCTTTTTTTTCTGATTTTTCATTTTTCGAAAGTTGAACTTGAAAAAGATCTCACACTCATATCCCAACCCATAATTGATCTCCTCACGACACTAATTGTAATAGTTATAACAAGATCAAAGGCTGAGAAATAGTGATTTTTGACCTACCCAAGACACAACCCATTCTTATTTTCATTTTTTTTATTTTTTTTTCTCGATTTTTTTTTGAACACTTTTCAATAACATTTACAAAATTACATAAATGAAAGTACATTACATTCCCCAAAACACACTGAATGACACTCTCTACCCCACACTAAAATGGATGTTTGCCCTCAAGCATATGATAACTCGTTGAAAATCAATAAAAGGGCACCCAAAAATGAAATCCATTCCCCCCCACACTTGAATTTCAAAAAATTATGCTATGAAAATCCATGTTGATATTGGGTGGGATAAGGTATTGGGCTTGAAATGTGGCTAACAAAGAAAAGGTTTTCATAGGCTCAAAGGGGCTTTCAAAAGGAGGATTAATATAAGGTAAATGGGAGGCTATTTGGCTATTTTGATTCTCATGTGGTTCAGAAAATGCCTCTATCATATTAATGCACACTAAAGTAGGAAATTCAGCTCGAAGATTCACAAACTCAAGATTCACAAATGGGGGTGAAAACACACATTTTGAAAAGATGGTCATAGGAGGCCTTGGCATGAAATCAAATATTGTTTCTCACGGTTGGGGAAAATCATTTTCCAAATCAAAAATTGAGCATTCAAAATTTAATGATTTTGACACAATATTATTTATCCAAATATATAATGAAAACACAAAATTTTTGAGATGAAACCATGTCTTTGAACGCCCCAAAATGGTTGGACAAAATTTAAAAATTGGAAGGTGAGTAATCATGACTTGTTTTTTCCATATTTTTTTTAAGTGATCTTTTTGTTTTTTAGTTATTAGGTTTTTTTTAGTTGTTTTATAAAGACACACTCACACAAAAGATAGAGTAAATAAAAAAATGTGATGAGGAAGGTGGTAAAAAAACAAAATGAGAATGAGGGAGGAAGAAGAAGAAAGAGAGGGGGGGAGGGAAAGAGATGCCCCCTGGTTTGGATTTGGTGGGTCATCGTCTCCATTCAGTGGTGGGTTAGTGGAAGTTGATGTGGCTCATGTGGGATGTTACCTGAAAAATAAAAATAATTATTCATATAATGAAAAACTAAAAAGAAATTGAAATTTCACAAAAGTAAAAGAAAACATAGGTTGCCTCCCAAGAAGTGTTGCATTTATTTGTCTACAGCAGTACAGTTGTTGTAGACTACCCATAGTCTGATGGTGGCCACCGTATTTTCTCAATTCCAGTATGCTTCCAGGAAAACTTCTCCTTTGGGATTCCTGATTGTTCATTGGATAATTTATCCTCTTTCTTTATTGTGTGCTTGCAATTCAATGGGGGTGGAAAGAGAATATGACTATCCTCCCTTTGGTCTTCAACATGAGGAATGATTTTAAGTGATGATTTTCTATGCTTGGAAATTCAGGAAGATGTCTCAATTCTGATGGTTCATTTATGTAAGGTTCGGATAACACAAAACCACAGTATGAGATCCCAATTGTTTTTGACTCATTTATTTCATCACTTACTGATGTAGAGTAATGAGGATCAGTGGAGTCATAAGATTGAATAATTTTTTCAATATCCTTATCAATGTTTTTCGCCAAAGAATTGTCAATTTCAACCTCACCAGTGATCACTTTATTAATTATAGAACAAATGTCACAACCTTCACTCCCATCAGGACAATATAAACAAATTGGTTTGGGGTTCACCTCACATATAACAGGATTTTTAGAATCATGGATAGAAAATGATGAATGTTGGGTAATCAAATTTGAATCAAAAAATGAACATGCTTGTTCATTTTCCTCATTACCATCCAAGTTGGAGGAGTGGATGTCAGAAGTGAGATGGGATTCCAAAGAGTTTTCAAGATCCTTTAGATCAATGGAGTTTGCATTTGTAATGTCAACATAAACTTCTCCATTTATGACTTGGTTAATGAGGATACAATATTCACAAACACCTTTATCAGTAGAACAGGACGAACATGATGGATTGGGGTTCAACACACTCTCAGATAGACTTTCAGAAGCATGGATAGAGAATACAGATTGATTCTCTGATGGGTATCGCATGGATTGAAAAATATTAAACTTGACCAGTTAGTCACCAAATTCCATGAATAAGATGTCAGCATGGACATCAATTTTGGTTTTAGATGTCATAAGGAAAGGTCTTCCTAGAATCAGAGGAGATTGGCAAGAATTTGTCTCACCTTCCATGTCAAGGACATAGAAGTCAGCTGGGAAGATAAGATCATTCACACGGACAAGTACATCCTCAATTATACCCTCAGGACTAGCAGTGCTTCGATTGGCCAACTGGATGACAACACCCGCTGGGTGTAAAGGACCTAGACCAAGGTTGGAGAAGATGGATTTGGGCATAACATTAATTGAGGCTCCTAGGTCTATGAGTGCATCATCGAAGTTGGAACTTCCAATTTGGCATGGAACCGTAAAGATCCCTGGATCTTTGCACTTTATGGGAATAGACTGCTGGGTGGAAACATTTTCGAAGGTCCTAAGTTGCCTCTTGTGGGTACACAATTCCTTAAGAAACTTGGCATACTTAGGGATTTGTTTTATGGCATCTAAGAGGGGAATGTTGACTTCAACACGTCTAAACATGTCGAGCATTTCAGGATCGTGTTCAAATGATTTCTTTGGCTTAGAAACGACTTGAGGAAAAGGAATTGGGTTCCTTAGAGGGATAGAAGGAGGTGAAGGAGTGGCTTCAGGTTCCTTTTCATGTTCCTTTTTCTTTTCATTTTCTAGGTCATCAATTAAAGGAGGGTTAGAGGACTTATCTTGAGGCATTGCAATTTGCTTTCCCGATCTAAGTGCAATTGCACTTACATTACCCTTGGGGTTGGGTAATGGTTGAGCTGGAAGTTGGAAAGAATTGGATGGTTGTTGCTGACTAAGGTGGGATGCAAGTTGACCAATTTGGGTTTCAATGTTTTTGAGACTAGAACGGGTGAAGGAGGCAAGATCTTCTACAGCGCTTTCTCATGGTTGCTTGGAAGAAGAGGCTTGTCCCGGATTGGGATTACCTTGATTTTGGTTCTTGGGAAAGTGATTGTATGGGTTTGGGAATTGGGAAGACTCACTGGGATAGTGGAATCCAAGAGGAGGATTGTTCCTTTGAGGTTGAGGAATAAAAGGATAAGGTTGTTGGAAGTTACCAACACCTTGACCGTATGGAAACTGGTTTGGGTTTTGAGGAGGGAATTGAGGGGGATGAGAGACGGGATTACCATACCTCAGGCCTTGGTTATAGGAAGAAGAGAAGGGCTCAGAGTGAGGTTGGTTGAAGTTTCTAATGAACTGACCTGATTGTTGAGGGTTGGGGTTCCGCTGAGCATATGTTGCATTGAGCTCCATTGGTCGAGATGAATCAGATTGATCCTCTTGAAGTTGTGGACATGTGTCAGTTGGATGAGATGGGGAGTTGCAAATTCCACGGTTCTTGATAGGTCCAGGGAACAGAGATTGTGGAGAAGATGAGGTTGGGGCTTTGGACGCCACAGCTAGTTGTCGCACAAGACCTGTAAGTTCACTCATCCACTTTGTCATCTTGTTCGGCTCTATTGATTGATTATCTTGGGCTTGTTTGACTTGAGCATGTGCTCGAGTATGGAATTGTTGTGTGTTTGCAGCCATGTTACTTATGAGATCTCTTGCAACTGCGGGAGTTTTATCAACAAGAGCACCGCCACTTGCGGCATCAATGAGAGTTCACTTCATAGCCAATAACCTCTCATAGAAGTATTGGATCAAGAGTTGGTCAGGGATTTGGTGGTGTGGGCAGGTTGCAACAAGCTTTTTGAACCTCTCTCAGTACTCATGGAATGATTCACTTGGGAATTGACAAATACCACTTATTTCCTTTCGGATAGAAGCAGTACGAGAAACAGGAAAGAATTTCTCTAAGAGTCGCTTCATGTCATTCCATGTGGTTATGGAACCAGGAGGAAGGTAGTAGAGTCATGACTTGGCGGAGTCAGCTAGGGAGAAAGGGAATGCTCGAAGTTTGATTTGTTCCTCAGAAACCCCTTGAGGCTTCATGGTAGAGCACACCACTTGGAACTCTTTAAGGTGAAGATGTGGATCCTCACCGGCTAACCCGTGGAAATGAGGAAGAAAATGAATCAAACCCGATTTGAGTTCGAAGTCAGCCTCTATGTTTGGATATTGAATACCAAGAGGTTGGTAATTCATATTAGGGGCAGCAAGTTCTTTAAGGGTTTGTTCCCTAGGATTGGTCATTTCTAATTCAACTGGTTGGACAAGGACTGGTTCTTGAATTATTTGATTATCTCTTATGTTCCTCCTAAGTTGGCGAAGTGTTCGCTCAATTTCAGGGTCAAACAAATCTGAGGGATTGTTTGGGAGGTTACGGGGCATTCAGAGAGATTTTGAAAGAAAAAGGAAGACGGGTTTTTCTTTGTTTGTTTTCCGTTTATGATTTTTATGAGAAGACGGGTTTTTTTTGTGTTTTTTTTCAATTTTTTTTAAATTTTGTTTTTTTTTGGCTTTTTATTACAATAAGACTACATAAAGCACCATCCCCGGCAACGGCGCCATTTGAAACGCGCGGCCGATTGTCGCCTATCAACCGGTCAAAGTTCCGATGTTCTGCTAATGTGTATAGCAGCACTCTGATCGAATCCTCGGCGATGATACTTTTTTAAATAGTCGATTGTTTTTAGTTGATTGTGTTTTAATTAGAAAGTTTGTTTGCAGAGCTTAATTGAAATGACTGATTGATTATGATTGATTTAACAAATTGATAAAGATTGGGGTGAGTTCATCATTAGGTAGTTAAGCTTGTGAAATCATTGAGCCTTGCTTTATATTGCATTAAATTAACACCCACTTCACAAGATAATGTTGATTGGAATTCCTAAGTGTTAAGACTTTAATCCAAACCTTAACTTAACTTAAGGTTCTAATCTCAATCAGAGCTTGTTGATGGTGGTGTATTTATAGTTCCAATAATCAATGAAAACCACACATTAAACAAAACAAGTCATTAATTCATGACATGTTAAGTCCAACATACACAATGTTAATTCAAAGAATATTCATCGAGCAAATACTCTCAATCACTTAACATCCCTAAATTTTGACTCACCCCAATAATAGATTTACTCATCCATTTGGGTGTTTAATAATCTGGTTATAATGATTATGATGATAAATAAAGAAGAGAAGAAAAAGAAAGGGATAAGAAAAGAGTGGTGCGTCGAACACACACACGAACAATGATGATAATTAAAAATGGACTTTCGATTGAATGAGGAAGCAAAAGAAGGGAAGGGGATTCAACTGTATTTAAACTATTTTAAGAACATTAATATTAAACTACAGAAGGTGGATGAGAATAAGAGATATTTAAGAAGAAACTTACATTAAAACAGAATTACAAAAGAAAGACGTATAAGATTACAACAAAGAACAATACAAAAGTAAATGAAAACAAAGAGATGAGGAAAGGTATCTCAAGTGAAAACTTGAGTATGGCAGGTCCTCCCAAGCCTTTGGCAAGGCTTCGGTCGTGCCAATATATGCTCCTCTCTTCTAAAATGTCAACTCCTTTGAAGGATAGGAGGGGGGTGTATTTATAGCCCAAGGAAGTGGACTGTTGGCATTCCCAATCTGTCCCTCCACTTGGCTCGACGATTTGGACATCCAAACAGCCGAATCTCGAGATATCTCCTTCTTCAAAGTTGTAGATAATAATGTTGGCCGACTTCTCTCAAAATTTGGAGTCATTTGGACCTATGGAGCCAAAGTTATGGCGGTTTGATTAAACAAAGTTAAATTGTCCATTTCAATCCATGCTTTTTCGATGGCCAAAATGTGAATGGATTTTGGAATAGAAAGATACCTTCAAATCCGAATTCTTTTTTCAACAAAGTCGGCCACCTATATCTCCTCTTTCACACTGAAAAATCACAGCTTGATTTGATGACTAGATCAGGAGACATGTCATGAATACTATACTGATTTTAATTCCCGGCCAGAATGATGGGCTGGACTTCAAAGCATTAGTTGGGCCCCTTGTTCTTGGAGTTGGGCCCTGAAATTTTTATCAAAGATGAATTGCATTGTCCCTCGACTTTTGGAAGAGAATTAATAGATTTGGACTTCTGAGGTGAGCCCGGTAAGTCTATCTTCATTGCTGGTCCAGTTTTTTCACAGATTCTGTAGGCCCTCTTGTGTGGTCCATATGAGCCTTCAAATGGAAGAATTGGTCCATGATCCCTTCTAATGAAATATTGTATATTGAATTAGGAATCCTACAAAACAAGAACCACACAATTTGGATCAGTAAGGTGATAGTTATAAATAAAATAGTAAACTGACTCAATTGGACTACTTCTAAAAATACTCAAAAATTATACTTAATATTAAAACATTAATATTTCACACAAATTATGCACATTTCATATAAAATCAGTAAAAAGAGTATTTAATAAGTCATGAAAATATTAATAACATCAGTAACCCCCTTTTAAAACAACTTGTGTGTACACTTTTCAATTGCAGTCACTTCTAATATTTCTACTTCCGGCTGGAGAAAACTGGAATCACTCTGCACATCAAATTCACTATTGTTGACCCTCATGTCTTTCCATGCAAGAATTTAGGACTCCAGTCTCCTCGAACGACCCTAGACGCCTCTCAAACCGCTCCACGCCACTCCTTTCCAGATTATCCTTGTTTGAATTCAGATCAATAATCACATCTTCCGGTTCTGGAATTGACACAAACTTCTCCTTTACGTCTTCCAAAGCTTGCGTGGACTGCTGCTTGTCACACTGCCAATGAAAGAACTCTCACTGCTCGTCGTTCCCATATTCCTCCATCAATGCTGGCTTCAACTGCACCCAGCTGCGCCCAACGTATTTTCATGTCCTCTACTGTTCGAAAAAACTAAAAATATGCCTCTGCTTTCATGATCCATCCCAATTGATCTTCTCAAGAAAAATAAGGTGGCTCAAACTTCTTTGTCTCACTCCTTAAGCCATCGACGGGGGTAGCAACTTCCAATTTTAAACTTGCTTCTAGAGTGTTGTCATCCTTTGTATTGCCGCTTTCAAACACACTTGCAACAACCGTCTCGCCTCTTTTTCCAACAATGAAACTCTTGTGTTAACTGTCCTGAATTTTCCGGTCGTCCGGCATGTCCACCGAGAGGCTCAATTTGTTTCTGCAACTCGCATTGAATCTCACACATCCGCCTATAGATCTCTGCCTGTCTCCTGACAAAGTCTTCAGCAAATTAAGTCTTTCGAGGTGCCTCGACCATCTGTTCTAGCTCATTCTGCTCTGCAGCAATTGGTTGATGCTATTGTCTTCCGCACTGCGTCGCAAATGGTTGTTGCTCTTGCCAGCACTGTTCGCGTCTCACAGAATAGTTCATGTTTCACACAACTGCATTCGTATCTCAAATAGCTAACGCTGCAAACTTCTCTTTGCAAGACCACTCCACACAATGATCGCAACTGACACCTCCAGGCGTCTCCCCTTCAGTGACCGGCGAAAACTCCAGTTCGCAAGAGAAAAACTGTTGTGAACAATAACTACTGATTGCACGAGAATTTATGAATCAACTTCACCAAAAAACAGCCAATGCATGCGTCTTCTTTTCCAGAACACGATTCCCCAAATGCGAACTCTCTCTCCAGCTATTTTTCTCAGTGGTACGCGTCTCCATGCTAGACAACGTTTGTTGAACACGGCTCCTCAGCAGCGGTCATGCAGAAGAAATCAGATGAGAGAGAAACAAACTTTCCAGCTATGATCGCCTTCCCCAGCAGCATCTGCTTCTTCAACTACGGGCACATCACACTGCTGCAATCGTCTCTCCTAGCGTGCGCGCAGCAGTACCGATCGTCTCTCTCACGTGGCAATCCTCAACGGAGTCGCCGATTGTTATGTAAAATATTTTGAGGAGAAAAAGAAGGTACGACGGTATATTTCTGTTTTGAGAGCAAACAGTTACAGTTTGGGGGAGAAGAGAGAAGTATGGGAAGAAGAGAGGAACTGTGGAAGACCACTTCTCTGAGCTCCAGTTGGAACGTCCCGGCGTCCAAGCCCCACAGCTGCTGCTGGAAATTCCCAAATGAATATCCTGACCTCTCCCCTAGGAACCCCCCCCCTATAATTCTTCACCTGCCCCCACCTGCTACAGCTGGCAGCAACAAACTAATAAAAGGAGAAAAATACAATACTGCCCCTAAATTGCTAATGCCCTCACGCCCCAACTGCTACTACCCCTTACACAGGCTTCAGCCCACACAAACCAACTAATACTTATTCCTAACAGGAACCACCCAAACTTAATACTGGAATTGGATATACATCTGGACAGCAATGGAAGCTCTATAAGAACAATTTTAATCGAAGTTTAA
The DNA here is from genome assembly GCA_963277665.1 of Viscum album. Lineage (NCBI taxonomy): Eukaryota > Viridiplantae > Streptophyta > Magnoliopsida > Santalales > Viscaceae > Viscum > Viscum album. Next base: position 1,702,727,252 of record OY728141.1, on the reverse strand, counting down.
AAAATAAAACCTTAATCTGTAAGACTAAAGGAACTTCTAATTATGAAAATAGTTTTCATTCTTTTGGACCTAAGAAGACCTTTTTCTCTAAATCTGTTAACTCTGTAGTTAACAAGCCTGTAAAACAAATTTAGATTCCAAAAGCTTTATTTGCTAACTTCTTTGGATCCAAGAAAGTGTGGGTACCAAAATCATTTCTTGATTGATGTGTATAGGTAAAGTGTTTGAAGAGCTCTTGTAAAAGTCTATGGTATTTGGACAATGGATGTTCCAGACATATAACAGGAGACTACTCAAGCTTCAAAAGTTTAGTAAAAGTGGATGGAGGACATGTCACATTTGGTAACAATGCAAAAGGAAATATAATTGGTCTTGGACAAATTGATAACTCTGAAACCGTTTTAATTTCTAAAGTATTGTTTGTTGGTGGTCTAAAGTATTGTTTGAGAATAATGCGTGCAAGATTTATGATTCCAAACATGTTTTAGTGTTTACTACTTTAAGAAATGACAATGTTTATGTTGTTTATGTTGTTAATGTAGATTCTTTATTTTTACAAAATGTTTCCTGCTTAAGTGTCTTTCACAGAGAATCTTGGTTTTGGCATAGGAGATTAGGTCACTGCAATATAGACTTTCTTAGGAAGCTAACTAGAAAAGGATTAGTCAATGTTAGGTCTCCATCCTAATGAGTAGGTCGCACAGTAGAAATAAGGGTAGAAGAAAGAGAGTAGAATAGAGAGGAAGAAATGAACTAACTATATATTGCTATGTTGCAACAAAGGTAAATCAAAAGAGACCACCTCCAAATGAGGAAGAAACCGGAGAGAGACCACCTCTCCCAAGCTCTGCTCTAGCAAAGACTCTTTTCCGATCAAATGTCAAAAGTGATCCCCAACCCACTAACTGCCCACATTTATTATCCCTTACCTGCTTAACTAACACAACAATTATTACAAAGTAAAAGACAAAACTGCCCTTGCTCCATCGTACACACCCAACCTGCTACAGCCCTTCACAAGACAGCTCCCATACAATCAGCCCCTTGCCAATACTTAAATGGACAGCCCCTCACATTCCTAACATTCACCCACTTTTGAAAAACCACTTTGTCCCCAAGACAGACTTGAATAGCAGTGGAATGGTGGAATGTCGCCTATTTACCAGCCTCCACACCTCTCTGGGTAATGCTGGTGGATATCATTTCCAATATGATTCCCCTCTGTGATCTCTGGCAGCAAAAAACACCAATTTGGCTTCGAGCAAGGGTACACCCTCACAAAATCCGAATAGAACCTTGGGCCCAAGCCTGAATTTCTTGCTCTTTATCCAACTAAAATTATTCAACAAATGAAACCTCACACAGAATGCCCTATAAACAAATCCCAAGCCACCGGCTCCAAGTGTGTTTGAAGGAGTAAAATCTTCTGTGGCAGCCCTTGATTCTGCAAAGCTAAAAGTGTTTGCACCAATTTGCTGTCTCTTCTTATAGAAGTAACTCGTTCCAAAAAAAGAATCTAAGTGCTCAACAGCAACAGCAAGGATAAAACCAACAATCAAACTAGTCTTATACTTCTTGTCAGTTGGTGGACTTTTACTAACAGTAGGTGTGAAAACTGGAATAGCACTGATAGCTGGCAGAGAAGGCCCACATGTACCTTGAGAAAGTATACAACAAGTACCTTTCCTGGCCCATAAGTGATGGACAACTAGGTAGTTTTCTCGTACTCGAGCCATGAGCTGTTGTTGAACAGTCAAAAGAGAACCCCTTGCTGCTTTCCTAGAATCAAAATCTTTAAACACGAGATTTCCCTGGACCAAAATAACATAAATGCATCATCCAAGACTCTTCCAAGTGGTGTCCACTTCAATTTCTTTTTCAGCAAACTGGAGAGCCGCGATGTAAATTCCGTCCTCGATGCGTAATCCAACGTACCACAGTGTGCCAGCAGAGAGACTTGAAGTCTGGAACAACTCTGGGTCTGGTATATTTCTAAATTGTGACAGTGAAGAACTTGTGCATTGAGGGTTGTTACCTCCGATAAACAACCCAGCTTCACTGACCACCCACCGGTTAGACTCGGTCACAAAATTTGAAGCTGGACCAAAACTTTCTTTTTCCCTCTCAAATTCAATATGGCTAAACGATGAAACATGGGGGTCGCCACACTTATTTGCAAAATCATAATCTGCTTCCAGTAGAACCTCCAACAAAACACTCTGAAGGGGCCGGACACCCAAACTCACATTTTCATCAAAATTCGTAAGAAATTCCACAATTTCCTCCAGGTCCACCTGAGCCTCATCTACACCTGCAACAACAACTGAGGAAACTTTTTCACCATTTTCAGAAGACTTTGATCCACGTGGGCTTGCAGACTTGCGATTCCTTATCTGACCAAATATGTGCATAGGAAAACCCATTGAATCCTTAGTTCCTCGGTTTCGCATTGCAAGATCTTTAATTGCCTCTCGCAGGAATGAAACTTCACTAGTACCAACTACAGAAACAGCTACAACGTGCCCGTTATTTCCCTGGTTCAACTCATTCCCATTCGAACCTTTCTTTAATGGAGCATGTAGCTCCCCGGACAGCGATGTTCCCCTTGTCTCCGAACTAATCCTGGGAGCCATTGCCGCGTTCGTAGAGGCGTGACATTTGTTGCACGTGTTGAACATAGACCCTCTAGGCAGACCACACGGCCTGGGAGCCATTGCCACGTTCGTAGAGGCGTGACATTTGTTGCACGTGTTGAACATAGACCCTCTAGGCAGACCACACGGCCTGGGCAACCTGGCTACATCAGTGTCCATGCTGTCGCCTCCCCCCATCTCAGCTTCCAAAGTCAGTTTATACAACATCTGCATGTCTAATAGGAAATACCCTTGCCTTGCCTGAACAAGCTTGGGTTGCATAGCCACCTCTATTGGCACAAAAGTATGTATAGCCACCTTGTCTGACCAACCTCCACTAGCGCTGCGGGAAATGCTTCCTGCCTCCGCCTTGCTACATACTCCCAGAGGACGGGTTTCCTGAGCAACCAGCGGTGCTCCTGGACTTGATACCACAACAGTTGGAAGCTTCGAACACAATCCAGAGTCAAGCAGCTCCTCTTTGACTTTTGAACCCGCTTATCCCGGTTAGAACATGATTTGGGAATTACTTTTTCCGGCTGAACATAACTAGGGCCAATCTGCTCCTCAAGTTCACTACTGTTGTTCCTCTCCATCGTATTGTGATCCACTTCCTCTTCATTTTGTTCTTCGAATTCCGAACCAGAACCAAGCATGTCCACACTGCGGTGAACCCGAATAAAATCAATATTCTCTTGTCCCAAAGCTTGTGTGGACTGCTTCTTGTCACATTGCCGTCAAAAGAACTCTCATTGCTCCTTGTCATTCTCATATTCCTCCATAAGTATCACTTTCAGCAGCTCCAATGTCAAGCCTGGATTGGCATTTTACCAGGATAAAAACCAACACAACGTCGTGATCTCCAAACAAAGTTGGGACTAAAGGAAGTTTCATGTCTTCCAACGTCCAGCTAATCTAAAAATAGGTCTCGATTTTTGTAATCCAATCGAAGGGGTCATCTCCTCAGAATGAAGATAGCCCGATCTTATTCATCACATTCCTCAGTCCGTCAGCTCGTTCAAGTTCGTCAGGCATCAAACTTCATCCTAACCTGCTGCCAAACTCCGTATTCTTGTTCCCACTTCCGCTTGGAAACGCAGCAGTGGATTTACTCTGTTTTCCAATGTCAGAGCTATGTTCAATTGGCAACTCCAGTCCCTTAAACCTCTCAAACATCTACTCCTCCATATCGCACATCCTAAGAGTCACGCATTCCTTGGTTTGATGTGTTTGATCTAGTGCAAACCGCTATAATCCGCTTCACCAAAAATCAATTTATCAGTACTGGACAGCATGGCCGACATCGTCTGTTCTCGCGTCTGTTCCCGCTGTTCTCGAGCCTATTCCCGCTGTTTGCACCCCTGCCCTCTTTGTTCTCACGCCTATTCCCTCTCCTCAAGCTTCCGTGTAAAACACACCCATGTCGATTCAACGGTAGCTATTCTGCTCTTCATGCTTGTCTGCATCCAGACTAGGCGACCGACTAGACAGCCACACCGACCGTCTGCACCGATGGTATTTTTAATTAGGCATCTCTACATGTGTTTTGTGTATTAAGACAACCAACTGATGCCATTCATCCAAATGGAACGGCATATCTCTGCTGCGAATATGGTATTACCCTGGAACAATGGTGGCTAAAAATCCTGCTTGGACTCCCAGCCCAAGCTAAAATGCCAAGAAACCATGCATAAAATATAAACATTAGACACGTGTCTTTGGAAAAGCATTAACCAAATGTGTAAAGTTTAAGACCATGACCTTTCCTGCAATAAAAAACATGATCGTCTTACCGCTTGTAAAAGATGAACAGTACAAGTTGTTTACTGCGCACTAACTGTTCCCAAACAAAAGAACTATCGAACATCAAAAACATTATGCCCAGAAGGAATCTTAAGCATGAATAATTCCATACAAAAGTCCATGTATGCCTTGCTGGTGAGCCAAGATAAAAAATGTTAGGAGTGCGGGTTCGGGCGTAGCGGAAACATGTGATGGATCGTGCCCAACTTTGCTTTTTCCATGATCGATGATCAATCCAAGATTTACACAACGATAAACGTCGTGATCTACAAAATTGAATCAAAGAATATAAACGAGGGATAGAACGCCGAAACCAAAGAGAGGATCATTACATATTATTTATAATCAATTTAATTAATTAAAGAATTATCTTGTCGGAATTTTTTCTTTGTTGATGGACCTGACAACATATCTGCATTGTACCATCGTTGCGTTGTATAAATCAAGAGCAGATTCCCTCTAACGGTGATTCATACGTGTTCCGCAAATCTCCAAACGTCGTCATAGGAATCTCTAGGTGCTAGCACAGAAGATCATATCGTTTGCGTCGTCCGCCTTTGATTGCCTCGAGAATCGTTTTCAAAGCGTTCTCTTAGATCTTTCTTGACTTGAGAGTGGGAGGTGGAGGAAGACCACTCTCTGTTTTTGGGAGCGTTCTTGGAGAAGGGGGCTCTCTAGGTCTTAAGAGGATTTTTCAAATCCGTTGTGCACAACCAAAAAAATGAATTGGTTCATTGAGAAAATAATATAATTGGATTTATATATCGCTAAGGTTAAAATAAAATAATTGCATAAGTGCCCTTTATTATTTATTTAATCCCTGCAAAACCCCATGTCAAATAATATTATTATTATTATTATTTCTTGACATGCGCTTAACTTGCAAATTAAATTAAATATTATTTAATCAAATAATATTCAATATCTATTATTTCCAACCGGACCATTAAACTCGGTCTGTCATTCCTCCATAATATTTATCGGGCCTTAAATAATGACTATTTATTTATTAAATAAATATCACTGCATTATTCGCCAATAAATATATAAATATTATATTCACTAAATAGCAAATAAATATTTATATGCGATCAAGCATACATGAATAATTATTAAACCACATCCGAGAATAATATTTATTAAACTTGTTAAATAATAAAAAATAATATATTATTTAACTGAGATTCTGAATACACTTAGTGTGTAACCCTCTAGGCATCTTTCTCGATGGCATTAGGCGAAGCAGCCTAAAGTCCAAGATTACCATCTAGAAACACGCCAAGGCACCCATAGGGAAAGAAATAAATGTTGCAACGACATGATACCACATACGAACGCTTACTGTGTAATATAATCTCTTTATCACGATATCTCAAATCAAGCAGGTTGCATGCTGGTGTTATCAACCTATGTGTTTGATGTCTCTTTCTTTGACTTCCCGAAAATTGAACTTGTCTATTGTACATCATAGCCATGGATTTATTTACGCTCTATCATTTCCATCAAAGGGTCTGAGATATCAACTTCCGTTAAAGAACAAAAGCGACAAATCCTTTCTCGCACTATTTATTAATGCATTATTACTCGTGACACACCCGACGTATCATACATTGCCGCGAACATTTGTCCTCACAGTTTTCGTCAATACATCAAAATACGTGACTCATAATACTCATTAATAATAATCTTAAAATCTAAGGACCAATACACACGTCCGCAGATAGAAACATCCAATGACACATATAAATGTGGATTTCCTACTGGCTGGTATCGTTCTCATAATATCCTACTAGATATTACCAAGGGCGTACACCATGAAAAGGTGTCTCAAAGCCCTATGAGTCTCCACCCTCGATAGCCTGTATCATTTGTGTCCCTTAAATGATATTATCCGGCTATAGAACATGTATTTAAGAATAATGTCGTAGCACTTTCGGGTTCTCATCATAGCGGGGAACTGCTATGACCTTTTAATGCGACTATTAGGGCATTATCACAGACTATGTTACGCAGAAGAACAATCGTGATGTGATAAAAAGTTTGTTAATATTCAAAACTATAAATACAAGTTATCATAAAGTACACAGAAGTTGGTTTTAGGGCACCAACTCCAACAGACTTCCACTTGCACTAGAGCCAACTGCTAACAACCTTCAGTCCGTTAGCTCTCACATGATACTTATGCTTCTGCTGAGATAGGCTTTTAGTCAAGGGGTATGTCACGTTCTCTTCCGTGGGAACTCTGTTTACTGCAACTTCACCTCTCTGATGAAAATCCCTCAATAAGTGATACTTTCGGAGTATGTGTTTTGTCTGTTGGTGTGACCTTGCCTCTTTTGCAAGAGTCACCGCTGCAGTATTATCACAATACAATGTGATAGGGTCTTTACTGCTAGGTACCACATCAAGCTCCTGGACAAAGTTCTGAATCCAAACGACTTCCTTGGCTACATCAGAAACCATTATATACTCGGACTCCGCTGTAGAATCGGCAACAAGTGACTGTTTTGAACTCTTCCAGCTCACAGCTCCTCCGTTGAGACATAAAACATGTCCTGATTGCGACTTTAGATCATTATGATATGTCTGAAAACTAGCATCTGTATAACCTCTAATGACCAGTTCATCGTCTCCTTCATACAACAGGAACATATCCTTAGTTTTTCTCAAATACTTAAGGATAGCCTTAACAGCAGTCTAATGTTGTTCTCCTGGATCTGTTTGATATCTGTTTGATATCTTTCTATCGTGCTCAATGCATGGACAACATCAAGTCTAGTACATAACATGACATACATGATTGATCCTATCGCTGAAGCGTATGGGATCTTGCTCATTTTATCTTTCTCCTGTTACGTATGAAGACACATTTTCTAAGAAAGATGTAAACCATGTGACGCTGAAACCAATCCCCTCTTGGATTGTTCCATGCTAAATCTCTTTAGTATCTGGTCAACATATGTACTTTGACTTAGTCCAAGTAGCATCTTGGATCTATCACGAATGATCTTCATCCCTAGAATATAGGCCGCTTCACTTAAGTCCTTCATGAAAAAACACTTGTTTAATCGGTCTTTAACTGACTGTAAGACTGGTATGTCGTTCTCAATAAATAATATGTCATCAGCATATACTACTAGGATAACAACCGCATTTCCACTAAACCTATTGTAAACACACGGCTCGCATTCGTTTTTAATGAAACCAAATTCTTTTATGCCTTCATCAAATCGAATGTTCCATGACATGCTTGCTTCAATCCATAAATGGATCTCTGCAACTTGTCAATCTTCTTAGCATCATCTAAAGTCACAAATCCTTCTGATTGTGTAATATAGACATCTTCCTCAAGGTTCCTATTAAGGAATGCAGTTTTGACATCCATATGTCAAATCTCGTAGTCATGGTAAGCTGCTATAACAAGTAGAATTCTGATGAATTAAAATATGGCAACTGGTGAAAAGGTTTCATCGTAGTCAATTCTTTGACGTTGTTTAAACTCTTTAGCCACTAGCCTTGCTTTATAGGTATTTATTTTACCTTTCATGTTCAGTTTCCTCTTGAATACCCATTTGCATCCAACGGGCTTTACATCAACTAGTGCATCGACCAGAACTCAAACTTGGTTATAATACATGGAATCCATTTTAGAATTTATGGCTTTTTGTCATCTTGCAGCTTCTGAGCTATCTACTGCCTCCTTGTAGGAGAGAGGTTCATCATTATCAACCAATAATGAGTCACCATCTTCGGTGACTTAAAAACCATATCTTTTCGGTTCTCTTACCTCTCTTACGCTCTTACACAGTATTTGTGTTTCATGAACTACTTCTTCTACGGGGACCTGTGGAATCTGTTCTTGTACCAACTTTAGTGTATTTTGAGTATCAACTTCATCAAAGTCAATCTTGCTCCCACTATCTTTTTTGAGGATGTGCTCTCTCTCAAAAAAGACGGCTTGTCTGATGACAGTCACTTTATTGTCTAAGAGGTTGTATAGGTAGTATCCCTTTGTTACCTTGGGATACCCTATAAAGATACACTTTGTGCCCTGGGATGTCAGTTTGTTTCCTAAGAAGGCACGCCTCGCAACCTCATACACGTGTGTGCAACAAAATGAGTTTATTTCCACTTCATAGCACGAAGGGAATTCCATTTACCGCTTTAGTTGGTACTCAGTTTAATGTGTATGTCGCAGTTTGTAATGCATATCCCCAAAAAGATAATGAAAGATCTGCATGACTTATCATCGACCTTAACATGTCTAACAAGGTACGGTTTCTCCTTTCACTAACACCATTACATTAAGATAGAATCTCAAACTCCCGTAGAAAGTCGATAAACTTTTGGTTAAGATATTCACCACCTCGATCTGATCGAAACTTCTTTATCTTCTTTCCAAACTGATTCTCTACTTCATTCTTGAATTCCTTGAATTTCCCAAATGACTCGGACTTATACCTCATCAAGTATATATAGTCATATCTACTCAAGTCATCAGTAAAAGTTATGAAGCAAGAATATTCACCTCTAACTTCTACTGGAAATGGTCAACACACATCAGTGTGTACCAATCCTAGAAACTTTGTGGCTCTTTCACCATGTCCACCAAATAGTGGTTTAGTCATTTTTCCTTGAAAACAAGCATGACATCTTTCAAGTGGTTTTAGCTCAGATGAGTCTAAATAACCATCTTAAAATAGAGCTTTGTCAAACGCTTCTCGTTTACATGACTAAGACGATGATGTCAAAGCTGGGTGTTATATGAGTCTTGTGAATATGAATCGTTATCAATTGTCAACACTTGGTTTTCATAATTTAATACATAAAGACCGTTATTTAAATGTGTCATACCATAACATATGTTGCCCTTATAAAAGAAACAACTTTTATTTCCAAACTTAAAAATAAACTCATCTGCATCTAGGCATGATACAGAAAATATGTTATTGGTAACCGTAGGTACATAATAACAATCTTTTAAAACCAAAATCATTATCGTTGGATACACCTCTCCACTGGCAATCTTTCGGAATCTACTTGATTCCTACATTTGGATACAGATGTGAGGACCACAAGCTGTATCCAATACCCAATGTGTAAATATGAAAAGATTACACTCGATAATGAATGCACCTTTAGCTTCCCTTAGCTCCTGGGTGCAGTTCCTCTTCCAGTGGTCTGGCTTGCCACACGCAAAACACTCTACCTCATTTTCCTTGTCTTACCTCTGAATCTTCCTCTTCTTGGAAGGACGGTGTTCGGGAGCTTTAGACTTTTATAGGTCTTGGGCCCCTTTGTCTTGTTCGTCCTTTTTTTATTCACCATAAGGACCGCAGGTTTATCACGCCTCATGTCCTTATCCACTTGGTGAATCAAAGTTAGAAGTTTTGAAAGACTCTTTCAATATTGCTCATGTTGTAATTAACAATAAAACTAGACAAGGTCTTGAGTAGTGATGAAAGTATGAGATCTGTACGCAACTCATCTAAGAATTTAATGTTTAAGATTTCTAAGCGTTCAATTTAGCCAATAAGCTTGACTACATGAGTTCCAGCTGGCGAATACTCTCCAAGCATAGTTGTTAACAAAACATTGGAGATCCCGTGCCTCTCGTGTCTCGCCTACTCTTGATAGAGATCCCAAAGGTGAGACGTCATGTTATACGCATTTATGTCCTCATGTTGCTTCAAAAGCTCATTGGACATGGATAATAGCATGAAACATTGAACATCTGTGGAATCGTTCAAATGTTTCTCAGAGAGTTTTAACTCTTTATCACTAACCTCATTTTCAGGCGCTTTAGGAAAAGCTTCTTCCAACACATATAATTTTCTTTCATGGCGAAGGATGACACGCAGGCGTCTTTGTCACTCTTAGAAATTTGTGCCGGTGAGAAGGTTGTCATTCTCAAGTATGGATCGCAATGATATGTTTGATGTCATTTTAATGTTGTTTCTATAAAATAAGATAACCAGAATTTTAGTACTTTAACTCATAAAATTTAGACAAATAAATATTATATTATATGTATTAGTCTCTCACTATTTTATCAAAACTCAATATCCCTCACCATTGGTTTCAAAATATCATGTTGTTTGGACATCCTAGTGGCAATGATCCATATTTCCCTTCTCATTACCCCAACTTTGGTCGGTCAAGCAACTTGAATGGTTTTAGGTGGGCATTCCAAATGTCAACTGCATTAACTCACAGTTCTTTGATCCGCTAAATGGACTCCCCAATCCTGAAATCCTTAAATTGGATTTCCTCAACTTTCGTCTCTCAGTTACACCAAGTCCTGCTTTGGCAGTCAACTCTTGATGTGAACTAAGTTAATTCAACCCAAAACATCAAGTTAGAATTCCTCGATAATTGAAAGCACCACAACTTTGGTTGGTCAAACACTTTGAACTATGGTTCGATTTTAACTGAAGTAGTGGAAGGTTATACCGACTTAATATATATAATTGAGGAATTTTATCCTTTTATGCGTAAATTGTCAATTATTATCTTTATTATATGCTTGTTAATATTAAGTGAATTTACTTAAGTGATTAATCATGTCTTAGATAATATTTACGCATAAGCCAATTTATTTTAATTCTATCTTGCATGCTTGTTAATTTCATTAAATTATGTGATCGTGACAAAACATTCATAATGAAATAACCATGCAACTTGACAGAAATAAAATAATAAAGCAGTATGATCATGAGTGTTTACTAATGGTTAGTTTATCTAGCGGTTGATAAACTAACCACTGACCTGAAGGAAAAACACCTTGAACCAATTAAGGTTCATGTTGCAGCTTTCCACCTGTTCACCAATGTATCTCTCTTGGATTGGTTTCGTCTTGGCTCCAAACTTGAATCGCCTCTACTAGTTCAGAAACTTCATCCATTACATATGCTTTTACTCACACACATATAAGAGAAAAGGGTTTACATAAAAGAAACCATGGGCACGCAGACCCTACATAATAAGAGGAAAGAAGACATGCAGACATACAATTTAATTTAATAATAAATTAAATGAAACCAACCACATACAAATGTCTAGTCTATGCTCATAATCATCCACATGCATGCAACGAATTATGCATTCAATTCTTAATCGTTCTTATTTAAGATAAATCTCACTCGAATTAATTAATTATCATCTTTAATTAATCAATTCTTTTATCTTAATTCTCATCCGAATTCTCATCCATTATAATTTTAAACAAATTAAATAAATTTATTTAAAATTAATTGTGTACATAAATGTACCTTAGAGGTAACACAGCGAATACCCGTTTGAATCCACTAAACATGTATTATACTCGTATACAATTTTACTTTTACGACATATAGCATACACAACTGTTGGATTGGTGTTGCCCGATCCGGTTGGGCCGAATGCTTGTGGCCCGCAACTTTCGCGGGTCGAGCTCCGCGGTGAGCTCGTTGGGGGTTGCAGGGGGCAACGCGCCCCTGCTCCGGGGGTCCGGGGGCCGAAGGCCCCCGGCCCAATTTTTCGGCAATGTAGCAATGCTGACCACTGTAGCGGAGCTGACCGATCGACACCGACAGACACTGTAGCGGTGCGGACTTCGGGGTCAACAGTACTGTAGCGCTTTTTGACTTCCAACCGGCGGACACTGTAGCACTTTTGACAAAGTGAGCCGCCAATCACTGTTACAACGCGGACTACTATTCAGAACAGTGATCGTCTTCTCCATTTGTTTTATAGCCCATTTCGGGCTAGGGTTTTATGATTGAAAAATCCTCTGTAATTTGCTGCTCCCGACTAGTGAAATTCTGCCTCTCCCGTGGACGTAGGGATTTTTCCCGAACCACGTAAATCGTCGTGTTCATTGTTGTTTTTCCTTTCTTTCGTTTTCTCATTTTCTGTCGTTGTGTCTCCCGACGATTCCGCAACAACAACTTATCACGTACTTTCATGACGTGTACTATCAACTTAATGATTACACGAATTACATGATTTTTCGATCATGTGTTGTACTTCAATGCACATAAAGTAACAACTGTAATACAACTCATACATGATATACAGATTTGAATACTACGTAAATATTAATTAAACATTTATATATATATATATATATTAAAAACACATCACATGGCGTGTCCTGTCAACTTAATGACCACACGCAAGAACATGTCTCAAGGTTTACACAGTATAATAGATAAATTTTAAATCTGCGTAATTTGGTATAAGTACACGGCGTGTACAGATGAGCTACACGGCGTGTACATCTCTCACCGTCTATCCGAGGTACACACCTAGAAACTCGATGTGTAAATCGTACCTCGGAAAATTGGAGTACACTACATGAAAAAGGGACTACACGGCGTGTGGACTCCGAGTTACACGGTCACCAGTCAGGTAGGTCGTGTATGAAACACACGGTCGATCTGTGACTCAAAGGGACTATACGCCGTGTGTGTAGGCTACACGGCGTGTAATCCGGCTAACCATGCACCAGGCTAGTCCGATCAACACGCGGTGTAAGAATTAACTACACCGCATGTAATCAATGCACACGGTTTGAGTAATTGCCAAATTAACTCCTGGTGCATTGAACACAAGTACACGGTGTGTAACTCTGGTTACACGGCGTGTACTCCTGTGTTGTTCGGCCAGAAACCACGGCACTTCCAGATGAGTTCCACAATTTTATTTTATTCATAAAATTAATCGTCTCGCTTAGCTCTACGAGAAACGGAGGAAGAAACAGATCTCGCAATTCGGATTAAAAGAACGATTAAACTTGGATTTAAAAACTAAATTAAAAATACGTAAATCATCAACGATCTTTAAATAATTATAAATAATTATGTGACTGTTCTGATACCACTTCTAAGTTCCGAACGCAGCGGAAATGTGTGATGGGTCGTGCCTAACTTTGCTTTTTGCCATGATCAATTATCAATTCGAGATTTACACAACGATAAATGTCTTGATCTACGGAATTGAATCAAATAATATAGACAGGAGATAGAACGCTGGAACCAGAGAGAAGATCATCACATGTTATTTATAACCAATTTTAAAAAACGGACATTATTAATGTTGGTATATTTGTATTTTATTTCCCAATATTTGATTTGAGTGGTCGTGAAACTAAAACAGACTTACAGATCAAAAGTTATAGATGTCGGAAGTTGATCATCTCTAAACAAAGTCTTAGAGAAGTCAAACTTCTGATGACTATAACTTTTGATCTATAACTCTGTTTGAGGTCCATGACCAGTCAAATTGAAGCTTAGTGTATTGTATCAGATTTTATGTTTATTTTTTTGAATATTATATGTATTAATTTGATACTAGGAGCTGAGGAAACATGCGATTCTGATGTTTGGTGTGCCCATAATAAATGTTTGAAATATATTAAATATATTAAACAACACGCATTAAAAGTTTTCCTAAAAAATGAAATAAATTCTAAACAGGTGTCCGAATCAGAAATCTGAGGGCATCATTGAGTTCATAATGTGATGTTTACCCTAGGCATGACTTAACATCAGTTAGTGCGTGTCACATCCATGAATTATTTTAAAGGTATTTTTCATTTAATTATTATTCTTGTTTTGTTTGTGGGGGTTTCCCATGTAGTTTTGGAGGAAAGGGTGTGTTTTCATGATTTGGGCCAAACTCTGAGCTCATTTCATGTTTTAAAAACAAATTTTTTTTTTTTATAACTCCTTAATTTTTCAACATTTTACACTCATTCCACTTCCCAATTGACATACCTTGGTATATTAAAACCACCATATCCATTTGGACCTCATAGGAATTCACAATCATGGTGGATTTGGGTTTTTTATTAAGGTACTGGTCCAGCCCGTAATCCCGTTTCCTGCTTTAAAAAAAGTAATTCTTTAATATCTCATTCATTTTTTAAGTTTTTTCGGTGATTCTAACTCTCACCTAAGCCCACTTACCCAAGGAGCATCCCCATGTTCTTTCCCCCCTATTTGGATCTCATATTCATCACAAATTAGGGCAAAACTTCTTTGGATTTCTCAAATCATCCAGATTTGAAGAGGTAACTTGTTTCTTTCATAAGTCCTTCAATTTTTACTCTTTTCCCTCCATTTTTATCCTCACTTGACCTACTCAGCCTTATTAGAACCTCACTTTCATTTTTTGCTATTTATAAATTCATCTACTAGTGTATTTGGGGCGTTTTATTCAAGATATCTCAAGTAAGTGGGTTTCCTTCTTTCCTTCTCCCATTTGCTTAGGGTTTCTTCCTTCTCCTTAGGGTTTCTTCCTCCTTTTCATGAGGTTCTAAAATGTCTAGCAACTAGGGTTTGTACCTTGAGTTTAACCTTGTGTTTTTCTAGTGAAATATTTTGGATTAGGGCTTTATTTCACTTCTTTGTGGTGTGACAGTGGTGCAGTTGAAGTTTCGCACAATGGTTTGGAGTTTTGGCACAAATGGTAGGTGATTCCATGTGTAAAAATTATTTGATGAGTTAGTTTTGATTGATTTATATTTTTATCATGATTCTCTTCCATTTCGTGTGGTGAAAAAATTATTTTTGGTATCATTTGTTAAGCAGTTGGTTTTTAAGTGACAACTTTGTGCAAAAATGATTGTTTTTCATATGTATTTCATACTGTATCAAGTGGGGTTGTTCTATGATTCTTGAAATGGTTTTATTAAAAGGTTTTAGGGATTCCAATTCTAGTTTTATGTTACATTGGCATGCCTTTGGACTCAAAAGAGGGTTTTTAGAAGGGTTTTATGTGCAAAGCTTGGTTACACTTCTTGGAATTGTTTTAAGAATGTTTTAAATGGTTTCTTGATTTATGTAAGAGGTGCAACTATGCCACCAAACTGTTTTGGTAGGAGTGTACTTTTGAAATGGTTTATTTTAATGTCAAAGGGATTTTGTGTGATTTTTACTATCTTGAAATGTTTTTATGAAATTTTTTAAAGTATTTATTGAAGTGTGAAGGAGGTGGGAAACGTGTTGTGGGCTGTTTTGGTGAGAGTATGGTTTCAAAATAAATTTGAATGAAAAGGGGGATTATGTGACTTGTGTAATATACATATGGGATTTTTGGTGTGTGTGTGATTTGGAAATGGAATTTTTATATATAAATGGTACATTATATGATGTGGAACTTGTTTGAGCACAAGAGGGAACACCCGAGTATCTGGGTGGGTGGATGTGTACTAGTATGCTAGTGATCCGGTGGGGTTTGGCCCCTGTTTCACGTAGAAAGTTTGACGATAACAACACTAACTAAACTATGATGATGATGATGATGGGGAACCACTAGGTTATGGTTATTCTCTCTACTATAGTGGCTCGCGTGCATGAGAATAGATATTTGTATGATTAATTTCACCAAGTACGAGGTACCTGGGACCCACAACGAGCTAGTGCTTATGGTTATTTCCCGTTGTTAGTGCTCATTAGATATTTTATAATTACTGCAGGCATACGGTATGTTTGGATGGATACATTTAGTAGCTTCTTCATTCTATTTAAAAGTGTTGGTTTCTTTTAAATTAGCCCACTTGAAAGTTGTTTTTATTTAAAGTTGCATCTTTTAGAAACTGTTACTAGCATTTCTTGTTTACAAAACTTGAAAGCTTTTTGTCTTATAATGATTATCACATGGAATATTTTTGAGGTAGAATTATACTGGGATTTGGATCACACCCTACTTACACCTTTAGGTTTAAGTAGACTTGGTTATTTTTTCACAGTTTTGGGTAAATCTTTTAGTGCTAGTGGTTCAGGTTTCCAGTGGTCCTTCTTGGTACAGTGTCGTGAAGATGGCTTGAGGGCGGTGCCCCTTACCATAAGGAGGTTCTTGAGATGGCCTTTTTGACTTTTTTTATTTGTTATAGTCTTTGATTTTTGTTCTAAATTATGTAATTCAATTCTGAATTTTTGTAAAATATGTTTTGATTTGAAAAATCCAGATTTGGTTTATTGGATTCGTTTGTTGTTTTATATTTATAAACTCTAGTAAATCGTTCCCAAATTTATTTCTTTGATACCCGGGCACTTTTTCCATCCCACGGGGATCAGAAACGGCCTTTGGGTCTTTCCACAGACCGAGTTGGGTGCCGGTTTTGAAGGCAACGAGATCTGGTTCGTGACAAAATGGTATTAAAGGAGGTCCTCCCTCTTGGGTCATGTTATCTACAGAAGAGTCAGGATAGTCTGGAGCTAGGATTTTTGAGACTTGACATTCCAATTAAGAGTAGGGTGCCTATCCAACACACCTCTTAATGGTATTTAAGTCACCAGGGGAAGTCCAGTTTTATCTAAGTCCATTGGTTCTCTTGGTTTGACGATGATTAGGGGGAAATGAAAAGAGAGTTGGGCTAATAGTCTTAGTGACCACGTAGGGCCTGGAAAGCCATGTGGAACTAGGGATATTGCCCTAGAACACTCTCCATGATGGTGAAGTGATTGGAATATGGCCGCCAACCATATGTCCAAGTCACCCACCGAAATTAGTTTCCTCTCACATTGTCATGTGTCCTTTTGTTTTGGAATCTTGGAAGCCTGGTTTTAAAATTATAAATGACTTTACTTTAAAAAAATTTGAGTTTTGTGGAGGGATTTTCTAATAATGTGGGAATTGTATTTTTTTTAAAGGGTGGAAATGAATTTTCAAAATTGTTTTGAAAGGGTAAATGGCGTGTTTACACCTCTTTTAAAAGTATAAATTATGTCAAAGTTGGTTTTAAAAAATTGTTTCAAATAGAATTTTCTGAATTATTAAAAAAGTGCTTTGAATGGAATAAAGTGTTTTTGAATTTGTGTGGGGAGTTAGAAATGGATTTTGATTTGGTAACTTGTGAGAATTTGAAAAGCTTTATGAATCATTGGGATTTTGTTTTAAATAAGAAGAGATGAGTTTTCAAAGGAATGGGGGGTTATGAAAGGGAATTTTCATAAAATCAGGAGTGTTTTGAAATAGGTTGAGATGTTTTGAAATTAATGTGTACGACTTCAAAGTGAGTTCTTATTTGAATGATTGGGCCTTTCTAAAAAGTTTTGTAAGATTTAATTTGAGTTTTGATTTCATGGTTAGCGGTATTGGGAAAAAGGAAGTACTGGTTTACTATTTTGGTTTTGAAAAGTGGGATGAATTTTTGTTTTAACCTTTGGTATTTCCATTGGTGACCACAAACATGGAGTTATATGGAATTATGGATGGTTAATGGCACAAATGTATGAGTGATGGGATGGATATGAGGAGGGTACCTGATGTGGCATGAAAACATGCATGTGAGAGGCCCATGGGATAGTATTGGGGGATGCGCTAACCACCGACCCGTTTATTTTCAATGAAGTGATTTATTTTAATGGAAAACTTTATGTCTTGATGACCGGTTTGGGTGGTGTGTCTTATGTTTTTTTGGAAATGTTGTTGTTGTGGGATTTTTGAGTCTAAGAACCCCTCTTTTTGAATGGTGTTTTGGGTTTGTGTTTGGTTGGAAAGTTGGGTTGAAGGGCTGGTTAGTGGTCTCCTTATGAGAAATGTTCCAGGAAGCCTTTATGGTGGTTCCCCTCATGTGTTCGGTTCTAGTTTGTGGAATGTTTTGACCAGTGTACCCTATTGGTTGGGTCCTTGGGTTCTCTCGTTGGATAAGATATGCCCCCATTAAGAGCTAATGCATGACTGAAGTGCACCTAAATTGTTTCTCCATTGGAAAATCCTCCAGTTGATCAAAATAAGGAATTTATTCTCGAGTTTTGGAGATTTAGTATACCCCTTTTACCTTTCCATGTTTTGGGGATCCTCTTGTCGCGAGAGAGTGGTCATGGAAGGTTGAAAGAGACCTTAGTTTCTTAAGTTAACTGAGTCACCAAAGGTTAAAGCAGTTTGGGTTTGTCAGTGTAAGATGTTGTCTAAGAGGTCCCTTGGGTGTGTTGTCAGTCTTATCGAAGAAAGAGTTCATGTTAGGCCATTATTGTGGAAAGTCAGGCTGAGTGAGGCTGTTATGACCGCTTGTAGGAATCGTGTGTTGTTTGGGACTCGACATATGGTCCCTCTCCTTGTTTTGTTTCTATTAGTCACAATGGTCATGTTCAGTGATGCCTTGTTATGTTTTTTTCTCATTTGACTGTAAAGGTGAAGGTTGTACAATCATCTAAGAGTCTCTATTTTGTAGGAAGTGTGTCTCCCTTTGGAAAATTTTTACATCCTATGTTTAGAGGAAGGTGTTTCCATATGTCCTTTCCTCCTTTCATTTTTCATCTGAAGAAACAAGGGGTGATGCGTGTGCATCTTCTAATCCCTTATTTCATCAAAATGTTAGGTTTTGGTAAAGTGAGTTTTGGAGCATGTTATGTCTTGGTAAACCCATATGGGATTGTAGTGTAGTTGTTTGTAGCACCAGAAGAAGAAGTTCCATTCAGGGGTTTCCAAAGACTGACTGTGAGACCGAATATGCTTCAATCATATGAGATCCAGCCATAGGTCCCGGAGTGAAGTTGGTGCATAGTCAGGGGAAATCCTAGGGTCGTTCAAACCTTTGGTCAAAGTCTTATCCTCAGTATGAAAGATGGGAATAGTTTAAACCTCCGATGTCATTGTCTTATTCCAGTTGTTCTCATTTGGTGGTAGAGGTGGGAGGACTTCGTTTCCATGTTATAGCCTAAGTTTATGTTATTCCCTTTGGTTTCCTTTGAATTTTTAGAGAATAAAATTAAATTTGGGCTAGGCAGATTGAAGAGCACTTGCGCACAGTTAGTAGTAATCGTGCACCAACCTAGGAAACCGTGTGAGCACAACCATGGGCCTCAACCCATGTAACCATTCAAAGATTCCCCTTTAGACATAATACTCTGCATGGTTAGCTCATGGTTTCCCAAACCGTGTGGACTAACTGTGCAGTTGTGCCAACTCTTTAAATTTTGGGGTCTTTTCACGCCGGCCTGTGCTGGTCGGTTAAGATGGTTAGTTCTTATGGTGGGGAGACCCACTATGAGTCTCATGTAAGTTATTTTAGAAAAGTATAATGAAATTATACCCCTTATGTCAGGAGTCTGTTCGGGCCTCCCACTATTAGTGTCTTGATTCTATCTCGGAAAAAAAATTGAGTTTCCCCTTATGGTGGGTAGTCTGTTTTTGTCTCCCTGTATCAGTAACTCAGTTTTGTCCCTAGTGTTGGTTTGGTAATAGGTAGTCTCGTTTGGAGTTATTTAACCACAAACTTCCTCCTTGATTAAATGTTGGGATTGAAGTTCACACATTGGTTTTTTTTAAGTAAGACTGTGATGACCTCATTCATTTTCATTGTTCATTCCAGGTAAGTTGCTTGAGTCTGGTTTGGATAGCGTTTAAGGTGTTTTGTTTTGAGATGTAGTTTGAATATGCTTGATTGTTTTTGGAAGTGGTGTATGTTTTGGTTTATGAGAGTATTCCTTCCTTGATTGATCAATTATAGGTGTTTTGGCCTTTTGGGGGCGGTCAAAACTTGGCAAAGGAGTCCATTTTGGCCTCTCCGTTGGGTTTGGTTTTTGCTTTTGGCCTTGCTGTGGCTTTTCGAGGGCAGAAAGTTTTATGGTGGAGATAATTATCAAATACATGACTTATTTTAAAGGTATTTTTCATTTAATTACTATTATTGTTTTGTTTTTTGGGGTTTCCCATGTAGTTTTAGAGGAAAGGGTGTGTTTTCATGATTTGGGCCAAACCCTGAGCTCATTTCATATTTTAAAAACAAATTTTGTTTTTTTTATAACTCCTTTATTTTTCAACATTTTACACCCATTACACTTCCCAATTAGCATCCCCTAGTATATTAAAACCACCATATCTATTTGGACCTCATAGGAATCCATAATCATGATGGATTTGGGTTTTTTATTAAGGTATTGGGCCAACCCATAAGCCCATTTCATGCTTTAAAAAAATTAATTCTTTAATATATCATTCAATTTTTAAGTTTTTTTGGTTATTCCAACTCTCATATGATCCCACTTACCCAAGGAACGCCCCCATATTCTTTTCCCCCTCTTTGGAGCTCATATTCATCGCGAATTAGGGAAAAAATTCTCTAGATCTCTCAAATCGTCCAGATTTGAAGAGGTAACTTGTTTCTTTCATAACTCCTTTAATTTTTACTCTTTTCCCTCCATTTCAGTTCTCACTAGACCTAATCATCCTTATTAGAACCTAAATTTCATTTTTTTATATTTGTAAATTCATCTACTGGTGTATTTGGGGTGTTTTATTCAAGATATCTCAAGTAAGTGAGTTTCCTTCTCCCATTTGCTTAGGGTTTTTTCCTTCTCCTTAGGGTTTTTTCCTCCTTTTCATGAGATTCTATAATGTCCAGAATCTAGGGTTTGTACCTAGGGTTTAACCTTGTGTCTTTTTGGTGAAATATTGTGGATTAGGGTTTGATTTCACTTCCTTGTGGTGTGGCGGTGGTGTGGTTGAAGTTTCACACAACAATTTAGAGTTTTGGAACAAATGGTAGGTGATTCCATGTGTAAGCATTATTTGATGAGTTAGTTTTTCTTGATTTATATTTTTAGAATGATTCTCTTCCATTGTGTGTGGTTTGAAATTTATTTTTGGTATCATTTGTTAAGCGGTTGGTTTTTAAGTGGCAATTTTGTGCAAAAATGATTGTTTTTCATATGTATTTCATATTATATCAAGTAAGGTTTCTCAATGATTCTTGAAATGGTTTTATTAAAAGGTTTTAGGGCTGAAAATTCTGGTTTTATGTTATATTGGCATGCCTTTAGACTCAAAAGAGGGTTTTTAGAAGGGTTTTATGTGCAAAGCTTGGTTACACTCCTTGGAATTGTTTTAAGAATGTTTTAAATGGTTTCTTGATTTATGTAAGAGGTGCAACTATGTTGCCAAACTATTTTGGTAGGAGTGTACTTTTTAAATGGTTTATTTTAATGTGAAATGGTTTTTGTGTGATGTGTACTATCTTGGAATGTTTTTATGAAATTTTTTAAAGTATTTATTGAAGGGTGAAGGAGGTGCGGAACGTGTTGTGGGCTGTTTTGGTGTGAGTATGGTTTCAAAATAAATTTGAATGAAAAAGGGGATTACGTGACTTGTGTAATATACATATGGGCTGTTTTGTGTGTGTGTGATTTTTAAATAGACTTTTTATGTGGAAATGGTACTTTATATTATGTGTAACTTGTTTGATCACAAGAGAGAACACCCGAGTATCTAGGTGGGTGGACGTGTACTAGTATGCTAGTGATCCGGTGGGGTTTGACCCCTATTTCACATAGAAAGTTTGACAATAACAACACGAACTAAACTATGATGATGATGATGTTGGGGAACCACTAGGTTATAGGTATGCTCCCTACTGGTGGCTCGTGTGCACGAGAACAGATATTTGTATGGTTACTTTCACTGAGTATGAGGTACCTATAGGACCCATAGCGAGCTAGTGCCTAGGGTTGTTTCCTGTTGCTAGTTATCATTTGATATTTTATACTTATCATCAACATATAGTATGTTTGGATGGATAAATTTAGTATCTTTGTCATTCTATTTAAAAGTGTTGATTTCTTTTAAAGTATCCCACTTGAAAGCTGTTTTTATTTAAAGTTGCATCTTTTAGAAACTGTTACTAGCATTTCTTGTTTAAAAAACTTGCAAGCTTTTTATCTTATAATGATTATCACATGGAATATTTTTGAGGTTGCATCCTACTGGGATTTGTCTCACACCCTACTTACACCTTTGGGGGTAAGTAGACTTGATTATTTTGTGGTAGGTTTGGGTAAAGCTTTTAGTGCCAGTGGTTCGGGTTTCTAGCGGTCCTTCTTGGTATAGTGTCACGAAGATGGCTTAAGGGCAGTGCCCCTTGCCATGAGGAGGTTCTTGGGCTGGATTTTTTTGAATTTTTTCTTTTATTATAGTATTTGATTTTTGATCTAAATTATGTAATTCAATTATGAAATTTTGTAAAAGATGTTTTTTTGAAAAATCCAGATTTGGTTTATTGGATTTGTTTGTTGTTTTATGTTTATAAACTCGGGTAAATAATTCCCAAATTTCTTTCTTTGATACTCAAGCACTTGTGCCAACTCATGGGGATTAGGAACGCCCTTCGGGTCTTGCTGCTGACTATGTCATGTGTCAGTTTTGAAGGTGACTAGATCTGGTTCGTGACAAAATGGTATCAGTAGAGGTTCTCCCTCTTAGGTCATGTTATCTGGGGAAGAGTCGGGATAGTCTAGAGCTAGGATTGGTGGGACTTGACATTAAAATTATGAGTAGGGTTCCTAGACACCACACCTCGTAATGGTATTTAAGTCACCAGTAGAAGTTGGGTTTTATCTAAGTCCTTTGGTTCTCTTAGTTTGACGATGATTAGGGGGGAATGAAAAGAGAGTTGGGCTAATGGTCTCAGTGAGATCACAAGTCCTGGAAAGCCATGTGAAGCTGGAGATATTTCCCTAGAGAACTCTCTGCGATGGTGAAGTGACTGGCGTATGGCCACCAACCATATGTCCAAGTCACCCACCAAAACTAGCTTCCTCTCGCATTGTCATTGGAATCTTGGAAGATTAGTTTTAAAATTATAAATGAATTGACTTTAAAAAAAATGTGAGTTTTGTGTAAGGATTTTCTAATAATGTGGGAATGGTATGATTTTTTTTAAAGGGTGGAAATTAATTTTCAGAATTGTTTTGAAAGGGTAAATGGTGTGTTTACACCGCTTTTAAAAGTATGAATTATGTCAAAGTTGGTTTTAAAAATCTATTTCATATAGAATTTTCTAAATGGAATGAAGTGTTTTTGAATTTATGTGGGGAGTTAGAAGTGTATTTTGATTTCGTAACCTGTGATAATTTTAAAATCTTTATGAATCATTGGAATTTTGTTTTAAATAATAATAGATGAGTTTTCAAAGGAATGGGGGTTTATGAAAGGGAATTTTCATAAAATCGGGAGTGTTTTGAAATGGGATGAGATGTTTTGAAATTATTATGTATGACTTCAAAGTGAGTTATTATTTGAATGATTGGTCCTTTATAAAAAGTTTTGTAAGATGTAAATTGGGTTTTTATTTTGTGGTTAGCGGTCTTGAGAAAAAGAAAGTATTGGTTTACTATTTTTGTTTTAAAAAGCAGGATGAATTTTTGTTTTAACCTTTGGTATTTCCATTGGCGACCACATACATGGGGTTATATGAAATTATGGATGGTTAATTCCACAAATAGATGAGTTACAGGATGGATATGAGGAGGGTTCCTGATGTGGCATAGAAACATGTATGTGTGAGGCCCATGGGATAACATTGGGGGATGCGCTAACCACCAACCCGTTTATTTTCAATGAAGTGTTTTCTTTTAAGGGAAAACTTGATGCCTTGATAACCAGTTTGGGTGGTGTGTATTATGTGTTTTTTGAAATTTTGTTTTTGTGGGGTGTTTGAGTCCAATAACCCCTCTTGTTTAATGGTGTTTTGGGTTTGTGTTTGGTCGAAAAGTTGGGTTGAAGGACTGGTTAGTGGTCTCCTTATGAGAAATGTTCCGGGAAGCCTTTACGGTGGTTCACATCATGTGTTTGGTTCTGGTTTGTGGAAAATTTTGACCAATGGAACATATTGGTTGGGTCCTGGGGTTCTCTCATTGGATAAGGTATGCCCTCAATAAGAGTAAATGCATGATTGAAGTGCAGACTAGATTGTTTCTCCATTGGAAAATCCTCCAGTTGATCAACATAAGGAATTTCTTCTCAAGTTTTGGAGATTGAGTATACCCCCTTTACCTTTACATGTTTTGGGGATCCTCTTGTAGCAGGAGAGTGGTCGTGGAAGGTTGAAAGAGACCTTAGTTTCTTAAGTTACCTGAGTCGCCAAAGGTTAAAGCAGTTCAGTTTTGTCAATGTAAGATGTTGTCTAAGAGGGACCTTAGGTCTGTTTTCAATCTTATCAAAGCAAGAGTTCATGTTAGGCCATTAGTGTGGAAATTCAGGCCGAGTGAGGCTATTATGGCCACTTATAGGAATCATGTGCTGTTTGGGACTCAACATAAGGTCCCTCTCCTTGTTTTGTTTCTATTAGTCACAATGGTCATGTTCGATGATGCCTTGTGATGTTGTGTGATCATTTGACTCTAAAGGTGAAGGTTGTGCAATCATATAAGAGTCTCTATTTTGTAGGAAGTGTATATCCCTTTGGAAAATCTTGAAATCCTATGTTTAGAGGAGGGTGTTTCCATATGTCCTTTCCTCCTTTCATTTTTCATCCAAAGAAACAAGTGGTGATGTGTGTGCATCTTCTAAGACCTTATTTTAACAAAATGTAAGGTTTTGGTAAAGTGAGTTTTAGAGTGTGTTATGTCTTGGTAAACCCATATGGGATTGAGGTGTAGTTGTTTGTAGAACCGGAAGAAGAAGTTCCATTCAGGGGTTTCCAAAGCTTGACTGTGAGCTCGAAGATGCTTCAATCATAAGAGCTTCATCCATAGGTCCCAAAGTGAAGCTAACACACAGTCAAGGGAAATCCCGGGGTTGTTCAAACCTTTGGTCAAAGTCCTATCCTTAGTATGAAAGATGGGAATAGTTTAAACCTCTGGTGTCTTCGTCTTATTCCAGTTGTTCCCATTCAGTGGTAGAGGTGGGAGGACTTCGTTTCCATGTTATAGACTGAGTTCATGTTATTCCCTTGGGTTTCCTTTTAATTTTGAGAGAATAGGATGAAATTTGGGCTAGTAATATCGAAGAGCATGGTTTGCGCACAGTTTGTAGTAACCGTGGGCCAATCTAGGAAACCGTGCGATAAGAGATAATAGCTAATACATGGTCTCTCCATGACCATGCACCTAAGACCATGTAACCATGAAAGGCTTCCCCTTTGGAAATAATGCTATGCATGGTTAGTGCATAGTTTCCCAAACCGTGCGGACTAATTGTGCGGTTGTGACAACTCTTTAAATTTTGGGGTCTTTTCATGCTGACCCGTGCTGGTCGGTTAAGATGGCTAGTTCTTATGATGGGGAGAACCACTATGAGTCTCATGTAAGTTATTTTGGAAAAGTATAATGAAAGTATACCCCTTATACCGGGAGTCCGTTCGGGTCTCTCGCTGTTAGTGTCCCGATTCTATCTCAGAAAAAAATTTGAGTTTCCCCTTATGGTGGAGAGTCTGTTTGTGTCTCCCCGTATTAGTAACTTGGTTTTGTCCCTAGTGTTGGTCTGGAAATAGGTAGTCTCATTCGTAGTTATTTAACCACCAAATTCCTTTTTTAGTAAACTTTGGAATTGGATTGCGCCCAACGGTTTTGTTGAAGTAAGACTACGGTGACCTTGTTCGTTTTCATTATTCATTCCAGGTAAGTTGCTTGAGTCTGGTTCAGAGAGTGTTTGAGGTGTTTTGTTTTGGTATATAGTTTTAATATACTTGATCATTTCTGGAATTAGTGTATGTTTTGGTTAGTGAGAGTATTCCTTCCTTGATTGATCAATTGGAGTTGGTTTGGCTTTTTGGGGGTGGACAAAACTTGGCAAAGGAGTCCATTTTGGCCTTTCGATTGGGTTTGGTTTTTTTCTTTTGGCCATGCTGTGGATTTTTGAGGGCATAAAGTTTTATGGTGGGGATAATTGTCACATCCATGAATTATTTTAATTTTCCATTTAATTACTATTCTTGATTTTTTGTGGGGGTTTCCCATGTAGTTTTGGAATAAAGGGTGTGTTTTCATGATTTGGGCCAAACAGTGAGCCCATTTCATTTTTTTTAAAAAAAATTTGTTTTTTATAACTCCTTCATTTTTCAACATTTTACACCCATTACACTTCCCAATTGGCATCCACTAGTATATTAAAACCACCATATCCATTTGGACATCATATTAATCCATAATCATGATGGATTTTAGTTTTTTATTAAGGTATTGGGCCAGCCTGTAAGCCCATTTCCCGCTTTAAAAAAATAATTCTTTAATATATCATTAAATTTTTAAGTTTTTTCGATGATTCTAACTCTCACCCGAGCCCAATTACCCAAGGAATGCCCCCATGTTTTTTCCCTCTCTTTGGAGCTCATATTCATCACGAATTAGGGAAAAACTTATCTGGATTTCTCAAATCATTCAGATTTAAAGAGGTAACTTGTTTCTTTCATAACTCCTTCAATTTTTACTATTTTATCTCAATTTCAGTTCTCACTTGACCTACTCAGCCTTATTCACACCTCACTTTAATTTTTGGCTGTTTGGAAATTCATATACTAGTGTATTTGGGGCGTTTTATTCAAGATATCTCAAGTAAGTGGGTTTCCTTTCTTCCTTCTCCCATTTGCTTAGGGTTTCTTCCTTCTCCTTCAGGTTTCTTCCACCTTTTAATGAGGTTATAAAATTTCCATAAGATAGGGTTCATACCTAGGGTTTAACCTTGTGTCTTTTTGGTGAAATCTTGTGGATTAGGGCTTTATTTCACTTCCTTGTGGTGTGGGGGTGGTGCAGTTGAAGTTTCGCACAACAGTTTAGAGTTTTGGAACAAATGATAGGTGATTCCATGTATAATCATTATTTGATGAGTTAGTTTTGATTTATTTATTTTTTTATCATGATTATCTTCCATTGTGTGTGGTGAGAAAATTATTTTTGGTATCATTTGTTAAGAGGTTGGTTTTTAAGTGGAAACTTTGTGAAAAAATTATTGTTTTTCATATGTATTTCATATTGCATCAAGTGGGGTTGTTATATGATTCTTGAAATGTTTTTATTAAAAGGTTTTAGGGATTAAAATTCTTTTTTTATGTTATATTTTCATGCCTTTGTATTAAAAATAGGGTTTTAGAAGGGTTTTATGTGCAAATCTTGGTTACAATCCTTGGAATTATTTTAAGAAGGTTTTAAATGGTTTCTTGATTTATGTAAGAGGTGAAAATATATTGCCAAACTATTTTGGAAGGAGTGTACTCTTGAAATGGTTTATTTTAATGTGAAAGGGATATTGTGTTATATGTACTATCTTGGAATGTTTTTATGAAATTGTTTAAAGTATTTATTGAAGTGTGAAGGAGGTGCAAAACGTGTTGTGGGATGTTTTGGTGTGAGTATGGTTTCAAAATAGATTTGAATGAAAAAGGAGATTATGCGACTTGTGTAATATACACATGGGATGTTTGGTGTGTGTGTGATTTTGAAATGACCTTTTTATGTGGAAATGGTACTTATATGATGTGTAACTTGTTTGATCACAAGAGAGAACACCCGAATATCTAGGTGGGTGGACGTGTACTAGTATGCTAGTGATCTGGTGGGGTTTGAGCCCTGTTTCATGTAGAAAGTTTTATGATAACAACACTAAATAAGCTATTATGATGATGATGTTGGGGAACTACTAGGTTATGGGTGTTCTACCTAATAGTGGCTCGTGTGCACGAGAATAGATATTTGTATGGTTACTTTCACCGAGTACAAGGTACCTAGGACCCATAGCAAGCTAATGCCTATGGTTGTTTCCCGTTGCTAGTAATCATTAGATATTTTATACTTTCCATCAGCATACAGTATATTTGGATAGAAAAATTTAGTTTCTTTTTCATTATATTTAAAATTTTTGATTTCTTTTAAAGTATCCCACTTGAAAGCTGTTTTTATTTAAAGTTGCATCTTTTAGAAATTGTTACTAGAATTTCTTGTTTACAAAACTTGCAAGATTTTTTTCTTATAATGATTATCACATGGAATATTTTTGAGGTGGAATACTAGAGGGCTTTGGATCACACCCTGCTTACACCTTTGGGTGTAAGTATACTTTGTTATTTTTTCATTGGTTTGGGTAAAACTTTTAATGCTAGTGGTTTGGATTTCTAGCGGTTATTCTTGGTACAGTGTCGTGGAGATAGCTTGAGGTAAGTACCCCTTTCCACGAGGAGGTTATTGGTCTGGCCTTTTTTACTCTGTTCCTTTGTTATATAGTCTTTGAGTTTTGTTCTAAATTATGTAATTAAATTCTGAATTTTTGTAAAAGATGTTTTGGTTTGAAAAATCTAGATTTGGTTTATTAGATTCATTTATTGTTTTATGTTTATAAACATGAGTAAATCATTCCCAAATTTCTCTCTTTGATACACCAACACTTGTGACATCCCATGGGGATTGGGAATGCCCTTCAAGTCTTTCCACAGACCGGGCCAGGTGCCAGTTTTGAAGTCGACTAGATTTAGTTCGTGACAAATTGGTATCAGAGGAGGTTCTCCCTCTTGGGTCATGTTATTGGGGGAAGTGTTGGGATAGTCTAGAGCTAGGATTGTTAGGACTTTACATTCTAATTATGAGTAGGGTGCCTGGACAACACACCTCATGATGGTATTCAAGTCATCAGGGGAAGTCAGGTTTTATCTAAGTCCTTTGGTTCTCTTAGTTTAATGATGATTAGGGGGAAATGAAAAGAGAGTTGGGATAATGGTCTCAATGATCTCAAAGGGCCTGACAAACCATGTGGATCTAGGGATATTTCCTAAGAACACTCTTCATGATGGTGAAGGGATTGGCATATGTCTGCCAACCATATATCCAAGTCACCCACTGAAACTAGTTTCCTCTCGCATTGTCACATGTCCTCTTGTTTTGGAATTTTGGAAGCTTGGTTTTAAAATTATAAATGACTTAACTTTAAAAAAATGCGAGTTTTGTGGAAGGATTTTATAATAATGTGGGAATGGTATGATTTTTTTAAAGGGTGGAAATGAATTTTAATAATTGTTTTGAAAGGGTAAATGGTGTGTTTACACCTCTTTTAAAAGTATGAATTATGTCAAAGTTGGTTTTAAAAATCTATTTCAAATAGAATTTTCTAAATTATTGAAAAAGTGTTTTGAATGGAATGAAGTGTTTTTGAATTTTTGTGGGGAGTTAGAATTGTATTTTGATTTAGTAACTTGTGAGAATTCAAAAATCTTTATGAATCATTGGAATTTTGTTTTAAATAAGAAGAGATGAGTTTTCAAAGGAATGTGGGTTTATGAAAGGGAATTTTCATAAAATTGGGAGTGTTTTGAAATGGGATGAGATGTTTTGAAATTAATGTGTATGACTTCAAATTTAGTTCTTATTTTAATGATCGAGCCTTTATAAAAAGTTTTGTAAGATGTAAATTGGGTTTTTATTTCGTGGTTAGCGATCTTGAGAAAAAGGAAGTATTGGTTTTCTATTTTGGTTTTGAAAATTGGGATGAATTTTTGTTTTAACCATTAGTATTTCCATTGGAGACCACATACATGGGGTTATATGGAATGATGTATGGTTAATGGCACGAATGGATGAGTGATGGGATGGATATGAGGAGGGTGCCCAGTGTGGCACAAAAACATGCATGTGTGGGCCAATGGGATAGCATTGGGGGATGCGCTAAACACCAACCCATTTATTTTCAATGAAGTGATTTCTTTTAAGGGAAAACATGATGTCTTGATGACTGGTTTGGGTGGTGTGTCTTATGTGTTTTTGGAAATGTTGTTGTTTTGGGATGTTTGAGTCCAATAACCCCTATTGTTGAATGATGTTTTGGGTTTGTGTTTGGTCAGAGAGTTGGGTTGAAGGGATGGTTAGTGGTCTCCTTATGAGAAATGTTATGGGAAGACTTTACAGTGGTTCAACTCATGTGTTTGGTTCTGGTTTTTGGCATGTTTTTAGCAATGAACCATCTTGGTTGGGTCCTTAGGTTCTCTCTTTGGATAAGGTACGCCCCCATTAAGAGTTAATGCATGACTGAAGTGCAACCTAGATTTTGTCTCCATTGCAAAATCCTCTAGTTGATCAACATAAGAAATTTCTTCTTGAGTTTTGGAGATTTAGTATACCCCCTTTAACTTTCCATGTTTTATGGATCCTCTTGTAGCAGGAGAGTGGTCGTGGAAGGTTGAAAGAGACCTTAGTTTCTTAAGTTACCTGAGTCTCCAAAGGTTAAAGTGGTTCAGGTTTGTCAGTGTAATATTTTGTCGAAGAGGGCCCCTGGGTGTGTTGTTAGTCTTGTCGAAGCAAGAGTTCATGTTAGGCCATTAGTGTGGAAAGTCGGGCCGAGTGAGGCTATTATGGCCACTTGCAGGAATTGTGTGTTGTTTGGGACTCAACATAAGTTCCCTCTCATTGTTTTGTTTCTATTAGTCACAATAGTCATGTTTGGTGATGCCTTGTGATGTTGTGTGCTCATTTGACTATAAAGTTTAAGGTTGTACAATCATCTAAGAGTCCCTATTTTGTAGGAAGTGTGTCTCCCTTTGGAAAATCTCGACATCCTATGTTTAAAGGAAGGTGTTTCCATATGTCCTTTCCTCCTTTTATTTTTCATCTGAAGAAACAAGGGGTGATGTGTGTGCATCTTCTAAACCCTTGTTTCATCAAAATGTTTAGTTTTGGTAAAGTGATTTTTGGAGTGTGTTATGTCTTATTAAACCCATATGGGATTGTGGTGTAGTTGTTTGTAGCACTAGAAGAAGAAGTTCCATTTGGGGAGTTCCAAAGCCTGATTGTGAGGCCGAAGATGCTTCAATCATATGAGCTCAAGCCATAGGTCATGGAGTGAAGCTGGAGCGTAGTTAGGGGAAATCCTAGGGTTGTTCAAACCTTTGGTCAAAGTCCTATCCTCATTATAAAAGATGGGAATAGTTTAAACCTCTAGTGTCATCGTCTTGTTTCAGTTTTCCCCGTTTGGTGGTAGAGGTGGGAGGACTTTATTTCCATGTTATAGCCTGAGTTCATGTTATTCCCTTTAGTTTCATTTTAATTTTTAGAGAATAGGATGAAATTTGGTCTAGGAAGATTTAAGAGCACGGTTTGCGCACAGTTAGTAGTAACTGTGAGCCAATGTAAAAAATCATACGATAAAAGATAGTAGCTACCGCATGGTCTCCGCACGGCTGTGTGCCTCGGCCTATGTAACTATGTGAAGCTTCCCCTTTGGACAGAATGCTCCGCATGGTTAGTGCATGGTTTCCAAAACCGTGCAGACTAACTATGTGGTTGTGCACCCTCTTTAAATTTTGGGGTCTTTTTGTGCCAGCCCGTACTGGTCGGTTAAGATGGTTGGTTCTTATGGTGGGGAGATCCACTATGAGTCTCATATAAGTTATTTTGTAAAATTATAATGAAAGTTTACCCCTTATGCTGGGAGTCCGTTTGGGACTCCCGCTATATTAGTGTCCCGATTCTATCTCAGTTTTTTTGAGTTGCCCCTTATGGTGGGGAGTCTATTTGTGTCTCCCCGTATCAGTAACTTGGTTTTGTCCCTAGTGTTGGTCTAGAAATAGGTAGTCTAATTTGGATTTATTTAACCACAAACTTACTCCTTGAGTAAACGTTAGTATTGGAGTGCACCCAATAGTTTTGTTGAAGTAAGATCGCGATGACCTCGTTCATTTTCATTGTTCATTCTAGGTAAATTTCTTGAGTCTGGTTCAGATAGTATTTGAGGTGTTTTGTTTTGGGATGTAGTTTGAATATGTTTGATCATTTCTGGAAGTGGTGTATGTTTTGTTTGGTGAGAGTATTCCTTAATTTATTGATCAATTAGAGGTGTTTTGGCCTTTTGGGGGCATGTGAAACTTGGAAAAGGAGTCAATTTTGGCCTTTCGGTTGGGTTGGGTTTTGCTTTTGGCCTTACTGTGGCTTTCCGAGGGTGGAAATTTTAATGGCAGGGATAATTGTCACATCCATGACTTATTTTAAAGGTATTTTTCATTTAATTACTATTCTTGTTTTTTTTGTGGGGGTTTCCCTTGTTGTTTTGGAGGAAAGGGTGTGTTTTCGTGATTTGGGCCAAACCGTGAGCCCATTTCATGTTTTAAAAAAATTGTTTTTTTATAACTCCTTCATTTTTCAACATTTTACACCCATTACACTTCTCAATTGGCATCCCCTAGTATATTAAAACCACCATATCCATTTTGACCTCATAGGAATCCATAATCATGATAGATTTGAGTGTTTTATTAAGGTATTGGGCTAGCCCATAAGCCCATTTCCTACTTTAAAAAAAACAATTCTTTAACATCTCATTCAATTTTTATGTTTTTTTAGTAATTTCAACTCTCAACAAAGCCCACATACCCAAGGATCACCCTAATGTTCTTTTCCCTCTCTTTGGAGCTCATATTCATTGCGAATTTGGGAAAAACTTCTCTGGATTTCTCAAATCGTCCAAATTTGAAGAGGTAACTTGTTTCTTTCATAACTCCTTCAATTTTTACTATTTTCCCTCCATTTTAGTTCTCAATTGACCTAATAAGCCTTATTCGAACCTCACTTTCATTTTTTTGTTTGTAAATTCAGATACCAGTGTATTTGGGGCGTTTTATTCAAGATATCTCAAGTAAGTGGGTTTCCTTCCTTCCTTCTCCCATTTGCTTAGGGTTTCTTCCTTCTCCTTAGGGTTTCTTCCACCTTTTCATGAGGATATAAAATTTACAGAAGCTAGGGTTCATACCTAGGGTTTAACCTTATGCCTTTTTAGTTAAATCTTGTGGATTAGGTCTTGATTTCACTTTCTTGTGGCGCAACAGTGGTGCGGTTGAAGTTTCACACAATAGTTTGGAGTTTTGGCACAAATGGTAGGTGATTCCATGTGTAAGAATTATTTGATGAGTTAGTTTTTGTTGATTTATATTTTTAGCATGATTCTCTTCCATTATGTGTGGTGTGAAAATTATTTTTGGTATCATTTGTTAAGCGGTTGGTTTTTAAGTGGCAAATTTGTACACAAATGATTGTTTTTCATATGTATTTCATATTGCATCAAGTGGGGTTGTTCTATGATTCTTGAAATGGTTTTATTAAAAGTTTTTGGGGATTCAAATTCTAGGTTTATGTTATATTGGCATGATTTTGGACTCAAAATAGTGTTTTTAGAAGGGTTTTATGTGAAAATCTTGGTTACACTCCTTGGAATTGCTTTAAGAAGGTTTTAAATGGTTTCTTGATTTATGTAAGAGGTGAAACTATGTTGCCAAACTGTTTTGGTAGGAGTGTAATTTTGAAATGGTTTATTTTAATGTGAAATGGATGTTGTGTTATGTGTACTATCTTGGAATGTTTTTATGAAATTGTTTAAAGTATTTATTGAAGTGTGAAGGAGGTGTGAAATGTGTTGTGGGCTATTTTGGTGTGAGTATGGCTTCAAAATAAATTTGAATAAAAAAGGGGATTATGTGACTTGTGTAATATACATATGGGATTTTTTGTGAGTGTGTGATTTGGAAATGGCATTTTTATGTGTAAATGGTACTTTATATGACGTGGAACTTGTTTGAGCACAAGAGGGAATACCCGGGTATCTAGGTGGGTGGATGTGTACAAGTATGCTAGTGATCCGGTGGGGTTTGGCCCCTATTTCACATAGAAATTTTGAAGATAAAAACACTAACTAAACTATGATGATGGTGATGTTGGGAAACCACTAGGTTATGGGTATGATCCCTACTAGTGGCTCTTGTGCACGAGAACTGATATTTGTATGGTTACTTTCACTGAGTACAAGGTACCTGGGACCCACAACGAGCTAGCGCCTATGGTTGTTTTCCATTGATAGTGATCATTATATATTTTAATCTTATCATCAGCATATGATTTTTTTGGTTGTAGAAATTTAGTAGCTTTTCCATTCTATTTAAAAGTGTTGATTTCTTTTAAAGTAACCCACTTGAAACCTATTTTTATTTAAAGTTGCATCTTTTAGAAACTGTTACTAGCATTTCTTGTTTATAAAATTTTCAAGGTTTTTGTCTTATAATGATTATCACATGAAATATTTTTTAGTTGGAATCTTAATGGGATTTGGCTCACACCCTACTTACACCTTTGGGTGTAAGTAGACTTGGTTATTTTGTCACAGGTTTGGGTGAAGTTTTTAGTGCTAGTGGTTTGGGTTTCTAGTGGTCCTTCTTAGTGTAGTGTCGTGGAGATAGATTAAGGGTGATTCCCCTTTCCATGAGTAGGTTATTGGGATGGACTTTTTGACCTTGTTCTTTTGTTATAGTCTTTGAGTTTTTTTCTAAATTATGTAATTCAATTCTTAATTTTTGTAAAATATGTTTTGGTTTGAAAAATCCAGATTTGGTTTATTGGATTCTTTTGTTGTTTTATGTTTATAAAATCAGGTAAATCATTCCCAAATTTCTTTATTTGATACCCGGTCACTTGTGCCAGACTATAGGGATTAGGAACACCCTTCGGGTCTTGCCACGGACTGGGTCAGGTGCTAGTTTTGAAGGCGACTAGATATGGTTTGTGATAGTGTAGGTTGTTTGTAGAAAAGTCATTGCGGGCGCAAAAATGAATAAAATAATTAAATAAGATTATTTTAATTCATTTTATTGGAACAACTATTAGTGGATCTTTAAATAGATCATTATGTCAGAATTTCAGGATTAGCCACATAACCCTGGAGATTTTGGATAACCCTTGGAGATACCATTGGAGAATTCTCTCAAGTGAACGACGATGAGATCATGGATCAACGATCGACACGCATTGGATTCGAAGGATCTCATCAATGGAAATGAAAAAACTTTTTTCTCCATCAAGGATCGATCCAAACTAAGGTAGGGAATGTGTTTTGATTTAGTTCTTCCCCATTCTTGATTTCTATGACAAACGCGAATCAATCAATGAACAAATTGATTTGTGGTTCGATCGTTATATAAGATTGGTTTAATTGTAGGATTTTGATGGGAGATTTATCTTTGTGATTTGATTATTTCAATTTTTATTCTAACGAAGATGGATCGAGATCGACATGAACATCGATTGAGGTTTGTTTATCCAATCCGTTCTTACGCTTTTCTCCCCTCGTTCATCATTTGTCACAGGTGTTCTTCGTTTGTCCCACAACTCTACTAATCCTGACCAATCGATCGTTGCACACCCGTTTCTTGGCACAAAAATTAGATATCGCAAATCTGGGATCATCACGATGCGATGGAGTTGCGATGATGGAGACAAAGCGATTTAGACGATGGAGGATACCTGAATTGGCGTTCTTCAGTGTTCTTTTGTGCACAATGGAGAACAATGATTTGATCAGTTTTATAAGAAGATCTAATGATGAAACTCATTATTTGATGACGATAAGGCTTGGAAGATCTTGGATCATAGATTTCATGGTGAAAAGATCACCTAATCGAAGGCTAGATGTGCCATATCATACATAAAGTAGATTTGGGATTTTGGAAAATCCTATAACACACAACATGTAATATGGATTTACATGACCTGTGGGCCCCCCATGAGTGGCGACTAGGGTTTCAGGAGAAATTTAATTATCACACAGAATGTGACTCTTGTAACATGGTGTGTGGTCTCTCACAAGTGACTCGTCGTGTACCTTGGGAAGTACACGAACATGAGGTGGACCACATGGGTTGGAGCGCATCGTGTACTCCCCCACACAGACACGGCCTGGACCAGGTACATGAACTAAGCCATGTACTAGTACATGGGAATATGTACATGGGCTGGAACCATGTACTAGCACACGGGTAGATTACATAGGATGCCTACACAACGTGTACTACTACACAGACACAGTTTGATGACACGATCTATTTACATGGGCAGGACCTAGGGTCAAGGGACACGACGTGTGACCCCTGCTACATGTCGTGTACTCTTTTATACATGGCTTAGATCCCTTATCCTCCATATCCTGGACAAGTTTCATTAGGGTTCATTCCCCTTATCCCTTCCCTGAAGGTTAGCATGGAATCATTTCTTACTCCTAAGACTACAGTTCCTTTATCAGGACTTCTTGGATAGAGTCATTGGAATCCCTTTGAGAAGCCCAAAGTGGGATCCTCTATTCATCTTCATACCCTAGGTGGAGTTCTTGGTATTGACATGACCAAAAATACATGGGAACTAATCCTCTACTTAGCGGGTTAATCCAGATTGAGTTGTTGGTATCATACCATGGCCTTGATAGTGATCCTCATCTGTGTATTTTAATTCTCTTTGGACTATCAATGTGTTCTTTTTCATGACGAGACCCGACTAACAGTACCTCTTGAAAAAATTTCATCAGTACTATCAGACTCAGGAGTTTGTTCTCTTGGATGAGTGCTTTATAGAACCTTCAATCTATAATCCTAGGTTGGTATACTATGGTTGTGGCTTACCTTTAAATTGTGTGTCATTGTTGAGTATATCTAGATATTCTTGTTATATGTGTTGTCGACATATACCTATGTAGAGCTGACTGTAATTTCCTTTGTTGTATTCTTTGTGGTTTTGGGGTGTCCTATAAAGTATTGTTATACTCACCCCTACATAGGCTTTTCCCACATGTGTCGTGTCTTGTGTAGATGATCGACCTATTAACAGAGTCCTAAGAAGACCAGTGCCAGATAGTTCTTAGTGAGAATGGGCAGACCGAGGTGTGTTCCTACGACCATTTGACAATAGTCCCAGTACTTACTTTTAGAATGGACTTGTATTACAGATTCTTTGTGATGGGCTTGTATTTGGCCCTATTTACTTTCTTTACACCTTGTCATACTCTGGTTATAGGATTTAAATGTATGCAAGCATGGTTGTTCAGTTGTTTTTACATTTTAACATTGTATAGGATTGAAGATGTGTGCATGTGTACAAGAACTTAGGCTAAGGCCTCCCATGTTAGTGATATGCCTTCTCGATGCTAGTCACCAGCCCCTGGTCTATTGGAGGTAGTCTTGGGGAGTCATGACACATGCCCCACTAGGATGGGTCGTGACACTTAGGAAATTAACTACAAGTTATTAAACATTATCAACATTTATTATTTGAAAAACTAACATGAAAAATGAAATTAAAAAAAAATCAAGATGGTTATCATAAAACTGATGTGAAAAATAATATTTTTAATATCTTTTCACACCGGTTATTAAATAACCGACATAATTAGCCTTCCATGAGGACTTTTAACATCAGTTATCATAAAACCGATGTGAAAAATAATATTTTTAATATATTTTCACTATGGTTATTAAATAACCGGTGTAAAAATCCATCCAGGAGGATTTTTAACGTCAGTTACTAAATAACCGATGTTAAAAACCATTTTTATACTAGTGCTACTAGCATCACAAGCATAAGCTTGGTCATCTGCTCCCGTACTCCATCCTAGTATTGAGAATCCAACATTTAAAGTTGGGCGCTTCCCTTTGTCTACACCTATAACCATGAGGTCTGTTCGTGTATCACAGGCGGCCTGAATAGGGTGTGAGATATACTTAGTAGGTCACCACCAATAGTGTTTAGAACTATCCATTTTGTGAATATAAAATGAGCAATGTGTAGGTACATAATAAATGTATGGCAATAACTAAATAAATAAACCACATCGAATTGAGTTCCCAATGGGACCCCCAACCAACACTACCTGTTTCAACTTAAGTCAGATATCTCTAAATGTAAGTCAACCTATATAGATATAATATGAGTATATAAATGGGTCATCAAAAATCAAGTATCAAGAATGGGATGAACCCAAGCTTATTATTTGGCTTGGCGGACACATCCTTCAATTTAATAGACTGACATTCTTAGAATTTAATAAATGGCGTCCTAATCCCATATAGGGAGATCCGTAAAGAGGAACCCAAGTATCGCTCCAGGTGCACTATAAATACCCATCACCATAAGAGTTCATCCAAGGTGATCCATAGCATAATCCCAAGTATCACCCACGACATGGTATAAAGAAAGACCATCTAAACCCGCCCTAGGTATACCACATAGGGGACCAAGTATCGCCCATGGCATGATATAACCATATCTCCCACAAATCCTATCCAAGGTAACTCCCATAGGGAACTGGTATTGCTCATGGGTAAGTAAAACATCTACCCAATGAGCCTATCCAAGGCATCCTATGAAGGATCTAGGTATCACTCTAGGCACATTTAGATTTATTACAATTTCTAATTATAAAGCATGAAGAGTTTATCCAAGGAATCCTTAAGCTGGGACCCTGATATCACCCCAACTTTACATGATGGTATGGTTTAGCTATCAAGAACTCATATCTTTTAACATGGCATTGTATTCATCACACTTTAATAAAGTTGGAAAAACCATTTAATTCATACAAAGAAAGCTATGACATAAATCACAAGGTCCTAACACATGGCCTATAATCTCTTTAGTGAAATTCACATTCTAATACATTTATTTCAAGGTGATTCACACACCCCAATTACTAGAAATTAAATTTAGTTCCAATGCATAAGGCTATTAATACTTTAAGGAATTCACACCCATAGAAGTGAATCATGTTAAGGTAAAATTACCCATGACATTGATTCATGGGTAGCTAGGGTTATATCAAGCATGGGTTATTCTTTAATCTAATTTACTTTTCATTTCAGAGGCTTTTTCGGAGAATTCTAGCATGCAACACAATGAAACATAATAAAATAGAACGAGAATTTCAAAGAAAAGGACTGGACCACCCACCTAATGCTTGTAAACATGTATGTTATAGGGAATTAGTTTAAAACACCCACACCTAATGCTTGTAGTACTCTCCACGTCTAGTACCAGCCTTTGAATTGAGCTAGAATGGAAGAAAATGAAAATATAGAAAAAATATATGAAAAGGGTGTATATGATCTTGCACCAAAATAGTGAAAAAGACGACAAGATAAATGATAGAAAGAAGGAAGAGGAACAAGGATCTTATTACTGCAGATCCAATGTGACCGACAATGAAGGGAATAAATCTCAAACGAAGGAGAACAAAAGGAAACTAGGTTAAAGCGGAGGGTATCACCCATGCACTGATGCTTCTTGAGAAGGAGGAGGGTTTTGTAAAAAAAAGAGCCCCTTACCCTTAAAAAAACAGACCTAAGGCATTTACATGTTTTGTAAAATTTACATGTCGTGTAAATCTTAGGTTTTTTCTTTTTAGGGAAAAACCAATTCACAATGTGCAAGGGGTCTGGCAAGAACAATTCACATCATGTATTTAAAATACACATCATTTATTTAAATATACATTGTGTACTTGGCCTGCATCCAACCTCCAAACTCCCTACTACTTTCTCCCCAAAATCAAACTGATCAACCTAAAGGCCCAGTCACTAGGGTCTAATCCAAAAAAGGAAAACTCAATAAGGGTTTGACTAAAATTGAAGGAATTTGTACCTCTCTAAAAATTTGGGATGTTACTCCCCTATTTAAAATAACTCATCCCCAAGTTTCCTTTTCAAGGGTGGTAAAACATCATATGAGAAAAGTTATAGCCACTGAGTATGTACATCAACTTCTCTCTCTCAGGTCTCATAATGTACATGATCGTGCTGCCATAACACCCAAACAAGAGGAACCAACCTAACTCAGAGAGCCTTAATGATCCAATAAAAAATACATACTAGATGGTGCTCAAAGGGCACATCTACATCGAGTTAGATATTATCGGGATCAAACGAATGATATGGGTCAATATGATAATGGCGAAACTGTGATACATAGAAGATATCATGCATGGAACAATACCTCTGAGATAAAACCAACATATAGGCTACCAGCCCAACTCTATCTATGATATCAAAATACCCAACCTAATAATTCAATATATTAATTTGTATCTAAATCTGTATATGACAAAATATAGGAGAAACTCACAGAAAGAATCAATGTCCCACCTTTAACTCTAGAGGTCGACAGTGACGATCGGTATAAGACTTCTACCTGGACTGAGTTATAGCCATGCATTTATAAATCAGCTATACTTTCTCTGAAGTCTCTTGAATGAGATGAGAACCTAGTAGTGTTTCCTCACCTACCTCTAACCAACACATGGGTAAACGACACAAACTACCATATAAGACCTCATAAGGAGACATATGAATCATTGCCTAAAAGTTGTTATTATAGGAAAACTCAATAAGAAATATACGTTTCTCCCAAAAACCTCCAAAATCAAGGATACATGCCTAAATCATGTCCTCTAACACCTATATCACATGCTTAAACAACTCGTCAGTCTGAGGGTGGTATGATGTACTCAAAAGCACCTATGAACCCAATGATTTTTATATCCCTCTTCAGAACTGTGATGTAAACTTGGAATCTCTATCTGATATTATAGAATAAGGAACACCCTGAAGGCATACAATTTCCTAAATATAAATCCTTCCGAGCTCATAAACTAAGAAAATATCTTAAATAGGTAAGAAGTATGTGACCTTGGTTAACCTTTTGATGATCACCCATACTAAATCCCTGCCCTAAGGGGATCTCGGAAAACCTATCACAAAATCCATAGTGACATCATCCCATTTCCACTCAAGAATGGACAAAGGTTGTAAAAGTCTAGTAGGTCACTGGTGCTCAGCCTTCACCTGCTGATAGGAGGATCACTGAGTGATAAAACTAGAAATTTTCCTCATCATACTAGGACACCAATATTGACTATGTACATCTCAATACATCATGACACACCCATGGTGTATTTCCCAAATAGAAGCCTAAGATTACCACATCAACTCCTCCTATATATTTAAAGGAACCCGTATATGTCCATGGATGTGTAGAATCTCATCCTCATTGATAACCCAACTAGGTGGTGGGTCCTCACCTGAGACACATCTCCCTCAGGACTAGACCCTCAAGATTTGAAAGAATGTATCATCCTTACCCATTATAGAAGGGGGGATTTTACTAAAAGAGATACTAAAATAGGATACACATGATATTATTAAACCACCAGGTGCATTTTAGAAAACATGGCCATCAACTACCACTCACTACTGTCCTCTTATACAACCTATGTATAAGTCTTCTAACTCAGGGCATCAGCTACTATATTCCCCTTTCTGGGTGTATAAGCAAGATCAAAGTCAAAAAAACTGAAGGTATTATACCCACCTACACTTCCTTAGATTCAAGTCACACTGTGTGGAAATGTATTTAAGACTTTTATGGTCTGTGTAAATGATGAACTATTCCCTCAATAGATAATGTATCCAATAGCATTAAACATTTTCAAAATTTCATGATGTTATCCCTATACTTGGACATATCCCTTGGACTTATCCCTAGGGTTTTCACTAAAGATATTTAATCCCAATATCCAATATGACTAGAAAAATCTTGAAAAATAACTAAACCCTCATTTGATACCAAATAAGATGACCCATGATAAACATATCTTTATTTTACATAATTATAAAAAGTTAAACATTAAAACTCATAAAAATATCACATATATCAAATAAACTTTTTGGTTTACTGTCTTTGAATAACTTTTATGTAGGAAACTTTTAAAAACTTGTGAACCTTTCTCCATAAAAGAACTCTTCTAGTCCAACCTTCTAGAATTTATTATAAGTTATACTTATCTTTATAACCCAGGGAAGGGAGATATAATAAAGGGATGAGATCAAATACTCATTAAGAGAAAACTAATCAATATTTCATCCACATTTTGATCAAAAGAATTCTAGAAATAATGATTAGGGAGAAATTTCTTATTAAAAGAAGATATAGAACAACAAGACTTAACCATAAATCATAAAATAAGGACATGTAATCTCAAAATAAAAAACATGTACCGTGAAATAATGGTTTTATATAATCATGGAAGTATGAAATAAGGAAATTATATCATAAGAAAATTGAATCATAAATATGTGGCATTAACATAAAGCAGACATCATAAGAATAGTTCAAGGTTCACTCCCAAGATCACCTTAACATGGTGGAAAAAAAGTCCCAAAGTGAATTAAGTTCACTCCTCATTCCCATAAACATAGTAAAAAGAGTCTTATGGTGGATCTAGTGAACCCCCCTTCCCATAAAAATTTTACACAAA
This sequence comes from Viscum album, assembly GCA_963277665.1. Classification (NCBI taxonomy): domain Eukaryota; kingdom Viridiplantae; phylum Streptophyta; class Magnoliopsida; order Santalales; family Viscaceae; genus Viscum; species Viscum album. Next base: position 1,702,685,028 of record OY728141.1, on the reverse strand, counting down.
GTCCCAGTGTGGATTTGATTCACTTTGTAATCCCATATATAACATATCATGAGATAAAAGTCATTACAAAATGCATTAGAGGACTATATAATTTTGATACCACCAATAAAAAAAATAAAAAACATAATATTTATATGCATACATGTTAAACATGACTAAAATAAAATATACATAAAGCCTAATCATGATAATATCCATGAGAAAGAAGTGGGTTTCATAATATTTTCTCAAAAGAAAAACCAAAGGCTATATCATAAGGATTATCAAGAGAATAAGGAATTCAATCATTTTGGATGTTCATATTTGAATAAAGAAACACAGGTCATGAACATTAAGTTCAAATGAATGAAAATTCATTTAAAGGATCAAGGATAAATAATAATTAAAATGAACCGCATTGGTAATGATTTCAAAATGAGCATGCCAGATACTTTAAGAAAGGAAAGGGATTATTATTTTCCTTTCAACCAGAATTGAACCCTGAGGGTTATCTATAAAATAATGAGATATTTTAGAATATGTGTATATATAAAATGTTTTTTTATGGAGGTGACACTTATCATGAAATAATAAATTGGAAAGTTCACTTAAGTCAGGTTTTCTCAAAAGTGGGAATTTTTAAGGGAATATAAAACACATATTATTCCCAAAAATAAAGGTAAAGTAAACTTGATATATGTATATATATGTAAGGATTATAAATAAAAGATATGGATATAGTATCATGAGAATAAAATAGAGAGATTGAGAACAAAATATAATGAATAATCTGAAGGTAATGAGGTTGGTTCAGAAGATCCCTTTTTAGGTTTTAAAAAACCTTTGTTGAGATCCCACATCATAAAAAGGAAAATAAAAATTTATTTTGAAAATGGTAGAATGAAAAATATAAAGTTCACACAAGGAAACACATAACTATATTTATAATTAAAAAGGAGATCATTTTCAAGGAATGAATTTATGGATAAGGAGGGGAAACCATCGCTAAAGAATATGGGAAATATTCTCAATAATGATATGATTTTTGAGGAAGAAATTTATCAAGGTAAAATATCTGCATTTAAAATTTTAGTTTCCCTAGAGAGTAATATAAATATAAATATAAAATATTATAGTGGAAGAAACAAATAATTTAATTATGATGTTAAATATAAAACATAATAACTCAATGAATGGGGGTTTAAGTTAAACAAAACCCTTACATTGTATCAATATTTTGAATTGAAAATCCATGGAAGTTAGATCATGATATAGATTGGTAAACCATTTGATTTCATAAAATTTATTACAAAATATATCCATTTCCGATTAATACACCACAAAAAACAACAATTGGTGAATACAATTCATATCTCTATGGAACAAAATTGAGATAAAAAACCATTACCTTTTATCTTGATTTCCTAGAATGTATAGTAAAATACTATATAAAAAACATCACTATATTAATAAATTATTTAATAAACTTATTAATAACTATTAACATTTATAAAACTTATTTATAATCAATAATTATGCGTATATTAATTAGTTATGATCTATTTTCAATATCATGTGCAAGTAATATTGATCGTTTTGAACTAGTCTCGTCATAGAGTTATTGATATTCATTATTCTCACAAATTTCATCATTATAATATCATTAAAGGTAATTTAATTGATTAATTATAATTATTTATAAATATATAATTTCATTCTATGGGATTTTTTATTATCAACCTTGAAGATGAACTTGATAATGAGCATGTTTAGTGATTTTTAACAAACACATGGTGGTATCTTATTGAATGAGTTTAATTTTATTATTACCATCTCAGAACCAATATAAAATATTTATTTTCTTATTTTAATCATATATTATCATTAATTAAGTTCTCATAGTTATCCATGATATTATTTTATTTCTTAGTTCAAGTAGGTTGTTTGATCTGCCCAAACATGAATATACTATTATTAATCGATGATTCTGAATATGAAATCAATTTATTTTGGAATAAAATAATTATTTATATAATTTTAAGGTTATGAATAATTTTTTATAGAGTTTAATAAATAATAAATAAACTAGAAAAAAATGGATACAATACTTTGTGGAGGCGGTAGTTCACACAATGCATGGTTAACGTTTTCATTTCTCGAAGAATTAGAGGGATATAAGTTATATTATGATTTATATATTAATATTAATAATAATATCATATAAATAAAATTTATTCTTAAATATATCCCTTAAATTCAGCGAATAGAGGTTTTGGATAAAAAAACAGAAGTCATTTCTTCGTGGAGGCAGTACTCCACACAAAGCATGTATGAAAATTTCATTTTTCCTCAATAGAAATGTTGAAAAGAGGTTATTTATTATTACATTAGAATAATAAAATTAAGTATTAAGATTATAATTATGTAACTATATAGATATTATAAAACTATAATTGAAAAATTAATATAGATAGGATGAAATTTTAGGAAAAATGAGTACCCACATTGAGAACTTTGAGTTTTCCTTGGAGGAATCCATAAAAACTAAGGGATTAGGATAATTAATTATGAATAGAAGCTTAAGTAATTTAATTAGGATTATATTATAAGGGAAAATATCAATTTTTATAGAGTAAAACTAAATTTTTGGATTCCTTGATAGGGTGGTGGAATTCCCCTTTCATTAGTGGTGAGAATAGAATTTTTGTAAATATGTCATTTTAATATAAAGAGAGCACATGTTTTAGATGTTAAGAAGACTAAAAAATAGATAATAATGGATTTGGGAATGATATAAGGTTGATAATCACTCAACCATTCATTTTTACACATGTTTTAAACATGTTTTTAAGTCATTTACTCTTACAATTTTTACTTTTACCTTTTTTGATTTTACCATGGTAACTAGTTTTTATCTAAGTAGATCATTTTTATGAATAAAAATAAAATGGAACTTATTAAATAATTTGTACCAAGTGATTCCAAATATTAAATAAATTTTATAAGATAAAATTTCTATGTGTATAATAAATCAATTTTAACATTAATGCATGTAACTCGTAAAAACCCGTCTTCAGAAAAAGTTTATTTTTAAAATTAAAATTTATTTTTAGGGAAATGTTATGCATGTGTTTGATTTTAATGATTTAAAATAGTTTATAATAAAACAAATAAAAATTATGTGTCTTTAAAATTAATCCAAATCCAAATTTTACCAAAATATTATTTGATTAAAATAAAAGACCCAAAACACTTTCACTATTGGAATATGAAATATTTGCGAAGGGGAATTTGTGATGGGAACTTATAAAAAATAATCATTTGTAATGGGAGATCATTGAAAATGTCTCATAGCTTAAAAGCATGCCACAAAAACTATTTTTTGTGATGGGTCATCGCGAATAATTTTTTTTCAATAGGGTACCCACCCATTGTAAAAATCTTTTACCAGTTATATATATATATATATTAGCATCTCAGATGGGATATATCCCCTTGGAAAATAATTATTTTTGATAAGGATCGATCCCCCATCTCAAATAAAAAAATAAAAAATAAAAATAAAAAACATCACAATAATATAAAAAATAAAAAAAAATAAAAAAATAAAAAATAAAAACATCAAAAAAATATAAAAAATAGAGTATATAAAACTGTAAATATTTTAATTAATAACAATATTAAAAAAAATATGTTCATTAAAATATTTATAATAATAAATGTGTCAAAAAAATACATATATCACTGAGAGGGGGGATCATTTGGAGGAGGTGATAGAGGGAACTTCATTTCTATACCCTGCGCCAAACATCACATATACTCCATCATCTGCTATTGTTTTTACTCATACGCTCAACACTGCTCCTCCTACTATTTCTCATGCTATCAATGAAACTCTTCCTGCTCTCTATGAAGTCTCTTTATAATCTCATCCCGAGCTTGCAGCTTCTCCTCATACTCTGTAGCTAATGATGACAACTCTCCACGAGCTCCCCTTGAGCTAGATGACGACAACACAACAGTATTGTAATAACTTCCAAGTGTCAATTGAGAACTAATACCAACAACTCTGCCTTTCTCAAAAGCATAATAAGTCACCTGCATCAATTTTGCATCATCAAATCCTATTACACTAGTGTCTTGGCCCTCAATCTTGTCCTGACTCTAATCATGTGTGTGAGAAGTTTCCACCTTATAAATGAAATTTGAAATTAAAATATTTAAAATATTATTTTTTAATTTTAAAACTCAAAAAAAATTGTACTGACCACAATATAATGTTGTCAACCACCATTAATATATTCAGTGATAGGGTCAATGTACATCCTCTTGTAAACATGAAAGTCTATAATATTGGGCTGCTCAAATACCTATATGAATAATAAAATAAACAGTTTACATTTACAGTTATATAAATTATTAAATAAAAGTACAAAACAGATGTCGTCGATGGGTACTGAACATATGACTACTGCAACACCCCAAGATTTTTCAAATAAATATTGAATACATAAAACATTTATTGTATAAAAAACAACACTTTCTTATAATCTAGCCAAAAAACATAATTTTGTCACTTCTATGATTTGAATTTCGAAAAACTAACATACACAGTTGCGTTTAGTAAGATATTTAGAGTCTGATAGGATCAACATACATTTTTGGTGAATGGTAACATACCCTTATGAATAGAAATAAATAGCAAATCATCCAAAAAATAGAAACTTCACCCATGAATGTATAAATACTATTTAGATATCTTATAAGTGACAAAATTATCATAGCATAAGTATTGGTATTTTTGTAATTCATAAATATTTTAATTACAATTTTATAATTAATTTAATAATTTAAAATGAAAATTTATTTTCATAAAATGTAATCATAAATTTTAATTTTATTTTCTTATGGTTATAAGATAATTTTATGAGGCCTTGATTAACTTTTCAAGGTGTTATAAAATGAGTTATAGTTTTAAAGTTGTTTTTTTGAATAAATTATGATTTTATTTAAAAATTGAATTAAAAATATTTATAAAATTATTCTCAAAAAATGGATTTCATTTTTTAATTATACACATCAAAAAATGGTTAGGGTGAATTTTTGGGATTTTTCTAAAATACTTGATTTTTTATGAATAGTGAAATACGGTAATTTACCGTATATATACTTTATGAGTTAAATACACTATTCCTAGCATCATCATTGATGTAAGAACCCTTGGTTCGAACTCACATGCACTTATTACTATTTTTTTATGTAATCATTACTATTTATTATCTTATGGAAAAATAATAAACTAATGATTAAAATATTAAGAAAACCCTCCTCTCCTCCACTATAAAAACCACCCACACTCCCCTCTTCTATTCACTTCTCTCAAGTCTTTTGACTTGTCTAAATTCTTCTCAAATATCCTGCCAATATCCTCCCCCATGTCCAACAGCCCTTGGTCTCATAAAAGACCAAATCCTCTCCCCTAAAGAGGCTCTCAGGGAATATTAGTTCAAGAGGTAAATTCATCTTTTCAATTCTTTTACTTTCTTTTCAAGTTCCTTTGTTTTCTTTTCTATCCTCACCTATAATCATCCAATTGTTATGAAAACTCCAGTACCTTAAATTTACTATAATTTTTTTATGATTATGGAATAATTTATTATCATCTCTCCTTTATCCTTCTTTTATGCTAGTAGTAAAAAACACCATCCGAGATGTGTTAATTTACCACATTCAAGGATGATGGGTTTTTAATTTATATTACCATCTTAAATTCTGGTCATGAAACCATTATTATGGTTGAAAAAGAATATAATATATATATTATTTATCATATATGGTTCTTAAATCTTTTTGTACACATGGTTTTGATTTATAAAGCAATATGAGTTCATTGTATTCAAAAACCGCCAATTAACCCAAACTGTTATCATTGAATAATTTATATAATGATTCATCTTCACTCAAATTAACCAAATGAAATTTACAAACATGTAACCTTATGTATGTTCACTAATAAAATACAACTTCAATTCTGGAAAACTATCCTCATTTTACACGATTCTTCATTCATGTATATAAGTATACCGATCATGAAACAAACGGACCCAAACAATGAAATTGAACCTCTTAACCCATAAAAAAGGCCATGAATAAACTTAATAAGGTTATAATAAATAATTAAACACAGAGGAGGTTCTATAATTATTAATTAATGAACATAAATTTGATTATTCAGGTCATTAATATCAAGTGAAGAACACCATCAGACTTAAGGTAAGGGGTTTCTCCATCCCACTTCCATTTTTGTGAGATATTCCATATTCAATACTATTAATTATGCATGGTGTATGTACACTACCCATTGATGTTTAATATCATTAATATATTTATTTTCATTATATTAAATTTATAATTTTATGATTATTAATTTTGGGGCATACAATTCAATTGATTACAAAGTTGTAAGTATTTTCTACCCAAACCTCCATTTTCATTCGAGTTGCACTTATTATCTACTCACCTCAATTAAATTATTATTTATTATTTTTTACTCCTAATAAATTATATTTTAATGTTCTATATATATGTACCAATAATAATACTTCTTTATTTTATGGGGAGGTACATGTTTTATAATAATATTTTAAAAATTCTTCTGAAATGCAAGCCATATTCAAGGAACTTCTCGAATTATTACCTATTTTGAAGTTCACTCTATAATCTATTTTATGAAATATTTATCTTTCTAAAATCACACATTTTAAAATGAAAAATCTATTTTGGTTCATTTATGGTTTATGAAAGAAAAAATTCTTCTGCGCTTTAAAATCCTTTAATATTTTCCTTAAACCGCGCTAAAATGTTTTATTTCTAAAGCTTCTTTAAAAAGTATTTTTAAATGATTTAACCTCAATAAGACTTTATTTAAGGATAAAATATAATTTCAATGACCTTAATTTTTTATTTTCTTGGATATACATGTTTAAAATATGATTTCATGACAAATACAAATGATTTTCCAAAAGAACTCTTCTTTCTGAAGTAAAAAAGGAATTTTCTCATCTTACTTTAACTTTTATGAGATATATGCCTTATTCACCACTCATTTATTTATTTTGGTGTATGTAATACCCTTTGGTATATCATATCAAGAGCTACCTTATTCTCATAATATTATAAGGATTATTATTTGAATTTTTCAAGGTGTTATGGGACACTTTGGAATGTTTAAGGATTATTTCCTCAATGATTTTTCAATAGTCTCATTTAAAAGTATATTCATTTATATCAACATCCTTTGTTGAATCTTATACTTCATTGAGTTTTATATCCTTTTATATCATCCACCATGTTTTATTTAATGATTTATGATTAGTTTGATTGTGGATGCGCTATCTTGAAACCATTCGCCATATTACTCCAAATGGTTAGTGTCTATGTTTAATGATTGGAGAAAGTTATTTACATTTCATATGTTAGTTTCAATATGAATGTGTATATTGTTTATGTTTATCCCCATTCATATGAGAAATTCATTGGTCATAGTTCATGATGTGTAGGGCTTGATATAGTCTCTTGATGCATCAGTAGGTACCATGAGACAAACTATGGTCTTGGCACGAGGCCTTGACAAAATGGTTATTTATGGTCTTAGAATGAGGCCTTTACAATATGATTATGATGTCCCGTGTTATGAATTCCCTCATTATGGAACTAGTAATTTAAAATTCATTTGGTTATTCGACTAGTATAATACCCATGATAGTACTTTATTATGGTATATTTACTTAGCTCATATTCCTGCCATATTATGTTCAAGTTTATTTTTAAAGGCATGTGTTTTTAGTTATTCACCATGCCTAATGTTTATGTTTATGATATCTTATGCTCTATTTCTTACCCTTACCGAGAATCTAATCTCACCCCTTTCTTATGTTTTATTTTCTCATGACATGAAGAAGTTTATTATGAATGACCTACAGGGATAAACTTAGAGTTACAAATGTTCCTAATAGAACATATATGTTGTATTTAATTTCAAGTTGTTATGTTGAACCTATGTATGTATCTGGTTTTCCAAAACTAATAAACTACTCAGTCCTTTGGGATTTGATTCCTTGTAATCATGCCAATGTATTAAAATAAGGAATCACCTCCGGGCAATGGGGGTTAAGGCGTTACAGTTGGTATTAAAGGAAGTTTATTAGAAAACTTGGAAACTAGATTTAGAAAATGTATATTAGGTAACAAAACCTTAAGATATATTTTGAGGATAAAAATACAAGAACATCCTGGAATTTTGGTAAGGAATAGATTATGTGGATATTTTTAGTAAATAAATATCTGTCTGGATACTACAAGTGGACGTGGTTCTGACACAGATGTACCTAGGAGTAACAAAAGGAGTTTCGAGATTAACCTAGGGTATCCTGGTACATGACAATGGGGCCTTACTGCTCACCTAGTTTGACACTCTTGGGGGATATGCTTTGGATAATTCATGTTTTTTTTCTTACATACCATTATGAAGGATTTATTCTTCCAAAGTAACCAAAGTATATAGTTCTAGGATTTATGATGCAGAAATTTATGATATGTGTTATACCATGTTTATAGTTATAGAAAGTTCATAATTTTATAAGCTAATATATTATATGGAATTGATTATAAATTGCACCTAGTAGAAGTAATGAGAACTTCACCAATGCACATGATTCAAATAGTAAGAAGGATCACATCTCTCATGGTCTTAAGACATAATTTCAAAGGAAGATAGTCTCCCAAGTATCCTCATCATATGAGGAAATAGTATCATATGTTAACAAGGTATATAAAGACTTCTCTAAGTCCTATGGATTTGAAGGGAAGCAAAAGAAGAAGAGGACGGTAGAGAAAAATATGGATAATGGGAAGAAGGGAAAGAAGGGTTTTCCCACATGTGATAACTATGGAAAGAGTCACCCTCATAAATTCTTGAAAATAATGAGAGTTTTTTATAAGTGTGGAGAAAAAGGAAACCAATTTTTTGATTTCAAGGGAAAGAAAAAGGTTTCCAATGTACAATGCTTCAACTACAAGGAGATGACACATTATGCGAATCAATGTCACAACTTTCAAAGGTATATACCCCAAATTATGATACTGGATAATGATCAAGTTATGATGATGTCGTAGAATAAGTAGAATGATTAATATTCCTAGTCAAGAATCATGTCATTTGAAAAATAATAATCAATGTACTGATTATAAGAATTATGGAATATATGATGATTGTATTGAAATACTTTTTCATTAAGGATTCAAAACCATAAGTTGAATGATACCAAGAAAATATATTCAGTGGGAAGTTAAAACTTTTTGAAAAACATGTGATTGAGGGAAGTTAAACCCTTAATATATTTCTAATGATGAAGATAATAATGAAGAAATGATTCATTTGGATAAGTACTGATTACCTAAAAATTGATTTTTGACTTGTCGATAAGTGGTATATGCTATCATTGATGGAGTTTACAACATTTTTGGATATAAGAAATATATATAATAGCATCTGTAAGGATTAATTCATGTTTCCAATAAGGTTTTATGGTAACTTGAGTTATTAACATATTTCAAGAGGACACATGATGAGGATATTCACATGTCAGAAATGTGAAAACTTAGGGTTGTATCATATTGATTAAAGGTAAATAAGGCAGGAGATGCATTGAGCAGGATAAATCATGGAGTTCTAAACAAATGAGGATTTATAAGGACCTTGTGTACATGGATCTAGCAAGGATGGATATGATAATGATTCTAAAGTATTGGATCATGATATTTTAGATAGGTAAACCATTTGTGAAATGGTTTAAGTTGATCATTGTATGAGGTTTTAGAGCTTAATGTCACTACATGATGCAACCTGTGCTAAGAGATGAAATAAAGATAGTTCAAGGAACAAACAAAGGATAAGATTGTGTTTATGAAATAGAAATGTATATTTATAATCTTATAGAGTGGAATAATTCATCAACTCTAGAAAAAGAGTCTTAAATAAAAATATTGTCCTATTATCATATATATTTTTTCATGATATTAATGAAATTTTTCATAACTATAGTTTATTTTTTTGGGTAATTATCTTTCATATGATCATGTTCTCTATTTGTTTTCATCAAAACATGATGGTTTGATTATTCTACCATGACCATGTTGTCCAATTAGAATGTGTAGTTTTGTAGTAACATATGAATTTCCCTTTCCCTCTTATTAAGAGGATATTTTAACCGTATTTCTGATGTGGGATTCCCACAAGGGAATTTTCAAGTATCAACCATTAACTTTCAAAGCTCAATTTCAAATTTCAATGGAGATTTTTTTAAGGAGAGAATGAAACACCCCAATATTTTGAAAATAAATACTGAATTCATAAAACACTGAGTGTCTAAAAAACAACACTTTCTTATAATCTATCCAATGAACATAATTTTTTCACTTCTGTGATTTTAATTTTGAAAAACTAACATACACGGTTGTGTTCAGTAAGATATTTAGAGTCTGATAGGATCAACCTACATTTTTAGTGAATAGTAACTTGACACTTATGAATAGTAACATACCCTTATTAATAGTAATAAATAGTAAATAAAAAAAAGAAAATTCACCCATGAATGTATAAATACTATTTAGAGATCTTATAAGTGAAAAAATGATCATAATATAAGTATTGGTATTTTTGTAAGTCATAAATATTTTAATTACAATTTTATGATTAATTTAATAAATTAAAATGGAAATTCGTTTTCATAAAATGTAATCATAAATTGTAATTTTATTTTCTTATGGGTTTAAGATAATTTTACAAGACCTTGATTAACTTTTCAAGGCGTTAAAAAATGAGTTATAATTTTAAAGTTATTTTTTAAATAAATTATGATTTTATTTAAAAATCGTATTAAAAATATTTATAAAAATATTTTCAAAAATTGGATTTCATTTTTGAATTCTACACATTGAAAAATTATTTGGGGAAATTTTTATAATTTTTCTAAAGTACTTGAATTTTTGATGAATAGTAAAATGTGGTAATTTACTGTATATATACATTATGAGTTAAATACACTATTCCTAGCATCATTGCTGATGTAAGACCCTTTCTTAGAACTCAAATTCACTTATTACTATTTTTGGTCATTGAATCATCACTATTTCTTGTCTTATGGGAAAATAATAAAATAATGATTAAAATATTAAGAAAACTCTCCTCTCTTCCACTATAAAAACCACCCACACCCCCCTCTTCTCATCACTCATCTCAAGCCTTGTTACTTGTCTAAAATTTTCTCAAATATCTTCCCAATCTCCTCCCCCACGTTTATCAACCCTTGGTCTCATAAAAATACCAAATCCTCTCCCCTAAAGTGGCTCTCAAGGAAGATTAATTCAAGAGGTAAATTACTCTTTTCAATTCTTTTACTTTCTTTTCAAGTTCCTTTGTTTTATTTTCTATCCTCACCTCTCATAATAAAATTGTTATAACAAATACATTACCTTACATGTACTGTAATTTTTATTATTATTATGGAATAATTTAGTATCATCTCTCCTTTATCCTTCTTTTATGCTAGTAGTAAAAACCATCATCCGAGATGTGCTAATTTACCACATTCAAGGACAATGGGTTTTCAATTTCTATTATCATCTTCAATTATGGTCATGAAATCATTCTTATGGTTGAAAAAAATACAATATATGTATTATGTCTCATCTATGGTTTTGGAATCTTTTTTACACATGTTTTTGATTTATAAATCAAAATGAGTTCGTTGTGTTCAAAAACTGCCAATTAACCCAAACAGTTATCATTAAATAATTTATATAATGACTCCTCTTCACTCCAAGTAACAAAATGAAATTTAAAACCATGTAAACTTATAGATGTTATATAATAACATATTTCTTCAATTCTGGAAAACTGTCCTCATTTTACACGATTCTCCGTTTATGTATATATGTATACTGATCATGAAACAAAGGGACCCGAATAATGAAATTAAACATCTTAACCCATCAAAAATACCATGAATGAACTTAATAAGGTTATAAAAAATAATTAGATGTAGAGTAGGTTCTGTAATTATTAATTAATCAACCTAAATTTGATTATTCAGGTCATTAAGATCAACACTACTGGAAATGCAGGATTTCCCAACGGTTCTAAACTGTTGGGAAAGGCTGCAGAACCGTTGGTATATATTATACCAACGGTTCTGCAAACCGTAGGGAAGTAAGATATTGGGAAATCTTTTCCCAATGGTTTACATTGAATCGTTGGGATAGTTTAGAAAAAATTAACCTATCCCAATGGTTGTGCCAAACCGTTGGGAAAGTATTTTTACCAATGGTTCATACAACCGTTGGTAAAAAAAAATACTCAGAGAGGCTATGCCAACGGTTTCAAACCGTTGGCATAACCTATGCTGTGAAAATTGCACAGCAGCCTGCAATTTTCACAGCAGCTACCCTCTCATTTTTGTGCAATTTTCACAACACCCAATCCATTCCCTCTCATTTTCAATCATTTCCAATTATTGTACCTGCAATAAACTAACACATACATATACAATTATTGTACCTGCAATAACCAACTAACACATACATATAGAGAACCAATTCATACACATTTAACATATAATGCATCCAGGAACTATACACATCCAGAATTAAATTAGAATTCATAACGTAATTATAAACATACATAATTAATTTAGAATTCAATTTAAAATTTAGATGACAATTATATGTGGAATTCAGGATTCAATTCATAATTTAATCATTTTTTCATATACCATAGGTTTTTACTAGAAATGATATCCATTTTAAAAAAATACATACACCTGGAGTGATACCGGCCACACTATGCCTTAGATTGAGGAAAGGTTAACTCGTACACGTCACAAATGACCCATGGATTGTTGTCCTAAAGTATCAACATATGCGTTTGGTTGGTTTTCCATATGTCAGTTGTTGTTTTCACTTAAAATGGAGTGATTTTTAAATAAAAGAGAGAAACTTTGAATGGTTCTAGTCACACTGCGCCTCAGATTGAGGTGGGGTTGACTCGTACACATTAAAAATGACCCATGGATCATTGTGCTAAAATATCAACACAATCAGAATTCGTTTGGTCGGTTTTCCATATGTACTTAAAATGTTGTCCATTTTAAACATAAGAGAGAAACTTTGGGTGGTACCGGCCACAATGCGACTTGGATTGAGGTGCAGTTGACTCTTACACATAACATATGACCCATGCATCATTGTCCTAAAGTTTCAACAGATTCATAATGCGTTTGGTCGGTTTTTTGTATGCCAGTTGTTCTTTTCACTTATACTCCTGTCCATTTTAAACAAAAGAGACACAGTTAGAGTGGTACCGGACACACCGCAGCTTGTATTTAGACGGGGTTGACTCATACACGTCTCAAATGATCCATGGATCTTTTTCCTAAAGTATCAACACAATCCGAATGTGTTTGGTCGGTTTTCCGTATGTCAGTTAATGTTTTCACTTAAAATGATGTCCTTTTGAAACAAAAGACAGAAACTTTGAGTGGTGCTGGCCACACCATGTCTCAGATTGAGGTAGGGTTGATTCGTACACGTTATATATGACCCATGGATTATTGTGCTAAAGTATCAACACAATCAAAATCTATTTTATTAGTTTTCCGTATGTACTTAAAATGTTGTCCATTTTAAACAAAAGAGAGAAACTTAGAGTGGTATTGGCCACACCGTACCTCGGATTGAGGCGGGGTTGACTCGTACACATCACATATGACCCATGGATTGTTTTCATAAAGCATAAACACATTTCGAATGCGTTTGGTCAGTTTTTTATATGTCAGTTGTTGTTTTCACTTAAAATGATGTCCATTTTAAATAAAAGAGAGACACTATGAATGGTGTCGGCCACACTGCACCTCATATTGAGGTGGGGTTGACTCTTACACATCCCATATGACCCATGGATCATTGCGATAAAGTATCGACACAATCAGAATCCGTTTGGTTGGTTTTTCGTATGCTAGTTTTTGTTTTCACTTAAAATGAAGTCCATTTTAAACAAAAGAGAGACAATTTGAGTGGTGTCGGCCACACCGCACCTCATATTGAGACTAGGTTGACTCATAAACTTCACATATGACCCATGGATTGTTCTCCTAAAGTTTCAACAGAAACCGAATGCATTTGGTCGGTTTTCCGTATGTACTTAAAATGTTGTCCATTTTAAACAAAAGAGAGACACTTTGAGTGATCCCAGCCACACCGTGACTCGGATTGAGCCCAGGTTTGCTTGTACACGTCACATATGACCCATGGATCGTTGTGATAAATTATCAATAGAATCCGAATGCGTTTGGTTAGTTTTCCATATGCCAGTTGTTCTTTTCACTTATAATCATGTCCATTTTAAACAAAAGAGACACAATTAGAGTGGTACCGGCCACACCGCACCTCAGATTTAGACGAGGTTGACTCATACACATCTTAAATGACTCATGGATCATTTTCCTAAAGTATCGACACAATCTAAATGTGTTTGGTCAGTTTTCCATATGCCAGTTGATGTTTTCAATTAAAATGATATCCTTTTGAAACAAAAGAGAGACACTTAGAGTGGTGCCAGCCACACCACGCCTTGTATTGAGGCGAGGTTTACTCATACACGTCACATATGACCCATGGATTGTTTTCCTAAAGCATCAACACATTTAGAATGTGTTTGGTCAGTTTTTCGTATGTCAGTTGTTGTTTTCACTTAAAATGATGTCCATTTTAAACAAAAGAGAGACACTATGAATGGTGCCGGCCACACCGCACCTCGTATTGAGGCAGGGTTGAATCATACACATTTCACATGACCCATGGATCATTGTGCTAAAGTATCGACACAATCAGAATCTGTTTGGTCGGTTTTTCGTATGCTAGTTGTTGTTTTCACTTAAAATGAAGTCCATTTTAAACAAAAGAGAGACACTTTAAGTGGTTTTGGCCACAGTGCGCCTCAGATTGAGGTGAGGTTGACTCGTAAAAATCACATAAGACCCATGAATCGTTCTCCTAAATTTTCAATGGAAACTGAATGCGTTTGGTCGGTTTTCCGTATGTACATAAAATGTTGTCCATTTTAAACAAAAGAGAGACACTTAGAGTGATCCCGACCACACCGTGACTCGGATTGAGCCTGGGTTGGCTCTTACATATAACATATGACCCATGGATAATTGTGATAAATTATCAACAGAATATGAATGTGTTTGCTTGGTTTTTTGTATGCCAGTTGTTCTTTTCACTTATAATCCTGTCCATTTTAAACAAAAGAGACAGAGTTAGAGTGGTACCGGCCAAACCGCGCCTCGTATTTAGATGGGGTTGACTCATAAACATCTCAAATGACCCATGGATCATTTTCCTAAAGTAATAACACAATCCAAATGCGTTTGGTCGGTTTTCCATATGTCAGTTGATGTTTTCACTTAAAATGATATCTTTTTGAAACAAAAGAGAGACACTTAAAGTGGTGACGGCCACACTGCATCTCATATTGAGTTAGGGTTGACTCTTACATGTCACATATGACCCATGGATCGTTTTCCTAAAGCATAAACACATTTCGAATGCGTTTGGTCAGTTTTTCGCATGTCACTTGTTGTTTTTACTTAAAATGATGTCCATTTTAAACAAAAGAGAGACACTATGAATGGTGTCGGACACACCGCTCCTCGGATTGAGGCAGGGTTTACTTTTACACATCACATATGACCCATGGATCGTTGTGCTAAAGTATCGACACAATCACAATCCATTTTGTTGGTTTTCCGTATGCGAGTTGTTGTTTTCACTTAAAATGAAGTCCATTTTAAACAAAAGAGATACACTTTGAGTGGTGTCGGCCACACCGCGTCTCGGATTGAGGCAAGGTTGACTCATACATGTCACATATGACTCATGGATCATTCTCCTAAAGTTTCAATGGAAACCGAATGCGTTTGGTTGGTTTTCCATGTATACTTAAAATGTTGTCCATTTTAAACAAAAGAGAGACACTTAGAGTGATCCCAGCCACACCGTGACTCGTATTAAGCCTGAGTTGGCTCATACAAGTCACATATGACCCATGGATCATTGTGATAAATTATCAACAGAATCCAAATGTGTTTGGTCAGTTTTCCATATATCAGTTGTTCTTTTCACTTATAATCCTGTCCGTTTTAAACAAAAGAGACACAATTACAGTGGTACCGACCACACCGCGCCTCATATTTAGACGGGGTTGACTCTTACATGTCTCAAATGACCCATGGATCATTTTCCTAAATTATCAACACAATCCGAATGCGTTTGGTTGGTTTTCCGTATGCCAGTTTATGTTTTCACTTAAAATGATATCCTTTTGAAACAAAATAGAGACACTTAGAGTGGTGCCGGCCACACCATGCCTCGGATTGAGGTGGGGTTGACTCGTACACGTCACATATGACCCATGGATTGTTTTCCTAAAGTATCAACACATTTAGAATGCGTTTTTTTGTATGTCGGTTGTTGTTTTCACTTAAAATGATTTCCATTTTAAACAAAAGAGAGACACTATGAATGGGGAGTGAGAATCATCATTGGATATGGAAAATATGGGCCAGAAGATACAAAAGGTGGTGAAAACATGGGAGGCCTAAATATCCTGTGTGTCCCTAATGGCACACTAAGATCAGAATGTGGGAAGGATGACATGTCAGTGGGAGGGGCAGGGTCTAGTCGGGTACGCGAAACTGCTCATCCACCTCTGGTACAAACCCTCCTCGTACCACCAGCCTGAGTACTAGGACCAGTACTAGGATCCTCGTCGAATAAATGTCTACATATAGGTGTATCCTACAAAAATTTTTACAAAAAAATTAATCACATGACATTATATATTCTTTAAATATATATATTTGAAATAAAGTAGTCACTGAAGGCAGTAATGGTGGAATGCCCAACTCCTCCATTTGGAGATTGTTCTCCATCATTTTTTTCCTTCGTCTCTCTTCAATTGGCTGCATTTCCTACTTTTGAAAACAAATATGTAATTAATTAGAAAAATAAAACTAATGTGTAACCCAAGAAACTAAATATATGAGGGAATAAGGGGAATCATTGGTAATTTAGCTATCAATTGTTTTAGAAGAGCTTGAATGGATTTAATAAATCATACAAGTTGTAATGTTCACCAAGTTAGAAATATTGTTTGACTAGGTTTGAATACAGTTCAATTCCAAATTAGAAAATGTAATTAAAATAAAACTGCTACCAATAAACATTGAAAATTCACATAACGGTCAAGTCAGCTAAAAAATATTTGTGATCAATACTAAATCAATTTGAATATTACCAAACTTAACAACCCAACTTGAGGTAAACCAAAAGAATTGAGAACATGGAAGAATGATTCTATATATTTTCAACCAAAAATTCAGGTTCACAATCAACTCTGACAATTGAGCTATCAGAGTCATAAAAATAAATAAATGGATTGGTTCCAATGGTACTAGGGACAGTGTCAACTACATCATCATCATAAAAAATATGTCTTGGAATTACTTTAACTATGACACTAAATTCAGGTCGAAGTTGGTCTTTGACATAAAAAACTTATTTATCCATTGATGCCAACACATATGGTTCTTCGGTAGCAAGAGTGCGAGTCATATTAATTACTCAAAATCCACAATCATCAATAAATGTGCCCTATCACGTTATCGAATCAAACCAATGAAATTTCATCATTGTGACTCGTCCATGAGAGTAATAATCCAATATTATTATTTTCTCAATGACTCCATAATAACCCACATTTTCAAATCATGGTCTACTATCTGATGCACTGGCATAACAATATGTTGTGGTAGTAACCATAACACCATCATGTTGTGTTCTCATGTTCTTTGGTCATTCAGTGACAATAAATTTGTACCCATTGATAACAATTGATTTACAGTCACAAACCACGATATTAGGACCAAAATCCAAAGCTCTTATTTCCTTAGAGACATAGTCAGCAGAAAAACTCAATACCTGCAATATAAATGACTATTAAACTTAATTAAATATTGATATAATTATTTTAAACAGTAATATTTTTACCTTCAATTTTAACCAAGCAGAAAACTCTTTGCTATGAAAAGTCTCTCTCCTTCTCAAAGATAAAGAACGATGCTTCCTATTTATCATTGTTTTATGTTCCCTGTAGATAAAAAATATGAATAGTTTAACAGATATATATGTAAGATATACATATTCAATTTATTTACATGATATAGTCATCGAACAAATCATAGTTGAACAAAATTATGCGATGTGCCATCTCCCACTCTTAATGGCTTAATGTCTTCAATGTATATGATCCTGGAATTCCTCCTGTTTGAGGAAGTGATGGAAAACTGGGTTCAATTTTCTCATACTATTCTTCTTCATTTCTCATTGGTCTGTTCATTCTTGTAGTAATATCAGAAAAATACATTAAGCAAAAATCCATACATTCTTGAGCCAAGTAACCATTCATGATAGAACCTTCAGGATGATTCCTGTTTCAGACATAAGACTTTAATGTGTACATATTTCTTTTAGTTGGATACATCCAAAAAAAATAAATAGGTCCTCCGAGAAGTATTTCAGTGGGAATATGGACAGTCAGATGCATCATGCATTTGAAAAATGATGGAGGAAATATTTTTTCCAACTCACACAAAATTAATGGGGCATCTGTCAACATTTTTTGCAAGAAATACTTGGACAACTTCTTAGTACAAAGATCTCTAAACAAATGGCACAACTGAATAACAGTCACCCTTACATTATTGGACAAAAGATGACGGATTTCTATTGGAATCAAATCATGCAGTAGAACGTGATAATCATGAGTCTTCAAAGATTTTAGCTTCAACTCTCTTTTGTTGACCCGTTTAAATATGTTTCTTGAATAGCCATTAGGAACTCTAATAGTCTCTAATACTTCCAGAAATTGTTTTTTCATAGGTTTCATCACATAAGAAGCACATGGAAGTTTCCATTTATTTTCACTGATACGCATAGGATGCAATTTTGGTCTGATGCCCCAATCCACCAAGTCACGCCGAGATCATAAATCATATTTTGTCTTCCCCTTGACATTTAGAAGAACCGAAAGAAACATTTTGCATATATTATTTTCAATATGAATTACGTCTAAGCAATGATGTAACAAATTGTTTGACCAATAAGGAAAATCAAAAAAGATACTCGTCTTCCTCCAATTGTAACAGGTTTCAGTGGAAACATTCTTTCTCTTTCCAGATTTCATTTGACCCTTCCCAAATGAAAAACTAAAATCTTTCAATTCATTAAGCACATCAGTTCCAGACATACACTAAGGTGGATCATCAGTCTCTATGGTATTATCAAATCTTAGACGATTCATTCTATATGGATGATCATTTGGAAAGAATCATCAATATCCCATAAAACTGAAACTATAGTGATGTTTCAGTCTTCTGGATCATGTATTATTCATACAAACCGGGCATGACAGTTTTCCCTTCGTGCTCCATCCAGACATCATTGCATAAGCCGGAAAATCATTGATCGTTCATATAAGCGCAACATGCATCTAAAATATGTCTTTCGAACATGCATCGTATGTGCGCACACCCACATCACAAAGAAGTTTCAACTCTTTTATTAAAGTTTGTATGTATACATCAATATCAATGCTGAGATTAGAAGGACCAGATATGAGTATACTCATGAAAGTGAAAGGTTTTTTCATACACAACCATGGGGGAAGATTATGTCTGCCATGAAAATCCATCTGCAGGATGAACCAACTCATCATTAGTCTTCTTTCTCTCGGTATCATTCCATCTCATTTTTATTGATATGTCATCAAAATAAAAAGATTCTGGAGTCTGTGGATTAATGGAAAGTGCCACATTACTTTTTGTGGAACGCGGGATGGTGTTCCATCAGATTTTGACTTCCAGCGGGATGTGCCACATTTTATACAATCATTTCATTCAGCGGTTTCCTCCCAAAATAAACTGCAATCTTTCAGGCAAGCATGAATTTTGTTTCTTAAAAATCTAAGTTCCACAACTAACTTCCATTCCATATAGTGGTTTGAGGTAATATCTGCATCATCTGGAAGTAAATCCTTCAAGAGGGTAAGAATGTAATCAATTGATGTATTAGAAATCCCATTCATAGTTTTCCCATGAAACAATCAGATTAAAAATTCCAACTTTTTCATTTTATCGCATTGTCGATATACTGGAGTCGTGGCAGCATCATTCAATTTTTTCACCCTATCAATATCATCACTTTCACTAGATGCATCAGCTGTCCTCATATCGAAGTCTTCTTGAGTCGAAATCCTTTCTTATTCATGATGATGAATAAATGGAAACCGATCATCTAACAAATTCTTCATTCCAGTCCTTTCATTTCGATCATCACCAATTTGAGATTTAATTTTCTCCCCATTGTGATACCACAAAAAGTAGTTTGCTTGAAAACCATTTTTTGTTATGTGGTAGCTAACTTCTTCATGGCTCAAGCAAGGTCTAACAACACAATTGGAACATGGTCATTGTATGCGACCACTATCTGAAGCATTGTGAAATGAAAAATCTATAAAGATCTCCAAATTGTTCTGAAAATCACTTGAGATCTGATCGGTTTCATACATCAAACTTCTGTCCATTCTGTAAAAAGAATTTATATAAGTTATTTTTTCATAAACCATTCAATAGGATTGAACTTTAATTTAAAATACATTTAAGTAAATGATAAAGGAAGAAGTTTCTAGTCGATGTAGTGAACTATTAAAATAATGTAAAGAACAAGTAATCATAAATTAAATTAAAATTTATTTATATTTATTTTCATTAGGTCTATAAGAGGCACATGCCTCAGGTCCCATTAAGTGTTATAGGCATCCCAAATCATTCACTCATGTTCAATAACTCATTATTGGCACCTCTATGGCCATACCTTTCATTACCCAATTACTTCCCTAAGTCAAGCACACCCTATGAGTGAATAAATTTTAGGCTTCTACACTAATAGTTTGTTCCTGGCTTGTAAAATGATTTAATTTCATTAAGTATAGAAAAAAACATTTATTTTTAAATTTGAGATTAATAATAATGTATGTCAATGATAACAACATTACTGAATTAAACTTGTGACTTATCTAACATTTTTATGGATGTCTACACATGCCAGCATGGCTAGTGAAAATCACCCCACCCTCATAAAAGTGAGTATTGGCCAAGAAGGACACATAATATACAACGTACAATGAGAACCATATTTAATTGACCCTAAAGTTATATTAGTACAGTCATCTTGGGGGAAATGGAATATATGATCCTGGTTAACTAATGAATTCAAAATCTCGTATTCCATATGTTGGACACTATCTAAGTTAAAAAAATCATGTGAGGATGGGTTTACATCATTCAATTTCCTACATGCTAGTGAGAATGAAGTCTTGAATTAATGACTTGATTTCACTAATTAAATGAGGGTAGAGGTTGCATAGGCTGTGTAAACAGAATGATTAAATAAGGGTAGAGGTTGCATACACTGTGCATGGTGGGGGAGTCTCAGCCGATTTAGAAACTAAAATAAATTCCCATCATAGGTATCAATAAGAAACATCAACATCAAATGAAACTCAAAATAAAAAAAGAACTAAAAACATCAAACACTTTTTATGTTATCCCACCAAAAAATGATCACGAATGTCCCTATACATTTTCATACTTCCAAAATTTATAGAGAGTTTATAGTTATGATCTTCATCCATCTGCACACCCTCCCCACCCCACTTGGATAGCCCTACCCCCACCCCACTTGAAAAACCCATCCTCCCCCCCTCACCCCACCTAGACAGCCCTACCGTCGCCCCACTTAAACACCGTGTCAATCGTTATACACACCATGTGAACCCTTATACACACCATGTGAACCCTTATACCATATCGTCATTATTACAACCATTAATAACAACTTATTAAACAACATCACTTGTCAAAGATAATCAAATTGAACATAAATCAATGATAATATTGGATATATCAAGTAAAATTAAGTCATACTATCTTACATCCTAAATGACCACCCACAACCATGATTAATGACCATAAATCTCCCCTTTCGGCCAAATCAAAAGTGAAAACAAAAACACTTAGTTGCAAAAAACAACTTCATTTGTGTGAAGAATAATAATCCCATGGTCCTCATGATATTTTAACCATGCAGTCATGATTTTTGATATGAACTTGTATCCATGAAACCATATGAGAAACACGATTCAATACATGCGTTTTTCTGGTTTTCCCAAGCATTTTGAGGAACCCCAAATCAGTGAAAATGGTCATTGTGTTTTAAAAAGGTGATTGAATAACTCATGTATGATGTTGAAGGTAGAATGATTAATGGTTATATTAGGAAAACTAATATTCACTAATATTGTGAATTTGAAATTCTGTGAATTAGTTTCATGAAGAAAGAATAAGTACTAATTAGGGACCACGTACTATTTTGCAAAGTTCAAGAAGATACTCCATATGTTCTATTGTGCAAAGGATAAGTGAACAGTGTGTCATTTTATATATATATAGATTTTGATAGAAACATGATACATACTTGTTATGTAATACACATAGTGTACAAAAATTAAGATGAACAAGATCTTCATGTTTGACATGATCTTAATTAAAGGAGTGATTTTCATGAAATACTATGAATAAATATTACAAAAAATTTATTATGAGTTCATATACATGAATCTGTAATATTTTAAGCATTGAGATTAAAAAAAATATGAATATTTAAAATTAGAACACAATAAAGAGACACCATGCCCTTATAAATGTATATGTGTAATGAAAACATTAATTGGAAAATGTGTACACCGATGTAGTGATTTGAGTACACAATTCGTGGAGTAGTGAATCATAAAATTTTCCAAAAACCCTAAAAATTGGGAATAGTTAACGATATCCTTTAGAATAGAAGGATATCCTTGAGAAGAGGTGGAAGGATATCCTTGAGAAATGTGGAAGTAGTCTAACCTAGTAACTGATATGATGGAAGAGGTGCACCTGTGGTGGGGCTTCTCAAGGGCTTCTACAAGTTGGAATTGCCTCTAGGAGAGTAGCGAATGCTTCTGGAATCATGGGAAGGGGGCCGCCTGGGTTTCACGAATTTGTTGCTTTTTCCCAACGGTTATTAAAAACCATTGGGAAAGATAGAGTTTTCCCAACAGTTTCATTAAACCATTGGGAAAACTCATTGTTTTCCCATCTTTCCCAATGGTTTCATCAAACTGTTGGGAAAACTAATTTTTTTTCCCATCTTTCCCAATGGTTTGATGAAACCATTGGGAAAAATCGAACAAACCATTGGTAAATATCACCTATACCAACGATTATTTTGAACCGTTGGTATACAAGTGTTGGGAAAGCTATGATTTCCAGTAGTACAAGTGAAGAACACCATCAGACTTAAGGTAAGGGGTTTCTCCACCCCACTTCCATTTTTTGTGAAATATTCCATATTCAATACTATTAATTATTCATGGTGTATGTATAGTACCTAATGATGTTTCATGTCATGAATCTATTTATTTTCATGTTATTAAATTTATCATTTAATGATTATTAATTTTTGGGCATATGATTAAATTGATTACAAAGTTGCAATTATTTTCTACCCGAACCTCCATTTTCATTCGGGTTGTTCTTATTCTCTACTCACCTCAATGGAATTATTATTTATTATTATTTACTCCAAATAAATTCTGTGTGAATGTTCTATATATGTGTACCAATCATAATACTTATTTATTTTATAGGGATTTACATGTTTTAAAAGAATCTTTCAAAAATTATTCTGAAATGCAAGCCCGATTCAAGGAACTTCTCAAATTATTTCCTAATTTGATGTTCACTCTAAAATATATTTTATAACATATTTATCTTTCTAAAATCATAAATTTTAACATTAAAGAGATATTTTTTTTCATTTCTGGTTTTATTATAGAAAAAATGCCTTTGCGTTTTAAAATCCTTTAATATTTTCCTTAAACCACACTAAAATGTTTTATTTCTAAAGTTTATTTAAAAACTATTTTTAAATGATTTCACCTCAATAAGCCTTTATTTAAGCCTAAAATATAATTTCAATGACCTTACCTTTTATTTTTTGGGATGTTCATGTTTACAATATAATTTCAGGACAAATAAAAATGATTTTCCAAAAGAACTCTTCTTTCTAAAGTAAAAAGAATTTTTCTCATCTCACTTTAGCTTTTATGAGATATATTCCTTGTTAACCACTTATTTTTACTTATGTTGTATGTATATACCTTTTGTATATCATATAAAGAGTCTTATTATTCTCATGATATTCTAAGGTATTTTTATTTGAATGTTTCAAGGTGGTATAGGACACTTTGGAATGTTTAAGTATTATTTCCTCAATGATTTTTCAATGGTATCATTTAAAAGTATTTTCATCTATTTCTACATCATTTGTTGAATCTTGTAATTCATTAAGGTTTATATCCTATGATATCACTCACTATGTTTTATTTAATGGTTTATGATTAGTTTGACTGTGGATGTGATATCTTGAAACCATTCACCATATTACTCTGAATGGTTAGTGTTTTATGTTTAATTATTGGAGAAAGTTATTTACATTTCATATGTTAGTTTCAATATGAATGTGTATATTGTTTATTTTGATCCACATTCATATGAGGAATTCATTGGACTTAGTAAGTGATGGGTGGGGCCCACTATAGCCTCTCAATGAATCAATAGGTCTCATGAGAGAAACTACGGTCTTGGCATGAGGCCTTGCTAAAGTGGTTATTTATGGTCTTGGCACGAGGCCTTGACGGTATGGTTATGATGTCCCTAATTATGCATTTTATCATTATGAAACTAGTAATTTAAAGTTCACGTGGTTATTCGACTAGTAGAATACCCATGATAGTGTTGTATTATGGCATATTTACTCAGCTCATATTCCTGCCATATTATGTTGAAGTTTATTTTTAAAGGCATGTGTTTTTAGTTATTCACCATGACTAATGTTTATGTTTATGATATATTCCACTATATTTCTTACCCTTACTAAGAATATGATCTCACCCCTTTCTTATGTTTTATTTTCTCAGTACATAAAGAAGTTTATTATGAATGACCTGCAATGATAAACTTAGAGTTGTGGATGTTCCCAATAAAACTTATATATTGTATTTCATTTCATGTTGTAATGTTTAACCTATGTATGTATATGGTTTTCCAAAACTACTAAACTACTCAGTCCTTTAGGATTTAATTCCTTGTAATCATTCCAATGTATTAAAATAATGCACCAACTCCAAGCAACTAGGTTAGGGGTGTTACAGTTGGTATCAAAGGAAGTTTAGTAGAAAACTTGGAAACTAGATTTAGAAAATATAGATTAGGTAACAAAATCCTAAGATAAACATTGAGGATAAACATACAAAAACATCCTGGAATTTTGGTAAGGAATAGATTATGTATATATTTCTAGTAAATACATTCTTTTCTAGATGTTACAAGTGGACATGGTTCTGACACATATGTACCTAGGAGTAACAACTCTGACAAGGAGTTTCTGGATTGACCCGGGGTATCCTGGTACACAATAACAGGCCTTACTGCGCACCTAGTTTTACACTCTCGGTGGATATGCTTAAGATAATTCATGTTTTTTTTCTTACATACCATTATTAAGGATTTATTCTTCCAAAGTAACCAAAGTATATGGTTTTAGGATTTACGATGCGTAAATTTATGATATGTGTTATACCATATTTAGAGTTATAGAAAGTTAATAATTTTTATGAGCTAATATAGTATATGGAATTGATTATAAATGGTACCTAGTAGAAGAAATTAGAACTTCACCAATGCACATGATGAAAATAGTAAGAAGGATGATATCTCTCACGGTCTTAAGCCATCATTCCAAAGTAAGATAGTATCCCAAGTATCCTCATTATTTTAGGAAATAATATATTGTGTTAAAAAGGTATGTAAATACTTCTTTGAGTCCTATGGATTTGAAGGGAAGTAAAAGAAGAAGAGGATGATAGATAAAAATATAGATAAAGGGAAGAAGGTAAAGAAGGGTTTTCCCACATGTGATAACTGTGGAATGAATCATGATGGTAAATGAATGAAGGGAATTGGAGTTTGTTATAAGTGTAGAGAAAAAGGACACCAATTTAGTGGTTGTAAGGGAAAGATAAATATTTCTAATGTACAATTCTTAAACTACAAGGAGATGAGACACTATGTGAATCAATGTCCCAAGCGTCAAAAGAATATAACCAAAATGATGATACTGGATAATGATCAAGTTATGATGATGCCGTAGATAAAGTAGAATGATTAATATGTCTAGTCAAGAATAAATGTCATTTGAAAAGAAAATCATCAATGTACTGGTTATAAGAAATATGTAATATATGAGGATTTCACTCTAATACTTTTTCATTAAGGATTTTAAACTATATATTGAATTGTACCGAGAAAAGATATTCAGTGGGAAGTTAAACTTTTTGGAAGATGCATGATTGAGGTAAGGAAAACCCTTAATATATATATAATTATGAAGATGATGATGATGAAATGATTCATTTGGATAAGTACTAACTACCTAAAAACTGATTTTTGACTTGTTGAAAAGTGGTCTATGGTATCATTGATGGAGTTTACAACATTTTTGGATATAAGGAATATATCCAATAGAATGTGTAAGGATGAATGCATGTTCACATTAAGGTTTTATGGTAATTTGATTTATTACCATATTTAAATAGGACACATGATGAGGATATTCACATGTCAGGAATGTGAAAATTTAGGCCTACGCCATATTGATTAAAGGAAAATAAGGCAGGAGATGCATTGAGCATGATATATCATGGAGTTCTAAACAAATGAGAATTGATAAGGACCCCATGTACATATATTTGGAAAGGATGGATATAATAATGATTCGAAATTATTGGATCATGATCTTTTGGAAAGTTAAACCATTTTTGAAATGGTTTAAGTTGATCATTATATGAGGTTTTAGAGCTTAATGTCACTACATGATGTATCCTGTGATAATAGATTAAGTAAAGATAGTTCAAGGAACAAACAAATGATAAGATTGTGTTTATGAAATAGAAATGTATATTTATACTCTTACAAAGTGAAATAATTCATCATCTCTAGGAAAAAAGTCTTAAATAAAAACATTGTCCTATTATCATATATATTTTTTCTTGATATCAGTGAAATTTTTCATAACTACAGTTTATGTTTTTTTGGTAATGATCTTTCATCTGAGCATGTTATCTATTAGTTTCAATCAAAACACGATGGTTTTATTATTATTCCACGACCATGTTGTCCAATTAGAATGCGTATTTTTGTAGTAACCTATGCATTTCCCTTTCCCACTTATTAAGAGGATATTTTAATTGTATTCTTGATGTGGGATTCCCACAAGGGAATTTTCAAGTATCAACCATTAACTTTCGAAGTTCAATTTCAAATTTTGAGGGTGAAATTTTTATAAGGAGGGGAGAATGAAACACCCCAAGATTTTTAAAATAAATATTGAATGCATAAAAGACTGAGTGTCTACAAAACAACACTTTCTTATAATCTATCCAATAAAAATAATTTTGTCACTTCTATGATTTGAATTTTGAAAAATTGACATACACAATTTCATTTAGTAAGATATTTAGAGTCTTATAGGACCAACTTACATTTTTGGTGAATAGTAACTTGACCCTTATGAATAGTAACATACCCTTATGAATAGTAATGAATAGTAAACTGACCCAAAAAAATAGAAACTTCACCCATGAATGTATAAATAATATTTAGACATCTTATAAGTGAAAAAATGATCATAGCATAAGTATTGATATTTTTGTAAGTCATAAATATTTTAATTATAATTTTATGATTAATTTAATAATTTAAAATCCAAATGTATTTTCATAAAATGTAATCATAAATTATAATTTTATTATATTCTGGTTATAAGATAATTTTATGAGACCTTGATTAACTTTTTAAGGTGTTATAAAATGAGTTATAGTTTTAAAGTTGTTTTTTTGAATAAATTATGATTTTATTTAAAAATTTAATTTAAAAAATTTAGAAAATTATTTTCAAAAAATGGATTTCATTTTTTAATTCTACATGTCAAAAAATGGTTAGGGTGAATTTTTGGGATTTTTTATATTACTTGAATTTTTGATGAATAGTGAAATACGATAATTTACTGTATATATAAATTATGTGTTAAATACATGTTCACAATCTAATTTCAAGAAAAATACAAATGATTTTCCAAAATAACTCTTCTTTCCAAATTAAAAAGGATTTTTCTCATCTCACTTTAACTTTTATGAGATGCATGCCATGTTCACCACTTATTTATTGCTTGTGGTATATGTACTTCCCTTTGGTATATCATATCAAGAGTCTCCTTATTCTCATGATATTCTAAGATATTATGATTTGAATGTTTCAAGGTGGTATGAGACACTTTGGAATGTTTAAGGATTATTTCCTCAAGAATTTTTTCTATGGTCTCATTTAAAAGTATCTTCATCTATGTCAACATCCTTTGTTGAATTTTGTACTTCATTGAGGTTTATCTCCTATGATATCATCCACCATATTTTATTAAATGGTTTATGATTAGTTTGACTGTGGATGTGCTATCTTTAAACCATTCACCATATTACTCTGAATGGTTAGTGTTTATGATTAATGATTGGAGAAAGTTATTTACATTTCATATGCTAGTTTCAATATAAATGTGTATATTGTTTATGTTGATCCTCATTCATATGAGGAATGAATTGGACTTAGTAAGTGATGGTTGGGGCCCAATATAGCCCCTCGATTCATCAGTAGGTCTCATGAGACAAACTACTGTCTTGGCACGAGCCCTTGACCAAATGGTTCTTTATGGTCTTGGCATGAGGCCTTGATGGTATGGTTATGATATCCCTAATTTTGAATTCCCTCATTATGAAACTATTAATTGAAAGTTCATGTGGTTATTAGACTAGTATAATACCCATGATAGTTCTTTATTATGACATATTTATTCATATCATATTCCCTTCATATTATGTTCAAGTTTATTTTTAAAGGAATGTGTTTTTAGTTATTCACCATGTCCGATGTTTATGTTTATGATATCTTATACTATATTTCTTACCCTTAATGAGCATCTGAGCTCACCCCTTTTTAATGTTTTATTTTATCAGGACTTGAAAAATTTTATTATGAATAACCTACAAGGATAAACTTAGAGTTGTGGATGTTCCCAATAAAACTTATATGTTGTATTTCATTTCAAGTTGTAATGTTGAACCTATGTATGTATCTGGTTTTCCAAAACTACTAAACTTCTCGATCCTTCAGGATTTGATTCTTGTAATAATGCCAATGTATTAAAATAATGCACCAACTCTGGGCAACTGGGGTCGGGGTGTTACAACTACCAGCTCTATACGTAGCATCCTGCCTCCCCCATTTTTTCCGAACTAATGACGACCTAATATGAAAACTATCTATCATATAGTATGATCAAAATCCATACCAAACCTGAGAGGATATTTAATTAGTTCAATGGTTGTATCAAGACTGATTAGAAACTATAACTCCATCTTTGTTCATGTCTATTTTCCTTAGATTGTACAAAAACTGACAACAACGCTCATGCATACAGGCCACCCATGCCTCCCAGATAGAGGTTCTCACTCTATCATCAATAGGATACCAAAAACCCTACAAATAATTAATAATATCAAGTTAATAATTAAATAAATTTCTAAATAACTATTATATATTTATGTATCACCCAATGATCAAGCATGTGATGCTGAACATCAATGGGAATATGATCCCACATCACCCATGATCTGGAAAAATAATTCCACAAAATATCACTCCCCTATCTAATAGCTATATGAAAATAATTCTGGGACAATAGAAAAAATAATTAAAAAATTAACATATAAATAAATTAATGAAAATTAACTAAATTACACAACTGAACATACCTCTAAATGAGAGGATCAAAATCAAGATTTGGATGTCACTTAGGAATATGTTTCAGAATCATTAATCTCTCAAGATGACAAATGTAAAGACCCGTAAAATTCAAGGGAAATTTTTTCTTAATTTTCTTTAGAATTTTACAAGAGCGCGGTTTCAGACGGCACCTGATTCCGAGGCCCGGAGTGCCCGGAATTAATTTCCGAAGTTTGGCTCGAGTACGTTCAGTGAACGAACGAGCGGGAATTCCTAACTTTTGATCCGGTGCTCGGAATTGAAATCCGAGGGCACCGATGAACTCGCAGCGCCGATATTCGCTTAATGAGACCTTTTCGGGAGTTGCGTTTGTTGCGGGTTGAAAGTTACGTTTTGGGGTTTTTAGATTGAGTTAAATAAAATTGTGAAGAACAATTTTATTTTCATCAAGTTAAATCCTATCAAAGGTGGTTGGGAGTGGGACCCACACCCACTTAACCTCCCTTGGGAGGATTAAGAGTGGTGGGGCCCACACGAACCCCCACCTTTTCAACTCCCCACTCTCCCTCTTAATGGCTTGACAAGTTAACTTATATTTAATTATACAATTCATGTATATTAAATAAGTGAGTTAATTTTGGAGTTATTAATTTTGAATTTCAAACTTTTGAAATTCTTCTAATGTGTTTTGTATTAATAAAATAAGAAGTGGTCTTATTTTATTTTGGGTTGATCGTTTGTCTTCTTGAGAGGTGGAGAGCTCTTCTTCTTCTTCTTCTTCTTCAACCTCAACGAAGAACGCGAAGAACGTCGTTCTTCAACGAAGAACTTCTCCGCCGAAGAACACGATCCATCCGCGACGCCGTGTCCGCGACGCGACGTACTTCTTCCGCGTCATCTCTTCCGCGACGGTCTTCCGCGACGAACGCCTTCGATAACGACTCTTCCTCCGACGTCAAAGGAATCGACACCGATATTCCACGACTCCGTCACCGTGCGACTATCGAGGTAGAGATTCTTGAGTTCGTTGTTCTCTTTATAGTTTGACTTTCCTCAAGACTTGACGAGGAACGCCCTTTTTCCGACGAAGAACGCCGCACCGCTCTTCTTTGTCTTTGGTGTCAACGAGAGAGAACACCGCACCTTCCTCGGACAACCTTCGTCGGCGTACGGGGATTCGCCAACGACGTGCCTCTTCGGACGCGTCTCTTCGTCAACGGAATTGACGGACGACTACCGCGACACCCGACCTCCGCGACGCCGTCTTCCGCGGAGCGTAGCCGAACCTTGAATCTTATACCCGAGGTAGGGGTTGTTGGTTCATTATTTCTTTATTCTTTTCCTTGAACGTGGATCTCGCATGTCTAACTTGATGCTTGATTGTTTAAGTTGCGTTATTAATTTAACGAGAGGGGGGCCGGACCGCACGAACACGGCCGAACCCCCCTCCAACGTTCATGTTTATACAAGCGGGTGGAAGCAAGTAGCGTGGTGCCGTTGCACCACGCGGATGATCGTACAATTAATTTACGTGGCGCCGTCGCGCCACGCCGAGGGAAAATCTTCAAGAACGCGACGCCGTCGCGCCGCGTTGAAAAGAATCAAAGCACGGCAAAAGGGGCGCGGTGCCGTCGCACCGCGCCGGATGACGAACGCCGCGGCCGGTTCCGGGCCGCGGCGGGACGAGGAGACCGCTGCCGGTTCCGGGCCGCGACGGAAGAAAAGACCGGCGGCCGGGCCGCCGGCGTCGGAAGCCGAAGAGGGGACCGGATTTTCCGGTCCCGTTGGAGAAAACCGGCCGGCCGGCTGGCCGGCCGGAACCGGGGAATTAATTCCCCGGCCATCTGGCAAAACCCCCCTCTTAAAGAGGGGGGCGGTTTTAATTTAAAGGGAGGGGGCCGGCTGCCCCCTCGGATCCGCTCAAGCAGGCCCCCCTCATGTGAGGGGGGCGGTTTAATTAAATCGGCGCGGCAAAGCCGCGCCGCCTCCTTGAAGAAGCGGGGGTTTAACCCCCCGCGTGCGCAGCCCGTGCGGCGCACCCCGCCGCCAGCGCGGCCCGCTGCCGCCGCCAGCGCGGCCCGCCGCCGCCGCCAGCGCGGCCCGCCGCCGCCGCCGCCGCGGCCCGCCGCGCCGCCGCGCGCCGCCGCCGCGCGCCGCCGCCGGCCACCGCGCCGCCCAGGGGGGGGGTCGGGCCGGGTCGGCCCGGACCCGGACCCCCCCGTTTCGAACCTGTTTTGGTTTTTGGCTCATAACTTGAGCTTCGGACCTCCGAATGACGAACCGTCTGCGGCAACGCGATCCTTGGATCGAGACGGTCGTTTCGATATATCGCACTCAAGGTTTCGGGTTACTTTGAGTTCGGCCGGGTTGGTTCGTTCACGAAACCAACCGGGCCTTCGGAGCGGAAACGCTCATATCTTGAGCTACGGACGTCCGATTGACGTGCCGTCAGTCGCGTAATGTTCCTCTTAGTGAGACGGATCTTTTGGCATACTCCGCCCGAGGTTCGGACGCAGGTAGAGTACGGTCGGGTTGGTTTTTCCTTAAAAACCAACCGGGCCCCGGAGACGAAAATGCCAATAACTCACAGACCAGGCGTCCGATTGACGCGCCGTCTGTTTCTTTGACTTCCTCTTGACGATACGAAACTTTTGGCACCCTCCGCCCGAGTTTTGGATGCAGTTGGATAGTGGTCGGGTTGGATCGCACCGAAATCCAACCGGGCCCCTGGAACGGGAAAAGCTGTTATCTTTCAGACAGGACGTCCGTCTGACGAACCGTCAGCGGCGTTGATGATCACGATGAGAAACGGTCCCTATGAGTTTACCCTATGAGAGTTCGGGGTACAGTTGAGATACGGCCGGGTTTGGTTCGCTCACGAAACCAACCGGGCCCCTGGGACGAAAAGGCTAATAACTCACAGACCGGGCGTCCGATCGACGCGCCGTCTGTTGCGTTGAGACCCCTGTGACGAGACGGACTTTTGAGACACTTCTTCGTGGGACCTTGTGATACTTGGAGTATCGACCAGTAGCTCGTGGAGCGGACCCTCCCGAAGACGAGCGTGCAGAGTACGGAGACCGTGTAACTAGCTGAGACCTGACGACTGCTTGACCGACTCGACTTGGAGTGAGTCGACTAGCCCAGTGGACGGAGCACTACTTTCTGAGGTGCAGACCCATGGCGGACGGAGTACGTGTGTGACAGTGCAGACCCGCGGTACTCGTCCGG
The DNA here is from genome assembly GCA_963277665.1 of Viscum album. Taxonomy (NCBI): domain Eukaryota; kingdom Viridiplantae; phylum Streptophyta; class Magnoliopsida; order Santalales; family Viscaceae; genus Viscum; species Viscum album. Next base: position 1,702,651,648 of record OY728141.1, on the reverse strand, counting down.
AGAGTACCTCAGCAGGCTAACTGGGTAGCGCCCGGTATTTGGCGACAGACCCTCAGCGGACGGAGCGCCAGGTAGTTGGCCGCAAACCCGCAGTACTCGACAGGAGGAGTACCTCAGCAGTCTTAGGTTAGTGAGCAGTACCTCGGAGTCGTGACAGGACTACTGCACACTTCAGAGACGGGGCTCTTCAGCAGTTACGGTTTCGATAATGAAAATCCTGGTTTGAGCTGAGACTTTTGACCTTGTGTTTACTTCATGATTGAGATGGGTCACTTGCTAACTTTGGTATATGTATGGGCATATACCCGGGTAGTGGTTATCCGTCGATTTCACAATCCTTGTGTTTCCTCATGATTGAGATGGGTTACTTAATAACTTAGGTATATGTATGGGCATATACCTAAGTAGGGTTTATCTGTTGAGATCTTCTTGTGTTTATCCTTGTTGGTTTTAGTGAGACCTTGAGGGTCTCGGGGTCCCTACTGAGTATCGTTATACTCACCCCTGCACGGGCTATGCCCGCACCTCGTTGTGTTGGTTGCAGACGACGGACAGAGCTGACAGAGGCCGAGTGTTCGAGGACTGGACGGTACCTGGAGGTGGACTATACGACGAGGCGGTACCCAGAGGCAGACCACTGGGCGGGTCATACTTGGAGCAGACGGCGGGACCCGAGGAGCAGAAGAGCTATCTGTACCCACCCTTCAGGTGGGATTTCCAGTGGACATCTCAGCGTAGCAGCTTTACTTTTCAGTCGCTGTTTTCCCTTTCGAGTTGTACTTTACAGTTGGGCTTGTATTTCCGGCCCCTTTTACTTTTCAGCTCTTCTTTTTGTACTTAGTGTTTTACTTCCGCTTGTTTACTCTGTGGTGTGTGTTTACTTTTCAAAGGCAATGCCTTCCCTTTTTACGGGATTTACGCCTTGGTGCTAGTCGCCAGCCCCTGGCCTATGGAAGGCGGGCTTGGGGTAGTCACGGCTCGGACCCCGAGGGCGGGTTGTGACAACAAACCCTACAATTTGATGAACCACATCGAACCTAATGGTCATATGATAAAGAATAAGGTTCATCACTAGAAAGTATAGCCTCCTCAAGGATAAAAAACATCTTATCATAATTCTTGTCATCCATATGAAACAATAAAAGAATATTGTCAGTAAATAATTGAAGATGAGTATTATATATATTTATCATGACTATAACCAACATGTAATTACGTTATTCTTCATTTTCATCCGCATATTCATATTCAAAAGTGTCAATATATTCATCTTCCTCCTAAATATCATCCATTTCCACAGGATTTTCATCTTCATCATCTCTTGTTAATTCAAATTCATCTATAACATCATCAAAATCATTGTCACCATCGACTTGTAACTATGGGGTTTCATCATTGGTATTCATATCTATTAGTTGGAAAGATGTATTTAGAGCCATCTCTTGAAGAATTTGAAGTGATTAAACTTCAATAGAACTATATTCAATTCACATAAACTTATTTTCATAGGATTTAATTTTTATAATTCTCTACCAGCCAATTAAATCACTTAAAGCATCATAATAATTCGAATAATAAATTTAATGCACTGATGAGCCAATAAAAATAGTTCATTTACTACAAGAAGGATTTTATATTTAATGATGATAATTCCATGGTGTGGATAAACATGTAATCCTCTATCAGTATCAAACCAATAGAATTTAAACATCATTAGATAATTTTGTCTCAGATACCACAATTTATTCATTTCATCCAACATGCTATAAAATTCAACTTCACTTTATATATGATGATATCCTATTAATAAAACCTCATTATTTATTTTTTATTCACTATATTCATGTGTATAAAATCAAAAACCATTCACCACATATTCATTATAATATTTAACCATTTTGGATGGTCAGTTACTCAATACACACAATCTATTATCAATTTTATTAGCATGTTGTGTTTCTTAAAAAATTGAAAAACAATTATCAATATAAAAAATAATTAGTTGATTTCATATTTTAAACAATAAAAAATTTACTTTACCTTTCTTTGAAACCATTTACAAAAATTATATTGCCAACATTTTTTAAGGGAATTCAGTGTAATTTGTATAAACTGTTTGTTAATATGAATGAACATTCATTTATATTTGATTTTCTAAAAACCCACTTTATGGATGAGTGGTAACCATCACACCAGAACATAGGCAGGTTACATCAGGTGGGATACATAGACCTATTCGAAATTCAAAAATTAGAAATAAACGTCGTGAAATCAGAAATTAAGAAAATCATGATCCAGGATTCACTCACGTCAGTCGGTGATGCGTCGCCTGCCAATCATCATTACGAACCGCCACAGTCATCAACACCGTCCCATCCAACTATCACCGTCAACTTCCAAACATCACACCGGTATACTGGAGATCGAAAAAGACCATTGAGACTGTAAAGACCCATAAATTTCAAGGAAAGTTTTTTTTTCTTAATTTTCTTTGGAATTTTACAAGAGCGCAGTTTCTGACGGCGCCTGATTCCGAGGCCCGGTGTGCCCGGAATCATTTTCCGAAGTTTGGCTCGGGTACGTTCAGTGAACGGACGAGCGGGTTTTTCTAACTTTTGAACCGGTGCCCGGAATCAAATTCCGAGGGCACCGATGAAATCGCAGCGCCGGTATTCGCTTAGAAACGCCTCTTCCAGAGTTGCGTTTTCTCAGGTGTGGTTTTTAATTTTTGGGCTTAAAGTTAAGAAATAAAATAATTTTGCGACAAATTTATTTTATTTCACTTAAGCCACTTGGAAGCCACTTGAAGCCACTTAAAGGCGGCTTGAACTGAGTTGAACTGGATAGGATGCTATCCAGAAATATCCTACCCCCTTGGTAGGATATTTGTGAGGTGGGGCCCGCACGAGCCCCGCTGTTTCTTTCCGCTAAGAAACGCACCCGTGAAAACCCGTCTTAATGAAGGTCAACCGACGCGTTTTCTAAATTCTTAACAGACCATTTAATTGGGCGGTTTATTTCGTGAATTAAATGGGCTGTTTCTTTCGTGAATTAATTGGGTCGTTTCTTTCGTTGAATTAATTCAACGAATTGATGGATCGTTTCTTAACCGGTTTCGTGTGTTGGCATGTTAATAAAATAAGACCAACCCAAAAATCTTTTGAAAAGATTTGAGAGGATCCCTGTTTCTTCGGCTCCCTCGCGAAGAACGCGAAGAACGCAAAGAACGCGAAGAACGCCGAACCCAGAAATCGACGACGCCTTCGTCCGAGACGTTCTTCCGATCCCCGATCTCCGATCTCCGATCACCGACCATTCGAGGTAAGTGATTTTGGATTTCCGCTCAAGGTTCTTTTTGGTTTTAAACACAGATTTAATTAATTATAATTTAAATCTGTTGTTCTTGGTTCGTTGAGTTCACCGACTCAACGCCGGTTTCCGCGACGACGCGACGCCTCCCCTTGACGACGCGACGATCGACCTCTTCCGCGACGATCTCTTCCGCGAAGAACGCCCGCGCACGACGATCATCAAGGTAGGGATTTCTTTATGGGAGTTACCCCTTTAAAATTAATTCCCGTCTTTGTTTCTTTAAAGAAATTAAAGAACCGTTTGTGAACAATTTTAATCCTATCAAAATTGTTGTTTCCTGTGTGGAATCTTTTTCTCCCAGTTGTTTATTTCTAACACGGAGGGCGCGGGCCAAACGAACACAGCCCGACGACCCTCCGCCGTTCTTGTTTTGTGCGGATTTGACGGTCGACGACGGAACGTGCCGCAGCGGACGTTTGACGATCCCGCATTAAAGAACGGATCCCGGGAGGAGCAACGACGCAGACGGGAAGGAAAACGGGCCACCGGAGCGACGCCGGCGGCCCGCGGAAGTCGCCGGCGGCGCCCCGGCGCGCCGCCGGACGAGATCCGCCGCGGCTTCAGCCGCGGCGGCGGCGGCCAACGGACCCGCGGCGGCGGGTCCGGTTCGTCCAGGCGGACGCGGCTCAGCACGTCCGCGGTTCGCCAGCGCGGCCCGCACGCGGGCCGCGGTCCTTCCTCAAGCCGCGGGTCAGCGCCCGCGGCTTCCACCCGCGCGGCTCGGCCAAGCCGAGCCGGACCGGCCCTGGCCGGGCCGGGCCGGGCCAGCCGGGTCGGACCCGGGTCGGGTCGACCCGGTTCGGGTTGACCCGGTTCGGGCCGACCCAGGGGGGGTCGGGCCGGGTCGGCCCGGGCCCGTACCCCCCATCTTCGGACGTTTTCGTTCAAACGCCCGTAACTTGAGCTTCGTGCCTCCAAACGACCCACCGTCAGCGGCAACGCGATCCTTGGATCGAGACGGTCGTTTCGGTATATCGCACTCAAGGTTTCGGAATACTTTGAGTTCGGCCGGGTTGGTTCGTACACGAGACCAACCGGGCCCTCGGAGCGGAAACGCTCATATCTTGAGCTACGGACGTCCGATTGACGTGCCGTCAGCTTTGTTGAATTCCTCTAAGTGAGATGGATCTTTTGGCATACTCCGCCCGAGTTTTGGATGCAGGTGGAGTGCGGTCGGGTTGGTTTTTCCTTAAAAACCAACTGGGCCCCTGGGACGAAAATGCCAATATCTCTCAGACCGGGCATCCGATTGACGCGCCGTCTGCGACGTTGAGTTCCTGTTGACGATACGGAACTTTTGGGATCATCAACTTCGGACTTCGTGTCAGTTGATGTATCAGCCTCTCGGCTCGTGGAGCGGACCCTCCCGAACGAGCTTGCTGTGTGCGGGAACCCTAGTGCTGGCTGCGACTGCTACTTCGACAGCGACGACCGTGCAGAGATCCTCAGTGGACTGCGGCGACGACTGTGCAGAGATCCTCCGTGGACTCCGACGACGACCGTGCAGAGATCCTCAGTGGACTGCGGCGACGACTGTGCAGAGATCCTCAGCGGACTGCGACGACTCCTGCACTCAGCGATCCTACGTGGATCAGTGCTTCAGGTCCTGCGTGGGCCCGGTCCTGTGTGGGCCCGATCCTATGTGGGTCCGATCCTGCGTGGGTCAGCGCTCAGCGGTTCTGTGTGAGCCAGCGCCTACAGGTCCTGCGTGGGCCCGGTCCTGTGTGGGCCCGATCCTGTGTGGGTCATCTCTCAGCGGTTCTGTGTGAGCCAACTTCTACAGGTCCTGCGTGGGCCCGATCCTGTGTGGGTCACTGCAAGGTTAGTACCTATCGATCCTTCGTGGGTCCGACGACTTAGATGGTTCAATGATCATCTTTATCGTCATCCGAAGAAGTATACCTGTGTGAGCTGAATCTTGTGTTACTCTTCTTTGTGGATTGTGTTGTTCTATCCTGCGTGGGTATGCGTTTGCTTTCCTGTGTGGACTGGGTTGTGCTTGGGCTCGGACGTTGAAGCCGAGCGGGAATTGAAGACTTAGGTATATGTATGGGCATATATCTAAGTCGTGTCAGATATTACTTCGTGATTGTATCTTTCCTTTGTGGATTATCCTTTGTGGATTTCGGGAGACCTTCGGGGGTCTCGGGGTCCCTACTGAGTAGCTTATACTCACCCCTGCACGGGCTATGCCCGCACTTCGTGGTGTTGGTTGCAGACAACGGACAACGCTGATCGTGGAGGAGGCGTGCGGAGCAGGACAGTACCTGGAGGTGGACCACTGGGCGGGACGTACTCGGAGCGGTTAGGTGGACCCGAGGAGACGTGGAGGCTATCTGTACCCACCCTTCAGGTGGGACTTCCAGAGGACGGCCCGACGCTGCAGTTTTCCCTTTTCAGTTGTTGTTTTTCCTTTCAGTTGTACTTTACAGTTGGGCTTGTATTTCCGGCCCCTTTTTACTTTCAGCACAGCTTGTACAGTTTTACTTAGTGTTTACTTTTCCGCTTGCTTACTCTGTGGTGCTTGTTTACTTTTCAAAGGAAATGCCTTCCCTTTTTGTTGGGATTTTCGCCTTGGTGCTAGTCGCCAGCCCCTGGCCTATGGAAGGCGGGATTGGGGTAGTCACGGCACGGGCCCCGAGGGCGGGTCGTGACAAATTGGTATCAGAGGTGGTCGGTTCTACCGCAGACTCTGATCTTTCTTCTATGTGAAGCAATAGTGTTTAGCATATTGAGTGTGGTTATCAGTCCAGGGAGTCCAGTGTTGGTGCGGCGGCCGACGTATCCACACACCAGGACCCTGACTTCTGATTCCCGACTTAATGCACGAAAACATTGATTGCACGTGTGTTTCAAGTTTTCTTTGTGATTACTTGTGTCAGCTCACCAGGTATACTGTTCTGACCATGGTGCACTTGTTTCCTTTTCAGGATGGCACGACGACAGTAGCCAGCTTGGGTTCCTAGAGTAGGGCGCGACGACAGCCCGTCGAGCGACGAAGCCTCGGTACAGGGCCCGTTGACAGCAGAGGCACCGGCGGTACCTTTACCCGCCGAGCCCCCGATGCTTCCAGCACTGGCAGCTGACGACGCACGACGCCTTGGAGCTCTGCACGAGTTCCAGCGCCAGCGACCACCCAGGTTCCGTGGGGAGTCGGACCCCCACGCAGCCGAGGACTGGCTGGAGGCGGTCGTCCGAGCTTTCAGGCTAGTGAGGACGCCAGCAGACCTCATGGTGATCCTCGCGGCGAGCCTACTGCACGCAGCAGCCGGACGCTGGTGGAGCCTGATGCTCCAGGTACACGATGAGGACACCCTCATCTGGACGGACTTCGAGAGCCTCTTCCGCTCAGAGTTCGTCCCGGCCACCCTCCGAGCGGTGCACATCCAGGAGCTTCTTCAGCTGCGGCAGGGCAGCTTGACGGTCGCTCAGTACGCGGCGAGGTTCACAGACCTTTCTCGGTACTCGACGGACATGGTACAGGACCCCTTCTTCCGGGCCCGGACCTTCGAGCAGGGTTTGAGACACGAGATTAGGGCATCGCTGATCTCCCTCAGCATCCCGACCCAGGCATGAGTACTGGAGCGAGCCCTCCTGATCGAGAGCTTCCTGGCTGAGTCCACAGCGAGACCCACCGCAGGGTGGCAGATAGAGGAGTCTTCGGAAGCTGGTAGCCGGCGGATGACTCAGGGTTCCAGGCGGACCAGACCTTCCGGCAGGCGACCTCGGGACGCTGGCTCAGCAGTGCAGGGCACCCGGCCCGGAGCCAGCCTTCCGAGAGGCAGACAGTGCTACGAGTGCGGCGGGCAGGGCCACATGGCTCGTGACTGCCCGACCCGTCGTACCGAGGGGCAGCAGATGGTGGAGGGGCCACCCAGGCAGAGGCAGAGGGTCGACCATGGCGGTCCGCAGGGAGGAGGCAGACGAGGCAGAGGAGATGGCCGAGCAGCAGGTGGTGGGCGACGCTTTGAGGCTCTGCCACCACCACCACCAGGAGGCCCGCCCCGACCACAGGGAGCTGGCGGGCAGAGACAGGCTCAGCTCCAGGCAGCGGAGGCCTACGACCACGGCGCGCCAGATATTATTCGAGGTACGATCTGTGTCTATTCCACCCTTGCTGCAGTTTTGATAGACACAGGAGCGAGTCACTCTTTCATAGCCACTGCCCTTGTTCGGAGCTCGGAGATTCCGACAGAGCCGTTGGCTCGATCCTTACGGCTAGAGACTCCTACGGGAGCAGACTCGACGATTACGCACTGGTGCCGACAGTGTGAGCTTACTCTAGGAGGTGAGAGCTTCGGCTGGGATCTTCTTGTAGCAGCGTCGAGGCCTTACGACGTCACCTTGGGCATGGATTGGTTATCTACGGTCCATGCTCAGATTGACTGCATTAGGCGCAAGGTGCGATGTGTGCGCACCGACGGGAGCAGGTTCACCTTCACCGGCGAGAAGGGAGCCTTAGCAGCACAGGATGGACTCACGCAGAGGAGAGGTCAGCCAATCACTCATCAGTTGGCTAGCCTCATCCTGGGAGCAGTTGACGTGCGGAGTCCCAATTTTCCTGCAGTGGTGGATCAGTATGCGGACGTCTTTCCCGACGACGTTCCAGGACTACCTCCTCGCAGAGAGGTAGACTTTTATATTTACCTGTACCCCGGGACAGCCCCGATATCCACTCCAGCATATCGGATGGCCCCCGCTGAGCTTCGAGAGCTGCGAGTACAGTTGGAGGACTTGCAGGGCAAGGGGTTCATCCGACCCAGTGTTTCGCCCTGGGCTTCCCCGATTTTGTTCGCCAAGAAGGCGGACGGTAGCTTACGACTGTGTGTCGATTATCGTCGCATGAATCAGGTGACAGTGATGAAAAAGTATCCGCTACCCAGGATTGATGATCTCTTCGACCAGCTCAAGGGAGCACGGTGGTTCTCGAAGATAGACCTCGGGTCAGGCTATCATCAGCTCAGAATTCGAGACGAGGATGTGCAGAAGACGGCCTTCAGGTGTCGGTATGGCCACTATGAGTTCTTGGTTATGCCTTTCGGCGTGACCAACGCTCCAGCAGTGTTCATGAGCCTCATGAACAGGATCTTCCAGCCCTACCTCGATCGATTTTTCGTGGTCTTCATCGACGACATTTTGGTGTACTCGACGACGGAGGAGGAGCACGCCTACCACCTGCGTGTTGTACTAGACACACTCCGAGAGCACCAGATTTATGGCAAGCTCTCGAAGTGTCAGTTCTGGTTACGTGAGGTCCACTTCTTGGGGCACGTCATTTCTGAGGCGGGAGTTGTAGTGGATCTCGCGAAGATTGGGGCAGTGCTAGCTTGGGAGCCACCCAAGAGCGTGACAGAGGTGCGGAGTTTCTTGGGCCTAGCCGGATACTATCAGAGATTTGTTCCGGACTTCTCCAGAGTTGCGGCCCCACTCTCAGCGTTGACGAAGAAGGGGAAACCCTTCGTGTGGTCAGACAGATGTCAGCAGAGCTTCCAGGAGCTGAGGCAGAGGTTGACTAGCACACCTATCTTGAGGTTGTCTGAGGAGGGAGTTGGATTCGTAGTCTAATGCGATGCATCAGGGACCGGACTCGGGTGTGTCCTGATGCAGGAACGGGCCGTGATTGCCTACAGATCACGTCAGTTGAGGCCTCATGAGCAGAACTACGCTACCCATGACTTGGAGTTGGCAGCAGTGGTCTTTGCCCTGAAGACATGGTGACACTATCTGATGGGCGAGCGCTTCACAGTCTTTTCTAACCACCAGAGTCTCAGGTACATCTTCTCTCAGAAGGACCTGAACCTGAGACAGCGGCGATGGCTCGAGTTCCTCCAGGACTATGACTTTGAGATAGTCTATACTCCTGGGAAGGGGAACGTAGTGGCTGATGCCCTCAGCAGGAGGACGGGCATCCAGCTAATTGAGGAGGCGACATAGCAGCTAGCCGCTTTGCAGATATCCTTCATGGATAGAGACGGAGCAACCTTCCTCCAGTCTCTCACAGTCTCTCCTCCACTTCTTCAGCAGGTCAGAGAGGCACAACATGGGGACGTTGACTGTGAGACACGGCGTGCACAGATATCCTCGGGACAGGCACCTGATGGTTTCTCCCTTGGAGCGGAGCACGATGTCCTTTTCAGAGGACGTACCTTGGTACCAGTCGCTTTACGAGAGGAGGTGCTGAGAGAGTATCACACTTCTCCTTTGGCGGTACATCCTGGAGTGGCGAAGATGTACCAGGATCTCAGACGACAGCACTGGTGTCCGGGCATGAAGAAGGCTGTGGCAGAGTTCGTTTCACGGTGCCTCACCTGCCAGCAGGTGAAGGCTGAGCATCAGGTACCAACAGGTTTGGTGTAGCCCTTGGAGGTCCCGGAGTGGAAGTGGGACGGCATATCTATGGACTTCGTGACTGGACTTCCACACACTTCCAGAGGTCACGATTCCATTTGGGTGATTGTTGACCGACTCACCAAGTCGGCACACTTCTTGCCCATCCGAGAGCAGGGCTCAGTAGAGAGCTTGGGGCGTCTCTACGTTCAGGAGATTGTACGACTTCACGGTGTGCCATCGACTATCGTCTCTGATCGGGACGCTCGCTTTACTTCCCGGCTTTGGAAGGGGTTGCAGGAGGCGTTCGGGACGTGGCTACGTCTGAGTACCGCCTTTCACCCTCAGACGGATGGTCAGACGGAGAGGACCATTCAGACTCTCGAGGACATGCTCCGTGCATGTGTCCTCGACTTTGGTCACAGCTGGGAGGACCACCTACCCTTGGTGGAGTTCGCGTACAACAACAGCTACCACTCCACCATCGGGATGGAACCCTACGAGGCGTTGTACGACAGGCCTTGCAGATCTCCTTTGTGCTGGACAGACCCTGGAGAGTCAGCACTTGTGGGACCAGAGATGGTCCGGGCCATGACAGAGAAGGTCCAGGTCATCCAGGAGCGGATGAGGACAGCACAGAGCCGGAAGAAGTCATATGCTGACAGGAGGCGGAGGCCACTAGAGTTCGAGGATGGCGACCACGTCTTCTTGCGGGTCTCACCTAGACGTGGTTTGAGGAGATTTGGCCGAGGCGGTAAGTTGTCTCCACGCTTCATCGGACCCTTCCAGGTCCTCAGCAGGGTTGGCGAGGTGGCTTATCGCCTGGCTCTGCCACCTCAGTTGCACCGGGTGCACGACGTCTTCCACGTATCCCAGCTGAGGAGATACGTGCACGACCCGACACACATCATCGACTATGGGGAGCTAGACGTGGATGATGGGGCGACTTTTGCGGAGGTCCCAGTGGATATAGAGTATCGACAGGAGCGAGTCCTACGTGGGCGATCGATTCCTCTTGTGCGCATCAGATGGCAGCACGGGAACCTCCAGGAGAGCACTTGGGAGCGGGAGGCTCAGATGCGTGCTCAGTACCCACATTTGTTTCCCTAGTTTTTGATGTATCTTTACGGGGACGTAAAGTCCTGTGGTGGGAGTAATGTAAAGACCCGTAAATTTCAAGGAAATTTTTTTTTCTTAATTTTCTTTGGAATTTTAAAAGAGCGCAGTTTCTGACGGCGCCTGATTCCGAGGCCCGGTGTGCCCGGAATCATTTTCCGAAGTTTGGCTCGGGTACGTTCAGTGAACGGACGAGCGGGTTTTTCTAACTTTTGAACCGGTGCCCGGAATCAAATTCTGAGGGCACCGATGAAATCGCAGCGCCGGTATTCGCTTAGAAACGCCTCTTCCGGAGTTGCGTTTTCTCAGGTGTGGTTTTTAATTTTTGGGCTTAAAGTTAAGAAATAAAATAATTTTGCGACAACTTTATTTTATTTCACTTAAGCCACTTGGAAGCCACTTGAAGCCACTTAAAGGCGGCTTGAACTGAGTTGAACTGGATAGGATGCTATCCAGAAATATCCTACCCCCTTGGTAGGATATTTGTGAGGTGGGGCCCGCACGAGCCCCGCTGTTTCTTTCTGCTAAGAAACGCACCCGTGAAAACCCGTCTTAATGAAGGTCAACCGACGCGTTTTCTAAATTCTTAACAGACCATTTAATTTGGCGGTTTATTTCGTGAATTAAATGGGCTGTTTCTTTCGTGAATTAATTGGGTCGTTTCTTTCGTTGAATTAATTCAACGAATTGATGGATCGTTTCTTAACCGGTTTCGTGTGTTGGCATGTTAATAAAATAAGACCAACCCAAAAATCTTTTGAAAAGATTTGAGAGGATCCCTGTTTCTTCGGCTCCCTCGCGAAGAACGCGAAGAACGCGAAGAACGCGAAGAACGCCGAACCCAGAAATCGACGACGCCTTCGTCCGAGACGTTCTTCCGATCCCCGATCTCCGATCTCCGATCACCGACCATTCGAGGTAAGTGCTTTCGGATTTCCGCTCAAGGTTCTTTTTGGTTTTAAACACAGATTTAATTAATTATAATTTAAATCTGTTGTTCTTGGTTCGTTGAGTTCACCGACTCAACACCGGTTTCTGCGACGACGCGACGCCTCCCCGCGACGACGCGACGATCGACCTCTTCCGCGACGATCTCTTCCGCGAAGAACGCCCGCGCACGACGATCATCAAGGTAGGGATTTCTTTATGGGAGTTACCCCTTTAAAATTAATTCCCGTCTTTGTTTCTTTAAAGAAATTAAAGAACCGTTTGTGAACAATTTTAATCCTATCAAAATTGTTGTTTCCTGTGTGGAATCTTTTTCTCCCAGTTGTTTATTTCTAACGCGGAGGGCGCGGGCCAAACGAACACGGCCCAACGACCCTCCGCCGTTCTTGTTTTGTGCGGATTTGATGGTCGACGACAGAACGTGCCGCAGCGGACGTTTGACGATCCCGCAGTAAAGAACGGATCCCGGGAGGAGCAACGACGCAGACGGGAAGGAAAACGGGCCACCGGAGCGACGCCGGTGGCCCGCGGAAGTCGCCGGCGGCGCGGGTCACCGGCGCGGCGGCGCCGGCGGAGGCCAACGGACCCACGGCGGCGGGTCCGGTTCGTCCAGGAGGACGTGGCTCAGCGCATCCGCGGTTCGCCAGCGCGGCCCGCACGCGGGCCGCGGTCCTTCCTCAAGCCGCGGGTCAGCGCCCGCGGCTTCCACCCGCGCGGCTCAGCCAAGCCGAGCCGGCCGAGCCGGACTGGCCTTGGCCGGGCCGGGCCGGGCCAGCCGGGTCGGACCCGGGTCGGGTCGACCCGGTTTGGGCCGACCCAGGGGGGGTCGGGCCGGGTCGGCCCGGGCCCGTACCCCCCATCTTCGGACGTTTTCATTCAAACGCCCGTAACTTGAGCTTCGTGCCTCCAAACGACCCGCCGTTAGCGGTAACGCGATCCTTGGATCGAGACGGTCGTTTCGGTATATCGCACTCAAGGTTTCGGAATACTTTGAGTTCGGCCGGGTTGGTTCGTACACGAGACCAACCGGGCCCTCGGAGCGGAAACGCTCATATCTTGAGCTACGGACGTCCGATTGACGTGCCGTCAGCTTTGTTGAATTCCTCTAAGTGAGACGGATCTTTTGGCATACTCCGCCCGAGGTTTGGACGCAGGTGGAGTGTGGTCGGGTTGGTTTTGCCTTAAAAACCAACCGGGCCCCTGGGACGAAAATGCCAATATCTCTCAGACCGGGCGTCCGATTGACGCGCCGTCTGCGACGTTGAGTTCCTGTTGACGATACGGAACTTTTGGGATCATCAACTTCGGACTTCGTGTCAGTTGATGTATCAGCCTCTCGGCTCGTGGAGCGGACCCTCCCGAACGAGCTTGCTGTGTGCGGGAACCCTAGTGCTGGCTGCGACTGCTACTTCGACAGCGACGACCGTGCAGAGATCCTCAGTGGACTGCGGCGACGACTGTGCAGAGATCCTCCGTGGACTCCGACGACGACCGTGCAGAGATCCTCAGTGGACTGTGGCGACGACTGTGCAGAGATCCTCAGCGGACTGCGACGACTCCTGCACTCAGCGATCCTACGTGGATCAGTGCTTCAGGTCCTGCGTGAGCCCGGTCCTGTGTGGGCCCGATCCTGTGTGGGTCCGATCCTGCGTGGGTCAGCGCTCAGCGGTTCTGTGTGAGCCAGCGCCTACAGGTCCTGCGTGGGCCCGGTCCTGTGTGGGCCCGATCCTGTGTGGGTCATCTCTCAGGGGTTCTGTGTGAGCCAACTTCTACAGGTCCTGCGTGGGCCCGATCCTGTGTGGGTCACTTCAAGGTTAGTACCTATCGATCCTTCGTGGGTCCGACGACTTAGATGGTTCAATGATCATCTTTATCGTCATCCGAAGAAGTATACCTGTGTGAGCTGAATCTTGTGTTACTCTCCTTTGTGGATTGTGTTGTTCTATCCTGCGTGGGTATGCGTTTGCTTTCATGTGTGGACTGGGTTGTGCTTGGGCTCGGACGTTGAAGCCGAGCGGGAATTGAAGACTTAGGTATATGTATGGGCATATACCTAAGCCGTGTCAGATATTACTTCGTGATTGTATCTTTCCTTTGTGGATTATCCTTTGTGGATTTCGGGAGACCTTCGGGGGTCTCGGGGTCCCTACTGAGTAGCTTATACTCACCCCTGCACGGGCTATGCCCGCACTTCGTGGTGTTGGTTGCAGACGACGGACAGCGCTGATCGTGGAGGAGGCGTGCGGAGCAGGACAGTACCTGGAGGTGGACCACTGGGCGGGACGTACTCGGAGCGGTTAGGTGGACCCGAGGAGACGTGGAGGCTATCTGTACCCACCCTTCAGGTGGGACTTCCGGAGGACGGCCCGACGCTGCAGTTTTCCCTTTTCAGTTGCTGTTTTTCCTTTCAGTTGTACTTTACAGTTGGGCTTGTATTTCCGGCCCCTTTTTACTTTCAGCATAGCTTGTACAATTTTACTTAGTGTTTACTTTTCCGCTTGCTTACTCTGTGGTGCTTGTTTACTTTTCAAAGGCAATGCCTTCCCTTTTTGTTGGGATTTAGCCTTGGTGCTAGTCGCCAGCCCCTGGCCTATGGAAGGCGGGCTTGGGGTAGTCATGGCACGGGCCCCGAGGGCGGGTCGTGACAGAGACATCCCTACCTGCAGAGCTTCCCCCCATAATCTAATATCTTCATCAAAGAAACTCCCAACAGAACACCATAACGCCAACCAAATAAGATCTTCACAACCGTTACAGAAGCTTAAAAAACATAAAACCCCCCAAAACATCAACCTCGTTGTATCCAAAAACCACATTCGTTCGAATGCGAACCACCATCGTAATTGTTTCCACTGACCCTATCACCGCCAAGAACACCATCATCTTTACCTCATAGGTACACCAGAAGCCACCGCCAAACAGATAAGAACACCACCGTTGAACAGATAAGAATTCCATTGTCGAGAGACGCCGTCCGATTAGCCTAGAGAATCCATCATCTTCATTGCCGTGGAAGAGAGGATCATCATCATTGACTTCGACCACACCATCGAAAACACCCAGAGAAACGACCAGCACAAAACACTGAGAAAACAACATCAAAAGCCAAAATGAGTACAAAAACAAGAAATAAAGGATTAAGAAAGCGGGACAAAAACCTGAATAAAGATTTGGTATTTAAACCCTATGTAGAAACCCAAAATAAAGTAAAAAAATAAGGATATCCTGAACTAGAGAGAACCAGCACAAGAAAAAAGAAAGCAGGAAAAAACCTGAACAGGACGTGGGATTAAAACTCTAGGAAGAAGGTCCATCTCCGGTAACACGTGGAGATCTGTCGTCTGCCAAACCACCAGACCAAAACCTCAGCGTATCCCATTCTCCAAATCTGACATGGATAGGAGATAAGGAATGCAAGATCAGAGTGCAAAGAGGCAGACAAAAGAAAACCAGAGCGCCATAACAGAGCAGGAAGTGTCAACTAAGAGAGATAGAAAAACCGAGAGAGTGCCACACGGAGGAAGAATCGACACCAGATAAATCCAAGAGGAGAAGCACGGAGGAAACATTGCCGCCATAGAAAGTCGAAACCCTAGGAGACAAGCCGAGGGATCAGGAGTGACCAGGTGAGTGAGGCACCATCTTTGTTAATATGATCATAATATAATCTACAAATAAACTAATATTAATTTAATTTCAAAAAAAATTAAAGAACAGGTGATAATAACACTAACCATAAAAATCATGTCATTTATTCATATTTGAGAAGAACATATGTATGATCTATGTGATGTTCATTATCTGAAATCAATCATTTAAAAACTTCACCAAATCCAAGTTCAGGTAGATCAAAAACTGATAATTGAATATTTGGTGTATCGTTAACATTTCCCTCATTACAAATAATCTTCTACAATTTACCCTTCAATTGATTCTTTGTTACATACCTTTTTTTTCAATTTCTTCATGCATATCTTGTATGGGTACATTAATCAGAATTGTATCGGTCCTTTATATTTTTCTTCATACAGAAAATGTAATATCAAATGTTCCATTGAATCAAAGAAACCCATTGGAAAAAAAATTCAAGTTTATATAAAATAAAAAAACAACTTCTTGAAGTTAACTAAGTTCATCATATTTTGTTGTCACCATAAAAATGTCTCAAAAAAAATATGAAATTTCTGTTAGTTCATCCCAAATTAAAGAATTAAATAAACCTATAAATCTAATTTGTATAATTCTTTCCAATATAGCATGACAATCATGAATTTTTAATTCGGTAATATGACTATTTCTGACAACAATAGCCAAATTGGAAACATAACCATCTGGTAGCCCCAAATATAAAATCCACTAGAAAAATAATAAATAATTTTCTTTGAAAAGTGTATAATACACTTTTGGATTCATTAAATTTTATGATATGTCATTTTCAAACAACTCAAGTTTTAGTCACTTTTAAATTTGTTAAAGATCTAATCATGTTTTTACATCATCTTTGGTATTACTAGGTGTGTCCAAAACTGTATAAAATATATTATCAAGACAGTTCTTCTCAATATGCATGGGATCCAACATGTGATGGACCCAAAAATCGAACCAATATGGGAGATCCCAAAAAATACATCATTTAATCCAATTATGATATTTCCTAAAGGCATATATTTTTTGTTGGTTTATAGCAAGTCCAAAGGTAGCGAGAGGTAATGAAGAGATAATATATTTTAAATCAATACCCAATATCATTTTTTAGGTCCATATCTTTCAATTGTATATTTTCTAAAACAATTTATGTTCCTCTATAAAGGATGATCAATATGAAGAAATCCACGGTGATAGTCAAAAAACAAGGTTTTCTTCCATCGATGAACATAAATGCTTTATTGTCACTCTTACAGTATGAACATGCTTTTGGACCATTTGTATTCCTTCCAAATAACATGCCATATGTTGGTGAGTCACTAATTATCCACATTAATACAACTTTCATTATGAAATTCTATTTCACAACAACATTATATATACTGACACCATTTATCCATAATAAATTTATTTCATCAATCAATGAATTCAAATAAACATCGATATTCTTTTTTGGATGTCCTAGGATTAATAATGTTAAAAAGATATATGGTTTATTCCCCAATGTCCAAGGAGGTCAGTTGTATGGAATTATAAATTCCAGACAATTAGAATATTGACTATCATATGAATTAAATTGATAGAAACCATCATTAGAAAGACCTAATCACATGTTAAGATCTTATAAAGAAAAATAATAATGTATATGGTAAAAATCTTTCCTTGAATCACCATCAGGATGATTTAAGATTTTACTAGTTGAAATATTGGATTTGTTCCATGACATCAATGACATTGTGTTTTGAGACATAAATAAACACTACAATCTGGGTGTATGTATACATAAACTATTTAATAGGAACCAATATATAATTACCTTGTTGAGACTCATTATACCTCAATTTTATACATTTATAAAAACTAACTAATGACTCATTTTCACCATAATATAATATCTAATAATTTTAACATGCATGAATCTTCTAATAACCATGACCCAACTTACAAACTAGCCTATTGATCTCATAGAAATTGGTAGGAAACACATTTCCTTTAGGTAATGGTGATTTAAACAAAGAGAATATTTGATAAAAACAGATATTTGACATTCCATTTTCTGATTTAATAACAATGAATTTTTTAACCACTTCAAATTTTATTATCTGGAAACTAGGATATAAAGAATCTTTAACATGATTTAGAAACTCATAAAATCAAGATAATTATAACTCATAAGTTAATTCAATATCATTATGACTTTCCATTTTCTTAAAAGATAGACCAAAAACCTCATATACTAAAGTTTGAAACCATGATTGATCTGGAACCAAATTATTAGTATGTTCTCCAGAACTGTATTCACCATATTGATACCAAAAAACATAATCTTTTGGTAAATAAAAACGCAATGGATGACCCCCAACATTTTCAGACATCTCAAATCTCCTAAGATCACATTTCTTACATGGACACTTAATTTTCCCTTCCATTTTTTTTTGGTTTAGATGATACAAATGATAAAAAATATTTAACACCCTCAATATATATAGGTTTTATACTAGAACATTTTGGATTCCTATGATGATTTATCCAATCATGATCATGTAATGAAGATTATTTCCTAATTTCTTATTCCATATTTTTCTAAAAAATGGAAACTAAAAATATTTTTTATGAAAAATCTGATATAAATAAGATATTATCCAAAAAATTAGAAAATCAATAAACTCCAAATTTCTTGTAAATATTATTAGTTCTATCTAATTATAGGTAATTTTTTCTAATTCTAAAAATTACCACTATTTTTTTTTTCTATTTATGGATTTTTTTAATTATCATTAATTACCATTAAAGGAAATAGAAGTTTAACCAAGGGTCATGAGGGAAGAATGGAGTGGAAGGGATGAAGGCTGTGACGAAGTGAAAGAATTACTGTGCCCCTCCCTTCATACCGTTTGGAGGTGAGGCAGTCATGGGTAAACTTGAATGTTTACCCATGACTGCCTCTCCTCCAAAGGGTTTGAACGCAGGGGCACTAAAATTATTTCATTTAGTCCTCACCTTTATCCCCTCCCCTCCCTACTTACCTCAAGGGAAGCAGAAAGAAGAGGGGATTAAGGAAACAACAGAGGGAATGAATTTTGGCACTGTTGGGTTTAAACCAATTGGATAAGAGAGGAGAATAGATAAACCTATGAGTGGTGGAAGAGGAAACATATCCGAGAGATAACAATAACACTCTTAGTGGATTATTTTAGTTTTTTTAGTAAAATCTATCATCATGAGAAAATAATTTTTTACTGATAATCATGCATTTAAATTATAATTTTTAGTAAAACATTGTTTTATCATGAAAAGAGATTGAACCAAAAAAGGGAAAAACTCACTAGGAATTTAATTTTTATCTCTCATATCTATTTTATCTTCTAGAACTCACAGGTTTACTCATGAATTCCTCTCATCCAAATGGTCTGAACTAAGGGGAATCATAATTCTTTCACTCTGTCATCACCTTTAACCCCTCTACATCATTCTTCCCTCACACCCCTCGGTCAGCCTTTTGTGATTAATTATGTTAATTAATTGTGATTAATTATGTTAATTAATTGTGATTAATTATGTTAATTAATGGTATTTTGTTTAATTATGGTAATTACCACTAATTACCATTAATTCCTACTAATTACTACCCATTATCGATATTTTTTACTAATTACCACTCATTATCAGTATTTTTTACTAATTAATACTAATTACCGGTAATGTTTAATAATTTCGACTCATTAATGATAATTTTTACTAATCACCTCTCATTACTAGTATATTTTACTAATTATCACTCATTACAGGTAATTTTTACTAATTAACACCCATTAAAGGTATTTTTTACTAATGGCCACTCATTACCATTGTTTTTTACTAATTACCAGTCATTACCAGTGTTGTTTACTAAATACCACTCATTACCAATAATTTTTACAAATTAACACTTATTACTGGTATTTTTTACTAATTACCCCCCATTATCGGTATTTTTTACTAATTACCACTCATTATTGGTAATTTTTACTAATTACCACTCATTACTTGATTTTTTTTATGAATTAACACCCATTACTGGTATCTTTTACTAATTAACACTCATTACTAGTATGGTTTACTAATTAACATTCATTATTGATTTTTTTACTCATTATAGGTCATTACTATTATTTTTTAATAATTACCATAATTACTAGGTTTTTTTACTAATTACCACTCATTATCAAATTTTTTACTAATTAAGACTCATTATCGATAATTTTTACTAATTATCACTCATTAATGGTATTTTATACTAACTACCCCTCATTACTAGTATTTTTACTTTTTACTGTTTATTACCAGTATTTTTTACTAATTACCACTCATTACCGGTATTTTTTACTAATTACCACTCATTATTGGTAATTTTAATAATTATCACTCATTACTGGTAATTTCTACTAATTACCACTCATTACCGGTAAAATTTACTAATTACTGATCATTTCCAGTAATTTTTACTAATTATCGATCATTACTGCTAATTTTTACTAATTACCACTTATTATCAGTAATTTTCACTAATTACCGCTCATTACAAGTAATGTTTACTAATTAACACTTGTTACCAATATTCACTACTAATTACCACTCATTTATAGGTATTTTTACTAATTACCACTCATTATGGGAAATTTTTATTAATTACCACTCATTACTGGTGATTTTTACTAATTATTGCTCATTAATGACATTTTTTACTAATTAGTGCTCATTGCCAATATTTTTTACTAATTACAGCCCATTATTGGTATTTTTTTTCTAATTACCACTCATTTTCGGTAATATTTACTAATTACTGATTATTATAATTAATTTTTAATAATTAACACGCATTATCGCTAATTTTTATTAATTACCAATCATTATCAATATTTTTTACTAATTACCGCTCATTACCTGTATTTTTTACGAATTAATTATCATTAATGGTATTTTTTAAAAATTATAACTCATTGCTGATAATTCTAACTAATTATCGCTCATTACTTGTATTTTTTACTAATTAACACTCATTACCAGCATTTTTTACTAATCACTGCTCATTATTGGTAATTTTTACTAATTATCACTCGTTATGGATAATTTTTACAAAAAACTGCTTATCACCGCTAATTTTTACTAATTAATGAAAATTACCGGAATGAAGTATTTGGATGACTATGAAGTCAATACATGACTATGAAGCACATCATGTGGTTCGCATGGAAGGTTCATGAAGGATAGATTGTGAAAGTAGTTTCAAAGTTGGAAAAATGAAAAGAGAGTACATTAATGCAATTTTTTTGAATGATATAATAATAATCTTAGTGATTATTGAAATTTTCAAGAGTATTATCATATAAATACACAATTTTCAAGTTATTACAAAAAGAATGAAAATACAAAGGGGAGATTATGGGGATTAAAAAATATCATCGAAGGAAGATTTTTTCCCACAAAGATAGTTCATGAATTAAGTTTATGAAGATAGTTTGTGAAGGAAGTTCATGAATACTATTCTTAAAGGATAACTGTGTAGTCATTACATATAATGTAGGTCATCAAGGGGTTCTATGAATCTAGTTTGTAAAGTTATTATACAAAATATTTTCATGGATAAGTCACATAGAGGCTAAACATGGAGGAGTTATATAAAGTACATACATGAAGAAGTTGTGTGTGTGGGTAGTTATTATGTTCATTATGTGGTGAACAATGGCACATATAGGATATATACACAAGATAGTTTTTCATTAGTAAATTTTACACAACATTTTCAGGAGGGTATTCTGGAGTCTTAAGATCACATTGGAATATCATATTCAAGATGTTATGATGAAAATAAAACCATCCTTTCTTAGAAACATGTAAGTGACCTTAAAGTCATTAAATTGAGTAAGAACTTAACTAAATAAGTGAGTAAGTAGGAGTTGATATAAGTGATCTAAGGGAGGTAGTGTGTTATCCCAAAATGTATTTTAAAGGTAGTGTGGCTAGCATAAAGTGGTTGTGACTAAAAATTATAGTCCAAAAAACTATTGGAGTATAGTGAATTTTGGTACAACCAATACATCATCGGTGTATGATCTATTGACTAACCCTTAGTGATGAAAAAAGTAAAAACTATTATATTTTATTTTTATTTCCTGTAATTGTGTTTGTGGTGAATGTTCATATCAATCAAATAGGTTTTCTAGTTCCTACCAATATGGGGACAAGATTCTTAATGATAAAAGAAAAAATTGACACCCATATTCACCCCTCCCCTATCAGGTTGTATTGGGTTTCAAGGGAATGTGGGATAAATTTTCCAACATTTATGAAGACAATTTTAAAGTGAAGGAAGAAAAGATTAAAATTTATCATAATAATTTTATGATTTAAAAATGTACCCAGATGAAAATATTGACAATATCTTTAACTAAATCACTGGAATTATGGGATCTATTTGAGGAATGAGTGAAGAAACCATATATATTGATATTTTGAATAAGATCTTATAGAAACTTACAAATTTGTATAATTCAAAAGTTTCATCTCTTCAAGAGAGGGACTTTGACAAGTTATATCTTAATGATCCTCTAAATAGTATCATGGTATTTTAAATAATAGTTGATTAGAAATAAATGTCAAGCCATTCAAATAAGTATTTTTTTCTTTTAAATCTATGGAGAAACTTAACATATCTAAAGGTGATGATGATGATGAGGATATGGGTGATCAATTTCTATCACTAGTGGCTGAAAAAATGAAGAGTGGAATACGGAGGTTCTAAGGAATTATGCCTCTAGAATTATTTCAATGTATAATAGTTAGTCACATTGTAATGAGGTGTCCAAGAATATTCAATGATGAAGAGAGTGAAGCATAAGTTATTAATAAGCGATGAAGAAGCTTCCCTATAATAAATATTCTAAAATCAGGAGTTCATTTGGAAATAAGTTCCAGAGGATGAGTTATGTAAGCGAAGAAGAAGATAATAATGAAGATTATCTATAGGAAGTGTAAATGGAGTTTAATTTATATGTTAAAGATTCCATGATTGTTATAATGGTAAAGGAAAAACCTAAAAAAGAGGAAGATAATACATTATAAGGTGTATTTAATCACAAGGTGAAACTTGAGGGAGATCTTGGATATCTCGATCTACATAGAAAGGAAAAAAAGATTAATAGAATAATGAATGAATCCTATGAATATGTGAACCAACTCAAAGCAAGTATTGACCAATTATAATAAGAGTTAGATAGTCAATTTTTTAGTAAGGAGAATTTAGAATAAGTTTTGAATTTCAAGATAAAGGTTTTAGAATAGACTAAGGTGATCAATGACCTTAATAATAATATAAAAGAGTGAAAGGAAAATATAGAATCATAGAATAGGAGTTTATCACCCTAAGAGATGAATTATATTAAGAAATAAAATCAATTTATTCATAGAAAAAGATACATTTTAGGAGGTTCATAGATAGAGAACTTCTAGAAAGGGACAAGCGAGGCTCTAAAGGTGTCAATAAAATTCTTAATGAACAAAGACCCAGACTTATAGGTAAAATTGGGATCAACTGTGATTTCAAGAAATCAAAATTATCAATAGTGACAGATCTAAATTAGGGAAATAAGAAGGTTGGTGATTCTAACATCAAACCTAAGTCACCAAAATTTTGAGAAATGATTGCTTTGAAAAAATTAAATCAGAATAATAAAATCAATCCATAATCCTTGAAGACATTTTAACAACCAAGGTGATATAAAAATGCTATGGAAATGTGGATGAATGAAGGATATAATATTTTTCCTATAATAAAGTGTCAATTTTATGGCTTTCTTGGCCACAACATTTCCAACTATGAAGTATCAATGAGTTATTTGATTGGTGAAACTTTTAGAAGTTAATAGAGAAGAATAAGTCCATATCCTTCATCTCATATAAGAAAATATTTCTATTTTTTTTCATTATACTACTTTTAAACATAAAGTTATTAATTATAGGAAAAGTAGAATAAATGATGGTTACCATCATGGAATTCCAAATCAGGTAAATACTAAAAAACCTAAACATATTGCATTTAGAAAAAGAAAATTGTTAGAAGAATAAGAAGAGTATGATTATACCACTAGTGTAGAGGATAAGGATGAGATACCATCATCAACCTCAACTAAAATGAGTTTTTTAGTGAAGGGAAATAATATGATAGAGAAGGAAAATCTGGTAGAAATTTAACTAAAATATATAATGAAATGAATCACTTGGATACTCAATAGTGGGTGATCATCACACATGAATGGAAATATGAACCTTTTAAATAATGTTAAGGGAAGAGTTGATGGGACAATGTGTTTTGGAAATGACAGAGATTTGAAGATTAAAGGCATTAGAAATGAACATATAGCTGGTGATGGGATAAATAAGATGAAAATATTATATGTATATGGCTTGTGATACAACCAATTGAGTGTTATATTCTAACATCAAACCTAAGTCACTATAATTTTGAATAATGATTTCTATAAGAAAAGTAAATCAGTGGGTAAAAAACAATCCATAGTCCTTAAATACATTTTCACAACCAATGTGACATATAAAATATATAAAAATGTAGATGAATAAATTATAGAAGATTTTTCCTCAAATTAAGTGTAAATTTTATAGATTTTTTGGCCATACCATGTCTTACTGTGAATAAGAAAGGATTTATTTGAATGGGGAAACTCTTGGAAGCTGGAAGAGAATAATGAGTACATGTTCTTCATCTCATTGAAGAAAAAATTTCTACTGATATTTATTTTATTATCTAAATTTTAGACATAAATCTATTAATTATAGGAAAAGGAGAAGAAATTATGGTTACCATCATGGAATTCATAATTAGGTGAATGCTAAATAACCTAAAAATATTATATTGAAAAAAATTCACACTGTTGGAAGAAGAAGAAGAGTATGAATATACCACTATTGTAGAGAAGAAGGAGGAGAGACCATCATTCCCCTCAAATAAACCTTGATTTTCATGGAATTAAAATAATTATATAGATAAGGAAAATCTAGAATAAATTTCCCTCAAATAAATAAAGAACAACAATACTTGGATACCCGATAGTGGGTGCTCATCACACATGAATTAAAATATGAATTTTTGAAAGAGTGTAAAGGGAAGAATTAATGGGAATTTTTTTTAAATGATAGATCCTTTGAGACTAAATTCATTGGAAATACACATCTAACTGGTGATTAGTTAAGGAAAACGAAAATACTATGTGTATATGGCTTGTGAAACCACCTCTTGAGTGTGGTTTTTCTTTGTATCTCTATCCTTGAAGTTAAATTCAATCTGAAGGGTTGTATATTCAAATTAAAGATCAATAACTCCCTCATGAAAGGCTATAGTATGAATAGAAACATGTACTAGGTTCGGAGAAAATAATTCACTTCTCTCCTGACAGTTGAAAAGGAAAATAGTTTGTGGAATCAAAGTCCTGGACACATACATCAATAGAGCATAGAAAACATATATAATATAAAGGCTACAATGGATATTCCAAATCTAAAATGAGATCATGAAAATACATACAATGCTTATATGTGGGGAATGATGGTCTGAAATCTATATATATAAAAAGAATAAAATGGAATAAAATATCATCAATCAGGTTCATATCGATCTTTGTAGCCTAATGAAAATATTGAAACATACAGGGAAATATATTTAATTATTTTTTATGATTATAGTATAATGGAATGTGTTATGTTCATGCAACATAAAAGGTAAGTGATAAAATTCATGAATAGATACCAAAGAAGTGTTAAAAATGAAACTGGATTCCCAGTCAAGGTCTTGAAGTATAACAATGGGAAAAAATACACATCTATTAAAATTGAAAACTACCAAGAGATACATGGAATAATATATGAGGTATCATGAGTAAATACTCCAAAATATAATGAAGTTTTTTAATATATAAATTATTAAGTGAATAATATGGAAAAAAATATGCAATTAAGAGTGTTGTATCTCACCATTACTTAAAGGGATCTACACAAGTTATAGAATACACTCAAAATTTGGCAGTTTTGAGACTTGGGTAAAAGATAACACAAAATAAAATGGGTTACTAAAGGAAAAACACACTAAAATATTTCCGGGTCTTAGGAAGAAAATTATACATTCAAAAAAAATAATGAAATTAGGGAAAGTTTAAAGATTATGTAGAAGAAGTGTTTTAGGATACTTAATAAAGAGTATGTTTAATAAATACTTCAACATAAGGATGAATAAAACTATGGAGAGAAATTATGTTATGTTAATTAAGGAAAAATGTGTGAATAACTCTATAAACTCAAATTTTTATGTGTTTGATAAAGGATAAGATGAATAGAAAAGTGAAATTAGTTCAAATACTGAAGTTATACAACATTAACCTAATATTTAGGGATCCCAAAATGAAGAAGATATAGATGATAAATTAGTAGAGTAAATTGTTATTTAATAAAGTCATCTTGAACCTCAAAGGAAAAATAGAAGAGAAAAGGTTCATCCATCCAACTTAATCAGAGATAGAACTGCTCTAACATAGATATTAAGGATCAGAAATATAGAGCATGCTTCCTTACCATCAATGGTGGAACCAACCTCATTTGAATAATCTATAAAATATGAATCATGATTTAGATACATGAATGAGGAATTAGATCAAATTGATAAATATCAAACTTGGAAACTATTAAATAATCTTGAAAAAATGTGATTGGAACCAATTTGATATTCAAAAATAAATTTTATGAACATTGAAATGTTATCTGAAATAAGGAATGACTTGTATGAAAATTCTATGTATATATTCAAGGGGTTGATTTTGAAAAAACATTGCTCTAGTGGTTTTACTGGAGTTAATTAGGCTCTTTAAAGAAATGGAGATTCATAGATGATATGTGATTAACCATATGGATGTAAAGATAAACTTCTTGAATTGTGTGATCTAAGAGGAGGTGTATATTGAATAGATAGTAGGTTTTCTTATTGGGGATGATGAAAAGAAAGGGTTTTGATTAAAGAAATATTTTTATAGTATAAAATAGGAACTATAAGCATGGTATTATTGATTGGATTTATATTTAAACAAGATTTAATTCAAAAGGGGTGGTGTTGACTATAATATTTATGTAAAATCATATAAGGAGGAATAATTTATGGTTCTTTTGTATGTGGATGATATTATTTTTGGTGGAAGAAGTGAGAAATATAAGGATGAATTTACTAGACTTGTAATCTAAGAGTTCTAGATGCCAATGATTGGTTAGATCACATATTTTCTAGGGCTATAAGTGATACAAAGGAAGGATCATACCTTTATCTCACAAGCTAAGTATTCTAGAGAGCTACTGAATAAATTTGATATGTATAATTCCAAAACTGATGGCAACTCTAATTTCAGTTCAAACCAAGATTAGAAATCATGTGGATTATAAGTTTTTGGATCTTACCTTGTATAGAATAATTCTTGGAATCTTAATGTATTTTACTATAATATGGTTAAGAATTTTTTTCCAATATGTTTTGTAGGATATTTATAGAGAAATATAAAAGAAGATCATCTCAAAGCAGCTGAAAAAATCATGAGGTACATTTGAGGTGCACTCAATTTTGGATTTCTCTTTGATGTATAAAAGGATAATGAGATGGATTCATTTCCTAATGTGGGTAACGTTGTAGATATAGTGTAATTTAAGTCCACATGCAATGGTGTATTTTTCATCAAGAGAAAATGTGCAGGATGGATGAGTTATAAGTGGGAAATCACTTCACCGAATATAGAAGAATCATAATATCTTTCAGTGACCAATGCATGTACTTATATTCTATGCATGAGGTAATAATAAGAAGATATTGGTAAATAGATGAAACTACCTATAGTCATATACTATGACAAAAATATTTTTATTGAGATCATAAAGAATATTATTCAACACTCTCATACCAAACATATTAAGATCCAATATCACTTTATTAAAGAAAATGTGGAATAAGGACTAATCAAGATAGAGTATTTTGGAACTAATGAGTGAGTGGTAGACATTATGACTAAGCTTTTGGTAGCTCCAACATTTGAGAAGAATTAGTTGATCCTCAGTCTTCAACCACCTCCCTCATCTTGAGAAGGCTTGGTAGTACCACCATCATGATGCATTTAAATGTTACTAAATATCTATAAAGTGTTATGGTATTTTGGGGGAGATATGACCCATGGGGTGTCATGTGTGAGGAGAAGAAAAAATCTTTCTCTTTGGGTTTATTGTCAAAAGGGTAATAATACTGGTGAAATTCAGTGGCATATCATGGTGACATTTATTGTCTAGGGGGGGGGGATTGATTGATTTTTTTTCAATACATGTTTGTAGTGTTGAGATTATCCCATCAAGGGGGGGGGGGTTTATGGTATGAATATATGGAACACAGAGGGAGTTTTGTAATGTAGAATGACTTGAACTATTGTTTTCTACAATAAGAATTTCCTATGATACTTAGACTGATAGATGAGTTATTTTGTTTTTATCTAGATTAAGTAAGAGGTTTGGGTTCTAATAAATTTCTATTTGGATTTCCAAAAAACCCAAATGGGGGAGAATGTTATAACCAAGGTGATTAGTATTGGTGATTGATAGTGTATTGTGTTTGTTTTCAATCCATGTATGGGTTGGTCAATGAGTTTGAAGGATAAGGGATAAAGTTTATAGAACATGGGATATCATAATTGAAAGTGAATAGATTTTTATAAATTCATTATTTTTAATTTTTTATAAAATAATGTTATTAAAATAGGTGGTTTTTATAGGTTTAATTAAGTATTTGAGGAAAATTAGGGTGTTTTTCACAGTTAGTACATGGTTAGCTTAGTATTTTCTACACCCTTGCCTTTATCAAGGTTCCTGTGTGTCATGCATCAGATATTCAATCCCATTCTAGGGAGGATAAAGGAGTGATACGTGGATGATTTTTCAATAAAATCCAAAAAATTCCATAACCATCAAAATAATCTTTAAAAAGTGTTCATTATGATGCACACCTATAATCTAAAGATGAACCCCTTGAATTGTGAATTTGAGTTCACCTCTAGGAAATTTATTTACTTATTTATTTGGTATACATTCATTAAAATTGACCCAAATAAAATAAAGTTCATCATTGAAATACCCCCTTTTGAAATTTACAAGATCTATGATGATTTCTAGGGCATCGGGCCAATATATGGTTCTTTGTTACTAACTAAGAAGGAAAGTGCAAGTCCTTCTCGAAATTGATAAAGAATGTAACCTCTTAATAGTGGGAAAAAATTATGATAATTCATTCATCGATATCAAGAAATATTTATTTCATACATTGGTTATGATAACACATATCTAGGGGAATCCTTTGATCTACTATGTGATATCCTTGGATTGATTTCTTAGCTCCCTCCATGATCAAATTAAGAATGAGGGTAAAGAGAACAGTCTATAATACATCATTCACATGATGATAAACATTGAGATTTGATATTCTCTCATGAAAAATAATTGTCTTTACCTAGTCTTTATAGTTCAGAAGTAGAATCATTATCAGTATCATCAATTCTATTAAATCTCCCACATTGATCTATGGAAGAAAATTCTCAATCATCTCATGTTTAATTGATGATTGGTGTGATATAATGTAATCCTACAACAATTATACATCATGTTCTTCCCTTAAAAGGTTTTCAAGGGATAAGAACTGGAATATTTTCTTTCTTTTCACCTTACCCTAAAGAAGCTAACCTTGGATTTATAGTTCCTATATTATGCCATTCTCTATATCGATGAAGAAATGTTGTGCTGGGAGATTCACTTTAATAGTTCCTTCTAAATACTATATGAAAAAAGTAATAAAAACCCTAAAATAAATATGGTTATCATTAGAATTTTTTTATCACTCCCTTAAAGTCCTTCATATCATACTCATTCTTCTTTTCAGAGGGGTGCACTAAAAATGATGTTGAAACCCAAGCCTTCATTACCAGATTTGAGCTAGGCCTTAAGCTTCAAGTCCCCTAGTTTTACATAAAGGGAGACTCTGATATGGTCATTAGTAAAATCATTTATGAATATTCCATCAAGAAATAGGAGCTCATCCACTTGATTTATCACACCAATGAGTTCATAGATAGATTTCCCTCTCAGTATAAGGTGTCTTATATCCCATAGTCTCATAACAATCAAGATAACACCCAAAAAAACTTGTCCATATCCCTCACTGATCTAGTCTAATATGACATGATAATATTAATTAATTATCATATATCAATCTCCCTTACACTTGATGTGGAATACCAAAGGTGAGTCAACTTCTCTCTCCCGACTAGGACACTATTCACCCCAATAATTAAATAAGTGTCCAATTAGATGACCCTATTGATTGGGTAACTCTAATATGGGGTTCTTCTAGTAATATAGGATGAGTGGGAACAAGTTTATAGGAAGGTAATGAATCTAATCCTTTTTGGTGGTCCAAACTCAGATAAAGTCATCTACAAGCATATTTTGATAGAATCCTTCTCTTTTGGATCAATGGGAAGGAAATTGCTTAATTTTTATGGGAAAATTAGGCTAGGTCATGTGGATCTCATCTGAAGGGATTTAATATCTCTCATTTGATCCAAAGTCTAGGATACTTTTATCCCTCCATGGTTTTTGACTTTATAGAATTCACTAAAATGTTCCATGTATGATAGGTTCACACCAACTTTTTACATCATCCCTAAGAACTAATCCACACCACCAAGTAATCTAAGAAATTAATCATAAAAGGAATCAATTTCATATACCCCTACCCATCTGTAATAACATGGTAGTTCAAGTATATTCTAATTTCCACCTATTTATTCTCAAAATAAGATAAATTTATTCACCTGAAGGCATTCAAGACAAGGACTAAGATTAAATTTATGAAATCATGTATCATTCATCAATTTGGGATCCCTCACACTATTCTCTTGAATAATGGAACTAATTTATAAGCCTCAATGTTGAAGAAGGTCAATGGAAAGTACAACATCCAGTCCAACCATAATTCCTCCTATCACGAGCCAAAAAATGAATAGATCATGGAATTCAGAAAATTATTCTCTAATATTATATAGAATAAAATGGATCATAACAAGAAGAACTGGCCCAAAAATATCCCCAATGCGTTGTGGGAATATCAAAACATGACTCATACTTCCACTTAAGAAACCCCTTACTCCCTGGTATATGGAACATAAGTAGTGTTTACCATCAAGGTTTAACTACCATCACTCTAAACAACAATCTATGACCAATTGATACAAGATGATCAGTCCCAATTCTGACTAGTTGAACTAGAATCCCTTTATGGAAATAGACTCTAGGAACCAAACAACCTTGAGGTCTTAGAATCATGTTCCTCAATTATTTAATATGAAGGTTTCCCTTCACTCCTTCCTATAGAGCGATTTAGTGCTGGAATTGATAATTCCAATGATACCCATAAGAAAACCACTAAATTTGGTGCCCATATGGGAAGTCCTTTTCACTGTTCTCAAGATTTAATCCAATGGTGTGTACTCATTATCACCATGTACGAGGAGTGCATTAAAAATATCCCCAACAAAAAATTTCTTAATAAATACCA
Source organism: Viscum album (assembly GCA_963277665.1). NCBI lineage: Eukaryota > Viridiplantae > Streptophyta > Magnoliopsida > Santalales > Viscaceae > Viscum > Viscum album. Next base: position 1,702,620,570 of record OY728141.1, on the reverse strand, counting down.
TGTGTAGGCTACATTTCCCCTCTCTAGTCATAATTATATTACAATCAACTATTTGATACCATATTCCTCATTGTATGAAATTAAAATATGTGATCAATATAATATATATATAATATTAAACTGAATGTTCATAGTCATAGTTACATGACCTAAACTGCATAACACATCATTCTCAACATATGATGGTACAATTCATGGCCAGAATTCTTTTTATATAATGTTAAACTACACTAGACTTAGTCCTATATGAATGAATTTAAACTATATGGAAGATGTATTTTTATATATTGTTTAAACTTCAAAATTGTGTCAGATCCCTCACATGAGTGGATTCTCCTTGTTTTTTTGTGTCGGTCACCTACCACACCACTTATAAGAAATACATGTGTCTTGATTCATGTTTCATAGGATACATAGTGATTCCCTAACCCCTTAGTCTCGTTCTTATCCATAGATTTCATATTTCCCCTATATCATTTCTATGTTTTATTCCCCCTATAGGGGTACTGTTGTCTATCTATCACTAAGATATGGGAGTCCCCCATATAGACTACGTTGTATGGTCATAAAATTTAGTCATATTTGGTTCAAGCATCATGAACTTAAACTGTAATAATTCATATGTGATGTTGTTTATATTATCACTAGAGCACTCAATCCACATTAGGTTTACTTGTTCCTTATTCCTATATAGATTGTATCACCCCAAGGATTGTACCAGTCCCCCAAAGTCATGATCAAATTTCATTCTTAGACCCTTCATGGTTTCTTCATTCGTTTTTGTACAAAAGTCACACTGGAATACTTTCCCACCACTTTTGTTAATACAACTAGTCGACATAAACAATTCATAGTAGTGTAACCCCCAAAGTACTCAAACTTTGATTGATCATTTTACTCAAATTTTCCTTCCCACTTTGGGCCATCCAAGTTTTAATCCCCACTAATATTTCATTTTTAAATGGACTCCCCCTAGTCCAAAGTGACAAAACAACACCCCAATCCTAGTCTGACTTCCTTCTAGGGTGAACACCCTTGAGGAAACATTATCAATGGTAATATGATGGATCCTTCTCTTTATATAAATTCCCATTGGTCATCCACAACTTGTTTCCCCCCCACTTTTGATAGTACGACAGTGTAACCTGCTCTTCAGATTATTTACTAGTAGATATCCTCAACCTAACATTCAACCCTTCTGATTTAGACCCTAAAAGTCATAATTTATTTCACTTCCATCTAACTTTTTTCAAATAAATTTTTAACACCCTCATTGTTACCCCTCATGCATAATTGTAAGTTGATAGTGAGAATCGGTTTAGTGGAATCACAACTAACCAGCTCCCCCATTTTCAAAGGATCTCTTGCAATGGTTAACATAAAATCCTAAACCCAACCTATACATCCTTGTCATAATTTCCCATTCAATATAATCAGTCTTATCCTTCCCCTTATTTCTCACATTAAGTACAAAACACATGATCTTATGGGTCTGATTCAATCATTCTATTCTCATGATTAATATACATTGTATTCAAAAGATAGGGAGATTCCCCTTCATTCTTAACTACATAAATTTAAATTGCACAACCTACCTTTAGTCCTAGTTTAATAAATTTAAGATAAAAAATCTACATTTTTTTCCTGGATACATGAATTTAAACTACACAACCCCATATATTTGTAGCTATATGGTTTTGAATTATGTAGCGCATGACCTTGTCATGTGATGTTAAATTTCATTATCCTAATCCTCACAATACAAAGTTAAACTACATGGGAATATCCCTATCACATGACTTAAAATTTCATGATGCCTTAGTCCTTGCCTGATAGGATACCCCTTTGTAGTTGTGGTGACCTCTTACCTCACCCCACATTTCTATCAGTCACCTACCACACTACTACAAAGAACTACATGTAGATTGATTCTTAATTCATGGGACATATAGATACACACATATGGCTTATCCTAAGTCTAGTCATAGAGTTAATCATCATGACTCTATCTTCCCTAGTGAAGATACTTCTTCTAATTCACATTGGGCATGCGTCTCTCTTTTTCTATTAGGATATCCATGAATTTTCTCCTTATCACTACAAATGAGTCTGATATGTATAAATAACTCTAGAACTATGTTTTTCTTGATTCATATTCCAATAATATGTAGTGATGTCAAGATATCCTATCTCAGTCCTAGAAAAAAATTTCTAATTATCCTCACATCATATTGGGGTTTAGGGCCCCAATATCGGACTCCTTTTGGTTGCCTAAAACCTAGACAATGTGTTCTATAAGGACACTATACACGTTATATAACCTTAAAATTATATCCCCCATTGTCTAAGTTTTATGAACTAAAAACTATGGCTGCCACTATCTAAGATGTATGCCCTTAAAACTCCATCCCATGAGGTCCGAGATACATGACCTTAAACTATCAGGCTCCATTAGTCCCAACTGTATGACCTTAAACCATACAACCTTAATGATCATATTAGTCCTCTCCTTACAACACAATCAATTTTAATTTCTCTCTTGGGATTTTATTTGGAATCTCGACCAAACCTAATTGTCCTGCATGCCCTCCATAATTTTTTATACACCCCATAGATATTATTAATGCATGATGAATTAACCCTAAGAGTGCTTGAAATATTTCAAAGAATCCCCCCACTTTATCTAAAAATATTTGTCTCCCCTGATTTTAATTTATATTCTCTTTCATTTATAAATATAATTTCCTCAATTTACAATTATGGATCAGTATCCCTAGTCTCAAACCATCTACTGTCCATGGATTATGTCTTAAAGTTACTTTAATTTCTTAATAGACTCCCCTTGATCTGTGGTGATGGCATATGTGCCCTGATTTCAACCTACCAACCATATTGGGAACATGTTTGAGTGGAATCATGATTGGTACAAATATAGTAGAACTCACATTTAGAATATGGTCAATAATCATCCTTAATAATGATTTCCACCATTTTCAATGATATAGAAGTGTATTCTACCTTTATAAAGTCTCTCAATAGTCAAACTCAGTCTATTTTTACCTTCATAATTTGATTAAAACTCTTAAATTCACAACCTAACCTTTTTACCACATCCATTTTCTCATATGGAATTCAAACACCCTTGGTGTTACACCTGTAGCACCCCAAACACAATCATTTAGTAATTAAATGACATGAAGAAAATATAGTAGTGCATACATTACCAATTCCTTTTAGGCAAAGAGACTTAAAGAATTTGGAAAAAACAATAACTGAAGAAATCAAATTTTATTTTTATCAAAGTAATGTTTTTCCATTCTATATGAAACTACTTAATCCATAATCAGTCTTCAACATCTCCCACAAATTCTAGAACACATGTTATCCTTCTAAACATGTCATGTTTACTACTTTTCTTAATAATATGGGGAATAGAAACATAAGAAATGGTTGATCTCAAAATCTTGATAAGGGAAATATATAATTGAAGATTTCAAAAACATATGCATGGTATAAAAAATATGGAATCAATAAATAATATGAATAATTCAATAATCAACTAAAACTAAGAGCATGAAATATCCATGATAATAAATGAAAACATGAATGATAATAATTACTGATCATATATGAGGGAATGCTTAATGTTGGACATTAAATACATGTTTTCAAGGCCTTATTACAATACATTATAATGATATGGGGATAAGTATACACAAAATCCTAAGATATTCTATCTCATGTGAATTCTAAATGTATTGAGGGGATATATAATTTTGATCCACACCCATCACTTTATTAATTCCAATTCATTCACCATATGATTCATGAAGACATTTAATGTCATTCCCTAATAAAAATATGGTTATTTATATAATGAAAAATAATGAATGTAGATTCATAATAAACATATGTTATCAGTCAATAATTATAAATAATATAAATAATTCTCTATCTAATAAATTAATTTTTTTTAGGTGAACATACACTAGTCTAGATTATTTAAAATGAGATGTTCACACCATATATGGGAATTAGTATACAGTTAATTCAATACTAGAATAACATGATTATAAGACATACAAATAAATATGGTGGATAGTTTCAAAATAAAATATCCTTGGTGTAATAAAAGAAACATATAAGGGTGTTTATATAAATGAAAAAACCCTTATAAAAATAATTCTTTAAATGGTATAAAAAAAGAAGGGATCAAGGATAAAGTTTTTTGATACCATGAGTTCAGTCCGCAAAAATGATAAATATATAAATTATAGGATAAATCATGAAACATAAAACCTATTATGGTAAATAATTTTTAAAATAATAAATAAATTTATATAAAAAAATTAACATCTTTTAGAAAACATTTTTAATATTGATGTAAAATACAAATTTACATGTCATTTTCAGAAGAAAACTTTGAGAATTTTAAATTAAATCTTTAAAAAACATGTAATTTTAAAAAGTATCTCCAATAATAGATCTTTAAAAGATATAAATTTTATATTGTATAAATGAGTAGAGGAAGATAAAACATATGAAACTGAAAAGAAAAAAACCTTTTTGTTATTTTCAAAATACCTTTATTCAAAAATCACATTGTAATAAGAGTAATAAAAAATTAATTTCTATAAAAATATACTCTTTACCCATAAAGTTAAAAAAATTGCCTTATAATAAAATATTAGGGCAGAAGAACCCAATTGTAGAAGAAATAAGTTCATGATGAAACGATATAACTCAAGAAAATTTGACATGAGTTATCAATATCCCTTATGAGAAACTTACTCCTTGAAGTAAGAAATATTAAAAAATAGGGGTTTCTGTGGTAGACATGAGAATAAAGAAAATACAACATAATATAATCCAAGGGTAGAAAGTGCCCAACTAATATGAAATAATTAATATATAAATGGTCATAACTTAATGAATGAAAATTGAGTAACCAAAAATCCTTACAATCGGAGTAAAAACTGAGTAAAATTACATTTAATGAAAAGGAACTGAATTGGAATTTTATTTCCCATGAAAAAAATATAGGATAAGGATACATCCATTTTCAGTGAATTCAATATTCAATATAAAACATGGTTTATAATATAAACATTTCTCAAGGAATTAATGTTTAAGATAAAGAACTATTATGGATTGAGTAACATTTTAATCAAAACCCCTTAAAAGAGATGAATTTTAATTAAATTTTAAATACCATGATTAAAAGATAATTAATTACATTATATCTCAAATTAATAGTATATACACAATATATATTAATTTATGTGCATAATATAAAACATGTATTATAGATAGAAATTTGAGATAAGAACCATTAACTCAATCTTGATTTGTTCTGCACTTGCACCAAATTTCCTGAATAAATAAATTAAATTCATTAAATTAATACCCAATAACCTTATTATTAAATATAACCATTTATACTCCTAATTTATATAAATTATATATATATATTTACATATATATATATATATATATCTATATATATATTAGTCAGTTTTTACCTATTTTTATCACCAGACATATGTAATCATTATCGCTTTGAACTAGTTTCATAAAATTGGTGTTGTTATCTATTATTTTAAAAAAATCCATAAATATTAGATAATTTAAGGTAATTTAATATATGTTCCAATATATTTTATAAATATATAATTTTATTTCATGGCAACTTTGGTTACGCTCCATGAGGAGGAAATCGATGACGAGTATGTTTCAGTGATTCTTAGTAAACGTAGGTTGATTTATTAATCAATGATTCAAATATTCATATAACCTTAAAAAACCAAAATAAAATAATTATATACATATTAATATCATATTATACCAGTAATTGTGTTATAATAGTCATCAATGATATAAATTCATAACATTGTTCAAGTTTGCGGTTAAACTGACCTAAACAATAACATTCCATAATTAATGGATGATTATGAAGTGATTTAGTTGTAATATCATTATAATAGAATAATAATGACCTTATTTAGTGTTTATTATGGTGATATATAAAAATTTAAAATAATTTTAAATATAATACTACCTATACAAAGTTATAACATAATATGAAGAAATAATTTTTTGATCTTAGAACTCTCTTTGGGATTGTTGAATTTACCATAGTATTTTATTTCTGAGATTTTAAATAAGATGTCCATTTTGACTTTATATAACATTAATAATTCCATAAAAATTATATTTATATATTTAAACCATTCTCATGGACATCCATATAAGGCAGCGATGAAAATAAAATAAAAAATCAATTGTTTTATGGAGGCGGTAATCCACACGTATACATGAATGCTGATTTCATTTTCCATAAAATAAAAAATATGAGTAATATGGTTTATCCTTAAAGAAATATAAAATATTTCATAAATATCATACTTATATATTAAATTCCCTCTTATTAATATCCTTGTAAGGTGGTGAAGGAAAATGAAACACATTACATCATGGAGGTGATATTCTACACAACACACAAATGATAGTTTCATTTTTCTTAATAGAAAATGGAAAAGTGGTTAATGATTTTACCATAATTTTAATAACTTAAAAGTATACTAATGATAATTATTTTATAATTTTGAGATGGTTTAATAGGATTTTAGGAAGAATAGGTTTAAAAAAAGAAATTAAAATGAGAAAGGCACAGTTAAAAAGTTATACCTTACTCCTTGGATTATCTCATTTGAAAAGTGGGTTAAGCCTTTGGTGGGATAGAATTTTGAGGATAAATGAAACTATTAAAGGTGTATAGGAATGTTAAGGAGGTTTTTTGGTATATTTTTTGACAAACTCAGTGGTTTTTTGTGTGATAGGAAGTGAGGATAGGAGAACCCATTTTATAAATGAAAATGGAGAGCATTTTCTGTAAATACTGATAACTTTTAATAATAGGAATTCACTCTCAAGGAATGTGGCTAAAAAATTAAGAAATAATTTATTGGTTAATAGATGATTTAACATACTATAAATTTATTTTAAAATAATAAGGTTGATAGCTTGCTTAACACGCAACACAAAAATTTAAACAAATTGTGATATATTATAAAAATATTATTATACCCTAGGAGTTGAATTGGTGGGAATGAATATTAGTAAATTAATTAAAAAATATATTTATAATTTTCATAATAAAAAAATTTATTGAATAAATCCTAGTAAATAATCACTCAATTTTTCCTAATGTCATTTAATACTTCAAAAGGATTTTTTTTCAAAAATAATTTTTATTACATTTTATGTGTGGAAATTATAATTAATTTCTAAAAATTTAAGAAATTTTAATTTATAAAATTTATACAATTTTTTAAATAATAATATAAAAATTAATTTAGGGTTAAATTTTGGAATTTTTCTAAATTGATTGATTTTTCAGTGAATAGTGAAAAATACCGATTTTTCAAATACTGTAATTTTTTTTCATTAAATCAAGAAATTTAAATGTCCCATTATATTTTTGATTTGGTATTAAATTTAAATATAATATATTTTATTTATAATAATATAATTAATTCCATTTTAATTAATAATATTCATGATTTTGATATAAGTTAATTTTTATGCTTAAAACATATTTTTTTTAAAAACTGTTTTTCATTACGTTTTATGCATTTATATTAAAATAAATGCTGACACTTCTAGATAATGAATATTGAAAAATTAATACCATATTTTGAATCAGGGGGTTCAAATTTTTTAAATAGGAGCCTTTTTTTTCCTTATGAATAGTAACTATAGTAAACATTTGTCACCTCAGTAAGGGTAAATAGGTAAAACATGGTTAGAACCATGAGATAAAGTCTCAAAATCAACTCAAATCTTGAATTAATTTAATTTTATTGGGAAAATTAGATTATATCCATCCAAAATTTTAATATAATGAATTTTGGTTCCATTTTCCCTTAATAATGACATTTATATTATTTTTAGTAAATAAAATTCTACAATGTCAATCTCTTGACTTTAATATCACTAAAATTTTAACATAATGATAAAAAGAGGATAAGTTTTTTATAAATTATTATTGGAAATATTAATTCATTTTTTCATATTAATTTGATTTTAATTTTTAGTGATGAAATAATTACCTTAAATGCTTACACAACGCCTACACAGTGCTTGTGCAAGCAGTAGAAAAATCATGTTAATAATTTTAAAAACTCTTAATGTAATATATTTTAAATAATTTATAGTTCACCAATAATTTTATAAATTTATAAAACATATTGTTAATTTTTTAAAGTTTTATATTCAAATTCATTTTTTATCTTGGTTTCTTTAAAGTCAAATTAAATAAACAGTGTCAAAATGGAATTAATGATATTTTATGAAAAATTATTTTATTAAATTATTTAAAAATCATAAATATATTTAAATAATAAAATTAGGATAATATATGGTCTAAAATTTCATCCCTTTTCTATTTATGAGTAAATTGTTAACTTGTATGTAAAATTATAACCCTTTAAGATTGAAATAGTTATTACCACAGTTAAGGCTAAAAATGGTTAATGAAGGGGTTAATATAAAATATAAGGTTTAAAGTGATATATAAACCTATATAAATTTTATTTTATGATTATATTGGGACCATATATTCTTTATATTCAAATCCATGTCATTTTTGAACCATTTGGCCATGAGTGTGACTTTATTATATTTTAATATTTTGAAAAATCACAAGAGTGTCTCTCCCCTCACTTATAAAAGGAAATCTCTTCAATATTTTCTTTACACCTTATTGAGTAACAAATATCTACCCAAACCTACCCAATTATCTCCTAAAATTTTGCATACATGAATTATAGGCTATGGTTTACTTAAAATACCATTATAAGTGTCCTTAAGAAGGGATATAAAGGATGTATACTAAAGAAGAGGCAATCATCTCTACAGGCTCTTTCAAAAAATAATTCTTCTTCTAATTCCTATAAATATGTTATAAAATTCCTAAAATAGTAATTTTAGTATCATAAATATACTTATATGTTATTATTATTATGTTACAACCATTTCTATCTATTTTTCATCCAATTAAAAACAAAAACATCACTCATGCATGGGTGCGACTTATAATCTCCACATTGTGATGAAATTTGTTTTTCATAAATATTTTACTTATATGGTCATAAAGATATAAATAATGAATATATATGAAATTTATGACATAATTAGCATTCTAAATTTATAATATCATACTCACCTTCTTACCTTTAAATCCTTTGGAAAAAGATAACATCACTCATGCGTGTGTGCGGGTTACCACCTCTATGAAGTGATGTTATATGTTTTTCATTTCTTATTTACATGGATGGTAAAAAGGATATATTTAATTAATATATATTATATATATTATATGAAAATTATTCTTTAAATGTGAACTATTATTTACCAATCTTTCATTCCGTCCTTCAAAAAGTGAAAACAACGTTCATATGTACATACGACATACCATCTCCATGAATAGTGTAATTAATTTTTTATCTCTGGATTTTACAGATGATTATATATATATATATATTATATAATTATATTTATATCATGATTAAAAAATTTAAGATGATGGAACCATGAAAAATGTGCAAATACTATAACTACTAAACCAACATTCTCATAAAAAACGAAACAGTTAACACCAGGAAACAATGATTTTAATAAGGAATTATTAATAAATGGGTTTTAAAATCTTATAAATGGATTATATATTATATTATAAATATTTAAATAAGTATTTTATTGAACTATAAAAATTTTAAATTTATTATACAGGAGGATAGTGCGCTTTCAAAGAATTCAAACTTGAGATAAGGTATTTTCATCACACTTTTATTTTTTGGAGATGCATGCTATATTCACCACTTATTTCATTTATGTGATGTATATACTAGACATGAATGTATTTTATGATGATTATAATGAAAATTATGGGTATTTACAAATCCATATGAGGATCTCTCTTTCATGTGGTTTTGATTTGGATATTACCTAAGTTGTAAGGGTTCTTTGTCTCAATATTGTTTCATTGAGACATGTTACATGTTATGCACATATTTATGCTTATGAGGTGTACATACTTCCCCTTTTACATGTTATATCATGATTATAATTTTTTCATGATATTTAATTTTTCATTTTATAATTTTCTTTCTTAGGGATAATAATTCAAGGTTTACCAAACTGGTAAGGTTTTTATGTCAAAATCTCATTGTTTATTGGGATTGTTTATGATCACATTTTCAATGATGAAATTTCATGATATAAATCTCAATAATCCCATGAAATTTTTTATCCTATGGTTATTTTTGTATATTACATTTTTTCATCTCATTTTCCTCTATTTAAGAACTCAAGAGACTGAAAGAATGTTTTGAATGAAAACTGGTTTTATTTCTCTCTTATGTCAAAAATAATTTTTCTTCCATATCCATGTTTTATAAAACTATTTTTAGTAACGTTTTTAATATAATATTATGATTTTTAAAGTCCTTTTTACCCATGATTTAAATTTTACAAAAAAAGGAATCTTCCTGTCATTTTCTGAATGAGTTACTTTTAACTTTCTACCGAAAATATGAAAAGAATATTTGTTTTAATGTAGATAACATGATCAAAATTTCCCACCACCATGAATGCTCAATGATTTGATGCTTACTTTAAAATTTTATATTTTTATTTTCAAATAAAATATTTTACTTAATATTTTGTAAATTTTTAGATTTTAAATAAGTGATTTCAAAGTAAAAATGGTATTTTCCTCAATAAATCTTCTAAATGATATTTTAAATGAATTTCTCATATAAGATGAAACATTTTGATTTTAAATAATCTTTATTGGGGATATAAACCAAAGATAACATCCTTATTATTTCTATATATGGTTTATGATTATAATGATGTTATATTTATAAAACATGTTTATTTTCCACGAGTTATACTATAATGAATTGTTGAAATGTTTATGAAACCCATTTATTTCCCATGGGTTATGATATATGATTTATAGTGACCCAATATTTTCATACATAGATATTACACCTTTTAAAATTAATATTCAATCCATTATACAAATACATTTATGAGGATCATAATATTTTAGTTTCTTTGGAGACTAAGTACACAATATTCTAATTTGGTGAAAGATATTTAGAATATATGATAAAGATATTCCCCTTTAGTAATCTTCACAAACATACCCTACTTAAAACCTTTATTCATAACATAGAGAAATAAATCATAAGAAAGGGTGAGATCAGATGCTCAGTAAGGGTAAACAAGGGAGACACATAAGCATAACATGAACATAAGGGTATGATAACATGAGCATAAAATTTTAAAACCATACCATGAATATCAAATATAATAATATAGATTCATAACATAAATATTATTAATTTATTTGACATGAATCATAATTAAATCAAAGAATCAAAGAGAGAATAACATTGGAATAAGATATGAAACTATGGAATACACATAAGAATAGTGAATCATTTCCATTATAGTCAATTATTATTTCCAAGGATATCATATTGGAATGGTTTCACTACCTAAAAAATAATAGTATTCAAGGTTCACTCCCAAGACCATCATAACAAAAAAATTCCCTTAATGAACTTGGTTCACTCCCCATTCCAGTCCTATCTATCTCATAAGATATAATTATCTACCCAATGTATTAGAGAGAGATATAGGTCTCACCCATCACATAATGAAAATAATTCATATGTGTGCCATAATATCATAAAAAATTAATCATATTATAAACCATGAAATTAAATGGTATTCATAAACATTTTATCATATCATAACCTATAGAAAATATATAGGTTTCATAATAATTTCATCATTTCATCATTGCATAACCCGTAGAGAAAGAAATGAGTTTAATAATAATTTTATCATGGTATAACCTATGAAATAGAAATGTATTTCATAAAAATCATGTCATAATAAACCATTATAATTAATTATAATAAATTTATACTTCGTTTATATCCACAACAATGCATAAATTACATCAAGGTAAGTCATCTTATATGGAGAATTATTTTGAAAGATAAATCACTTGGAATGCTTCTTTAGAAATGTAAATTTTATTTGAAAATAAATTTTTAAAACTAAATATTTATAAAATATTTTATAAATCCTTTTCAGTGAAATAAACTTGAAAACTTATAAAGGTATATTTAAAAAATCATTTAAAACATTTCTTAATGAAAATAATTTTTCGACTTTGAAAAAAACTTTTTTTTAAATAAAACATTTTGAAAATTATTTTATTTCAAAATAAACTTGAAAAATATTAAATTAATTTTCAAATAAAATAATGTTCATGATGTTGGGAAATTACATTCATGTATTTTATGATAAAAAAATATTCCTTTCACATTTTCCTTAAAATCCAAACGGGCATTGTTTGGAAAATGACTTCAAGATTATTTTCAAAAAAAAAATTTAAAATTAAAATACAGTTAAAAATTTCTTTAATAAATTATTTTAATAATGTTAAAACATTTTTTAAAACATTTTTATAAAATATTGTTTTGGAAGAAAAAGGGTTTTTGACTGAAGAGATAAATAAAAATGATTTTTCTTAAATTGTTATTTTAAACTCTTTAGTACATAAAGATATGAAATTGAATGGAAAACATGTATTATCTAGAAATAACTAGAGGATAATAAAATACATGATTTTATTTAGAGATATATCATAATGTTTTATCATTGGAAACATATTCATAAATAATCTTGATAAACGATGATATTGTAACATAAAACTCTTACCACTTTGATATCTTTGAATCATAAGCCTCATGAAAGAATAACATTAAAAAAAATTAAAATTTTATGTTAAAAACTAAATTAATTATATTAAATCTCAAATATTATTTATATACACCTCATTAAATAATATATGTGTATAACATAACATATGTCTCAAAGAAGGAAAATTGAGACAAAAATCCCTTACCGTTTTGGTAACCTTTGAACCGTGAACCCTTTAAAAGAGAGATCATAAAAAGGATATGTAAGTCACAATAATTTTTTATGTTAATCATCATAAAATACATTCATGGGTTTTATATATACTACATAAAGATAATATGTGGTAAATATTCATGTGTCTCACATAAGTAAAAAAGTTAGATGGAAATCCCTTACCACTTTAGTACTATTTTGAATCATAATCCACAATAAATAATAACATCAAATGAAACTTTAAATATTATTAAAATAAGTATGTTCATGATATATCATGTCAAAGGTACAATATACACACTACAAAAAATAAATGAGCGACAAATTTTCACATGTCTCCCAAAAATAAAAGAGAGACTAGAAATCCCTTACATTAAGTCTAGATTTCCTTCATACATGTTTAAACCTCTCTCATAATAAATATAAGTTAATTATAAATATAATATAGAACCATAATTATATATATTATATCATATATTATTTAATTATTACCACTCATTACCCATTTATTACCAATTCCTTGTTAAAATCACATTTTGGGTAATAACCACTTTATTTTTTGTATATGTTTTGATTTTTTATTTTTGGTCCTCTTAATTTGATCATGATTACATAATCTACATAGTAATAATAATGAAATAATTATAATATTTATACATAAATTATACTTTTAAGACCAATCATGAAATATGTTTTTGAGAAATGAAGTATGTTATGATCATGGAGATGGTAGATCATACACATGCATGAGTAACGTTTCTATTTTTTAATGATCATTATGGAAAAGAGGTGAGTTATATTTTATATTTAAATAATGATAATAATATCATAAATAACATATTATTTATTTAAATATAATTATACATATCATCCACACGGTGTGGCGATGAAAAGAGTGAGTCACATTGCTTAGTAAAGGCAGTAGTCCACACGTACACGAACAATGTTATCATCTTTCAGTGAATGAAAAGTTGAGAAATAAAATGATATATTGTCTTTTAATAATTATAAATATTTAATTAATATAATAATTATTTCATGTATATCACATATATGCATTAAATTTATCCTTATTATCTTCCATGTAAAACATTAATGAAAAATTAATCACATCGCTTTGTGATGCGGTGGTTTGCTGTACACACGAGGGACGTTATCATATCCCCTATGAAATGGAAAGTAAAAAAAGTTTTATATGATATAATGAATCTATACATATAATTATGTTATAAATATAATATATATACTTAATATCCATCATTATACCCAACCGTGATAGGTGATAAGGGAAAAAAGACTGACATTAGTTCATGAGGTGATAGTCTGCCGTACACACAAATGATGATTTCATAACCCATTTGATGGAAGTGGGGATGGTCACAGGTCATGAACTTAAATAAAAATATATCATTACATGTAATAAACTAATGTTATTATATCATCATGGTTTAATAATAATTTTAGGAGTTTGAGGAAGAAATAAAATAAAAATGCTCGTTGAAGAATGTTACCTCTTCTTCACCTATCCTCCTTAACATTGCACCAAAAATCCATCCTAGGTTATATTTATTAATAAAATAAGGGTTATAGGATGAGTGGAGGTAATTTTTAATGGTATTTTTGGAGTTATTTTCTGAACCATAAGGTTTTTAATGTGTGAATAAGAGAGGAGATGGGTGGCCTTTTATAATTGATGTGAGTGGAACACTTGTAATGTTTTGAAAAGAAAAAGGTGTAACCATGTTTTTCTCATGCCACAAGGGTAAAAAGTAGAGTATTAACAAGGATTAGAAATTATAAGGTAGAAATATATTTATAAAATATATTCTATAAAATTTTTATGTCATTTTAACCCTTATATTTTTAGTTTAACCCCATCCCTTGGGTAAATCCATTTTTACCTTAATCGTTATAAATATTTTTTACCATTTTTACTATTCATTATAGTAAAAAATAAAGTTGAAATTATTATATAATATAAATTATTTTGATTAAAAATATGGGATCCATTTTTACAAATTCAATTTACACAATTTGAAAAATTAAATTTAAAATTAATCTCATAAACGGGACGAGAAAGCAGGTTTTTAAAGAGAAAATGTTCAGAAGTTTATAAAGATTTTATATCAAAATTAAATATAAAAATGATTATAATGAAATAAATTGTATTAATAGCCATATAATTTAACTAATTTTAATTTAAAACCAATTTAAAATATAAGTTAACTTTATAAATAATTTAAATGAAAAGACAGTTTTCAACTAAAATTTAGTATTTTCACTATTCATCAAACAATATTTTTTTCCAGAAAATTATAAAAAATTCACTCTAAGATAATTTTGATATTATTATTTAAAAAATTAACTTTATTTTTTCAAATTAATTTTATAAAATTTTAAAAAACTAGTTTTAAAATAAGTGTGCAAAAAGGCTCTAAAACTGTTTTTTAGTAAAATATAATTTTTAAGTATAAAATTGAACTTATTCTTATCTATTATATAGAAAACACATTATATGAATTTTAAATAGTTTATTGAATATATAAAATATAATTTTAATTAAAATCATTCACAAAAAGTTTCTTTTTAAATTTATTGAGGCAAAACATATTTTTTTTTGCATAAAATAAATTTTCAAAAAAAGATTTCCTTTATTTTCAAAAAGTTTTTATTTTCATTTTCAATTAATTAGTCACCAAATAATTCATTTTATATACATTTTTAAACCATATATTTTCATAATTTATTTAATATTATTAATACCCACCATTCCAATTGCTAGGTGATAACTAATGTACAATAATATTTTAATAATATGACATGTTTTGTTTAAATTGAGTGTTGCATGTAAAGTAAGATAAAATCAGTGTTATGTGCAATAAAAGATAAAATAATTGTTGAGTGTAACAAAAAATATTTAAAAGATTAATTTTATTTCAAAAAACATAGTTCACAAAATCTCATCATGTTATATTCTACCCCCCTTAAAATGAATAACTCCCTCAAAATTTGTCTCAGTCATTAAAGGTTTTACATTTGAAAATTCTTTCATAGAAACCCACATTGTAAAAAGGGTTAATAAAACATACTATTGAAAAATAGAAATGGGTGTGTAAAATTCATTCAGAATAATATATACTAGGTTTCAAAATTGGAGAACACATGTTTGAATTGAAAATATGGACATTGAAGAGAAAAAAAACACCCACATATTAATGGAGAGTTATAGATAACATGTTCAGTAAAAAGTCAACACCCATAAAGATATAAACCAAAGATGGATGAAAAAGGTAATTGATATCATCTAAAATGATAATATTAGGATAATATTTTATTTCAATATCCTTTTCCTAATGTTGGGTAATTCCTTTTACATCTATATTGAGAACATATGAAAGTTTACTTGATATATTTTTATTTTATAGGAACAATTTCATCCTTTGGTTGTACATAAACAAATTTAAATTTAATATATTACTATAAGAGATTATTATTTTTCATTTCTAAATTTCTATATAAAATCCATAAAATAATGATAATTCATTCCATCTATATCTATTTAAAAAAGGTTAATAATTTTTATCCAATACGGGTAAATATTCATATAGAGAAGTAATAAATTTATCTCTAAAACCTCATACAAAGTTCAATTTAAACCATTCCATAAATTTTTAACCTTATGAACCTTCCAAAATTAAAATTTTATAAATAAGGTTAATAAAGTTCCCAAACTCAACATTAATCCTCCAAATATAATTGAGCATCTCTTAATGGTCACATTCCAAATATGTGAATACCTTGGTCATATATTCTCTTGATTCTTGGTAATAACCATAATTACTATAAAACCTTAATGAAAAATGTATTCATATTTATTCCTTAAATAAATCCATATATTATTGAACATATTCCATATATACAATAATGTTTTGAACACCATCAATGATAACATAAATCACTTTTTCAAAAAATGATTTATTATTTATGAGGTCATCAATACTATCCAATTTACTTTATCTATATTAATCATCTATTTATCCAAGATAAGCACCATTTTATCAACCTCAATAACATATTAAGGGTTATCTTCTCTTAATCATGTGATTTCCATAAAATAATACCTTTCCATTAAATAACTTTTCAAGTTCATTAGTACTATTCAACATATTCTTTCATATCCTTAATGAAATACTTATACTGAAAAATCCTTATATATCTAACGATTCATATAAAATAAGTTATTAATTCTAATATATAATCACTTAAATAATCCCACTTAATTATCAAAAATAATAACTAGGCTTCATCTTCTTATACCTTAACACTTCTTTCCTTTTATATGTCAGTTATAGTCTCTTCATCATCAACAATATAAGCATTACTTGTACAACCTTGCTGATTCTCATCATGATCTTTCCCCTTAGGAAATTGATTTGTATAATTCCAAAACTTTACACATTTAAAACATTAAACAATCAATTATACCTTAGGGAGACCATTACTCTCATCCATTGAGTTAGCCAAAATTTTCATTTTTATATTGAGGTAACTTTATTTGTGTTCTTCTTTTCCACACCCAAAACATCTTCTCATCCCTCTAAAACATTTACTTGAGTGATTCTTTACACATTCCCATCATATCTAAAACTTACTCTTATTTCCTCTATAGTCTCCACTACCTGAACTCTCTATGAACTCTATCCTTATCTTATTTGGATAGTCAAAGAGTAGGTTAAGGTACACATTGTTAATAATGTTTTGTGAAAATTGATTAGGAATAATCAAAATATCATTCACTCTAGTCATCATACCATTTGGATTCTCATCAGAAAAGTTGTCTTCATATTCAATTTTAACCTAATTCCTCCTGGTTCCCTCCATTGACTAAAATAAAAAATAATAGTGATAGAAACAATAATCATAGTGGAAAACCACACAATCATGAAAAAATAACTTATAGGATATCTAAATCCTAACACCTTATTTTTAGTTTATAAAACCTTAGGTTTATCCTAGTACATTCATAGTTATCATCTATTTACATCCCTCATGATGGTTTTTAATGAGTTTGTGAATTTTTAAATCATATACCCCATGAGTATCAAACCAGGTGCAAAATAAGGCCCATTTTCATGCACCAGGTGATGATCAAGTTTAGATAAATGCACCCTTTTTAGATTTATTACCCCTAGGTACCTCTGTTCTGGAGGTACATCCACTTGTATTATCTAAATAGGGATATAATTGCTTGGAAACCACTTGCTCCATCCTTTACCAAAATTCTAGGACATTTTCCAATGCATTAACTCATCCTTATAATTATCCTTAGACATTTCCCTAGATATATCCTTAGAAATATATCGAGGGATCGTGCTAATTTTTTCTCATCCAAGTTTCCAAAGGTTGACTAAACATTTTCTATAATACCAAATATAATGACCCAAGATTTTCCTATATAGATATTACATCTTTTTATACAAATATTCAATTTATTACTGAAACACATGCCTAAAGTCCATAATGGTTTAGTGTATTTGGAGACTAGGTGCATAATCTTCTAATTTGGTTAAAGATATTCAGTATCTCCCATAAATATCTCCACCTTTAGTACTATTCACAAACATACCCTACTTAAAACCTTTCTTCATAACCTGGGACAAAGAAACAAAATAAAGGGTGAGCTTAGATTCTTAGTAAGGGTAAACAAAGGAGATACATAAGTATAGAATTAACATAAGGATATGAGAACATGAGCATGAAATTTGATAACCACACCCTATATATCAAAGATCATAATCTTGAGTCATGAAATAAATATTATCATTTCATAATACATGAATCATAAGTAAACCAAATAACATGAGCCAAGAGGGTATAACATTGGTATAAGACACAGAATTGTGGCATACACATAAACATAGTGAATAATTTCCATTATAGTCAAGGATCATTTACAAGGTTATCATAATGGAATGGATTAAATACCCAAACCATCATAGTATTCAAGGTTCACTCCCAAGATCATCATAGAAAACAAATTCTCTTACTGAACTAGTTTCACTCCCCATTATAGTCCTGTCTATATTATGTGATATAAATATTTACCCAATGAATTGGAGGGAAATATAGGTCCCACCCATCATATAATGAAAATAATACATATGTGTTTCATGATATCATAAAAAAATCATCATATCATTACCCAAGAAATAAAATGGGCCTCATAAACATTTCATCGTATCATAAATTGTGGAAAAGAGATAGGTTTCATAGATATTTCATCATTTCATCATTGCATAACCCATGGAGAAAGAAGTGGGTTTCATAAGGATTTTATCATGATATAACCCATGGAATATAAACATATTATCATAAAAATAATTAAATGAAATAGTAAGAATGATATCCTTGGTTCATATCCCCTAAAAAGTATAAATTACATCAAGCAATTAAATCTTAGATGAAGAATGATTTTAAAAGATAAATCACTTGAAATGATTCTTGAGAAAGATTATTTTTTAAAAAGTCAATTTTTAATACTATAAATTCATAAAATATTTTAAAATATTTTTATTTGAAAATAAACTTGAAGACTTATAAAGGAAGCTTTAAAAAATCATTTAAACATTTCTTAAGGAAATTAACTTTTCTACTTTGAAAAACACTTGTTTAAAAACATAAAAAAATTTAAAATAATTTTATTTAAAAATAAAATTTAAATATTATGAATTAATATTCAAATAAAATAATGTTCATAATGGAAGTAAATTCTGTTCATGTTAAACACGTTAAAAAATATTCCTTTGACATTTTCATAAAATCCAAATGAGTATTGTTTGGAAAATGACATGAAGATTCATTTCAAAAAAATTTGTAAAAATTAAAACATAGGTAAAAAATTATTTAATAAATAAATTGAATAATATTAAAACAATTTTGGAAACATTTTAAGAAAACATGGTTTTGGAATAAAAAAGTTCTTTGACCGAAGAGAGAAATAAAGTTGATTTTTATTAAAAATAATATTTTATACTCTTAATAATATAAAGAGATTAAAATTAATAGAAAAAAATTTATTATCCATAAATAATTATAGGATAATAAAATAAATTATTTTATTGAGATATAAGTCATAATATTTCATCATTGGAACCATAATAATAAACAATCTTGATAAACCATGATATTGTAACATAAAACTCTTACCACTTTGGTAACATTGAATCATACGCATCATGAAGGAATAACATTAAATGAAACTTAAAATATCATGATAAAAAATAAATTCATGATATTACAATTAAATTTCTCTGTATATACACCTAATAAAATAATATAGGTACATAACATAACATATGTCTCAAATATGGAAAATTGAGACAAAAATCCCTTACCGTTTTGGTAACCTTTTAACCGTGAACACCATGAAAAGAGATCCTAAAACAGATATGTAAATACCAATAATATTTTATTTGAATCATCATAAAATATATTCATGGTATTTATATACACCACATATAGGAAATAGGTGGTGAATATGACAAGTGTCTCACATAAGTAAAAAAGTGAGACAAAAATCCCTTACCGCTTTAGTAATATTTTGAATCATAAGACACAATAAATAATAACATAAAATGAAACTATAAATATAACTAAAATAATTATATTCATGATATAACATGTTAAATTTTTAGTATATACACCACACAAAAGAAACAAGTGGTGAATTTTCATATTTCTCCCAAAAATAAAAGAGAGACGAGAAATCCCTTACCTTAAGTCTTGGCTTACTTAATACAAATTTGAACCTCCTTTATGAAAAATATTAGTTTATTATAAATATATTATATAACTGTAATTATATATATTATTCTATATATTATTTAATTATGACAATTCATTACCTATTTATTACCAATTCCATGTTCAAATCATGTTCCGGGTAATAATCACTTTGTTTTTCACAAATGATTTGATTTCTTATTTTAGATCCTATTACTTTGATCATGGTTTCATAATCTATAGAATAATAATAACGAGTTAATTATAATATTTATACATCAATTATAATTTTAAGACCAATAATGATATATGGTTTTCATAAATTAAGTTCATTACGATCATGAAGACGGTAGTTCGTATGTACGCATGAGTAACATTTCCATTTTTCAACTATCACTATGGAAAGTAGGTAAGTAATATATTAAATTTAAATAATTACAATAATATCATAAAGAAAATTTTATTTATTTAAATTTACTTATTCACATCATCCATGTGGTGTGGTGATGAAAAGACAGACTCACATCGCTTAGTGAAGGCACTAGTCAACACGTACACGAACAATGTTATCATATTTCAATGAGTGAAAAGGTAAGAAAGAAAATGATATATTATATTTTTTATAATGATAAATATATCATTAATATCATAATTATTTAATTTATATCACATATATTAATTAAATTTATCCTTATTATCATCCATGTAAAGCGTTAGTGAAAAATAAATCACATCGCTTCGAAAGGTGGTAGTCTGCCATACACACGAGCGACGTTATCGTATCTCCTAGGAAATGGAAATTAAAAAAATTATATATAATATAATGAATACATAGTTATAATTATATTATAAATATCATATATATTCTTTATATCCATAACCATACCTAATCGTGAGAGGTGGTAAAGAAAAAATGAATGACATCGGTTCATGAGACGGTAGTCTACCATACACAAAAATGATAATTTTGTAACTAATTTGATTGAAGTGTGGATGGTTTTAGGTAATTAAATTAACATAAAAACATCTCAATATATTTAATATACTGATGTTATTATATCATCATGTTTTAATAATAATTGAAGGAGTTTGAGGAAGAAATAAAATAAAAATGCTCGTTGATGAACATTACCTCTTCTTCAGGTATCCTCCTTAGGTTTTAACTAAAATCCTTCTTATGTTATATTTATTACAAAAAATGAGGCTTATAGGATTATCAGATGAAAATTTTAATGTATTTGTTTAGGGTTTTTTCAAACCAATAGTTTTTGAATGGGTTAATAAGAGAGGAGGGGATGGCCTTTTATAAGTGACATGAGTGGCACACTTGTAATATTTTGAAAAGAAAAAGGTATAACCATGTTTCTTTCCTGACACAAGGATCAAAAATATATTATTATCAAGACTTATAAATTATAGTCTCAATATATGGCCATCTAATAGATTTTATACAAGTTTTAAGTTTATTTTAACCCTTATAATTTTGCTTTAACCCCCCTAGTAAACCCATTTTTACCTTAACTATGGTAAATAATTTTTACTATTAATTATGGGAAAAAATTAATTTGACCTTCTTAGATAATATAAATTATTATTATTTTAAATATAGAATCAATTTCTCTAAATTCCATTCATATAAGTGAAAAAATTTAATTTAAAATTAATCCTATAGACATGACGAGAAAGTAGGTTTTCAAAGAGAAAACATTCAAAAGTTTTCAAAGTTTTTATATAAAAAATTAATATGTAAATTATTCCAATGTCTTAAATTGTATTAATATAAAAATAATTTGACTATTTTTAATTTAAAACAAATTTAAAATATAATTTAACTTTACAAATAATTTAAATGAACATATAGTTCTCAATTAAAATTCAGTATTTTTACTATTAATTAAAAAAATTAAACTTTTCAAAAAATTCTTAAACATTCACCCTAAAGTAATTTTGAAATTATTATTTAAAAATTTAACTTTATTTTTTCAAATTAATTTTCTAAAATTTTCAAAATTAGTTTTAAAATAAGTGTGCAAATTTCATAAAAACTATTTTTTAGAAAAATTCATTTTTTAATTAAAAAAATGGATTTTTCTTATATATTGTCTAGAAAACACATAATATAAATGTTAAATAGTTTATTGAATATATAATACATAAATTTTATTAAAAAAATTCACAAAAAGTGGTTTTTTTAATTTATTGAGGTAAAATATGTTTTCTTACATAAAATACTTTTTCAAAAAAATATTTCCTTTATTTTAAAATAGTTTTATTTTCATTTGTAATCAATCAATCCCCAAATAATTCATTTTATATAAATTTTTAAACCATATATTTTCATAATTTACTTAATCACATTCATACCATTTATTCTAATTAATAGGTGATAACTATTATATAATAATATTTTAATAATATGACATGTTTTGTTTAAACTCAATATTGTATGTAATGCATGTTAAACTCAATATAATGTGTAATGAAAGATAAAATTAGTGTTTCATGTAACTAAAAATATCTAAAAGATCAAATTTATTTGAAAAAATATATTTTACAAAATCTCAAGGTGTTGCATGAAGAATGTTTTATGATCTTATGTAACACATATGAAGAAATTATGATTATGTTATAGGTGGGCCTTAAATTATATATCCATTTTTCTAAATTGGGTAAAGAAGTATATCACATGAGATAATAAAGACTATGGTGGGGAGTAAAATTGGCTATTTATGGGAATTTTTCCATTATGATAGTCTTAGGAGCGAACCATGACTAAGGATATGATGGAATGGGAAGTGAACCCAATCATCTATGATAGTCTTGGTAGTAAACCTTGACTAAGGATATGATGATATGGGGAGTGAAACCAATCCACTATGATATTCTTGGGAGTAAACCATGACTAAGGACATGGTGGAATGGGGATAGTCTTGTCAGTGAGACTTGACTAAGGAAATTATTTTTCTATGTATAACATAAACTTATGAATTATACAAATGTTATACTCTCATGGATGATGTTCTTATATTTGTTTATGATTAATGTTTTATTAAATTCAAATATTTATGATATGATTCAATATTATAATCTGTGATACACTGGGTATGGATTTCAAATGTTAATCTCATGTTTATAGGTTCTGGGCGCAGTGGAAGCACGCGGTTGGGTGTACCCAACTTTAAGTTTTCTGATAACAACAATCAATATGAGATCCGTCATGATAATAAAATTCCAGATCTTTAGAATAGAACTAATAACTAAATAAAAAGTAAGGGAGTCCCGAAACTATAAATAGGATCATCATATGTTGGTTATAATTAATTTAATTAAAGGAAAATAATTACCTTGATGGAATTATCTCTCTATTGATGTTTTCGATCATGATTCAATGTGATCTGTCATTGAATCATAGAATCCTAGTGTAGGATTCCTCTAGCGGTGATCCACATGTGCTCCACATATCTCTAGATGTCGCCGAAGGGATCTCTGGGTGCTAGCATGGAAGAGCCTTCGCTTGCGATGTCCGCCTTTGATCGCTTTGAGAGCTGATTGAAAAGCACTCTCCTTGATCCCGTGGAGGAGGATCTCTCTCGTGGCTTAAGAGAATTCATGGTGGAAAAAAAATTCTCTCTTGGCTTGAGAGCTTTTCCAGATCCGTTGTGCACAACTACAAAAAATTGCTAGGCTAATGAGAATTATATAACTGGGATTTTAATTACTTAGAATAATAAAATGAATTAATTACCCACGAGAATTTATTCATTTCATTTAATTCTTAGTAATACGCCATGTCTAATAATAATAGTTGACTATTATTATTACTTGACATGCACCCAAAAAATTACACCTAATATTATTTAAATAAATAAATAATATTATTTCTCACAAATCCCCATAAAAACTACACAACATGTACTTTTGTTTTTCCATTTTATTTATTTCCTACACCACATTTATTAGACCTTGAATAATGGATATTTATTTCTTAAATAAATATCATTTCATTACTCGCTAATAAATATATTATTTCACCCACAATATATTCTCTCGAATAACTAGTGTCTAAATAAATGCGATCAGGCATCCTTGAATAATTATTAAACACAAATTAGGAATAATATTTATTCAAAATGTTAAATGAATATTTAACTGAGATAATTGGACACACTTAGTGTGTGACCCTCTAGGCCTCTTTCTTAATGGCATTAGGTGGAGCCTGCCTAAATTCTAAGGTGAGAATCTAGCAACTTGCCAAGGCACCCATAGAGAAATAAGTTAATGCCACAATGGCATGTCACCTCTTGTGAATTCTTACCATGTAATGTAATCCCTTTGTCACGATATCTCGAATTAAGTAGGTTGCATGCTAGTGCCATCAACCCATGTGCTCGATTATTATTTCTTTGACTTATCAGAATTGAAATTTCCCATTCCTTACCATGGACATGGATTTATTTAGGATATATCAATTCCACAAAAGGGCATGATATATCGACTTTTGTTATGGAATAGAAGATACAAATCCTTTCTTGCATTATCTATTAATGCTGTATTACTCATGATGCACCCAGTATATCCTACCTCACTATGAACAGTGTGTCGTTACAGTTTTCGTCAATACATCTAAGTGCATGAGTTGTAATACACATTAATAATAATATGAAAGTATAAGGACCAATACACACATCCACAGATAGGAACATCCAATGAAAATATGAAATGTGGATTTCCTACTGGTGGGTCTCATTCTCATAATATCCTCGTGGATATTACCAAAGGCGCATACCATGAGAAGGTGCCTCAAAGTTTTATGAGTCCTCACCCCTAATGGCCTGTATTATTTGTGTCTCTCAAATAACATAATCCGGCCATAGAACATATATTCAAGAATAGTGTTATGGAACTTTTGGGTTCTCATCATAGCAGGGATCCGCTATAACCCTTTGGTGAAATAGCTATCCTTAGGACATTATCACATACATTGTCACACAGAAGAAAAATCAATATGTGATAAGGTATTTATTAATGAATAAAGTAAAAAGTAGTTGATTCTAGGTCACCAACTCCAACATACCCTCACTTCGACTAGAGATAACTACTAAAAAACTTTAACCCGCTAGCTCTCACATGATATTCATGATTATGCTGAGATAGGCCTTTAGTCATGGGGTTTGTCACATTCTCTTCTATGGACACTCTTATCACTGCAACTTCACCCCTTTGATATAAATCCCTCAAGAGGTGATATTTTTAGAGAATGTGCTTTGTCCATTGGTGGGACCTTGGTTCTTTTGCAAGAGCCACCACTGTAGTATTATCACAATACAATGTGATAGGGTCTCTACTGATAGGAACCACATCAATCTATTGAACAAAGTTCCAACTCTATAAATCTTGCTTGGATACATTAGAAGCTGCTATATATTTGGACTCTATTGTAGAATCAACAAAAACTGGCTGCTTTGAACTCTTCCAGCTAACAACTCCTTCATTGAGACAAAAAACATATCCTAATTGCGACTTTAGATCATTCTGATCTATTTGGAAACCAGCATCAGCATAAACTATGATGACAAGATCCTCATCTCCTCCATACACCAGGAACATATCCTTAATTATTATCAGATACTTAAGGATAGTCTTAACAACAATCCAATGCTATTCTTCTGGATCTTCTTGATATCTTCCTACCATACTCAGTGCATAGGAAACATCAAGCCTGATATATAACATGTCATACATGATGGATCCTATATCCGAAGCGTATGGTATCTTACTCATCCTATCTTACTCATGTTTTGTCTGAGGACACATTTTCTTAGAAAGATGTAGTCTACGTGACACTGGAATTAATCCCCTCTTGGATTGTTTCATAGTAAATCTCTTTAGTATCTGGTCAATGTATATACCCTGACTTAGTCCAAGAAGCCTCTTGGATCTATCACAAATGATCTTAATCCCTAGAATGTAGGCTGCTTCACCTAAGTCTTTCATAGAGAAAAACTTGTTCAACCAGTCCTTAACTGACTGTAAGACTAGTATATCGTTTCCAATAAGTAATATGTTGTCAACATATAATACTAGGATAATGATCGCATTCCCATTAAACCGCTTATAAACACATGGATCACATTCATTCTTAATGAAACCAAATTCCTTTATGGATTCATCAAATCTAATGTTCCATGACCCATATGCTTTCTTTAATCCATAAATGGATTTCTGCAACTTGCAAACCTATTTGGCTTCACCTGGTGTCACAAAACCTTCTGGTTGCGTCATATAGAAATATTCTTGAAGGTTCCTGTTAAGGAATGTTGTTTTGACATCCATCTTCCAAATCTCATAGTTATGGTAAGATTCTATGGAAAGTATGATTCTTATGGATTTAAACATGGAAACTGGTGAGAAGGTTTCATCATAGTCAATTCCTTGACACTGTCTGAATCCTTTAGCCACTAGCCTTTCTTTATAGGTGCTAACTTGACCTTTCATGTCTAGCTTTCTCTTGAACACCCATTTTCATCCAACATGCTTTACATCAACTAGCTCATCAACCATAACCCAGACTTGGTTCTGATATATAGAATCCATCTCAGAATTTATAGATTCTATCCATCTTATAGATTCTGAGATCTCTACTGCTTCCTTATAGGAAAGCGGTTCATCATTGTCCAACAATAATGATTCACCATCCTCAGTGACTAGAAAACCAAATCTCTCTGGTTCCCTTACCTATCTTGAGCTCCTACGTAGTACATGTGTTTCTGGAACCTCTTCCATAGAGACCTGTGAAACTTGTTCCTATACCAACTCCTGTGTATCTTGAGCAACAAATTCGTCGAAGCCAATCTTTCTCCCACTATCCTTTTTGAGGACGTGCTCCCTCTCAATAAAGACAAATTGTCTGGCAACAATGAATTTCTTTTCTGAAGGGTTATATAGGTAATATCATTTCATTTCCTTTGAATTTTTTATAAAGATATCCCTCATGCCCTGGGGTGCTAGTTTTTTATGTAAGAAGGCCTTAACAAATGCATCACATCCCCATACACATGTATGTGAAAAAATGGATTTCTTTCCATTCCATAACTCGGAGGGAATTCCATTTTCTTCCTTGGTTGGTACTTGGTTTAATGTGTATGATGCAGTTTTTAATGCATATCCTCAAAAGGATAATGGACTATCTTCATGAATCATCATTGACCTAACCATGTCCAACAAGGTGCAGTTTTTCCATTCACTAACACCATTCCATTATGGTGTGTAAGGAGGAGTTAGTTGAGATAGAATCCCAGACTCCCGTAGAAGATCAATGAACTCTTGGTTAAGATATTCTCCAACTCGATCTGATTGAAGCTTCTTTATCTTATTACCAATATGATTCTCAACTTCATTCTTGAATTCCTTAAATTTCACTAAGGAATCTGACTTATACCTCAATAAGTAGACATATCCATTTCTACTCAAATCATTAGTAAAAGTAATGAAGTAAGAATATCCACCTATAGCTTCTACTGGAAATGGTTGACACACATCTGTGTGTACCAATCCTAGAAGCTCTATGGCCCTTTAACCCTATCAACCCAAATGTAGCTTAGTCATCATACCTTGTAAACAAGTGTGACATCTATCAAGTGGTTTTAGCTTAGTAGATTCTAAATAACCATCTTGGAAGATCTTTGTCAAGCGCTTTTTGTTTACATGACCAAGACAGTGGTGCCACAACTTGGTGTTGTATGAGTCATTTGAGTTTGTTTTTATATCAATCGCCAACACTTGGTTTTCGTAATTTAATACATACAAACCATTATTTAAATGCTCCATACCATAACATATGATGTTCTTATGAAAGAAACAACCCTTATTTCCAAACTTGAAAATAAATCCATCCATATCTAAACATGATACAAAAATTATGTTCTTGGTAACACTAGACACATAATAACAGTTATGTAAAACCAAAAGCATCTAAGTTGGAAATGAGAGATGGTAATCGCCAATGGATAATACAGCTAGCCTCACGCCATTAGCAACTCGAAGATCCACCTCTCCTCTGGAAATATTTCTAAATCTACCTGGTTCCTGCATTTGAATACAGATCTGAGCCCCACAAGCTTTATCTAACACCCAATGTGTAGAAATGGAAAGATTACACTCGATAATGAACACACCTTTAACATCCACATGCTTCTGGGTGTAGTTATTCTTCTAGTGTCCTGGTTTTCTACATGAAAAAGACACAGTCTACCATTCCTTTCCCTACCTCTGGATCTTCCCTTTTTTGGAGGGATAGTGCTCAGGGGCTTCAGACCATTTATGAATCCCTAGCCCCTTTTCCTTGTCCTTATTTTTCTTATTCACCATAAGGACTGTGGTTTTTTCATGCCTCATATCCTTATCTACCTGGAGAATCAATGTTAGAAGTTTCGATATAATCTTCTCATTGTTTCTCATGTTGTAGTAGACAATAAAGCTAGAGAAGGTCTTGAGTAGTGATGATAGGATGGAATCTATACGTAACTCATCCAAGAACTTAATCCCTAAGAAGTCCAGGCATTCATTATAGCCAATAATCTTAACTACATGAGGCCCAAATGGCACAGACTCTCCAATATTAGTTTTAAACAAAGCGTTGGAGATCTCATATCTCTCCTGTCTCGCCTTCTCTTGGTAAAGATCCTTAAGGTGAGACATCATGTTGTACACATCCATGTTTTCATATTGCTTTAGGAGCTTATTAGACATATCCAATAGCATGAAACATTGGACATATACGACATTATCTATATGTTTCATATAGATAGATAGTTCCTCATCACTGGCCTCTTTTCTAAGCACAACTGTAATAGGCTCCTCCAACACATACAATTTACTCTCATGACGAAGGATGACGCATAAATGCCTCGGCCACTCCTGGAAATTGGTGCCAGTGAGAAGGTTTTCCTTCTCGAGTATGGTTCATAATGATATGTTTGAAGTCATTTTTCTTGTCATTTCTACAAATTAAGATGATAAAATATTTAGTACTTTATCTTGATAAAACTAAGACAAATAAATAAATTAATACTTATTAGTCTTCCACTATTTTATCAAAATCCAATAGCCCTCACCATTGAATTCAGAATATTCTGTTGTCTAAATATTATAGGGGAAAGGATCCATATTACCCTTCACATCACCCCAACTAGGGTTGGTAAAGCAACTTGAAGGGTTTTAGGTAGGTATTCCAAATTCCAACTACATT
Organism: Viscum album; assembly: GCA_963277665.1. Taxonomy (NCBI): domain Eukaryota; kingdom Viridiplantae; phylum Streptophyta; class Magnoliopsida; order Santalales; family Viscaceae; genus Viscum; species Viscum album. Next base: position 1,702,590,539 of record OY728141.1, on the reverse strand, counting down.
AACTTGCAGTTCCTTAAACTGCTGAGTGGACTCCCCAATCCTAAAATCCTTTTATTTTGGATTTACTCAACCTTTGACTCTTGGTCACACCAAGTCATACTATGGCAGTCAACCCTTTATGTGAACCAAGTCAAGTCAACCCAAAACCTTAAATTATAATTCTCAGATAATTGAAATCACCCCAACTAGGGTTGGTCAAGCACTTTGAACTATGGTTAGATTCTAACCAAGATTATGGAAGGCCAACTGACTTAATATTTCTTTGAGGTATTTTATCCTTATATGTAAATTTCCATTTTATTATATTTCTTAAATTCTTGTTAATATTAAGTGGGATATACTTAAGTGATTAACCATGTCTAAGATAATATTTATGCATAAGCCAGTCTTATTTTAGTTCTATCTTTTATGCTTGTTTAATTCATTAATTATGTGATCATGACAACACACCCTCAATAAATAAACCAGGCAACTAACAAAAATAAAATAAATGTTATGATCATGAGCTTGTTCTATTTGTTAGTTTAACTAGCTGTTGATAAACTAACCCAAGACCTATGGGAGAAACACCTTGGACCTTTTGGATCTGTGTTTACAACTTTCCACCTATTCACCTTCGTATATCCTTAGGATTGGTTTCACCTTGGCTTCTAACTTGAGCTACCTCCACCAGCTTGGGAGCTCCATCCATTACATATGATTTTATCTCACACGTAGGTGAGGGGTAAAGGTGGTTTTACATAAAAGAAACCTTGAGCATGCAGACCCTACATATTAATGAGGAGAAGGCTCACATACCAACAAATTTAATTTAAATAAATTAATTAAAAGGAAACCATCCACATACAAAGGTCCTGGTCGTGATCATGATCATCCATACATGAAATGATATTTATGAATAAATAAAACTAGCATCTAATTCATTAATCGTTCTTGTTTAAGATAAGTCACGCTCGAATCAATTAATTTTCTTTAATTAATAAATCCTTTTATCTTAAAACCTTTTTCTGAATTTCCTTGAGATAATCATCCATCATATTTTTTAACAAATAAATTCATTTAAAATTATCTTTGTATGTAGCATGTACCTTGGAGGTAACCTGGTGAATTCCCGTTCATAACTACCCAATGAGTAAAAATGAACATTATGAAGATTTTAAATTAAACACATATATATAAAACTCCAATCACGTGTTGTGCCTAAGCTATAAGCCTGTACTATGGTACACGTCTCAAGGGTTTGTATAATATAATAATAAATTTTAATAAATTTTTGTAATTTGGATGAGTACACGAATTATAGTTCCAACTACATGACATGTACTATCATTCACCATCCATCCAAAGTACATGCTTGGGGACATGGTATGTAGATGTAATTCAGAAATCTTAATAGTACATGGCGTGTCGAGTGGGCTACACGCTGTGTAGTTCTGTGTTACATGGTATCCAATGAGGCAAGCCGTGTATGGGGTACACTGTCCAACCCTAACTTGAAGGGACAAGTGTAACAGCCCAAGATTTTATAAAAAAAATATTCTTTTTAATTTTATTAAAGTCTTGTGTTGTACGCTACACCAAAAGGAGCTTGCACAACACGCATCCTTGACTTTCCTTGCATTACACGCAATCACGACCTTCCTCGATAGCATGTGTAATACGCAATACCGAGTTTCACTAAACAACGATATGCTATTAAAATATTATTAAAACTAGCCGTTATGAATAGTAATAACCACTTTTTAAAACTCTGTAAATATTATTTTTCAAAATGAACTTCATTTTTGGATTCGGAGTATCGAATTTAGCCTAAGGTGAAATTTTGGTACTTTTCAGATAACTTTCATATTCTGATGAATAGTGAAAATTACTAAATTATAATTAAAAACAATTTTTTTAATCGAAATAATTAATAGTGATAAATTATTAATTTGAGTGGTTTTAAAGTATATTTAGAATATATTTTTACAATTTAATACAATGTTGGTCATTGGATGTAATTTCGCATTTAAACCAGACATAATCAAGTGTCAATCTTTTGATAGATATTGTTTCTTAAAAACACGCTATTTGTTTTAACAGCGGGATTTAATTATAAAATTAATTAATGCAAATTCTATGATATGAATTTGGTAAAATAGACTTCATTTTTGAATTCGGAATATGAAATATAGCTTAGGATGAAATTTTGGCATTGTTCTGAAAAACATCAATTTTTGATGAATAGTGAAACTACTAAGTGGTAGTTAAAAAAATTAATTTCTTCATAAATCTTAATTTTACCGCTTCTGTGAATGGAATTTCAAAAATCCGAGAGACACGGTTGATGTCAGTAAGTAAAATGTGATTCAATGAGATGAAAATAATTTTTGGTGAATAGTAACTTTTTACTTTTTTTTACCACGGTTAATAGTAAATAGGGTAACTAAGGGTAAATATGATATTACTATTACCCTAACACATGTCCTAATTCTATTGGATAAGTATAATTCGACCAAAAACAACCTTATGAATATAATATGACCATTTAGGTCCACTTGGATTAGATTATGACATTTAATATTATATTATTTAATGAATAGTTAAAATAGTTAAAATCAAAGTTTAATAACTAAAACATTTTTAATATGGGGTTATACATAAGATAAATTCGACTATAAATATTCATTAGAAATATAAAAAGATTTCCTACATAATGATATTTTATTTATAATTTTTAGACTTTAAATAAATTAATTTATTTATGACACAACGATGATGCAGTAATTACCCTTTTAAGGAAATATTAACATAATTGATGTTATAAATGCTCAAATGAATGTAATTTGAGACTTTTTATGACTTAAACTAATTTTCTAGGTTACTATGATATATTAGTGTTGATTTAATCAACTTGGTTCGAACATATAATTCTGTTATGACTTTCACAAAAATCATATATCAAATAGTGTCAAAATTGACACAAAATAGTTTTTAAATCAAATATTATATTATTAATTGTTATTTTATTCCTAAAAATCTAGGGTTCGGCCAAATGACTTAGATAAGGATATTTTATTAATAATAAACAATTTGGGGTTCGTTTGGCATGTTATATTAAGTGTATTAACCATATAGTGAAAGGAAACAAAAAGACACGGTAAAAGTTAAATTATTTAACTTAGAGTTAAATCTAATTGATAAGGTTAAAATAATACCCTAAACTTGTCTAAATTCTATTGGATGAGAGGATTTCGACCCATCCCCACCTTAGCCTAGAAATAAATCAATTTGGAGCTAATTAAAACCGAACTTGACTTTATAATAAAATAATATTTTGAGATATTCCTAAGGTGCCCCTCTCCTCCCTTATAAAAGGACACCTCCTCCCCCTTCCTCCTCACACCAATTTGAGCACTCAAGCTCGGACAACCTCTGACAAAATCCCTTCTCCACTTCCCTAGAATAATCCTAGAGGTCCTGGTCTTCTTCAAAGACCAATCATAGTTCCCTAAGTGGAGGATTCAAAGAAGCGTTCCAAAGAAGAGGTAATATCCATTACCGATCTTTTCAATTTCTTTCTTCTTCAACGTATTCTTATTTAGTTGTTTCATAACCAAGTAATAACATCAGTATCACTCATATACTGATATGTTATTTTAAGTATGAAACAACCCTATTTCACCATCTATCCATCCTACGGAAAAAGAAATCACCACGCGTGCGTACGTACGGAATACCGTCTCCACGCCGTGGTGTAATCTATTTTCCACCACCACCTTACATGGATGGGTATAATGGTGTAAAGAATAAATATACATAGTTATTACAACATCATATTGATTCTGATATATTGTATAAACCACTCCAATTCAATTCAATATTTATGGAAATGATATCATCGCTCGTGCGTACGTACGGACTACCGTCTCCACGATGCGATGAGATTCATTCTCCATGTTAACCATTTAAGAATGATTATAAAGTATATATAAAAATAATAATGAAATATATGACATTATAAAGCTACTGGATTTATGTATATATATATGTATATGTATGTCATCTACTTACTTCCATTCAAGACAATAAGGAAAGGAAAACAACGTTCATGCGTACGTACGGACTACCGTCTCCATGAACGGTGTTTTTCATTTCATTTATCTATCTATTATATATATATATATAGTGAATATATATGATATATAAATCATATTTTATATTCTGTAAGTAAGTAAATCTTGATATAAGTAATAATAATTTCAAGAAGAACAAGTCAAAACACCTACGATAAATGAAACGATTTTACCCAAAACGCTTCTTTAACATGGAATTTACAAAATAACGGGTAATATAATGTCTTAAGTGAACCATATATGATATAATAACAATGAATATGATTCTGTAATAAGTCAATAACATGATTTAAATCATTATACAGGAGGTTCGGACACTTACAAAGAAAGTCGGACCTAAGGTAAGGGAAATATCACAATCTCATTTTTATCCGAGATTGTTTATTCGTAAGTATTTACTGGGGTGTATTTTATCATCCACGTCCATGTTTCATCAATATGTAATATTACTTCCATCCACCTACAATTGTTTAAATCAATTTTTACCTTCGGTGAGTTTTTAGTAAAAGAAATGAAAGGAATCTTTTGTCGTTTTTCGTACGAGGTACTTTTTGACTTTTCCGACAAAAGTACGAAGAATGTTTTTTTAACTTATATGGCATGAATGGATTTCTAAAACATTATTTCCAAGAAGTTTCCTTTACAAGTATTCAAGTTTATTTTTAATCAACTTCTTTTAGTTTAAAATTGTATGACATGTTAAGAAAGGAAAAGTATTTTTGAAGTATAAAGGATATTTTCCTCAAGAATGAAGTTCAAGTGTTTTATCAAAATTATTTTCCATCTAAGATGATAATGGGTTCTGTTTTTATCCTTATTATTACATTGATTTTATTATGTTGTGATGGAAATATTTTTATGAATTCCATTATCTTATATGAACTGTTTTATGATGTCATGTTGTTTAAGAATTCCATTTTTATTACATGGGTTAAGCTATGATGTATGGTTTATGATTATGTGGCACACATAAGAATGGATTCATTATAAGATGGGTGGGACCTATATCTCCCTCCAATTCATTGGGTAAAGATTTTATATCTCATGAGATAGACATGGCTGGAACGGTAGGTTATACCGGTTCAGTGAAACAGGACTGAAACGAGGGTTACTCGATTCAGAAAGGGACTTTGTCCACTAAGATAGTCTTGGAAATGAGTCATGACTAACAAGAAATGATTCTCTATGATTATGTGTTAATTCCACAAAGTTTCATGTTTTATGTTATGATTATTGTGATTACATTTCACTACCATGATTTATCCCATGTTATGAAATTATGCTCTCTTTTGCAGGTTATGATTTCCAAAATGTTATGTTCTTATGAATATGATGTGATTGATATTTCTTTTGTTTACCCTTACTGAGCATTTGAGCTCACCCTTTTATGTTTTCTTTTCTCCAGGATATAAAGAAAGGTTTTAGGTAAAAAAAAAGAAGATCTTTATGGGAGATATTGAAGATCTTTCACCAGGATTAGAAGATTACGTTCCGAGTTTCCAAAGACACTAAACTATTACGATCCTTTAGTGTGTGTTATTGTTATGTACTAAGTATTCCGCAAATGTAATGTAATGTTCATGTAAGTCAGGCTTCGGGTCTCTACAGTTGGTATCAGAGGAAAGGTTTAGTCAACCTTTGGAAACTAGGATGCGAAAACGTTAGTGAGATCCCTAGAGATATTTCTAAGGTATGCCTAGGGATGTCTCTAAGGTTAAGTATACGTATAGGTTATAGTCCTAGAATTGCGCTAACGATCTTCGAATTTAACCTAAGATGTTAGATATTGAGGGTACTACCCCTTTATTATGTTGTTTTCCCTAGCATGATTTTTGCCTCTCATACTATTCTTTTGGGGTTTTAGACGATGGCTGGAACCCGAAGGAACCGTGTTAATGCAGAATGTGATGGGCAATGCAATGATTGTCCCCCTAAGCAACCAAACGATATGGGAGCTGGAATACAAAATCTTGTAGCCATGCTCACACAACTTTATCAAGCTATGAATCATGCAGGACTTCCAAACGAGCAAAGGAAGGAGCAACATTCTGTTGAATCCTTCATGAGGCAGCGTCCACCTTCTTTCAGTGGGTCTACTGATCCATTAGTTGCTGAACAATGGATTAGTACTACTGAAAAGATATTTTCAGTTCTTCAATGTTCTGAACATGATAAAGTCATCCTAGCAGTGTATCGTTTGGAAGGAGATGCTGATCAATGGTGGAATCTTATTAAGAATACGAGGCAAAGGGATGAAATTGAGTCTATGGAATGGGACGAGTTCAAGAACTTATTTTTCAATAAGTACTTCCCTCGTATTCTCCGAACAAAGATGGAGAAAGAGTTTCTTGAACTGAAGCAAAGTGATGATGAATCTGTTGGTACCTATGAAGCGAATTTTACAAGACTTGCAAGGTACGCTTCTGGTATTATCATCCAACCTGAAAGTAAAGTTGATCGATTTTTCAGTGGCTTAAAACCAAGTCTTCGAAGGGCATTAGCTATAAGAGACTTCAGTAGCTATGAAGAAATTGTGTGTTGTGCTATCAAGGTAGAAATAGAAGTTGGTGTTACATATCCATCTCATGGGTTTGACAAGAAACGAAAGATGGAGTTCAAGGAGAAAACTCAGAATAATGGTGAAAAGAAGATGAATGTTTCCTTATGCACAAAGTGTGGAAAGAAGCATGGTGGAGATTGTCTTAAAGGGACTAGAAAATGTTTTAAGTGTGGAAAAGAAGGTCATCGAGCAGCTGAGTGTCGAAGTAATGGAAAATGGGATTCTAATGAAGTGAATAAAGCAAACACTGCAGAGAACGTACAACCAACACTTCAATGCTTCAAGTGCAAGGAAATGGGGCATTATGCTAATAAATGCCCTAATCCAAGGGTTAGTGATGATCGACATGAGCAACCGCTTAAGGCAAAGGACAAAGGGAAGTCACATGCGATCACTATTGGCAATTTTGAATATGACAACGATGTGGTGGAATGATTAAGTGTTTATGTAATGGGATTCCAAAATAATGTTGTATCTTGGAATATTGGAATATTTATGTATTGGTCTAATGTGGTATTCAAAGTGATTGAGATATTATGCGCATAATGAAGGGAAAACGAGAAAATGAAATGTTTAACAGTATTCATGAGCTCATGATTGATATAAGGACTAAGTTTGAGTATATAGAATTTTGAGGATTTTGGTATGTGAAAAGTGTTAACTTTTAACTGCATTCATGTTTTCACTAAGGTATTCAAGAGAATACATGATTAAGGACTTTGAATGTTTGGAATGTGACCAACAAAACATATCTTATGATATATGGGGATCGATGATGGTGTTAAATCTCTGGTAATCATTTTCACTATATTATGAGAGTCGACTGCAGTATTATGGATAAGCCTAAAGATTAGAATGGATTATGTTGGACATAAGTTAGAATTATTTAAGGATAGAATTTTTTTCGATATTATTGATGGGATTTTATAGTAATATAGTTTTAGAAAAAGGACAACCTGCAGGATGGGCGACAGCCCATCGCGTCGGACAAGGCTGTGGGAATCGAACCCACAACCGAAGTGCGACTGGCCTTTATCGCCTACCACTGGCCTACAGGAAGTCCCTGTTTAGTAGAAACTAGTTTTATTATATTAAGCAGTATGATATATGAAGTATAAGTCCATTTTAGGAACCATATATGATTAATCTCACTATAGATCGACTTATGCATATAATTTTTGCTAACCTTTTGTTTGAGACAGATGGAATGACCCGTCATTCTATGATCTGCTAACACTTCATGAATAACAAATTCAACTTCATTTATTTAAGAGATGAAGTGGAAATTGTTCAAGGCACGAACAACAGTGAGATTGTACCAAAATAAAGTAAGTATTTATTCTAATTCAAATTTTCAACTTTAGGGAAATGATCTTGAAAACCAAAAATGTTGTCCTAGTGATCTTATACCTGATGAATCAGATGGTAACTTATATCATCACAAATCTATGGATTTGTGATTACTGGCTTTTCCATAGCCATGTTCTCTACCACTCTCCATCAGAACATGATGGTTAGATTTCTCTTCCATATCCATATTTTCACCTATGTGGAAACCCAATGATTAGTTTATTTGGGTAACCGTTACGTTTCATACTTTTGTTTTTAAAGATTGGTTTTGATATTCCTTTTTACGATGTGGGTTTCTATTAAAGAAACTTTCGAATAGTAAACCATTTATAACCCTGACGAATTTCGAGGGCGAAATTCATTTTAAGGGGGGTAGAATGTAACAGCCCAAGATTTTATAAAAAAATATTCTTTTTAATTTTATTAAAGTCTTGTGTTGTACGCTACACCAAAAGGAGCTTGCACAACACGCATCCTTGACTTGCCTTGCATTACACGCAATCACGACCTTCCTCGATAGCATGTGTAATACGCAATACCGAGTTTCACTAAACAACGATATGCTATTAAAATATTGTTAAAACTAGCCATTATGAATAGTAATAACCACTTTTTAAAACTCTGTAAATCTTATTTTTCAAAATGAACTTCATTTTTGGATTCGGAGTATCGAATTTAGCCTAAGGTGAAATTTTGGTACTTTTCGGATAACTTTCATATTCTGATGAATAGTGAAAATTACTAAATTATAATTAAAAACATTTTTTTTAATAGAAATAATTAATAGTGATAAATTATTAATTTGAGTGGTTTTAAAGTATATTTAGAATATATTTTTACAATTTAATACAATGTTGGTCATTGGATGTAATTTCACATTTAAACCAGACATAATCAAGTGTCAATCTTTTGATAGATATTGTTTCTTAAAAACACGCTATTTGTTTTAACAGCGGGATTTAATTATAAAATTAATTAATGCAAATTCTATGATATGAATTTGGTAAAATAGACTTAATTTTTGAATTCGGAATATGAAATATAGCTTAGGATGAAATTTTGGCATTGTTCTGAAAAACATCAATTTTTGATGAATAGTGAAACTACTAAGTGGTAGTTAAAAAAATTAATTTCTTCATAAATCTTAATTTTACCGCTTCTGTGAATGGAATTTCAAAAATCCGAGAGACACGGTTGATGTCAGTAAGTAAAATGTGGTTCAATGAGATGAAAATAATTTTTGGTGAATAGTAACTTTTTACTTTTTTTTACCACGGTTAATAGTAAATAGGGTAACTAAGGGTAAATATGATATTACTATTACCCTAACACATGTAATAATTCTATTGGATAAGTATAATTCGACCAAAAACAACCTTATTAATATAATATGACCATTTAGGTCCACTTGGATTAGATTATGACATTTAATATTATATTATTTAATGAATAGTTAAAATAGTTAAAATCAAAGTTTAATAACTAAAACATTTTTAATATGGGGTTATACATAAGATAAATTCGACTATAAATATTCATTAGAAATCTAAAAAGATTTCCTACATAATGATATTTTATTTATAATTTTTAGACTTTAAATAAATTAATTTATTTATGACACAACGATGATGCAGTAATTACCCTTTTAAGGAAATATTAACATAATTGATGTTATAAATGCTCAAATGAATGTAATTTGAGACTTTTTATGACTTAAACTAATTTTCTAGGTTACTATGATATATTAGTGTTGATTTAATCAACTTGGTTTGAACATATAATTCTTTTATGACTTTCACAAAAATCATATATCAAATAGTGTCAAAATTGACACAAAATAGTTTTTAAATCAAATATTATATTATTAATTGTTATTTTATTCCTAAAAATCTAGGGTTCGGCCAAATGAATTAGATAAGGATATTGTATTAATAATAAACAATTTGGGGTTCGTTTGGCATGTTATAGTAAGTGTATTAACCATATAGTGAAAGGAAACAAAAAGACACGGTAAAAGTTAAATTATTTAACTTAGAGTTAAATCTAATTGATAAGGTTAAAATAATACCCTAAACTTGTCTAAATTATATTGGATGAGAGGATTTCGACCCATCCCCACCTTAGCCTCTAAATAAATCAATTTGGAGCTAATTAAAACCGAACTTGACTTTATAATAAAATAATATTTTGAGATATTCCTAAGGTGCCCCTCTCCTCCCTTATAAAAGGACACCTCCTCCCCCTTCCTCCTCACACCAATTTGAGCACTCAAGCTCGGCCAACCTCTGCCAAAATCCCTTCTCCACTTCCCTAGAATAATCCTAGAGGTCCTGGTCTTCTTCAAAGACCAATCATAGTTCCCTAAGTGGAGGATTCAAAGAAGCGTTCCAAAGAAGAGGTAATATCCATTACCGATCTTTTCAATTTATTTCTTATTCAACTTCTTCTTCTTTAGTTGTTTCATAACAAAGTAATAACATCAGTATCACTCATATACTGATATGTTATTTTAAGTATGAAACAACCCTATTTCACCATCTATCCATCCTACGGAAAAAGAAATCACCACGCGTGCGTACGTACGGAATACCGTCTCCACGCCGTGGTGTAATCTATTTTCCACCACCACCTTACATGGATGGGTATAATGGTGTAAAGAATAAATATACATAGTTATTACAACATCATATTTATTCTGATATATTGTATAAACCACTCCAATTCAATTCAATATTTATGGAAATGATATCATCGCTCGTGCGTACGTACGGACTACCGTCTCCACGACGCGATGAGATTCATTCTCTATGTTAACCATTTAAGAATGATTATAAAGTATATATAAAAATAATAATGAAATATATGACATTATAAAGCTACTAGATTTATGTATATATATATGTATATGTATGTCATCTACTTACTTCCATTCAAGACAATAAGGAAAGGAAAACAACGTTCATGCGTACGTACGGACTACCGTCTCCATGAACGGTGTTTTTCATTTCATTTATCTATCTATTATATATATATATATACTGAATATATATGATATATAAATCATATTTTATGTTCTGGAAGTAAGTAAATCTTGATATAAGTAATAATAATGTCAAGAAGAACAAGTCAAAACACCTACGATAAATGAAACGATTTTACCCAAAACGCTTCTTTAACATGGAATTTACAAAATAACGGGTAATATAATGTCTTAAGTGAACCATATATGATATCATAACAATGAATATGATTCTTTAATAAGTCAATAACATGATTTAAATCATTATACAGGAGGTTTGGACACTTACAAATCAAGTCGGACCTAAGGTAAGGGAAATATCACAATCTCATTTTTATCCGAGATTGTTTATTCGTAAGTATTTACTAGGGTGTATTTTATCATCCACGTCCATGTTTCATCAATATGTAATATTACTTCCATCCACCTACAATTGTTTAAATCAATTTTTACCTTCGGTGAGTTTTTAGTAAAAGAAATGAAAGGAATCTTTTGTCGTTTTTCGTACGAGGTACTTTTTGACTTTTCCGACAAAAGTACGAAGAATGTTTTTTTTAACTTATATGGCATGAATGGATTTCTAAAACATTATTTCCAAGAAGTTTCCTTTACAATTATTCAAGTTTATTTTTAATCAACTTCTTTTAGTTTAAAATTTTATGACATGTTAAGAAAGGAAAAGTATTTTTGAAGTATAAAGGATATTTTCCTAAAGAATGAAGTTCAAGTGTTTTATCAAAATTATTTTCCATCTAAGATGATAATGGGTTGTGTTTTTATCCCTATTATTAAATTGATTTTATTATGTTGTGATGGAAATATTTTTATGAATTCCATTATCTTATATAAACTGTTTTATGATGTCATGTTGTTTAAGAATTCCATTTTTATTACATGGGTTAAGCTATGATGTATGGTTTATGATTATGTGGCACACATTAGAAATGATTCATTATAAGATGGGTGGGACCTATATCTCCCTCCAATTCATTGGGTAAAGATTTTATATCTCATGAGATAGACATGGCTGGAACGGTAGGTTATACCGGTTCAGTGAAACAGGACTGAAACGAGGGTTACTCGATTCAGAAAGGGACTTTGTCCACTAAGATAGTCTTGGAAATGATTCATGACTAACGAGAAATGATTCTCTATGATTATGTGTGAATGCAACAAAGTTTCATGTTTTATGTTATGATTATTGTGATTACATTTCACTACCATGATTTATCCCATGTTATGAAATTATGCTCTCTTTTGCAGGTTATGATTTCCAAAATGTTATGTTCTTATGAATATGATGTGATTGATATTTCTTTTGTTTACCCTTACTGAGCATTTGAGCTCACCCTTTTATGTTTTCTTTTCCCCAGGATATAAAGAAAGGTTTTAGGTAAAAAAAAAAGAAGATCTTTATGGGAGATATTGAAGATCTTTCACCAGGATTAGAAGATTACGTTCCGAGTTTCCAAAGACACTAAACTATTACGATCCTTTAGTGTGTGTTATTGTTATGTACTAAGTATTCCGCAAATGTAATGTAATGTTCATGTAAGTCAGGCTTCGGGTCTCTACAACAACACATCATGTCTAGTGGGCCACACGACATTTAATATGGAAACTATGTGCCACCCATTCTTGGTCAATACATGGAGTCTTAAATACTTAGATAGAATCTAATGACACAACCTAGTTTGGTGGACCGGTCTGATGCATTGAACCTAGACTACACAACGTGTACTTCTGAATACATGCCGTGTGTTCTGGTGTTGTATAACCAGGAAGCTTTGACACCTCTGGATGAGATCCTCTATTTTATTTTAATCAAAATTAAAAGAAAAAGGTCGTTTCTGTAAGGTGAATGAGAAACGAAAGAGGAGGAATAGATCTCAGGAATCAAATTTATAGAACGATTAACTTGAATTGAAATAACTAAATTATTAAATGTGTAAATCATCAATGAAAAAACTAAATAATTATAATCAATGATATGACCCCTCTAATACCACTTTTAGGTTCCGAGCGCAGTGGAAACACATGGGTGGGTGTACCCAAATTTAATTTTTCCATTAACAACAATCAACCTGAGATCCTTCATGATAATAAAATGCTGAATCTTCAGAATAGAACAAAGAATGAATGAAAAAGGAAGGGAGTACCAAAACCATAAATAGGATCATCATATGTTGGTTTTAATTAATTTAATTAAAGGATACGAATTACCTTGATGAAATTATCTCTCTATTGATGCTTCCAATAACTATCTGATGTGAACCGTCATTGAGTTATAGAATCCAAGTGCAGGATTCCTCTAGCAGTGATCCATACGTGCTCTCCGTATCTCTGGATATTGCCGAAGGGATCTTCGGGTGCTAGTGCAGAAGATCCTTCGATTGCGATGTTCGCCTTTGATCGTTTTGAGATCCACTTGCAAAGTGCTCTCCTTGATCCAGGGGAGGAGGATCTCTCTCGTAGCTTGAGAGAATTCTTGGTGGAAAAAAATATCTCTTGGCTTGAGAGTTTTTTCATATATGTTGTGCACAACTACAAAAAAATGACTAGGCTAATGAGAATTGTATAATATTGATTTTAATTACTTAGAATAATAAAATTAATTAATTACCCTAAATCATTTATCCATTTCATTTAATTCTTAGTAAGACCCCATGTCTAATAATAACAGTTGACTATTATTATTACTTGACATGAGCCCAACGAATTACACCTAATATTATTTAATTAAATAAATAATATTATTTCTCACAAATATGTAGAAAAACTACACAGCATGTATATTAATATACATGGCGTGTACTTTTATTTTTCCATTTTCTTTATTTCGTCCACCACATTTATTAGACCTTGAATAATGGATATTTATTTATTAAATAAATATCACTGCATTACTCACTAATAAATATATTATTTCACCCGCAATATATTCTCTTGAATAACTAGTGTTGAAATAAATGTGATCAAACATCCTTGAATAATTATTAAACCACAATTGGGAATAATATTTATTCAAATTGTTAAATGAATATTTAACTGAGATTCTTGGATACACTTAGTGTGTGACCCTCTAGGACTCTTTCTCAATGGAATTAGGTGGAGCCCAACTAAAGTCCAAGGTGAGAATCTAGCAACATGCCAAATCACCCATAGAGAAAGAAGTTAATGCCGAAATGATGTGTTACCTCTTGCGAACTCTTACTGTGTAACATAATCCCTTATTATGATATCTCGAATTAAGCAGGTTGCATGCTAGTACCATCAACCCATGTGATCAATTATTATTTCTTTGGCTTCTCAGAATTGAACTCTCCCATTCCTTACCATGACCATGGATTTATTTAGGCTATATAAATTCCATAAAATGGACTAAGATATCAACTTCCATTATGGAACAGAAGATACAAATCTTTTCTCACATTATCTATTAATACAGTATTACTCATGACACTCCCAACATATCCTAACTCTCTACGAACAGTGTATCGTCACAGTTGTCTTCAATAAATCTAATTTCGTGAGTTGTAATACCCATTAATAATAATAATCTTAAAGTATAAGGACCAATACACACATCTGCAGATAAGAACATCCAATGACACTATGAAATGTGGATTTCCTACTGGCGGGTCTCGTTCTCATAATATCCTCCTGGATATTACCAAGGGTGCACACCATGAGAAGGTGCCTCAAAGTTTTATGAGTCCTCACCCCTAATGTCTTCAATTATTTGTGTCCCTCAAATATCATCATCCGGTCATAGAACATATATTCAAGAATAGTGTTATGTCACTTCTGGGTTCTCATCATAGTAGGGACCCACTATGACCCTTTGGTGCAACAGCTATCCTTAGGAAATTATCACATTCATTTTCATGCAGAAGAACAATCGATACGTGATAATATATTTATTAATGAATAAAGTATAAAGTAGTTGGTTATAGTCCACAAAATCCAACAATGTTCTCATACCCTTATTCTCATTTTATTTTTACGTGATCATTGATATTTCTATTTTTTACCCTTACTGAGCATCTGATCTCACCCTTTCTTTTTTACATTCCCCCAGTTATGAAGAAAGGTTTTTAGTATGGTACATATAAGAAGAGTAATATGTAGTAATGCAATTATTGGATACCTTGAAGATATATCATTAAATAAGTATATTGTGTATCTAGTATCCAATGACAATAAAAATTTTTGATCCTCAGGTGTGTATTTGTAAAATATATTCAATGTTCATCTATTAAGACTCAATAACTATGTATAAAAACTATGGTTACCTATAGTTTCTATCAAAGGAAAGGTTTAGTAAATCATAAGAGATTAGGAATATATAACTTTGGTGAAAACCCTTGGGATAATTCTAATTATAGGATAAAACCCTAAAGTTTTAGTAAGGTGTAAATTATGTGGTTTTACTACTAATAAATCCATGTATGGATACTAAAAGTGTATGTGTTTTTAGCATAGATGTATCTAGAGGTATTAACCCTAAAAATAGTTGTTTGACTATATCTTGATCATCATTATAGTGTATGGCGAGTGTGAACTTATTGTGAACTTAGTTTTACACTCTCTAGGGATATTCTTGTGTTAATTTAAATTTTATTCATGAACCATTATGAAGGATTTGAATTGATTATTATCATGGATTATCTAGGTTAAACCTATGGTGTCATATATTGAAAATAATTTTTCATGATTTATATATTCTATGAATAAATTTTATTGATTAATTTATTATTAAATATGATTAATAATTATCACACTATGATTTTTGGTTTTATTAAATGGATGGAACCAACAAGATTCATGTTAATGTTGAATGTGATGGAAAATAAAATCATTTTCCTTATTAGAAACCAAATGAAATAAGCTCTAAAAGGTAAAACCTTATAATTATTACTAATAATATATATATTTATATGATTAATAATCTCAACTTTGGTGAGTTTACTAACACACCTAATTAGAGAAAAATAGATATTTATGAAGACTATGGAGGCAAGAAGATTCAGTTTCCTACATGTATAGAATGTGGGAAGAAACACTCAAGGTAATGTCTTAGAGGAATAAGGAGATGTTTTGGGTGTGAAAAAATAAGGACATGGAGCAAGTAATTTATGAGAGAAAAAAATGAAATGTTAAGTTAATTAAATAGATGAGAATAACAGTTTCCCTAAGGTATCATCAATGGTTAAATGTTTTAAATGTAGAAAGTGTGGTCATTATGAAAATTGATGTCCTAAAGGTAAATCTTAAGAAAAGGATCAGTAAGGTTATATGATTAAAGGTTTTGATTTTGATAATTAAGAGACTACAAATGAAATATAAAAGGAAGGAGTTATTAAAGAAAAATATTATGAATCCTAGTTAATGGTTTAACTACAAAGTGGAATGATTAAAGTTTTTTTGTGTTGGAATTAGAGAATTATGTTGTGGAAGTATTTTTATAAATGGTATTCAAGTTATAATAATCATGAAAAATGTAAGGATTTTTCTGTAAGAGTTAGTGTCCTAGAACCATCTGGTTGTACTTTGATTACATAAACATTTAATGTATTTAAATATTAAACATCTTATTACATATTTTTCATTGTTCCGCATCACTATGATGTAATAATGTCCTAAAGTATTTGTTGCATTGATAAGGTCATGGAAGTTCCCCACTATGATGAGAAACTTGAAATTATATAACAATATTCTTAAATATAGTTCTACGGTTGGATGACATACTATGATGGGAAACATAGCATGCAGACCGTTAGGTGTGAGTACTCATAATCAGATGGGACTTCCTCTCATGAAGTTCTCACTTGGTAATATCCAAGATAGGAGATAATGAGAACAGAACCGCCAGTAGAAATTCTGCATGTTTTGGTGTCATCAGATATTTCTATCTGAAAGCATGTGTAATGATCCTTAGACTTTAATATTATCATTAATACATGTCACGACTTGTGTACTTTGATTTACTGACAAAAACCGTCACACAAACAATTGGCGGGAAGTAGGGTATGTTGGGTGCGTCATGAGTGACATGTTATTAATGGATAAGTTGAGGAAGGATTTGTCCCTTCCATTTATGGAAGTTGATATGTTGGCCCTTTGATTGAAATGGAACTGTCGCACAAAATTCCGTGGCCATGATGTAATGATGAGTTTATTTCAGGTAGTCAAATAATGATGTATCAAGAATAAAAGTTTATGACACTATCATGAAACCTACTTGATGAGATATTTCAACAAAGGTATTATGTTACACAGTGATCATTCATATTTGGATGTCATTTTTGCGACATTACATTCTTTATCTTGGGTGCCTTGACCCGTTGCTAGACAATACTCTTGGACATTAGGTAAGCCTGCCTAATGCCAACGAGAAAGAATCATAGAGGGTAACACACTAAGTGTTTTTGGTGGTCTCAGTTAAATTGTATTTGAATTTAATTAATTAATTAAATATTTTTCTCAACACTGTGGAATAATTTTATTCAAGTTAAAATGTTTGAATAAATTAAATTAAATATATTTATTTATTTTATTGAAAATTTAATAAATATTTATTTACTAGTTTTTAAATATAATATTTATTTAAGAGAATAATTTATTTATTTATTTATTTGGGTGTTCAATAAATGAAAGTGGAGTTAGAGCGGACCAAATCTAGTCCGATGGTAAAATAATTATTTGCAAGATGGTAAATAATTATTTAACTAGTTGGCACAAGTTAAAATAATAATGACACTGCTATTATTTTGTGATGTGAAATTTTATTTATAATTTTGTTTTGTACAAGTTGGCACACCATAAATAATGACGTGGTATTATTATTATGATCATGGGTTTTCTCTAAGTTCATGAATGTATTTAATTTTTGTTATGAAATTAAATATTTTAACTGAAGTTCCATGCATATAAATAGACAAGTATGCCTATTGTTCCAGACACCACACGACACTGAATCGTACACCCAGTGAATTGAGAATTTTTGAGCTAAACAATTTCTCTCTTGAATCCTCTTCCCACCCCTCTCAAGAATGAGTGACTTTCTTCAAGTCCAAAGAACAAGTGATCAAGAATGATTAACACAAGACACTCGCTTCCCCACACTAGAACCTGAAGAACAAGCAGTGTCGATCGGAGGCCATCAGAGCACATGTGGATCACCACTAGAGTGATTCTAGTTTGGATCTTTACAAGTGCAACAAGATAATCCATAAGGGTCATTATGGATGATCAACATCATTAATGAAGAAAAATACCAAATATCCAGGTATTATTTTTCTTTATGAAACTAATTAAATTAATTATAAACATGATGTGCAAGATACTCTCTAAAGGTTTCAGGCCTCTTCCTTCTTTATCTAAATATTTGATTCTATTCTATGGAGACTGGAGTTCATCATCGTATTAATCCCGAAATAATCATTGATCATGGTAAAAATCAAAGTTGGGTTCCGTCCCAAACACACTTCCACTGCGCCTAGAACCTATAAGTGGTATCAGAGCAGTTACATCATAGTTTATAATTATTTAAATATTTCGTTGATGGATTACACATTTAATAATTTAGTTGTTTCAATTCAAGTTAATCATTATGCAAATCTGAATCTCGAGATCTATTCCTCCTCTTTCATTTCTTGTTCACCTTACAGAAATGATCTTTTCTTTTAATTTTTATTAAAATAAAATAGCAGATCTCTTCTAGAGGTGCCAAAGCTTCCTGGCCATACAACACCAGAACACACAATGTGTATTCGACAATAAACACTATGTAGTCAACATTCAATGCATCAGACCGGTCTACCAAACCAATCCGTGTGTTGGAGTATTTCTATGTCTTAAATGACTCTGTGTATTGACCAGAAACAGGTGTTACACGATTTCTGGATTACACGCCATGTAGTCCACTGGACACGACGTGTAGTCCCTTCAGGTTAGGGTTGGACCATGTACCATGTATACGGATTTCCCGACTAGAATCCATGTAACATGGATACTACATGGCATGTGTCCCACTGAACACACCGTGTACTTTGAAGATTTATGAAGTACACTCACATGCCGTTTCTCTGGGTGTGTACTTCAGATGGAAGGTGAAAAATAGTACACGCCGTATAGTTGGAACTACATGCCGTGTACTCATCCAAATTATGTAGATTTATTAAAATTTATTATTATTATTATAAAAACCCTTGAGACGTGTACCATCATGCTGGCATAAATCTAAGGCACAACACGTGATATGTATTTTATATATATGTGTTTAATTTAACATATGTATAATGCTCATTTCTACTCATTGGATATTTATGAATAAGAATTAACTGGGTTGCCTCCAAGGTAAAATTTACGTACAAAGATAATTTTAAATGAATTTATTTGTTTAAAATTATAATGGATGAGAATCTCAAGGAAATTTAGAAAAAGGGTTTATGATAAAAGGATTGATTAATTAAAGATGATAATTAATTGATTCAAGCATGATTTATCTTAAACAAAAAATGATTAAATAATTGAATTCTAGTTTTATTTATGCATAAATATTGTTGCATGTATGGATGATCATGAGCTAGACCAAGACCTTTATACGTGGATGGTTTCTTTTAATTAATTTATTTAAATTAAATTTGTTGGCCTGTAAGACTTCTCGTCATTAATATGTAGGGCCTACGTGACCATGGTTTCTTTTATGTAAAACCCTTTTTTACCCCTCACCTGCATGTGAGTTAAAAAAGGAATATGTAATGGATGTAACTCCTAAGCTATTAGAGGCAGTTCAAGTTGGAGCCGAGATGAAACCAATCCCAGGAGATATAGAGGTGGACAGGTGGAAAGCTGTAAACACAAACCCAAAAGGTTAAAGATGTTTCTCCCCTAGGTTAGGGTTATTTTATCAACCGATAGATAAAATAACCATTAGAAAATCTCATGATCATTCTCTTTATTTTATTTCTATCAGTTTCATGGTTTATCATTTTGGATGTGTTGTCACGATCACATAATTAATGAATTAAACAAGCTTTCAAGGTAGAACTAAAATAAACTAGACTTATGTGTAAATATTATCAATACATGGTTAGTCACTTAAGTAAGTTACACTTAATATTAACAAGCATGTGATAATGATAATAAGAAATTCACACATAAGAGATAAAAATCCCTCAAATAAAATATTAAGTTAGACCAAGCCTTTCGTTACTTGATTAAGAAAAAAACTCAATAAAACTATGTGTTTGACCAACCCTTGTTGGTACACATACTTTTATACAAGAAGCCCTTATGAAATGTTTCAGGTTGACTTAATCATATTACACCAAGAGGAGAATCCCTTGCTAGACTTGGTGTAATATTGGAGGAAAGAGTTGAGGAAATCCAAAGTCATAATTTTAGGAGTCCACTCAACAGATCAAGGAGCTGCAAGCCCATAGTTGGCAAAGATCTTCCTACCTAAATACCTTCTAATAGCTTGAACAACCCTTGTTGGGGTTATGTGAAGGGTAATATGGATCCTTTCCACTATAATGTGATGACAACTAGATATTCTGAGTTCAATGGGGAGGACTATTGGGACTTTATAAAATAGTGGGAGACTTAATAAAATTTATTATTTATTATAAAATATATTCAAGAAAGTACTAATGATCTCATCTTTTAATTTTAGAATAAAAATGACAAACTCGTCAACCACACTATCCCTACATTCAATTTTGGATAAAGACAACATCCTCACCGGCAGTAACTTACAGGAATGGTTTAGATGCCTTCAGGTTATCCTATTCCATGAATGAAAGTCTTACGTGCTAGAGTTATCCGCCTTCCAAAGAGGTGAGTGATAAGGATTTCCTGGTCTATGAGAAACATATGAACAACATGGTTAACATTCAATGTTTGATGCTATAATCAACGTATAGTGAGCTCAAGAAGTCTCATGAAAACATGGATGCTTATAGCATTCTCAAGAACCTTAGTGGTCTTTACCAGGAGAGAGAAAGACATGAAAGTTTTGATATCTCTAAGGCACTCTTTCATAGTTAGCTTGGATAAGGTGCCCCATCTAGGTCTCATGTAGTCAAGCTCATTGGATAAATTGAGCGCCTGGAAGTTCTAGGGTTTAAACTCCCTGAAGAACAGGGCACTGATCTCATCTCACATCATTCCCTCAGAGCTTCTCTAAATTTTTTGTCAATTTCAATATGAACAACATTGAGAAATCTCTATCTGGTCTTCTTATCCTCATTCTCCAAGTGGAAAAAATATGAAGCGTGAAAATCCTTCTACCCTTATGGTGAATAAGAGGAAATGGAAGGTGAAGAGATTTAAACCCAAAGCTTCTTTACGACCTTCCAAGAAAAGGAAGATAAAAGGGGAGGTAGGGAACAAGAGGCTGTTTGTTTCTCATGTGGCAAGAAGGTCCACTGGAAGAATAATTACACCCAGTATAAGAAGCAAGGGGAAGCTTCAAGTGCATTTGTTATCGAATTCAATCTATCTTTTTCTAAAAATTGGGTATTAGATACAACTTTTGGTGCTCACATATGTATCCAAATATAGGAACCAATTAGATTTAGGAAGATTGACTGAGGGTAGGTAGATCTATGAGCAGCAAACAAAGGTAGACTTTCTACTGTAGCTATCAGGGACTACCACCTCACGTTGCCAACTAGGATGATCTTGGTGTTAAAGGGGTTTTATTATGTGCTGTCTATTATGAAAAATATTATTTCTGTATCCAGATTAGATATAGATGGAATTGTTTTCAAGTGTGGAAATGAATGTTGCTTCTTTTACAAAGATAACATTTGTTTTGGTAGGGAACATTTATATAATGTTCTTTAAGTGTTGGATTACACAAACCAAGTAATAGCAATAAATACCAAAGATACTTCACATGACTCATACCACACCCAAATTTGGCACCACCGGCTAGGTCATGTAAATGAGAAATGCTTGAAAAAGTTACATCAAGATATATATTTAGATTATTTCGAACTAAAACCACTTGGTGTATGTCATGCATGTTTACAAGGCAAAATGACCAAATACCCATTTAGTGGGAAATGTGAAAGGGCTAAATAACTTCTTGAATTGGTTCATACCGATGTGTGTGGACCATTTCTAGTTGAATCAAGGGGAGGGTACGCATACTTCATAACTTTTACTGATGATTTTAGTAGATATGGATATATATAATTAATGAGGTATAAGTCAGATTCTTTTGATAAGTTCAAAGAATACAATAATTAAGTTGAGAATCATCTTGGTAAGAAGATTAAGAAACTCCACTCAGACCGAGGTGGAGAATATATTAATCAAGACTTCATTGATTACTTATGGGAGTTGGAGATCCTATCCCAAATAAATCCTCAATAAACGCCCTAGTGGAATGGTGTGAGAAAAAAAAGGAACTACACCCTATTGGACATGGTGAGATCAATAATGAGTCATGAGAGTCTTCCATTATCCTTTTGGGGATATGCGTTACAAATAGCATCACAAATACTAAACCAAGTACCAACTAAATCGATAAATGGTATTCAATATGAGTTTTTGAGTGGAAAGAAATCCATATTATCGAATTTACATGTGTGGGGAAGAGATGCATTTGTTAAGGCCTCTTCAGGTAACAAATTTCCACCCCAAGGCACAAAGTGTACCTTTATAGGATACCCTAAGGAAACAAGGGGATATTACCTATACAACCCCTCAGAAAAAAGGTTATAGTGGCAAGAAATTCCATATTACTTGAGAGGGAGCACATATCAAAAAGAGATAGTGGGAGTGAGATAGACTTCAATGAATTTGAGGCTCAAGGTACACAAGAGTTGGTACAGGAATAGATTCCACAGAGCCCCATAGAAGAAAGAATTGTTCCAGAGACATAAGAGCTACATAGGAGTACAAGAGAGGTTAGAGAACCAGAATGGTATGGTTTTCTAGTTTCCAAGGATTGTGACTCATTATTAGTTGATAATAATGATTCTTTAACCTACAAAGAAGTAGTAAGTGGAAATTTTTTTTCCAAGTGTAAAGAAGCCATGAATTCTGAAATGGATTCCATGTACCAAAACCAAATCTGGATTTTGGTAGATCCTCCAGTTTATGTAAATCCTATCATTTGAAAATGGGTATTTAAGAAGAAACATGACATAGAAGGACAAGTCAGAACCTATAAGGAATGATTGGTTGAAAAAGGGTTCAAACAACGTCAAGGCATTGACTATGAAGAAAATTTTTCAACAGTTTCAATGCTGAAATCCATCATAATTCTATTGGACATTTCCGCTTACCATGACTATAATATTTGTCAAATGGGTGTCAAAACAACCTTCCTTAATGGGAACCTTTATAAAGATGTCTACATGACACAACCTGAAGGTTTTATGACTCCAAAGGATTCCAATAAGGTATACAAGTTACATAAATCCATTTATGGATTAAAGAAAGCATCCAAGTCATGGAACATGAATTTTGATGAAGCGATAATGAAATTTGGTTGTATGAATAATGAATGTGATCCTTGTGTCTACAAAAGGATTAGTGGGAGTGTAGTCATTTTCCTAATAGTATATGTTTATTACATATTAATTATTGGAAATGAGATACCAGTCTTACAGTCTGTTAAGTCATGGTTGAATCAGTGATTCTCTTATTAATGAAATATTGACATAATTGATGTTATAAATACCCAAATAAATATAATTTGGGACTTTTTTTTGAATTAAACTAATTTTATAGGTTAATATTACATGTTAGTATTGATTTAATTAACTTTGTTTTAACTTATCATTCTGTTATGATTTTCACAAAAATCAATTACTAAATTGAGTCAAAATTGACATAAAATAGTTTTAAAAAAAAATATTATATTATTAATTGTTATTTTATTCCTAAAAATCTAAGGTTCGGCCAAATGACTTAGATAAGGTTATATATATTAATAATAAACAACTTGGGGTTTGTTTGGCTACTTATAGTAAGTTTATTAACCTTATAGTATAAGAACACAAGAAGACACGGTAAAAGTAAAATTATTTAACTTAATGTTAAATCTAAATGATAAGGTTAAAATAGGAAACTAAACTTGTCTAAATTCTATTGTATGAGAGGATTTCGACCCATACAAACCTTATCTTTGAAATATATCAATTTGGAGCTATTTAAAACCGAAATTGACCTTATAATAAAATAATATTTTTAGTTTTTCCAAAGGAGCCCCTCTCCTCCCTTATAAAAGGGAACCTCCTCCCCCTCTTCCTCACACCACTTTGAGCCTTCAAGCTCAGACAACCCCTGACAATTTCTCCTCTCCACTTCCCTCTATACATCCTATAGGTCCTAGTCTTCTTCAAAGACCAATTTTAGTACCCTAAAAGGAGGTCTCAAAGAAGCACTTCAAAGAAGAGGTAATATCCATTACCGATCCTTTCCAATTTCTTTCTTCTTCAACTTCTTATTCTTTAGTTGTTTCATTATGAAGTAATAACATCAGTATCACTCATATACTGATATGTTATTATAAATATGAAACAACCCTATTTAACCATCTATCCATCCTACGAAAAATGAAATCATCGCGCGTGCGTACGTACGGAATACCGTCTCCACGCCGTGGTGTAATCTATTTTCCACCACCACCTTACTTGGATGGGTATAATGGTGTAAATAATGACTATAGTTGATTATTGTAAAATTATATTGATTCTGAAATATTATACATACACTCTAATACAATTCCACGATCATGGGAACGATATCATCGCTCGTGCGTACGTACGGAATACCGTTTCCACGATGTGATGCGACTCGTTCTACATGATCTTCATTGAATAATGATTATGTAAATGAATTGAATGAATTAATATGATATATATTACACTAATACCATTCTTGAAATGATTTATCTATAACCTAAAGAGAAGAATAAGAATTTATTCGGCAAAACATGCATAAGAACAAAGAGTAATAAACACCCGAATAACAAGTAATAATGAAGTATTACTAATAAGAAGCTAAAAATATGACCATATATGATATCATAACAATAAGTATGATTCTGTAATAAGTCAATAACATTATTTAAATCATTATACAGGAGGTTCGGACACTTACAAAGCAAGTCGGACCTAAGGTAAGGTAAAATATCACAATCTCATTTTTATCCGAGATTGTTTATACTTTAGTATTTACTGGGGTGTATTTTATCATCCAAATCCATGTTTCCTCAATATGTAATATTATTTCCATCCATCTACAATTTTTTAAATCCAATTTTACCCTTCGGTGAGTTTTTAGTAAAGGATATGAAAGGAATCCTTTGTCGTTTTTCATACAAGGTACTTTTTGACTTTTCCGACAAAAGTATGAAGAATGTTTTTTTAACTTATACGGCATGAATAGATTTTTAAAACAATATTTCCAAGAATCTTACTTTAAAAGTGTTCAAGTTATTTTATTTTAAAATTTTATGACATGTTAAGAAAGGGAAAAATGTTTTTGAAGTAGAAAGGATATTTTCCTCAAGAATGGAGTTCAAGTGTTTTATCAAAATTATTTTTCATCTAAGATAATAAAGGGTTCTATTTCTGTCACTATTATTAAATTGATTTGATTATGTAATGATGGAATTATTTTTATGAATTCCTTTATCTTATATGAATTGTTTTATGATGTCACAATGTTTAAGATTCCCATTTTTATTACATGGGTTATGTTATGATGTATGGTTTATGATTTTGTGGCACACATAAGAATGGTATCATTATGAGATGGGTGGGACCTATATCTCCCTCCAATGCATTGGGTAAAGATTTTATATCTCATGTGATAGACATGGCTGGAACGGTAGGTTATACCGGTTCAGTGAAACAGGACTGAAACGAGGAGTGAACTCGATTCAGAAAGGGACTTTGTCCACTAAGATAGTCTTGGAAATGAGTCTTGACTAATAAGAAATGATTCTCTATGATTATGTGTGTATGCCACAAAGTTTCATGTTTTAAGTTATGATTATTGGGATTACATTTCACTACTATGATTTATCCCATGTTTTGAAATTATGGTCTCTTTTGCAGGTTAAGATTTCCAAAAGATATGTTCTTATGAATATGACGTGATTGATATTTCTTTTTTTTACCCTTACTGAGCATTTGAGCTCACCCTTTTATGTTTTCTTTTCCCCAGGACATAAAGAAAGGATTTAGGTTTAGAAAAAAATAAGATCTTTATGGGAGATGTTGAAGATCTTTCACCATGATTAGAAGATTATATTCTGAGTTTCCAAAGACACTAAACTATTACGGTCCTTGTGTGTGTGTTTTTGTAATGTACTAAGTATTCCTCAAAAGTAATGTAATGTCCATGTACGTCAGGTTTCGGGTCTCTACATTCCCCCATTATTTTTAAATGATGATTTTAGATTTCCATAGGATATTTAAGTAAAAAATAATAAAAATTCAATAATATTTCTATCAATTTGCATTTATCCTATGATTAAAACACACAAAAAATGAAAAACAATCTAACATGCATCCCTAAGAACACACAAATGAACAATTATTTTGATAAAGTTTTCAAAATTTTGGGTTACCTCCCAGCCATTGCTAAGTTTAATGTCTCAATATCGACATACCTGAACCTCTTGTTACCCAAATTTCATGTTGGACACCATTCCCACCATGTAATCCATTTTAAAATAAGGATTTAAACACTTTCCATTCACCTTAAATGGTTGACTAGTCTCTCTAGAAACTTGTACCACACCATAGTGGAAGAATTTAAAAACATTGAAATGTCCTAACCACTAAGACTTCAAATTTCCTATAAAAAATATTAACCATGAGTTAAATAATAATACCTAATCACCAGGATAGAATGATTTCCAAGAAATCATGCGACCATGAACTGCCTTTGTCTTCTATTTTTAAATCTTGGAATTTTCATATGCCTCTTGCCGAATTTCATCAAGATTAGAAAATTAAAATTTTTGTTTCTCTCCAGTGGCCTTCAAATCATAATTCAAAGCTTTAACAACCCAATAATATTTATGCTCTAGCTCCACTGATAAGTGACATGATTTTCCATAGATCAAAAAAATGGGGGCATGCCCAATGGTGTCTTAAAAGCAGTCTGGTATGCCCATAA
Organism: Viscum album; assembly: GCA_963277665.1. NCBI lineage: Eukaryota > Viridiplantae > Streptophyta > Magnoliopsida > Santalales > Viscaceae > Viscum > Viscum album. The sequence goes on along the minus strand of OY728141.1, from coordinate 1,702,563,334 downwards.
GGCATCGTCAAGCTTCATGGACCAATCTTTTCTCAAGGCTCCCACAGTCTTTTCTAGGATTTTTTTAAGTTCTTGATTGGAGACCTCAACTTGGCCACTAAATTTAGAATGTTAAGGTTTCTCTGTGTTACAATTCACCCCATACTTCATTAGAACATTCCTCATTAAAGAATTATCAAAATGTGTCCCCCTACCATTGATAAGAACTAGGGGAACACTGAACTTGCTAAAAACATTCTTTTTCAAGAAGGAAATGACTACCTTTTCCATGTTTTGCACAGCAGAAACAACTTCCACCAATTTAGACACATAGTCCACACATACTAGAATGTATGTATTCCCATATGATGGGGTAAATGGTCCCATGAATTCAATACCCCATATGTTGAATACTTTGACCTCAAGGATGGGGTCTTGAGGCTTTTCAGCTCTGTTCACAATGTTACCAGTCTGATGAAATTTATCACAGTGTTCCACAATGTTTCGGGCATCCTTAAGCATCATGAGACAAAAAAATCCAGATTGTAGAATCTTAGCGATGGTTCAGTCTAGCCTGTGACCCCCCCATATGGAGAGGAGTGAAAAAACTATAGAATTCCATTGAATTAATCCTCAGGTATGCAATGACAAATTACTCCATCTCCACATGAACATAAGAGAAGCATGTATTCCCAAAAATATCTCTTTACTTCTAAGTGAAACTGCTTCCTTTGATGTAAAGTTAGATTAGGGTGGAGCACTCCCATAACTAAGTAATTGGCGATATCAGCAAACCATGGATGAGGTGTGGCTTCTACTGAAAAAATGTTCTCATCTGGAAAGTGTTCCCTGATTTTCCTGTCATCTTCTTTTTCCAAATGAGGTAATTCCAGGCGGGAGAGTTGATCAGCTATTAAGTTTTCACTCCCTTTCTTCTCAAAAATTTCCAAATCAAACTCTTGGAGAAGTATCACCCAATGTATGAGCCATGTATTTGAATCCTTCTTGTTCATCATTTATTTGAGTGATGCGTGGTCAGTATAAACAACGAATTCTGATAGCACTAGATATGAGTAGAATCTGTTGAATGCAGAAGATTCTGCCAACATCTCCTTGTCAGTGGTAGTGTAGTTGATTTGGGATTCATTTAAAGCTCGAATCGCATAGTAAATAGGAATGAATATACGATCTATCCACTACCCAAGAACTTATCCCACAACATAGTCACTCACATCACACATAATTTCAAATTTATCATCCCAGTTTGGAGAAATCGTGATGGGAGCTTCAACCAGCATCTACTTCAAGAGTTGAAATGCTACAAAACATGTTTCATAAAATTCAAAAAAGTCATCCTTTGGAAGAATATTGGTCATTGGTTGGGATATATTTGAGAAATCATGCACAAACCATCTATAAAAACTTGAATATACAAGAAAGCTCTATATTTCTTGGATAGAACATAGAATGGGAAGGTATGATATCACTTCAATCTTTGCAAGATATACTTCAATTCCCTTCACAAAGATCTTGTGGACTAATAAAATTCCATTATGCACCATAAAATGACATTTCTCCCAATTCAGTACAAGATTGGTGTGCTCGTACTGCTCTAAGAATGATTCCAAATTCTTTAAACATGTGTTGAATGACTTTTCATAGATAGATAAATCATCCATGAAAACTTATAGAATCTGCTCCACCATGTCATGGAAGATATCCAACATGAAACATTGGAAGGTGGAAGGTGCATTACACCTACCAAAATAAATATAAAGATATGCAAAGGTTCCATAAGGGAACATGAAGGTGCTTTTATCTCATATTCAGGGGAAATAGAAATATGGTTATACCCTGAATAACCATCTAAAAAGTAATATAATTCATGCACCACTAAGAATTACAACATTTGATTTATGAAGAGAAGTGGGAAGTGATCCTTCTGTGTAACATTATCAAGCTTTAAGTAATCCACCCAAACCCTTTACCCCATAACCATCCTCTTTTGGATCAGCTCATTACTTTCATTAGAAATCACGGTGATGCCCCACTTTTTGGGAACTACTTCATGGGACTCACTCATGGGTTTTAAAAAATTGGGTAAATAATACTTTCATCCAAAATATTTATCACTTCTTTCTTCATAACCTCCTTCATTAGAGGGTTTAATCGTCACTGCGATTGCTGAGAGGGATTTCCCCCTCCTCAAGTAGCACTTTGTGTGTGCAAATGGTTGGACTGTTTCCCTTAGGGTCAGAAAACATCCAAACTATAACGACTCGAAAAAATGTACTTCTTTTATTTATTGATATCTTTCCTCCTAATAACTTTTTATTATGTTTTACAATAGAAGCACATCAAATTTATTTAGAACAAATTTTTAGTTTTCAAAAATGATATAATTATTATAAAAAATTAAGGTATATGGAATAATGATTGTTTTAATAAAATAATATGATTAAAATACCTATTTTTAAATTTAAATGATAACATAATTTCACTTTTTTTTATGTTAGAAATTTCACTATGAAATTTCACTATTAATTTTCTATCCACTATTATTTTTAATAACTAAGGATTTTTATATTTAAAAGTCAAATTTCTCATACTTAGATAATTATCATGGTTAAATAAACATCATTTTTGAATTCCAAATATCAAAATTTATCTTGGGTGATTTTTTAGAAATTTTCTAAGAAGTTTCAATTTTTTGATGAATAATATTTTTAATGAATAGTATTGGATGAATAGTGTTTTCTTGATGAATAGTATTTTATGAATAATGTTTTTTGATGAATAGTAAATTTTTTTTATTATTAAATAACTTTTTTTTCTGTAATGATTTTTAAAAAACAGACATACACGATTGTGATCAGTAAGATATTTAGAGTCTAATGAGGTCAACTTAATTTTTTAGGTGAATAGTAACTTAAACCTTTGGAATATAAATTTTACCCTTATGAATAGTAATGAATAATAAATCCACAAAAAAATATAAAATTCACCCATGAATGTATAAATATAATTTAGACTTCTTAAAAGTTGGTATTTTTGTATGTCATAAATATTTTAATTACAATTTTATGATTAATTTAATAATTTAAAATGGAAATATATTTTCATAAAATGTAATCATAAATTTTTACTTTATTGTCTTATGGTTATAATTTAATTTTATGAGACCTTGATTACTTTTTTAAGGTGTTATAAAATGAGTTATAGTTTTAATGTTGTTTTTTTAACATAAATTATGATTTTATTTAAAAATTAAATTAAAAATACTAAGAAAATTAATTTCAAAAAATGGAGTTCATTTTTGAATTCAGAGCATCGATATTAGGTTAGGGTGAATTTATGAGATTTTTATAAAATGTTTACTGCTTTGAGTTTTGGGTGTTTAATGACATCATTAATGATGTAATAATGTTGTAATAAATCTAGTTGAATTGTGAATAGTAATATATGTTATGAGGTGTCCCAAGTGGCCAATACCATGGGAAAATACCATGGGCATGCCCATGGTTTTTCAAATATCACCGATGTGGTGTCCCTTGGAAATTAATTAAATATTCTCTCACTTTTACTATAAATACAAACACATTCCTTCATTCCTTTCATTCCAAAATCCTCATCAACGAAGATATGGTCTTTCTACCTCCCAAGGAGTCCTCCCAAGGTTCCCTTAATCCCCCCAAGGTCCCAATATTTGAGATTTTGAAGTTACTCTTTAAGGTAAGAGAACCTTTCACCCTCCTCTTTTAAGTCATGACTTCCTTTATGTTATGTATTATAGTTTCCATTTTATTATGTGGGGGTTTGTTATTTTATATAACTACTACTATCCATTTCATGTTCAATTGATGAGAGACCCTTTATATAATGTACCGACCCAGAAGCCACTAAACCGGTGCTCTGAGCTGGTTCGCCATAAGGGCTCAAGCGCATCTCCCCATACGCCAGAGGCTGCCGACTAGTAGCGAGGGCCTTGGGTGTGATAGTGGGGAGACTATGCCCTCATACCAGAGTAAGAAAACAATGTAAATAACTAAGTATCATACACAGAAGAAAGTAAATAGAGTGCGGAAGAAATAAACAACTGAAATAGAATAAACAGTAGTAGTAAAATTCTATAAAATCACAAACAACTATGAAATACAATACAACACTAGTCACCCACTGGGCCGACCATACAAATACAAGTACAAAAGAAACTAAAAGTAAAAGTACAGGGATCTGCTACTAACTCTGAACCAATCCACATACCCAATCTCCAGATGCTGTCGAACTGCATCAGCTCGATCAGTAGAACCACTCGAGCAGCTTTGCTCGATCATGCAACACTGGGCCTCAGCCCTATACACCATGCAACTTGTGCTCAACCTGAAAAGCATACATAAGGTCTACACATACACCGAGGTGAATGTGTAGTGGTGAGAAATAATCTCAGTAGGGTACCCCTACAAGCAACCTATAACTATGCTGCTAAAAGTGTATGCAACAACAATGTGCTCATCCTAGCTGGAACACATCAAAAGGAAGTAAACAAAATGTGCAACCATCATCGAACTCAAGGTATGTAATCCATGTCAACTGGAAAGTGCCACCATGGATTTCCATATCTATATACGTACACATGTATAGTCCCACACCTATACACATATACATAAATATGAATATTCATGATTAGGTGAACCAAATAATAAGAAACCATATCAGTAGTCGATCCTTGAGACCATAAGCCAGATCTCCTAGACATCCTATGCAAGGGCATTGAGCTAGACGTCGTGCCACTCAAACATTGCATCATTAAGTCGATCTCTAGGTTTGTAATCTCACAAACATATACCTACTTCGTCTAACGCCAGAATTATATCTTTGAGCAAGCTAATAAAAAACAAATAACCCTATGGGAAGTACTCACAGCCTAACCCCTTTGGTTCAACCAAACAAACACAAGCAACCCTCTGGGCAGTACTCACAGTCTAACCCCTCTGGTTCAGCTTTAGCAAAGACTCCTTGAGGAAGAACTCACCGTCAATTCCCTATGTAGTCTCGTATCAGTAACTATAGACACTTTGGGGAAGCACTCAACATCCAATTACCCCTGTGGTCTCACAATGTGGAACTACATACACTCTGAGGGAACACAAAGTCCACCAACCTATGGTCTCACAATGTAAAAGTAAACAGACACTCAGGAGAATCCCTTAATGTCCATTCTCCCTATGGTCTACTACACCAGGTTCTCACGGTCCTATGTAAGTCAATTGTGCACAAAGATATATAGTAGCCAAAGTAAACCACAAGAAATACTTGGATAAATAGTCTACAGCATATCAAAACATGTCAGATAATAATCTCTCCCCCCTAACAATACTAGGCATGGTAAGAAAAGTAGCCTAACAGGCAAGCTAGACCAAATAGTCAAAACAAGAAAACATAGGAAAAAATCCATAGCATGGAAAAGTTAACTCTATTCAAAAACAAACCACCATTACTCAGGAACAAAAGGCATAGTAATCATCCCAAAAAATAAGAAATACACCTTGAATTAGGATCAACAACCACCAACCAGGAAGCACCTCTAGTAATCACTACTGCATCAGCAAACCAAGTCAGATATAAACAAATGAGTGATGGTGGCCCGAACGCCCAAACCAAGACTACATCTATAGCCCCAATGGATTAATAGTTTGGAATGGGTTCTAGGTGACACTAGAACACCATCTATACCCAAACTCGATGTAAAAACTTAGGTTCGGTCAAACAATAGGCACCTGTTGGGTCCCTCAAGTCGAAACCTGAAGAGGCATCCTACCCAGGATCCTCCAGGTAAACATGAGAGAAGGCATCCTACATGGGATATTTAGCAAAGAGTAATGAAGTAATACTTCATAGGATCATTGAAAAATAACAACAGAGGCATCCTATAATAGGGATACTCTCAAAAGAAAGTAGAGGAGAGATCCTACAAGGGACTCCCTAGGTGAGCACACAAATAAAGGCATCCCTCAGGGGATCCTTGGAAGTGCCCGGTCTCATGGCTACATAGGATAGAAGGAACAACTCAAATGGGGAACATACTCTAAAGATTACGTTACAAGAGATATATCATAGCTCATATCATATTAAACGTCTCAACTAAGTTGGTCCGAACCCCCAACCTATCATCCAGGACAAGTCTCACTCTCAGGTGTCAACTTAACGTGATAACTGGAAGAAGTACCTATACATTTAGATAAAACCCCCCAAAAATCATTTATATTACCTATAAATGTAAAAAGGATTCCACCATTGTGATATACTCATAAAAATTATCAAAATGGACTACTCACATGCCCAATTCTAACTTCTAGAGCACAAGATATCCCAAAACTACTAAGCTGAAGTAGTACATGACCAGACACATGGGGCATACTTGTGTAGTAGTACACGGCATGTAATTTACTATACATGGATTTTAATATTCACAAAATGTCACCCCATGTGCGTTTTCACCTGAACACATTCCCATGTGCCACTACACGACGTGTACTTATAGTACACAACGTGTACTCCTTAAAAACCACTATTCTGTATCCTTTTTTCACACGACCGGACACATGACCACCACTACACGGTGTGTACTTCGGAAAAAATCATCATCAATGAATGGGAATAACACACGGTGTGTTCCCCTAGAACACACACCCTGTATTCTAGGTTTTTTGATGGGAAAACCCTCGAAATGCCCGAAACACCAGTTTTCACCACAGAAACAACAGATCTAGCCTCAAGGGGCCACGAGTAAGAAATATAAGGCTTTAAAGACATAAAAAACACGTTTAAAGGGGATATATGGTGAAACATAAATGGACCTACCTTTAGGTGGAAACCATTGAAGCTTTGGTTGATTTCACGGCTCATGGTTTCCCTTCGCCGAATCTGTGCATCGAGAGCTTCAAATCGGTACCCCTCTTGCCTTCCTTCTCTCCATTTTTCTCGATCTCCAAATTCTCCCATGGGACACGAGTAAGGAGGAGCCACAAAAGGTGCATGTGCAAGAAGGAGGGGGTAGGAAGAGAAAATAAAGGAAAAGAAAAGGAAAATAAAAGGAAAAGAAGAAAAAGGGGCCCGGGCTGACCCTAGCGCCCGACATGAGTTTATGCCTTCCCTAGGCTAAACACCCTACTCTGGAATCAACAATGCAGAAAAAATGTCAATATGATGCTCTTTTTAAAAGTTATTTCCAAATGAACCTGCAATAATAAATTAATATTTAATTTAATAATATTAAATATTAAATATTCCGCTAAAATTCGAATAGCTCAGATTTTCACCAAACTCCTATACTAGGGTAAACACCCTATTTAGGAACCAACAGAGTGGACAAAAAAATTATCTGAGATCAGATGGTAGTGGAAAATGACCATTTTACCACTCATGAGCATCCAATAGCAAAAATTGAAATTTCTTCTCAAAATGATAGTCTGGAAAAACATGGGTTCTTACAAACTCCCCAACACAAAACTTCTCATCCCTAAGAAGCCCAATATAAGGACCAACAACCATGATTCCAACCTGAGAATCTGTACAACCAAGCTCTCTAGATTTTCCAACGACCAGTCATATAGCGTTAACAACTACCTTCTACACAGAAGACATTTAACTACAATCGATATGGTACTCCCCACCATAGGAATACCCTTATCATCATCTCAAAAGAAAACTCTGAGCTCAAAAGCTTGTGGAAAACACCAATGTTTAACCGAGATGAGGAAAACCACCCTCAAATGGACAATGGTGCACTCTCCACCATATGGATTTCCTTACACCGCTCCAACAGCATAAATAGAATAGGTTTTATCCTCAACAGGGGTGACCATTAAGAAAGAAAAAGGAGCTCGATGTAGGGTCGAAGCTCTCTCAGCATACTCAAGATGAATCAAGATAGCGTAAGACCGTATCTAATAGGATTACACCAAGATTTCACTAAAGGCATGTCTATCTCCCTCCGAGCCATGATAACATCCTACCAAAACCTGACCAGGATTCAATCACAGGTCAAACATTTCACGATAACCCGACATTTCACAATGTCACCTCTACAACATAGGGGCATTCCAACACAATTTTTGGGATCCGTGTCCATAGAAAGTCTTGAAACATCTGTCCTATTCTCGCACCCGGCTACTCACCAATTTAGATTCAAAAGATATCACGTGAAAAAAAACATGTATCCTAAACACCTGACATGTACACATGACATTGTTCCAATCATGATGGTCTACCCAAACCGTTACTACATTCGCAACAATGGAAACACTAGTCGACCAGGCCAGGCCCCCGAACAATCTTGCCCATCGAAGCCAGTTTTGAAAAGAAAGCACCTGAGGTGCCTCGATTAAAAGATGAAGACATCAACATGCCTTTAATGAAAAATCGAGCACCAACCAAACCTCAATCACAAAACGAGTATTAAACCAAGATCACTTCTGAAAAAGGCAACTAAAAACATAGACCAACCTCTCTCACACAAGTTTCCATAAAACAAAATAGACATCCACCTACAAGGGTCTGAGTCAAAATAAAGGGTCTCTAGGTCTCCCACCTAGCCCTATAGAAAAAGACTTACAACTGGTTCAGAAGGTCTAACCACCTATCCCAAAATATCCAAAACCTCTCAAAATAAGGTAATGATCTCAAAAACCAACAAAGTTAAAACTAAAACACAACCTGTGAGGGCCCTGATCCTCTCCGAGCACCCTCAGAAGGAACTAATCTCTGAAGTTCACAACCTAAGCAGAAGAGAAATTGAACTGACACTCATCAGGTATCCATATACAGAAATACCCCAAGGAGGCCCAGTTCACAATAAAATCCTTGGTATCTATCGACATCATATTCATCAATTCGACTATATAACCATAGACCTAAGAAACAACACCCAATAAGGGGTTAAATAGAAAGGCATCATGTGCCACATCGACCAACTGAGGTCACTAAACCACCTGTGCATGAGTACTGAGTCATAATCATCACACCAACGCCTCCACGTAGATCCAAATAACCTTCCATCAGAGTAAAAAGTATGTGTAAGAAGACCCAAAGGTCTCAGTCATCAGTAAAAACACACACTAGCAGGCCTATATGCTGAGAATCCTACATGCCCAATATGATGCATGTGACACCTCTTGCCTTTGCTGTCCAAGAGTCAAAATCCATCCCTGACATCTTACCAATGGACAAGATCTAGAGATCCATAGGAAATCAAAACAAGTTCAAAACATGTGCGTCACACAAGGAAAAAATCATATAAAAATGTAACATCACAAAATCATAACAACAATCCCAAACCCCGGTAACCAGGACTTCTTACATGAGCAAGTGTTCTCGACACACCAGTCCGATATCCATCATAGGTTCTGACACATTACTAATACTCCTGTCTACCATATCCCAAATAGTAAATACCAGGAAAAGAAAATCCTTTGATACCAATTTGTAACGTCCCGACCCCGAAGCCACTAAACCGGTGCTCCGAGCCGGTTCACCACAAGGTCTCAAGCGCGCCTCCCTATATGCTAGAGGCTGCCAACTAGTAGCGAGGGACTAGGGTGTGATAGTCGGGAGACTATGCCCTCATACCAGAGTAAGAAAACAGTGGAAATAACTAAGTATCATACACAATATAAAGTAAACAGAGTGCAGAAGCAATAAACAACTGAAATAGAACAAGATGTAGTAATAAAATGTTGTAAAATCCCAAAAAACTATGCAATAAAATAAAAAACAATTCACCCACTGGGCCTACCATATAGATACAAGTACAAAATAAACTAAAAGTAAAAGTACAGGGCTCTGCAACTAACTCTGAGCCAATCCACATACCCGATCTCTAGACATTGTCGAACTGCAGTAGCCCGATTAGTAGAACAACTCGAGAAGCTCTACTCGATCATGCAACACTAGTCCTCATCCCTATACACCATGCAACTTGTGATCAACCTGAAAATAAAACATAAGGTCTACACGTACACCGAGGTGCACATGCATGGGTGAGAAATAATCTCAATAGGGCACCCTGACAAGCAACCTATAACTGTGATGCTAAAAGTGTATGCAACAACAACATGATCAGCCTAGCTGGAACACATCAAAAGGTAGTAAACCAAACATTCAACCATCTTTGAACTCAGGGTATGTAATCCCTGTCAATTGGAAAGTGCCACCATGGATGTACATATCTATATAAGTACACATGTATAGTCCCATACCTATACACATATACATAAATATGAACATTCATGATTAGGAGAACTAAATAATAAGAAACCACATCAGAAGTCGATCCTTGAGACTATAAGCCCGATATCCTGGACATCCTGTGCAAGGGCATTGAGCTGGATGTCGTGCCACTCAAGCTGTGTATCATTAAGTTGATCTATGTGTCTGTAATCCCATAAACATGTACCTACTTCGACCAATGCCAGAATTATATCTCTGAGAAAGCTAATCAAAAAAAGTAACCATCTGGGAAGTACTCATAGCCTAACCCCTCTAGTTCAACCAAACAAACACAAGCAACCCTCTAGGAAATACTCACAGTCTAACACCTCTAGTTCAGATTTTACAAAGACTCTATGAGGAAGCACTCACTGTCAATTCCCCATGTAGTCTCGTATCGGTAACTATAGACACTCTAGGGAAGCACTCAACGTCCAATTATCCCTGTGGTCTCGCAATGTGGAACTACAGAAACTCTAAGAGAGCACAAAATCCTCCCACCTATGGTCTCGTAATGTAAAAGTAAATAGACACTCTGGAGAAGTCCTCAATGTCCATTCTCCCTATGGTCTACTACACGATGTTCTCACAGCCCTATGTTAGTCAACCGTGCACAAAGATACATGGAAGCCAAAGTAAACCTCAAGAACTACTTTGATAACGAATATACAACATATCACAACATGTCAAATAATAATCACTCCACCCTAACAATATTAGGCATGGAAGACAAAGCAGCCTAACAAGCAATCTAGACTAAATGGTTAAAATAAGAAAACATAGGAAAAACATCCATAACATGGAAAAGTTAACCCTATTCACAAACAAACAATTTTTACTCAGGCACACATGACATAGTAAGAATCCCAACAAACAAGAAAGACACCTCACATCTGGCTCAATAGCCACCAACCAGGAAGCACCTCTGGTAACCACTACTGCATCAACAAACCAAGTCAGATATAAACAAATGAGTGACGGTGGCCCAAATGACCAAACCAACACTACATACATAGCCCCAATGGATTACCAGTTTGGAACGGGTTATATGTGACACCCTAACACCATATCTACCCAAAACCGATGTAAAAACTCAGGGTCGGTCAAACAATGGGCACCCGTTGGGTCCCTCAGGTAAAACCTTGAAGAGGCATCCTACTCAGGATCCTCCAAGTAAACACGAGAGAAGGCATCCTATATGGGATCATTAGAGAAGATTAAGGGAGTAATCCTTCACAGGATCCTTGAAAAAGAACAACATAGACATCCTATAATAAGGATACTCTCAAAAGAAAGTAGGGGATAGATCCTATAAGGGACTCCCTAGGTCAGCACACAAATAAAGGCATGGAAGTGCCCGGTCTCACGAACTCATAGGCCAGAAGAAATGCCTCACAAGGGGAAAATACTATAAATAATATGTTACAAGAGATATATTATAACTCATCTCATATTAAAGGTATCAACTAAGTTGGTCTGAACCCCCAACCTATCATCTGCACCAAGTCTCACTCTCAGGTGTCAACTAAACTCGATAACTAGAGGAAGAACCTATTCATTTAGATAGAACCACAAAAAACATCATTTAGATGAAATTGAAATGTAAAAATTATTCCACCATTGTGATATAAACAGAAAAAATCTAATAATGGACTACTCACATGCCTAATTCTGACTTCCAGGGCAGAAGATATCCCAAAACTACTAAGTTGAAGTAGTACATGGCCAGACACATGGGTTCTGCCTGTGTAATAGTACACGGCATGTAATTTACTGTACATGACATGTAATGTTCAAAAAATTTCACCCCATGTTCATTTTCACCCGAACACATACCCATGTTCCACTACACAGCGTGTACTTATAGTACATGACATGTACTCCTTAGAAACCACTATTTTGTGTCCTTTTTGCACAGGATCGGACACACGACCACCACTACACGGTGTGTACTCAAAGTAAATAACATGTAATTTAGAAAAGATTGTATTTAACAAATGGTAAGAACACATGGTGTGTTCCCCTAGAACACATGTTGTGTATTCTGGGTTTTTCGACGGGAAATCCCTCAAAATTCCCGAAACACCCGTTTTCACCCCCGAAACAACAGATCCGACCTCAAGGGACCACAAGTAAGAAATATAAGGCTTTAAAGACATAAAAAAACATGTTTAAATGGGATATGTGGTGAAAACATAAATGTCCCTACCTTCGGGTGGAAATCGCTAAAGATTCGGTTGATTTCATGGCTCGCGGTTGCCCTTCGCCGAATCAGCGCATCGAGATCTTCGAATCGCTACCCCTCTTGCCTTCCTTCTCTCCCTTTTTCTCGATATCAAAATTATTACATGGGAAACAGACAAGGAGGAGCCACAAAAGGTGCATGTTCAAGAAGTATTAGGGAGGAATAGAAAAGAAAGGAAGGAAAAAGAAAAGGAAAAGAAGAAAAAGGGGCCCGAGCCGACCCTGATGCCCAATATGAGTTTATGCCTTCCCTAGGCTAAACAACCCATTTTTGGACTCAATGGTGTAGATAGAATCTCAAACCGATGCTCTGTTTAAAATTTATTTCCAAATGAACTTGTGGAAATAAATTAATATTTGATTTAATAATATTAAATATTAAATATTCCGGTAAAATTCGAATAGCTCAGATTCCACCAAACTCCTATCCTAGGGTAAAAACCCTATTTCGGGACCAACAGAGTGGTCAGAAAAATTATTCGAGATTATATGGTAGGGGAAAATGACCATTTTACCACTCATGAGCATCCAATAGTAAAAACTCAATTTTTTTCTCAAAAAGACAGTCTGGAAAAACACAAGTTCTTACACTTTCCACTCTCATCAACTTATTTTTCTAAATTTTAATCAACACTGTTAGGCTGCCAAATTATTCGTAAAAGAAATAACATATTCTCTTTTCATTCAGGTTTCATTTTCATGTGGTATGTTATTCAAATATCCAAAACATGATCATATTTCTATGTTATTCTGTCCCTGTACTGTATTATGAGTTATTTCTAAATGGGTTATTCTTGCCCCTGTCTTTTCAATATTTTCTAAAACCATGTTGTATAGCCATTATTATACAGAATTTTCATCTAAAAATCTCTTTCTGTTTCTCAAGAAATTCTCTTGTATTATTTATGTGAATACCCAATTATATTTTCATTTATAGGAGTATCAATCAATACATAAAATTGATCTATTTTATTTTGTAATTGACATACATATAACCCTCACTCCCTTTAGATGGGTCATAAATGACATAATGATCAAATTTTTAAGTACTTTTTAAAGTCCCGATTTTGAAATTAAACCCATTTCTTTTATTCTCTATGGATTATTTATGAAATTTTTGATTATGATCTATGTGGATCACATGAAAATATATACATATTAAGGGTGCGCCCTGATAGCACTCTAATGCATTGGGTAAAGAATTAATCTCTAGAGATGACAAGTTTTACAATACCTTGGTGAACAACCTTGGTAAATTTTTATGACACCTTGGGGATGAACCTTGGTGATATGTTCATGAATGTCTAAATTAAATTTTTTAGCCACATTTTCAAGTTATGTTTCAATTTATTATTGATATGATATGCCTCTTTATCATTCCTTTATGATATCCATCATGTTTTCATTAATATCGCTCAAGTTCACATGTAAATTGTTTCACTTGTTTTTCTTACTAGGCTTTCTAATCACCCTTTCCTTTAAGTATGTCTCTAGGTTATGAGTTATAGTAATTATACTTAGGATGAACCTATGGTGAAGCCTTAAAAGTGGATTAGAATAATGTTTTAATGTTTTATGTATTTTGTTCCTGATTTCCAAGAAACTAGACTTTAAAGATCCTCTATTTGTAAAATGTAATGAAAAGTTATGAAATAAAAGGGCGAGATGCAATATTTGGTATCAAAGGATAGTTTAGTTATTTATATAAATTAGGATATGAAAACTTTAGGAAGAACCCTATAGAAAATTTTAAATATAGGAAAACTTCATGGTATTTTGGTGAGTATTGAGTAAGTGGTTTATCAAGAAAATACATCCCTATTTGGAAATGAGCAGGTAAAGGCGGCTCTCACACAAATGTACCTAGGAGTAAAAAATCTGACAAGGAGTTTCAGGCTTGACCTGATGTATCCTAGTACACGACAATGGGCCTTGCTGCACTCTTAGTTACGACACTCCTGGGGGATATGTTTGGTTAATCACATGATTTTTATGAATCATTATAAAGGATTTATAGAAAATTTAATTGTTGTTAAAGAATAATATTTTTAAGATATGAAATTACTTTATAATTTTAAGATTCCTAATAGTAAAAAATTTATAATAAGAGAAAATTTCTAGGACACAATTTCTTTAAGGGGGAAGAATGTAACAACCTGAAAAAATGTACTTATTTTATTTATTAATCTCTTTCCACCTAATAAATTTTTATTATATTTTACAATAAAAGCACACCAAATTTCTTTAGTCCATTTTTTTAGTTTTCACAAATGATATAATTTTTATAACAAATTAAGGTATATGGAATAATGATTGTTTTAATAAAATAATATGATTAAAATACACATTTTTAAATTTAAATGATGAAATAATTTTACTTTTTTTATGTTAGAAATTTCAATATGTAATTTCACTATTCATTTTCTATCCATTGTTATTTTTAATAAATAATGTTTTTTATATTTAAAAGTCAAATTTCTCGTACTTGGATAATTATTATGTTCAAATAAACTTCATTTTTAAATTCCAAATATCAAAATTTATCTTGGGTGAATGTTTAGTAGTTCTCAAAGAAGTTTCAATTTTTTGTTGAATAATATTTTTTGATGAATAGTATTGGATGAATAGTGTTTTCTTGATGAATAGTGTTTAATGAATAGTGTTTTTTTGATGAATAGTAAAAAAAATATTTTATTATTAAATAACTTTTTTTGTGTAATGATTTTTGAAAAACGGAGATACACGGTTGCAGTTAGTAAGATATTTAGAATCTAATGAGGTCAACTTATTTTTTTAGGTGAATATTAACTTAACCCTTTGGAATAATAATTTTACCCTTATAAATAGTAATGAATATAAATGAACAGTAAATCCACAAAAAAATAGAAACTTCACCCACAAATGTATAAATATAATTTAGACTTCTTAAAAGTGAAAAAAGATCATCATATAAGTATTGGTATTTTTTTATGTCATAAATATTTCAATTACAATTTTATGATTAATTTAATAATTTAAAATAAAAATTTATTTTTATAAAATTTAATCATAAGTTATTACTTTATTTTCTTATGGTTATAAGTTAATTTTATGGGACCTTGATTACTTTTTCAAGGTGTTACAAAATGAGTTATAGTTTTAATGTTGTTTTTTTAAAATAAATTATGATTTTATTTAAAAATTAATTTAAAAATATTTAGAAAATTATTTTAAAAAAATGGAGTTCATTTTTGAATTCAGAACATCAATATTAGGTTAGGGTGAATTTATTAGATTTTTATAAAATGTTTTGTTTTTCGATGAATAGTAAAAATACAGCTTTGAGATTCAGGTGTTTAATGAAATCATTAATGATGTAATAAATATGGTTGACTTTTTAATAGTAATATATGTTATGAGGTTTCCCAAGTGGCCAATATCATGGGAAAATACCGTGGTCAAGCCCATGATTTTTCAAATACCATCGATGAGGTGTCCCTTAGAAATTAATTAAATATTCTCTCACTCTTTCTATAAATACCAACCCATTCCTTCATTCCTTTCATTAAAAAATACTCCTCAAAGAATCTCTAGTCTTTATACCTCCCAATGAGTCCTCCCAAGGTTCCCTCAAGCCCCCCAAGGTCCCAACCTTTGATCTTTTGAAGTTACTCTTTAAGGTAAGGGAACCTTTCACCCTTCTCTTTTAAGTCATGAATTCCTTTATGTTATGTCTTATAGTTTCCATTTTATTATGAGAGGTTTTTTTCTTATATATACCTACTAATTTCCATTTCATTTTCAATTTATGAGAGACCCTTTCCGCTCTCATTAACTTATTTTTCTGAATTTTAAGCGACACTGTTAGGCTGGTGAATTTTTCATCAAAGAAATCACATCTTCTATTTTCATTCAGGTTTCCTTTTCATGTGGTATGTTATTCAAATATACATAAAATGATCTTATTTATATGTTATTATGTACATGTAATGTATTATGAGTTATTTTTAAATGGGTTGTCCTTTCCCCCTCTCTTTTCAATATTTTCTAAAACTATGTTGTATAACCGTTATGCTGCAGAATTTTCATCTCGAAATCTCTCTCTTTTTCTCACAATTCTGAAATGAAACCCATTTATTTTATTCTCTATGGGTAATTTATGAAATGTTTTATTATGATATATGTGTATCAAATGAAAATAAAGACATATTAAGGGTATACCTTGATAGTACTCTAATGCACTGGGTAAAGAATTAATCTCTGGAGATGACAAGTTTCACGATACCTTGGTGAACAACCTTGGTAAATTTTTATGACACCTTGGGGATGAACCTTGGTGATATGTTCATGAATGTATAAATTAAATGTTTTAGCCACATTTTAAAGTTATTTTTCAAGTTATTATTTCTATTATATGCTTCTTTATCATTCCTTTACGATATACCTCATGTTTTTATTGATATCACTCAAGTTCACATGTAAACTATTTCACTTGTTTTCCTTACTAAACCTTTTGATCACCCTTTCCTTTTATGTATGTCTCCAGGTTATGATTTGCAGTAATTATACTTAGTATGAACCTATGGTTAACCCTTAAAAGTGTATTAGAATAATGTTTTAATGTTTTATGTATTTTTTTCTTGATTTCCAAGACACTAGACTTTAAATATCCACTATGTAAGGACCCGACCCCAGTTGCCCAGAGCCGGTGCCTTATTTGATTAAATTGGAATATAAACAAGGAAAATGAATCCCTAAGGACCGATTAGTTTATTATTATTGGAAAAAATATTCATACATAAGTTTAACATTACAACTCAAAGAGAAATAAAACATAGAAACTCCTTAGACAACTTCCATAACTCCAAGGTTATTTCAGCATGTCATTCATAATATAATTCTTTATGTCCTGAGAAAATGAAACATAAGAAAGGGGTGAGCTCAAACACTCAGTAAGGTTAAGTAAAATAGCAGAAGATATCATAACATAAATATTAGTCATGTTGAATAAATAAAAACATATTCCTTTAAAAATAAACTTGAACATAATATGGAAGAAATATGAGCTAAGTAAATATTTCCATAATATAACATAAGAATGGGTATTATACTAGTCGAATGACCACATGAACCAGTGATAATATTTTCGTAATGAGGGAATTCATAATGCGGGACAACATAACCATACCGTCAAGGCCTCGTGCCACAAATAATCATTTTGTCAAGACCTTGTGCCAATACCATAATTGGTCTCATGAGACCTACCAATGCACCGAGGGGATATAGCGGGCCACACCCAACACTTAATATGTCCAATGCATTATAAATATTAATGGGGATAAATACAAGAAACATATACTTTCATATTGAAACTAATATATGAAATGTATGTAACTTTCCTCGAACATTAATCATAAACACTGACCATTCAAAGTAAATTGGTGAATGGTTTTAAGATAGTACATCCACATACAAAATAATAATAAACCATTAAAATAAATAAGGTAGATGATACCATGAAATATTAATCCCAATAATACATAATACTCAAAAATATTGTTGAAATAGATGAAGATACTCTCATAAAATCTTCAAACAATTCTTGAGATAAAAACCCTTTTACTTTGAGAAGAAGAGTTCTTTTGGGAAAATATTTGTATAAAAATAGAAGTGAAGTAAGGTTGTATTTTCATAACAAAATGAGTGATTTTATAAATATAATGTTTTCCAAAAACATATTATAGGGTTCCCTTGAAAATAGGTTCGGAATTAGAGAAATACCCTTGGACCAGGCTTGTATTTCGGAAACAAATTTTTAAGTTCCTTTTAAAACAAGTAACCATCCATAAAATAAGAAAGGATTCTGGTTGATTTAAATATATATATTTATATAATAATAAAACATAATTTATGAGGAGTACATAATAATACATATGAATTTCATTGAGGTAATTAGACAATGAAAGTAACCCGAATGAAAATGGAAGTTCGGGTGGAAAAACCCTTACCTTAACTCCGAACATGTACCACTCTTGAAATTATGCTCTTGGAATATGAAATTACACTTATTAAAAAATTATTTCAGAACCTATTAGACAAGTATTTAGCTTATAATAATTCTTTTTATTTCATTTATGCCCTTATTGATAAGTTATTATATTGAATTTCATCATTCTGCAGTGTTTGTTTTCTTTATTTTTATAATCAGTTCACTTGTTCTTAAGTAATGGAGTTCATCTGGAATGGATGTAAATATCCAGAATTTAATTTTAATATTATTTATGATCATCCATAGGTTTTAGTGGTAATTTATATAATTTGTTTACATGGAATGAGGATGAATTATTATATAGAACTTTAATGATAACTGTTTCAATTAATTTGTGGGTTTTGATTACAACAAACTCATTTTTATTTATAACTTAATACCATTTGTACAAAGGGATTCAAGAAACTTAAATAGGGTATATTAAATAAATAATAATCTATGTAAACCATAACAATAATGGTTTCATGACCAGAATTGAGAATGATAATAGAAATCGAATGCCCATCGTCCTTGAATGTGGTAAATTGACACATCTCGGATGGTGTTCTTGCTACTAGTATAAAAGAAGGTAAAAGGAAGAGATGATGATAACTTATTCCACTATCATGAAAATATTCCAGTAAATGTAAGGTAATGGAGTCATTACAACATTTGGATAAGGAGAGGTAATAGAAAAAAACAAATGAACTTGAAAGGAAAAACAAATAATTGAAAAGAGGAATTTACCTCTTGAACCAAAATTCTTTGAGAGCCTCTTTAAGGGAGTGGTTTTGGTCTTTCTATGAGACCAAGGCTTTATGGACGTGGTAGAGGAGGTTGGGAGGATATTTTGATAGAATTTGGAGAAGGAAAAAGGCTTGAGAGGAGTGAATAAATGAGGGTATGAAGGGTGGTATTTATAATGGAGGGGAGAGAGGATTTCTCAATATTATACTCATTAATATATTATTTCACCACAAGACAAGAAATAATGAGTCTTCCCTGACCAAGAATAGTAATTTTATCATGTGAATCCGAATCAATTGGGCTTAAATCACCAGAAAATCATACATTACCCTATAATTAGTGTATTTATCTTATTTTGTAAATTACGATATTTCACTATTCATAAAAAATTATAGTATTTCAGAAAAATATCAAAAATCCCCCCCTTTTTTTAACATGTAGAATCCAAAAATGAAGACCATTTTTCAAAAATATTTTTCTAAAGATGATTAATTTAATATTTAATTAAAATCATAATTTGTTTTAAAAAAATAGTTTTAAAACATTTATTTACTTATTCCACAGCATAGGTATATCATACTTCTACTTGAATATTATTTATATACTATCATAGGTAAAGTTACTATTTATTAGGGTATATCACTATTCACAAGGGTATGTTACTATTCATAAGGGTAGGTTACTATTCACCAAACATTATGTTTTTCTTATCAAACTCCAAATAACTTATTGATCACAACCGTGTATGTCAGATTTTCGATATTCACATCACAGAAGTGAAACACTTATGTTTAAGGGTCACATAGCACTTAGTAGTTCATTAGGTTGTGATTTCATGTGATTATGACATATTTATAAGAAAGAATCTTCCATTGAATAAATATTGGGTCGTTACATTCTCCCCTCCTTATAAAAATTTCATCCTCGAAATTCACAAAATTGTTACCTAAAAAGATTCAGGTATGTCTTCAACATAAGCTCCTCAGGCTCCCATATTGTTTCCTCCATATTATGGTTCCTCCAAAGAACCTTTACCAGAAAAGTTGTTAGATTCCTTAATAATTATTATATGGTATCAAGAATATTGATAGGCTCTTCACAATAAGACAGATTGGGCTTAAGTTCTATTTCCTCATAGGTGAGTACATGTGTTGGGTCTGGCATGTATTTCCTTAACATTGAAACATGGAACACATTGTGAACTTTGAAGATACTTGGAAGCATTTCCAAATGGTAAACTACGACTCTAACTCAATCCAGAATTTCAAAAGGTCTGATGTACCTGGGACTTCATTTTCACTTCTTACCGAATCTTATAATACCCTTCCATGGAGATACCTTTAAGAAAACATGATCTCCTTCTTGAAATTACAAATCATTCCTTCAGTTATCAGCATATATCTTTTTCCTACTTTGATATGTTTTCATATGGGTTTGCATAATCTTCTCCTTTTATGTTGTTTCCTTAACAAGTTCTGGGCCTACGAGATTTCTTTCACCAACATCATCCTAGAAATTTGGTGTACAACATCTCTTTCCATATAACACTTCATATGGTGCCATCTGAATATTTGAATGGAAGCTATTGCTATAGGAAAATTCTATGAGAGTTAAATACTGATCCCACATAACTTTAAAGTTAAGTGAACAAGACCTTAACATGTCTTCCAAAGTTTGAATAGTCCGTTCTGATTGTCCATCATTTTGTGGGTGGTAGGTAGTGCTCAAACGAAGATCAATATCTAGGGCCTTCTGAATACTTTTCCAGAATTGTGATGTAAAATGGGGATCATGATAAAAAACAATTGATAAGGGTACAACATGAAGTATTATAACTTCATTAATATACATCCTTACTAAACGTTCAAGTGGTAAATCTTCTCTTATAGCAAGAAAATGTGCTGATTTTGTAAGGTGATCGAAACTGACCCATATCACATCATTCTTTCTTGGAGTCTTTGAAGTACATTGTAATATCATCCCATTCCCTCATAGGAATAGGAAGGGTTTGCATGACTCCTCCAGGTCATTGTCTTCTAGACTTCACTTATTGACACACCAAACACCTCGACACATAATCAACAATCTCCCTCTTTATGTTTTCCCACAAAAAATGTTCCTTTTAAATATCTATACATATTTGTTCTACTAGGGTGTATAGAGAAATTAGAGCTATGTGAATCATCCAATAGTTCTCTCTTTAGCTCAGGAATAGCGGGAACACAAAGCCTCTTTCCGAATTTCAAAATTCCACCTTCATATACGAAGTCAATCAACTTCCCATCATTTACCGCATTAATTTTATTTTGAAACTCCTCATCATTAGCTTGAGAAATTTTTATCCTTTCAAGTAAAGAGTGATTGGAAACCATTTGAAAAATCAGTGATGCGTTACCTTCCTTGATAACTCCCAAATCCATCTTAACTAGATCAATGAATAAAGGATCCCTTTCAACTCTCATCTTGTTCAGAATTCCATTGTCCTTTCTACTCAAAGCGTCTGACACCTTATTTGCCTTCCCCAAGTGGTAGTGTATTTTGAAATCATAATATTTGAGGATCTCAATCCAAATCCTTTGTCTCATGTTGAGTTATTTTTTTGAGAAGATATATTTCAAACTCTTATGATCTGTATATATCTCAAAATTTTTGCCATAGAGGTAATGTCTCGAAATATTCAGAGCAAATATTACCACTTCTAACTCAAGATCATGAGTTGGATAGTTTTGTTCATGAATTTTTAGCTGCCTAGATGAATAGACAATCACTCTATCATTTTTCATAAGGACACAACCAAGTCCCTTCTTTGATGCATCACTAAAGATCAAAAACCCATCATTCCCTGATGGTAGATTCAATATTGGGGCATTCACTAACCTCATATTCAATTATTAAAAACATTCTTCACATTCCTTTTTCCATATGAACTTAACCCCTTTTCGTGTGATTTTGGTCACTGGGTTGGATAAATGGGCGAAGTTCTGAATGAAACACTGATAATAACTTGCTAAACCAATAAACTACATACCCCAGTTATGTTCGTTGGGGTAGGCCATTCTTGCACAACCTTTGTCTTCACAAGATCTAAAGATATTCTAACCTTAGAGACAATGTGGCCCAGAAAGGAAACTAATTGGATCCAAAAATCACACTTGCTAAACTTTCCATATAATTTGTTTCTTATAAGTGTCTTCAGAAAAGTGTGCAGGTGATTTTCATGATCTTCGTAGATTTTAGAGTATATCAGGATATCATCAATAAACACCACTACAAAGTCATCAAGATATTCCTTGAAAAATCTGTTCATTAGATCCATGAAAATAGATGGTTCATTAGTTATTCCAAAAGGCATTACCTTGAACTTGTAATGCCCGTACCTCGTTTGAAATGATATTTTTGAAATGTCTTCCTTCATCACAAGACGTTGATGATATCTAGATCGAAGATCAATATTTGAAAAATATTGGGATCCATGAAGTTGATCAAATAAATCATCAATTCATGGAAGAGGATACTCATTCTTTATTATAATAGCATTGATTTCCATGTAATCAATGCAAAACCTCATGGATCCATCTTTCTTCTTGACAAAGAGGACAGGGGCTCCCCATGGAGAAACACTAAGTCAAATAAATAATTTATCACTCAATTCCTCTAGATTTTTATTTATTTCCACTAACTCCATAGTGGACATTATATAAGGGGTCTTTGATATGGGCCTTGAACTAGGAATTAAGTCAATAGAAAACTCAATTTCTCACACTAGAGTATGTCTAGGTAAATCCTGTAGAAAGACGTCAACATATTATTGCACAATATGTACGTAACCTATCTATACATTATTCTCCTCACCCATATTTATTTCATTCCCTTCCTACCCAATAATTGAATTCAATAGAAATACTAGGGGTGGATCTAGATGAGAACCAAATGGAGAGGTTTCTTCTCTAAAAATAAGGGATTTTACACCATTCTCAAAAATTGCAACTTCCTTCTTCTTGTAATAGATCTTCGCATCATAATTTGATAGCCAATTCATACTGAGAATTATATCATAGTTAACCATTGGTATGATGATAAGGTTAGAAACTAAATCATGTTTATGTGTCATGAGGGGGACTAATCGACATGCCTTTATTGCAATGATACATCGACTTGGAGTTTTGACTGATAACTCCTTTATTAAATAAAATTGGACATGTCTAATTTTATAGGAAAACTCAGAAGATATAAATGAATGTGATGATCTAGAATAAAATAAAGCATTAGTTAAGTTTGATGAAACGATCAATATACCTACCACTACTTTGTTAGGAACTTCAACCTCGACGGTTGTGACCGCATAAGCTTGGGCTTGATCCCTTGACCTTCTTTGGGGAATGTTTCCCTAACACTTAGTATATTCATGTGAATAATGCCCCATCTCCCAACAAATGTAGCAAATAACATTGATAGCTTCTTTCTTCCCCTTAAAATCGTGAGATAGATGGCCTTTTTCTCTGCACTTGTAACAAACTCTCATTCCCTTCAGGAAAGTGCCACAATGTTTCTTCCCACAATCACTATAGAATGGAAATTCACTCTTCCCTTCTTACCCATTTGCTTATTCCCTTTCCTAGAGTTTTCAGCAGCCCTATTCTTTTTCATGTTTCCCTTTAAAGTCATAAGACTTTTAAAATTCCTTTTCTGTCTTGATAGCACTTGAGACTATATCTTTATATGATGGGAAACTTTGGGAGATTAGATTGCTTCAGAGGAATGGTTTTAAACCATTAAAGAATCGATCAATTTTTCTCCTTAGATTATGTATATAGTCCGCAACATGCCTTTCCAGCCTTGTAAAGTTGTCTTCATACTTGTAAAAATTTTTATCCTCCTTCTACCTTAGATTCAATAATTTCCTCTCCATATCTTCTCATTGTTTGCGGGGGAAATATTTTTATAGGAATATTTAATTAAAATCCCTCTATTCCATCTCTTCTATTTATTCCTACTCCTTTTTTTGGATTAACGACCACCACTAATACACATCTTCTGATAGATGATAAACTTCCATTACAACCTTCTCTATTTCGTTACATCCCAAAGTGAGGAATATCTTATCTAGAGAACTTATCCACTGCTCAGCTACAAATGGGTTTGTAGTCCTATTGAATGACGGAGGCTATTGTCGCATAAAGCGATCTAACATATCTTCTCCACGTGGTGGATCTAGATGCTTCATATGGGTAAGGTTATTATTCATAACCTGAGTAAGTTGTCCCAACATTGTTATAAGTTTCTCAGCACCCGTCACAGCACCAGATCCAACATCATTATCTTGCATTGGAGGGAAATACCTATAGGGACACGGACGTTCATGCAATTTCCATTCCTTCCAATAGGCGCCATTTCTAAATAATGGTATAAACTATATTAGGTTATGAATCATAATATATAATATCAATGTAGAAAAATACTTAGCATAAATTGAAATCCTACACATGGCTAATCCCATAATCACAGAAAAAATTTATTTGAGAAAAAATTTACAATTAAATCCTTCATAATGGCTTGTAAAGAAAATGTGAATTATCCTAAGCATATCCCCTTGGAGTGTTGTAACCAAGAGTGCAGAAAGACCTATTGTCGTGTACCAGGATACCCAGGGTCAAGCTCGAAAATCCTTTTTGGATTTTTCACTCCTAGGTACATCTGTGCCAGAGCCATCTCTACCTACTCGTATCTATATAGGGATGTATTTATTGAAAGATCCACATAATCTATTCCTTATGAAAATACCAGGATGTTCTTTTATGTTTATCCTCAAATACTATCTTAGGGACTCTTCCATAATCTATGCATTCCAAATCTAGATTCCAAGTTTTCTACTAAACTTACTTTGATACCAACTGTAAGGACTCGACCCCAGTTGTCTGGAGCCAGTGCCTTATTTGATTACATTGGCGTATAAACAAGAAAAATCAATCCCGAAGGACCGATTAGTTTAGTATTATTGGAAACAAGATTCATACATATGTTTAACATTACAACTCAAAGAAAAATACAACATAGAAACTCCTTATACAACTTCCATAACTCTAAGGTTATTTCAGCATGTCATTCATAATATAATTCTTCATGTCCTGAGAAAATGAAACATAAGAAAGGGGTGAGATCAAATTATTAGTAAGGGTAAGTAAAAAAGTGGAAGATATCATAACATAAATATTATGCATGTTGAATAAATACAAACATATTCCTTTAAAAATAAACTTGAACATAATATAGTAGAAATACGAGCTAAGTAAATATTTCCATAATATAATATAAGAATGGGTATTCTACTAGTCAAATGACCACATGAACCATCAATAATATTTTCATAATGAGGAAATTCATAATTCAGTACAACATAACCATACCATCAAGGCCTCATGCCATAAATAATCATTTTTTCAAGACCTTGTGCCAATACCATAATTGGTATCATGAGACATACCGATGCACCGAGGGGATATAGAGGGCCACACCCGACACTTAATATATAAAATACATTCCACATATGCATGGGGATAAATATAAGCAACATATACTTTCATATTGAAAATAATATATGAAATTTATATAACTTTCCCCGAACATTAAACATAAACACTAACCATTCAGAGTAAATTGGTGAATGGTTTTAAGATTGTACATCCAAATCCAAAATAATAATAAACCATTAAATTAACTATGGTAGATGATACCATGAATTATTAATCCCAATAATACATAATAATCAAAAATAGTGTTGAAATAGATGAAGATACTCTCATAAAATATTCGAACAATTCTTGAGATAAAAACCCCTTTATTTTGAGAAGAAGAGTTCTTTTGGAAAAATATTTGTATAAAACCAGAAGTGAATTAAGGTAGTATTTTCATAAAAAATGTGTGATTTTATAAAGATAATGTTTTCCAAAAACATATTATAGGGTGCCCTTGAAAATAGGTTAGGAATTAGAGAAATACCCTTGGATCGGGCTTGTATTTCAGAAACAATTTCATAAGTTCCTTTTAAAACATGTAACCATCCATAAAATAAGGAAGGATTATAGTTGGTGTACATATATATAATACTCAAACAGAATTTATGAGGAGTAGATAATAATAAATAATAATTTCATTGAGGTAATTAGACAATGAAAGTAACCCGAATGAAAATGGAAGTTCAGGTGGAAAACCCTTAACTTAACACCGAACGTGTTCCACTCTTGAACTTAAGCTCATGAAATATGAAATTATACTTATTAATAAATTACATCAGAACCTATTATACATTTATTTAGATTATAATAATTATTTTTAGTTCATTTAGGCCCTAATTGAATAGTTATTATATTGAATTTCATCGTTCTGCAGTGTTTGTTTTCTTTATTTTCATAATCGGTTCACTTCTTCTTAAGTAATGGAGTTCATGTGGAATGGGTATAAATCTCCAGAATTGAATTTTAATATTATTTATGATCATACACAGGTTTTAGTTGGTCATTTATATAATTTTTTTACATGGAATGAGGATGAATTATTATATAGAACTTTAATGATAACTGTTTCGATTAATTTGTGGGTTTTGATTACAACGAACTCATTTTTATTTATAAATTAATAACATTTGTACAAAGGGATTACAGAACCTTAAATAGGGTATATTACATATATAATAATCTGGTTCAAACATAACAAGATTGGTTTCATGACCATAATTGAGAATGATAATAGAAATCAAAATCCCACCGTCCTTGAATGTGGTAAATTGACACATCTCAGATGGTGTTTTTGCTACTAGTATAAAAGAAGGTAAAAGGAAGAGATGATGATAATTATTCCACTATAATGAAAAAATTCCAGTACATGTAAGGTATTGGAGTCATCACAACATTTGGATAAAGAGAGGTAATAAAAAAAGAAAACAAATGAACTTGAAAGGAAAGACAAAGAATTGAAAAGAGGAATTTACCTCTCGAACCAAAATTCGTTGAGAGCCTCTTTAAGGGAGAGGTTTTGGTCTTTCTATGGGACCAAGGCTTGATGGATGTGAGAGAGGAGGCTGATGGGATATTTGGACAGAATTTTGAGAAAGAAAAATTCTTGAGAGGACTGAATAATTGAGGGTGTGAAGGGTGGTATTTATAGTTGAGGGGGGAGGGGATTTCTCAATATTATACTCATTAATATATTATTTCACAACAAGATAAGAAATATTTAGTCTTTAATGACCAATAATATTAATTTTATCATCTAAATCCAAATCAATTGGGCTTACATTAGTAGAAAATTATAAATGACCCTATAATTAGTGTATTTAACTTATTTTGTAAATTACGATATTTCACTATTCATAAAAAATTCAAGTATTTCAGAAAAGTACCAAAAATTCCCCCAACCATTTTTTGACATGTAGAATCCAAAAATGTAGTCCATTTTTCAAAAATAATTTTCTAAATATTTTTATTTTAATATTCAATTAAAATCATAATTTATTATAAAAAAACATTTTTAAAACATTTATTTACTTATTCCAAAGCATAGGTATATCGTACTTCCACTGGAATATTATTTATATAATATCATAGGTCAAACTAATATTAATTAGTGTATATCACTATTCATAAGGTTATGTTACTATTCATAAGGGTAGGTTACTATTCACTAAAAATTAAGTTTTTCTTTACGGACTCCAAATAACTTACTGATCATAACCGTGTATGTAAATTTTTTGATATTCACATCACAAAAGTGACAAACTTATGTTTAAGGATCACATAACACTTAATAGTTCATTAGGTTCTGATTTCATGTGATTATGACATATTTATAAGAAAAAAGTTTCTATTGAAGAAATATTGGGTCGTTACACTCTGTTTGTAAAATGCAATGAAAAGTTATGAAATAAAAGGGCGAGATGCAATAGTTGGTATCAGAGGATAGTTTAGTTATTTATGGAAATTAGGATATGGAAACTTTAGGAATAACCCTATATAAAAGTTTAAATATAGGAAAACTTCCTAGTATTTTGGTGAGAATTGAGTAAGTGGTTTATCAAGAAAATACATCCCTGTTTGATACGATCAGGTAGAGGCGGCTCTGGCACAGATAAACCTAGGAGTGAAAACTCCAACAAGGAGTTTCTGGCTTGACCCAGGGTATTCTGGTACATGAAAACGGGCCTTGCTTCACTCTTGGTTATGACACTCCCTGGGAATATGTTTGGTTAATCACAAGCTT
Organism: Viscum album; assembly: GCA_963277665.1. Taxonomy (NCBI): domain Eukaryota; kingdom Viridiplantae; phylum Streptophyta; class Magnoliopsida; order Santalales; family Viscaceae; genus Viscum; species Viscum album. The sequence continues at coordinate 1,702,534,839 of OY728141.1, read as the reverse complement.
TTTATGAATCATTATGAATGATTTATAGAAAGTGTAATTGTTGTTAAAGAATAATATTTTTAAGATATGGAATTAATTTATAATTTTAAGACTTTTAATAGTAACAAATTTTTAATAAGATAAAATTGTGAGGACACAATTTCTTTAAGGGGCAAGAATGTAACAACCTGAAAAAATGTACTTCTTTTATTTATTGATCTCTTTCCTCCTAATAACTTTTGATTATGTTTTATAATAGAAGAAAATAAAATTTATTCAGACCAAATTTTTAGTTTTCAAAAATGATATAATTATTATAAAAAATTAAGGTATATGGAATAATGATTGTTTTAATAAAATAATATGATTAAAATACCTATTTTTAAATTTAAATGATAAAATAATTTTACTTTTTCTTATGTTAGAAATTTTACTAGGCAATTTCATTATTCATTTTCTATCTGCTATCATTTTTAATAACTAAGGATTTTTATATTTAAAAGTCAAATTTCTCATACTTAGATAATTATAATGGCTAAATAGACATCATTTTTGAAATCCAAATACCAAAATTTATCTTGGGTGAATTTTTAGTAGTTCTATAAGAAGTTTCAATTTTTCGATGAATAGTATTTTTTGATGAATAGTATTGGTTGAATATTGTTTTCTTGATGAATAGTATTTGATGAATAGGGCTTTATAATGAATAGTAAAAAAATATTTCATTCCTAAATAACTTTTTTTGTGTAATGATTTTTGAAAAACGGACATAAACAATTGCAATCAATAAGATATTTAGAGTCTAATGAGGTCAACTTAATTTTTTAGGTGAATAGTAACTTCACCCTTTGGAATAGTAATTTTACCCTTATGAATAGTAATTAATAGAAATGAATAGTAAATCCACCAAAAAAATAGAAACTTTACCCATGAATGTATAAATACAATTTAGAATTCTTAAAAGTGAAAAAACGATCATCTTATAAGTCTTGGTATTTTTGTATGTGATAAATATTTTAATTACAATTTTATGATTAATTTAATAATTTAGAATGGAAATTTATTTTCATAAAATTTAATCATAAATTGTTATTTTATTTTCTTATGGTTATAGGTTAATTTTATGGGACCTTGATTACTTTTTCAAGGTGTTATAAAATGAGTTATAGTTTTAATGTTGTTTTTTAAAAATAAATTATGATTTTATTTAAAAATTAAATTAAAAATATTTAGAAAATTATTTTCAAAAAATGGATTTCATTTTTGAATTTAGAGCATCAATATTAGGTTAGGGTGAATTTATGAGATTTTTATAAAATGTTTTGTTTTTCGGTGAATAGTAAAAATACAACTTTGAGTTTCAGGTGTTTAATGACATCATTAATGATGTAATATTGATGTAATAAATCTGGTAAACTTTTGAATAGTAATATATGTTATGATGTGTCCTACGTGACCAATACCATGGGAAAATACTATGGGAAAGCCCATGGTTTTGCAAATACCACCGATGATGTGTCCCTTGGAAATTAATTAAATATTCTCTAACTTTTCCTATAAATACCAACCCATTACTTAATTCATTTCATTCCAAAATCCTCATAAACTAAGCTCTAGTCTTTAAACCTACAAAAGAGTCCTCCCAAGGTTCCCTAAACCCCTCCAAGGTCCCAAACTTCGAGCTTTTGAAGTTACTCTTTAAGGTAAGGGAACCTTTCACCCTCCTCTTTTAAGTCATGACTTCCTTTCTGTTATGTCTTATAGTTTCCATTTTATTACGTGGGGGTTTGTTCTTATATACACCTACTAATTTTCATTTCATGTTCAATTTATTATAAACCCTTTATTCTCTCATCAACTTATTTTTCTTCATTTTAAGCGACGTCATTAGGCTGTCGAATTTTTCATAAAAGAAATCACATCTTCTCTTTTTCATTCAGGTTTCATTTTCATGTGGTATGTTATTCAAATATCCATACCATGATCTTATTTCTATGTTATTATGTCCCTTTACTTTATTATGATTTATTTCTAAATGGGTTGTCATTTCCCCTCTCTTTTCAATATTTTCTAAAACCATGTTGTATAGCCATTATGCTGCATAATTTTCGTCACAAAATATCTCTCTTTTTCTCAAGAAATTATCTTGAATTATTTATGTGAATACTAAATTCTATTTTCATTTATAGGGGTATTAATAAATACATAAAATTTATCTATTTTATTCTATAATTTACATACATATATGCCTCACTCCTTTTCCATGGGTTATAAATGACATAACGATCAAGTTTTTAAGTACTTTTTAAACGTCACAATTTTAAAATGAAACCCATTTATTTTATTCTCTATAGGTTATTTAATTTTTTTTAATTATGATCTATTTGGATCACATGAAAATAAATACATATTAAGGGTACACCCTAATAGTGCTCCAATGCATTGGGTAAATAATTAATCTCTAGAGATGATAAGTTTCACGATACCTCGGTGAATGACCTTGGTAATGTTTTTTATGTAACCTTGGGGATGAACCTTGGTGATATGGTCATGAATGTATAAATTAAATGTTGTAGACAAATTTTCAAGTTATTTTTCAAGTTATTATTTCTATGATATTCCTCTATGTAATTCCTTTTTGATATCCCCCATGTTTTTATTAATATCTCTCAAGTTTACATGTAAACTGTTTCACTTGTTTTCCTTACTGGGCCTTATGCTCACCCTTTACTTTGATGTATCTCTCTGAGTTATGAGCTACATAAATTATACTTAGGATGAACCTATGATGAATCCTTACAAGTGGATTAGAATATTGTTTTAATGTTTTATGTATTTTGTTTCTGATTTCCAAGACACTAGACTTTAAAGATCATATGTTTGTAAAATGTAATGAAAAGTTATGTAATAAAAATGTGGGATTACATACAAACAATGTATTTATTCCTTATTATTATAACCTTCAATAGTACATTATCTTGGTCTTGTGTAAGTGATGCATTGAGAATTACTGGCAGCGCATTCTTGTCAACCAAGTACCGATATTTTGAAGAGGATGTGAGAGGTTTCAATTCAAGCTGTGGGGATTTAAGAACTAAAGGCACAATAGGTTTTACCTCAACCCACTCTAAAATATCCAAAACCACTGCCCATTTACAATAATGACAGCTCTGGACTAAAATAAACTACAACTCTTTTGGTTCATGTTCGGGCTGGATGTCAGCTAATGCCAATTCATCGAAAGTAGAGAAACATCCCATGTCACCCTCCATACAGTCAAAATAATATTCTACTATAGTTAATGTACATTAGTCCTCATTATCTATAAATGAAAATTTCTTAAAATATTTGAGGAAATTGTAAGATTCTATTTTATCTCCTACTCTAAAAATTAATTCACCTTAGTGAACATCTATCAACACTTTTCTAGTGGCCAAAATGGGTCTTCCCAAAATTTGGGGTGTCTCTGCATATTCCTTCATATCAAGTATGATAAAATAAATAGGAAGAATCAACATATCTAATTTTACCGACACATCCTCAAGTAGACCCTTTGTATACTTAATGGAGAAATAAACTAGTTTCAATTCTACAGAAGTCAGTTTTAGATTGTTCAACCCCATCTTTTTAAAAAATCCAAATGGAATTAGGTTGACACTAGCCCCCAAATCGCAAAGGAATTTTCCAAACTCACAAGATCTGATTGTGCATGGGATAGTATAACTTCCAGGATCTTAAAGATTTTTAGGAATAGAGTTTTGAACCACTTCTGATCATTCCTTAGTGAGAGGAATGGTTCCCAAATCCTCTATCTTCCTTTTGTTTGAAATGATCTATTTCATGAATTTTGTATATATTGGCATTTGATTCAATGATTATTTGAAGGGAATATTAATATAAAGTTTCTTGAATAACTCCATAAATTTTCCAAAATTTATGGTCTAATTTCTTCTGTTTCATGTGTTTTGGGAATGGTAAGGTGGGTTCATAGGGTTTGACCACCTATTTTCCTTTATCACATGTGGAATCTTTACCTTTTGATAATTCTTGCGATGAGGGGGGAACCTTGAATTAATCTTCTTTATATGAAGAGGGAGAATGTTTATCTTGATTTTTAACTTCACCTTTCTCTATAGTCACTTGCCCAGGAAGCTCCTTCCCACTTATTAAAGTGACAACATTAGCCTCATCCCATGGGTTCTTTTCGGTGTTACCCAGTAGTGTGTTTGGTTTCTTTGAAGAAAGTTTATTTTCAAGCTATCCGATCTGATTCTTGAGGCGTAAAATCGATGCCTCTTGATTCTAAAATCTTTTATCAGCTGTTGTAAATAATTTAAACATCATATCTTCTATATTTTATGGTTTCTCTTGCTGAGGTTGTTGGTGTACAGATTACTGAGGTTGTGGATGTCACAAAGTTTGTTCCAGATGAGGTTTATTATACCCTTACTGCTAATAGGATCCCTAATGATATTAATTACCCTGTTGATGTCTAGGATATGGATTTTGATACTACTACTGACCATAACCGGGTGGCCATTGGGGTTATGATTGAGGATTTTGCTGTTTTTTTCCCCAACCTGTGTTTGTATTATCTTTCCATGCTGGTTTATAGTATTGAGGATATATGTTTGGACCTAATTTATAAGAAATATATCTTACTTCACTTGTTGAAGGGTCATCACTTAACCCCAGACATTCACCCATGATGTGGTTGTCACCACATTTGCTGCATGCTAGATGATTCACTGATTGAACCTGTGATGTTGTTTTCAGATTCAATGCATCAATTTTCTTTGATACAGAATCAAGTTGAGTAATGAGCATCATAGAAACATCAATAATATGAATATCCCTCTTCTTATTTCCTTACTCAGAATTCCATTGGAATCTATTTTCCGACATGCCTTCTAGGAGATTGAAAAGTTCCTTGGGGGATTTTTGCATTACTGTCCCTCCGACAGCTGCATCCACCACTGATTTAGTATTCATGGCTAGACCTCCATAAAAGGTTTGGAATTACATACACAATATAATTACATGATGTGGATATTTCCTCAAAATCTCCTTGAAGCACTCCCAAGATTAATATAATGACTCTGATTCATACTGCTAAAAATTGTGAATTTCATTCCGCAACGTTACTATTTTGGAGGGATGAAAATACTGGGGAAAAAATGCTTGGGCTAATGCCTCCCAAGTGAGGATGGAATGATGAGGTGACCCTTTAATCTAATATTTGGATTTTTCCCTTAATGATAAGGGAAATAGATAGATCTGAATTGCATCATCTGATACTCTATGGTAATGGAACATGTTGCATATCTTTAGAAAATTCTAAAGATGGGTATTTGAGTCTTCACTTTGTAAACCACAAAATTGAATTTTATTCTGAATAAGATGCATAATGGATAGTTTAATCTCAAAGTGTTGGGCCTACACTAGTGTCCTAAAAATTCCTATATCTACCCAATGAATTGATGGTAGCCCATACTCTATAAGGGCATGACACGAAGGAATTTTTTCTTAAGGATATGGGGGAATATACTGCTACTCTTGTACAAAATATGGCCTTTTTTTTTCAGAGTTATGTATGGTAGCCTCTCTGGTGGAAGATATTATTGGGGTTGTTTCTGGAAGTATCCTAGGATAAATTGATCCGGTGGTCTTTGATTATTATGTGGTACAAACTCTATAAAATTGTCTAGAGGATACTGATTTGGGTTTGGTTCACTATTAGTGGTACATTGTTGGTTTCTATTTTCATCAAGTACAAACTGCTTTCCAACTCCTTGGATAGAAACCGGTTCTTCATCTTCTTAATTCACCATGATAGCTTTTTGGTTGTGTCATCTCATAAGTTTATAACATCATGTTGATAATTTTTGTTCAATTTTAGGGTCAAACATAAGTGTTTCTACTGACTTGGTACTTTTAGAATGAGTAATGTGGCATCTCATATACCTATGGTTCAAAACAACACCAAACAATACACAAAGTGTAAAAGGGAAAAACCAAAAATAAAAGAAAACTGAAATGGGGTTAAGAACAATTTTTTTTAGAATTTATGATTTTTATTTTCAGTTCATTAATACAAACTCAAATTAAAAAAACACCATTTAATATTCTACCCAGAAACGGTTCCATAATTTGGTGTTGTTCTAGCCAAAGTGTTACTTTTGGGGGCCCAAATTAAATTACCCACTCTTACTACTAGTATAGAATAAGTATGGGGTCGATCTTCAATGAGAGTTAATGTGATCAATTTCTTGAATCATAATTAATTAAGTGAAGATTTTCTAAATTTGGAGTCGATGTTTGAGGTTTGTGAATGTTGTTTCTAATGGTTGAATGATCAACTCTTCAAATTCTATAATGATTACTTTAAAATATAAAAAACACATAAAATGGGTTTTAATGATTAATGGTAGAAATGTATTTGGGATGTGGATGTTTCTAAAGGTCATAAAGAATTGATTTTATTATTGTTTTGTGTTTTTCATAATACATCACATCTCTAGGTTTCAAATGTAATGAAACTCCCTTGGTCTGGTGAGTTTAAATCAAGTTAATAGAGTTAAATTTATGGTTTGGAAATTGATTTCTATAAACTTTATTAACATATTCCCTTCAAAGATGACAAGTGCACCCAATGATCATGGGTTTACTTGGAATAAATTACTTGGAGTTCCCTAGAAACTTTGTTCTTGGTCTGATATAGAGTTTCCAATGAAAGAAAGAGATTATGGGAAGATTTATGAAAGGAAGATGAAACAACACAAACACAATAAGAAAATTAATTATAAAATAACCTACATTTTCCATAACCCCAACACAGAAGGGTAATTAGCTATACTTTGAATAAATGACAACAAAAAAACTATTAATACCTAAAATGATCATTATAGCTGATATAGAAAGGAAAAACACAAAACAACCACAAGATAAATCCTCCATTTTTTTCCTAGAATGGGTTTCAAGATCTACTATTACCAATAGTACCCTCCTTTAGATGAGGATCATCCTTCAAGAGAGTCCACATAGAATTAATTGGCCACCCCCTCACTATACCAGGGTGGTTAGGGGTCCAAATACTGGGTTAAATAAAGGGTTGGAGGTGTAGATAGAAGGTAGGTGGTGGCCTATTAACTTTTACAAGGTTAAGTCACAAAATTATTTAAACCATGTTACAAAAATACTCAAGGATATATCCACTAAATTAGAGGTGCATGAGTACCTTATCTAGTCCACACGGTTTTTAAACCTTGTGGAGGCCGTGCGATAAGACTTTGACTCCAAACCTACACACCTCACACGGTTTCTTAAAGGGTATGCATGGTTTGGAAAACCATGTGGAGACTTTGTGAGAGGACCTGTATTGGCACTTGAAGCTCCGTATGACCTTTGAGGTGGGGTTTATCGGCTTTGGTGACATAGAAGTAGCATGTACCATGGAAAAAGGGCCCAAATTCCTCCGATTTCCATCTAAATCACCCATTTTTTCTATATATTTAACTCCCTTTATTTGGTGACTAAATTATACCTATCAAAACATGTTTAGGTTTTAAAATCATAAAAATTAATCTAAAAAACCATTTTCAATATGATTAAATGAATGGAAATTCCTAATGCACATTAGTGCATCAAAATTTGAATTCTTTATCTTGGATGTCTTCAAAAAAACCAGTCATTTTGATTCTATCTTAGATTTATTCACTTATCTATTTCATCTTACTTTCTTTAGCATCAATATTCATGGATTTCTTGTAATGATCTATGATGTGTCCTTTTTTTCCATAGTTGATTCATATCCTCTTTGGTGAATCATACTTCAAAACATTATTCTTGGACGTACTTTGTTTGACATTATTTATTTTTATACATCTCAAGTAAAACTCATCTCTATTTCTCCTTTGTTTCTTCATTTTTTGTATTATTATTCCATTGAAAACTTTTTGTAAATGGTTGGTTAATCGATACCAACACTCTTTACTACTATAAAAACCTCTATTAAAATTCTCATAAATATTATCATGACATTCAAATTTGTTCTTAGTAAATTGATTTATCTTTTTCTATGAATGTTAACACTACTTGGAAGGATTTATCTTTATAACATATATTATTATCCTTGGTATATAAATTATATAATATACAAAAATTAAAATATTATGGAAAAATTCAATGGATTTGTACCCAAACCCCCAACAACACCAACAATGACAAATAATCCTTATTATTTTATTTATGTTGTAGTCTGGAAAGATTTTTTAGCTTATTATTTTTGCATAAAACCACCATCCTTTTAGGTTCTTCTTGAGGATCTATTCTTTTTTACTCCTACTCACATCCAATCTCTAAGTTATGGTGGATATATTAGAATTTTTCTCCACACACTTATGTCCATAAATTAATTTGTAACATGTAATAGACAATGAAACAACATTAATAAAAACATATTTTCCTGATATATGGGTTACCTTTTCCCATAATCTTACAATAAATAAATATTTATATGATCTAAATCCCTTTATTACATCACATATTTTCTCATTTTCATGTTAATATTCATCTTTAGTAATTTCTATATTTCTCAAATTGATAATAGGATTAAGAAATTTTAGATTTAGAGTGTTCTTATTATCTTCAAGTGAATTTTTCCTATCTTCACATTATTTTATCATAATATTTATTTGATCTTGTGGAATCATATTTTCTTCCTAAAAATAATTTTCAATATTCTTTACCCTTTTGTATTTTAACTCTAATTGGGCATTCTTAACATCCATAGATGCTTTATTATTTTCTTCTAATTCATGAATTCTCTCTTAAATACTTTTACTTACATTATATTTCTCATAAATTTTATATTGAAATAATTTTTCACCCATGGAGAATTTATCTTCACTGAACATTAAGGATTAATCCTTAGCTTTCACTTTATTTATGAGAGAGTTGTTTTTTTAAATTTTGTAGATAATTATTTTTTCATAGATTTTACTTTTTTACCAACTATATATTCTCATCATATAGTTCTTGGATAAATATAAATATATATGCCATAACTTTAATAGTAACTTCCTTTAGGTTTCATTTATCTTTAGAGTAGAGTTATTCAATTAATTCAATAGACCCATTCTCCCCATACTCTTCATAACATGAAAATTTTCTTCTATAGGAACATTAGCAATATATTTGAAAGATGAAATACCACTTTTATTACCTTCAATTACTGGTGTACCCACTTTTTCCTTGTTCACATATATAAACATTCTCAGCTACTTAGTTTATTTATTATTATTATTATTTAAGGTTTTGGTAGAAACCAACATATTTATATAAAAAAGGATAAGAACTTAATACTCTAAATGAAGAAAGTTTGAGTCTTATTAAAATCTCTACTTCATGTTTGAAATATAAAAATACATTTAAAAAATAAAAAACCTATTAGTAGAATCCTAGATTAGCTCTGATACTAATTGAAATGGTACAATTGGATTACGTAATCACTCTAAGAGGGGGTTAATTAGTGTAACTTTTTTCCATTTTAATTTCCTCAATCAATATATAAACTTTAGTTATCAATTATGATATATATGGATCTAATTTTTATTACCCAACATAATTACTGTATATAATGTAATAAATAAATAAAGAGGGAATCACATAATATTTTTATAAGGTTTACCCTCATTGTGGGTGACTATATCCTTATTATTTTTAGGACAACTCCCATACACAAATTTTCACTATATAACACAAGTGGGTATAATAGGATATCTTTTTAAAAGCTTCTTATATCTCTCAATAGGTTATAGTATCTCAACTATTTATTTATACTGGATCCCTCTAGTATACAAAGGTTCCTACCAACTTACTTAATGTTCAATATATTAAATATAATATGGATTTTTTATGTCACAATAACTCTATATTCTTCATCAACTAGAGAATTTAACAGTAATTAGATAGTCTAATATAATCACATGCACATTAGTCTCTCAAAATAACCAAGCTTCTGGACCTTATTCATGATCAAGATTACCGACCTTGTTCAACCAATATTTGAGTACTTTGACTGCTAAAAAATTATCATTAGTATCATTTACATGTAATCCTTCCTCTCAAACACACTTCCTCTTTTTTGATATAGAGATATCACAGGGTAAGACTTCACATATGTTTCTCTTTCTTATTCCCTATCTTCTTCTTTAAAATCATCTTTTCCAATATAGGGATATCATGGGATTGGTTTTAGGACTTACTTCTCCTTTTTATTCCCTATATACTTATATTTTTCCTCTTTCTCCTTCGATGTTAATGAGTATATAGTGGAAAAACCTTCATCAACCACCTTCTTATTCCCTTCTAATTCTTCTTCCTTAGTACACATGATTTTTATTAGTAAAGTAGAATCATCCCTCTCTCTCTATTATATTCCATTATATCTCTCTTTGATACATAGGATACACACACACACACACAATAAACCAATATCAGTTTCAATACTATTAACAACTTTCCAACTTCTCTTTAACCACTCTTAATTAATTATCAGAATCATATGAATACTATTTCTATATCTTCAATATAGAAATAATCCCCCTAAATTCAACACAATCACCTTCTTAATTTTATCTATCTTCACTAGTATTACATAAATAACCATATTATTATTTAAGATGATCAAATAAATCTCTTTATAAATCCTTAAAATTTTATCACTATAATTTGCTTCAAATATTCATATTTGAAACCCCATAATAATAGTACAATTATATTCTTGATCTCTTATCAGCCACTTATTCACAATGAAATATACATACATTCCATACTTGTGTTTATATGAAAACATGAAAGGGTATTATCACTGTATGTTACTTATTAATGGAATGGAAACCTTCATCATTTCAAGCCTTTATTATTCAATAATTTTATATTTAATCTTAGCTTGAATCATGGAATAATTTCCAATAGAATCATGAGATCTTATTCCATTAATAATGGATCAGTATTATCTAATTTTTTTTCACTATAAATATCCCATTTTACTAACTATTGAACTTTAAATATCACCCTGAAGACTCTTACGTATTCATTGAAAACATTATATGACTCTTATTTATCAGCTTTAAGAACCTTATATATTATCCGTGTTCTTCAGGGAACTCTTAAAATAAATCATTTATATGGGAATATTGTTTGTATGACAGGGACATATTATATATTATGATTCCAATTCTCTTAACTAGTGATCCTTACATATCACAGTGAGGATTTTGGCCTTTCCAAGTTTTATTATTTATCCCACTGAGTAACCTAGCGAATTGTCTTTGAAAAAATGTGATAACATTTATGTATTGAGGAGTTTAATATTACATATCATAGTGTGAAACATATAATTTTAAAAATATTATTCCCTATGAGTGACCCCTACATATTCACTTTGATGACCTTTATGTATTGAGGAACTTACCTTTATGTATCATAGTGATCTTTGGGAATTTTCTAATTTATTCTATTCTGATCACTGAGTACCTCTACATATTAACTATGATAACCACTATGTATCATCTTGTTTACTCTTACATACCATGGAGAAGATAATACATTTTTTGATTTTCTCACTTCAAATTATAGGTACTCTTACATATGAAGTAGTCTATTGGAGTTGCTCTTACATATCATCTTGATTACCATTATGTATCACAATAAGTTTCATGACTTTTAAAAATTTCAGTATGAAAGTTCTTGAAAAAAATTATATAATGTTCAAATATTTATAGGTACTCTTACATATTTCCCATGATGACCTTTATATATTGATTATTTTTTCAAATTTTATCTTCATTTCAAAATTCCAAAACTTTTACAAATCAACTTAAAACTTCCTCAACTATTGTTGGGGAATCTCCAATCACTCCAATTCACCTTTAAACAATTTAAATGACTTTTGAAATTATCAAAATTTACCCAAATCTATTCATATTAATTTCCAAATACTTGAAATATATGATTAATAAATATTTAGTATTTTTATGTAGCTTAACTTCCTCTACATTTCTTACATCAAACTCAATGTTCTCAAGTCATCATCCAAGTGTGTTAAACATTATATCCATTATCATTTATAATAGATAACACATGGATATTTCACTAATCTTCCAACCAGACCTTGTTATTATTTAATCATAGATTATCGATATTTTCAATAGGTAAATCCTCAATATTATAAAGTATCATGTGGTAGAAAATGATATCTTCATCTAATATAAATTTTCATTGTTTCATTACAAGATCATCTCTATAATAATTAGATGTATTTTATACTTCCTACCAAGTTAAATTAATCCCTTCCCATTTTTAAGGGAAGTATATTATTCATACTCATTACCAAAATATGAATATATCTTCCTTATTATATCACATGTTAGAAATATTAAATCTAAGTGATCCATGGAAACTCCAAGTAGTATCACACACATCCTCACATTCTTCATTAATATTGGTCTCTTCCTATAACACCCAATAAATATTGACAGTCATAATGTTCATTAAAAACAAATACAACAAATATAATTTTTTGGTCTCTTCAATTAATATATAATTATTTACTCTAAAAAACACATAAAAGAGGTATCAATGAGTAAATCCAACCAAAATGGGTGAAATATGAGAAGTTGATTATATTCTCATGCTACCCATGTTGCATGGAAAATGTTTTAAAGTACCATGAAAGTCTATAATTTTCATGTACACACAATAATTTCAAGATCCCGAGGTCAATAAATACCCTCCCACACATATCATCATTCTTGATATTTTTTGCGTCTTTTGACTAGGTGGTGTATTTTTGGGGAAGATAAAGCATATCAGATCACACAAATCCAATTTCTGCCCCTCACACAAAATTGTTTGAAAGAATTTACCATGGTCTCTTATGGGTGATAAATATTATGTGAATTAAATTGTGTAATCACTTTAATGTATTGAAAATTTTTAGAGACTATTTTAAACAAACCCCCTTATATGAAGAAAAATCATCATGAAAATGATTAAAGCCTCATAAAATCCAAAATATAACGCAACACTTATCTTGAATGAGTCTATACCATGAAAATACATTTGATGCCTCCTCCATTAAGTAATATTCCACGAGATATGATAACTTAAGGGCCCCACATCTTCTTAATCTGTAAAGACCCAAAGTTTCATTAATGGAAATCTCTCTTGATCTGATTAAATGTCTCTTTATGTTTATATAAAGTGTAAACTTCATTGGTTTTATGTTAAGAATTTTGACCGTTGCTAATATAGCTGTTGAACAGTGATAACATGATTAGTATAAATATAGGACTTTAACAAATCCAATTTACTCAGACAAAAGAAGCGATGGCCTCGTCCAGTAGAATTGCTTCATATGAATCCCATTTGTCGGAGCTTGGAAAAGAGGTGGCGTCTTTGGGATTCGCCCTTGACCAAGCCCAAGCTGATCTTCATCATGTCAAGCTCGAACGTGACCGTCTATGGGAAAAGTGGAAGTTGATTGAAATTACCACTCAAGCGATGTTATTTGAGCCACCCCAAGAGTCTGTCACCATCACACACCTTACCCTTAGGTCTTATGCGGATGTTTTAAGGGGTTATGTAATAAATAAATAGTACTATGTTCATGTACATTATTTTTTTTGTATATAATAATGAATATAATTTCTAGTCATTTTTGATACATTGTAAATAGTTTTTAAAGTACAAATGGTGTTTTTAGTTATTATTTAATTAAGAAATATATTTTATTAAATTAAAGGATTTTTTTAATTAAATAATATTTTAATAAAATAATAATAATATTATTAAATTAATTTTTTTAAATATAAATGATCTTATAATTTTATGAATGCAATTAAAATTTTTATTAAGGTTTGAAAGCCATTTCTGTCAAAACCCGTGAATTTTCGATAAATGTCGGTTTTTATTTTAAAAGTGAAAATTCACATATTTATAAAATTATTTAGATAAAATAAATGTTATTTTTGGAATCTGGATGTTAAAATTATCCAACGGTGAATTTTTCATAATTTTCTGAGACAGTCAATTTTTTGGGTAAAAATTAAATACCGTTTAAATATATAATGTGTTTTATGACATCATAATGACCCAATAGTGATGTTATAAAATACTATAATATTTATGTTCGTCCAATATACATTTTAACATTAAAATAATGTGATTTTGGGTTTGTTTGGATTACTTTTCAAAGCATTAATGGACCCCTCAAGACTTATTCAACACTTTGCCTTTTTAAATTAATTTCCATGGGAGTGTGACTCACCTCCACATAAGCAACCTTATTATTTTAAGAAGTTAGGACTTTGGCCTTATAAAATATTGTTTTCCTCTTCCCTTTTCCAAAAAACATGGGATGGTTTGTGGTTTGGATTAATTTATTGTAAGGGGACCCAAACCTAAATAATAAATAATTCTTTCACATTTCCTATATAAACCCACCCAAGATCCCACTTACTCCTCACTAAAAGCCTTTGGAGTTCACCAAACATCTTCCCTACTATCTATAGAATCATTCCATGGTGCCCCAATCTCCCAATAAGCCTCTCACAAGCCTCTCTCTAGCCTTTGGAAGCACACTTCCAAGTAAGGGTTTTTCTTCTTTCTCATTTTTGTCCAATTTTCTTTAAGTTATTTTTCCATTTTATTTTCAATTATAAATGTTGGGGTATGGTTTAACACCTCCTTAATACTGCCCTCTTTATTCTTGAATGATGGGAGAACCTTTCTCTCTCATTAAATTCCTCCCATGTACACCTGTTACTATACTAAAATTCCGAAAGGGACTTCTCTCTCCTCTTTTACATTCAAGCAATACTTTTGTATCATGAATCTAAATTCCATTACAATTGTTGGGACATGTATCTATATGACCTTATTATTTTCCATTACATGTAAATATGATTAGGAACCCATTTCTCTCTCATCAACCTTTTTTATGAATTCTTATGTCACGTCGTTACGCTGCCGAAATCGCACCAATTTTCTAAGCCAATGTCATTGTGTAGTGAATACCATGCCCATTTATCCATCAAGGGTATTCAACTTTATGCACATTTACATATTGATTGTAAATTTTCATGTATGAATTCCACATTCCTTTATAGTGGAATAAATGATTATGTTTTATGAATTCATGTTTTATGATCCATGTGGCACACTTATGCATGAAATGAAATGTTTAAGAAGGGTGCGCCCTTATAGCGCTCCAATGCATTGGGTAAAGTATAGTATCATGATAAGTCATGTTCAATGAGTGTTGACTCATGCTAATTCAAGTGAAATGAGGGTTTACCTGTGCTTTATGTGCAATGAGGATTTACTCATGCTCCATGTGCAATGGGCCTTGGCTCATGCTAATTCCATGTTAAGTGTTGTTGCCACATTTCCATGTTATAATTATCATGCTTTATCATGCCTTTATGTTCATGTTTTTCTTACGCTCTATTGATATGCCTATTGTCTAACATGTATTTTAATACTCATGTTATTCCATGTGTACTCCCTTATTGGGCTTTATAGATCACCCATTTCTTATGCATGTCCTCAGGTTATCCCATGCAATGCTAAGTACGAGGGAATGTAGTGGTCATGTAAAGGAAGTTTTCAATAAAGATGTTTTATTTCATGTTTTAAGTTTTTATTTAATGATCCTAAGCACCAAAGACACTAAACCTCTCAATCTTCTTTGTGGTATCAAGTGAAGTTTTATGTAATAAATCATGTTTAAGTTTGTAATAAAAGTAGGGTTGTCATATAATCTTTATTCATCCATGAAAAAACCATATGTATAATGGAAATTATTAACTTTTACCTCTAATCCTATTTCATCAGATAAGGGTCGAGTAGTACTTGCATAAGTTCGAAACAAATCCATGTCACTTCCAAGAAGAATTTGGTCCTCCTATTAGTTTTAATATTTAATTATATCCTTATTGATGATCATATATCTGTTCCACTCAATGATATATATCTCTAAGTAGGACCGATACTAAGTTTAATCCTTATAACCTACCTTTTCTATACCCATATTCCAGGTTGAACCATAACAGGTGGTATTCGTGTAAACTCCGCATGTATTATTACTACTCTAAAGTATAATTTGAAAATATTAATGCATAATCCCTACTCCATACCTCAATTTATCCCCTTTTAAAACACAAGAATCCCTACTATATAACATTAAACTGTATGGACTAGTCCTATTACACCACTTTAAATTGTGTAAATCAAACTATATGGGTATTGGTTCTTTTTTCAGTAGGATTCATAAGATAAATTTTTAAGGTTCAATCCTAACATACCAACACCATCATCATCCCATATACCAATTTGGAAGCAGTACCATAAAAGTTTGATTTCATTTCTAGAGAGCACTAAATCTCTCATAACATCCCCATAAGACTCTAAACCATGGATGTCCCCACTATACATTAAACTATTTCCACCATTATGTTATGGGAATAAGAGGATCAATCACCCTTATATATAGATAATAAGAGGATAAAATGACCTTATTTTATGGTAATAATTGGACCAAACACCCTTATGTGATGAGTATAATAAGACCATTCCTTTCCTTATGTGATGAGTATAATATTCCCAAAGTGATGATCATAGGATGACCAATTCAGAAATCCCATTCTTCCTTATGTGAGGAGCATAAGATACCATATGTGATGGGAATTAGATTCCTCATGTGATGATAATTGGATTAATTATATAGAGATCATATGATTCCTTGTTTAATGAGCACTAGATTATTTATGTGATGATAATGGGATGTCTTATGTGATGAGAATAATATTACCTCAAGATTCGAAATAAGGAAGATAAAATATAATTCCTACCTAGATAAAAAATAAAGAATAATCCTTCACTATGTGAAATTAGTATGATCCCCTCATAGCCTGACATAATTAAAATAAAGAAACACTCATCATGTCCAATCCCAATACACTCATCCATTCTAGATAAGAGTTTGTCACACTAAAATGGTACCAAGTGAGATAATTAAGTGATTTAAATAAGGAATTGGGAATGGGATTCAATAGAATGTATTCAATATATAATGGGGTCCTAGAATAGGAAAAAATATCCCTAGAGATATGATTTAATCTTCTATCTGTGCATTTTAACCAAAAGTGTAATAATCACCACCTTTGTGGTGACACATCACCCACATTTGGAAAGTGGGAATGAAATACCCTAATAATGACCATCTCAATGAATCTAGCACAATGATCCTTAAGGAGAAGAATAAAAAAATGGATGAAACTAATGTAAATATCATATCCTTCAATGGTGATAGGATGAGTAATGTTAGGGGTTGTCAAACACCATATATTTATTCATAGTTGGCTTCAAATCCTATAGAATTTCAACCATAGTGTTGTCTAGGTAAGGTTCCCCTACCATTTATAATAGTCGTGGGGTTTTATGGATGTCTATAATACTACTGATAATCAATGATGTATGTATGTATTGATTCTATGCACTTATTCCTAAATTGTGACTGTTGCATCTTGTGGGTACCCTCTCCCCCTTTCCCTAAGTGAAATTGGGTAGCAAATCAAAACCCACATCCCCACTATGAAAAAGAAGTCATTATCCCAACCTAACATATGGATTGAGAGGATATTGAGTCCATTTCACCATGTCAGTTTCCCTAGAAGAAAAAATCACATAAAAGGAAAGAAAATATTTTCACCACTTCCAACAATTAGGTAGTCTTTCTATAAAGCATGCTGACACCACCATACCATATGTTGAAAAGGCGGAGGATAATAAGGGTAATCTATCACCAGATAGCACATGGAAGTCTCTAAGTAGGGCCCCAAAAAATAGCCATCCTCTGAGATTACCCAAGAAAAAAATATCTTTATTTTACATAATTACCAAATTTTAAACATTATATTTCATAAAAATATCCCGTATTTCAGATAAACTTTTGGGTTTAGTGTCTTTTAGGACCAGTTACATAGGTAACTTATTTTACAAACTTGTGAACCTTTATCCATAACTGAACCCTTATAGACCCCCTTATAGACTTTATCATAAGTTATACTTATCTTCATAACCTAGGTAATGGAGATAAAAGAAAAGAGTGAGATAAAAATCTTAGTAAATAAAAACTTATTGACATGTCATTAAGAGTAAGATAATAAGCACATGATAAATCAGGATTAAGGAGAATTTTTTTATAAAAAAGGATATAAAATAATAAAATTTATCCATAAATCCTGAATTAAGGATATATAATATCAAAATTAAAAACATTTACTATGAAATAATATTGTTATATAATAATGGACACATGGAATAAGTATATTATATCATAAGAACATTGAATCATAAATATGTTTCATTAAAATAAATCATTACATCATAAACATAGGTTAAGGTTCACTCCAAATATCATCATCACATAGTGAAAAAATTAAACTAGTAGATTAATTTCACCCACCATTCCCATAAAAATAGTGGATAGATTCCTATGGTGGATTGGTTTTACTCCACCCTTCCCATAAACATAGTTTAAAAAGACCTAGAGTGGATTAAATTCAATTTCAAATACCATAAATGAAATATAATTAGATATAAATCTTTACCCAATATATTGGAGGGTTATAAAATTTTGGTCCTTCTCATCACATAATTAAAATCATAATATTTATATTCATACATGTTCCATAGGACTAAAAAAACTATACATAAGGCATAAGCATGATAAAACCCAAGAAAAAGAAGTGTGTTTCATAATATTTTCTCAAAGAATAATTGAAGGATATATCATAAGGAATATCATTAGATTAAATAATTCAATAATTTTGGATGTTAATATTTTAATAAATAAACACAGGTCTTCAAAATTGAGTTCGAATGAATGAAAATTCAATGATAAGGATCAATGATAAGTAATAATTAAAATGAAGTGTGTCGGCAATGATTTTTGAAATGAGTACGAGATACCTTAAAAAAGGGATTATTATTTTAATTTAAACCAAAATTAAACCATGAGGTATATCCATAAAATAATGAGTTTTTTTCAGAATAAATTCATGGATAAAAAATTTATATAGGTGACACTTTTCGAGAAATAAAAAATTGGAAATTTTTATTAAGCCAGATTACTTAAAAGTGGGAAATTGGAATGGATTATAAAACATGTATTATTCCAGAAAAATGTAAAGTAAACTTGGTATATATATTTAAGGATTATATATAAAATATTTGGATATATTTTCATGAGAATTAAGTATATATAATTGAAAAAATAAAGATAATACCTAATCCAAAAGTAACGCGAGTAGTTCAAAAGATCCCTTTTATGTTTTAAAACACCTTTGTTGAAATACTACATTGTAAAAAGGATAATATTTTTTTTAAATTTTAGAAGGTAAATATAAAGGTCAAAAGAGATAAAACATAACTAGGTTTCCAATTAAAATTTATAACATTGTAAAGGAAGGAAACTATGGACAAGTAGGGGAAATCGTTGATAAAGAGGATGTAAAATATTGTTAAAAATGATATAATTTTTGAGAAAAAAAATAAAGGTAGTATATTTGAATTTAAAAAGTTAGTTTCCCCATATAGGAAGTTAAATTTCAATATAAAATATTATATTGGAATAAACAAAGAATACATGTATTGAGATCAATATGAATCATAATAACTCAATGAATAGGGGTATAAGTTAAATAAAACCCCTACAACATCATAATATTTTTAATTGAAAATACATGGAAGGTAGATCATGAGATGGATTGGTAAAAACAATTTATTTAATGAAATTTTTTGAAAAAAAATCTATTTAAAATTAATAAACTAAAAAAGACAAAAATTGGTGAATACAATTCACATCTTCATGGAACAAAATTAAGATAAAACCCCCCACCTTTTATCTTGATTGCCTAGAATACACACTAAAATCCTATATAAAAAACATAAATATAATAATAAATTATTTTAAAACCTTATTCATAATATTACCATTTATAATTATCGTTTATAATCATTTTTATGTGTATATTATTTAGTTATTATATATTTTCAATATTGAGTGTGTGTAATCTTGATTTTTTAACTAGTTTCATGATATAATTTTGATATTAATTGTTCTACAAAATTTTATTATTAAAATACCATTAAAGGTAATTTAATTTATTATTTAAAATTATTTATAAATATATAATTTAATTTTATGGGATTTTTTATTATGATCCTTGAATATGAACTCAGTGACGAGCATGTTTCAGTGATTTTTAAGAAACGAGTTGTGGTATCTTAGTGAATGAGTTTAATTTTTTGTATTAACATTCAAAAAATAAAATAAAATATATATTTTCTTATTTTTATCATATATTATCAATAATTAATTTATTATAGTCATCCATGAAATTTTTTTGTATTATTTTTCATATAGGTGGTCATACCACACCAAACATGAACATGCCATAATTAAAAGACGATTATGATTTTGAAAGCTGATTATTTTGGGATAGTATAAATATTTTATAATTATGAAGATATTATTAACAAATTTTTAATTTTTTAACCATTTTTATGATATTTTAATAAATAATAAATATATTATAAGAAAAAATTGAGATATGTTACTTTATGGAGGCTGTAGTCGGCGCAACACACAATTAAAATTTTCATTTCTCAAAAAATGAGAAGGAAAGAAGGTGGATTATGATTTATTTGTTACTATTAACAATAATATTATATAAATAAAATATATTATTAAATATCACCCTTATATTTAGTGAATATAGGTGGTGGTAAAAAAATGGAAGTCATCGATTCATGGAGGCAGTTGTCCGCAAAACACACGAATGACAGTTTCATTTTTTCCTCAATAGAAAATGTGAAATGTGGTTAATAGTTATTAAATTATCATAATAAAATTCAGTATAAAAATTATAATTATGTAATTATATAGTAATTATAAAATTATAATTGAAAAACTATTATATAAAGGAAGAAACGTTAGGGGAAATGAGTTTTTACATTGAAAACTTGGAGTTTTCCTTAGAGAACTCCATGAAAAGGGAGGTATTAGAAAAAATAATTATGACCATAATCCTATGGAAGTGAAGGATTATTATATTAGAAGAAATAATTTAGTTTTTCAAGAGGAAACTAGAACTTTTTAGTGCCTTTAATGGGTGGTAGAAGTCCCCTTTTATACGTGGTTAGAATGGTATTTTTTTCAAATATTTCAATTTAATATAAATAGATCACATGTTTAACATGTTAATAAGAATAAAAAATGGCTAATAATGGAGTTAGGTGTAATATAAGATCAATAATCCCTCATAAATTAATTTTAACACATGTTTTAGACACTTTTTTAAGTCCTTTACTCTTAGAATTTTCACTTTTTCCTTTTTTTATTTTAATGTGGTAGCTAGTTTTTATGAAAGTAAATCATTTTTTATGATGAAAAATAAAATGTCCCTTATTAAAAAATTTATACCTAATTATTTAAACTAATAAATAATTTTTTTCTTATGAAATTTATATATGTGTGAAAAATAAATTTTAACATCTGAACATGTAACGGATAAAATTCCATTTTTAGAAAAAGTGTTTTTTAAACTAAAAGTTTATGTGTAGGGTAAAATTATCCATGAATTTAATTTTCATAAAATTAATTGGTTTATTATAAAATAAATAAAAGTTATGTTGATTTAAAATAAATAAAAAACCAAAATTTACCAAAATATTATTTAATCAAAATAAAAAACCAAAAATGGGTTTTTATAAGAAAATATTAATTGAGTTCCTAAAATGTTAAAAATAGGTTTTATAAATTAATAATGATTTTTAAAAATTTATAGTTTTACTAATTAAACAAATATTTGATCAATGAAAAGTTTTATAACTTTGAGGTCTTTCTTATATAATTATAAAGTTACATTTTTGGTAAAAAAGATATTTTCACTATTCACCTAAAAATAATTTATTTTAGAAAAATCCCATAGATTTATCCAAATATAATATTGTTATGATGAATCCAAAAATAAGGTTAATTTTCTCAATTTCAAATCCTAAATTTAGATAGTTTAACTTTTAAATAAAATCATAAAATCTAATGAAAATTTGTTTTTATAGGAAAATAACTTTTCAAAGTGTTATCCATTATTATTATTATTTAATTTTAATCACTATTAAAATTAGTATTAATATATTTTTAATATAAAAAAATATTATTCATATCAACTATACACCTTTTCCATAATACATTTATTTTCTTAAATTAAATCACATAAGAATCCAATTATAAAAGAAATTATATTTCTAGCATAAAATGATCTTATTAGTTATTTATCCATATTAATCAATGCATTAATATTAAAAATGAAATTAATTTTATTTCTAACTATATTTAATAATGTAGAAAACTCTATTTTTACCCACCAATTCGACGACTATATTTCAAAGGTTATAAAATATTTTGTGGTTTGTTTTGGTTTGGGGTTGCATGTGAATAAGTCCATCGAAATAATGTTCATTGAAATGAATATTATATAGTAAAATATTGGGGAATAATATACTCTATAATGACTCAGTTTTTTCCATGTAATACTTTTTAATACTTGAATAAATATTTTTGGATCTACACACTAAGAAAACATGAGATTCCAAGGCCCAATGAGCCTAGAATTGATATTATAAAAATATTAAATATATTAATATCCTGTACTAATAGTTTTCTTGAAAAATTAGAATGACTCTTAAATGGAGTCTCATGTTAGAAATATAATATTTTTGTAAGTCTGAAATATAGTATTTACCCTAGGCATGACATAAGGTTGGTCAGTGCATGATATTTGGTTGAGGAAGCTGTTGGAGGGTACATTAAGTGGATTAATTAATTAATTAATTAATTAATTAATTAAATCAATTAATTTAATACACATAACCTAATTCCCTTTATAAATATGAATTTGTGGAAAATATATAGGGTTAGTGGCATAACCCTAGAAGTTTAGAGAGAAGGAGGAGGAGACATCTGTATTGGGTTGGGAATTGGGAAGGCTCATTAGGATAGTGGAATCCACTAGGAAAAATAAGAGTATTGATCTGTTAAGGTTGAGGGAAAAAAGGATATAGTTGTTGGAAGTTATAAACACCTTGACCATATTGAAATTGGTTTGGGTTTTGACGAGGGAATTGAGGGGGATGAGAAATGGGATTAACATACCTCAAGTTTGGTTTTAAAGTTAGAAGAAAAGGGCTCAGGGTGGGGTTGGTTGAATTTTCTAATAAACTGACCTGATTGTATTGTTGAGGGTTGGTGTTCCACTAAGAATATACTAGATTGGGCTCCATTAGTCTGGTTAAACCAGATGGATCCTCTTGAAGTTGTGGACATATGTTAGTTGGATGAGCTGGTGAGCTATATATTCCAAAATTATTGATAGGTCTAGGGAACAAAGATTGTGGAGAAGATGAGGTTAGAGCTTTGGCTGCCACCAGTAGTTTTCTCACAAGACCTATAAGTTCACTCATCTACTCGATCATCTTGTTTGGTTCTATGGATTGATTGTATTGAACTTGTTTGACTTAAGCATGTTCTTGAGTATGTAATTTCTACGCGTTGTAGCCATATTTCTTGTGAGATCTTGAGCAAATTTAGGAGTTTTTTCAACAAGAAAACTTCCACTTGTGGAATGAATTAAAGTTCTCTCCAAAGAAAATAACCCCTCATAAAATTATTGGATCAAGAGTTGGTCAGGGATTTGGTGGGGTGGGAAGGTTTCCACAAGATTTTTGAACCTCTCCTAATACTCATGGAGTGATTCATTAGGGAATTTAGGGATATCACTTATTTCCTTTCGGATAGAGGTGGTATGAGAAGAAGGAAAGAATTTTTCTAAAAAGAGATGCTTCATGTTAATCCATGAGGTTATGGAACCAGGAAGAAGATAATAGAGACATAAATTTGGAGATTCATCTTGAGAGAAATGGAATTTTCAATGTTTTATTTGTTCTTTAGAAACCCCTTGAGACTTCATGGTAGATCACACCACTTGGAACTCTTTGAGATGAATATGTAGATCCTCACCGGCTAGCCTGTGGAAATGAGGTAGAAGATGAATCCAACCTGATTTGACTTCAAAATCAGCCACAATGTTTGGATATTCAATACCAAGGGGTTGGTAATTCATATCAAGTGAATTTAGTTCTTTTGATGCTTGTTCCCTTGGATTATCCATTTCTAGTTGAATTGGTTGGACAAATAATGGTTCAGGAGTGATTTGATTGTACCTAATATTCCTCCTAAGCCGGTGAAGATTTTGCTTGATTTCTAGGTCAAAAAATCTAGTTGATTGTTTTCTAGGATATGGGGCCTTCAAAAAAGTTTGGAAAGGATGAGGGAGTTGGATTTTTATTTGTGTGTTTTTCTATTTATTATTTTTATGAGAAGGTGGGTATTTCTTTATGTTTTTTTTTCAGAAATATTTTTTGGCTGATTTTTTTTTAATTTTTTTGGTTTTGGTTTACAAAAATAAAAAAATACCAACTAATTAATGCACCATCCCCCACAACGATGCCATTTGAAGCATGAACTATTTTCATCTATCGAACGTTCAAGGGTTTGGTTCTCTGCTAATGTGTATAGCGACACTCGGGTTGAATCCTCAACGATGATAATTTTTAAGAGTCAATTGTTTTTAATTGATTGAAATTTGATTGGGAGGTGTTTGTTTGAAGATCTAAAATTAAATGATTGATTGATTTAGATTTATTTAACAATTTTATAAATATTGGGGTGAGTTCATTATAGGGTATTTAAGCTTATTATATCATTGAGCTTTTCTTTATATTACATTAAATTAACACCAACTTCACAAGATAATTTTGATGATAATACCCAAGTGTTAAGGCTTTAATCCAAGGATTACCTTAACTAGGGTTCTAATATCAATTAAAAATTGTTTATGGTAGTGTATTTATGGTTCCAATAATCCATGTAATCCATATGTTAAACAAAACATGTCATTAATTCATGACATTTTAATTTCAACATACACAATGTTAACCTAAGGAATACTCAAGGAGCAAAAGACCTTAATAACTTAATATAACCAAAATATGAATCAAACCAATGATATATTTACTCATAAATTTAAATTTTTATTAATATTTTTAGAATTATTATGGTTATGGGTTTAAAATAAAATAAAAATAATAAGAAAATAAAAGAGTGGTGCGTCGAACAAACACATGAAATGTAAAGAGAGGTAAAATCACACTTTAGATTGAATAAGAAAGTGAAAGAAGAGAATGGTTTTCAACTTGATTTAAACTATTTTTATAACATTAATATTAAAATATAGATGTTATATGAGAAGAATATATTATAAAGAAACATTCATTCATATTGAAACAAAATTACAACAAAACACTTACAATATTACAAAGGAAAATGAACAAAAAAGAACATGAAAATAAAAATAGAGGATAGGTATCTCTTGTTAAAAAAAGATCAAGGAAAGTCCTACTATGACCTTGGAAAGTCTATATTAATACAAAATATCCTCCTTAGGTGCTGAAATTCCAACTCTTTGTAAGGAGATGAAGGGTATGTATTTATAGCTGAAGGAGTTGGACTGTTTTCATTCCAAATATGCCCATCTAATTGGCTCGAAGATTGAAACATCCAAACAGTAGAATCTTTAGTTATATTCTTCTTAAAAGTTGTAGATATAGAGATTTTCTATATACAATGTAATTTTGGCGGCCATTGGACTTAATGAACCAAATTTATGGTGGTTGGATTAAACAAATTTAATCTATCCATTTCAATCCAGACTTTTTCGAAGGTCGAAATGTGAATGGGTTTTTGAATAAGAAGATTCCCTCAAATACGAACCATTTATTACAAAAAGTTTTTTTATTATATCTTTAATTTCTAAATTCAAAAATATAAGCTTTAATGGATATATATATATCAGGATAAAAGTCAAGTATTGTGTGCTGATTTTAATTACCAAACAGAATGGTGGGTTGGACTTCATAGAATCATTTGAGCCCATTTTTTGGTGGAGTTAGGCCTTGAAAATTTTATCAAATATGAATTGTTTTGTTCCTAGAATTTTGGTGGAGTATCAACTATTTTGGACATCGAGCCAAGAAATTTAATATTCATGGATAGTCCAGTTTCTTCACAGATTCTTTGGGCCTTCTTGTATGGGCCATATGACCATTAAAATAGCTGAATTAGCCAATGTTTCCTTCTAATGATATGTTTGAAATTTAATAGGGAAGTATAAAAAACAATAACCATAAAATTTAGATAATTAGGGTGAGATTTATAATTAAAATAGTAAACTGAATCAAATGGATTAATTCAAATAATGTTCAAAAATTATATTTAGTATCCAACCATTGATATTTCACACTAATTTTGCACCTTTATATAAAAATTACAAAAGGGATTGGAAAAAAATTTATGAATAAATTAATAACATGAGTATCCTTTGTTTTGGAATTATAGATATGATGTTATGTGATTCAATCATGATTCCTCTTTTAGAAATTCATAGAGATCATCAGTTGAGTATGTTATCTTCATCCATTCCTATGAGGGTAGTATATGAAATCACATCCTTAAAACATGATTTTGACCCCTATAAGGGATTAGTATCTTATGGATTTGTTAGAATCCATCCATGAGGACAGTGGTAGAATCCTTTATCATCTTCTTCCCTATGTGGGGTTCACAGAATTGGGGTGACTAACTTTACTTGGGTGACGATCCCCTACTTAGTTGGTTATTCAAGATTGGGTTGTTGGTATACCCCAAGAACCTAGGGGCGATCTACATATGTATATTGATATCTATTATTTTCAATGAGGTTTAGTTTTACTGAGTGAATATATTGGATGATTTCTCTCAATTTCCTTCATACTTCTCCATTGATAGACCCAACGAGCATGACCTCTCAGGTGAGTGTTTTTATTATAATGAGCCTCGATGAGCATGACATCTCAGATGAGTGTAATATGTACAGTGAGGCCACACGAGCATGATCTATTGGATGAGCTTCATCAATAAAAACATATATCAGGGAGTGGATTCTCCTATAGGATCATTACCTTGAATCCTTAAGCAGTATCCTATGGCTTGCTGTATGGTTGAGACCTCTTTAATACTTGGATTCTCTTATGAGTATATTTGGGTTATCTTTGATGATCAGTAAGTCTCATATCTTGATTCATATACCTATGTTTTCATGATCTAAAAACTCTTGATTCTTTATGTTTGATTATTTCAAGGTATCCTAATACATATCGTTATACTCACCAATGCATGGGATCTTCCCACACTTGTTGTGTCTAATATAGATGATAGACCTTTTTATGGATTCCTTGGAGGATTGGGAGAAGGCAGAACACTTTTTGGGCTAGATAGATCAAGGTTCACATTGGTGTTGCATTTGATAGTTTACCCTTACTTCTGAGTAGATTGGAATTTATTTTATACCTTTTGGTGGGATTGTATTTGGACATTTATGCTTTCTTGTATTATTTTTTGTACTCTGATTTTTTGATAGATGTTATGTATGCATTATTAGTATTAGTTATTATTTAAATTTCAGAATTTTATGGGCTTGGATATGTGTGTTTGAATATATGTACTTTAGGACAATACCTCCTAGGTGTTTGATATTCCTACTCAGTGTTGGTTTTTATCCCTTGGCCCATTTAAGGTGGGTTTGGGGTTTTGATGACTTGGATTGTTGTTGGAAAGGAAGGGCCCAATGGGATGATTCATAAAATTACACCCCTTAATTAAATTGAATCCTCAAAATTTTAATTATGTCATACTAATGAGAATATATAAGGGTATATATAAGATATATATAACTCAAGATTTTATTTCTAGTGAGTTTTCATCATTACCATCTTATGTTTAACCAAAGAACAAATCTTTTGCCTTATAATATGAATATATATAATGTTTAGTTTTTATCTAACCATTTATGCAAAATAACCCCTTATAATAGGAGTAATTTTTCATAGGGAGCATGTAATCAACCATTTACCAATTGGTTATCATTGGTTGATTAAGGATTTTAAATGTATTCTCCATATCTTAGCAATTATCATGGTCTCAATGTAGAGATGGATATTCTCTACCTAATATCAAATAAAAATTGAATAAAGGAAGGATAAAATAATTTTATAAGAACCACATTCCTATAATCATCTATTAGGTAGGATTTATATACCTATGATATAATAATCATACCATTAAAATTTTTTAAAACCTAGTCATCAAGAAGATGATTTGATGTCCTTATACAATATCCTAGGTATAAATAAGTGGGTTGAATAAGATAAAAATACAAAACTTCATAGTTATTGAATGGTTGATTTGTGTTCCTCACTCCAAATATTTTTTTATAACTTACTTAAATAATTTTGGCTATATAGGCTTTCCATTTTTCTCTTATATTTGGATGTTTTTGGTTTCTATTGTCATATTAATCCCTTGGATAGGTGTACTAGTTTTCATATTTCTGAAATTCATCACATATAAAACATCAATTTTCTAGTGGATAACTAAGAAGAACATTATTTTTCTTCATCATATTAATTATCCTCTACCTTCTTCCTTGTAACACCCCAAGAATTTATGATATATTCCCTTTTCAATAAATCCAATCTCTTTGATAGCTTGTGATACACACAAATCAGAGCCTCAATTATAGTTAGTGAAGATTATATTTTAATAAAAAACTATAATATAATAATTTTTTTAATATTTCATGGAAAATTTTCCTAATTTTATAGGATGAATATCAATTTTGAACTTAATTGGTCAAAATAATACTAGAATGATTTTTTCCTTAGAAAAAATATTTTATAATCAATTTAAAATGTAGTATTTAACTATTAATTATTTTATTCATAATAATTAATTATAATATTTTTAATTAAAAATTTATTAAGTATCAATTTCATTTAAATAAATATTATAACATTTGGAGGTAAAATGGATATTTTTTAAAAAACTGGGTTTTTTCTTTAGAAAACTATTTTTGTTTAAAAAGGGATAATGTCTAAAAATTTTAATTAATTAAAATAATATTAAATAATGAATCATTTAATATAAATTTATATATAATATATCTAAAAATATTAATTAAAAACCATGTAATGATGATTATTAGTCATACAGTTAATATAAGATCATCGTATGCATGAAAAATTCATTTCTTGAAAAACTATTTTTCAACATGTTTTGTGGGATTATAATTAATTTTTTTTTTCACTTTTGTGATTTAAATTTAGTAAAATGGATTCTATATTTGGAATCAGAATAATTAATATTATACAATAAGTTTAAATTAAATTTTTATCATAATGGATAGTAAAAATAGTAACAATTAATTGTCATGGTTAAGGTTAAAATAAGTTTATCAGGGGTTAAACTAACAATATATGGGTTAAAATGACCTAAAATGTAACATTATATTACCCACTTTCAGGTATTTCTCTTATCTTCTATCATTTTCCCCTTGATATGGGTGTGTGTTGAGACTCCCAAGGACGAAGATCACTTTTTGTGGGAAATGACCTAAACTTCAGGCATGTATGTTTGTTTGAATTGATGAATTATAGGTATAAACGTGTTAAAGTATTTGTAAGGTTATCCTAAAGTTTAGAAAATTCCAATGCTGTTTTGTTTTTTTCAAAATAAATCTGGATTTTTGCTATCTACAGGATAAATACCTATCATGTAAAGTGTTTACACGCTATGCAATGGTCACTGGGAAGATGTCATGAGTTCAGTTTAGAGTGTGAAAATCTTACATGTTGTAATAATTTTATATGTCATGTAAAGTGGTTACACATCATGTATTGGGTGTTGGGAAGATTTCTTGAAATCAGTATAAGGTGCGAATATTACTTGTTGTGAATTTATAGTACACACCATGTAATGGTAAAATCATTATTTTTAACTCAAGGCAATGGTTTTTTGGTGTATTTGAGTTTCATGGATTATATGATGTGAAAAGGGGTTACACACTGTGTAATTGTCATGGTTTTTTCTAGGGCACTACATGGATGATTTGTTTCTTTATTTGGCTGCATCCTCTTCCCTCTCAACTTAAGAGCTCTTTGGGTCGATTTTAGAGGCCTCCACTCCTTCCAAAACACTTTGTTCAGAGATTTATCTCTATTTTTATTGATGTATGTTTCTACAGGTGAGTAAAACTTGTAATTATTAATTGAATTTGATTATGGTATCACCATTTTGTTGGTCTGTGGTGTTGATTCTTCTTGATCCTTTCTAGATCTGTCATGTGATCAACCTCTAGAGGACGAACCATGTTCTGGTTGTAGTGAGGCATGTTATTTTCTTAAGGTATTTGTTACTTGTCTTCTCCACTGACCATTTTTATTGATAAATCAATTTTGAGATGCGAGTATTGATTATAGGGCCCCCGTTTTCATCTTTGTGTTATTCCATGTTGGTGTATTCCATTGTGGGTGTGTGCGAACCAAGTTTGAGGTAGGTGGTTATGTCTCTAGCCTATGTTGGATAAATTGTATTTCAATTCTTTTGATAAATTGTTTTATAAATGAAATAACATGATAGATTGATTTGTGTGTTTGGAAATGGTTTTTTGAGAAAAGTTGTTTTTCCCATATTTTGGTAAAAGAAAAGGCATTTTCAATGCAGTGTGAAATGAATTTCTCAAATGGTTTTCAAATCATGGTATTTATGAAATGATTTTCAAAATATAGAACATGGGAAGCCTTGGGTACTTATGTGTGAGGTGAATCTTGGGGACATCATCCATGTATTTCTAGTGGGTTTACTCATAGGGTGTTCCTATGTTCTATATTCCATTTTTCTAGGGAATTGATGGTGACATTTTTGGGGGATTAACTCATCGATTGTTTTCTACCCCTTAGGTCTATGTTATTTGGAAGTGAGTGAACACTAGTAATTTATTGTGGTATGAGTATCATGATAGCCTGGCCTATAGTGATCCTTGGAATGATGTTACCTATTCTTTAGTTTAAACTATGTTAGTTTTTACTTCCATGGATTTGATATGACATGTTATCCATTATTTTCTTTGATTTTATATATGTGAAATGATTTGAAATTGTTTTACTTAGATTATTTTAAAAACATGGAAAAGGGGGAATTAAATGTTTTGAAATGATTCTGATATAAAAAACTATTAAACTATTATTCATGCCTTGTTTTCTTTAAAGTTGAGAATGTTCAAATTATTATACAGAGACTTGTTATGGAACACCTAGGTGGGATCCAACTATGCCTATTAGCTCACACCCTATACACCCCTTTGGGGGTGAGTAGAACTGTGTATGTATTTTGATGTTGGGAAAGGCAAGGAAACATAGTGAGATGATGAGGTTCTTTCATCTCTTTCTGTGTAGCTGGTGGTGAGATAGTGTGATTTTTCCCACACTATCACATGGACTAGTCAATTTTGGTTTTAGTTATCCATTTATGTTGCACTTTTACTTTGGGTTGTTCTAACAAAATTTTTGAGTTGTATCTTTCTATATTCTTCTTTTAGTTGTGACATATATTTATCTCTCCTACTATTTATCTCTATTTTTGTGTGTGTGTATATATATAAATATTACATGATGTTGCTTTAGGTTGGGAGAAATCATTCCCTCTAGTATTTTTTTGATGATAGAGTGTAAGTCTCTAACCTGCGGGGATCAGGAATTCCCTCAGGTATATGGTAACTCAGGTTGGGCACTAGTTTGAGAGGGTATTCAGATTGGGTTCACCATAGTTTGGAATCAAAGGCATGTTTTTTATCATGATTCCTTATCTTGGGATGTTTGGTAGATTAAAGATTGGTTTTTTTGAGACATGAGTGGTAAGTTGCGGTGAGGGTCTGGCCAACTCTTGTAGTGACAAGACTCAAGTTACAATGGGATGTTGGGATGTGTGTTTCCTGCTTTGAGTTCATGATCTTGATATTAGTTTTTTATTATGTTTTCCTAGTTTAAACTAAGATTATTTCTATTATATGAGAATTTATTTTATTTTGGGGTCTAATGATATACCTTCAAGATTTTTTCCACAGGTTCCCTAGGAGGGTGCAATAGATTCTCATTAAGAGAATCCACATATAGATCACAATATTATTGAGGCTATCAAGAAATAATTTCATGTTGTAGATCAAAACATACTATAATTCTAGAATAAAATTGTTAAGGAACATCTCAGAGCTATAGTGGAAAGGGATCTATCACCAGAGTTCTTGTGCGAGAATCCACCACCCTTTAAGGGTACGAATGAACCTCAAGAGGTAGAGAATTCAGTTTTAAGACTCTCTTATTTTAGAAGTTTATTCAAGATTCGTTGATGATGGTTAAGTATTTGAAGTTCCTATATTTGTAATAAGTAGAGTATTCATTGAATTTGTACACTAATCGGTTTGTAGAGCTGATTCGTTTTTCTCCAAAAGTAGTGAAGAATGACCATCTAAAGGCTTAGAAGTTCCTGAAGGGTTTGGGGATGGATATTAGATGGTAGGTATTTATGCTAAATCTTTTGACCTATGCAGAGATGGTAAATAGGGAAATGATATAAAATATGAATATATAAGGAAAGGTTGGTTATTATTCCCCTTCCATTCCACCCATTGGAAGATTCAATGGCACACATGGGAAAAAGAGGAAGTGTAAAGATCATCATAGGAGTGGTGGATGTAGTTATTAGTTGCAAGAATCCTCTAAACCATAAGTTACAAATATTATTGTGCCTCTGAATTGTTATTAGTGCGGTAAGGTTGGACACACAAGGAATTCTTATCCTACTCCTACAAGGATTTGAAATATTTGTGGATGTTATGGTTATCTACAATATTTCTATCAAGTTATATCTACTCTTTAATATGGTCAGGGATCATCAGCTCCAAAGTATACTATAGTGTAGTAAGATGATTAAAATACTATAGGGATCTATCCAAAAGACTTAAGAGTGATGTATATTCACATAGTAGATGATTTTCTAGTGTAGGTAGACATAGGTCCAACGAAGGTGAGATTTACCATCTTCATTTCATCTTCAGTAGTGATTTCTTTAATTAATACCAGTTCTTCACACTCATTTATATTAGTATGTTTTTTTTGATATACTTAAAAGTAAAATGGATATCATGTCATTTATTATGGAGTTAGCAACACCTCTTGGGAATAGGAAACAGTAGGGATATTAGTGTCCTTGTTCGATATTTATAGTTGATGCAAAGTTAGTCTAGGATTTCCTTATTCTCCATATGGATCTATTTGACACCATCATCAGGATAGAATAGCTTGTTTATTATCATGATAGGGTTTATTTTTATCATTTTCATGTGTAATTTCTTATGGATTATGGGATATCATGGGTGTTCTAGGGAGAGTGGGATCTGAGGTCTGGTCATGTGGGAATTTCTTTCCTAGAGATCAGGAGTTTTTCATCTACTGTATCAATCGATCCCAATGATATTTATTCTATTTTTGACATTTACACTATTGTTTAGAGTATTCCTGATGTTTTCCCAAACATTTTCTCTGAGCTTCCCCTATAGAGGGTGGTATAGTTTACAATACCTATTTTTAGGTACATGGCTATTTTTGATAACCTATCATCGTATGTCACTAGAAGAGCTGAAATAGATCATGATTCAATTGGATGACCAGATGTTAAATTTCTTTTTTCACCCTAGTGTTTTGCATTGGGAATCCCCTGTACACTTTACTGAGAAGGCATATTGTTCACTCTGATTGTGTGTGGACTATCAAAAGTTTAATCATGTAATTTTTAAGAATTAGTATCCTTTACCTCATGCAGATGATTTTTTTGATCATTTAGATTAGGAAAAGTTTTTTTAAGATCTATCTTTATTCAGGTTATCATTATCTTAGATTTTGGGTGTCTGATATGTATGGACATTACAAATATCTTTTTATGCTATTTGGTCTTACTAATAATCTTGTAGTTTTCATGGATTTGATTAATGGGATATTCTATGAGTATCTCCACACTTGTGAAGTAGTTTCAAGATAATTTACGGGGTACTGTAGCAATACTATAGTAGGCAGGGGTATAATTTCTGAGGTACTGTAGTAGTGCTGTAGTGGAAACTATTTGGCACTATAGCAGCTGGGACTATTGCCCCATTTGGGCCTTTGGGCCACCAATTTGGTCTCTGAGTCCTTTAAGGCCTTTGGGAAACCTAGGCCATCAGGTCAGTAAGTTCTTTGAGCCACTTCAAGGCCTTCGGGCCACTTCAAGGCTTTCGGGCCACCTCAAGTGCATATAAAAACCAGTCAACCAACAAGGATCAAGCTCTAGAAGGAGGATGAACATTGATATTTCACCATAGTAGAAGCTAAATGGATTTCAAGAATGAGAGGGTATGACAACTACCATCGGGACAAGCCTGTGCATGCACAGGAAAGCCTAACTGAACAACCATGTAATGGTGGAGAGCTGATATCACGATGAAGATGTTGTGGAGGAGCAGTTCCAAGCAGTTGGTTTGGGTTGTATGTAATGTTTGAAACTTATGGGAAATGAATTCCTCTAGGGTATAAGTGATATGTAATACTTATGCCTACAAGCCTTTTAAGGGTTCCATCTCACCCCTTGAAAGGTGTATTATAAAAACTCAATAAAAAATGAAGGCCTTCGGACCATTGGATGGTGTAGTAGTGTTTGTGGATGATGTTTTGGTTTATTCAAGATCTGAGCATGAGCACAGGAACCACTTGGGTTTGGTTCTAGAAATATTTAAGAGTCACTATTTATATGGAAATATTTTTAAATGTAATTTATGTATCCAAGAAGTGATGTTATTGGGGCATGTGAATTATAATAATGGCTTGTCATTTGATCCTGAGAAGATGAAGACCATTTTGTATTGTTAAGAGATGCAAAAGAACTTTGAGATTCATAGATTCCATGGTCTTTCTGAATATTATTAAAATTCATCAAGTATTTCTCAAAGTTAGTGTCACCTTTGGATGATATTACTAGGAAAGGGGTGAAATTTATATGGGATACAAAGTTTTAGTCTTCTTTTAATGAGTAGAAATGGATTTTCACATCATCTCCTATTCTTATCCTACCTAATCCTGGTAAGGTTATGTGGTTTTTTGTGATTCTTCCAACATTGGTTTCAGTTTTGTGCTTATATAGGATGATAATTTGGTGGAATATAGCTCTCTTAATCTCCAAACACATGATAATAATTACCGCACTAATGATTTAGAGCTTATTGTAATTATGTATGAGCTTAAATATTGGAAGCACTATATTTTTGGGGATATATTCATATTATTTTCTTACCATAAGAGTTTGAGATATATATTTTCTCAAAAATAATTGAGTCTCAGATGGAGGTAGTGGATGGAATACCATCATACATTTGATGTAACACCCCAGGTAAATAAAGAATATGACATTTTTATATTTATCCATATTTGTGGAAAAAATTTCAATATTAATTTAAATGGAATGCTATGCTCGATGGCTTACCCAATACGCAACAACAAGTTCCTTTGAAATCTTACGTTGCACTCTAATAATAAAATAATATTATTTTAAATGGTAGTTAACACATAGCCGTTGTATTGGAAGGAATGAATAGAAATAACTAAAATATGATTATATATGTTTGTTAAATGTTTTTACTTTTATCCAATAAATTTTAGAGGCTTAAAATACAAATGAATCCAATCTTAAGCATTGAATACACTAGTATTTTTAAAAGATTGTTTTACTACCTTTTGATGGAAAACCATTTTTTAAATCAAAATTTTGACAATTTTATAAGCTCAATTTTTCAAAATAAACATATTATTTATGATTGGGACATTGAAATTTACCTTGGGTTAATTTTTGGTATTTTTCTGACAATGTTCATTTTTCAATGAATAGTGAAAAATACTGCATTTTACATCAAAACTGCTTTTTAATATAATTTAATTATATGGTTATATTATCCTTTTAATTTTTTTTAAAGTGTAATTAGAATATATTTTTACCATGTAATTCAATGATGGTCATTGGGATTAATTTCACTTTGTAATTAGGCATAAACAAGTGCCAAACTTTTCATAAATATTGTTTCTAAAAAACCCGCTATTTGTTTTGACAACGAGAATTATTTTTAAATTAATTATTGAAATTTATGTGTTTGGAATTTGGGAAAATGGATTAAATATTTGGAATCAGAAGGTCCAAATTATGTAATTAATACTCTTTTATTTTTGAACATTATGAATAGTAACGACGGTAATTATCTTTAATTATCTTGATTAATGAGTAATCAGGTAGTTAATGATAATAAAATAATATCATAATAAAAAAAATGACCACAAAATGTGTCCTAAGTCTACTGGTTGTCTCATGGCCGACCATGGGATGCCTTGTGCCAAACTTGGGGGACCTATGGAATCACGTTTGTGAGAAAGTGACTTTTTATCTTTTTATTTTTAAAGAATGTTAAATGTAACAAAGAATGTATCACCTAAGTAAAATATTTTTAATTTTGTCTAAATAAATGATATTTTAGACTATAAATAGTCATTGGAAAGCTAAAACGATTTTCTACATCATAATATTTTTTTTATATTTTTTAGACATTAAATAAATTAAATTATTTATGACATCATAATGATGCAGCGATGACCTCATTATTTAACGATTTAAATAAAATGGAAAGATAATGTAAACTCCATAACCTACACATGTCCAAAACCTATTTGATGGGTGGATTTCGAACCCTTATAACCTTATCCTCGAAACACATCAATGTGGGACCATTAAAATCCGAAACTCATTTGAAAATAAATTTACATTTTATACCTTTCCAAGAGTGCCCCTCCTCTCCTCTTATAAAAGGCCCCCACCTCTACCTCCTTACCCACACTTAAAATGCCTTTGACTCGGCCAAACCCTACCCATTTTGTCTCTACACATCCCTCTCTAACTCCTTGAAGCATCACTTTGGGAAGAAGCCTTCCCAAGGAAGCCTTTGAGCTCAAACCAAAGGGAGTTACCTGATTTTAAGGTAATGTCTTCACTTGTGTCCTTTTGTTTTATTTTGCTTCTCCAACCCCCTAAACTCTTTTTACTCATTTATTTTTTAATAAATACAGAATCTTCAATATACTATGATTTTTTTATAAGAATGATTCGAGCTACACTTACACACACCTACATCTAATGGTTAAAGAATATACTGTTTCTGTGGATGGAAAATTTCTGCCTCACGAAACGATGATTGTTCAACATTATTCTAACACCTTCAAAGGTGCCCATTAAGATGACACTATATTTATATATGATATATAATATTTTTATGTTTTAATTAAGCTTCTGTATTTTTCATTTATGGCATACCTTTATGGTTTCCATTATGGGTAAACGTGATATCTTCATTTAAGGAAGTGCAGACTACCGCCCCCTCAAAGTGATTTGATTCGTTAATACCATATGTGGTACATATAAAGGATATATTTAATGATATTATATATGATAACATACTGGAATTGAAATACTATTATTTAACATTATGTTTTAATTCCATTAAATATGAAATAGAAA
Source organism: Viscum album (assembly GCA_963277665.1). Taxonomy (NCBI): domain Eukaryota; kingdom Viridiplantae; phylum Streptophyta; class Magnoliopsida; order Santalales; family Viscaceae; genus Viscum; species Viscum album. The sequence goes on along the minus strand of OY728141.1, from coordinate 1,702,497,161 downwards.
TGGAAGTAGCGTTCATGCGTACGTACGACTTACCGTCTCCATGAACGACACATTTCATTTCTTATCTCAAAATGTTATGTAATATTATAATTACATATATATAATGGATATATATGTAATATATTACATCTAAATTATGGATATCATTCTGGAATTATAACATATATATATATATATATATATCATTTTGTTTTAATTCCATTAATATGACAAAAAATGAAAGTAGCGTTCATGCGTATGTACGGCCTACCGTCTCCATGAACGGTGCTTTTAATTTTTATCTCCAAATGATATGGAATAGTATAAAATGAATATATACTGGATATATATGATATTTAAAACATCAATACTATTCTGGATATGATGTACCTATAACTACATGGAAAATTATTTTCCAACAAGTTCAATTTTTGACTCAAGTAACAATGATCGTTTAAACGACCGTTATTAACTAAAATAATTACATAGTGTTCATGACATGGTAATAAGTGATATAAAAGGAATAATTAACTTGAAAAATGTTATTAAGGAAGTAGAAATTAACTCAAGTTTATTATTCAGGAGATTAAAGAACGATCGAGTCAAGTCGGACCTGAGGTAAGGGATCCTACTCCACTCTTTCTTTTTAAGTACACTCTTTTATGTCATTACTTTTAAAATCATCTTTCTTGTTATTGGGATGTTATTTTATATTAATATTACTGTAATTTTTATGTTCATGTGATGAGAGACCCTATTCTCTCTCATCAATCCATTTTGGAAGTTTTGAGTGGCGCCGTTAGGCTGCCGAATTTTCGTAAGAGATCTAACCTCTCTCTTTCTTTTTAAGTACTCTCCTTTATGTCACTTCTTTTAAGATCCTATTTGTTATGTTGGGGGATGTTATTTTATATTCCTCTTTCTATAAACTTTATGTTAATATGATGAGATACCCTATTTTATCTCATCAATCCATTTTTGTAAGTTTTATGTGGCGCCGTTAGGCTGTCGAGTTTTCGTAAGGGATTTTTCATCTCACTTTTATTCCCATGAGATTTATGCTAAATTTTACACAATTTACTTTGAGTGGTGTATGTACTACCCATTATTTTACTCATTGTGTAATATAATTTCTTTTATGATTATTTACATCAATGTTTTATTGTCCTTCTTTCACGAGGTGTATGTTTTGAAAGATACCCATGTCGGTAAGGGAACCTTTCACCCTCCTCTTTTTAAAAGACTTATTTTGTTGGGTCTTTTAATTTACATATTTTTATGTTGGGATATGTTCTCATATATCCTTATTGATGTAAATTTTATGTCCAAGTGATGAGATACTCTTTTTTTATTTATCTCTCATCAACTCATTTTGATGTGACGCCGTTAGGCTGTAAAGGGAACTTCTTAAACCAATTTTGATTTCTTTGGGTTCAACATGTAGTTATTGAATATGTCATCCTCTGAATATGTGTGAATGACTTTTAATTATTTTACACTTAATATCCACTTATATTTGGTGTATTCGTTTGTCACACATAATTATGTAATTGATTTATCCTTATACCAAGGATACCATCTTTGTAATGGAATTCGTCTCAATCTCCATTCATTAAGGCATATTTTGTTTTATATACAAACTTATTTTATATGGTGTATAAACCCCTTTTACTTTTACGTTTATCCAAAAAGAATATTTTTTATACGAAGAGTTTTACTAAACGACAAAAGGGAATGTTTTTGTCGTACGTATGTGGCGACAACGACTTCTCCACCTCCGTGACCATTATTTGAGTTTCGGCTTCTTCTACAAGACATACCTTCATTTTAAAAGAAAAATAAATACCATGTTTTACTTTTATTTTATTTTGGTATTGAAAATGGTTTTCATAATGTTTTTATATCAATGTGTTGTATTGATATATTGTTATTGAAAGGTGGAAATGTTATTTTTCCTTTATGCATGTTTTATGTGATAATATTATGTTATTGTTCTTGGGAATTGTTATGAAGATGGGTGGTTCCGTGATAAAATAAGGGTGGGTGAGCCCGATATAGCTCTCCAATGCATTGGGTAACGCGAAGGAGTGAAACATTAAGGTTTCTCTGAAGAGATTTAGGGAATATACTCTGGTGGGTATTCCAAACATAACCAAGAGGGTTACTCCCTACGTAAGAAAGTTATGAATGCCTCAAGTTAACTTTATGTATTATGATTTCTATGATTTATTCATGATTTTATGAGGTATGTTAAAGTGTCTATGTTTTATGGGTAAACTATGATTTCATTCTTATGTATATATGAACTCATGTTTCCTTTCCATATTTTTATAACCCTTACTGAGCTTTTTATACTCATCCCAAGTTTTTGAAATGTTTTTCACAGGTCAAGGGAAAGGTACATGATGTGATGATAGTGTCAAGGATGTGTCAAGAAAGAATCAATGTTTTATTTTAAATATGTTTCCATTGATGGGAAGAATGAATATTGTCTTTTATGTAACCACTTTGTTTAAATGTGGAATATAATGTAATTTTCATGATCTAATTCTCTAAAACTCTAAACCTGAAAATATCCTCAATGTGTAATCTTGTAATAACTCAAAATTAAGTAAGGTTTAAGGCTGGGGCCTTATAATTGGTATCAAAGGTCGGTTTAGATAACTTTAGAGGTTAGGGTATTCTCTAAGCATAAGTGATAGTACCATAATGGATAGAATTTCAGAAAGAGTCCTAGTTTTAGATAAAGTGAATGAGTAAGTATATTTTAGTGTTTATATTACTCATTAGTATGTGATGGTTATGTTGATATACTCACACTGACCTTTTTGGTTTTAGTAAATGGCTGGATCTAGCAGGCACCAAAGTAACAGTGGATGTGAAGGAAACTGTGACAGTTTTTTGAGCAAGCAACTGAATGATATAGGAGCTGCAATGAGAAATATTGTGATTATCCTCAACCAACTATATGGAGTCATGATTGACCACCTAAACCTTGGTGACTTATCTAAGGCATCATATATGTGAGAAACAAATCCCTATGGAAGTACAGGTAATAATCATAAAGGTAAGTGTGTTCAAAAACCTATGTGTCAAAGATGTGGAAATAAAAACCTAGGAAAATGTTTCAAAGGGACATAAATATGCTATAGATGTCGAAATGAAGGTCATAAAGCAAGAACCTGCCATGGAAAAAGGAAGCATCCAGTTGACTCGAGGAAAGGTAAAGAAGTTCTTTCTGAGGGATCAATTGAATGTTTTAAATGTGGTGTGCATGGTCATCATGCAAACACATGTCCTATGAAGAAGTTTCGTGAATGGGATCACCAAGATCGTACAAATGTTCGTTTACCAATACCTAATGCCATTCCGATTGAGGATGAAGAAACTGACAATGACCAATCAAAGGAAAGAAGTATTTCAGAATAAGTTGGAATGGAATGATTAATGGATCATGAAGAATGTTGAATGAGTAAGAAGTCAACATATATGGGCTTCAAGAGTTATGGTGAAATTATTAAGAGTATTAAGTCTCCTTTTATGATGGGGTTACATTAGAAGACTTTTTATAGTATGTGTAACCCTAATGTTTAATATATGAAAATTTTATTCAAGGAATAGTTATCTGTTCTTTTGTGGACATAGTTATAAAGAACTATTTGGGTTTATATGATTCTAAATTTTGATGTAATTATGGGTAACTATATGTTATGATGGAAGTGAAAGGCATGAGATAAAATTGAGGTTAAATTATGTTATGGTTATTTTTGATGATTTTATCTCTTTTTGGGGAATGATTTGAGAATTATATAGTTTTGGAAAAAGGACAACACGCAGACCGTGTGACAACCCGTCGCGTCGGACAAAGCTGCGGGAATTGAACCCACAACCAAAGTGCGACTGGTATTTAACGCCTACCACTAGACTACGTGAAGCCCCTGGTTAGTTTGACTGATTATTTTTAGTTAGATGATTTTATAAATTAAGAGTAAGCTGATTTTGGGTTATCTATGTAAATTTATTAACCTATCATGGAGGATATGTGATTAGGTTAATTACTTTTCAATACGAGACTTTTGGAGCAACTGATGTTGTTTGGAGATAAATGTTACGATTCAACTTGGAAGACTGTGACTAAATCCTTCAAATATTTGGGTTTCAATCTTAGTTTGGTTTACTTTGAAGTATTTTATGGACAATTTGTTTATTGACTGGTCTTTGTTGATCTTTGGGTATTGTTTGATAAATTTTGGAGATTAAGAATATATTTGTTTTTTTTAAAAAGGATTATCCTTTTCTGGATTATCTAATCTCGTACTAACCTTTTTGGTTTTGGATTTTGTCTAAAGACATGGGAAATATATAGTTCTCTTATGTGGATTAGGTGATTCTCAAGAATTTGATTATAATACTCTTAATGTGAACAAGTCTTCCTAAATACTCATCTTTTGGAGAAAGTATGAGTTTGATTAAGGAATCTAGTAAAAGTTGAAAGTCTACATGACAAGTATGTATGTCTCATTATGATTTAGTTAAGCTCAAAAATAAATTCCTCAATGAAGAGTAAATTAAAAAAAATGTTGTCTGTTAACATTTCCTACTGGGGAATCGAATACCGTTTAACCCATCAAAAGTTTGTGATTTTTTTATGGTTAACTTTCTCCAAGACATGTTTACTGTCACTCTCCATCAGAACATGACCCTTTGTTTTTTCCTCCATGTACATATTTTCATACTTGGAATACTAGTATGGGTTAACTTGGGTGACCTTTGTACTTATCTTTCTTTATTTTAAAGTGATTGTTTTATTGACTCTTTTTCCGATGTCGGATTTTCAATGATGTTTCCAAGCCCAGTTTTAAAATTGCGAGAATGCAATTCCCAAAAGGGGGAAGGATGTGACACCCCAGGTAAATAAAGAATATGACATTTTTATATTTATCCCTATTTGTGGAAAAAATTTCAATATTAATTTAAATGGAACACTATGCTCGATGGCTTACCCAATACGCAACAACGAGTTCCTTTGAAATCTTACGTTGCACTCTAATAATAAAATAATATTATTTTAAATGGTAGTTAACACATAGCCGTTGTATTGGCGGGAATGAATAGAAATAAATAAAATATGATTATATATGTTTGTTAAATGTTTTTACTTTTATCCAATAAATTTTAGAGGCTTAAAATACAAATGAATCCAATCTTAAGCGTTGAATACACTAGTATTTTTAAAAGATTGTTTTACTACCTTTTGATGGAAAACCATTTTTTTAAATCAAACTTTTGACAATTTTATAAGCTCTATTTTTCAAAATAAACATATTATATTATTATTGGGACATTGAAATTTACCTTGGGTTAATTTTTGGTATTTTTCTGACAATGTTCATTTTTCAATGAATAGTGAAAAATACTGCATTTTACATCAAAACTGCTTTTTCATATAATTTAATTATATGGTTATATTATCATTTTAATTTTTTTTAAAGTTTAATTAGAATATATTTTTACCATGTAATTCAATTATGGTCATTGGGATTAATTTAACTTTGGAATTAGGCATAAACAAGTGCCAAACTTTTCATAAATATTGTTTCTAAAAAACCCGCTATTTGTTTTGACAACGGGAATTATTTTTAAATTAATTATTGCAATTTATGTGTTTGGAATTTGGTAAAATGGATTAAATATTTGGAATCAGAAGTTCCAAATTATTTAATTAAGACACTTTTATTTTTGAACATTATTAATAGTAACGACGGTAATTATCTTTAATTATCTTGATTAATGAGTAATCAGGTAGTTAAAGATAATAAAATAATATCATAATAATAAAAAATGACCACAAAATGTGTCCTAAGGCTACTGGTTGTCTCATGGCCGACCATGGGATGCCTTGTGCCAAACTTGGGGGCCCCATGGAATCACTTTTGTGAGAAAATGACTTTTTATCTTTTTATTTTTAAAGAATGTTAATGTAACAAAGAATGTATCACCTAAGTAAAATATTTTTAATTTTGTCTACATAAATGATATTTTGGACTATAAATAGTAATTGGAAAGTCAAAAATATTTTCTACATCATAGTATTTTTTTTATAATTTTTAGACGTTAAATAAATTAAATTATTCATGACATCATAATGATGTAGCAATGACCTCATTATTTAACGATTTAAATAAAATGGAAAGATAATGTAAAATATAAGACCTAAACATGTCCAAAACCTATTGTATGGGTGAATTTATAACCCTTATCACCTTATACTCGAAACAAATCAATGTGGGAACATTAAAATCCGAAAATCATTTGAAAATAAAGTTACATTTTATACCTTTCCAAGAGTGCCCCTCCTCTCCTCTTATAAAAGGCCCCCACCTCTACCTCCTTACCCACACTTCCAAGGCCTTTGGATTGGCCAAAACCTGACCATTTTGTCTCTCCAAATCCCTATATAGCTCCTTGAACCCTCACTTTGGGCATAAGCCTTTCCATGGAAGCCTTTGAGCTCAAACCAAAGGGAGTTACCCGATTTTAAGATAATGTCTTCACTTGTGTCCTTTTGTTTTATTTTGCTTCTCCAACCCCCTAAACTATTTTTATTCATTTATTTTGTAAAAAATCCAGTATCTTCAATATACTAGGATTTTTTTATAAGAAGTATTCGATCTAAACTTACACACACCTATATCTAATGGTTAAAGAACATACTATTTCTGTGGATGGAGAATTTCTGCCTCACGAAACGATGATTGTTCAACATTATTCTAACACCTTCAAAGGTGGACATTAAGATGACACTATATTTATATATGATATATAATATTTTTATGTTTTACTTAAGCTTCTGTATTTTTCATTTATGGAATACCTTTATGGTTTCCATTAGGGGTAAAGGCGATATCTTCATTTAAGGAAGTGCGGACTACCACCCCCTCAAAGTGATTTGATTCGTTAATACCATATGTGGTACGTATAAAGGATATATTTAATGATATTATATATGATAACATACTGGAATTAAAATACTATTATTTATCATTATGTTTTAATTCCATTAAATATGAAATAGAAATGGAAGTAGCGTTCATGCGTATGTACGGCTTACCGTCTCCATGAACGGTACATTTCATTTCCTATCTCAAAATGTTATGTAATATTATAAGTACATATATATAATGGATATATATGTAATATATTACATCTAAATTATGGATATAATTCTGGAATTATAACATATATATATATCTATCATTTTGTTTTAATTCCATTAATATGACAAAAAATGAAAGTAGCATTCATGCGTACGTATGACCTACCGTCTCCATGAACGATGCTTTTAATTTTTATCTCCAAATGATATTGAATAGTATAAAAAGAATATAAAATGGATATATATGATATTTAAAACATCAATACTATTCTGGATATGATGTACCTATAACTACATGGAAAATTATTTTCCAACAAGTTCAATTTTTGACTCAAGTACCAATGATCGTTTAAATGACCATTATTAACTAAAATAATTACATAGTGTTAATGACATGGTAATAAGTGATATAAAAGGAATAATGAACTTGAAAAAGGTTCTTAATGAAGTAGAAATTAACTCAAGTTTATTATTCAGGAGATTAAAGAACGATCGAGTCAAGTCAGACCCGAGGTAAGAGATCCTACTCCACTCTTTCTTTTTAAGTACACTCTTTTATGTCATTCCTTTTAAAGATCATATTTATTGTTATTGGGATGTTCTTTTATATTAATCTTATTGTAATTTTTATTTTCATGTGATGAGAGACCCTATTCTCTCTCATCAATCCATTTTGGAAGTTTTGAGTGGCACCGTTAGGCTGCCGAATTTTCGTAAGAGATCTAACCTCTCTCTTTCTTTTTAAGTACTCTCCTTTATGTCACTTCTTTTAAGATCTTCTTTGTTATGTTGGGGGATGTAATTTTATATTAATCTTTCTATAAAATTTATGTTAATATGATGAGATACCCTATTTGATCTCATCAATCCATTTTTGTAAGTTTTATGTGGCGCCGTTAGGCTGCCGAGTTTTCGTAAGGGATTTTTCATCTCACTTTTATTCCCGTGAGATTTATGCTACATTTACCACAATTTCCTTTGAGTGGTGTATGTACCACCCATTATTTTACTCATTGTGTAATATAATTTCTTTTATGAGTATTTACATCAATTTTTTATTGTCCTTTCACGAGGTGTATGTTTCGAAAGATACCCATGTCGGTAATGGAACCTTTCACCCTCCTCTTTTTAAAAGACTTCTTTTGTTGGGTCTTTTAATTTACATATTGTTATGTTGGGATATGTTCTAATATATCCTTATTGATGTAAATTTTATGTCCAAGTGATGAGATACCATTTTTTTTATCTCTCATTAACTCATTTTGATGTGACGCCATTAGGCTGTCAAGGGAACTTCTTAACCCAATTTTGATTTCTTTGGGTTCAACATGTAGTTATTGAATATGTCATCCTTTGAATATGTGTGAATGACCTTTGATTATTTTACACTTAATATCCACTTATATTTGGTGTATTCTTTTGTCACACATAATTATGTAATTGATTTATCCTTAAACCAAGGATACCGTCTTTGTAAGGGACTTCATCTCAATCTCTATTCATTGAGGCATATTTTGTTTTATACACAACCTTATTTTATACGGTGTATAAACCCCTTTTAATTTTACGTCTATCCAAAAAGAATCTTTTTTATACGAAGCGTTTTACTAAACGACAAAAGGGAATGTTTTTGTCGTACGTATGCGGCGACAACGACTTCTCCACCTCCATGACCATTATTTGAGTTTAGGCTTCTTATACAAGCCATACCTTCTTTTTAAAAGAAAAATAAATACCATGTTTTAATTTTATTTTATTTTGGTATTTAAAATGGTTTTCATAATGTTTTTATATAAATTTGTTTTATTGATATATTGTTATTGAAAGGTGGAAATGTTATGTTTCCTTTATGCATGTTTTATGTGATAAGATTATGTTATGGTTCTTGGGAATTGTTATGAAGATGGGTGGTTCCGTGATAAACTAAGGGCGGGTGAGCCTGATATATCTCTCCAATGCATTGGGTAACACAAAGGAGTGAGACGTTAAGGTTTATCCGAAGAGATTTAGGGAATATACTGTGGTGAGTATTCCAAACGTAACCAAGAGGGTTACTCCCTACGTAAGAAAGTTATGAATGCCTCAAGTTACCTTTATGTCTTATGATTTCTATGATTTATTGATGATTTTATGAGGTATGTTAAAGTGCCTATGTTTTATGGGTAAAGTATGATTTCATTCTTATGTATATATGAACTCATGTTTTCTTTCCATATTTTTATAACCCTTACTGAGCTTTTTATGCTCATCCCAAGTTTTTGAAATGTTTTTCACAGGTCAAGGGAAAGGTAAATGATGTGATGATAGTGTCAATGATGTGTCAAGAAAGAATCAATGTTTTATTTTAAATATGTTTCCGTTGATGGGAAGAATAAATACTGTCTTTTATGTAACCACTTTGTTTAAATGTGGAATGTAATGAAAGTTTAATGATCTAATTATCTAAAACTCTAAACCTGAAAAGATCCTCAATGTGTAATCTTGTAATAACTCAAGATTAAGTAAGGTTTAAGGCTGGGGCCTTATATTTGACTTCAACATCACCTACACCTTAGGGAAGGCGAATTTCATTTCAGAAACTTTTAGTAGGAAAGTACCATTATAGGATATTCTGGAATCAAAGTACAAGTAGAACCTTATAGGAATCTTCACTCAGTTTCACCTAGATGGCTAGGAGGATGTTTTATACATGGTTCTATCTAGTGGTCAGCTATCATTATATCTTCTTGATTCAATTTTTCAGAGTCATTAGTAGAATTATTAGTTTAAAGGAATTCAAGAAACCCTATATGATGAGGACTGGTCTCTCTCTTCAAATGGTATTCTCCATTTTGGGGATCGGTTTTTTGATCCAATATATGTGAGGAGATAGGTTTTGTTTTACTATCATACTTATTTATATTCTTTTAATATTGTAACTATGAAGATTTATTATAACATAAGGGGTGATTCTGGTGGTCAGGTATGAAGCACGACGTTGTAGATTATGTGTCCCACCATTACACATGCCAGCAAATAAAGGAAGAGCATCTAAAACCATCTTAATTTCACTAGCCTCTTCCAATTCTAGTTTGTAAATGGGACAATGTATCCATGTATTTTTTTTTGGATTGCCTTGGAATCACTAAGGTAGGTTTTATATCTAGGTGGTGATTGCTTAGTTGAAAAATTAGACTCATTTCATTATGATCAAGGACACTACTAAAGTTGAAAATCTAGGTAAAATGCATGTGCAGAAGATCATGATGTTACATGGGGTTTCTTCTTCCATTTTTTCTAATAGGGATCCTGGGTTTACTTTATGTTTCTGGAGGATTCCCTAATAGGAAATGGGGAATCAGTTCAATTTGATTAAAACTTACTATCCCTAGAAAGATGACCATACAGAGTGTGCTATTTAGATTCTGAAAAACATGCTCTGTGCCTATGTATTGGATTTTTGTGGATTATGGGATAACCATATGGGACTTTTTAATTGTTCTTCTAAAAATAGTTATCATTCATTGATCAGAATGACTCCTTTTGAGGCTTTTTGTGGTCTCTCGTGATGATCATTTTTTTGTTGGGTAGAGATGGGAGAAAACTCTTTGGTAGGACCAAGTTTCATTTAGAATATGTCAGTGGGGATTCAAGATATACATCATTGTCTAGTTACAATGGAGAGTTGGAAAAATTTTATGTAAATATTTGATGTCGTCCTATGAAGTTTTCTATTGGTGACCGATTTTTATTCAAAGTTTCTCCTTGGTTGGGTCATTGTCAGCTTCAAAAGTAGGGAAAGTTGGCTCTGATACATGTTGGACCATTTGAGATCACTTAGTGGCTTGGGAAGGTTTTATATCAGTTGGAATTTTCTATTTTGTTGATGGGCATTAATAATGTCTTTCACATATCACATTATCAAGAAATATTATTTGGATCCCATTCATGTTTTGAGTTGGGAATATATTGAGTTGGAGCTAGATGTTTCTATTTTAGAGAATTGATTGGAGATATTTGATTCTTAGGTAAATGTATTCCATGGGAAATCGATTCTGTTGGTTTAAGTATTACAGTTACAAGGATGAAATTCTCACAAGACTTGGGAGAATGATTTGCTGATGAGGGAGAAATGAAATCACCTCTTTTATGGACATCATTCTTCCATATGACTTGGAAATTCTTATGATGGGGAGTTTGTAACATCTCATTACCCACTTTTAGGTATTTCACTCTCTCCTATCATTTACCCTTTATATGGGTGCATGTTGAGACTCCTAAGGATATAGATTATTTCATGTGGAAAATGACATAATGTTTTAGGATATATTTTTGTTTTAATTAATTGAGTCTGAGAATAAATGTGTTAAACGCTTTGTAGGTTTCTCCTCGAGTTGGGATAACACCGGTACTGGTATGGGGTTTTCAGAATAAATTAGGATTTTTGTTGTCTATAGGAGAAATACATGAAATCTAAAGTGTCTACACTCTATGTATTGGTCAGCAAGTAGATATCATGTGTTTGGTTCTGAGTGTGAACATATTACATATCATGAGAAGTTTACACACCATGAAAAGTGTTTACATGTAATTTACTAGGTGTTAGGTAGATGTCATAAAAAAGGTAAAAGGCATGAATATTACATGCCTTGAATTTATAGTACACATAGTGTAATGGTAAAATAAATATTTTTAACCTAAGGTGATAGATTTTTTTGGTTTATTTGGGTTTCATGGATTACATGACATTAAAATTGGTTACATTCCATGTAATTATCATGGTTTGTGTTTTTAGGGTGATACACAGATGATTTGTTTTATTATTCAGCCATAATATCTTCCCTCTTGAACTATGAGCTCTCCCAAGTAATTTTAAAAACCTCAAATCCTTCTAGATATCTTAATTTAGGGATTTATCTACATAGTTGTTATGGTGTGTTTCTCTAGGTGAGTAATCTGTCTCTTTCGTTGTTTTCATTAATCATAGTAGCATCATTATGTTGGTCTATGGTGTTGATTATTCTTATTCCTTTCTTGATCTCTTATGTGATCTTACTCTGAAGGATAAACCTTGTGTTGGTTGTGGTATGATGTGTGAGTTTCTTTAGTTATGTGTTTCTTGTCTTATCCCCTGACCATTTTGATTTATAAATAAATTATGAGATGTTAGGATTGATTCTAGGGACTCCATTGTTATCTTTTCATTCATCTGTGTTGGTGGATTCTTTTGTGGGTGTGTGTGACCTATTTTTGAGGTAAGTAGTTCCATATCCATCCTATATTTGATAAACTACATTGTTTTGGTTTTGATAAGTTGTTCTATAAATGAAATGACATGATTGATTAATTGATTTGTGTGTATGGAAATGGGTCATTGGTAAAATATGATTTCCCATTATTTTGGTGAAATAAAAGGTAATTTCAAAGCATTGTGAAATAGATTTCTCAAATGTTTTTTGAAGCATGGTTTTCATAAAATTATTTAGACTATGTAGCACATGAGAGGCCTTGGGTACTTAGGTGGAAGGTGTAGCATAAGTCCATTCTCTATGTATTATCAGGGGGGTTCACTCCTGGGGTGTTACTATATTCCCTAGCCTAATTGTTCTTGGGAAGTGATATTCAAATTATTAGGGGATTCAATCATGGGGTGTTTCTCTACTCCTTAGGCATGTGTTCTAACGACGTGATTTCACACTATTAATTGATTGTGGTATGAGTAGTCTATTAGCCTGACCTATAGTGATGCTTGGAAAAATGTTACCTATTATTTGGTTGAATTGATTTAGTTTTTACTACCATGTATTTGATAAAATATTTATACATTATTTTCATTGATTTTATATATCTAAAATTATTTGAAATTATTTTTCCTGACTTATTTTGGAAATGTGGAAAAAGGGGCATTGAATGTTTTTCCATGATTTTGATATAAAAATTGTCAAACTATAATTCATGCCTTTTTCTTTAAATTTTATCATGTTTTTAATATTTTATAGAGACTTTTTATGGAACACCTAGATGGGATCCTATTTATCCTGTTAGCTCACACCCTGTGCACCCCTTCGGCGCTGCGTAGACCTTTATTTGTCTTTCGATGAAGGGAAATATAAGGTGATACAATGAGGTTGTGAGGTTCTTCTAGATTTTTCTAGGTATCTAGTGGTGATATGGTGGGAGTTTTCCCCCACTATCTCATAGAGTTTTTAGTTTTTGTTTTAGTTTCCCTTTGATGTTGGATATGTACTTTGGGTTGTTCTTATTGTTTTTGAGTTGTATCGTTTCTGCTGTCTTCTTTAAGTTATGGAATATATTTATATATTATGATATTTATATCTATTTTAAGTATATATATACGTAATTTTGTTACTTTAGGTTGGGTCAAATAATTACCTTTGGTTTTTGTTTGATTCCCAGGTGCTAGTCGCCAACCTATGGGGATCAGGAACGCCCTTCGGATCTATGGAAACTCGGGCCGGGTTCCAATTTGAGAGGGTATCCGGGTCATTTTCACCACATAAATTTTTTTATAATTCCTATTTTTGGAAATATTTTAACCTTATCACATATAAGGTCCATGAATTATCAATTTTATATCCTTTTGGCATGTAAAAAACATGGGTATGATTTATTCTTTTCCAAAATTCCAAGTGTGCCCTCCTTAACTATAAAAGAGAACTCCCTCACCTCAATCATTCACACCTCTCAAGACATTTGGATCAAAAAAACCTACCAAAACATATCCCTAATATATTTATACACATTATAGAGGTTTTGAAATTATCAAAAGGCCAACCCTATGGTCCTTAAGAAGAGATCCAAAGGTGGTTTCTCTAAGACATGGTAATCATCTTAACAAAGATCTTTCTTTTTATTTATTCTTTTAAAAACGTAAATCATATATTAACACATAAAATATAGTAACACCAGTATCTCCTATATTCTAATATGTTATTATGTTGATATTATAATATTTATCCATCTCATTCTCTGTCAAATGGGAAACAAATTCATCTTTCGTGTGTACAGAAGACTACCACCTCGCTATTAGATATTTTTTTTCCATCACAAAATCATGTGTATATTCATAATGAAGGAAATTATTAATTTATATGATAAATATGACATGGTATACATTTTTTAATATCAATACATTATCTAATTTTTTACCCTTTCACCAGCTAAGGGAATTATATCGTCGCTCGTGCATACGTACGACCTACCATCTCCACAAAGTGATGTGATTCATTTTCCAAGTAAAAATTTCACGAATGGTTATAAAATTGAATATAATGATTAAATATGACATTTAAAAAAATAATATAATTCCATAAATGATGGAAATATATCCTATACACAAGAACCATAACTTTCAAGACAAAACATATATGAGAGAACAAGGCAATTAACACCCAAAAAAATAATAATATTAAAATATTGATAACGAACTGGTGGTAATATGTTATAATAAGATAAAATAAGATATTATAAACTTGAATATGGTTATTTTATAAATTAATAAAAATATTAAAACCATTATATACAATTTTAAATAGTGTTAAACCAAAAGGAAGTATATGGTAAGGGATTTCATCCCAATTTTCATTCTATTGAGACCTATTTGTTAATATGAACCTATTCACTTTTATGTGGTGTGTATACTACCATTTTGATGTATTTAACAATAAAACATATTTATTCATGATTTTTAATTATTAAATTCAATTTTATTTATTTAAGGGGTTATAATCGAAACATTATCAAGGAGGTAAGAATCTATTTTATAATCTTGCATTATTTCGAGATTTATTATACTTTAATTGAAGGAAAATTACCATTTATACTTCACAATATCCAAATATTTTCATATACACAAAATATTTAAGGAATTTAAGTGATTTATTCCAAAATTTTCTCTCCTTTTGTACTTTATTCAATAAAATAAATGTTTAAAATAAGAACAAATTTTATTTCTTTGTAAGCTGTATACATTTTTTGTCCATGTACTTTTTTCCAAAATTATTTGAAAAAAGACATTTTGTTTACTCAAATTATTTATTAAGGACATTTTAAGTTATCCATGAATTTTAAAAATGATTTTAAAGGAATATTTATATTATTTTTCAAAATTTATATTTTTGATAAAAAGTAAAAAAGGAATGTTTTTTAATGTCAAAGGAGATAATAAACTTCCCCACCACAATGACCATTTTACAAAAATATAGATTTTTATACATGTTTTAAATGGTTATATAAATAAAACTCTTTTATGAAATATTATTTTAATATATCAATTTATTTCCATTTATTCTTATAAAGTACATGATTTTATTACAGAAACCTATATTCCTAAGGAACCGATGGTCACCTCTCATTTCTTGATTAATTTTGAGGTTGTTAAATTTCTCTCGAGACAATCACTTTCTTATTATAATTTTTAATTGGAAATTAAATTTATATAAAATATCCACATTATTTTATCATGTATATTATTATTTCCTAAACCTGATACCATTTATATATATGGTTTTTACTTTTAAATTTATTTGATTAACTGATGAAGTATTGATAAATATTTTTTCTTTACTCAATATAGATATTTTTTTGATGTGGAATATTTTTTATGAATTAAATCAATCATTTCATATATGAACAATTCTTTGTACATGAAATTATGGGTGGTTACTAGGATTATATATCCCCTCAATGCATTGGTAGGTCTTATGAGACAAATATTTTAACCAATTTAAATGGGTTTAACCCATAGTTTTAAAATATATTGTGAAAGGTCTTAATAATATAGATATCGTGATGTCTAAGATCATGATGTCAAAAATTAATCATTTCATTTATTGTGAATTTAGTTATTATTATCCATGTGACTGTTGAATTGATACTATCTATGGATGCATTTTTTTTTTCAATTTATTGATTAAATGAAATGTGTTTTTAATTATTTAACTTTCCATATTGATTTTTAATTATCTAATTATGATATTAATGTTTTTTATTAAATGTAATGTGCATTATATTATTTAAAATTACTTATTTATTTTACATTGTTGATTCATGTTAGATTCCATTGTATGTAGCCCTTATTGAGCATTTGATCTCACCCTTATTTTGTTTCTTTTCCCTCGTATATGAATAAGAATTATTTGAATGAGTTAAAGGATAACAAATTTTTTTCAATTCCATGTTTTATTTTTTTTATTCTCAATGTAAAAAAAGAATCATGTATATTTATGGTTTTTTAAGACTAATAAACTGATCAGTCTATTTGGATTTGACCCCTTGTATTTATTCCAATGTAATAAAGTAGACATCGACTTTAATTTACTAAAGTATAGGTCATTATAATTGGTATCAGATAAAGTTTGGTAGAATATTTTGGAACTATATTTAGGAAAATAGAGATTAGGGAACATAACTCAATGGTAGTATTTGAGTATAAGTATTGAATAACATCGTAAAATTTTGGTATGGTGTATACTATTTGGTTTTTACTAGAAATACATCTCTTTGTGAATACTACAGGTGGATGTGGTTTTGGTACCAATGAATCTAGGAATAATAACCCCCAAAAGATTTAATCGAGTATATATTGACCATCATTCTAGTTCATAGTGAGCGTGCCCTTACTGGGAACCTATTTTGACACTCTAGGTAGTATAATTATGATATTTCACATTTTATTTCCAAACCATTATGAATTATTTTAAAATAAATATAACCCCAAAGAAACCAAGTTTATGATTATAAGACTAACAATACATAAATTTTTAATTTATGTTATTTGTTACACCATATTTAGAATTATAAATTGATATTTAAAATAAATAATTTTATAATCTAATTCAGTGTATTCCATTGTTTAGAAATGGTGTTTGGGATAAATAAGCTTATCAATAATCAATGAAAATCTAGATATTTCCTTACTGATCAATATAATATATCTATTATTGGAACTAAGCAGGTCAAGGATATATTAGGGTAGCTTAGTCAGGTTATGAAAAATAATCTTTCCTCAGTGGAGAAACCTATAGTTCCATAGCATTATTCTTCTATGTTTCTATGCTTCATGTGATATAAGGCCAAATAATTTAGTGGGACTAATAATGTAGTGGTGCCTAAGAAATGGATTAATTCTATTAAGAAGATATTTCTAGGCTTGGGATGTGATGAGAAGGAAAATTTTACCATTTTAGTGTATTATCTAAAGGGTTTTGTTGATCTATGGTAGTCATTGATCTAGAATAATAGAGAAGAAGAGGAAATAAAACATAAGGAATGCGAATCTTTTAAATAAAATTTTTTCGATAAATATTTCCCTCATGAGAAATGAATAAAAATAAAGAGAAATCCTCTTAGATTAAAGAAAAAGGAAGTGTAAAGTGTTGTGGAGTATGAGATTACCTCTGCAATATTATCCAGGTATGTTGTAGATTATATTCACAATACAAAATGCAATATTGACAACTTTTTGAAGGGATTAAGCTAGGTATTCAAAGGGAATTGGTGTTTCAAAATTTTTCATTATATGTTGAAATTTATGCACCATCCAAATAGAGAATCAATTTTCTATATCCTATATATTCAAAGGGAATAAAGAGAAGAAGATAAATAAATAGTAAAAAATAGATAAGAGGGATAAAGGAAAGATGTATTTTCCCACATGTGATAATTATAGAAAGGAACACTCTGGTACATGGTTGAAAGGAATAGTAGTTTTCTTAAAATGAAGAGATAAAGGCCATACGGTGTGTGAATTAAAGGGTAAAAAAGAAACCTTTAATATTTTTTTTGTTTCAACTATAATATTATAGGAGACTACACAAATTAATTCCCCAAGCATCAGGGGAATATATCTTAGAAGAAACTATGGGATCAAGGTCAAGATTATTCTATTACTATAATCGAAGTGGAATGATTAAAGTGATTGTGTATTTAGGTTAAATAATTATTTTATATAAGTATTTTATCAATGATATTATAGTTATAAGAACCATAAAATGTATAAGGATTTTACTACTATATTTTTAAGGATTTGAAATCATATATTAAATGGAATTGATAACCAATAAATGTGATTTAGTGGTACGATGATATTTTTTGAGAACACAAGATTAAGGGAAATATAACCCTTAAAATGTTCCAAATTTTGAGTTAATGATTTTTAGTTGTGATAAATAGATGAATGAAATTAATAAAATAAATGGGATAGTATTAATGAAATTGGAACTAGTTAGTGGTTTGATGCAAAAGTGGATTATGTTATCTTTGATGGAGTATACATCATTTTTGGATTTATAAAATATGTTCAATAATATGTTATTTTATTTAATGAATGAAGAGAGAGTTAATTTTCTAGAGAATTCATGTTTTTATTAAGGGTTTATGGAAATTTAGGTTATTACCATGTTTCTGAAGAATATATAATCAAGGTATTCAAATATTTGTATTTGGAATTATGAGTTACTCTATGTTTCCTGGGGATAAATTTTTCATAAAATATTTAAGATTTATGGTTTTTAAATTTTTTAGACATATTATAGAGAAGTCTTAAGTGTTAAAATGGAACTGTATGAAGAATTGTGTGGAAATAGATGTCATACGCCAACTTGTTGGGATGAAGTTGGTGAAAGGAAACTTTTATGCCCTGAACTTGTTGAAGAGACAATAAAAAAGGTAAAGACTATCCAGGATCACATTAAAGTAGATCAAACTAGGAAACAAGTTGTGTCAATAATTGAAGTATTGATTTGGAATTTATAGTGTGAGATCATGTTTTCTTGAAATTATATCCAAGTATGGGTGTCATAATTATCAATAATAAGAGAAAGATGAACCCTAGGTACATCAGAACCTTCAAAATTCTATAAAGTATTAGAGTTGTATCTTATCATTTGGAAATTAAACCAAGCCTCTCTAAAGTAAAAGATGTGTTCCATATATAATTATTAAAGAAGTAAATTATAGAACCAATTAATGTTCTCACCTTTTAAGATGTATAAGTAGAACATGAACTATCTTATTATGAAGATCTCATCTAGATTCTTGATACTAGAAAGAAAGTATTGAGTAATTATATGACTCGACTAGTAAAGGAACTTTGAAGAAATCATAAAATGGAGGAAGCAATTTGGGAACCATATCACGTTCTGAAGAAAAACTACCCTCATTTTTATAAAGTAATATCCATGAAATTTTTAGGATGATATTTTTTAATGAGGGAATAATGTAACACCTCAAGACTTTATGATATATTTCCTTTTTTTAATAAATTCAATATCTTTGAAAACTTATGATACACCCTACCTCAGACCTCTATTATAGTAAGTGAACATTATATTTTAATAAAAGACTATAATAAAATTCAAATTTTAATATTTCATGTCACACAAATTCTAATTTTATAGGATGAATATCAATTTTGAACTTACTTAGTCAAAATAAGCCAATTTTTTTTCCCTAAAAAATAATCTTTTAGGATTAATTAAAAATGAAGTATTTAAATACTAATTATTATATTATTCATAATTAAAAATTTATTAACTATAAATTTTATTTAAATAAATATAATAACATTTGGAAGTAAAAAGGTATATATTTTTTAGAAAAATGTGTTTTTTCATAAAACTATTTTTGTTTAATAGGGAATAATGTATATCCATTTTAATTAATTAAAATAATGTTTAATGATGAATTATTTAACTGAAATTTATATATTATACATCTAAATATATGAATTTAAAACCATCTAGTGACTATTAATAGCCATACATTTAATATAATATTATCTTATTCTTGAAAAATTCATTTATTGGAAAACCGTTTTTCAACACATATTGTGAGTTTTACTTTAAATTAAAATTTTAAAATTATATGAAATGAATTGGGTAAAATTTATTCCCTAATTTTAATCATCATAATTAATATTATATAATAATATCAATTTAATTTTTGTTCATACTGAATAGTAAAAACAATAAAATTAAATATTGTAGTTAAGGTTAAAATATATTTATCGGGGGTTAAACTAAGAAGATAAGGGTTAAAATGACCTAACAACTTGTATAATTCCTATTATATGGAAATATTTATACCTTATAACATCTAATTTTTGATAATTATAAAATTTTTAGCCTTTAATCTTGTAAAAAACGTGGGTATGATTAATTCTCTTTAAAAATTCCAAGTATGTCCTCATCCTTAAATAAAAAAGGGAACTCCCACCCCTCACTTATTGAAACCTATAAATCCCTTTTACTCAACCAACACATGAAAAAATTAATCCCCAAAATCCTTATCCACATTCTAGATGTAGTGTTCTCCCCAATAGACCAGCCCAATGGACCTTAATAATAGATCCAAAGGAGGGTTCTCTAAGAGAATGTAATCATCTTAAAAAAGATATTTCTTTACTTTCCTATTTTACAACATTAAATTATGAATTATGACATCCAATATAATATAAAAACTATATAACATATACTAATACTTTATTATGTTGATGGAATAATATTTATCGATCAAATGCTCTATCAAATGGGAAACAAATCCATTGTACCTGTGTATGGAAGACTACCGCCTCACAAACGAATGTAATTTGTTGTCCATCGCTAAATCACATGGATAGTCATAATATTAGAAATAATGAATATATATGACATATGTGAAATGATATAAGTTCTATAAAAGTAATATATTTTCTATTTTCTTACCCTTTCACTCGTTAATGGAATGATATCTTCGTTGTACATACATACGACCTACTATCTCCACGAAGAGGTGCAATTAATTTTCCATGTCCAAATTTAAATAATGGATATAGAATTTTCATGACCCCATACTTTTAAAGATACCCCTTCTAGGCTGGAAATGAATAAAGAGAGATAATGAACCCTAAATCCCTACTCTAGTAGGCCCCGTGGTGGTGACTAGCACCAAGGGTATACAATCTCACATAATGGGAGGCATCACCCTTTTTAAGAAAAAAATATCGGGAGATAAGATGGTTCATCCCAAAACAAATCTAAGATATATATATATATATATATATATAAAATAAAACCAAAATTCATCCCATATGCATGTTTAAAATAAAACTGTTACAAGTACAATAAAAAATCTAAGGTAAGTACCAAAATAAAGCTAAAGAAACGACTCAAAAAATGTCCCAAATCCCAAGCTAGTAAAGTCCAACACAATACAAATAATCCTCTTAGAAACCAAAAATAAGTTTTATATATGTAGGGTGAGAATACAAGTATACTCAGAAGGAAAAACCTAAGTCTCTCATGAACATGTGAAATGAAGCATACTAATGCCCCTGTGAGAAAACATCATAACCAAATAGCACCTAACAAGGTATACTAGCAATAACATCCTCACCAAGGCACGCTGACCAAGTAACATAGGTCAAGTACAGTAATATAGTATGAAAAACAATGATTTGGGTACCCTAAACGAATTTTCACTGGTTTATCATCACTTTCCTAATTAAAAATATCCTCACTCTCCCACCTCTTCTGAAAGAACCATGTCACAACTCGCCTACACACACCTGGGTCTCACAACCACACCTCGTCCCATCACTTGGGCCACGATCCACATTACATCCTTCCATCAAACACCTAGGACACAAACCAAACCTTGTCCCATCACCTGGTCTATGATCCACATCACATCCCACCTGCTGACACCTGGACCACATACCACACGAAAACCCATCTAGAAGAAACCTGGGAAAGTACAACACTTATCATCCAAAATACACTTGGGATAACAAAACCCATCTCATCCCAAAGACAACTAGGAAAGCGCAACTCTCTCTCTCTTACACACACACTTGGGCCTCACAAACAACAACCTACCTGAATAATCTTAGGCTATCACCGCTTAGAAGAGGGAGTAAGGAAGAGCGGGTGGCCAACCATCCATTCCCTAACTAGGATTTTTGGGAAAGACACCCTCCCCCTTGAATATGAGGGTGTTTAGAATTTAGTTCTCAACTAGGGTTGGGTGCGTATAGAAATCAAAGGGGAAAATACAATTATATACATATATAATGCCAAACACTCAATCCCAACCTATGGGTTCTCAACAAAAAACCAAATCACAAAACTACCAACTTTACTACTAACTATAAATGAACAACACCACACCTAAATCCATAACTTCCTTTCCATTTCTAACCAACTTAATTAACTAGTACCATTCTTTATTCACAACTCATTTGTTCATTCTATTAAACAAACCAACCCAATCCAGTTTCAAACTTTATTAGATAATTATTTATTCATTTATTCCATTACTATCTGGGAAACAATCAAGCACATAACACAACAATGAACATAGTAATAGTTATACATAGAGAAACTCTGGATGAACTAAACATACCAACTATTACCATCCTTCCTCAAAGTCATCCCTAAAAAAAAAACCATCCACACACAACAATATCTAGCAACACATCACCGCACAACCTGATTGTATCCCCACTATACAATACTTATCATCCGTTACAAAATCAATAAATATCTTAACCTGAGATACCATTACATAGCCATGTTGACATATCGTCTACAAGTTCATCAATGTCACTGCCTAAACTAACCCACAAAACACACTTGTGCTTTATAGATGTACCACAACACAAACCGGAGCATACCCACACATCACAACATAGCTACTTAATATCCCATATATAAAATACACACAACTAAAACTATACCAAACAAAAAATCATCCCATATACCAAATCATAACACATTTTTGGATTTAATGAGGCACCCCTTTTTTAATTCTACTTGTTAATTCAGGGGTTTTCATAAAAACCGGGTAATCCTGGGGAATCCATTTATTAACCAAGGGTATGTAGTTTACAAATTTCCACATACAAGTGTTAAAAAGGAATAAATATACATGAAACTTGTTTAGTGTTCAACCAAGTACCACTAAATACCATGATGTTTATGGGGTTTTTAGCCCATATAGTTCATAACATCACAATAACATCAAAGCCATAAAAATATGCACATCATATCCCTCTAACCATTTCAATTCATTTAACCAGTTATTATATTTGATCAGTGTGTCACAACTATGATCTTAAGGAAAATAAAATTAGATCCCTCTAACATGATGCAAAATCAAATAGAAATGAAGGAAAACCTTACCTTGAAGAAGCTTTTCAACTCATCCGTGCACCATAGGGTGAAGAATAATTCCCAAAAGAGACAAACACATTGCTAGAAATGTGGATCAACCTATTATTCACTATAATATTATCAAAAAACTACCCAAAAATCCACCTCATACCAACCCATACCATGAATGTGAATCTTGGGGAAAGAACAAGAGGAAACATATGAGAAAGAGGTGAAAACTCACCACTGATCGATCACGGATTACCAACAGAAAACCACTGGGATTGATAGATCAAGGAGGGAGGAGTAGGGAAAGAAGGAACCATAGGGGTGCATAGGTTTTATTTGGAACAATAGGAAAATAAAACCACACTATAATAAAATCACCGCATAGCGACGGTTTAAACTATTACGATATGGTTCTGTGACGGTTTCATAAAACAACTGCTAAAACTGGTGTCAACATACAATACATGGAAATTTATTTCATTTAGTAGTGGTTTTGGGGAATTTTTGTAGACACCATATTTAGTGGTAGTTTTATTGGTTTTATTGGTGGTTTTTAGTGGGGAAATATGGTAAGAATTTATCAGTGGTTACAATTTCTGCTAAATATTTTCTTTTTTTTCATGGAAACCACCACTAAAACTAATAAAACCACCTATAAATAAACTTTAATCATTTTTGAGTGGTGGTTTTAACCACCAATGATAAAAGAATATCAAAATATAGAGAAAGTTTAAACCACCGCTAAAAAAGTACCATACTTAGTGGTGGTTTAAATCATCTCTATATGTTGATTTACAAATAAAAACCGACTATAAATTATGCAATCCTAGTTCCCAAAAAAAATATATGTAGGGAACATATAACCCAAGGTGTGCACAAATAAAATCTAATCATAACTAAATATGTAAATGGGAATATTGTAGGCCATTGAAGGCTTTTAGAGGAAGAATAAGTAAGGATATGCATCATGAATGATGATGTAAAGTGATTTATGTCAAATAGCGAGTTGATGCAGATTAAGGGGATGATAGAACACAAATAATGAAAGGGTTTTGGGGTTTATAGTCTATAAGGAACAATAATGTGAACGACAAACATGCACATGTATATTCTTGAAGTAAAAAAATCATGCATAAAAATTTGAAAACGGGGAGAAAATTTATAACCATAATGATTGGACTTTACCTTATGGGATTCCAAAAAGAATCAAATGACACTTAGGTATTAATATAATGGATTAGTGAAAGTATTTTTTTGATGTTAAAATGTAATATAATATAGTTTTCACTAAATAACATGAAGACCATTGCAAGTTAGTTATTTTAATCATATTTAATTCAATATTTCAATGAATATATGACTATCACTACAGCCCTAAAAGGTTTTCAACCTATTCAAACCTAGTAAATAATGAAAATGTTAGGTCATTAAAATGTTAGGTGAATATTCCATGCCACACATGATACATGAGCGAACCCTCTCTTTCCATATTTTTTTAAAGCATAAAAAACACCACTATTCACTGTCTGATGATGAACATTGCTCGTCATCCTCTTCATATCTGTCTCTACTTCCTACTACCAGCACCTATAATACAATTATATTTAAAATATTATCATTTAATAACATAATGACATTCAATTTCCACTTTCGTGCTAGCATACCAACAATAGTAAAGTGGAAAAACATCTATAAACAGAGATTCATTTTAAAAATATTAGAATTTAATAACATAATGACATTAAATTACACCATAATGTATTAAAGTTACCTTTATTTATGAATAAAAAACTTCATTTTTTCAAGATGAAGGCATATTCCTCCAATCATCATACATAATGAGAAGTGTCACCGACTCCACCACTAGATGGCCTAGAATCTGGCCAAGTAACCCTAAAACTTCATCCATAGGAATCAAATGGGACAATAATATTTAGTCTAATCAGATTCCATACATATGAACTTTTAATATTTTTATCCGTAGTATCATTTTTCCATATTTTATGAAAAAACAGTTTATAATATAAAAAATGTGCAATAAATTTATTCATATTAATTTTTTTACCTATAACAGTCACCCTCCAATATCTCCATGAAGAATTAGGAGCGGTGCTCTACTCCCTCACTGATGAGGCTACTGAATGAGAAGGAATCAAATGATATATTGATGGGACGTTGATGGAGTGTGTGAGAGATAGTGCAGGGGGAAACTGGATGGTATCTCAGATACTATAGGGAGGGAGAGAGATGGATCACCATTTGTTGATGTGGTCGATGGAACGTCAACTGAGAGTCTACTAGCATTAGTATAACGCTTCCTCCTTGTAATTCCTATCATTTAATCAAATAAAATTAAGTTCAGACTATATATTTCCAAGCATTCATGCGTAAATAAAATAAAAATGATAACATATGGATAATAATAAAAAATATATATATAACAATGATAATGAATGACTACACAAATGACATACGTGGTTGATCAATGAATAGATAACTGCACATATAATCATTTTATCATTAAATCATGTGAGTTTCCTGATCCATCATTACTTCATCTACTTAATCAATCCTTAAAAGACTAATATTTTCAATATCATGATTGAAAAATAACTCGGCTTATTACTATTAATGTGATTCAATGTTATAGGTAAAATCTTTCACTTCATCACCCATATCATACAAATCTCTTTATTTTATGTGAGAAACTACACTCCAGAATTCATCCACAATATCTTTCACATAATATTCCATTTTTGCTTGTGATGATAAGATATACAGATCATGTAGTTCATGGTCACCAACATCCATCAAGCGAGATAAGTTCATAGAAGTAAATTGAAACGAATCTCTTTTAACACCCCTGATAATATCCACCCAATTTCATTTGAATAAAACAACTAAAAAATTCATATGGTAGTTTAATTCAATAATATATGTCAAAGTTATATAGTACCCCAATTTATAAAACATAAATATGCCACTATTCTGTGTTTTCAAACCCTCTTCTCGATTTACTGTACATAATTCAAATCCATTCATGTTATAAGCATCAAACTTTCTGGCTTGTTTTAGAGGACCTCAAGCAAGAAAATTAAAATCTTATGAAAACTCTACTCGAGTATAAGAATTCATGATCTAAAAAATAAATATACATTATTATATATACAAAACATATGTATCAACATAATATCTGTATTAAATTAAATATTTATGAACTTCCACGTCATACAAACTATTCTATAAGCTCTTTATTAATATGTTTTGTTATATATTTCTCATTTCATTTTCATCCTCTCTTTCATATCTTTTTCTGTATCATCAACTCTTCAATAAATTTATCTACAATTTCATTATTCAGTATCACATATCTATGTGCCTATAATAATTCTATTTCTGTTACTATAACATTTGAGCTCCTCCCAACTAATCAACCAATAACAAGAAAGATTTTTTTATTTCCCATGTATTTCAGATTGATTCAATGTGTCTTCAACATGTCAAACTCGATTGAATATTGCCTCAATATCATCCAATTATCTAGAATAAAAGTTTAGACACTCTAATTCCATATAGACTTTATAAATAGAGCCTTCAGGTTGATCTTTACGTTCCAGGTTTGATTTCAAATGCCCAAGATATCTATAAATAAAATAAAAAAACATAATTATGTATTTAATGAAGAGCCAAGAATTATTTACTAAAATGGAAAAAATTTAAATAAATTACCTCTCAATTGGATACATCTATCAATAATTTACGGGGCCTCCTAATTTAGATTCCTCAACAAAATGCATAGTTAATTGCATCATGACAGTAAAAAATGACAGAGGAAAGATCATCTCCATTGTACAAAGTTTCAATAAAAATACTACTTGAAGGTTTTCAAGATAAAATGTATGTAGATATTTCTCACATAGTTTTCTAAAAAATGCATATAATTGGAGTACAACAACAGTAACCTTTTTAGGTAATAATGTAAGCAATTTCAATGGTAGTAACCGCTGTAAAAAAATATATGAATCATGGCTTTTCAGTCCATGTAACCTATAATGATTTAATTCAGAACACCTTGATATGTTACTTTAATACCCATCAAATACCTTCACATGTTTTAAAATTCAATGGAGTGTATCTTTATCCCTATTTTTCATTGCAAAAATTTTCAGAGCATACATTCCATTCTCATCTGGACAAAGATCATTCTTTATGTTCATTGCTTGTAAGTATTTCCAAGCATTGAGATTATCCTTTGACTTTCCGTGCTCATTAAGAAATGTGAAGATAAAATTTTCACAAACATTCTTCTCAATATTCATCACATCAAGATTATGCCGTGACAAATTAAATTCCCAATACATAAGTTTAAAGAATATACTTTTTTTCTTCCATTTTTGTGTTCTGATTTCACTTGATGATTTACTACACACTTATTTCCCACCATCATTCAAATAATACACCTTCCCAAATTCTATTTCAATATTTTCAAGTTGTGACCATATTTTAGAACATATTAACAACTTTGTAGGTGGTCTACGATCAATGAAACCATTTAATTTTAACTTGTTCAGCCGAAATATGTGAGATGCAACGAGAAATCTTCAATGACACAAGAAGCACCATTTTATACTATAAGGTAGCTGTTCGGGATCAAAATCAATGTTAAAAATAGGAAATTCCAAACTCATGTATTTGTTCTAACTAGCTAAATTTCCAAGTCCAGGGTATTCACTAATGGTCCACATTAGAGAAACTTGCATTTTGAACATTGTTTTAGAAGATGCATCATATGTATCAACACCGTTTCTCCACAAATCTAGTAATTATTCAATTAAAGGATATAAGTATACATTAATATCATTTAAAGTCATTTTTTTCTAGAAATATTCATCGTAATGATAAAAGATGTTTTTTTCATACACATATACGGAGGCATATTTTAAGGGATCAAAACAACTGGCCAAATGCTATAACTGGTACTCAAAGTCCCAAGTGGTTTAACTCCATCAGTATACAATCCAAATCAAACATTACTAGGAACATATGATAAATATAGATGTAATGAATCAAATTTATTCCATTATTTTTAATCTCTTGGATTCCACATTAACCCATAATTGTTATTATCTACAGAATTCCACTTCATGTGTTAGACAGTTTTCGATGACATGAATAATCTTTGTAATTGAGGATTTAAAGGAATGTATTGTAAAACCATTACAAGTGTTTTCTTTTATTATTTTTAGGGTAGTATGTTTATTCAGACTTCCAACATCACCCACAGACAACCATCTAGAAGAAGAACATTTTTATAATCCCATATGCTTGAATCCTCTCCCCAATAAAGCATAAAATCATTGGGGCACACATGTATTTTTGTATAATTCAGAACAATCAAGTTAACAACTTTTTTCATATCATAAATAGACTCAAGGATCTTTTCATTAGAAAATGAATTATGAAAAAATTCCAATATCATAGACATCACCGTATTTGTAATTCCACATAGGCATTTGATATGGTAAAAATTTAGAAAAAAATAATGTTTTGAATATTTCAAACATCCACTATACAACTCTTGATTTCCATTTTCAAATAAACCATGAAACACATCTGTCTTCTTAGTAAATTTTTCTCTTACAATAGTCTCCATAGAATCAAGAGGAGGATCCAATGATATATTAAAATTTTGATATGGTTGTCCTATAGTCTCAAGAACATCACTTATCATGTTACTATTTGTAGCACCCTCAAATGGTTGTTCTGCTATGTTTTGATGTTGGAGTTTTGAAATGATGAATGCATCATTTATAAGGTTTTTCATTTTAGTTTCCATTGTCCATGAAGTTGAGAGATCATTTTGTGGATTAACATTAGTGCTCAACCTTTTTGTAATGTTCAATTCTTCATTCCAAATCCAAAACAAATATTTATCAGGGAATTTCTTCAATATGAAGTGTTCATAAACTTCATCTCTCTTTAACCATCTTCTAAATTTACATGTAGGACATGTAAATCTTATTCTACCATCAAAGGATCAATTGGAAATTGAAAAATCTATAAAATCCTCCAAACCCTTAGCATACTGAGGTGTATTCCTCAGTAATGTGAT
The DNA here is from genome assembly GCA_963277665.1 of Viscum album. Taxonomy (NCBI): domain Eukaryota; kingdom Viridiplantae; phylum Streptophyta; class Magnoliopsida; order Santalales; family Viscaceae; genus Viscum; species Viscum album. The sequence continues at coordinate 1,702,467,775 of OY728141.1, read as the reverse complement.
CCATCTTTTATCCATATATATCACAATGTTCTTACACATTATTAGAAAAATTAAAACACATTACTATTACAAAATAGGAAAATAGATTCATATATACTAGTTGAAAAAAATATGAATATGTTAAATATGGTTTTCCAATATAAATACATATGGAAAATAATGAATCATTTTAATAAGGACAATTGAAATCCATAAATTTTAGTTGTGGGGAAAATAATGTGTAAAAGAGTTACATTTTTCATTTAAAACCCATTAAGAAAACCAAGATAAAAAATAACTATTGAAATCCATTTTTTATAAAAATATTCTTTTAAGAAATCATTGAAAAAAGTATCAAAATAAAATGTCAATAATTGATTATAGGACCAACATTATTCTCAAAATTGTTAACCTACCATCATGATACTATTTTTTATTTAATGGATACATTTTGTAACATTTTTTTCATTGAGTGAATTGGTTAATTGATGATGATAAATGAAATTTTATTCAAATTTTCTCTATTTTATGTATATCTATGATTTTATTTATCTTATTTATTTTAACTTTATGAATTTCCATTTCATGTATGGATGATGATACCATTGAACATATCAGTGGATGGTGGTAGTGAACAGAGAGATAGTGAATGGTCGGGTATTACATGGGCAACATTGCTACTCTGATGAGGATTGGGAAATGATAAATTATGTATATTATGAATCAATTAACATAATTGATTAAATCATTTAAAATTATGTTGAGAATGATCATGAATTCATGGGACATGCTAATGAGGCATTCAACTGAGAAATGAACCACTCTAAAGATTATGACACGAGTTCATGAAATCAAAGTAATTATAATAATCTGGTAACTATAATGAGGTACTAGGTACCACCAACATAATGTTCCTTAGATAAAGAGAAATAAAAAAGTTTTTCTACATCTATTTCTCACTCACTACTTAAGGAAATTGAAACTCTTTCATATAAGATATATTCAACCAATAAAAAACTCAACTAGAATAATTGAGGAGGATCAATATTGAATGAGTAATTAGATATATTCTATCCTATACTCTAAATACTACAAAGTACTAGTTATATGAAAGGATAGTGTATGTTGGAGATTTAATATCCAAAAAATTCAATCATGGACAATGATTACGCTTTACCTTGGGTAAGAATAAGTGAAATGACTTCAAAATAAGGTTTTACCTCTACCTTGACCAATAGATATGGTGTAGTGGCTTACTCTGTAACAACATACTACACAATAGGTAGCGGAACATTGGAATACTCCATAATATGAGAATCCTGATTGATGTTATCTTTTTGTCCCATAAGCCTCCTTTAGGGAGTAATCATTCGAAATTTTAAGGAATAATTTATAAAACCAAAATAATTTGGATAAATATGTATTGTTATATATGTTCTCACAAATTCTCTCCTTGGAGTCTACCCATAACCAAATTTATATACATCTTAGTATTAAACAAGATCCTCCATCCCTCAAAATTGGCCAGAGTCACACACATACACACATATATATAACAATATGCACATTATCAACTAAGTAATGAAAATATATATGACAATAACATGGAAAATAAATATTTCACTTGATCAAAAAATAAAATTATATAATTAATAGATTGAATAATCAATGAAATAAATCAATGGACTATTTTATGAAACAAAATAGAAAAATTAGGGAATGTGATCCTATATTCCCAATCCTGATATATGAATGCACTTGAATCCCATAAAATAGTAATTGAAAACCTACCAATGGTGAGGGGAAGTGAGGTGCTAGGCCATGAATGGTGGAGAGGGGAGGAGAAAATCTAGGTTGGGACTGATAGTGAGGGGAGGTGAGGGTCGGGGGGTGGGGGTGGGGGGGGTGCGGGTCGGGACCGGTGGTGAGGGGTAGTGAGGGTTAGGACTGGTAGGGATTCAGGGAGTTGGGGTGTGTGTGTGTGTGTGGGGGGGGGGGGGTCAGAGGAGAAGTGTAAGGTGTGTGAAAAAAATAAAAGGTTTAGTGGTAACAAACCACCACTAAAGTACGATTTTCATGTAGTTCCACGACCAAATGAATAATGGTTCAACTGAAACTAATTATTAAAACTGGACATGATCAGGCTATTACATGGTGTGTAATACCATTTCACGTCATGTAATACCTGGGGTTCGATTTCTACTGAAAAACATGTCATCTCTTGATTTTTTTTCAAACCCTGAAATACTATATACCATGAAAATTATCAGAAAATCCATGAGATAGAGTTTCAAACTGTGTAATATAGTTACATGGTGTGAAATCCCCCTTTTCCATCCTTAGCAACCATACTCCTTTAAACTCCCTCTGATCTTCCTCTGAACACTTCCAACCACCAAAACTCACAAAGTAACAGACCAGAAGGATATGAACCATTACATTAGAAACCTCTCAAATTATTCTCACCCCTGAGAATCCAAAACCAATCCCAAAATAAAGATGGGTCTGAACAACCACCCCATGAGACACCTCTCAAGGATTTTTCTAGGCTTGAAATGACGGTAACAACCAAACACATTAACTTTCAATGATAAAACAACCTTTGAAGTTCAAAATATGGAGTGGAAACCCCCCACATCTAAGAAAACCTCCTATTATAGATGTTACCCAACAAAAAAAAGTCACACCACACTAGAACAATAACCACACTATCTAAACATCCGAATTAGGGAATTTTGTCCTCCATGTCAAGAAACTATTTGCACTGGGTGGCACTGACTCACTTTCACAGTTTTAATCGCATCACAGTTAATGAGAATTGATCAGGAATTTGGTCTTCCCATTTTCACATGTCGGGAATTTATTTCACATTACACCACACACATCTCAACCCAAATGAAAACAAATCATTTCATAAAACAAGGTTCAAACATTAAATTTTAAAACAAAATAGAACAAGACAAAACTGAAAACAACTCTAGGAACTGAGCACACATTTGTGTCTCTCACTCTGAAGTACTCTACTCCTAGACAGCATGCCTCCATAATACACAAACCAAAGGAATGGTTCATTCATGACACACCTTATCTTGATGATCCTGGATATCTACTGGATGCTTTATAAATGTCGCGTCATCCTTGATATCCAACTCTCTTGAGTCAATGACATGGTAGTCATCGTGTAGATACCGACAGATCTGTGAGACGTGGAAGATGTCTTGGATCCTCTCCAACCGTGGTGGAAATTCTAAATGATAATCCACCTCACCAACTCACTCCAACACCTCAAAGGGTCCAAATAAGTATGGTGGAAGATTACTACCTCTGCTAAACCTCTGATTCCCATGTTGAGAGGACACCTTTAAGAACACATGGTCCCCAACATCGAACTCCAAGGGAATCCTTATACGATCAACAAGAAACTTATGTTATCCCTACACTACTTTCACCATCTCATAAACGAGCTGAAATTTCTCTATCATGCTTTGAACCACATTTTGACCAAGAACACATCACTCCCAAATGTCTATCCAACACAACAAAGAATGAAATGATCTTCCATACAATGCCTAAAATGGATCCATGCCAATGGAAGAGTGATAGAAATTATTATAAGAGAAATATACCAAAGGTAGGTGTTTTACATAAGATCCACCAAGGTCCAAGATGCATGCCCGTAACAAATCCTCCTACATTTGGATAGTATACTCTATCTACCCATCTGTCTAAGGGTGGAATGAAGTTCTGAGGCGTAACTGGGTTCCAAAATCATGCTAAAATACCCACCATACTCATGAGGTAAACAAAAAATCCTGATATAATATGATGTTCCTTGAAACTCCATGCAACTGCACCACCTCATCCACATACCTCTTATCCAAATCATAAACTTCACCCAACTCCTTAATCATTAAGAAGTTGGCCGATTTCTTCAATCGATCCACTATCACCTAGATAACATCGTAGAATCTCTAAGCCCAACATATGCTTATGAAAAAAATCAATTGAGATGTCATCCCACTTCCACTTGGTGACATCCAAGGGCTACAACAAACCACTAGGAACAAGGTTCTCAGGCTTCACCTACTATAAAACCAAGCACCTTTCCATAAACTCTTCCACTGCATTTTTTCATCCCAGGCCACCAAAAATTCATCCTCAAGCCACAATACATATTATAAACTCTTGGGTGTATTTATAAAGGTTATCTATAAGACTAATTAGGGACCCCATCTTTCACCACTACCGAAACAAACAACTTTTTTCATAACAACATCTGGTTCTGACTATCCTCTGACCATCCCTATGGAGCATCATCATGGCCAACACGATCGAACAACACCTTTGCATCCGATTCTACCCACTGAGACTCATAAACCTACTACATTAGAGAATAATTCAATTTCATCTGAAATAAATAGCCTCTACCACCTTCCACTCTTGCATCTAAGTGCAAGGTTTCCAACTCCTTCAATGCCTTTCAAGCATCCACAAAATCCTAAACAAACTTATTATATGACTTCCTACTCAAATCATTGGCCACTAAATTTCCCTTTATTGAGGTGTAAGAGTTCTAAAAAACATATTAGTAAAGAAACTCCATCCACATTCACTATCTCAAGTTCAAATCTTGCTAGGAAAAGATATACCTCAAAATCTTGTGATCCGTGAAGACCACAAAGCAATACCCAATGAGGTAATTCTGCCACAACTTTAGTGAAAACACGACCTCTATTAGCTCCAAATCATGGGTGGAATAGTTATGCTCATGGGGGAGTAACTTCCTAAACCCATAATAGATTAATGCTCATTACTGCATTAAGAAGCATCCCAATCCTAGATGAGAAGCATCAAAAAACACCTCAAATATCACCCCTTCCTCTGAAAACTAGAGCACTAGAGAACTAAAAAACTTCCCCTTAAGATAACTGAATGCCTCCTAGAACTGATAACTCCACAAAAAATCTTGGCCTTTCCTAGTCAGAGCTATCAATGGGGCTGAACTCTAGATAAATCAGGTAAAAACCTCTGATAATATCTTAGAAGTCCAAGAAAAATGTGAAACTCTACCATATATTTTGGTGAAACCCGAGAAAAAAATGCTTATACTTTCAATGGGTCCACCTATAAACCCTGATGAGACACCACATGCCCAAGGAAATGAACTTCCTGGGTCCAAAACTCTCACTTGGACAATTTTTTGTAGATATGGTGGTGTCAAAGAGCCAAGAAGATGGTTCTGAGATGCTTGACATGTTCCTCCTCTGACCTTGAGTAGATCAAGATGTCATCGATGAACATGATTATGAATCGATCCAAGAACTCATGGAAAAAAGAGTTCATAAGCCCCATGAACATTGTTGGTGTGTTTATAACACCGAACTACATGATTATGAACTCAAAGTGACCATACTAGGACCTAAAAGTAATCATTAGTATATCAACCTTCTTAACCCTCAACTGGTGGTATCCATACCATATATCAATCTTAGAAAACCGACTTTACGCACTCAACTGATCAAAAAGATCATTTATCCTTGGAATAGGGTAATGTTTCTTGACCATCACCCAATTTAACCTTCGATAGTCTATGCAAAAACCCAGATCACCATCTGACTTCTTTGAAAACAACACTAGATCACCCCATGACGACACACAAGGTCAGATAAATTCCTTTTTCATTAGATCATCTATCTGAATCCTCAGCTACCATAACTCAGAAGGTTCCATCTGATAAGAATCCATCGAAATTAGAGAAGCATCGGGCTATAGGTCTATCCCGAACTCAACATCACATCGAGGGGGTAGTGTCACAACCTCCTTGAAAAAAATATCTAGGAACTCCCCAAAAAATATAGGAACCTCCACCATACCAAAATCTACTAATTCCACTGACCACTCATCCAAAAAGGAAATAAGAGGCCCTATATGCCAACTGCCCACCTAATAGCTCCTCTCAACAATGAAAACCACACACCGACCATCCATATATGAAAACATGACTCTCCTCCTAAAGAATATGATGACGACATACATATAATAAAACCAGTTGATACTGAGAATGGAATCATATGGCTACATATATAGTAAGAAAATATCCCCACAGGACTAATGCGGTCCCATCATCGATATACATCCCCAATACACATCAAACAAGATTTTATAACCTTTGAATGGCGTACTCAACACCAGGTGCATGTGGATAATATATATGTATATCCCCAGAGAATGGGATATAGTAGGGAACAACAAAGTAATAGAAAGATTCCAAATCAAATAAATCACAATAAAGGGTACTAAATAAACTGATCGAACATGTAACAATCTCTGGCCCTGCCAGAACTACAACCTCTGTGGCATGCAACTAACCATGCTTAGCTCCTCTACCTCTCTTTTGAAGACTGCCTCCATGACCACACCTAGGTCGAGGTCCCTAAGGAACATCCTGAGGTTAGACCCTACCTAATTTATGTCCCCTCAGTGTAGCATGAGCCTGCTGTCCCTACTGCTAAAATGGTCCAAATGGTAACTACTTCTGAGGCTAGTGCTTAACCTATCCACCTCCACCATACTGATCTTGAATGACCAACGAACACCGATTCTGAAGATGGTCATTGACTCCACAGAAGAAATACCTTGTACCCAAGCCCATATAAAAATCACGAGGACCAAATGGTCAAAAAGGAAGATGTTGTAGTCGACTACTAGTTGGTTGAAACCTCAAAGGTCTTGGCACTTGAGACCTTCCACTAGTAACCCATCCTCTCAAATAACCATACTAGCTCTCCTCACATATTAAAAATTATCTTGAGTTCATCCACTCGATCACCTATACCTTTTTCTGGACCTCTTGATATGTTGGAGATGTAATGGTAGTGAACACATACTATATAAAAGGATGAAGTTCCTACTCTAGATGTCTCACATGAGACTCCTCATCAGGAAAGAGATTGGGGAAAAAATGAAGGTGATCCTTGAACTTGATCCCCAGATCCCATACCAACATACTCCCATGCTATAGGGAGAGTAAATCCCACCTCTTCTCATCCTTCATGGTCAATGAAAGTAATTCTTATCAGAAATCCTTCCCAAAATCGACCCACAGAATGTCATCCACCTTCTCATTCCCTAGGTACAACATCCACCAATGACGTGCAACTCCCCACATCTGAATCACTACTAGAGGAACCTAGTACTCCATCAGGGCTCACATAAAATAGAAGGTGATCTCAATATCCTCAATACATCTCTTTGTCTCTATGTTTAAAACACTTCCCTCATACATTCCCAAAGCCTATAACTATAAATCATGTTACATTCTCTACCACTAGTTTTCATCCTATACTAGATCAACCATCTTTTGATTAACCAGATTAGCCTACTGAGCCTCAACTACCCGAGCCACACGCAGACAATGATAGACCGCCATAAATTAAAGTTAGACAAGGAAATTCATAAGCCTGAGTAGTATATAATTTAAGATTCTTTTTAAATTGTTTAATTGATTTCATCCATTTCAAATTTACCAAAACAACCAATTCAAATAAGAACACAATTAATTATGAAGCTTGTACATTTCCTAGGGTCTCTACCCTATAAATGGGGAAGAATCACTTTGCTATTTGGTAAGATTAGAGTCCATGCATACAATCATGAGGGTCCCTAAAATACCTTGTCCTAGCCAATCTTTCCTGGACTATGAAATGCACCAAGATCACCTGACACATATGCCCTACCAACCCATGCAATACTCACTATGCCTAAATCCAAACTCCATCCTATCTCTCAACCATCACCAATGATACCATTCTATCCTAACCTCCTCCCTCCAAAGATACCCCTTCTATGCTGCCAATAAATAAAGAGAGATAATGACCCCTGAGTCCCACCTATTGTAGGCCCCGGGGTGGAGAATAACACCAAAATGGTAGGCATTTACTTTTTAGTAAAACAAGATCATGTGATAAGATGGTTCATCCCAAAAAAACTCAAATATATATATATATATATAAGAAAAAAATCCATCCCACATACCTATTTAAATTAAAAATGTTACAAGTGCAATAAAAACTCCAAGGTAAGTACCAAAAGAAAGCTAAAGAAGTGACTCAACAAGTGTCCAAAAGCATGATCTAGTAACGCCCAACATGGTACACATAATCCTCCTAAAAACCTGATAGTAGTTTTATATACTTAGGGTGAGCATACAAGTATACTCAGTAGGAAAAACCTAAGTCTCTCATGCACACTTGAAAGGAAGCACACTAATGCCCCTGTGAAAAAATAGTAGAATGAAACATTACATAACAAGGTATAATAGCCATCCCACCCCCACCAAGGCATGCTCACTAGGTAACGCAAGCCAAGTAAAGTAATATTGTAAGAACATTGATGATTCAGGTAACCCTCACTACTTCCCACTGGTTTAGAAACTCTTTCCTAACAATAAACGTCCTCACTCTCCTACCTCTTCCAAAATAACCACATCACAACCCGACCACACATACTTGGGTCCCACAATCAAACCTCATCATGTAACCTAGGCCATGATCCACATCACATCCCACCCACAAACACCTGGGCCACAAACCATACCTCATCCCATCACATGGGCCACAAGCCACATCACATCCCAACCACAAACACATGGGCCACATACCATATCACATACCATCCCGAAGACACCTGTGAAAGCACAATGCATCTCATCCTAAAGACACCTAGGAAAAAACAACCTATATCTTCCCAAAAGACACCTGGGAAAACAAAACCCATATCATTCCAAAGACACTTGGGAAAACACAACTCACCTACACACACCTAGGCCTCAAAAAACACAACTTGCATGAAAAATCATAGGCTATCACCACCTGGAAGAGGGATCAAAGAAAAGCATGTAAGGACCCAACCCCAGTTTCCTAGAGCCAGTACCTTATTTAATTACATTGGAATATAAAAAAGGAATATGTATCCTGAGAGACCAAGTAGTTTAGTAGATTTTGGAAATAACATACTTATATATAAGCTTAATATTACATCATAAAGGGAAAAACAACACTGATTTATTCCATTAGAAACATCAAAGTCTCCTAGATTAAGCTTGCAAGTCACTCATAATTTACTTCTTAATATCCTGGGAAAATGAAACATAAGAAAGGGATGAGATCAAATTCTTAGTAAGGGTAATAAATACAGCAAAATATAAATAAACAATAGACACTATGAAGAATTGAAAACACATGCCTTTAAAAATAAACTTGAAAATAATATGGAAGGAATATGAGCTGCGTAAATATTTCCATAATATAACACAATCAAGGGTATTCTACTAGTCAAATAACCACATGAACTTTAAATTACTAGATTCATAATGATGGAAGTGCATATTATAGACATTCTGAAACATTTTTTCAAGGCCTCAGCCAAGACATCTAATGATTAAGGCCTCATCCAAAATCTATATATCACATTGAGAAAGGCCTTGACCAATTCTACGTCTATTTGTCTCATGAGACCTACTGATGCATTGAGGGGATATAGAGGGACCCAACCATAAAATAATAAGTCAAATGCATTAATCATATGATTGGGGATAGACATAAACAATATATACATTTATATTGAAACTATCATATGAAATGTAACTAACTTTCCCCAAGCATTAAACATAAAACACTAACCATTATGAGTAATATGGTGAATGGTTTTAGGATAGATCATGCACAGTCGAGTTAATCATAAACCATTGAATAAAATATGGTAGATGAAATCATAAATTATTAAAACCAATAATACATAAGAATCAACAAGAGTGTTGAATCAAACTAAAATACTCTTAAAAATCATTAAGCAATTTCTGAGATAAATACACTTTTATTTTGAAAAGAAGAGTTCTTTTGGAAAAATATTTGTATAAAACCAGAAGTTAAGTAAGATATTATTTTCATAATAAAATGAGTTATTTTATAAAGATAATGGTTTCCCAAAAATATACTATAGAGTGCACTTTAAAATAGACAAAAATTTGAGAAATTCCATTGAATCGGGCTTGTATTTTGGAAACAATTTTGAAAGTTTCTTTTTAAAGGTGTAACTATCCATAAAATAATGAAGGATTATGGTTGGTGTACATATATAGAATACTCAAACAAAATTTATTAGGAGTAAATAATAATACATAAGAATTTCATTGAGGTAATTAGACAATGAAAGTAACCCAAATGAAAATGGAAGTTCGGGTGGAAAACCGTTACCTTATCTCCGAACGTGTTCTGCTCTTGAACTTAAGATCCTGGAATATGAAATTATACTTATTAATAACTTATTTCAGAACCTATTAGACATGTATTTAGTTTATCATAATTCTTTCTAGTTAATTTATTCCCTTAGTGATAAGTTATTATATTGAATCTCATCATTCTGGAGTGTTTGTTTTCTTTATTTTCATAATTGGTTCACTTGTTCTTAAGTAATGAAGTGGAATGGATATAAATCTCCAGAATTGAAATTAAATATTATATATGACCATAAATAGGTGTTAGTAGTCATTTATATAACTTGGTTACATGGCATGAGGATGAAATATTCTATAGAACATTAATAATAACTGTTTCAGTTAATTTTTGGGTTTTGATTAAAACGAACTCATTTGTATTTATAACTTAATACCATTAGTAAAAAGGGTTTAAATAACCTTAAATGGGGTATATTAAATATATAATAATCTGGTTAAACCATAACAATAATGGTTTCACGACCAGAATTGATAATGATAATAAAAATTGAAATCCCATTGTCCTTGAGTGGGGTAAATTGACACATCTTGGATGGTGTTCTTGCTACTAGTATAAAAGAAGGTAAAAGGAAGAGGTGATGATAAATTATTCCACTATCATGAAAAAATTCCATTACATGTAAGTTACTAGATTAATCACAAAATTTTGATAAGAAGAGGTAATAGAAAAAATAAAACAAATGAACTTGAAAGGAAAGACAAAGAATTAAAAAGAAGAATTTACCTCTGGAACCAAACTTCCTCGAGATCCTCTTTAAGGGAGTGGTTTTGGTCTTTTTATAAAACCAAGGCTTGTTGGACGTGGGAGAGGATGTTGGGATGATATTTGGATAGAATTTGGAGATGAAACAAGGCTTTAGAGGAGTGAAGTGAAGGAGGAGTGAGAGTGTGGTTTTATAGTGGAGGGGAGAGGGGATTTCTCAATATTATATTTATTAATTTATTATTTCTCCACAAGACAGGGAATAATGAGTCTTTTATGACCAAGAATAGTAATTTTACCATGTAAATTTGAATAAATTGGGCTTACATCAGTATAAAATCATACATGACTTTATAATTAGTGTATTTTACCTTATTTTATAAATTATGGTATTTCACTATTCAACAAAAATTCAAGTATTTTAGAAAAATACCAAAAATTCACCCCAACCATTTTTCAATGCGTATAATCCAAAAATGAAGTCCAGTTTTAAAAAATAATTTTCTAAATATGATTAATTTAATATTTATTTAAAATCATAATTAATTATAAAAACAATAGTTTTAAAACATTTATTTATTTATTCTAAATCATAGGTATATCGTACTTCCAATTGAATATTATTTATATAATACAATAGGTAATTTTACTATTCATTAGGGTATATAAATATTCATAAGGGTATGTTACTATTCATAGGGGTATCTTACTATTCATCAAAAATTAAGTTTTTCTTATCGGACTCCAGATAACTTACAGATTGTAACCGTGTATGTCAAATATTTGAAATTCATATCACAGAAGTGAAAAACTTATGTTTTAAGGACCAAATAGGACTTATTAGTTCATTATGACATATTTATAAGAAGGAATTTCCATTGAATAAATATTGGGTCGTTACATTCTCTCCTCCTTATAAAAATTTCGTCCTCTAAATTCCTAAAATTATTACCTAAAAAGATTCGTGTATGTCTTCAACATAAGCTCCTCAGGATCCCATGTTGCTTCCTCCATCTTATGGTTCCTCCAAAGAACCTTTACCAGAAGAGTCATCCGATTTTTCAATACTTGTTATCTGGTATCAAGAATCTTGATATGCTCTTCATAATAAGACAGATCATGCTCATGTTCTATTTCTTTATAGGTGAGCACATGTGTTGGGTATGACATGTATTTCCTTAACATTGATATGTAGAAAACATTGTGAACTTTGGAGAGATTTTGTGGCATTTCCAAATGAAAATCTACGACTCTAATTCAATCTATAATTTCAAAACGTCCGATGTACCTGGGACATAATTTCCCCTTCTTACTAAATTTTATAATACCCTTCCAAGGAGATACCTTTAAGAAAACATGATCTTTTTATTGAAATTCCAAAATCCTTGCTTCGGTTATCAGCATAGCTCTTTTGCCTATGTTGAGCTGTTTTGATATGGTTTTGGATAATCTTCACCTTTTCCATTGTTTCCTCAATGAGTTATATGCCTATGAGCTTTCTTTGACCAACATCATCCCAACAAGTTGGCGTATGACATCTCTTTGCATACAATGCTTCATATGGTGCCATATGAATACTTGAATGGAATCTATTGTTGAAGGAAAATTCTATGAGAGGTAAATAATAATCCCACATACCTTGAAATTCATGTGAACAAGACCTCAATACGTATTCTAATGTTTTAATTGTTCATTCTGATTGTCCATCCGTTTGTGGGTGGTAGGTAGTGCTCAAATGAATATCAGTATCTAAGGCCTTTTGAAGACTTTTCCAAAATTGTGATGTAAAATGGGGATCATGATCAGAGACAATTGATAAGGGTACACCATGAAGTCTTAAAACTTTATTAATATATATTATTTATAAATGTTCAAGTGGTAAATATTCTTTTATAGTAAGAAAATGTGTTGGTTTTGTAATACGATGAACAATGACCCATATCGCATCATTTTTTCTTGGAGTCTTTGGTAGTCCCATGAAAAAATCCATCATAATATCATCCCGCTTCCACATAGTAATAGGAAGGGGTTTCATGAATTCTCCAGGACGTTTTCTTCCAGCCTTCACCTCTTGACACACCAAACATCTCAACACATAATCAACAATCTCTCTCTTCATGTTTTCCCACAAAAAATGTTCATTTAGATCCCTATATGTCTTTGTGCTACCAGGGTGTATAGAGAAATTAAAGCTATGAGCATCATCCAGTAGTTCCATATTTAGCTCTGTAATAGTGGGAACACAAAGCCTCCTTCCAAATTTCAAAATGCCACCTTCATATACGAAGTCAGTCAACTTCCCATCATTTATAGCTTTGATTTTCTTTTGAAACTACTCATCATCAACCTGAGAACATTTTATCCTTTCTAGTAAATAAGGTTTGGAAACCATTTTAAAAATTAGTTATGTGTTACCTTAATTGATAATTACCATATCCATATTTACTAGATCCATGAACATAGGACCCCTTTAAACTCTCATCTTGTTCAGAGTTCCATGGTAATTTCTACTCAAAGAATCTGCCACCTTATTTTCCTTCCCTGAGAGGTAGTGTATTGTGAAATCATAATCTTTGAGTATCTTAATCCATATCCTTTGCCTCATATTGAGTTCTTTCTATAAGAATATATATTTTAAACTCTTATGATCTCACATTTTTTTCCATAAAGGTAATGTCTCCAAATCTTCAGAGAAAATATTACTGCTACTAACTCAAGATCATGAGTTGGATAGTTTTGTTCATGAATTTTTAGCTTCCTAGATACATAGACAATCACTTGATCATTATGCATAAGGAAACAACCAAGTACTTTATTCGATGCATCTTTATAGATGACAAACCCATCATTCCACAATGGTAGGGTTAGGATCAGATCATTCACTAACCTCCTCTTCAATTCTTCAAAATATTCTTCACATTCCTTTTTCCATATAAACTTAACCCCTTTTAATGTGAGCTTGGTCATTGGGTTATCTAAATGGGTGAAGTTCTGAATGAAACACTGATAATAACTTGCTAAACCAATAAAACTATATACCTAAATTATGTTCATTAGATTAGGCCATTCTTGCATAGCCTTTGTCTTCACAGTATCTATAGACATTCTATCCTTAGAGAAAATGTGTCCCAGAAAGGAAACTGATTGGAGCCAAAAATCACACTTGCTAAAACTACCATATAATTCATTTCTTCTCAGAGTTTTCAGAATAGTGCACAGGTGATTTTCATGATCTTCATATCTTTTAGAGTATACCAGGATATCATCAATAAACACCACCACAAATTCATCAAGATATTCTTTGAAAAATTTATTCATTAGATCCATGAAAACATATGGTGCATTAGTTTGTCCAAAAGGCATTAATGTAAACTCTTAATGCCCGTACCTGGTTCAGAATTCTATTTTTGGAATGTCTTCCTTCCTCACAAGTAACTGATGATATCCAGATCAAAGATCAATCTTCAAAAAATATTGGGCTCCATAAATTTGATCAAATAAATCATCAATGAGAGGTAGGGGATACTTGTTCTTTAGTTTTATAGCATTGATCTCCCTTTATTCTATGCACAACCTCATAGACCCATATTTCTTCTTAACGAAAAGAACAAGGGCTCCCTATGGAGAAAAACTAGGGAAAATAAATCCTTTATCACTCAATTCCTCTAGTTGTTTATTTAGTTCCACTAACTCCACAATAGACATTCTATAAGGGGTATTTTATATGGGCCTTGAACCAGGAACTAAGTCAATGTAAAACTCTATTTCTTGCTCTGAAGGATGTCTAGGTAAATCCTATGGAAAGATGTCAACATAATCTTGCACAATAGGTACATATTCTATTTGAACATTCTTTTCCTTACGCATGGTTTTTGAATTCCCTTCCTCTCCAATAATTGAATTCAGTAGAGCTACTGGGGGTGGATATAGATTAGAACCAGATGGTGATGTTTCTACTCAAAAGATAAGAAATTCCTTATCATCATAAAAAATTGTAACCTCCTTCTTCTTATAATAAATTTTCGCATCATGATCTGAAAGAAAATCCATACCAAGAATTACATCAAATTCAATCATGGGTATAATAATAAGATCAGCAGATAAAGCACGTTTATATGCCATGATGGTAACTGATTCACAAAACTTTGTTGCAATGATACTTCCCTTAGGAGTTTTGACTGAAAACTCCATTAATAAGTTAAATTAGAAATATCTAATTTTCTTGGAAAACTAGGAAGATATGAAAGAATGCGATGATATAGAATCAAATATAGCATTGGATAATTTTTACTAAATGATTAATGTACCTACCACCACGTCATGTGGATGTTTAACCTCTGCAGTTGTGATTGCATAAGCTTGGTCCTGATCCCTTGGCCTTTTCTGTGGCATGTTTCCTTGACACTTTGGACAATCATTGGCATAGTGCCCCATTTCCTGACAATTATAGCATTGAAAATTATTAGCCTCCTTATTTCCCTTACAATCACCAACAAGATTGACTTTATGTCCACATTTTTAGCAAACTCCTTTCCCCTTTAAGCAGGAACCATGGTGTTTCTTTTCACAATTATCACTTGGTAGAAATTCAACTCTTCCCTTCTTCCCTGTTTCTTTATTTCCTTTTCTAGAGTTTTCAGTTTCCTTATTCTTCTCTTGATTTACCTTAAAGTCATAAGACTTAGAGAATTCCTTTTTTGTCTTGACAACACATGAAACTATATCCTCATATGATGATAAACTCTGGGAGATGAGAACCCATCATAGTAATGTATTTAGGCCATCAAATAATCGATCAATATTTCTCATTGGATTTTTTATGTAGTCCACAACATGCCTTGATAACCTTGTGAAGTTAGCTTCATACTTAACAACATTATCATCTTCTTTTTGATTCAAATTCAGATACTGCCTTTCTATATCTGCTCGCTGTTCATGAGGAAAGTATTTCTCTAGGAAGATTTCCTTAAAGTCCATCCATTACATATCTTATATCTCTTCTTCCTCATTGGTGTTTTGGATTAATGACCACCACTAATCTGCATCTCCCAATAGTTGATAAACTAACATGACAACCTTCTCTCTTTCATTACATCCCAAAGAAAGAAATATCTTCTCTAGGGAACTTATCCACTTCTCAACTACAAATGGGTTTGTATTCCCATTGAATGATGGAGGCTGTTGTCACATAAAGAAATCTAACAAAGCTCCTCCACATGCTAGATCTGGATGCTCTATACGGGCAAGGTTATTATTCATAACCTGATTAAGTTGTCCCAGTATATTTATAAGTTTCTCAACACCAGTCACAGCACTGAAGCCAACATCATTATCTTGCATTGGAGGAAAATCTCTACAAGGGACACGCGTGTTCATGTGGTTTCCATTCTTTCCACTAGGATCTATCTCTAGATAATGACATACACTAGATTAGGTTATGAATCATAATATAGAATCTTAACTTAACAAAATACTTAGCATAAATTAAGACCCTATGCATGGCGACTCCCATAATCACAAAAATGGTTTCTTTGGGAAAAATTTATATTTAAATCCTTCATAATTGATTGTAATGAAAATGTGAATTATCCTAAGCACATCCCTTGAGAGTTTCATAACCAAGAGTGTAGAAAGCCCCATTTTTGTGTAGCAGGATACCCCGGGTCAAGCCCGAAACTCTTTGTCAGAGCTTTCACTCCTAGGTACATCTCTGCCTGAGCCGCCTCTACCTGCTTGTATCCAGATAGGGATGTATTTCTTGAAAGATCCACATAATATATTACTTACCAAAATACCAGGACATTCTTGTATTTTTATCCTCAAATACTATCTTAAGGACTCTTCCTTATGATACATTTACTAAATCTAGTTTCCAAGTTTTCTACTAAACGTCCTCTGATACCAACTATAAGGACCTGACCCCAGTTGCCTGGTGCCGGTTCCTTATTTGATTACATTGGAATATAAACAAGGAATATGTATCCCGAAGGACCAAGTAGTTTAGTATATTTTAGAAACAACATAATTATATATAATCTCAATATTACATCATGAAGGGAAAAAAACAGTGATTTATTCCATTAGAAACATCCAATCCTCCTAGATTAAGCTTGCAAGTCAATCATAATTTACTTCTTCATATCTTGGGAAAATGAAACATAAGAAAGGGGTGAGATAAAATTCTCAATAAGGGTAAGAAATACAGCGGAAGATAAATAAACATTAAACATGGCGAATAATTGAAAACACATGCCTTTAAAAATAAACTTGAAAATAATATGGTAGGAATATGAGATGAGTAAATATTTCCATAATATAACATAATAAAGGGTATTCTACTAGTCAAATAACCACATGAACATTTAATTACTAGCTTCATAATGAGGGAAGTGCATCTTCTAGACATTCTAAATCATTTTCTCAAGGCCTCAACACAGAAGTCTAATGATTAAGGCCTTGACCAAAATCCATATATCACATTGGGAATGACCCTAGCCAATTCCACATCTATTTGTCTCATGAGACCTACTGATGAATCGAGGGGCTATAGTAGGCCCCAACCATAAAAAAATAAGTAAAATCCATTCCTCATATGAGCAGGTATAAACATAAACAACATATACATTCATATTGAAACTATCATATGAAATGTAACTAACTTTCCCCAATCATTAAACATAAAACACTAACCATTCTGAGTAATATGGTGAATGGTTTTAGGATAGATCATACACAATAGATTTAGTCATAAACCATTCAAAAAAATATTTTATATGAAATAATAAATTATTAAAACCAATAATACATAATAATCAACAAGTGTATTGAATCAGACAAAATTACTCATATAAAATCATTAAGTAATTCCTGAGATAAACACTCTTTTATTTTGAAAAGAAGAGTTCTTTTTTGGAAAAATCACTGTACAAAACCATAATTTAAGTAAGATATTATTTTTATAATAAAATGAGTTATTTTAGAAAGATAATGGTTTCCCAAAAATATATTACAGAGTGCCCTTGAAAATAAACAAAAATTTGAGAAATCTCCTTGAATCAGGCTTGTATTTTGGAAACAGTTTTGAAAGTTTATTTTTAAATGTGTAACTATCCATAAAATAATGAAGGATTATAGTTTGTGTACATATATATAATACTCAAAAAGAATTTATGATGAGTAAATAATAAATCATAATAATCTCATTGAGGTAATTATACAATGAAAGTAACCCGAATGAAAATGGAAGTTCGGGTGGAAAACCCCTACCTTATCTCCGAACATGTTCCGCTCTTGAACTTAAAATCCTGGAATATGAAATTAAAATTATTAATAACTTATTTCAAAAACTATTAGGAATTTATTTAGTTTATCATAATTCTGTTTAGTTCATTTTTCCCTTAGTGATAAGTTATTATATTGAATCTCATCGTTCTAGAGTGTTTGTTTTCTTTATTTTCATAATTGGTTCACTTGTTCTTAAGTAATGAAGTGGAATGGATGTAAATATACAGAATTAAAATTAAATATTATTTATGATCATTCATAGGTTTTAGTATTCATTTATATAACTTGGTTACATGTAATTAGGATGAATTATTATATTGAACTTTAATGATAACTGTTTCAGTTAATTTGTGGGTTTTGATTACAACAAACTCATTTTTCTTTATAACTTAATACCATTAGTAAAATGGGATTAAAAAACCTTAAATAGGGTATATTAAATATATAATAATCTAGTTTAACTATAATAATAATGGTTTCTTGACCATAATTGATAATGATAATAGAAATCGAAAGCCCATTGTCCTTGAATGTGGTAAATTGACACATCTCGGATGGTGTTCTTGCTACTAGTATAAAAGAAGGTAAAAGGAAGACATGATGACAACTTATTACACTATCATGAAAAAATTACAGTAAATGTAAGGTAATATATTCATCACAAAATTTAGATAAGATGAGGTAATATAAAAATGAAAAAAATAAATTTGAAAGGAAAGACAAAGAATTGAAAAGAGGAATTTACCTCTTGAACCAAACTTCCTCGAGACCCTCTTTAAGGGAGAGGTTTTGGTCTTTATATGATACCAAGGCTTTCTAGACGTGGTAGAGGAGGTTGGGAGGATATTTGGACATAATTTGGAGAAGGAACAAGGCTTGAGAGGAGTGATGAGAAGGGGGAGTGAGAGGGGGTTTTATAGTGGAGGGGAGAGGAGATTTCTCAATATTATATTCATTAATTTATTATTTCTCCACAAGATAAGGAATAGTGAGTCTTCTAAGACCAAGAATAGTAATTTTATAATGTTAATCCGAATCAATTGGTCTTACATCAATAGAACATCATACATGACTCTATAATTTGTGTATTTTAGCTTATTTTGTAAATTATGGTATTTCACTATTCATAAAAAATTCAAGTATTTCAAAAAAATCCCAAAATTTCACCCCAACCATTTTTTGACATGTAGAATCCAAAAATGAAGTCCATTTTTAAAAAATAATTTTCTAAATATGATTAATTTAATATTTAATTAAAATCATAATTAATTCTATAAACAAGAGTTTTAAAACATTTATTTATTTGTTCCAAAGCACATGTATATCATACTTCCACTTGAATATTATTTATATACTATCATAGGTAATGTTACTATTAATTGGGCTATATAACTATTCATAAGGTTATTTTACTATTCATAAGGGCATGTTACTATTCAACGAAAATTAAGTTTTTCTTATTGAACTCCAAATAACTTACTGATCGTAACCGTGTATGTAAGATTATCAAAATTCACATCATAGAAGTATCAAAATTATGTTTTAAGGGTCACATAGAACTTA
Source organism: Viscum album (assembly GCA_963277665.1). Classification (NCBI taxonomy): domain Eukaryota; kingdom Viridiplantae; phylum Streptophyta; class Magnoliopsida; order Santalales; family Viscaceae; genus Viscum; species Viscum album. Next base: position 1,702,447,952 of record OY728141.1, on the reverse strand, counting down.
GTAGTTCATTATGACATATTTATAAGAAAGGAATTTCCATTAAATAATTATTGGGTTATTATAGAGCAGGTGGCCAACCATCCATGCTACCACTGGGATGTTTGGGAAAGATACCCTCCTCCATGATGGGGTTTTTTGGCACATAGTGATAAACTAGAATGGGGTGAATATATAAATAGAAAGGGAAAATGTAGTTATATAAATATATGATACTAAACACTCAATCCCAACCTATGGGTTCTCAACAAAAAACCAGCTCACATTACTGCCAACTTTGCTGCTACCTCTAAATGCACAACATCACACATGAAGACACAACCTCCTTTTGGTTTCCAACCAACTTAATTAACCATTAACATTATTTATTAACAACTCATTTATTCATTTCATTAACCAAAACAACCCAAGATAGTTCCAAACAATATTAGCCAATTATTTATTCATTTATTCCATTACTATCTAAGAAACTACCAAGCACAATACACAACAAACAACATAGAAAAATTCATACATAGAGAAACTCTAGAAGAAATACCCATACCAACCATCACTATCCTTACTCAAAATCATCCATCCAAAAGAAAACTATCCACACACAACCATATCCAGTAACACATCACCGCACGACCCAATCACAAACTTGTTGAGAAACACTTCTCATACATTCCACAATAAATAAATCTATCAACCTGAGATCCCATTACATATCTAGGTTATCATATAATCTACAATTTCATCCATGTCACTACCCAAACTAACCCACAACACACACTTGTGCTTCACAGACATACCACATCACAAACAAAAGTAGATCCCTCTACCCCTTTCAATTCATTTAACCATTTCTTATCTTTTATTAGTGTGGAAAAATATGATCCATAGGAAAAAAAGTATATACCTACCCCATGATGCACAATCAATGAGAAATTAAGGAATAAATTACCTTGAAGAAGCTTTTAAACTCATCCGTGCACTGTAGTATGAAGAAGAATACCCGTAAGTGACAACCTCACCGCTAGAAATGTGGATCAACCTATTTGACACTATAATATTATCAGAAAATGCTGCCCAAACATCCAAATAATGCCATCCCATACCACGATAGTGAATCCTAGGGAAATAACATGAGGTAATGAATGAGAAAGAGGATAAAACGCACTATAGATCTATCACGAATTACCAATGGAAAAGCATCAGGATTGATATATCAAGGAGGGAGGAGTATGGCTCTAAGGGCTCTTTGAGGTGCCTAAGGTTCATTTGGAACAATAGGAAAAGAAAAACATGAATAAATGAATAATGTTTCAGCCAAAAATAATTTTTAAAACTACACATGATCAGGGTATTACATGATGAGTAATACCCTTTCACGTCATTTAATACTCAGGGTTCAATTTCCGCAGTAAAACACATCGCCTCTCGATTTTATTTTATTTTTCAAACCCCTAAATACTATATGTCATTAAAAATCCCAAAAAATATATGAAATAGAGTTTAAAATCATTTAACACAGTAACATGGCATGAAATCCCCCCTTTTCCAGCCTTTAGCAACCGAACTCTTCCAAACTCCCTCCGAGCCTCCTCTAAACACTTCCAACCACCAAAACAACGGATTTGGAGGACACAAACTATTATAAAAATTTTATTTGATAATTAAATATGATATTTATAACATTAATATCATTCTAGATATTATATAACTGTATACTATACACAAACACTAGATCTTTAATGACAAAACACCCATGAGAAAATATGGAAATTAACACAAGAAAAAATAATAATAATAAAATATTATTACCAAAATGGTGGTAAGATGTTATAAGAGGTTTATATATGATATTATAAACAATAATATGGTTCTTTCATAAATTAATAAAATGATTAAAATAATTATATACGGGTTTATAGTATGTTCAACCAAACGAAAGCATGATGTATGAGATTTTGTCTCAACTTCCATTCCATTGAGGAATATTTGTTGATATGAATCTATTCCATTTTATGTGATGTATATACTAAATATTTGATGTATTTATCATGAATAAATATTTATTCCTGATTATTAATTATTTAGTTCAAGTTTATTCATTCAATATATTAAAATTTTAAAGTTACTAAAGAGGTAAGAATCTATTTTATAGTCTAACTTTTGATATTTATTTTACTTTAATTGAAGGAACCATATCTTTTATCCCTAATAAGCTCCAAAAGTTTTCTTATCCTATGTATATTTAAGTATTTTTAACATTTTTTTCCAAATTTTACTCTCCTTGGTACTTAATTAGAGAAAATATATGTTTAAAATAAAACCCGATTTTATTTCTCTTTAAATCGAATACATTTTACTTCTATGTCCATGGTTTCCAAAATTATTATAAAAAAATGTTTTTATTTACTAAAATGATTTATTAAGAAAATTTTATTTCTTCCTTTACTTTTAAAAAGTGTTTTTAAATGAATATTTATATAATTAAAAAAAAGGTTTGTTTTAAATAAAAATTTAAAAGGAATGTTTTAACATATTTGGAAATAAAAAACTTCCCCACCACCATAACCATTATAAAAAATGTATCTTCTTATAAAAATTTTAAATGTTTTGAAAAATAAAATAATTTTATGAAATATTATTTTAATACCTCACTTCCTTTCCTAATTATTCTTCTAAATGACATGATTTTATTGTAAAAACCTATATTCCCAATGAACTGATGGTTGCCTCTCATTTCTTGATTAATTTTGGGATTGTTTAATTTCTCTTGAGATAATCACTTTACTATGATCATTTTTCATTGGAGAACCAGATACATACTTGATAATCAATTTTGGGATTGTTTACTTTCATTGTAAAATGGGTATCATGTATGTATCTGGTTCTATAAGAAATTAAATTTATCTTGAATCAGGGTCATTACATTACTCACTAGCTTGCTTCTTGATACCATCCTTTGCCACATATCAAGAATCTTTTAGTTCCTTTGATACATTCCCCTAGGCGTCTCTTCCAATATTTTTTATAGGAAGAAGATTCAGTCTTATTTCCCTAATAATGTACATCACCTTAACTTTCATGAGACTCCATCCTTAATTTACTTTGTGTGTTTTAAAACATAAATAAGTCCACATGTATAATAATAATTCATTATAACTAGTTTTTAATAATCATAATATTTATTATTCCATCTCTTATCCCATTAGGTTGATCATTGGGATAATCTTCTCATTATCCATGACATCTATTTTTAACATAGTTCCTTAGTTATTCAACCATTACTAAAACCAAAATAGTTTAATGTGAGTGATGAATAATTAACAAAATAAAAGGATTATCCTAAATTATCTCATAAAGAACTCAACCTCAAAATTTATTTCTCTATGAAACCATCAAATTGGATTTTAGTTCAACCTAAATTGCTCTTGGTTAAATATATATTTCTGTAGGTTGTGAACTACCATACTTATCATCCCTTACTTAACATAATAAATCCTTAATAATGGATCATAAATAGTATTTCGTTGAAAAAATAATATCCCCTGGGTTTTTTCAAACCAAGTGTACAGTTGGGCCTCTTTTTCATGAACCAAGTGATTATTGAGTTAATACCCAACACACACTTTTTAGTGTTATTAACCCTATCTACATATTTTATAGACAATTAATTCACTTTTAGTATACATAGATGGTTTCTATTTATAGTAAACCCACTCAATCTAAACTTTACATAAATTTTAGGAAGTTATCCTATACATATACTTATCCCTAGGGGTTTCAATAATGTTATCTAATCCTAATCCCCAATATAACTAGATTAATCCTATAAAATAACTAATCCCTACTTTTCTTCCAACTAAGATGATCTTATCTAAAAATATATTTATTTTAGATTATTACCTAAAGTTAAACATTAAATCTCATAAAAATATCACATAACTTCAAGAACCTTTTTGGTTTAGTGTCATTGAGGACCTATTATATAGGAAACTTATTTTAAAAACTTTTAAACCTTTATTTATAACTAGAATCTTCTAGATCCCCTTTTATAATTTATCATAAGTTATACTTATTTCTATAACCTAGGGAAGAGAAATATAAGAAAGGGGTGATCTCAAATGCTCATTAAGGGAAAACTTATCAACATGTCATTAAGAGTTAGATCATAATAATATAAGAAATCATGATCAAAGAGAAATTTATTATTAAAAAGGATATAGAACAATAATATTTATCCATAAATTATGAAATAAGGATAGGTAATATCAAAATAATAATCATGTACCACAAAATAATAATGTTAGATAAGTAAGGAGACAAGGAATAAGGAAATGATAACACAAGAACATTAAATAATAAATATATGGAATTAAACAAAGCATGAAACTATATGAATAGGTAAAGGTTCACACCCAAGATCACCATCACAGAGTAGAAAAATTCCCATAGTTTATTAAGTTCACTATCCATTCCCATAAACATAGTGGAAAGAGTACTATGGTGGATTGGATTCACTCCCCCTTCCTATAAACATAGTAGACAATGTCCTAGAGATTATTAGTTTTACTTTGAAATCCCATAAATAAAATCCCATGAGATATAAATATTTACCCAATGCATTGGAGGGATATATAATTTTGGCCTCACTCATCACATACTGAAAATAATAATATGTATATGGATACATGTACTACATGACTAAAAGAAACTATACATGAATCATAAGCATGATAAAACTCATAATAAAGAAGTGCGCTTCATAATATTTTCTCAAAGCATAGAAAAATGATATATCAAAATAATTATCTAAAGAAGAAGAAATTTAGTCATTTTTGAAATTAATAATTTAATAAAGAAACATTGTTCTTGAAAATTGAGTTATAATTAATGAAAATTCATCATAATGATTAAGGATAATTAAGAATTCAAATAAACTACATCAATGATGTATTTTTAAATGATCATGGGTTACATTAAAGAAGGAAAGTGATTATTATTTTCATTTAAAACATAATTGAACCATGAGGGTTCTACATAAAATAATGAGGGTTTTTAAAATCTATTCAAGGATAAAAACTATTTTATGGAGGTTACACTTGTCATAAACTAAGAAATTGAAAGGTTCCCTTCAGTCATGTTTACTTAAAATTATGAATTTTCAAGGGAATATAAAACAAATATTATTCCCAAAATAAAGGTAATGTAATCTTGGTATATATATATATATATATGAGTGTGTGAAAAATATAATTAAAATATATAGATGTAGATTCATAAAAATAAAATAAAGATATTGTGAGAAAATGAAAGAGGATGCATAACCTGAAAGTAAAGAGGGTGGTTTAAAAGGTCCTTTTTATGTTTTAAACCACATTTTTGGGAAACTAAAATCCTAAAAAGGGTAATGAAACATTTTTTTGGAATGGTTATAAGGAAAATATAAATTTCACATGAGATAACACATAACAAGGTTTCTAATTAAAAAGGATAACATTGGTGATGAAGGAAATTATGGACAAGAAGGGGAAACTATAACAACCCTACTCTTTATTTCACATTAACACTTGATTTATTACATAATAATACACCTAATACAACCCATATGATAGATAATTATATTTTATTTTGGAATTAGTTAAATTACATAATAATATAAAATAGTTAATACAACATATTTATTAAAAACTTCTTTAACATGCTAAAAATACTCCTTCAAACTTAAAACTACACGGGATAACCTAGGGGTATACATAAGAATTGGGTGACCTATAAAATCATAGTAAGAGAATAAAATGGAATATGTGATACATGCTATACAATAAGAATATCAATGAGTAATAAAAGGAACATAAATAATAAGGCATGTCATAACATCATAATAATAACATGGAAAATATGTAAACAACTTAAAACACTGAATCATAAACATAGGTCAAGGATAAATCCATCAAGATATCATGGTAAAAAAATTCCCATAAAGGAATAAAGTTCACTCCCTATCCCAACATGATTTTTCATGATAATAAACATTACCTAATGCATTGAAATTTTATATGGGCCCACCCATCATATTCATTTCATTCTCATGCTTATGTGTTCCACATAGATCATATAACATGGATTGATTAATCATCATAATTTATTCCATGGTATATGAATGTGGGATAAATACATGTAAATACCAAATAAATATGTATATGTGCATAAATTTGAATACCTTTGATAGAAAATGGGTAGGTTATTCACTATAAAATTGTTTTGGCATGGAAAATCATGTTGAAATTTCAGCAACATAACAACGTTACTTAAATATTCATAAAAGTGATTAATGAGAGATAAATGAGTGTCTTATAATTTGGAAATAAATTGGAAAGTATAGAGGATATGTCGTAACATATCCCATCATTATTAAATGAAGATAAAATACATAAGTTAAAGAAGATACTTGAATAAATTAGAGAAAGGAAAAGATCCCTTATGAAATTTTGTCATGGTAAATGGAATAAATAATTGATCATGGAAGGCTTAATGAGAGTGAAAATGGGCCTATCATCATTTATAAATTAAATTTATATTAAGGAGAATTTGTAATAACATTTCCCAATAACCTCAAATAAAATTTATTTGACATAAAATAAAATGAGTTCTTTAATTGAAATGAGAAGAGAGAAATCCCTTATAGAATTTCAGAATAGTAACAGATTTGGTGAAGGAAAAAATGAGATAGAATAAATAATAAATCATTAAAATAAAATACATTAGAAAAAATGTTATGTTTATAAATAAATTAAATCATAAAAAATTTCAATTAAGAAGACAAATTCTAAAGAATATTCTTGAATTGAAATAAGGAGAGGAAGGTTAGGATACCTTACTTGATTGTATGACTTCAAAATATTGGGAGGGGATTCTTGAGAGATTTAGGGTGCCTTGGGAGGACTATAGATAGTGTAGGGAAGAGTATTTTAAGTCAACCAGTCAGGATCCAAGTATCATTGAGATGGGGAGGGAGTGAATCAGTGATATCTTTTTATTTTATGTTTCCTCTTTTTGAAACAACCTTCGCCTCCAATTAAATAGTTGTTTCCCTACTGAACCCACACAACAACAAGAAGACAATATTTTTAAGGTTCACTACTCAACAAGAGTAACTGTGTCCTTGGTATGTTATAGAAATAATCCAGTACCCCAAAATCCACTATAAAACAATCCTTTTATATGGAATATAATGAGTTGGATATGACCTTTCACTCGTGTAGTACTTGGGAGATAATCCTCAAGTTTGTGTGCACCCTCTTAGCACAAATAGGGTAAAGTAATATCTTTGTGATTCTTGAAAAACATTCTCAAATATGATATTTGAAAACAACTATTATATTTCCTATCCAGAAGCTAATAGGAACTACTTGGACTTTATAATAATACTTGGTCCTATATTCCAGTCATATCTTGATTCACTTGAAAGAACTTCTTAATTTGAGTACTCAAATATTCATCTTACAGAGCTCCATTGTGAAGCTCCCAGCTTTGAAGAGAACTCTAGTTTGAAAATATCTCTAGTTCTCAAATCTCACTAGATCACAGAACTCACTATTTTGAAAAGCACATATAGGTCTTTTCAAAGTTCACTTCTTTCAAAAATCTCAAAGGCTCACTTTGAAGCTCTTTTTCTTCGCGGAGCTTACTGCCTTCACAGAGCTCGTTTTTCTTCGTGAAATTTCTTCGAAATTCGAGAGCTCTAAAATTCATATTAACTCTCTTTAATTTTCTTTAGGGGTTAGGGTCCTATTTATAGGAGTTTCCCACTGACTCTATAACCTTACAACCACCTCTATGCCACATCAGTATCAAATCATAGAGCTCTGAAATTTCCACCAAAATTCACTCTATTTCGTGAAGCACTATAGCTATTTTCCAGATTTCAAAGCTTATAATGATCATGAAGCATTCTGTAAAATCCTTTGTTCCACCATGATGCTATTTCTTCCTTTGCACCAACATGATTCTCCACTCACAATGCTCTCTCCACCATAATTCTCTCTTGAAAGCTCGTCACCTCTGCCATTCACGAAGCTCATTGTAATCACGAAGAACACCACCAACCTTCTTCATGTCTTTTAAAAATATATATCATGAAGACTATATTTGTAAAATTCATGAATTTTCTAGGTTTTTATGAGATATTTAAAAAAATCCACTTTTCTCAATGCTAGCCCAACTCCAAATTTGGGACCCCAAATATTTGGCAAACACTGGGAAACTGCGCCACCTTAGACACCTACTTCTATAAGACCAACCATACTGATTGACCGTATATTTTCTCCCCCTTTCCTTAATAAATCTTTGATCACAAGTTCTTTAACCAAATTAAGATCATTTTAAAATACATACCAACAAATCATCATCATATTTACCATGGAAAGTATTGTAACTTTCCTGTCTTTCCTCACCCACTTATACAAAGTGAAGTGATTTCCTTTCTTCTCAAACGTCCTTGAAAACAAAATACAATACTTAATTCATCTAAAAAATTCATCTTAAAACTTGGTACAAATAATATTTTTATTCTTAAAGGAGTTTTAGTGAAGATAAATGGGATATTGGGTGGGTTTGTATAGGAAAAGAGGGGGATTTCTTTATTATTTAGGTTTTAGACCCTACATAATAAAATATCCAAAACGAGGAACCATACCATGGTTTTTGCCTATGTTTTCTGATGAAATATAGTGGTTAAAATTATTTTATATGGAAAAGGTCCTAAATTATTAAAATAATGACACTGTTTATGTGGAGGTGATTCACACTCTTAAAAAAGGATTTTAAAACCTTAAAATATATTATAACTTCAGAAGGATTAATAATGGATTTAAAAAATAAATAAAATAGAATAAAAATATCTTTATTTAAAATGTAAAAAATATATTTTTTCATGGATACCATTTATAGTAATTATTACATCACTTTTGGTTCATTATGATGCCATAAAACATAAAGTATATTTATACGATATTTAATTTTTACCCGAAAATTCGATTATCTTGGGAAATTATGAAAAATTAACCATTTAATAATTTTTATATTCTAATTTAAAAAATAATATTCATTTTATCTAAATAATTTTAATTTTTTTTGAATTTTCACTTTTAAAATGAAATCGATATTTATTAAGAAATGCTAGGTTTTTTTGACAATAACTGTTTTCGAACCTTCATAAAAATTACATTTTAATTCATAAAAATTATATGATAATTTATATATGATAAAAATTATTTAATAATATTAAAATATTATTTATTTAAAAAATAATTTAATTTATAAATACATTAATTGAATTTTAATATTAACGAAAAATATAATTTGTGCTTTATTATATCAAAATAAAAATCATTTAAAAAGTAGCAATAATAGGATAAAAATATATTAATTATTCTATAAAAAAAGTATATATTAATATTTCTAGGGTCTTGATACATGTCAATTTTATACACTAGAAAATTCCCTAAGAGTATGGTGTGCGATGGTGGGACTTTCATGGGGCGGTTCCATGAACGTTTGGGACGCGATCTTGATGAGATTGAAATTATACCATAAATGGTTTATATAATGATTAAATTGTTGGATATAATATTGTTATTTGTTAATGGAAAGTACCAAATATTATATCTCCCTTCAATTCTCTAATAAAGGGGCTTTATAGGGTACAATCCTACTGGTTGAGTCCATAACATCCTTTGTCTGTGTCGATTGGATTTGTTAAAACCCTATAATTATACTAATCATGTAATCGCTATTCAGTGGATATATTATCAACAATAATGATTATTAAAAGTATTTTAAATCTAATAGTATGTAAAAAAACAAAATAATTGCATGTATTTTCTATAACCATATGTCATGATGAGACATTTAAATAAATCAAAAGGTGAATTTTACTTATAACAGTTTGGGTCATTACAATATTTTTCCCTTATGAAATTATGCCCTCAAAATTTTCATTTCCTAGACTAAAACAGATGAGGGTAACTTATATTCATCACCTTCTCTACTTCCCACATTTCTTCTTCAAACTTATAGTTTCTTCACATCACTTTGACAAGCTGCATTTTGTTATTTCATAGAAATTCTTCTCTATGATCTAAGATCTTCACTGGATCCTCCTCATAGTAATGTTAATTATCCAATTGTACAACCTTTGGATTGAGTAAATATGATGGTTTTGGTATGTACTTCCTCAATAGGGGTGTATGAAATACAATATGTACTTGAGATAGGTTTGGTGGGAGTTCTAGTCAATAGGTCAGTGATCCAATGTGATCAAGGATCTCAAAGGGCCGATGTATCTTGGAATAATATTTCCCTTCCTACCAAATCTCATCACTTTATTCCATAGAGATATGTGGAGTAATACCATGTCTCCAACATCAAACTCTATGTCTCATTGAGAATTGTCATCATAGCTCTTTTGAAAACTTTGAGCAGCATTGATGTGATGTTAAATGGTCTTAACCTTTTCAACAATTTCCTCGACCATTTCAGGATCTAGTAATTTTTTATTCCCCAACTTCATCCCAACATGATGGTGTTCATTACCTCTTACCATAAAGGGATTCATAGGGATCAATTTTTATTATTGAGTGGAAACTATTGTTGTATGATAACTCAACTAGAGGAAGATGTTGGTCCCAATCTCATTTTAAGTTTATAGAACATGATCACAACATATCTCCCATTGTTTGAATAGTCCAATCAGATTGGAAATCAATTTGGGGATGATAGGCCATACTGAATATCAAATCAGTGTTTAGAGCATGTTGGATACTTTTCCAGAACATGTAGGTGAATCTATAATATTGATTAGATACAATAGATAGTGGTACTCCATGAATCCTTACAACTTCTCTAATTTATATCTGTTCAAGTTGATCTAATGAAAATTCCTCTTGAATTGTGATAAAGTGAGATGTCTTTATAAGACGATCCATAATAACCCATATAGTATTGTTTCCTTTGGATTTATTCAGACATTTGGTGATAAATTATATGGTGATGATCTCCCATTTCCATGATGGTATGGGTAATGGTTTCATCATTCTATTAGAATTCTGTCTTTCAGCCTTCACTTATTAGAATACCAAGCACTTTGATGTATATTAAACGATATACTTATTCATAATGTACCACTAATATTTCTTAAAGAGTTATTGATACATCTTGGTGCTTCTTGGATGAATAGATAAAGTTTAACTTTGTGCATCATCCAACAGTTCTTTCCTTAACTTAGGATTTGATAGAATACATAGTCTTAACCAAAATCTCAAAATTCCTTCTTTATCAATTTTAAACTTTTAGGAATTCTACTTTATCATGGCTTCCACCTTCTACTAAATTTCTATATAATTTATTTGAGAATCCTTTAACCTTTACAAAAGAGACATTTGAGCAATAATTTGTGAAAGTATTGATTATGTTCCTTACTTTATGATTCCCATGTTCATCATTTGTAGGTATACGAAGATTGAATCCTTCTTGATTTTCATCATTGATAAAGATGTAGGATACTTTCTACTTAGATCATCCTCCACTTTATTCTCTTTACCAGGATAGTAGTGGATTGAGTAGTCATAGACCTTGATCATATTTAACCATCTTCATTGTTTCATATTTATCTTTTTTTTGTGTGAATATATAATTGAGGATTTTGTGATCCATATATATCTTATACTTATCCCCATATAGATAATTCAACAAGATTTTCAATGAAAATAACATAGATCCTAACTCCATATCATTTGTGGGAGAGTTTTTCTCAGGAAATTTCAATTGACTTGAATCATAGGCTATGAATTTGTCATTTTTCATTAACACTCATCCTGACCCCTTCTTCAAAGAATCGCTAAATACTATGAAGAGTTATCTACTTGTGGGTAGTGAGAGAACATGCAAAGTGATGAGCATCATTTTTAAATCCATTAATCTCTCTTCAAATTCATTATTCCAAGAAAACGTGACTCTCTTATGAGTTATCTTGGTAATAGGGTTTGACAATAACAAGATATTTCTCACAAATTGATGATAATACCTAGCTAACACAAGGAAACTAAGGATATCTATCACAAATGTGGGCCTCATAAATCCTTTACTTTCTTCCATATTTTAAGGGTCCATATATATCCCCTTACTTATGATGATATTCCCCAATAAAGATACTTCCTCCAACTAGAACTCACTTTTTTGTACTTAGTGTAAAGTTTCTCTGTTTTTAGGTTCTTTAAAACAATACTTAGATGCTCCTCATGATCCTCCTTTATTTTGGATTATTTTAAAAAACCATATATATAGGCAACCAAAAATTTGTTGAGGTAATCTAGAAAGATGTTATTCATCAAGTCTATAAAGATTTCTAGATCATTTGTGAGTCTGAATAGAATCACTATGAACTCATAGTGCTAGTACCTTGTATGAAAAGTGGACTTGGGGATATATTCCTTATTTACCCTTACTTGATAATATCCTAACTGAAGATCCACCTTGGAGAAGTATTGTACTCCATGTAGTTGATCAAATAATCCATCAATATGAGGTTGAGGATAGTTATTCTTTGTCCCGATCTTTTTGAGCTCACAACAACCAATGAAAATGCACATTGACCCATACATCTTCTTGATGAACAGGACCAGTACACCCCATAGTGAAACACTTGGTCATATGAACCCTTTATACAAATTATCCTATAGTTTTTTCTTCATCTTCTAAAGTTACACAATAGTAATTCTATACAGAGTCTTGGATAATGGAAATTACTCAGGTATAATATTGATTGAAAATTTAACCTCTCATCTAGGAGGAAGACCAGATAATTCCTTGGGAAACACATCAATATATTACCTCAAAATAGACTTGTCTTAAAGGATGGATCCTTCCTTAGTCTCAATCATTTGAGATAGATATGCTTTCTCATTGGGAAATAATATCCTTTCTTAAGATGATGGTGCTAAAGAGTGATTTCCTTCTTGTGGAAATTTATGTTGTCTCTTTATGGAGAATGAAATTACATGCCTAGAATTGCATAAAATTACACTAAAGGGACTATGAAATGGTTTTATTATAATTTTATTACAAAAACATTAATAAGGGAGGATTTATATACTTGGGATCAAATAATTTCCCCATTTTATATTTTCATCAATAGATCTACTTCCATGCTATGTGGTAGTTTTTGAATAGTTCTACTAAACGTTTTTGATACAAAGGAATGTATAGAAGTAGAATAAAAAATTTCATTCACTATTATTGAATAAATAACTAGAGTACCTGTCACCACTTAATTGTTGGGATTCACCTCAGTGGTTGTGATGGAAAAATCTCACCCTTTCTACCTTGGAGGTTTTCAGTTGTCTCCTAAAACACTTATATTAGGGAATTGGTTTACAAAGTTCCCTGGTTTATTACAGTTGAAGAAATGAAAAATGTGATGAGGGTTGAATGGATCATTCCCTTCCACCATCACATTAGTGGGTTTCTTATTTCAGAAATTGCAAGCTAGGTGTCCTTCCTTCCCACAAATAAATCATTTCTTTGTTCCCCTTAGTCAGTTTCTGGGGTTCTTCTTCCCACACCTTGACAAGTGGGATGTTGAAATTTATTAGCACCATAAAATTTCTCCATCAGGCCATAAGAGTTAAATTCCAATTTATTATTCTTATACCCTTGATACTCTTGAGATTTTATAATATCTATTTCAAATTTGGGGGCACATCAGAAAATTTCCTCATATCTATCAAATCCATGGATCAATAGGGATTTCCATTGACTTGGTTTTATCCCACAAAAGAAGCGATCAAACTTGTATTAGTGGGTAACAAAAAATCTGTAGGCATATCATGAAAGTATTAGGAAGTTTTTCATGTACTCCAAAATAGATTCATCATCTTTTTTTAAGGGAAAGGAAATCCCTTTCCATTTTAAGTTGGGGAGTGCGAGTAAAATATTTATCAAAAAACATTTTCCATAATTCCATCCACTTCATCACTCCGATAAATTCATTAGGATTTTTTTATTGATCAAAAAACACCACTGATTAGATTATACCTCTATATAATAAACATCTAATAGAACCTTCTCTTATTTAGAACACTGAATTATAGAGAATATCTTCGCAATGGAGTTGATCCATTGTTTCATGATTGAGGGATCAAATGATCCATTTAAAGTAGGAGGGATTTATCCCATGAAGCTCTCGATTACATCTTGTTATCTCTTAGGGGGGTTTGGTCATTCCTATTTATATAGGTTTTTATTTAGAACCTAAGTCATCTGAGATATTATCATTATAAAGTTCACAATTTCTACTCCCATCGGGCTGGGCATCTCATTGGGATAGTCATCACATTGCCTGTCGCATCGATTGTTTACCTGATTACTCATATTTAAAGCCATTGGATGGAATAAATAGAAATTTAGGTATGATTATTTTTAAACTATTAAACATATAAAGGGTAATCCATCAACATTAAAGGGACAACTTATAAATTACATTTATTTCATTAACTTATGAATCTCTAGGATTCAATCTATGTTATCCATGATCTATTTTAGAACATATATTCTTATGATATTTTTTTGTTCCCTTAATAATGGTTAATAATGATATTATGAATTTACCTAATAATATCATCTAGGATAGTCAAAATAGGTGCATAGTAAGGCCTATTGTCTTGTACTAGGTTATCCAGAACTAAGCCTAGAACACCTTATCAGATTTGTTACTACTTGGTACATCCGTGCCAGAAAAAAACCCACTTGTATTATCTAGACATGGATGGATTTTATTTATAAAACAATTAATATGTATTAACCAAAATTTATGGAGGTTTTATTATACATAGTCATATCCCTAAGGATTTTCTAGAGTTTTCTAATCCAAATCTCAAAAATAACTAAATTTTTTCTCTTATACCAACTATAATAACCCGACTGTTTATTCCACATTAATAATTGATTTATTATATAAGACTAGATGTAATAAAACCTGGATGATCAATAAGTATAGTGTATTTGGTAATTATATATATTACATCACAACATAAAACAATGAATATAATATATTCTTCAAAAAACATATTTAACATGATCAAAATACTCTTTCCAACTTAAAACTACAAAGGATAACCTGGGGACATATATAAGAAATGGGTAAGCTATAAATCCTAGTAAGGTAATAAACATGGAATAAGTAGTAAATTTTAGAAAATATTAATATCAATTAGTAATAAAAGGAACATGAATAATAAGGCATGATATAACATGATAATCATAACATGGGAAACATGGAAACAACTTAAAACACTGAATCATAAAC
The DNA here is from genome assembly GCA_963277665.1 of Viscum album. Lineage (NCBI taxonomy): Eukaryota > Viridiplantae > Streptophyta > Magnoliopsida > Santalales > Viscaceae > Viscum > Viscum album. Next base: position 1,702,432,600 of record OY728141.1, on the reverse strand, counting down.
ATAGGTTAGGGATAAAACCACAATAAAATAATGGTGGAAAAAGTCCCATAAAGAAATTAGTTTTACTAATCATACCTCAAATATGTATCATGATACTAAAAATTACCCAATGAATTTGAGAATTATCTATAACTCCCATCATATTCATTTCATTCTCATGATTAAGTGTGCCACATAGATCACAAAACATGGATTCATTCATCATCATAATTTATTCCATGATTAATGAATGTGGAATAAATACATGTAAGTCCCCAATAAATAAGTATATGTGCATAAATATGAATATATTTGATAGAAAAATGGTTAGGGTATTCACTACACAATTGTTTTGGAATAGAAAACTGCGGTGAAATTTCGGCAGCATAACAAAATTACTTAAAAAATAATAAATTGGATTGATGAGAGAGAAAGGGTATATAATAATTTTGGAATAAATTTTATAGTAATGGATACATGTAATAACCTTTCACATCATAAGTAAATTAAGATAAAAGATATGAGGTAAAAGAGATACTTTAATAAAGAGGAGAAAGACAAATACCCCTTACAAAATTTGGGCAAGGTAACAGGTGTACATAAAGGATCATGGAAGGCATAAAGAGAGTGAAAATGGGGATATAATCATTTATAAATTAAATGTATAGTATGTGGAATATTTAAGAAAATATCCCAAATGAAGAAAATAGAATTAAATATATATAACATAAAAGGAGTTCTGGAATGGAAATGAGAAGAGAGAAATCCCTTATGGAATTTCTGCATAGTAATGACTTAGGTGAAGAAAAAATAAGAGAGAATTAATTATTACTAATTAAAATAAAATCTATTGTATAGTAGTTGATTTTTATAAATAAATTACATCATAAAAAATTTTAATTAAGATGAAAAATTCCAAATAAGGTGCCTGAATTGAAAGAAATAGAGGAATGTGAGGATCCCTTACTTGAGTGTGTGAATTCAAAATCTTGGTAGGGGATTATTGAGAGATTGGGGGAACCTTGGGAGAACTATAGGGAGTTTATTTTAGAGTATCTTAATTCTAAAAAGTTTTTTAGTTAAGATAAATTGGATCTTGGGTGGGTTTTATAGGAAAAATAGGGGATTTCTTTATTATTTTGGTTTTAGAATCTACATAATAAAATATCCAAAAACACAAACCATCCCATGGTTTTTGCCAATTATATCTACTAAAACAGAGTGTTTCTCATCATTTTATAGGGAAAATGTGTTAAATTATTAAAAATAATGTCCTTGCTTAAGTGGAGGTGAGTCACACTCTAAAAGAAAGAATTTTAAAACCTTAAAATATATTATAAGTTTTGGAGGATTCATAATGGATTGAAAGAATAAATAAAATAAACTGAAAATAATATTATTTTAAATCTAAAACATATATTTGGTCATGTATTCCATTTATAGTAATTATTACATCACTTTTTGGTCATTATGATGTTATAAAATTCAAATTATATTTATACAATATTTAATTTTTACCAAAAAATTCATCGATCTCAGAAAATTATGAAAAATTAACTGTTAGATAATTTTGAAATTATAATTAATAATATAATATTTATTTTATATAAATAATTTTATTAATATTTTATTTTTTACTTTTAAAATAAAATCAATATTTATTAAAAAATATTGGGTTTTTTTGAGAATAAAAGTTTTCGAACCTTTATAAAAATTACATTTGACTTCATAAAAATTATATGACCATTTATATATTATAAAAATTATTTAATTATATTAAAATATTATTTATTTAAAAAATAAATTAATTCATAAATTCATAAATTTAATTTTAATACTAACCAAAAGTACAATTTTTGTTTTATTGTATCAAAATAAAAATCATTTACAAAGTAACAGTAATAGGATGAAAATATATTCATTATTATATAAAAAAGTACATATTCATATTACTAGAGTCTTGATAAATATCCCTTAAATACACCAAAAAACTCCCTAAGAGTAAGGTGTGCAATGGTGGTACTTTTATGGGGTGGTTCGACGAACATAGTTTGAGTTGTGATCTTGATGAGCTTGAACTTCTCTCGTGAATGGTTTAGTTCATGCTTAAGTTATTGGATATATTCTTGGAATTGGAAAATAGAAAATCCTAGAAATGATATATCCCTTAGAAGTTATGATAAATTGGGTTCATAAGATTTTATCCTTCTAGTTGAGGCCATCGATT